>JANBXA010000069.1:35082500-36540000 GCA_030556225.1 Cricetiscus sungorus | reverse complement strand
ATGTCTCCTGTGCCTTCAGTGTAAGGATTGTGCAGTAGATATATCAGTGATGGCTGGGCACCCCATGGAAAGTTGTGGATTTCTGTGATGATGTCTGTACTGCAAGAAGAAGTTTATGAAGTGCAAGAGCTGCACTTGACTGTTGGTATAAGGATTGGTAGTGAGAATGCAGTTAGGAATCAATAGTTTAGGGAAACAATAGTAGATTCTCCTCCTCTAGGGTCCACGACTATTTCACCAGCCATAGGTAACTGAGTGGATTTAGACTAACAGCCACGAATCTCCCCCCAATTTGAGTGGGCCTTACATGCAACAAGACAGTCATTGATTACTCCCAAGATAAAAGTACCACTATCTCACCTCTAGGAACATTGTCTCACTAGTCGTTGTTACGATTCCTGGGCTTTACATCTAGGTAGGATTGTTGATGGCCTTTCTCCACTGGCAGGTTGCATTGTACCTCCAAGTACTATGGGAATTAGTACTAAGGGTGAAGATCTCTAGATTGATTCTAGCTCAGTTCTCCCAAGTCCAGTGTTTGTAGTGCACAGTGCCCTGCAAAAGGGTCTTACCTTCAAATTCTGGGCAGTAACCAAGGGCAACAACAATTGCTTTTATAGTTTATGTAGTCTCTTAGACTCTCTTGCTCAACATATCTAGCACTGGGGTTTTTGTTAATCCATGGCTCTTGTGGGTGTATTTTAATCTCAAGTGGTATGTACTAGATAGTTTTCTGTTAACTTGACATAAGCTTCAGTCATTTGAGAGGAAGGAACCTCAGCTGAGAAAAGTGCCTCCATAAGATGCATCCATGGGACATTTTCTTAATTAGTGATTAATGTGGGAACATCCAGCCCATTGTGGATGGTATCATCACTGGGGCTGGTGGTCCTGGGTTCCATAAGAAAGCAGGCTGAGCATTTCATGAGGAGCAAGCCAGTAAGCAGCACCCCTCAATGGCCTCTGCAACAGCTCATGCCTCTAGATTTCTGCCCTGTTTGAGTTCCTGAACTAACTTTCTTCGAAGATGAACAGTGCTTTGGAAGTGTAAGCCAAATAAACCCTTTCTTCCCCAACTTGTATTTTAGTTATGGCATTTTGTTGCAGCAATAGAAACCCAAACTAAGACATGGCCTACTTTCACTTAAACTGTATATAGGTGTCTACACAAGTTCTTATATGTTATACGTGTATTTTAAAGTAAACATTAGATAATGTGTTATTTCAGTAATCCTCAAACATTGGCTTTAGACATTTACCTCACAACTAGAGAAACTGAGGGCCAACTTTCCATGAGTGAACTTTACCCTCTATCTCAGTTTTCTAGAATAAACACAGTTTCCAAAGAGCTAATGTAAATGCTATTATGGCACATTTTAATTTACTTAATTTTAGTTTCATTTTAGTTTAGATACCGATCTTTATTAGTGATCTTTGGAGAGAATAGATGCTTAATTATTTGTAAGTCCCTTTCTCTGTCTTGCCTAGGGTACCTGTGAAATATTAAATTACCAGATCCCAGAAGCCCAGTGAAAAGATGATAATAAATTTTCATCAGCCTCAGCCACACACTGACAACTTTGGTTTAGGAGCTGGCAATGCTTGTCTTTTACTCTCTTGGATCGCCTCAGCTTGTTTTCTGGACTCTCTTGTCAGGAGGCGGGCTTGGGAAGCTTCTGTATGCTCGTTAATTAGCACATAGGCAGGCTATCTTTGCTAGAAAGGCACAATCAAGTCAGAACAAATCATGTCTCAATAAAAGAAATAGAAACTGAAAGTCATTCTTCCTCATAGCCCCAAAAGTCTCCACATACCCTCCCTTTTCTGCATTAAAGATCCTGAGCTGGGTGGAACTAGACTCCTTCCATCCAGAGCCAGCTTCCTCTCTTTCTGACCTGTAATGAATCATCATCCACAGCCCCACTAGGAGTGCATTTTTCTTTCCTTTGCTATAATCCCCTTCTAGTTTGTTGGGCTCAACTACTGAGCTTCAGAAATGGCCTTTGGGAAGAACCAGGGCCTAATCACAGGTAGGTTCCTTTCTGTCTTTTTTCTCCTGCACTAGTACACCAGGTAGGGTGGCAGAGTGATGTGTGGGGTGCTACATTCCACCCCCATCCTCCAAATACTCGGGGGAGGGTATCAAAGTTGAGTAGCTGTGGCCAGTGCTTCCCATAGGACTCACAGCCCCGTCTCTGGGAAGATGGCTTGGTTATTGTCATCCCTGCCCATTTTGTCTTCTGATCACATCTTGCTTTTGCATTGAAGTGTGCAATAGAATTCCCCTTCTCTTAGTTTTTACATGTAAAGGGCTTCTTTCTAAAGGCAGGCACTAAGCACTTGATACCTGGAATAGAATAGATTTTGTTAGCAAATCTCATAATTCCCAGAATGGTACTGGGCCTAAGGTATTTAATTTTATGTTTCTGGGGAGGCAGTCAAACAAACTGCCCTTCTTTGGATACTCCTCTTGGCCCTAGGGTTCTTTGGAGTCTTGCCTCAGTTTCCCAGTCATTAGAATGAGGCCAATTATAACACCTATCTCAGAGATTTTACCATAAGAATTGATTTCATTCATGTAAATCTCTTAATACATTGTCTAACATATGCTAAATACCCACTAAAGGTTAGATATATTATAAAGATACATGCATGAGAGGGTGAGCATGAAACTCTAACCATACTATCCTTACATGGGTGAAGTGCCCTTTCTTGGATCCCTAGCACAAACTAGGTGTGGTAGTACATGCCTATGACCCCAACTTTATGGAGGTGAAGGCAGGAAGAGTAAAAATTCAAGGTCATCATCGACTCTGTAAGGAGTTTAAGGCCAGTCTGTGATGCAGACCCTGTCTCAAAAAGAAATAACAAAGAAAAGAAATAACAAAGTCTTAATAAAGTGGAAAATATTGTGATTCCCTGAGAAGTAAAGTTGTAATGTCATTTGCATTGCAAATTATCCGAGGTTCAACTGTGATGGCAAAGGAAAGACTAAATACCAGCATCATGGTTAATATACAAAAGAAACAATTTGCAGAGAAAGCCTGGATGCTCCTCCACATCTGCTCCATGTAAGAAACACCATACCCCAAAAAAGCCAATGATGTACCAGTGTGTGTGTGTGTGTATGTGTGTGGGGTGTTGTGTAAATGTTCTATGAAGGGCCATGCCCCTCATGGCTCAGGGCTCTGAGGGCCTTTTCTCCTCTCCCTCATCCTCCCTCATTCTGAGGAGTACTTCCAAACTGTAGGTAGAGTTTCTTTCCCACCAGGTCCTGTCACCCTTCAGCCCCAAATAAACACACAGATGCTATATTAATTATAAAACTGTTGGCTAATGACAGGGGCTTCTTACTGGTTAGCTCTCTCTTAATTATTAACCCATGACTACTAATCTATGTATTTCTACATGGCTTTATCTTACCAGAGAACACCTGGCATATTCTATCTTCCTCGTCTCTACATGGCACCTCCTGGTGGCTTCTCTTCCCAGATTTCTCCTTGTTTCCTAGGCCCACCTATCTTCCTGCCTCTACTGGCCAAACAGTGTTTTATTCATCAACCAATAAAAGAAATATATATACAGAAGGACATCCCCCATCACCTAACTATCTCTATTTTAACTATGTATCCCTGATCTACTTCATTACCCTCTACACAAAAGCCCAGATATTTCAGCAGGTCTCAGGACTCAGATCCATGTCTACACACAATAACTGTACACTTTCATTTCCACTTTATCTAGAATAAGAACCCTTTTATGTTGTTGCTTTCAAAGAGATCAGCTAGAACTAACATCACAGCTTGACTGTAGCAAACGCTGCATTCTAAAGTGCTGGACTATTAAAGGACTCAACTCTAGAGTCATTGTGCTCCAATCTGGAAAGTTTTTGCCTTTTATTGACCCCTATCCAGAAATTTTAAAAGAATAATTTAGTTCTGTGGAGAGAAAGAGAGAAATGCATCATTCTGAACAAGTGTCAGCTTTGTTGTATTTTTTTGTAGATGAAGATAAATAAATTGATATATCAAAACAGGCATGAAAGATGAAGTGGGGGGTAATATCAATGCAGCACAGAAGTCACCATGACAAGGTTTCAAAGGTTTAAATATTGGGGGTTTGGAATTCTGAGCAGTGACACTGAGTAGGAATCAGAAATGCAGAGTTCTGAAGCAGGATGGGACATGATCTGGTGTGTGACAGTATAAATGATTTCTCACATCTAAAACTTGGTATGATGGACCATCTCCCTGACAGAATTATGGATACCATATAATAAGCTGAGGTGTGGGAATTATCCCCAAACTTACACTGCTCAGAGACACAGTCATTTAGCTATCCATAACACATGATGCCACCCTCATCACTGTGATCTGTTACTTAGGGGGGGTCATGAAGAAAAATGCTCAGTTTAAGAGAATACCACCCAAAAGCTCAAACAAATTCGCAGAAAAGGCTTATACTGTAAGATGCCTCCCACTTTTTTTGTTGTTCTTGTGCCTTTTATTTCTTTTAAATTTTCTTCTCAGTTTTAGTAAAAACAACTAGAACTTCCCTTGTATGCATCTTACTCTGTCTTCTGGTATATCAGTGGTATACATGAGATAGATCAGTTACAGAGAAAAGAGGTTTACTGTAAATCATGTCTCCGAAGATTGAATGCCAAGGGGCCATATCTGGTGATAGGCTTCGTGCCAGTAAACTCAATAGGTACAGGAAACCATGTGGCAGAAAATGGAAACTGTGTAGGCATATGTGTCTCTTACAGTCTTTATCATCTTACAGTGGTAGGGACTCCATCTTTCTGAGTTTATTTAATTTAGATCTCCCTGGAGGTCCTACATCTAAGTAGCACAATTAGATTTTGTTTCTATCTACTATAGAAACATACTGGGGATGAGATTTCGGCATATGAACATGGGGCAGATACATCCAACCATAGTGGTATGCAGATGTTTTCCTGATATGGGAATGGAGTACTGAACACACTTAAAACTGAATTGTTTATTGAGCACTGTTTACAAATAATCATTAAAATAACAGTGAAGTTTGACCACGATTGTGGTATTGTAGTGTGTGTGTGTGTGTGTGTGTGTGTGTGTGTGTGTGTGTGTGTGTGTAGTTTTTCAAGACAGGGTTTATCTGTGTAGCTTTGAAGCCTGTCCTGGAACTCGCTCTGTAGACCAGTCTGGTCTTGACTTTGATATGCTATCTTGAATCAAATGTCTCAACTTTGGCAGTAACTCGTAGAGTGGGTAAAAATACAGAGGTTAGTTCAGATTAGATCACTCTTGGCATCAGTGTCCTTATCAATACAATGGGAATACTAGTTCCTGAGAAGTGTAAGAAAAGACATGTCTATAACAAAGTTATGAATTATTTACTGTTCCTATAACAAAGCAGTTGGGACAAGCAAACTTTTAATAGAAAGGAGAATTTGTGTGTGTGCGTGTGTGTGTGTGTGCACTTGTGTTTATGCACTCATTTGCACACTCATACAGAAACCAGTGGGCAACGTAGGGTGATTTCTATTTTTCTGCTTCTTCTCTTGAAACAGTCTTTCACTGAACATGGAGTTGGTGGCCATTAAATCCCATCAAGTTTCCTGTCTCTGCACTGTCCTCCTCAGCACTTTTTTGCCTGGGTGTTGAGGATCTTAACTCAGGTCTTCCTCCTTGTACATTTAGCACTCCACCCACTGAGCAGACTTCCAGAGCAGGAAAGGAAGGTTTTTATTTTATTTTATAGTATTACAAATTCAAAGGCATGGCACCAGGACACAGGAGAACACGTATAAATAAAAAAATACATCATATAACCCAACACAAAGTCAGAAAGAGACCTGGATCCTACAGACCCTTTGTTACTTCCACCTAACCCAGTGCCCTTCTACCAGTCCCTACTTCTCACCTCTCAACATCACCACACTAAAAATCCAAGTTTTTAACACACGGTCTCTTGAGAGACTTATGCCACCAAATCAGAGCACTGTCTGGAGATAATAATCAGTGTTGATGAAACAACTAATTTATTTTCAATAGTTTTCCCTTACTGTTAAACCTATTATATGACTCTGCCAGTACTTGCTGGGTAAGTAATTATATATCAATTATACCTACTTGATTTCTGAAGATTCCCACAACACAACATCTGTCCAGAAAAATACCAATCTTTCAGTTCTAAACTATTTGTATTGGTCAATTTTGTTGCTGTAACATAATACCAGAGACCAGATGCTTCTTCATAAAGGAATGACAATTTAAGGTCAGGCATCTATATCTAGCAGCAACTTCCTGATGCTTCACATGGAAGAATTGGAAGGAAGGAGAGAATGAACAAGTGTAAGAGAAAGTAAGGTCACATTCCTGCAAAGGAACCCATTCACATGGGAAAAACAATAATCCACTCATAAATTCTCTTCCCCTGTTGTCTGTGTATCTCCTACAATGCTTTACTTTATAGCCCTGCCACACTGAAAATGATGAAAGTTATAGCACACAAATGCTTGGGAGTATACCCAGAAGGGCTCTTGGTGTTCTAATAACCAGCATCTAATCTAGACCATCACTCAAGCTCTCATCTCTGTTCCCCTCTGCAATTGATGCTCCAGAGCCCCCCCCCAGGGCCATCTGGAAACATGACTGATATCAATGGTCACAGACACATGGCAAATCCAAAATCCGGTAACAGGAACTTTAACCTGTTAGGGAGCCAACCTGGAAAAACTGACATAAGTCAAAGAAGAAGAAGATGATGATGAAGGAGGATTAGGAAGAGGAGGAGGAGGAGGAGGAGGAGGAGGAGGAGGAGGAGGAGGAGGAAAACATGCCCCTGAACTCTTTCAAGTAAGCCTGTAGCCAAAGGCAATCACTCACCTCTAGAGGGAATGTTGAGTTAAATGAATTAAAAGCTGCATGTGCCAAGGTGGAATTCACTGTTAACAGTGAGAGACCCATTTAATGAGTACCAGCTAAGGTGGATTTATGCACAATAAAATACTGCATCTGACAGATTTTTTTTAACCACTCTGCATTTCAAGTTTGTACAAAAAGCTCATAATTTTTCTCTATAGGCTATTTCTTCAAATTGTATTTAATCACTGATAAGAACAAGGAAGAACCCTGTTCAATGCCTTGATTCATATAGCTCCAAAGTAGCTTTATTCTATCTTTAAAACAAAAGTGTTTAATTGTGGGGGGGCAGATGGGGAAAGGAAAGGGCTTAGCAAACCAACAGAAAAGCTGTGAACATGGTTTAATATTTGGGAAAGTCAGATCTGAATGTGTCCTTGGACATCTCACTAGAGGTCACTTTCAACATAAGTAGTCTAGGCCCCATGGTGATTTATAGCTGGAATCTTGGTTTTGTAGCTGGAATCTTTTAAAATGCTTTCTGGGTTTTGAGTTCAGAACATCTCATGTTTAGAGAACAAAATAGATGTGCTCATCCATTTGTTATGACTGAGCCATCTCATCTTCAAAGTGTAGGGTTGTGATGTGTGTGCCTGCGCTGTTCTTCATGTCAGGCATGGATTTGTCATGTAAAGAGATTGTAGTCACCCTGCATTAGCATCAAGGAGTGCAGAAATACTACAGGTTTTGCTGAGAGAAAATGTTGATTAGATGCAATGAATGCAATTTCATAAACTGTTTCCCTTGAATTAGACCTAGCATAGTTCTTCCAAAGATTTCATGGGTAACATTTTCAAGAAGAGGTGACATTGCTTATGGCTATAAATGTACATGATAGAGGAGACAGGAAGCATGCTTCCTCAATAGTACAGTCATGCAGGCTTATTCTGTACCAGAGAATGGGACCCCACTCACCCCAGCCTTCAGTAACTTCATATTTTCCACTTTGTGCTACCTAAGGTGACAGTATTTATACTTCAAACCCAGCAAATAATATTGACTAGGGACCTAGTTTTGAGAATTGGTTTATTAGCACAGTAGTGAATCTCTAGAGGGATGAAGATAGAGTTGGGGCTGTAGCTTATTTGGCAGTATGTTTGTCTAGCATGCATGGAGCATTGGATTTAATTCCCAGAATCACATAAAATGGATATAATGGTTCACACCAATAGTACCAGCATTCTGAAGGTAGAGGCAGCAAGATTAGACTACAAGGTTATTCTTAGTCATATCCCAAGTTTGAGCCCATACCGGGAAAGAAAGGTAAGGAGCTGGGAGCTACCAGACAAGTGTTAAGCTCATTTCTATAAAGATAGCTTGGGGACCTTACAAGAATATCCAGTTTTGTCGCCATTTCTTTTGAAGCTCCCTGAGATACCACACTCACAGGGAACACTAAACCGGTACTCCTGAAAGGCCTTACTGTCATCAAGTGGCAGTGCTTCTCCAGCTGGGACAATTTTCTAGCATGAGGTAAAGAAGTTGGAGGTCCTACTGTCCAGGGGACCACAGAAATTGTAAGCCTTTAATATTGAAGCAAGACTGTCCATTACCTGTGCAGCCCTTACCCTAAGGTGTGTGGAGCAGTGTGAAGATAAATATGTGTATACAGAGGAGAAGAGCATGAATAGAGTGCACTACTCTATTACAGACCTCTATACCTAGCCCGCTCCATACACCCCACCTCTAATTTGATCCCCTGTGGACTCAGACATCAGGTTGTCCCTGCAAACACAGGATCAAGGCATACTTCCATGGTCCAGCCCTTATCAAACCCATTTCTAGTCTCATGCTAAAACAACTATGCAACAGACTAGCTGCCCAAAGACCCTCGCAGCCAGCCTGCCCATGAGACCTACCAACTAGCTAACTTACATGTCCTTTATTTCCAAGAATATTCTCTAGAAAAGAAAGGAAGTGAAGTGCACCTAGTTTCAAAAGCATAGTCTTGGAAGTAAGTCTACAAGGGCATAAATAATGCGAGAAATAAGATGCAACCATCAGGCAAAAATCTAAAACAAAGGCTTTAAAAGTTTGGCTATTCCTGACCTGCTTGATGAACAGCCACAAATAACCATCTCAAACAAGCTTAGTGAGATAAACATCTGAACAACACCAGTAAAACTAAATGATATTTGAAAAGGTATGGACACCATAGGGAAAAAAAAAGAGTGATGACTGAACTAAAAATTAAAAAAAAAAAATGCAGTGGACTTGACTAAGTAGGCAAAAATGATAAAGATTGAAAAAATAAAACTGACTGGAAGAGAAGACAGCTTCTTTGATGTGCTCTCAGTCAAATGGATTACTGAATTATAGGTATCCCCCAGAAGCAATGAGAAAGGAAGCACAGTTATTTAATAAAATGATGAAGGAAACTCCAAATTTAGAGAATTATGAATATTCAGATCCCCAAGAACCCCAAGGAGAGTTAACAGGAAGATGTATTCACAGTGTCTATTAGTGTCTATTACAATCAAATCTTTAAAATTCACGAATGTACTAGAGCAATGGCTCAGTGGGTAAAGCATTTGTTGTAGGAGCCTGTCAATTTTATTTCAGATCCTAAGAATCCATGTAAAATATGGACACTAAAGTGCAACCATTTGTTATCTCAGCACTCCTATGGCAAGATAGGAAGTAGAGAGAGGGAACACTGGAAATTTGAAGCCAGCTAGCTGTTTCATTTATATATATATATATATATATATATATATATATATATATATATATAATAAGAGAGACCCTGTGGCATGTAAGGTGGACAAAAACATACAAGGTTGCCATTTGACTTCTGCACACCGACCATGGTATCTGTACATCTACACACACACACACACACACACACACACACACACCAAAGACAAATAATATTAGAATTGTCATAATAAAAGAATTTGTCAAAATCTGAAAATCTGATGACTATAGAAGAGTGGGTGATATATTAAAAGTGCTGAAAAGAAAATCAAAACACAATAAATAATTAAAAAGAAATCCCTGGCAATCAATAACATTATGCCACAATCACAAGGTTTCATCATAAATACATTTGAGCAGTACTAAATGGTCTCAGAAGAGTTTATTTACAAACACATGTGTGTAACCATTACACATAAATTATAAGAAATCATGAGATTGAGAAGGAGTGAGAGGACCATGTGATGAATTGGAGAGAGAAAAGGGAGAAGAACAATGGTACCAATGTCATTCTTGTATACAAAATTCTCAAAAATGAATGAAGAAAAATAATGTTGTGTTGGGCAGAATAATCTGCAGCACTGATAGGGCCATAACAGTTTTTTCCAGAGAAGAAAGAATCAAGGGAGTTCAGCACCACCAACAGCAGCTCACCAAGCTAAATAGAGCTCTTCAAGTAGGAAGAAATGGCAATAAACAATTTCCATGGAAAGACACACAGACATCTAAAACTCCTTGTGGTGAGAAGACAATGGGATTCAGAGGACACTGAGGTGTGGTGGTTTGGCCACTAACTCCAATAAGACAAGTTAAAGAACAAAAGAATCCAAATAGCTAAATGTAAAGTCATTTGTTAATAAGTGTGGAATGTTAATTGTGACTTTAATAACATAAAAATCGTGAGAAGGTTGAAATGATTAAATGTTTAAAATAGCCTGATTACAACGAGGGAATGTTTTGTGTGGACCAGGTTATAATAAAGAAGCAAAACTTTCTGCTTAGCAAGTGTGAGGACACGGGTAAAGATCCCCAGAGCCCATGTGAATGCCAACTTAAAGGTAACTATTTGCTATATCAAAAGACATGAAATGGCTCAACATATGGGGAATCATTAGTCATGAAACATTCTATTTACAGGATAGAGGTTGGAACATGCAATTATCTCAAAAGATGTGTGGAAAAAAATGCAATGAAGCTCATCATCCTCTCATTACAAGACAAAGCAACAAAACACAACAATACAGGACTGTGCTTCAGCACAATGTAAGCTACAGCTTACACGTACATGATTGCAATAGTCAGCTTTCCTTGCAAGAACAGGTGGAAAGCCAATGTGCACATTCCAGCTACCTCTAGTGGAAAGCCTAGCCCAAGCCCCTGGGCAAGAAAAATAAACTAAATAATTCAAATTGTAGAGAAATTAAATAATTTCTGTTTGTTGATGATAAGGTTTGTAATTAGAAAGTCCGAAGGGCATCACAGAAAAAAAAATTATCAAAACCAATAAGCCAGGAAAATTGCAGAATACAAAATGAACATGAAATGAGCTGTGTGTTTATATAATAATGATAAAACCATGTAAAACCGACACTGAGAAAATAATCCCACTTACAGGAGTTTTGAAGAATGCTTAGAAATAAATATCAATGAGTTGGAAAACACTTATAAATAGAAAACTGTGGATTGTTGATTAAATAAGTTGAAGATACAAAAAAATGACAATTACATTATTGATGGAACCTGGCAGTGATTCTAGAAGTTAGAAGGCTGAGGCAGGAGAACTGCAAATCTTCAGCCAACCTGGACTACATAGCTTGTTTCAATATGGACTGAATTACCCCGTGAGCCCTTGTCTCACATAACATTGTATTGACCAACTGGAAGAATTCAAAATGTTTGATTACTCATGCTATCCAGAAGAGCATACAGAGTCACTTCGATCTGTCAGAATTCCAGTAAACTTTTGTTCAGAATCAGAACAAAACAATCTTTAAGTTGTGTGAAATTATGACAGAAACTATCTGTCCTCTGGAGGTGGTCCTGCTGTATAAGACAGCTAGCTGAGCATAATCCTGAGAGCGAGCCCCAAGCAGCAGCTCCATGGCCCTGTACTTTTGACTATGAGTGCACACTCTGCTCATAGGTAACAGCACAGACTATAGTAAGCAGACCTGCCTTCAGGTTCCTGCCTTGACTTTCTGCCTTGACTTCCTTGAACAGTGGACCTGTGGCCTGGAAGTTTAAGTCAAATAAATCCTTTCCCCTACAAACGTTCTTTTTGGTCATGAAATTTTTCAAATCAATGGCAGACAGGAAGAATTTTCCAACCATTTAGCTGGTAAGAAGTTGGTACTCAGTATCATGAGAGGCTCGACTACAGAAGGAAAATGATAACCTCAATTAAAAAATAGACAAAGGCCCTGAAAAACATTTCTACTGGGTAAGTATGAAAGTAGTCAACAGATAGATATTGAATGCCACTAATCCTCATGGAAATACAGATCGAAATTACAATGAGACATAAGCAAACCTGTTAGGTTGGCAAGGAAGTTTTGTACTAAAAAGCCAAATGTTAACAAATTATGGAAATAAAGGAAAGGCTTGCATTTGGTTGGTGGGATTGTAAATTAATAGAGTCATTTAAGGAGAATAGTAATGGGGATCCTCAAAATCTTGAATATAGAACTAAATATAATCTGTTTGTCACACATCTGGGTGTAGATCCAAAGGAATAACACTACTGTCTTGAAGAGATATTTTGTCTTCTCATGTTTATTATGAAATAATTTACAATAGCCAAAATATGAAGCCAACATAAATGTCTCAGAATACATGAAATATCTCTCCTTCTTCCCCCCTACACCTATAATGAAGTATTATTCAGTCATAAGAAAACAGGGAGGCTTGTCATTTACAGCAGTATCTACGAACCTGGAAGGTATTTGGCTGAAATATGCCAGGCAGAGGAAGAAAAAGTTGTCATGATTTCACTTATAATGTATAATCTAAAAATATTGAAGTTGTAGAAGCAGAGAGGGATGATACTTTTCAGAGGTGATGGCCAATGTCACATCTCTGCTGGCTGAATACATTCTCCAGTTCTAAGGTCCAACATGGTTACTGAAGATAATGTTCCTGCCTGCATATTTACAATTTGCCCCAAGTAAGTTGTGTGGATTTTGAATGTCCTCACAGTACACATGGTAGCTGTGGAAGTGACAGCAATGTTGACAAGTTTGTTATGAAAAAATATCATTGCATGGTATGTATGTTAGTAAAGCATTGCACTAAAAAATTAAATATGTATAATTTTTATTTGCCAGCTATAACTCAATTGAGCTGGAAAACAGAATCTCCCTCCCATGTTTTGGGAAGCACATTGATTCATTTTCAAGGTGGGATGAGGGATCTGGGATCTTAACATGTTGGAGGATGGGATGGATATTCTTAGTAGGTAAGACAAAGTTTGTCATACAGTAGACCTGAAGTTTTTATGCCTAGTTTTGTTCTGTAAATTGCTTTGAAAATGTAGTTTCTAGCTGATGGGGTTTACAGGAGGGAGGCACTGAGCTTCAGAGCAGTCTCAAGATGGGACTCTTTCCATATACACTGGAGCATTGCAAGCTTAAGAACAATCTCTCATGGGCTCAGGACACATTTCATGCCCGTGAAAACTGCTGAGATGACTGCATACTTACTCAACAAATCTGTTCTAGTGTTTGTCACTAATTAATCAAGTTCTTGCTATTTCCTGTGTGCTCTCCCATGTACTGGGTGTGTAACAGTGACAGAGATTAGTGTGTTCATTGACTTTAACTCCTTCCTTCACTAACACAGAGACAGTGCTACCCCAGAGCCTTAACTCATTTCCTGCAGACATACACATATTTATACATATACACATACATACATGTACACAAATACAGAAAGAAAGATTCATTCACATACACATACATATGTACACATACTCATGTAATACAATATGTACATATCCACATGATATAATATATGTACCTATTTGTAGCAATACACACATACATATACATGCATTTACACATATACATGCATAGACTATATACATATATGCATACATATATATGCATGCAATCATACATATACATCTATATACAGGTATATGTACCTACAGAGAGATACATATCTACATAATACATACATTTGTACACATACAAATATATATATTATATACATGCACATTTACATATCAAAAGAAAGAATAAAACGAGAATTGCCTCAACACTAAGCATTTTTTTTGAATATTGCATGTTCTGTGTTAGCAAAGACCACAAGTATCCAGAAGTCTCCTTAGTGAGGAACTTTCTTACATCATGTCAGAAATGCTCATTCTTTCCTAAGCCACATACAATTTCCTCCTCACTTATTTTCACACATAGTTGATGACTGAAAACCACCTAGGTTAAGAGACAGCTACTAGACTGAGGTAACCACCCAGGTGGTGTCCCTCAGGGAATAAGCCTTTTTAAAGAAATGTGTCTTTTGCCTGTAAAATGCACTTTTGAAATCCTTCTTGGAACCCTGCTCTGAAGAAGCTCTTTTGAGATGTGTTGCTTCTCCCTCAGCTATGAGGTGTTGCTTTGTGTATGTCATTGGGATCTGCAAGGAGAGTTCATCCATGTCCCTCTTCTTTGGCTGCTATTTGGGAGGAAAATAACCATCTGGCATTAGGGAGCAGGACTCATTTATGGCTAATGGTAAAAATCCTCCAAGAGAACCAAATTGAACTTGATGACTGATTCTCATTCAGCTGAGGCACCAGGAACTTCCACACTGGCGTGGTGATAGAATCCAAGGATGGAGCCCATGGATGGGTCTTGCACTCAAGACCTAATAACCACGGATTAACATTGCCCATTTTGAAGAGCTCCTGGCTCTCAGCCCTTCTTATACACCCAGCCCATTAACTCACACTCTAGCACTCCACAGCTTCATTAATGAGAGAAGGGTAATTGAGTGATCTCCATTAAGTTTCAAAGCAAACATCTGGTTTGCAAAATCTGTAATCTTTTTCTGGCTTCTAAGAAGAACCTCACATTCAGTACCACGATGGGAGGTGTAATTGAGCTGTTCCCCACTGACAGCATAACTGCCTTGCTTTGTGACAGCACAAATAATTATTTATAAAACAGGTGGTCTGCCTAAAAGTCCAAATAAATGTTCCAGGTATTTTTAGACATGCTTTGCTGTGGATTTCTCTCTTCTCTGGATGGAGTGAGCTCTTCCCGGAGCTCTGTTAACATGATGGATGTCCTGACAGCTATTTCTATGGACATCTTCACCTTCAAGTCTTCTTTCTGCTTTTCAACTTGTAGAAGATTGATCCTGTCCCTGCCCCCAATGCACCGTACATCTAGGCACTGTACATCTAGTCCTGTATGCTATTGATAATACTGCATCCAAGGAGACCAGTGTGAACTTGGCTTATTATCCTTGCTTTTTTTATACAAGAAAAGAGGGCAGAAGAGATGCCAGAGCTGTTGGTTTGGAGAAAAGATGAAGCTGAAAATCCTACACATCAATATATCAATTTGTGCAGAAACATGGACCCAATTTCTTATGCGATCTCTGAATTCATTTCTTGTATATACTGCGTCTGCATCTGTTTCAGTATTTGTTTTTGTTTTGTTTTCTCAAAAATACTTAAACAGTTTTGACTTCATGGGATGTTACTCCTGCAATACTAACAGATTTTAAGCAAGAGAAACCTAACAGGGTCAATTTAAGCTCAATATATTTATTTCAGTAGCCATATTATAGGTATCTCATGTATTTCATGTGCATATTGGTTATCAAATCCCAAGTGGTCAACCATAAAAAAATGTACATACAAGTAACCATTTTATATATATATATATATATGTGTATATATATATTTAAATAATTAAAGAATAAAAGTTCATTAATTTATAAAGGGAATGGGGAATAAAGGAGGGGATAGAGGGAGGTGGGTATGATGTAATTACACTTTAATTTAAATAATTAGAGCAATTATTTTTATTAGACAAAATGATGGCAATTCCACATTTACAATTGTTTTCAATTTTTCCAAGTTTTACCCCTACGTAAAGAACAGATCATTTCTTTCATAAGGCAGGGCACATCCATTTCTTGGTAATTATTTGCATGTATTTTTCTGTGTTTTTGAGACAGGGTCATGCTACATTGCCCAAGCTGGTCATAAACTGGAAGTCCTCTTGCTTCAGTCTCTGGAAATAGAATCAGAGAAAGAACCACATGAGAATTAAATGTGGCTACAGAGGCCAACCATATAATGAGGCATTTTAAATTAGTAAAGGTGAGAGATTAGATATAAGCCAAAGTCATTTTATGGGATATTGCAGGAGTCCTGTTCATAATAAGGAAAACTGTGTACAATATTTAGAACAGGTCTGGTTATAATGGAGCATTCTTAGAAGGTTGAATAAATCTGCTTAAGGAACATTATTAACGAGAGCAGTCGTGAGAATGTTTAAGAACAAGTGTAACTATCCCGTGTATGTGCAAGAACAGGTTCAGTCCACCTGCATTCAGAGTCAAACTATTGACCTGAATTTCAGCCATAGACTGGGTGTGTGCTCTAACTGCATAGTAAGTATGGCCGTGGCAGGAGTCACCCCTGAAGTGGACAGCAACATGGCTCAAGCATGGCTTACCCATCTGGAGAGCACAGCACACAAAGTAATTTAGTGGTAATATGTTCTGCTGTGTTCAAGATACATCATAAGACCATAAACCTCCAGAAGGAAATAAGCTCTGATACTGTCAGGATTCTCCAATTAGCTAGTCTGTCTCTAGGGATTAATCTCATCAACTGAATAATAACTGAGACCCTTGCCATGAGCCTATTACATATTCTTCTTCTTTCCTTACTTTGTCATTCCATTTCCCTATGTTCTTTCACATGACTATCCACTAAGGATGGGCAAATGGCTTAACATGGAGGGTTTGTTGTTTGATTTTTCTCGCTCCAACTTAAAAATCTTGGCAGTACATAAGGAGTTAGCTAGAGACCTTTATCAACTCTTGTCCTTCACCTCTAGCTATGAACTTTGCCCCACTGATTTTCCCCAGAGAATAGCCACTGAAAGCAGGAAGTCATCACAAACTAGTAGAAAACCTGGAAATAATCATACCAAGCATGAAGACACATCACATAACAGTTTTGAAGTTTTAGAGCATAGCAGAATCTCCAGGGTTTGGTAAAGAGAGATACAGCTGGGTCCTGCCTGCAAAGTCAGTCTGAACCATGGGAAGAAAATTGTTCTTCTATTGTGTTTCCAGGTGATGCTGATGCTGAAATAAAATAAGAACATGTCCCTATCTATTCCTTGAGTTGTTCTAGGCAGCTTGTTTGTACGTGTAATGTCTTTTGTTCAGTGCTGTAAGTCCTGCATGGGAGAGTGCAATCAGTGTGAGATTGCCATTGCTACCCATATTTATCCAATATATAGTGGAAGAAAGTGGCAGGTGACATAATTAGCAAGAGCCTAGAGAGATGGCTAGGATCTGGAGCTAACTGCATCTGTGTAGCTTAGCTGGTAAGTATTTGATGCCAGGGATGTCTCTCAAAGATGACTTTCTATTTTCATCTTTAGAATAACCCCCCCTCTCTGTCTGCGCCTGTGTCTGTGTCTGTGTGTGGTGCATATGTGCTACAGTGAGCATGAGAACAGTCTGAAATATCAGACCTGAACTTCAACACTGTCTGAAGCAAGGTTGCTTACACCAGGCTTTCTGACCCTGGAGCCTCTCCTATCTTTCTGGAAGAGTGTGGGGGTTACAGAAGCTCACTGCCATGTCAGTTTTTGGGGGATCTGAACTCACATCCTCATGCTTGTACAGTAAGTACTTACTCACTGAGAGTCTCCCTAGCATTACATCTCTGTTTCTAGAAAGTGAGAAAAAGACCCTTTCTAAATACATTGGTCATCTGGATCTTGCCTCTGTGGCAGTGACTCAAAGTATAATATAGTGATGTCATTTTTCACCCAAGTTACAGAGAATTATAAGTTCATGAAATTTTTGTCAGATATCAAAGGTTGTTGATATAGTCAGAAGCACGGAACTTAGGAGCAAACTTTAAATCAGTTCTCCAGAGTGTTAAGACATTTCAAAACAAGATGCCATTCCCCTGTTACATTTTATTCTGCTAATAAATAATGGTAATTTAAATCTTACTTTAATTATTATTTTATAACCAATTTAAATAATATTTTATTATCTAAAACACTAAAATATTCTATGATATTACATATTAAAATAGTGGAATTCATATACAACTTATAGACAAGTTTTTCCTTGGTAGGTTATTCAATAAACATATTTGAAAACACTTCTAAGCAATCAGTCTCCTAGGGCTGTTGTCTGAGATGGAGATTCTCTTATGTATATGAACCAGTCCTTCAAGAGTGTAATGGGTAACACATTAGCCCTAGAATCCATCAGTTGACACTACAGCATCTACCTATGTTGTCAACAAGATATTAAAATACTGCCAGATCCTAAAATATTGGTTTGTGTTTAATGATGAAGAGACTGATATAAGACAGACCACAGCTTGAATCTCAACACATGAAGTCCATGATCCCTGAAGAGCTCTTATCACAACCTACACTATCTGGAACATCCATGTGATACATGGACAGTCCTCATAGACGGTCATGCTTGCTGCAGGAAGCTAACGACTTATCTCCTTTACCAAAGTGCACAGTTCTGAGTAAAACTTATTTCTAAAACAGATGACAAATGGAAGCAAGGTATTCACTCTGTGGAATGAAGACAATTCCCAGAGTGCATTTCACACTTCTGTTCCACCTTCTAAAATACCAAAGTAAAGCCTTCCAATAATCACAGTAGACTTTTCCAGATTCTTTTCTAGAATCCAGTAGTCCAAGCACCACTGTTGTTGTTCCCATGTCTTAGCAAAGAAACTAAGACATTAAACATAGAAATTACTAGCCCATGAGTTGGAGGAGGAATGGAGATTGAAAGCAATGAAAGAGATTTCTGGATAGAGGGAGCCATTATAGGGTTAGTGAGAAACCTGGTGCTAGAGGAATTCCCAGGAATCCATAAGGATGATCCTAGCTAAGACTCCTAGCAATAGTGGAGAAGGTATCTGAAAGGGTCTTTCCCTATAATCAGATTATTGTCTACCATAATTATCATCAGAGAACCTTCATTCAGTAACTGATGGAAGCAGACCCAGTGTCACACAGCTGAGAACTCAGCAGAGCTCTTGGGAGTTCAGTTGAAGAGAGGGAGGAGGGATCATATGAACAAGGGAAGTCAAGAGCACGATGGGTTAAAAACCACAAAAACAACTGACTAGAGCTAGTGGGAGCTCATGACTTTGCAGCTGGAGAACCTGCATGGGTCTGAACTAGGCTCTCTAAATGTGGGTGACAGCTACGTGGCTTGATCTGTTTAGGGGGTTCCTGGCAGTGGGACCAGGATTTATCCTGGGTGCATGAACTGGTTTTGTGGAGCCCATTCCCTATGATGGGATACTTTGCTCAGCCTTAGTGCTGTGGTGGGGGTTGGGGGAGGAGTCAGTCTTGGTCTTGGTCTGGTCACAACTTAGTACGCCAGACTTTGTTGACTCCCCAAGCTAGGCTTGTTTTTCAGTTTGAGTTCCATTAGAACAGGTAAGCATTGGGTAAATACTGCTGACCAAACATACATCTTCTATAACCATAGAAAGGGTTATACCCAGAGATCTTTCAGGCTGTCAACCAAACCTTGGATTCTTCATCTTTTCCACTCATCGATTTTGCATCACCACCTTATCTCTGCTACCTCTTTGAAGTTTTGGAGTAAATTGCAAGTAGTATTTTCTTTTAACACAGAGATAAAGACCTGTAAATAGTAGAATTTCCCCCACTAAATACTACATCACAGAAGCATGGGGCTCACAGAAGCACATGTGAGGAGTGACAGGTCACTGCTGGATGCACTTATCATAAAGATGTGGGGAAAAGTAATCCTGTGGGTGCTTTTCAGAAGTTAAGCTTGGCTTAACACTGAGCTCAGCTATTTTAAGGGTCTTTCTAACAGATGAAAAATATGAACAGTCATTCTGACATTTAATTTTTAATTATCAATTTGACACAATCTAGGGTCACCTGGGAAGACAATCCCAATGCAGGGTTGTCTGGATCAGACAGGACTATGGCAATGCTTATTGGGGAATCATCTTCATTATGTTAATTGATGTGTGAAGATCCAGTCCATCGTGGGCAGCATCATTCCCAGTGTTTGGGTCCTGGCCTGTTTAACAGTGGAAGACAGCTGAATAGTAAGCATGCATTCATTTTCTCTGTTCTTGGCTCTGGGTAAGATTAGCTGTTTTATGTTTTACTCTTGACTTCTCTGCAGTGACTGGTTGTAGGAATTTGTGAGATAAAATTCCCCTTCTTCAATAAGTAGCTTTTCTCAGGGTATTTTATCAGAGAAACATAAAGGAAACTGGGTCAGTTATCAAATTAGGAAAATGTTGGTCATGAATAAAGGATATCTGAAATTTAATTTGGATAAAATCTGTACCACATTAAGCTAGTTATGACCAAAAAAAGAGGCTGATGTTAGGTCATGAATGGCTGTAAATGCCAACATAAAGCATATGAAATATACCTATAAACTGGGTTTTGTTTAGGCTCCAGAAGGAAAACAATCAAATGATAACACTGCGCTTTGAGAACTTACAAACCAGACAGGCTTCCATGGGAAAGAAATCACAGAAGGAGAAGCCAGTCAGGAGGCTGTTGCCATAGAAGCTGAAGGATGGGAGAATGGGGAGGAGGTGAAATCTGTTTACCAGTTTTTCCCTTATTAATACTTAGCACCAGTTTGCAACAGAATGAGGAATTCCAGAGTTATCAAAGGCAGCAGCCTGTGCATTCTTTTGAAGCCTTAGAACTGGCTCCTCCTTCAGAGGAAGCATTTGGGGCTCATGAGAAAATCACACCTCCACAGGGAAACACAGAAATCCCCTGGCAACTCCCCAGGGCCTTGAGAGGTAAGGAGGAGGATTTAGGTAAACTGCACCATTGGATCTTCTCAATCTTGATGCCACACCCTTCTCTAGTTTCCAGTCAAGTGTTTCATGTAGGTTATGCATTGCTTACCTAGTTTAGAGTGAATTTAAATATATGGAGTCAATGTTGGCCAGGACTGATGTGACTTATTGGAGGCTCCAGATAGAAATTTCTCAAGTTCATTATTTCTAAGCCCTATGCTGTTCTTATTCCCATGTCCCTCTTTCTCATCCCTGCATCTCTAATGCCGACCTCAGAAATTATTTTGCCCTACAATTTCCTCTAAATCCTGGTCCTTTCCTTTGATGTCACCATTGTCCTGCTTTTCTTATAGAGAATGCATTAATCCTTCCCTTGATTCTCTTTTCCTTCCTAAATATGTTCTGAATGAAATCTTTCATTCTAATGTACAGGTTTAGCCCTCTTTTGTTGGTCCCTTCTTTACATTCCTCCCTCTCAATGACATTTCTTATTTCTCTCCGGGTAGGTTTCTTTACGGATCTCAAAGTCTACCCTGCCTTATATCCTATGTCACTGTTATCTCACCAGGGACCACCATCCTGATTTAGTAACCCTTGACATATTGAGCATCTGTCTGGCTAACTGTAACCCAAGCCTATTACTCCCAGTGTTTTGCTTGAAGCTGCTCATTGATATTGGTTCTGAGGTTCAGAACACAATTTCCCAAACTCCTTAATCATTGGTCTCTCAGACCTAACCAGGTGGAATCATTAGAAGGAGGGGGAAGGAGAAGTTAGCACAACATTGGTGTGTCTCACCTCACATGCCATCGAGTGGCTTCTGAATTGTAACATGGTACCCCAAGTCAAATGGCCCTGGCTGCTGAGGACCACTGTCTTTCAGCTTTCTCCTTTTTCTCTTTCATCTATCTGTCTTATCTATCTATCTATCTATCTATCTATCTATCTATCTTATACCATCTAAGCTCTTCCTTTTGTTTTGTGGATATGTGGATGCTATGCTGTATGGTTTATATCTGTGGTGTATGTGGGAATGGTGTATATGCAGCCAGCAAGCCCCAGTGATCCTCCTGTCTTCTCCTCTCCTATAGCTTCAAAGCCACAAGTATACAAGTTCATACCTGGATTCTATGTGGGTCTTAAGGATTTGAACTCAGGTCATTATGCATGCAGAGCAAATGCTGTTACCCACTGAGCCATTTCTCAGCCCCTGTCTTTCATTTTTTGTGCTTTGGGTCTTTGACAAGACATAAGAGTCACTAATTTTGACTTAACTTATATTCAGAAGTAAGACAGCGATTCACATGAGTGTGGATACTGAAGACCACACCCTCATCTGTGGAACCATGAATATCTGTAAACCTGTGGCCTCCAGATGCTCCATGCTGGGAGACATGGCGGGAAGTAGTTGCCTTCATGGAGTCTCTTAGGAAGAAACCTAGGTTTCTTCCTCTTGTTCCTCCTCCTCCTTCTCCTCCCCCTCCTCCTCTTCCATCACATTCTTCCCGTGCCCTTGCACCTGCATCCTGAGATTAAATAGACTCCCTGTATTCACGTCCATATCCTGCCTGCTTTCAGAGGCATGTTGACTACAGGAACCTCCCACCCCCTCTCCCTGACCCTCAAGTTCATTCCACAGGGGCAGCACTCACTGCACCCCTGGACTCTTTCAGTGTGTCCTTTGACCCATTTTTTTTTTCAGTTTAAAAATAGAATTTATCATCTTTCAATATGTTACTTGATCTATTTATTTGTTGTATGTGAGGTTTACCCATCTTCATTCTAACATAAACGCTTTGAAGGCAGCTCGTCTTATTTATTCTGTCCCCTAGTACATCAGTTAACTTCTGTATGCTCCAATCAAATGCCAAATAAGAAGCAACTGAAGGAAGCAAGAGTTTATTCTGGATTAAAGTATGCTGCAGTGAAGACAGGTGCATAGTGCAGCCGGTCGCATTGCATGCACACTCATGAAGCAGAGAACAGACAGGAAATGGGGTCACCCACAGCCCCTAAAGCCACTTCTTCACCTTCTAAAGCTGCAACCTTCCCAAACAGTGCCACCAACTGTGAACCAGCTCCTCAAATATGGAAGCCTGTGGAGAGCACTTCACACTCAAAAATACAGGTCCAATCACCAAAAGAGGAACATGAGAAAACTAGTATTTGGTGGATAGCAAGATGTACTATTTGATCCCTTAGTTACTCAGCTGCACGATTGATTTGCACACCAATATTTCAATGTCGTCACCTTTAATGTAAGAAAAATAATCTTATATTCCAAAATTAAGCACAGATTAAATGAAGCAGTAAAAAGAAAAAGCTTCACACAACACAGTGCTGTGTACAGTCTCAGGGCAAGCACTGGCTTTGCCTGATTCCTGAGTATGTCAGTCCAGTACCAGAGTCTACAAAGTGGCTAACCACGTAGGAGATATGTATGTCCTCAGGTCAGTGTGCAACTACAAACATGCATTTTTTTATCCTAGACAAAGCATGCATGGCTGCACAGTCCTGTCCACCTCAGCCTTCTTCACCTTCAGCATGTGTTGCTTCAAGAGACACGCTGTCTCCTGTAGAAAAGTGGGGCAGATATCATTAGAAATCTATGTTTTTATGATGAAAATTGAACCTTCAACACACTTTACTTTCAGTAAAAAAAAAAAAACAAAAAACAATGGTTCATAAAGAAAGTTTGTGTGCCAACCAGACAGATATGAAGTTAATTAATAGAATGCTTCCTGAGCACCATGACCAGAAAAATCAATGTTTTATAGAATTTACTTCTCCCTTTTTTATCTACCCTCCCCAACCACATACACCTCAAGTAGCCATAGCCTGTCCCTTTCCTCTTCAAAGCCCCACCGTTGCTTACTCTCATAGGTTGACTTGCGAGAGCCTCCTCATCAGGATCTTCAGCATGTGTGGGGTGGAAAAACCAAAGATGAATTACACATCAACCCATTTCTGCTCCAAGTCACAGGACAACCAGGTATAAAATAAGACCAGCCTTGCCAGGCACCTTGTAGTACTAGGTACACATTAGGCTGAGGCAGGAAAACTGCTTAAGCCTTGGAGACCATAGCTAATATGAGTAACATAGCAAATATCCTGGTGGAGTGAAAGCACAGACAACAAGGACTCCAAAATGTAAGTATGGATGGCAGGGCCCAAGAGTAGAAGCCTATCTACCTGACCACTAACAGACAGACAGCACCAGCCTCTCCACTCATCCTTATGGAAATCCTAAGGCCATCTTGAAAAGGCAAAGGCACACACAGAGGGAAAAGCTCCTTTGCCCTGTTTTAATGAGCCTTCAGGTCTCTGGCCTGTGTTATCCAAGCAGAAGGAATCTTTTTCCTCCTCCTCCTCCTCCTCCTCCTCCTCCTCCTCCTCCTCCTCCTCCTCCTCCTCTTCCCTTTCCTTCTTCTCTTCCTAGCCATTCAAACTGTTCTTTTTTACAGTTTCAAAAGGCTGTATATACAGAACAGAAAAAAGAAAGAAGGAAGGAAGAAAGAAAGAAAGAAAGAAAGAAAAGAAAAGAAAAGAAAAGAAAAGAAAAGAAAAGAAAAAAATCTCCTCAAATCCAAATGGACCTCATGCTGGCAAGCTCCTGGTGTTATCAAATGGAGCTTGCACATTCTGTTTCAAATTTTCCTGAATGAGAACCCTATGGTCCACAATAGTGCTTTCAATCTGGGAGACTCAATGTTCTCTGGGGAAGGAAGTTGGGCCATAGGAACAAAGCAATGCCGGCTAAATGGAATTAACCAGAAATCAAGAGTCCCTCTTCAGGCAGTGGTGCCTTGCCTAACTGGAATGTGTAGAAATCAGGGTCCACTTTACAAGTATTTGGAAATACAGTTCTTTGCACCCCAGCCCATCAGGACACAAAGAGGATTCTACCAGGCACCAGCAGATGGAACCCAGCTGGAACTCACGTCCTATCAGCTGTTCCTCGTCCGACTATGCCTCTCTCCACTTAACTACAAAGAGCTTATCAAGCTCACAATTTCGTATCCAAGTTCAATATCAAAATGTGTTTCCTTATTTTCTCTTACAAGGTCCATATATGGTGATTTTTTTTTTTCTTTGCTTCTATAGGGCAGATTCTCTCTCTGCACCCGTGTCTTCAGGGGCTGAGTTCCTGCTGTCTGGAACATGCACCCCTTCCTCCCACCCACTGCCTTTGCCTCCCTTTCAGCTGCTTAAAATCACAACTCCTGGCTTCTTCTTCTTCTTCTTCTTTTTTTTTTTTAATGCCTGGAGATGTTCTCTCATCTCGTCACTCAGAAAACAAAGAAATGGCTGCACCTTCTTGAATTTCCCATGAGCACCTTGTAAGACTGAATCAGGAAGTAGATGAAGAATCAACCAGCGCAGAGCACTTAGGACCCTGACTGCTTCACGGTGAGCACTCGATAAATATTCGCTTAGTAATCATTACCGTTAAAAAAAGCACTTGGGCTTTCGAGTCCGTCACACTCAAAGTAAATCTAATTTGAATGCTGCCTTGGCCACTCGCTGTTTATGCCGAGTGAGTTAGTGATGCTTTCTCAGCTATGAAATGATCAGCATCGTGCATCATCAGCCTCATAAATATTTCTCAAAAACAAAACAAAACAAAACCCCAAAACCTACAAGATTCAATCAGCAGCAGCATACCCAAACATAAAGCACACACTACGGTTTTTAATTTGTCTTCTCCTTTTAAATCTCAGTTCTTCTAATGTTTTCCTTCTATTGAGACATTGTGAGTAGACTTCAGTGGGTCTGTGATGGTTATGCAATAAGAGCACACAGCGGGCAGAGATTAAAGCAGGATCAAATGCATCTGCTGTCAACTCCCAGTCACTTCTCTGTTGGGAAGCTGACACTTTTCAAGCCCTGCTGTTTGGGCTCCTATAGTTCAGTAGTATGACTTGATTAGATGCCAAGATGACTCTAATGCTATTTGCTTGTTTATTTACTTTTCTTTTACCCAGGATCACTTTGACCATTGGGGAACTTTTGTGTTTCGGAATAAATTTTAGAGCATTTTGCATTTCTTTGGTATGTATGTGGGTGTACACATGTGTGTGCCAGAGTGAGCATGGCCTGCATGCCAGAGGTTAAGACTGTATGTTTCTGTCAAGACCTCTTCATTTTATTTTATTTTATTTATTTATTATTTTGGACAGGGTCCCTCTCTAAACCTGGAGATGACCGTCCCATCTACACCAGCTGGCCAGTGAGCCCCAGAGGTCCACCTGTCCCAACTTCTGGATCTGAAACTAGAAGTGTGAGCCAGTACGCCCAGCGTTTTCATGTGGGTTCTGAGGGTCCCACTAGGGTCCTCATGCTTGCTGGCAAGGACTGTACTTCACTGACTCGGCTGTCTCCCTAGCTCTGAAGATACATTTTAAGAAACATTTCCCCGGCTCTCTAGATCTGGATTGGGTACCTTTTGACTTACTTTTAAGACTCATAGAATGGAATCTACTGCCCCTGTGATTTCCCTCTGGGTTGTTATGCTTTTTTTGTTTTTGAGACAGGGTTTCTCTCTATTGCTTTGGAGGCTGTCCTGGAACTAGCTCTGTAGACCAGGCTGTCCTGGAACTAGCTCTGTAGACCAGGCTGGCCTGGAACTCACAGAGATCCACCTGCCTCTGCCTCCCAGGTGCTGGGATTAAAGGCGTGAACCACTAGCACCCTGCTGATTTCCCTCCATTTTTGTTGTCTTGTCTATTCACTGTCTTAGACTTTACTCTTGTAAGGATTTGCCAGAAATGAAAACCTTTCTTTATTCAGTCTCTTCTCATCCATATGTATTTCCTGAAGGAATATGCCAAGCATTAGCAGGAGGTGGGATTGTGTGGCCTTTTTATTATGCAGTCTGTGGTTTCATTTACATGTCAGTCATCGAAAAACCCGAGCCTTTAACAATCAATTCCTATTTACATTTCCCTGTGAAGAAAATAAAGCCCCTAGAAAATTTGTTAAGCCAGAGGCTCATATACCCCCACTGTGAGATGCCTACCTAGCAGAGCAGCTTGCCCCCCCCCTTCAGGAGGGTTTGTCAGAGTTCTCAGCTTCATGCCCTCCACCCCACCCCTGTGCCTGTCCCACCTTTAGCTTCACTGACTTTGAAAGCCCCTGCTGCCAAGACCATGTGCCCTTTGGCTAAGTTGAGTAAACAAACTGACTGAAGATGGGAAAGGAAACACAAATTTATACAATAAAATCTCATGGTCAAAACTGTTTTTTAATCACACAGACTGTTTTTATATTTTTTTATATTTGAGCCACTGTGCTTTAAGTAAGGAAGGCAGCCTTCTACAAAGAAGTTGAAAACCAACATGTTTTCCCATACTACCCAGTAATGTGGTGTGAATGATTTGGATTTTACAGGCTAGTCTAACCATCCGAAGAGGAGGCTAAATGCTCTCTCACCACAGTCAGCCCACTGCTGTTTAGTTCACATAACTCAGCTTAGTGTAAATGTTAGCAGAGCTGACTAGAAACCGGCAGCTTGAACTTCGGACCACTTCCCAGGAGCACCACCATTGGAAAGTAATTAAATGTGGGCTCATTTAGATTCCTGGCTGAATGCTGCTGTGTTGGTAACAGTGTTCCAGCCATAGTATGAGAGCAGCACATGGGATGATTCACTGGAAGACCTAGTAGCCATTGCAAGACTAGAAAGTGCTGGTGGTTGCAGCAAAGAGGTTGAAGAAAACAAGCTTATGAAGTAAGAAGAGTGATGGGAGATGTTATTCTGTAAATATGTTTCTCATACTGGTTAATGAATAAAGCACTGTTTGGCCAATGGGAAAGCAAGATAGGCAGGACTAGGAGATGTTACAGCACGTTGTTCCCGCCAGCCTCCCTGTCCTGCCGCCATTGTCCCGCAACCACGTGTGCCCCAAATAACACTCAGAGACTCTGTATTTGATACAATCCTGTTGGCCAATTACCATTATTGTTTATGGGCTAGCTCTGCCTTAATTATTAACCCATTTCTACTTATCTAAGTATTTCCACGTGGTCGTCTTATCGGGGAGCTATGGCGGGCGTCTTCCTTCTTCCCCGGGCTACATCTCGACTCCTACTTTCCCACTTCCTCTTTCCTCCTGGTCTCCTAGCCCCGCCTATCTTGTTTTCTATTGGCCACAGGGCTTTATTAACCAGTATGAGAAACATATGTACAGAATAACATCTCCCATCAAGGAGACAAGAAGGAAAGAGGAAGTAGGAAGGAGGGGTCAGCATGTAGAGCCTGGAGAAAGCAAGATGCTGGCGTGCCGTGCTTGGATAAGATGACCACGTGGAAATACTTAGATAAGTAGAAATGGGTTAATAATTAAGACAGAGCTAGCAGATAAACAATAATAGTAATTGGCCAACAGCATTGTATCAAATACAGAGTCTCTGCATGTTATTTGGGGGCTGGCATGGCGACAGGACCTGACTGGTGGTGGGAAAAACCTGCAGGTAACAGAAGAGTCCTCAGATACCAAGTGCTTTCCAGAGGCATTGCTTTCTGAAGTGATTGCACCGTGTCTTGGGTGTTTTGTTTTGTTTTTTCTTACTGCCATAAATTACTCTGGCAGAAACAACCCAAGGGTAAACAGGTTTGTTCTGACTCTCACATCAAGGTAGAGTTCATTGTGGCAGGAAAGTCAAATTGGTGGAACTTGAGGCAGGTGTCCTACATGGCATCATCAGCCAGGAAGCAGAGTGATGAGAGCATGCTGGTCCTCAGCTCACCTTCTCTGTTTACACACCTCAGGGTCCCAGCCAGGGACTGATACCACCCACAGTGGACAAGTCTTCCCACTTCAGATGATCCCTCAGATCATACTCTTGCCCAGGGTTCATCTTCCAGATGATTGCAAATTCTATCAAGTTGACAGTTATCACCAAACAATGCAGATAGAAGTTTGATGACACTCTGCCTTCACAAAACCTTTCTGTTACTCCCTGAGATCACAGGAGCTAAAAGAGCATTACTTGTACCAGGAATATTCCAGGATCACAGACAGGCAATTACTGGAAGGCACCTCAGAACAATTAGTAATAGGAGACATTAGAGTATTTTTGTACCCCCCAAATTACTAGTAAGAATGTGAAATTGATGTAAGGTTTGAGGGGACCAAAGTGCCTCATCTTGAGCACTTGGTGCACTTTCCCAGAAATGAGCTGATCTACTTGCTGAATGTGTAGGATCAAAATTAAAAAGAACAGGTTTGGTAGAAAAGGAAGCAAAACCCAGATGATGCAGGTGTAAGTATGGGAGAACTGCATTGTTGTCTGAAGGAAGATACAAGCACACACACACACACACACACACACACACAACACAGAGAGAGAGAGAGAGAGAGAGAGAGAGAGAGAGAGAGAGAGAGAGAGAGAGAGAATATAAGTGTATATGCACGTTATCTTTGTGTTTGAGTGTGCCTCAGTTACAGGAAAGCTGAGTGGTTCTTCTATCTGTGATCCAGCTCCCAGGAACCTGAGGTAAGGGGATGCTATTATGAGTTTGAGGATGGTTTAGGAAACACACTGACATCCAGGCCAGCTTGGGCTATAGAGAGGCTATCTTACAAAAAAAGAAAAGAAAAAGAAAAAGAAAGAAACAAGGCGAGCAACAGAAAAGTACAGGTCTCAAATCTATATCCCATTCAAAGTTGTTAGAAGGCTGTTGCAGAAGAACTAGCTAAAGATAATGCAAGAAATATGAGAACCAGATTTAAACTTAAAATTCTAAATAGGATGAAACAACATAGAAGATGTATGTAAGTAAAAGAAAATTTATGTCATAAATAATAAATAAAGAATGAACTAGCATGTAGAGATAAATTAAGTTCCATATACAGCTTAGTGGAAAGACCAACCAGAGGTGAGGAAGACAATGGGAAACTGGGAAAATGTACACAAGGATTAGGTGCTAGATTTCAAAAGCAATGGAAAAACAAAAGCTGAAGACACATGTGAAGAAAACTTTGTTAGAGCCAAGAATAGAATTACTGACTCAAAAGAACAAGGGGAGAAAAGACTCATTCTTGTATCTTTGCTAAACTTGAAAGGAAAAAGGTGGCAAGTTCAGTGACAGGACCATGACTCTAGCTGCTTGGAGGAAGTGGGAGGGCTCATAGCCAGGAGTTCAAGGCCACCTGGGCAACATAACAAGACTGGCTGTGAAAGAATACATTTTTTAAAAAGAAGAAAATGGGATATGACCAAGTTTGTTTTTATACATTTCAAGTTTTTTTAATGTTACCATACAATGAAGTAAGATTTATAGTTTCAAAGAAAAAACACTTAAATTGTGTTTTTATCGGTGTTTTGTTTTGTTAATATAGTCAAGCTGACCCTGGAGTATAAAGTCAGTCATTCTGAGTGGGCCTGAGTGGGGAGGGTCAAGGAGATAGCTTAATAGGTCTCAGTGTTGTCACAGAGCCTGATAACCTGAGTTCCAGCCCCAGGTCTCACTGGGCAGAAGGACAGAGGCAATTTCCTGAAAGCCATCCTGTGCCATGCTGTGTGTGCCCACGTTCCCATAAAGAATGTAATTGCAAAATTATGTTTTATGTTGATTTTGTAGGTACAAGAGTTCTGCCTATCTATACCTATGTGCATGTGACCTGCATTTGTGCATTGCCCATGGAAGTCAGAAGAGGGTACTGGATCCACAGCAACAGAGTTAAGGATGTTGTAAGCCACCAGGTGGGTTCTGGTGTCTGAAACTAGGTCCTTTGCAAGGGCAACATATGTTCTTAACTTATGAGCGAGCCACCCCTTTAGCCAAGAATGAGTATATGATGGGTGAAAGATCATGAGGCCCAGACAAAGAGCCAACTAAGGAATTCTGAGAATAGGAGAAATAGTTTCCTCAGCAAAGAGTACATATGTAACATTGTACAAACTAAGCATACTGTATTTATGTATTTTGGGAATATATATATATATTATATATATATATATATATATTTTTAATTGTTGTTGTACACACACATAAACACACTCTTGTGCAGCACATGTAACACCAATTAAAAAAAAGAGGCTACAAATTTGAAGGAGAACAAGGGGAGGGTTATATTGGAAGGTCTGAGGGGAGGAGGAAGGGTGGAAATTATATAATTATGATCTCAAAAGAAAGTGAAAAAAGAATTCAAATGATATTTCTTCTTTGCATCTTAATGAGGAATTTTCTAGGAAATGAGTTATACTGATGTGTCGATATTGACATGAGAAATAATAGTGAGCATTTCGTGTGGATTGTGAAGTTAATAATAAATGAGCTTACTAAGAAAGAATATTGTTATGATTTGTGTTTGCTCTTTACTCTTTGGGTAGCCAACCACCCAGCTCCCATATGAATCACATACAGAGTCTTATTATTACTTATGAATGCCTGGCCTTAGCATGACTTCTTTCTTGCCAGCTTTTCTTAATCCAAATTATTCCATATATATTTTTACTTCTGTTTCTCTTATTTTCACTCTTACTCCATAGCTGGCTGAGTGGCTATGTTTACCTCTCTTTGTTCTCTTGCTGCTCTCCTTTCTTCTCTTCTTCATTTTTCCTTCTATTCATTCTCTCTCCCTGCCAGCTCCACCCATTCTTGCTCCTGCATTGCTATTGTCCATTCATGTCTTTATTGGGCTCATCAGGTATTTTAGAGAGACAAAGAATCACAGCTTCACAGAGTTGAACAATTGCAGCATAAACAAAAGTCATATACCTTAAAATAAAAATGTTACTACATAGTCTTGTGGGATTTTTTTTTGCTACTGAGAAACAACAGAAAATAAAGCATTACATAAAGCAGGGTAGGAAAACTACAAAAGTATTGAATAAAATAGGAATATACATTTTCATTAATATGTAAATTAAGAATATAGAAAAGCAAGTTCAATAAATAATGTTTTCAAGTCTACATCTATGAAATACTTCTATGAAACAGAATGCTAGAAAAAAAATTCACGTGTACACAAACAAACCCATAGGCAGACCATGCATGCACATATCTCCTTTTTAGTGTAAAAACATGAGGTTGGCATTTTAGGATCAAGGAAAAAGACTTAATGATCAAGATCACTTGCATCTCTTGCAGAGGACCCAGGTTCAATTCCCATTATCCACGTGGAGCAGCTCACAAATGCCTGTAACTCCATCTCTAGAAGACCTGATAACTGTTTCTAGACTCTGCAACACCTACATCTACATGCACAAACCCACAAACAGACACACATTCACATGTGTATAATTTTTATAAAGAAAAAAATCTTTTTTAAAATGCATGACAGAAAAAAAGACAAACATCAATCATATGAATAAATTTAGCTACATTAATCAACTAATAGGAGCCAAAGCAAAAAAATCAAAATTCTGTTTGAGTAGTTAAATAAAAGAGAGAAGGAAGTGCTGTTGGCTCCAGTAAGACATCTCTGAAAGAGTCATGGGATGGAGGAAGGCAGGAAGGAAGGGCCAGGGAAATGAACTAACAGAAAGATATTGTGAGTAACATTTGAAAAATCTAAAGGTAAAGGTTTTGGAAAAAGTGGAGGCCATGCCAGAGGTTCCAGTTTTTGTCAAAGGCGTGCCCATTATTCACATCCCCACTCTCAGAACAGTGCTGACCTTGAGAAACAGAACTCAGAAACACTGCAAGGAGAAGCTGCCACAAACACAGCTGAAGCAAAATCAAGTGAATGGCCAGCAAGCTGGGATTCAGAAGACAACAGACTCAACACAATAGTCACAGATAGCAAATTATGGGCTCTAATAACAGACTGTCTACTTTGGATGCCTATGACAGGTTCATAACCTGACCATAGCACAGTCTACAAAGAAGGTCTCATGTGTTTTCAGAGACAGGGGCATGACCCAGAAGGCAGTCTTTTGCTACAGCAAAGTCAAACCCAGAAGGAAATAAAATCCACTATTAAATATCTCTTAGAGGCTGGGGAGATGGCTCAGTGGGTAAGGTGCTTGCCTTGCAAGTGAGAGGACCGGAGTTTGATTCCTAAAACCGACATAAAAGGCTGACAAGGTGTGGCACATGTCTGGAAATCCAGAATGGCATGGCGATGGAGAGACAGACAGACACCAGGGTCCCTGGCCAGCCAGATTACAGAACAGTGAGAATTCCTGTCTCCAACATTAAGAGAGTGAAAAGGATGCCTGCTGTTGAGCTCCTGTTTGCACACACACATGTATGAATGCACAGGTGAGCATACCTACACACATGCGTGCATATCTCCTAACTTTCTCAGATAACTCGTGGGTTACAGAAATGATTAGAAAATAATAGCAAGGGAGTAGAGAGATGGCTCTGCAGTTAGGAACATTTGCTGCTCTTGCAGAGGTTTGAGTCCCAGCAGCCACATGATGGCTTACAACTATCTATAATTCCAGTCCCAGGAGATCCACTACCTTCTTCATGCCTCTATAAGCTCAGAATACATGTGGTGCATAGAACTACATAGGTCAAACATTTATACAAACAGAATAAAAGAAATACATCTAAAGAATTGACAAAATTGTTACTGTCTTAAATTTAGGGGAAAAAATGAGCAATAGTGATAAAAATACAAAAACTCAAACTGTTAAATTACTTGGAGGAAAATTAAGTAATAGTAATAAATTTAAGTCCTGAAAGTAAATGAATTAAAAGTTCAAGATCTAGAAGAAGAAAACAAAGCAAAAGAACACAAAAGGACATCAGGTAAGCTGGGTTTGGTTAGGAAATGGGTAAAGACTAGAAAAAACAAATAGGTGGGAACCAGCTTTTTTAAAATAATAGTAAAAAGAATGGGCAAGCCACTGACCTATCTACATGAGACAAAAGGCAAGCACATGCAGAATTAGAAAAAAAAATACATGTGTGGATGCTTTTCAAAGTAGAGGCCATTTAAAACCACCAGAGACCATTTTACATAATTTCAAGCAATTAAATTCAAAGTCTTGGATGAAATGGGCAATTTTTTTCCAGAGAGTAGAACTTACCCAGTATGACCTCAATTGACATAGTGTAGAACTCCCCCCCCTCTCTCTCTCTCACACACACACACACACACACACACACACTGTTACAGAGAAATCCTAGTTCCCCCCAATGCACAGGAGAAGACTGAACAGGAGCTCAGGGCAAAATGAAGAGGCTGTCATTGGCCAAACATGAGCTGTTTTCATATCAGCAGAGCAAAGAACATAGAAGATAACAAAGGCAGAGGGTGCTAGAGCACCCAGCAGGTCTAAGTGCTCCTCTTGGGAGAAGTTGGTCAACTGGCCCTTAGTTTTGAAAATTGTCCAACAGCAAGGAAAATTTCCCTTATCCAGTCTTCTGTGATTCACAGTGCGTATGTAGGAGGATAAGGTAAATTTTTCCTCATAGTAGCATCAGGGAAATACTTGAATACTGTTTTGTAATCTGTAATGAAATAATGCTTCAAGGGGTCTATCATTAAGTGTCTGCCAGCATCAGGGAAAAGATGCAACCAGATATTTATGTCTCTTTACAAAATAATGTTTAAAAAAGCACACTGGTTAATTATTCATCAAAAGATCAATTCTCTATCTAATCAAGTTTAATATTTATTTTATTTATGTGTGTGTGTGTGTGTGTGTGTGTGTGTGTGTGTGTGTGCATGTATGAGATGTGGTGTGTGTGTGTGCAGGTGTCTTTCAAGGCCATCAGAACCCCTGGAACAAGGGCTACAGACTTGGTTGTAAGGGGGTCAAAGTGGTACTGGCAACCAATCTCAGGGTTCTGGATGAGCAGCTAGCACTTTTAACCCCTGAACCATCTCCCTAGCTCCTCTAAGTTTTTAGATCCAGATTATTTGGAAAGAAATAAAACCAAACCCTCCAAATCCATTAATTTTGATTCCAGGAGGCTTTATAGAGGACCTAGTACACATCATCTGATCTTTGATTACATCTCAAGACAGCTGTTAACCTTTGGTTTGGTGGAACAACATAACTGTACTTTATTTTTACAAGGCCCTTCCTTCCTAAGACCAGCACAGACATATTTACAGATGAAATGATAGACGTCTTCGTTTCCAACAGGTATGAAGTAAGAGAAATAGGTAAAAGAAGGTGGGCCATGCATTGAAAAATGTCAAAGATTCACAATGGAGTTAAAATTCATACACTATTTTTGGATATATTTAAAATTTTTCATTACATAAAAAAATTGATAAAAAAAAATATGTGGCTAAAACCAGGACCCAACTCCCAAAGTTTTTAGCCAATGACTCCTAGCTAAACTGGAAAAAAGAGTGGAAGCCTCTGTTCCATGTTGGAGGCCACCCCATCTCCCCTTACAAAGACAGCATGCTACCAAGGCCCTTTATTTCCCCCTTTGGTTTTCTGCATTTCTAGACATTCATTCAGCTCTAAGTCACACAGCTGCTGATATTGTAAAAAATGTTGCTTAGCAACATGTTAATGGGGGAAAAACATTCCTTAAAACATTAGGGGTTTTGTCTTCTGGAACGTACCAGTTCAGCACATCGTACCTCCCACAGCTCAACTTAACAGGAGGAAAAATATCAACTCTCCGAATGTAATTCCTTTTCTTCCTTCTTCCTGGCTGGATCCAAATTTAATAAGAATAAGAAATGCAGTGCTATGATGACCTGAAACCACCCACAGTCCTGTTGGTGTCTTGGTGGTTTACATGTAGAACATCAGAGTTCCCTAGGGCGTAAGACCTAGGATGGGACCAGTGAGAACAATGAGACCCAGAAGGGATGAGAGGCAAGTGCTGCCTTTATGATCTTCCCAGTGCTATTGTTCAAAGAGCATAGGGGTCTAGAAGTTAGACGAGGTATACCTTGGGTGTCACTCCTCAGGAGTTGTCCCCTTGTTTTGTGAAACAGGGTCTCTATCCTGGAACTTGGTGGGTCGGCTGAGTTACCTAGGCGGGAAACCTCAGAGACAAAGCTGTCTCCACTGCCCCAATGCTAAGCTGAAGAGTTCATTACTAATTCCATCTTCTTCATGTGAGGTCTGGACATGGAATTCAGATTCTCATGTTTGCACATCCAGGGCTTTACCAACTGAGTCCTCTCCCCTGAAGCCATTCCTAATTCCAGGAGCTGTGCTTTTGAGGAAGAATCTCCCAGGCTAAAGCTTCCTTGGGGGAAGCACAGGGACAGATCTTTCTTTCTGAAGTCTGGAAAAAGTACCTGGGCTCTGCATCCCTGCCAGGTTCCTAGGTGCTGTTTTGATGGGCAGGAGTAACACATAGGTACAAGGATCTCTCAAGGCTTTCACTAATCCAAATGAATGTGGTCGAGGATCCTGACACTGCAGACATGCAGAGGCAAGCTTCAGTGGCAGGTGGGATTCAGACCTTCGAACTTGGCTCTGTGTGCACTCAATGCAAAGCAGTGGGCATGGTGCTTTCAACTCTTACCTGTGAAAGTGAAGTGTGGGCATTTTTTTAGAAGACTTAATAAGATAATGTAATCATCACTTCTACGTAAGTGTGATCTTAGCTTAGAACCTGGGGCAGTGAATTTTGGATAAATATTAATTACTACTGGCATAGAAAGGAGCAAAGGAATGTGTGTGGGGGGTGTGCACTGCTGTGTAGATCATCTTTCTTCCTTTCTTCCAAAACCAGAGAGAAACACTGAACAATGTGCTAAGCTAAGACTTAGCCTGTAGGCTTCAGTTACTGCTGCAAGTCTTGTAAAATCAGTTTGCTGGGTGTTCCTCTGTGGACAAGCTTGTCCAGTGCAAAGGTTGACTCATTCCCTCCTGGTGTAAGCATATTGGTGATATGGTTTGGCTTCTGGCATGACTCTGTTGCTGACTGCATAAGGTTGTTCCAAAGAACCAGAGCTCACAGACTGCAGTGAACAGAGACAGGAGAGAAGCAGTGAGTAGCAAGGAGCTTATCAGAACTGGATGAAAAGCCCAGACACACAAGATTCTGCCAGGGTATCTATTTTAAAACCTAGTCCTTTTTAGCAACAGAGAGTCAGGGCCGTGATTTAATTAGTGACGGTTTACATCAGAGGCAAATGAGAGCCAGCAGGCCAGATCAAGAATGAGGAAATCAGCCAGCTGGCTTGAGGACATGCATCAGCTATTCCCCGCCCCCTGTTGCTTCTGTTCAGGCCTTTTCCTGGACTTCCTCTGAAGTGCAAAGATTTTAGTTTGCCAACAAGTGTACTTTGGGCTCTACAATGTTGCCCATTTTCCTTTCTTCCTTACTTCCTTCCTTCCTTTCTTCCTTCTTCCTACGATCCCTCCCTTCCTTTTACCTCCTTCTCTTCTTCCTCCTTCACCTTCTTCTTTTGTTTGTTTCCTTCAGACAGGGTCTCACTATGTAGCTCTGGTTGTCTGTCTTGGAACTCACTCTGTAGACCAGGCTGGCCTTGAACACAGAGACCCACTTACCTCTGTCTCATCAGTGTTGGGATTAAAGGCATGTGCCACCACATCCAATCTAGTGTTGCCCATTTTCGAAAGATTTTCCTATCATTTGCCAGCTTCTGTCTAAATCATGTACAAACCTGTGTGTGAAGCACTTCCTTGAGATTTCAGGCCATGTTCCTCATGCCTATCCTTCAATCAGTCAGTCACTTTGCCTCTCTCTGGCTCAGGCTCAGCTGATACCAGGGGGTAGCATGATCATTACACTTAAACATCCTTCATTTTCTACCTCAAATGTTCAGAATTACTTCCCAAGAACCATGCTAGATTCCTAAAGATCCTCCCCCTAGAGAGGGTCTCTTTGTAAAGAGCATCCTAGCATTCCTCTGCCACTTTGCACTAGAAATGAACTAGAGTATTCCATAAGGACCAGCTTGGTGATCCTGGGTCCATAGCAACAGGGTTCCTCTCCCCCAAATAACTTAATGAAGCCTGAATGCTTTAGTAGAGTGTCAGCTTTGGAAGATAATAACTTGGTTTGGTTTCTGCTTCCTTTCTAGAGAATGGGTAGCTATTTACCTGAATAACTCTCAACTCTATACTCATCCTGTCTGCTCCCCATGATGGAAAAAGAGTAATGACCTTTGATTTAAGGTTTTTAAGAAGAAGGCCTGGGTAAAATATTTATGACATTGACAGGACAGGGGTATCACCTTACAGTTTTGCATTATGGTCTACATTTCTGGAAACTTTTTGGCAAGCCATTGACTGACAGATTACACATGTCTGTGTAACAGTCTCCTGATGGAGGTAAATGGGAGCTGCCCAGCCCATTTCTCTCTACTCTGCTGTGGTTCCCAACACTCCATGATATCACCATTCCTGCTGTTCTAGTTCATTTGCACTGCCCTGTGTATTAGAGCCATCCTTGCCATGATGATCAACATGTGACACCATGCTTTATCTTGTGTAATATATTTTGAGACAGGATCTTGCTGTGTATCTCTGGCTGAACTGGAACTCACTATGTAGAAAAAGGTGTTCAGAAACCCACCTGTCTCTACCTCTCAAGAGCTGGCATTAAAGGTATGCATCACCATGCCTGGTGACAGCATGCTTTATTTTTGTATAGCTGCTAATAGCAGACAGGATCGTGTTGTTAGAGAATCTCATGGCTGGAGATTGTCCCATGCAGTGGAGCTGTGCTGCTTATATCTTACTATATTCTTCAAAATCATACTCTTCCCATCTCTGTGCTAAAGGAAGAAGCATTGAGAGCACAAGAAACCGCTGGAGGCCACTTTTACCCAACTCACAGTGAGTGGACCAGAAGCTCATTCCTGTTCTGGGGAAAGGCAATCATATTCTCGGCCCCATCTTCTGAACTATAGTAGAGTAACTGCAATTGGCTAATGGCAGAGCAGGGACTTGAGCTCCTGCAGAGTTAGAGCTGCAGGACTCCTGAGGAGCACATGGGGAGGGGATGTAGGAGCCACTAGAAGAGGAGACTTAGCTGAGCAAGGCCACCACCATAGGTCTTCCATATAGACCAAGGGGTTCACTGGTCTCACCCCCTCCCCTGCAGGCAGGCAGCCTGGCAGCACTTGCTTCACCAGCCTCAGTCAAGTACCTCCATCCTCCCCTGCCATTCCCAGGCATCCTGTTTTTCTCCCCTCTAGAACTTTCCTGTTTTTCTCCTTTGCTAACTTTTACACGGAATCTCAACACAGGGCACCTTGACCTTCATCCATTGTAGGCTCTGTTCTCTCCCCTATTCATGCTTAACTTTTAAAAAGGGATCTCATCTGAATAGTGTTACATGCTGAAAACAGTTTTGCATATATATTTTTATACATACATCAATCTTAAGGCATAGGTATATAACAGAACACAGCCTGTTATTTCGGGACATGCTGGTGCTCAGCAGTACCTGACAGGCATCGAGGTTCAATAAATATATGGTAAGTGCATATGTGAACGAGTGATGTGGATTTGTGAATGTAGCTTACTGCAAACTGCACCCCCATGCTGTGGATCAGCCCCCAACCTAGTGCTGAATTCATTTCAATTTGGATGTGCCCACTCTTTCCTGCCTTGGAGACTTGGCGCCAGGCACTCCCTTCACCTAGGGCATTTTTGCTGGGCTCTTCAGAAGCCAACAAAAGCATTTCCCCCTGTGGTTCCCACCTATGGCAGTTTTTTCTGCACTCACACCTCTATCATTACAGGCAGACAGTTGAACACACGTGCCTATCTGTTTGACACGTACTTGCCTGTATCACACCTACTTCTTCTTCTTTTTTTTTTAAACACTTTCCACAATGAAAGAAAAGGTAAAGACTTTGGAGCCAGCAGCTCTCAATACCCAGCTGTTCCTCATAGCTTAAATTTCCCATCTTAGTCACCATGTTTTTAAATTTAAAACATTTTAACCATTTACAGCAATTTACATTTAGTTAATCACAATTACATAATTTCTCTTTCTACTCTCTCTCTCTCTCTCTCTCTCTCTCTCTCTCTCTCCAATTCCTCCCATGCCCCTGTCAGATCCTCTCAAATGTATTTCTTTGATTACTTTTTGTTGACATGTGAATATAAATATATAAATGTAACTTATACATGTCACTTGAATGAATGTGTTTCAGGCTTGATAACATGGTATTGGATAACCAATTTTGGGCTGCCTTTCTGGGGTAGGTTAATTCTCCCTCTCTCAGCAGTCATCAGTGGCCTGTGGTTCTTTGTCTGTGGTTGGAACCCTGTGAGATTCTCCCCTTTCATGTCGTTCTCTCTACCAGTGTTGTCCTTGTTCATGTCTTACTTAGGCAGCTCTGTTGTAATGGCTAGTCTTGGTTGTCAACTTGACTATATCCAGAATAAAACCCAGATTGCTGGGTACATCTATGAGAGATTTTTTTCCTAATTAAATCATTGAAGTGGTAAGATCCACTTCTAATCCAAATCTTTTAGGTGGGGAGATTCACCTTTAATCTGGGTCATACCTGCTGTCAGCCTGTGTAAAGGACACGGGAGAAGCTTCCTCTCTTTGATGCCTTGCTTTTGCTCCTTTTGGCAAGTCCCACTCCTTCATTGGCATTAGAGACTATTTCTTTGGGATTCTGGGTATAGTGAAGACCAGCCCAGATACCAGATACATTAACCTTGATCTACAACACACAATGTTGCTTATGCTGCTCAAAGTGCTTCCTGTTATTATTACTGCCAGAAATGATTTATTGAGCACTTACCACAACCATGCACCACCCCTTAATTATATGGCACATATAATTGAGTACATTTATTGTTAGTACACTTATTGTTCTTTTATGAAGAAGCTAAGGCATTGATATGTCTGAAAGATGGCAAGTATGTGAGTTACTCTGAAATCTGAGCCTGAGTTATTTCTAATTTCTGAATCCAAATTACAAGTAGATACACTGCCATCCCTCTTGGCCCAAACAGAAGTGGAAGAATTATGTATGGGGCCTCAGAAAGTTCCTCGTGCAGGATCATCCAGGGTCATGTGATTGTGATAGCTCCAGATCCTTTGAGATAATTCTTAGCACACTGTCAAGAATTATACAAAAGCGAACATGAACAGGTTGTCCAGCAAGCCAAGGCTGCGAGTGAGCTGCTGCCCCAACTTCCCTTCTGATCCAAACACTTAATTAATGCACATAATTGCTGACAGGCAGGCAGTGAATTTACTCAGAGCCTTTTCTCCCTACTTCTTTCCTATTGTTAACTGTGACAATTTGCAGCAATGCTCAGGATATTGTAAATGGGCTATGTTGTGAGTTGGAGAAAATGTAATCACAGTGGGTAATTCGATTTGGATGCTTTCCTAGTCCTCTACATTTCAGCTGCCATATACAGATGAAAATGGGCAAACGCCCTCTTCCCACCCAAGGCAACCTCAGCTACAATTTTGGTTTCCTAGAGATAAACAACAGCATCCACGTGTGTATGAGTGTGTGTGTGTGTGTGTGTGTGTGTGTGTGTGTGTGTGTGTGTGTATTGTGCCTGTGCAAGTATGTGTGCATGTGAAAGTCAATAGACAACTGCGTGGAACCAGTTCTCTCTTTCCCCCTTTACATGGGATTCAGGGATTGGATTTGTGTCTTCATATTTGCGGAGCCATCTTACTGACCTAACACCCACTTTGAATGAGAGCATGTTGCAGTTATCTGTCTGTATATGCATCTGCCAGTTTAGCTCAAAGTCTTCTTCATCTATCCATGTTGTCAGGGTATAAGAAGAAAATGGCTGATGGGTGCGGGGATGCACCTGATAGAAAAAGCTATGGGTGATAACTCTGACTGAATGTTTCAAAAAACCAGCAGAGACGTTCCCAGCACAATTAATCTAAACATTCAAGGACTTAGAAATGTTGATTGCTGTGATCTTCTCAGCACATGTTGTAAATCTGTATGCATTATTCCATGAAAATATACAATTGCTATGTGTCAACTTAGAAATATTTGCAAAATATAAAGAAAGTGTAGAATACATTCACATTCTTGAAAGAAAAGTTACCAGTCTGATACCACAACTAAGTCACAGGGGCCTTATTTTTCTCAGGCACCCTGAGAATTAATTATAAATAATTCCCATTCAGATTTGAAAAACAAATGGAGAGTGATGTTAAGGATTTCTATTAATAATAAGATCCTCTGGGAGGTGTTGGACTACAATATCCTCTGCTGTATCATCAGAACATTTCTGCCCACTACTGTGTCCATCCCAGATTTCTGTGGTCACTCTCAGGAAACAGATGGCATAATTAGGTTACAGAGGGCATTCCCAGGTCACACTGGACTATGACACTGTAAACACTCTGAGGTCATTATGAGCACTGCTAGAGTGTAGAGGTCACTCTTAGGTGACAAAGGACATTTCCAGGTCACAGTAATCACTCCCAAGTCACATTAGCCACTATCTGGGTCACTGTGAAGACTACCAGGTCACACAGAAAGCTATCATGTCACAGTGGACACTTCTGGATCACAGTGTGTCACAGTGGATAGTCCCATGTCATAAAAGATACTCCCTTGTCTTAGTGCATTCTCTCATATTACAGCGGGTCCTCCATGTCACAGTATACACTTCCTGGTCATGGTAGACACTCCTAGCTCACATTGAATACTCCTGGGTTATAGTGGACACTGCCATATTGTAGTAGACATTCCCATGTCAAAGTGGATACTTCCAGGTCATAGTGGAAAGTCCTAGTTCACAGAGGGCACTCCCAGATCACAATGAACACTCTTAGATTATGCGGGAACTGGTAGACAGAAGGTTGGACTGGGACTTTCCATGATGTGAAGTAAGGGACAGTTTAAGAGATGGGTCTCACACTGGTAAGATCACAAAGAGTTATAGTGAAAGATTCTGAGGGATGGAGAATGTGGTGGTTGGGACAGATCTTACTATCACGGGACAACCTGAGTGTCTTTGTTCAAACCATATATGGAGATGATCAAGAGACACAGACAACTGCTCATGTCGTTCCAAAGGCATTTGGTTCTTAATCTGAGTTTCTAACAGTACTGGCAGCAGAAACTAATATTTTCTAGTTTAACATTTTAGACATCCCACAGCTTATGCCACCACACTGAAGCACCTGCATTGCCCTTCTTTCAACCTTCCACATCGGAGCCCTGGTTTGAAAGCAAATTACCTTCCTGAAGAACACAACTTTCTAGACTCTTGATCTCACAGGAATGACTTGGTAAGTCATTTTTCATTAGGTTCAAGCCATATATTGAAACTCTTTGAAAGATCAAAGAGTTTCACCCTGTGTGCCCTCCAGAAGCTTTTCTTGGTTTGCCCACTCATGAATATAAATCACTGTTTTTGTTGTGTTTCCAAAAACCCCACTCAGCATTTGCCCTAGCCTTGTTCAAAGAGATGTGGGCTCGGGCCTGCCCTCACCTCCACAGGGCTGTGAGATTCTGTTTGTGCCACCAAGTGAGCACTGGAGACAATTATTCCTTTTCTTCTGTGGCTGAGGTAAAGGTCTCCCCCATGGGGAAAAGAGGAGGCTCCCCCAGGGAGAAGCGCCATTCAGGCCTCCCTCCAGTATGGCTCATGGCCAAGGACATTGAATCTCTTTCTTCCTTCCAAGGCAGGTCCAGCTTTTGTGTGGCAAGACAAAAGCAAACAATGGCCATCCTTTCTCCCGTGGTGAGGACAAGAAAGGGAAGAGCAGCCTTTGAACACCTTGGCTATTGAACTCCCAGCACCTTAAGAGCCTGACCTCAACCCACTTTCTGACAACCTCAGAGATCAACTGTCCTTTTCTTTAAGACACTGTCAGCTCTCAAAGAGACCACCAAGAGGGAGAGGGATGCCTCCCAAAGGCTCTGAAAGAATGTCAAAGCTGGAAGGCTCTTCTTGGTTACTGACTCCAATCTCCTTAATCTTTAGATCAGTGGAAAGAAGCACAGTTGTTCTTTCACTGGGGTCACCCAAGACCATCAGAAAACACAGATACTTAACATTACAATTCACAACAGTAGTAAAATTACAGCTGTGAAGTAGCAACAAATATAACTTTATAATTGGGGGTCACCACAATATGAAGAACTGCATTAAAGGGTTGCAGCATTAAGAAGGTAGAAAACCACTGCTTTAATTGAAACTTCTAGGCAAGGAAGGATAATTAAAGCCTAAAATATATGGCTTGTTAACAGTTTTCCTGATAGTGGTCAGAAATTGTTAAAGTAAAAATAAAGTTTACCTCTCATGAATGGTAAGTCACTATCTTGATTGCATGAGTAGATGGAGGACAGGTGGACTAAGAGTATTCATTGAAACTTGGGTATCTGACTTAGGGAGATATAGAGATCTTGATTAGGGTCAGGTAATAATCAGATGCAATATATTAGAATTAGAAGGAAAAATAGAATGAGCTCAGGGCAGACAGTCTTGAGGAATAAACAACTGACTGATGCCTTCTGTTGAACAATTTGGTAGGCTTTTCAGTCAAATTCTTGGAATGAATAGTGACATTACTTGTGGCGTTTGAACTTCTAGGCCACAGTTCCTTGGAATGGTGAATCCATGATGCTTAGGATGGGGATTCGTGAGGCCTTCCTGCTGTAGACAGAGAAATGTGACATGTTCAGGGGAGACAGTGCCATTGCTCAGAAGCAACTCCCTAGTTATAACCAAGCACCGCTTCAGGCCCTTTAATGAGGAGATGACATGATGGGACCCTGATTCCTTACCTCATATTCTTTCTGACCCACAAATGTATTCTTTGAGCCAAATGAATAAAAACCATCCTTGAACTTCAAACAAATAAACAAAAATGTATTTTCTTCTGTGTGTGTGTGTGTGTGTGTGTGTGTGTGTGTGTGTGTGTGTATGCAGGCATGCAGAGACTTAGTGCATATGTAGAGATAGAGGAGAAATTTAGAGATCAGTCCTTGCTTTCTACCTTGTTGGAGACATACATGATCCCTTCCTCGCTGCCTTTTACTCAAGCCTCACTGGTCTATGAGTGTCCTTGGATCTTCTAGTCTCTACCTTCCATCCTGTATAGTTGTGCTGGGGTTGTGGATGTGCAACTGCAGTGTCTGTCTTCATGTGGGCTTGAGGGATTTGAACTCAGTTTCATGCTTGCATGGCAAGTGCTTTACTTACTCAGCCTTCTTAAGCCGTGTGTGTGTGTGTGTGTGTGTGTGTGTGGCTGGAGAGATGGTTTGTAGTTAAGAGCACTTGTTCTTGCAGAGGACTGTAGCATGTATGTTTCCGCCAGCCCGCCAGCCCCAAGTTTGGGCCCATAGCCACACCAGCCCCAAGTAACACTCTGAGACTCTGTATTTGATACAATCCTGTTGGCCAGTTACCATTATTGTTTATGGGCTAGCTCTGTCTTCATTATTAACCCATTTCTACTTATCTAATTATTTCCACGTGGCACATCTTATCCGGGAGCTGCGGCTGGCATCTTCCTTCCTCCCTGGTCTACATCTTGACTCCTCCCCACTACTTCCTCTTTCCTCCTCCTGGTCTCCTAGCCCCACCTATCTTTTTCCTATTGGCCACAGGCTTTATTAATTAACCAGTATGAGAAACATATTTACAGAATAACATCTCCCATCAGAGGACCAAAGTTTAGTTTCCAGAACCCATGTTGGTCAGCTCACAGCTATCTGTAACTCCAGCTCCAAGGGATTCAATGCCTTTGGCCTCCAAGAGTACCCAGGCTCACGTGCACACACCCAAACATGCTCATGCACATAATTAAAAATAATAAAAATAAATCTTTTTAAAAATTCACAAGATTTGGGGAGAAAATTAGCTTGAGCTTGTATGTAGCAGAAAGTCTATCTCAGACATGGATCCTGGGCATCTTTGGGAGAAAGTGACATCTGGGAAGAACCCTTAATATATAGAGAAGGTGGAGAGACTCTCCAAACTCAAGGAAAGTAGGTATCAATAAAAGAAAGCATGCTGTCTGAGGAAAGGACAACAGTAGGGCTGGAGTCAGGTGACTGAAGCAGAGAAGGGGTGGTCAAAGAAAGACTAGAAGATAGGTTCAGATCAGACAAGGTGAAGAGCTGGGCTCCAGCCTGGAGCAGGCATGCCCTAACCATGCTGACCATAGGAAACACTTGGGGGCCACACTTCCAAGGGTGGGAAAGACCGATGTCCACACTTTCAAAATGAAGGGACTTAGAGGTTCCTCACATGATCAATTGCTCATTTTTCTCTTATGAAGTGGAAAACACATCAAGCTATGGGGCTTCACAGAGCAGTCAATGATCTTTATTTTTTTTAAATTGTCTATAAGAAAGCCCTATGATTCCAGAATATTCTTATATTGTTCTTAGCCATTATCATGCTCCAGCATCCATTTTCAATTTTGAGTGTTGAGCTGAATGAGTTTTATGGCATCTCGACTAAAGAGAAGTGAAAGGTAAGATTTATTTTTTTTTTGACTATAGAGAGAATGCCTTGAAGTTTTCTTTTAATCGGAAAAGGAACCTTTTAGTGAGATTTAATTAGGCATGCCACTTTCTTTTTCTAAATATGCACACAGGCCCTAATTAGGCATTTTGCATCATGTATACCAGCATTATCTACAAATGATGAATACAATTCTTAAGTACTCTGTTGGCTTGCATGAAACCATTCAGGAGTTTGTAGGCAAGCTCACAAAGGTGTGTAACAGATCTGAGACTTCAAGGAGTCAGTGACTAATAGCAAACAGCAAGGCTCTCGATACATCAAGGAAAGCACTTATTCCTAGGCTATGAATTCAAGCACTGGGAGGGTTTTATATGCTGTTTTCAATCTCTTGTTCTGTGCTTCAGGAAATGAACACAACCATTGTAGGTGGGTTCAGAGGTGCATAGGCCTGGAGAGGTTCAAATTGTGTTAATTTTAGAACAGGATTCCCGTTAGGAGGAACGTGCCTCTGATGGGTACCATTGATAGCTGAGGGTCAGAATTGTCCAGCTCCTGAGGAGTGTGGGGATTTTTCTGTCCTGCGCAATGACTATGGGACCTACTTTCTCCCTGTTAGGATCAGTATCTCAGCTTTTCATATAAGGATATTGATAGGAACTAACCCACAGGGGATCAGCTAGGATTAAATCGATTATATGAAGCATTTCATTCAGGATCTAGCAGTTTTAAAATCTTAGCTATCGTGATAGACTGGGTGATATTTTGCAATCAATTCTAGAAGAAAATGTTGTTGGATTTGTGTGTGTGTGTGTGTGTGTGTGTGTGTGTGTGTTTTGTATACACAAGTAAACAAATAAGGCAAAAAAAGAGAGATCTAATATAACACAGGAATGTGTATTAAAGATGTAGTTTTTCTCTTGGAATTATTTTCTGTTCCTATTGTATTCCTTAGATAAACCCTTTCTCAACCATTTCTATTTTTCTTTTCTTTGATGTGTCCCATACATCTAAATAATGTGCTGGCATGACATTTCTTGATTCATCAACTTTAGGTAATGCTTATTTTTCTTTAGTCTGTTGTATAGGCATTGAAGGCTTATTTATTTCACAACCCCACCCGCATTCCTCCCTTTCTTCCAAGTGTTTGATCATCATATCAACATTTTATCTCTTTGGTCTCCATAGTTATAATTTTCCAGCATCACATACTTTTGTTTTGTTCTTTTAATTTTAGACACTTTCTGGAAGATCCCCTACCACCTGCAGCTCTCTGTTGCTCTTCCCCTTCCTCTCTGACTTGGGAATGCCATCTCTGTGTCTTTAGAAATCATGGCAGGATAAACTCCCTAAGAGACAGAACCCCAGAGGGAGTTCTTGGCATATAATATGCAGAAGGTCCCTTTGTGTGGGAATTATGGCAGGAGAAGGAGGTCACAGGAGTCTAGCTAAAGTTCAGATTTTCCTGCTTAAAGGAGACTTGGAGGCTGGAATTTGCAGTTTCACAGTCACCAAGAAAATGTATTCTTTCTGTTCCAGGGAGGAATGTGTCACCAAAGATTAAGCATAACAAGTAGACTGAAGATGGATGGGAAGATATATAAATAAATAGATAATGGATAGACAGGTAACTAGAAGATGGATAAACAGATAGGTGTGTAGATAATGAATGAATGGATGGATGGATGGATATATAGGTAAATAGATAGATATGTATGTAAATGGTGAATTGATAGATTGATAGATCATACTTGGAAGATATGAAGGTAAATATGCAGAAAAATCATGGATAGGTGAGTAGATAGATAAGTGGATGAGGAAGAGAAAAATAGAGTATAAAATACTAAGTGGATGGCTAAATAGGCAGATAGATAGTTGACTAATAGTTGGATGGATATATAGATAGGTAGACAGAAAAATGATGGATATATAGTGGATGACTTACTTAGCTAGCTCTTTTCTGCGAGTGAAATCCCATTTAATCAATGCTTTATTTCGCTTGTCTTAAGGTTTTAATAGTGTGACCTGCCAGTAAATTTGTGACTTTATTCAGTTAGCAGAGTACAAAATGCTAGTCTGAAATCCACCTGATCCTAATATATGTGGTGAGAAATTGCCTCTCCTGAAGCAGAATGGAAAACACACATCAATGACTGATCACACCTGGCCTGGATAACCCACTGCAGAAAATTAGGTGACATTATTGTGTGAACTTGGTGCAAAACCATGCAAGTAGTGGAAGGAAGACTAGGCACACATCTTAATCTAGGAGCATCCTGGTGGGCATATGGGGGTATGAAACCATGGGTAAAACATAAACTTACTGCTAGAAGGGGTGATCAGGAAGTGTGCATTCTCTAACCATGGGTTGACATCACTTCTAATGATGGGGTTCTGTCAATAGTAGCCTGCTACAAAGGGTAAGAAAAGCAACCAACAGTTGATGGTGCTACAAAGTGCTAAATTACTTCTTTAAATGAAGGAATGTACTCATTCATATATATGGATTTTAGACATAGAGCAAAGGATTATCAGCCTATAATCCACACTGCCAGAGAAGCTAGGAAACAAGGAGGACCTTAAGAGAAACATACATGATCCCTCACAGAAAGGAAAAGGGACAAGGTTTCCTGAGCAAATTGGGAGCAGTGGGTGGTGGAGTGGAGAGGGAGTTAAAAGAAAAAGAGAGAAGATGAAGGGAGAGGAGAACATGAAGGAGCAGGAATATTGAGTCAGGGGAAGAACTGTAAGTGCTCTTAATTTCTCCACTATCTCTTCAGCCCCCACTGAGGTATTCCAAGGGAAAAGAGTGACTTGTACAAATAAAAGCAAACCCCTAAGGTTGTCTTTGGAGACAGGGGGATACCACAAGCTAAGGAGAAGCTATCACTTGCCAACTTGGGTGTTGAGATTCATACTAGCCAAGTGGTCATATCTCCATGAGCAGGACAGTACACCTCATAAAAGATTGCTCTGCACTTTCATACTTGAGAAACTGAAGCTAGGCTCCTCATTCCACCCTGTCCTCCTGAAAGAATGAGCAGTAAATAAAACACAAGCCATTCTTGAGTGTGTTTCAAATTTTAGTGTAGACAAAAGGCATTTTACTCTGGGCTGAAGATGAAATTCCTGGACCAAAGCAATCCCTTTTAACAGATGGACCAGTTCCCCTATCACAACAAGGAAGTGTGAGACTAGATCCATTTGTCATTTTAAAAGCAGGGAATGGCAGGAGGTATTGGAATTATCCTGAAGTGAAACTTCAGGTAGAAAGTGTCAGAGCTGATGTGAATGATGCCAGCATACTTTGCTGGGATGGATTACTTGAGACCTGAGTAATTTGATAAGAGGTACTCATATTCTGTATGCATGTGATTCACATATTTTTTATCTGTCAGTCATTAATAGTTGTCTCTGCTTAAATTTTCATGACAATGCCTGAAAATCTCTTCTTCTGAGTGTGGTAATAGAACTCTCTCTGTCTCTCTGTCAGTCTCTATCTCTGTCTATCCCTGCCTCTCTTAGTCTCTGTCTCTGCCAATCACTCTCTGTCTGTCTCTCTCTGTCTCTGTCTCTGTCTCTGTCTCTCTCTCTCTGTGTGTGTGTGTGTGTGTGTGTGTGTGTGTGTTTGACTTACTCTTTCTCCCACTTTATATCTTTAAACGTTATTCTTGCATACAACCTAGGTCTGACACTGACTTAGTTTCAGATACTTTAAGAATGAGACCTAGAATACCTTTCTAGATTTCATGGCCCACTGTTTAGCCAGAAGCTTGTAGATGCTAACTTACTTAATGCTTAAGCTTAATACTTAATGCTTAATGTTTTCCATTGCTACATAATAAATGACCATAAACAAATTAACACAATGTAGACATACTTCTGTTTCTATGGCCCAGGATTAATTGGCCTTCTGTATAAGATCTCTTACCCATAACCTAGGGGTAGGCTGCCATGCTTTCTGAAGCTTGAAGTTATCTTCCAAGCTCATGAAACAGTAGTTGATAAAATTTATTTCCTTCCAGTTGTCAATGAGGAAGGTCCTATATTGTCTGTGGTTGTCAACCAACTGTCATTTGTAGTTCCTGTGAGTCTCACAATTCCACATCAAGGGGCCCTCCTACAAGTCTAGAAGAATAATACAATCTGCTTCTTCAAAGCCAGCTGAAGGAGCCATTGCTTTAGTGTGTAGAGTCTTCCACCATCTAACTTTGGTGGTTAGAAGCAGGTTACCACTCAAGCAGAGAACATTGCATAGCTCTGTAGATACCAGGACAAGGAAAACAGGAGCCATCTTGGAACACAGCCTCCCTTACTGTGGTAACATACAACCTGTGGTTTTCGTGCTATAAAATAATGGCTCATATCTGTCAGGAGTCTGCTGGGCACTGAAGTGATCCAAAAGGGGTCACTAAATCCATAGTTCATTATCGCTATCGTAAGAAAAATGAAAAACAATAAATCTTGCTTTCATTCAAATCTCTCTGGCTGAGGCCAAGAACAATGGCTACCTCCTCTTGTAAGAGATGAATTGTCCAGCCTGGTATCCTAGCAGGATGCAGAACATTTTGGTTTTCATAGAACACAAACAGGCACTAACTTATTCTCTAACTAAAAGTCAGTTGTCTTCCAGTGTTCTGTAGAGAGCTGACTTCTGTCCCATGCTTTTTGGTCCCTGGTTTGTGGAGTTGACACAGTTTTCAGCCCTCGACTCCTTACCAAATCACTCCTATGCTACAAGGCACAACTCAGAAACTACTTTCAGTATTTTCTGATATGTCCCATAAAAAGTAAATTTTGTACACTGGCCTTGTGGTACACACCTGTAATCTTATCATTCAGGAAGCAGAAGCAGGGGGATTGCTACAAGTTTGAGACCAGCCTTACCTATGCATTGAGTTCCAAGCATAGTCAGACCCTGTCTTAATAAAATGTGGAAGGAGGGTAGTAAGAAATAAGAGCTTGTTCTGCATATATGAGGACATGAGTTTTAATCCCAGCCCATATGAAACAGTTGGCATGACTATGCATCTTTGTAACAACAACATTTGATAAAGATAGACAGATCCCAAGAGCTTGCTGGCTAGCTAGCCTGGCTAAACAGGCAATATTCCAGTTTTATAAGAGATACTGTCTCAGGGGAATATGCCAGAGAGTACAAGAAGACACCTGACCTCTTTCTCTGTTCTTACAATGTCCACACACTTCTGTGCATGCCTCCTACACAGAAGTAAAAGGAAAGAGAAATTAAGTTTCCCTTTTCTGATTTGATATGATGTTCCACTGTAGCTCTGGTTTTATTTGTCATTGTCATTTCTTTTGCTTCTGAGGCAGGGTCTCATGTCCAGTGTATCTTATGTAGACCCTGACATATTTTCATTTCCCTTTGCTAATTACTGAATATGGCTGACTTCCCACATAGGATCATGAACCCCTGGGAGAGAAGAGTCTGTCTGAGTCACAGTTATTTCTTGGACATATTCGACAGAGGGTTATGTTCAATGTGACTCTGAAGCAATCTGTTCACAAGAGTGCCAGCTTATAGAGGTGGTTTTTTAAAGTCTTTGCATTATTGAAGGCCAGGAATCCTCTATTTTCCTGAATTCGACAGAGCTCTACATTTCCCCCAGTGAAACTCTTCTCTGATGATAATTTAAGTCCCTCTTGAAGGATTTTCTTTGTCCATAAATGAGAAAAAATTCCATCTTATACAAAAGATGCAATGAATAGAAGAACCAGCCTCTAAAAGAAAACAAATAATAACAACAAATGAAAACAAAGCTTAGGCTGTGATCACAGTTGAATGAGCTTAGTGATTGGAAATTTTTTTATTTTAAGCACAGACTCTTTACACAGAATCTTTAGTAAGGAACAAAATGCAAAATTGCTATGACAATAACAACAAACACATATTGGGGGTGGAAAAGATAGTTCAGCAGTGAACTTCTTATACCCAGCACCTGCATGGTCATTAACAATTACTTGTAACCATAGTTTGAGGGGCTCTGATTCCATCTTTTGGCCTGGACAGGTACTTGGCATGTACATGGTACACTTAACATATATCCAGGTAAATGCTCACATAAAATAAAATCTAAAAAGAAAGAAGTTGTTCTGACTAAAGTGAGAATGGTTGCCCAGTGTTCAGATTATTCAAAAGCTCATGACTATTCCTCAATAAAGAGGCCCCATCCTGCACTCAGAACTAGAGGTTTTAGTTTGAGGCTCCCTGATACTGATTCAAAATTTCATAGTTTAGCCCAAGAATATTTAAACTAGGGACAAAAGATACACAGATGGATAGGTGGCAATACTGTGTATTAAAATGCTGTTTTAATATCCCCTCTGTAGAAGTTTGACTAACATTGGGTTAGAATGAGTATTGTGTCACACAGGTGACAGATCATAGAAGTCACACTGAAATGGTCAGCTTTGTGTCTTAATGTTTACCTTGGGTTTCCACTTCAGTTGTTTTCTGGGCCTTAGCAGAGTCAAGGTTAAAGGACTGGCTAATTTTTCATTCTCGGGATTTTGTGCAGTAGATCTGACAGTTGACTTCCAGCTGAGATCAAAGCCAGCTGCAGTCTGAGCTCACAGCCAGTGTCTCCTATGAAGGTGTGTGGCAGCCCTGTTTCCACACCTTGAGTTCCTGGAAGACTCAGTCTAGTCAAATGCAGGAGGAAAATGAGCTGGAGCCCTCTCTCACGATGGGAACTCATCTATATTTCATGTGGATTGACGTCCTGTGCATAGAAAAATGCTAAGTTGGTCTGATCTTCCAGCTGCACTTGCACAAGGTGGTCCTGGGGGGGACTTTGCCATCACTGGTTGGTTTTCTACCCACATGTGGATAACTTCAATGCAACCACAGTCCCTTGACAACAACTGCCACCCACAACAGACCACCTCAGATGACTGGAAAAGTTACCTGCTGGCCAAAGATAGAAAACAAGTGGAACATTTGTTAATAGTTGACAAAGTCCAGAATCTTATGAGATGTCTTATCTGACAGAGTGTAGCACTTAGTAATGTGGCAGCAGCATTTGTCTTGGTCAGTTATGTATCTGTTTACTGATTTCCTGGGCTTTGGAGAGCTTAAGACACTGGTTTTCATTACATAATTGTCTGTAATGATCTTTAATTTCACTTTTATAAATTGAAGTCTCATTGCTAGGGACTTGAACATTCACTCTCAATGAACATGCATATTTATCAAGGTCTCAGTCAATACAAGCTGAATTATTCAGTAAATGAGCAAGCCCTGAAGCCTGCATTGGATAGGAATGAACGAACTGTGCCCTACAGTAGGGACCAGAATGGAAAGCATACAAAGGATGAAGGATTCTAGGCAGGTAAGGATTCAGGGATCTGAGCAACTGATGTTAAAACTATAATTGACCAAGGAAAGCCCTTTCACACTTTGTGTGTGTCATGTGTCTTCTTGACATGAGGCCTTTTGCTAACAGGAGACATGGTAGCCATGCCGATACAAGCAGCTTTTAGTACAGTAAAATTTATTATGGATAGAGCCAAAATCACTACTTCCCTCTCAACTTGTGAAGAAGAAACAAGTACAGAACATTCTTCTGAGAGATGCAAACACCTAAAATACTGTTCTCACTGGGAGAACAAATACTTCCCACATGCCTCCTTGAGAACGTCAAACCTATTTCTTTCCTCTCTTCCCTTTTGACCATGATTCACTCCCATCAATCCTCCTAAGAACCCCACTTCAAAATGAAATCACTCACCAATTAACACAGGCAAACCAATAACCTCACTATTTAAACCTTGTTGATGTGCGACATACAGGATATCATTTTTATCGGAATTCAGAGATAACCCACTACACTTTGGTTTTCATCTTTGCGTAATTGTCTGTAATGATCTTTAATTCTACTGTTGTGCAAATTCACATCCCAGTACTCAGAACTTGATTAATTGAACTTTAAGCTCTCAATTACAAATTAGACTAGGAAAGTTTGAAGGTAACACATTCTGTATTGTAAAACATGATAAATAGGCAATGCTCAATTCTCAGTTCCATTCTGTTTGGAGAGGATGGATTTACATTTGTGAGTATCACATTATCAAATTATTGTTCATACAGAATCAGGCTGGGACCAATTTGCTTACACAAGCAATTTGCTTCCTCCTACCCTTTTTCTCTCCTCCCTCCCATCCTTCCTCCCTTCCTCCCTCCCTCTCTTTTCCCCTTCCTTCCTTCCTTCCTTCCTTCCTTCCTTCCTTCCTTCCTTCCTTCCTTCCTCTCTTCCTCCCTCCCTTTTTCCCTTCTTTCCTTCCTTCCTTCCTTCTTCCTTCCTTCCTTCCTTCCTTCCTTCCTTCCTTCCTTCCTTCCTTCCTTCCTTCCTTCCTTCCTTTCCCTTCCTTTCCCTTCCTCTCTACCTCCCTTCCCTCCCTCTCTTCCTTCCTCCAAATACACTTGGAATCTTTACTCTGGACTAAACCTCTTCTTAGATGTTAGGCGTCCAAGACCAAAATGTACATAAATACACAGTACTAATGGGAGTTAAATATTTTAGATTTATTTATTTTTATTTTATGTATATGAATGTTTTGCTTACGTGGTATGTATGTATACCGTGTGTGCGCCTGTTGCACAAGGAGTTCAGAAGAGGGTGTTTGATCCTCTGCAGAGGTGATTTAGCAGTTCAGAGAACTTGCTGCTCTTGCAGAGGACTCAAGATCAGTTCCCAGCACCTACATGGTAACTCACAACCATCAGTAACTCCAGTTCCAGGGGCTACCACACATTTTTCTGAATTCCTTGTGTGCTCATAGACTTTAAATACTAAATAGAAAGAAAATAATGGCAGAATGAAACGAGTAAGTGCAATAGAAAAACACTGTCATCGCAAAAGATTGGGGCAGGGTTGGTTATATGCTGCAGTAGGCCATTTAAGGAGAAGGACCAAATACTTCCATTGCAAGAATAAAGAAAAATGCAGCAATATATTGACTCAAAATGATACTCTAATATATCATAGATCAGTGTCTTGCTCAGCCATCATGGAGAAACTTCCTTCTTTAGTATATGGAAACAAATACAGAGACCACAACCAGTTATTAAGCAAAGAGTGAGAGACTTGGAACATTCAGCCCCAAAGAATATGTCTTCATTAAATCTGCTGCCACACCACACCACACCGCTCCACACCACACCACACCACACCACACACACAGGGCCCAAGGGATCCTGTATAAGAGGAGGCAGAAAAAGTTTAAGAGCCAGAGGAAATGGAGAACACCAAGAAAATGAGGTCCTCCAGACCAACCTGATCAAAGCTCATATGAACTCACAGAGACTGAGGCAGCATGCAACAGGGCATGTGCATGGGTCTGCACAAGGTCCTTTGGGCATATATTATGGCTTCCAGGTTAGTGTTTTCATATGATTTATGAGTGTGTGAATGAGTGCATCTCTGATTCCTGTGCCTTCTCTTAGGCTCTTTTCCTTCTGTTTGTTTTGTGCAATGTCAATTGACACTGTTAGTTTTTATCTTATTATAATTTATTTTATTGTTACCCCTTAGAAGCTTGTTTTCTAATGAGGGACAGAAGTAGCATTTCATGACTTAGTGGTAACAATCGAGCTAGCTAGCTCTTTCCTCAGGAGTTTATAAGTCTCCCTAGCAAGTTTCAGCCTTAAAAGTTATTATGACATAGTGGAAACTTAGAGAATTCTAAAATGACCACAGGAAATATTTGAGGCTTCATTTAGTTTTGAGATATCTACCAACTGAACTCAAACACAGCCCCTGTTCTCATCCATTATCAGTGCTTCCAATGGATGGACATTTTAAGCCTCATGTTTATTTTATAAGTACAGATATTATCCTGTTTTGTCCCTTACTGTATCCCACTTTTATCTTCTCCCTTTCAATCTTGCACAATGCCCAAACCCCTCATTTTCTTATAACTTCTCTCTAGGGTTTGGGTGAACCAAAAGAGACTGTTTGGGAAGAGGAGAGATTAGGTAAGTGGTGAGCAATAAATTATTGTTGTCATTGTCATTTTGTGGAAATTTTATATGTGTCCTTTTTCTTTAATACTGGAAAACTCAAAAGCTGGGATTATTTGGAATTTGGGAGTACATATATACACACATATATGTATATATTTCTTTTTCCTTAGTACATTTTATTGTAATCCACTTTAAATGTTTTTTATATCTGATATTTTAATTTCTGCTTTGTACAGCTAGATCGTGAACCTGGGGTCTCAGATATACTAGTGCCACACACTGAGAAATAACCCTTGCCATTTTGTGCTTTTCATTTTGACTCGGGATCTTACTAAGTTTCCCAGAGTGGCTGTGACTTCATTCTGTAGCCAAGGCAGACCCTTCCATCTTCTATCATCAGCCTCCTGATTATCTGAGATCATAAATCCCCACCACTATCTGAATCTTCAATGGGTGTCCATTAAGATAACTGGATAAATACTTCCCTTGTGTGAAATAAATATGAGCATGATTGATTTCCGTTTCTAGAGTTGAGATAGATAGAACTTTAATCAGATCACACTGCTAGAGATGGTATAACCCTAACATCTCCCCATATTTCTAGAGAGGAAATTTGAAAACATAAAATGTGGCATCTCACCCCTCATTGTAGACAAGATTACATTGGGTATCACCATGATGGCACAGGCTCTCAAGTCCAGCCTCCTTCCTGCTGGATGGGACTAGGCCATACACAAGTGACACCTATGTGAGCTGCACACTGAAAGTCTGACACTCAATAGCTAGTCTGTATCCTCAGTGCCCCTCACGTGGTGTGTTTTGTTTGAGGGAGGCATGAGACAATGGTGCTTATTTTGCTAATAGCGTTGAGGAAAAAAATCTTTTTTAAGCCCTTTGATCTTAAACACAACTGTACTTTGCAAACTAAAGAGTTGTTTAATTAAAAGACTCCAGGAAGTAATTAACTATAAATTCCACCCCTTGGAGAGTGTGGGTGCAATTCAAAACTGACATGTTTATCTATGTGTTCATCATGTGCACTTTAGTGGGCAAAGATTTTATATCTACTAAATTTCCTGTGGTGTTCTAATATACATAAGAAGGTGGGTGACCTAAGGAAGTTTCTATGAATTATGAATATTGAATATGAAATGTTACTTGCTGAAATGAAATTGCTTCCATTTAAAATTACACCGAAAAACAAAACTATTTTGATCTATTGAGCATGAGCCACAAGACACATGGCCTGGTTTGCTTTCATTAATCACTGTGTATTCCTTTATATGCAGATTCCATTATGAACACATGTATAAGCCCTCTTTGGCTTGCTCCCCTAAGAAGGACACTGTTGGACCTTCACTGGGCTCCCATGGATGACTCCTATCCTTTATCACTGATTGTTGAATACAGACATGGTACCACAAACAGGTCTGTGGAGAGATGCCATTATGTTCCTTCTCTGTGAACCATTGCTACCCAAGAAATTCCTCAAGTTTTCTCTGTATTTATTATTCTCTACTCAGGGGGTTCCCTGACCCTAAATTCCCAGAAGCCTTCTATTCTGTCCAAAGTGCAGAGATCATAATAAGCACATGGGGTCACGTGTGATGGAATGTGTGTGCCTATATGGTATGCATGTATGTATATGTTTGTGCATCTATATGTGCATGTATACAAATATATATATATATATATATGTGTGTGTGTGTGTGTGTGTGTGTGTGTGTGTGTGTGTGTGTGTTAATGGGAATGTTTACTTTCTATTTACTGTGGCTTGTTTGGGGTCATGGAGTCAGAGGTTTTAGTCTTTGGTCACCTGGCTCTGTTGCTTTGAACTATGATAATACAATGTGTTGTGATTCCAGTATGTGGCCAACGTGGTGTATTTACTTCAGAGTGACCAGGGAGCAAAGAAAGAGAACAAAAGGAAGAGGATGTGTGCTAATATTCCCTCAAGGGTGAAATACCACTGAGCTAACTTCCTTCCACAAGGCCCCATGTCCTAAAAGTTCTGACACTTCTCAGTAGCACCATGAGCCAGCAATCACACTTTTAGCACATGGGCTTCTGGAAACACCTATGAACCAAACTTTTGAATCATTCCTGTCATACCAACCACCACTCATGAAGCAGAGGCATGAGACTCAAGAGTTCAAGGCTGAAGAGGTAGCTCAGCAGTTTGAAGGACTTATTGCTCCTCTGGGGGACCCAGGTTCCGTTCCCAGTACCTACATGGTGACTTACAACCACATTAACGCTAGTTCCATAGGATAGGAATACAATGCCTTCTTCTAGCCTCTAAGAAAACTGCATGGGAATCACATGGTGCCCAGACATGCATGCAAGCAAAACACCCACACACATAAAATAGAAATAAATAATTTCTTAGAAATATAAGGAAATGATAGCTAGCCTGGGTTACATAGGGCGTTCAAGGCCAGCCTGAGCAACTTAGTGAGATCCTGCCTCGAAGTAAAATCTGTAAATGGGCTGGAGGTGACACTCATTGGTAGCATACTTTCCATTAAGCCTAAGGCTCTGAGTGCACACAGCAAAGAAGCAAAGGCTACAGCAAAACTGTAAAGAAAAGAAATGAAGGATTAGGAGGAAATTGCTCCATCCATGTTTTTGTAAATTTCAGACTTCCCCTGTCACACTAGACCAGAGTGAAGACATGCGTATGACATCACACACACAAAAGAGAGGAAAACACAAAAGAAGCCTTTGTGCTCACTGGAGTTGATGATATAAAGAGTTACGACTGGCTCTGAACCCTTCATGCTTGCTGTTGGCCTTTTCATTGAAATCCTGAGACTTTGCCCCAAGCTTTAACCGAGTCTCAGAAAGGGGTTGAATTAGATGAAAGAAGAGGAGAGCAGAAGGGTAAGAGAGGAGGTGAAATGATGTCCCCAGGTAAAGCAATACATTTGGGTCCATTCCTTCCCTCCTGATGAGGAATACGTTGCAATTAAAACTAAATATACTTGGGTTATTTTCTATCTCATTCATTTTCAAACTAGAAAAAAATTTCTCTTCTTCTCTATCATATTAAGAATAAATCTCTACAAGATTTCCCTCTGAACATTTTTTGCCTAAATGTCAATGAAGCATTTTAAGGTTTATGTTTTGTTTTTAATTGTGTGTATAGACAGGTATGTGCCCGTAGGTGCAGTGCCCACAAAGGCCACAGGAGGGCACTGACTCTCCTGGACACAAGTTAAGGACTTGTGAGCCACTTGATGTGTGTGCCTGAAATGAACTCAGGTCCTCTGCAAGAACAGAAAGCACTCTTAACCTCCAAGACATCTCTCCATCTCTCCAGCCCAGAAAGTTTGTTTTTTTTTTTCTGAATTAAAAATTGAATGTTTTGGGAAACTTAATGAAGATTGAAATGTTTACCTCTTATACCTCTCCACATTTTCTGAGTACTAGGTAAAAATGGTATGCTGAAAAATTATGTCAACAGATTGCTTTTGGAAGGATTTCACAATTTCACAGTGACACTTGCCAGGCAAAACGGCTGAGTAGACACAAACAGTGTGAGCTACTCTCCTTTCATGTCTGGGTGCATATGGCAGGAAGAGAATGCTGAGCACTGGGCAGGGAGATTGTCATGCCCCACAGTCAACCAAAGTGTGTAGGATTATGAACCATCTTCACTTGCAGCCTATGGAAAAATACTTCCTCCAGTGTCCGTGGTCCTGGTTTCCCAGCATTCCACTGCAACATGGATTTTTCTCTCTGTCTTTTGTATTGCAGGAAGGCAAGTGAAAAGGAATAGTAGCCAAATGTGAGATGAAAAAAAATTCACAACATCCCTTAGAAAGATCAACTCCAAAGCAAAACCAGCATCAATTCAAGTTCACTAAGGCACAGGGGATATGAACACATCCCCACACAAGCACTGAAAGTCTCATTGATTTTATTAATTCTCCCGTCAACATTTAACTATCTCAGGGCTAGAGAGATAGTAAGTTCAGAGCTCTTACTGCTCTTGCTGAGGACTTGAGTTCAGGTCCCAGCACCCACATCAGGCAACTCACAACTACCTGTAACTCTTGCCCCAGAGGTACCTGATACTTCTGACCTCTACAGGCATGCATGCTTCCACATAACTTATCTTCTTCCAGTTATACATACTTTTTAAAATAAATCTCCTGTAAAACTGTTGCGTTTTCCCCTGCTCAGACACTCAGAGTCAGGCACCCAGAGTCAGAGAGTAGCAGAGAATGCTGCAGACTCATTTATTAAGTAATTGGACTTGCCTTTATACCCATTTCCAAGGTGCTATTGGTTCAGGCGGCTGACTATGCTGTTTTGTGCTTTCCCCATTGGTATCTCTGGGTCAGGTGTCTCTCTGTCTCTGCATCAACATCAACAGTCTCTGGACTTTGAGGCAGGTTTGACGGCTTGACTCAGGTAGGACGTGCCCACCATGCATTGCATGCTCATGAGGACTGGCCTGGGCACTGGGGGCAGGATGATCATGGCTTGGGTAGGCTTGCCACAGTTTCTCTTACATATTTAATTATGCTTTGGTATAACTTATCTGTTTCCAACTACACATAATTTAAAATAAAACTCCTTTAAACACAAAATTTAGCTGCCTCAAGAGCTATAAAAATATTGGATGATTTATTGCAATGAGGTTATTTTGTACTAAATAGTTATCAATACAGATTTTTGTTTTTACTCTCTATGGTGAATATTTGGAAATTTTTGCAAGCAGAATCTATTCTCCCTTCATCTAAGACAGGAAATATGCCTGTAATTTAGGGAGGCAAACCATCCCTACAACAGTCTATAGGACTGGAACAGGGTTGCGTCCATTTTGTCAGGTCCTATAGGCCATGCTCAAAGCTCTGGGCACATAGCTTTTAATTTGGCTGATCTGTTTCCCACAGGCAGGCATATGATCTGTTCTGAGCTAACAGGTGGACATATGAGATCCGCTGAGCCAATGTGGGAAAGGAAATTCCTTTTCTATTTGCTTAGTGCTTGAAAAGAGTGGACACATCAGTTGTTTTCTTATTGCTGTGACGAGATATAAGGCAGAAAAAACATACTAGTTAAGGAAGGAAGATCTGTTTCCGCTCACAGCTTGAAGGTACAGTCCATCACAGTCTCAGAGGCATGGCAGTAGGAGCTGAGGCAGCTGTCACATTGCATACACAGCAGGAAAGCAGAGAGAGATGAATTCTAGTGTTGGGCTCTTCTTTTTGTTTGTGTAGTCAAAGACCCCAGCCTATGGCATGGAGTTGCCCACATTTAGAATGGCTCTTCCCACCTCACTCAACCTAATCTATATAATCTCTCATAGGTGTGGCCTGAGCCTTGAAATTTTGGTGATTCTGGATAAATCTCAAGTTGACAATCAATGCTAACCATTGCACTAACAGACCCCGAATGGACATAACCCTCTAGAAAATAGAACCAACACAGTGGGCAGTGACAAAGAACAGTGTAAAGAGAAAGACTAAACCCCAAATGTACAGAATTAGTTTCTGGACCCTGTTATGTCTGACTCCTGCCTGTCCTGGACCCTCCCACTTATGCTATCGACACTCTCTCTGCTTGTGTATCGCAGTTTGAGTCAACTGGTGGCCATGTCAGAGGAGCAGTGGGTGACAATTGGCTTCAGGGGATCGGCCCACCAGTAAGCAAAGCTCCAGTTGGTAAATCTCAAATAAGCAAGGTACCTGAGGGCTTCAGTCCCACAATGTCTCTTGCTACTGCTGTGTCTTTGTATGTTTGCTGCTGCCATTTTTCTCGATTATCTGACATGGTGTGAATGGACATGGTGAGTTACCTGCTGCTTTTAATGTAGTGTGATTATCTCTGGAAATATAGTGTTCTACTGGGTACCTGTGGATTATTATGAAGGGGATTGCCTCTTAAACTGCACGTTTAAAGTGTTGCCTGCCCCCACCCCTGATAAAACAAGACTGCAGAGGATAAAAACTTGAGAACAAGGAAGTATCTATCATACAGCTAGTTTCTCTTGAGGAGCTGTATAGACTGTGGCTTAGGTTAACGATTAAGAAAAACAATTGAGTCTCAGAAGTTAGCCACAGTCAAGTTAGCTCAAATTCTTTTAATCTGTTTTTGTTTTGTTTTGGTTTGGTTTTTCCAGACAGGATTTCTCTTTGTAACAGTCCTGGTTGTCCTGGAACTCTGTTTTTGTTTTGTTTTGGTTTGGTTTTTCCAGACAGGATTTCTCTTTGTAACAGTCCTGGTTGTCCTGGAACTCAATCCGTAGACCAGTTTGACCTCAAACTCACAGAGATCCGCTTGCCTCTGCCTCCTGAGTGCTGGGAATAAAGGCATGTGCCATAACTGCTCTGCTAAATACTTTTAATCTTAATGTTTATGGAGTTGTTCATGGGTTTCCATGTGTGTCATAGCCAAAACAAAGCTTTAAATAATGACTTAAAGTCAAGATGTTTCTGTTAATGCCTTTGAGGTTAAAAAAAAAAAACAAATCTTGGAAAACAATATTTAAAGACACACTTTTAAATAGTTGAGCGAGGGTCTCATTGAGGCCAGGGAGCTGGAGCATTGGTAGCCTTCTTGTTAGAATGAGTTAGTAACCAAAGGTAATGATTAAGTTCTTGTACCCATTTCTGTCCTCAGCTTCCTGCTATATAAATCTGTTGAACATTGGTATGTACCCTGAGAATTTACAGTAGAGATAACTGATTCTCTTTTATACATAAACGTTTAGATTTGTGATTCTTTTATGATTTCTCACATGCTTTTTGGGATAAGTAATAAAATGATTAGACCTTTATTTCTAATTGCAAAATGCAGCATTCTAGCAAAAGAATTATCTGAGAAAAAATGTCTTGCTTGTTTATACTTTGTTAATCTGTAATATCATGCTTGGATATGAATGCATGTGGGTTCTTGGGACAACTAGTTTTTCACCTGTAATATGAAAAAAAATGTTTAATCATGTCAGGAATGTGGAAAACATACTCTTTTTTACTTGTATTCATTATAATCATTCACTTGAAAAATAGAATGTAAACACATTGTAATTTTTATACTGCATAAAAGATTTTGCTGCAAGCTGTAAGGGAAAAATAAGGACAGGAGAGAAGGAAAATACCAGGAAAGATGAGGAAGGGAAAATATAGAAGAAAAGAGTTAGAAAGAAGACATCAAAAGAGAGACAGAAGAGATACATCTGGACAGAAAGGAAATGAAGAACAGAGAGAAGATATAGAGATTCTCTCTCTCTCTCTCTCTCTCTCTCTCTCTCTCTCTCTCTCTCTCTCTCTCTCTCTCTGTGTGTGTGTGTGTGTGTGTGTGTGTTTTCCCATTTTCACTGGCCCCAAACAATTAAGTTTTACTCTCTAGGATAGAAAAGTCAAGTTGAGTGATTAGTTCACCAACTCCATGCTTTTCCCTCAATCCCTGAGCTGCCTAGGCTGGTCCTTAGGGCAGCTGAAATTCTGTCCCCTACTCCTATCAATACTCCAAGTGGTACGATGGAGGAGGGAAACATTCTTATCCCATGTAGACAGTTTGCTTCCTCAGAGAAATGTGTTTCTGTCAGTGAAACTGAATACAAGTCATACCAGCATGGAAGCTTTTCAATCCTGTAAGCTGCTTTACACATGTGGCCAGACATGTGTCTCTGAGTTGATATGGAGGAAGTGGCACATCGTGCATTCTTTGTTGGTGGAGTAGTTGTTCAGACGCCAGATCTCTTATTCTGACTTTATTAGCAGTTTTGCTTGGGGGCTTGTTCAAGAAGCTTGGGTTTCCTGATCCTTGGCACATTCATTTCTAAAACTGAGTTCCCAGCATCTAATATACCAAGCAGACCATTGGGGAGACTTAGATCATACCATATATATCATGGCTACCCTAGTTACATTTTGTTGCTGTGACAAATTACACCATCAAAAGCAACTTATGTGAGTTGCTTATACTGTCAGGTTACTTTTCATCACAAGGGAAGTCTGGGCAGAAATCAAACACGAACTTAAAGCAGAAATTATGGAAGATGTTGCTTATTGGCTCACTTCATGACTCAGCTAGGTTTCTTGTATAGTCAAGTATTGCCTGCCTAGGGTATGGTACTACCCACATCAACTTAAAAAGCAAGAAATATATCCACAGGCCAATTTTATCTGGGCTGTCCCACACTCAGATGACACTAGGCAGTGACTACTTGATGGTTGAGACTAATTAGGACAATGGTTGTATGCAAAGCTATGGAACTCCATAGGAACACTAATTGTTTAGAACAGAGTTCATTATGCAATCACTTATTGAGCAGATCTGAGTGGTCATCTGTTTTTAATAATCACACTTGACTGTAATAATTTAATATGCATATTGCTCCTAGATGCTTTTGTGCTGAATTTAAGACTTTCTCCAGAAACCATGGCCTGGAAAGACTAAATACTACAGTGGAAATGTTCTGACCTTCAGTCTGGAAGGAGAATTTGACTTTCAGTAACAGTAAAGGAGGAAACTCTCATCCCTATTTAGCTTCCAGAGAAACTAGCCAACATTCACTCTGCCCATCTCCACCCATCTCCACCAGCTTGCCATACCATCCACATAAAAGACCTGAGTAGCAAGGAAAAATGGAAATGGAGAGAGATCAAAAAATATTCCTTTAAGTATGCATATTACACAGCTGTTGAACTAAAATCTGTTTATAATTTTGTTGGAACAAAAGCATTGTGGCTGTCGAAATCGGTTCTTTAAACATCTATGCAGAAATGTCTCAAGAATTATTTCAAGAAGAATAGCTTCCTCCTCATCAGTTTGTGTCCCTCAGACCAGCTGCTTCTGTGAGTTTGGAGTTTCTGGGTCTGTTGGGAGGAAACTTGTCCTCTGGGCTTTGTGAAGGGAGGCGTTGAATGGTATGCTTTGTCCTTAAGAGTGAGTCACTTACACCTGTAGACATTCATCCACTGTATGGAAAGTTCTGCTGTGGATCAAATATGGAGCCAGCACTGTGCCTGGCAGTAAAATTAAGACATGTGTGTGTGGGGGGGTGTTCAATGTGTGTGCACATACATCTGTAAATATAGAGACCAGAGGGCAAGATTGGGTATCATTCTTCAATAACTGTCTACCTTGTTTTTGAGATAAGCTCTTTTGCTGAGATCTGGGGTTTGCCATATATGTTAAATTGGCTGGCTGGCAAGTCCCGGGGGTGCTCCTATCTATACTTCATTTGTGTAGGGATTACAAGTGTATGCCACTGTACCAGGCTATTTATGTGGGTGTTGGAGATTGAACTCGGGTTTTCATGGTTGTATGACAAGAATTTCATGATCAGATCCACCTACCTGGCCCACATGAAGACTTTAGATGAGCCAGTACTGTTACTTGTATCCCCTGACCCCATGGCTTTGAATCCTCTTGGGAAAGTACTGTTTTCTCTTGTTCTTACTCAGTCACAATGGGCCCTTATAGAGCACCTGCTCACTCTTAGTTAGCAGTAAAGAGCACATTTCCTGGTTGAGGAGACATAATTCAACCCCTAATTAGGAATCTGCAGCCGACTCCTGTGACCTTCTCTGGACTAGGTGGTACACTCACTCACCATTAGAGATTCTGCCTTCCCCACTTGCCACCCAACAGTCCTTGAGGTGGTAGAGGGCTCTCCTGGGTCATTCTCATCTCCAGTGTGAAAAGTCTTCCTTGGGTCTTCTGGATATATGTTTCAGAATTTCCATTAACTCAGTATTCCATTAAATATTAACCTGTGGTATTTGCATTCTAAACTATGCTAAGTGTATGTAAAAGTTGACATTTGTAGCAGAAGACCTGTGGGGCTGAGAGTAATTTGTTTTCCCCTAAACATTATAAGAACATTGCATACTAATTCTAAGAAACACCTCTTATTATTCACATTAACCCTGAAAATCGGGGCCAGTTTCTAGTTTAAAAATGGGATTGAAGGACAAAAGAAGTTACAGTTTCAAGAAATTTCTAATTAATGAAATGTCAGATAGCATATATTTTGGCTGCCTTTGGGGCCAACCTGAAAGTGCTTTGCATTGCTTTGTAAATGATCCCTTGTGGTAGCCCATGAACTCATTCTATGTGAGGTCATCCTGCAAGAATAAAGAATACACATTCCCAACCCACTAGGGATGTCTTGAAATCCCTCAAATCTCGGCCTTTGCTTTATTTAAAATAATTTATTGATTTTTAAAACAGCGCACATCTTTGGAAACTATATCCAGGGACAGATCAAACAACCCCTTTGTTCTCACCCTGTCTGCTAGTTCTTCTGCTGATGCTCAAATTTTGTTCAATAAGATCAGAGTGGAATAACCTGTCTCAACGGTGTTTAAAAATCACCAAAGATAAATTCACAGAGCTTCTAATGTGGCTAATTTCACCTTCTATATGGCAACTAAGAGTGATACATTGTCCCTCTCTTACTGATCTTCCCTTCCACCTGGGAGTACCTTGAGTATGACCACAGCAATTTATCCAACAAGAGATATATTGTTGGCATTTCAGATTCCTAATAGCACTCAGCTGTTTGGAGCAATTATGTGCTTTCTCCCCAGCAAGTTTAGTTGGGCAGAACCAACAGGAAATGCTATTGGAGTCAGACTGCCAAGACCAATTGGAGATGCTCTTGGGGTCAGATGAGTAGGGTGCATGGCATGGCTGTTGGTGCCTTGTGGAAAGACAAGATGTTGTTTTTGCTGGGGAGACACAAGATTCCTATGTCTAGGAGACTATGCTATTACATGGCACTATATGAGCTTAACATACCATCATCTTTGGCTTTGCCACCAAGTGGAGGCCTTCTCACTTATTATTCAACTTCCCTTCAGGTAGATGACCCAAAACACTAAGCAAGTAGAAGCCCCCATGCTCTTTGAAACAGCCTCAGAAATCACTTCAACTTTAGTCATAAGCTCTCTTAGATACAATGAAAATGAATGGACTTCAACCTTTGCTGGAGGTACATCAAGGTCCATTGGCAGACATGCCTGTGTGAAGGCTGAGATTATCAAGGACTTTTATGGAAATCATCAAAGCACAATTATAACAAGATGTCATGTGATGGGCTTGAATTCTTTTTATTTTATTGAGGTTAGTTTTGTGTAGACAATGCCATATAACCGGGTGCATATGTGTGCATTCCAGAAAGCAACAATACCTAATGATAAGTAGTGTTGCATGATACTTTTCTTGAGGTGATACAACACAGATCTTTATTTCAGAAGGAGAATTGATGACAGCCAAAAAATAATGACTCTACCTTAATAAACCCAACCTAGTGAACCGCTGAGGTTGTTAGGGTTACTTACAAGAGCATAGGTGACTCAAATAAAGTTCCATCACTAAAAATCACACCACCAAAATGGATCATCTGCCAGAGCAGCAAATGTTGTTAACTGTTGAGCCATCTCTCTGGCCCAGAAGTTTCTATCTTGTCTGATTTTCTGTCTCACTGATATATTTACTTAGAGAAGAATATAAAAATGTCCAGATGTAGTTATAAATTGTTCACTTGCCTTAGAGTCACTTTATTTATTTTATTTAATTTTTTAATTTTAGGCAGGGTCTCCTGTCTATCAGGTGAGCCCTGGATTCTCTATGTGCCATAAAGGTGACCTAAACTTCTGATCTTTCTATATAAAATCACACCTGGACTTTTTTGTGGTGTTATGGATGGAACACAGGACTTTATGCATGATTGGCAAACCTCCTAGCAATTAGGCTACAATGCCAGTATGTGCCATTTATCTTGATGACTACTGCAATCCTGTTATTAGTTGTTGTAGTTTGAAAGAGAAATGTCCCCATTAGGCTCCTATATTTGAACATTCCGTTGGGCTTTGTTTGGGAAAGAAAGTGCAGGGTGCACTGGGAGGTGCAGGTTGCTGGAGAAAATCCAATATTGGGGTCAGGTTGTGACAGTGTATAGCCTTGTTCCATTTCTTACATTTTCTTTCTCTACATCCTGTGCACTGTTAAAATGTGATCTCTCAGCTTCCCCACCATTGTGGACAGCTAGCCCTCTGGAAGGATAAGCCAAAATAGTTATTCCTTAAGTTTCTTTTGTTCATGGTATTTTATCACAACAAGAGAAAACTAATACACTAGTATATAGATGTTCAGAATTGTATATTTTTGGAAAAACATAAAATTACACATCTTTTACTCTTAGAAGTGTTTTATATTTAGAAATCCCCCTTTTAAATTTTATTAGCTCTTGTGGGTTTAATAAAATGTTTGATGATATTCAGCCATCTTCTCCAGCTCTTCCCAGTTCTACTCCACTTCCTGTTCCACCAAACTTCTGTCATTTTGATTTTTTAAAAACATCCTTCAAATTCAATTTATGCTGCCCTATTTATTTCTGCCCTAGGATGCATAGTCTTCCATTAGAGTATGGTCAACTTACCAGAGCCTGCAGAATTTTGGAAAAATATTGACTCCCCATCTCCTAGCAGCTAACAATTGCTAATAGCTATATAGGTTGGGGATTGGGACCGAATTGTGTATCCAATTCCTTCCTTTGTCCTGGAATGTGGTCTAGTCAGGGTTTGCTCATGTTTTGTGTGCTGTTGCAACTGTAGTGATCTCATATGTGAAGCTTTCCTTCTGTGTCCAGATGATAAAGTTTCCTTAAATTCATCCACTGCCTTTATAGCTTATATTTCCACCCCCTATTCTCTTATCATCCCTGTGTTATTTTATGTTCTCTTCAGGGCTGAACACTCTGCAGTTTCTTACTCTCAACCTTGTCCAGTTGTAAATCCTTGTGTTAATCACCATCTACTAAAAATAGAAGTTTCTCAGAAGAGGGCTGATAAATGTGTGAATCTCTGGGTATAATGATACATCATTAGGAGTCAGTTTAGTACTATGTATGTGTAGCAGCATAATAATAGTGGGCTCTCCCCTGAGGGCCATGACTTGTTTATCCACTGGTTCTTGGCATCAATAATATTCATTGGCACCAATCATGGTACCAGATATGGGTTTCATCTTGTGAAATGGGCTTTAAATTAAATCAGGAAGTTGTTAGTTACTCCAGGAAATTGTTGGTTAGTCTCATGATATTCATGGCACTATTGCACCAATAGTCTTGCCAGGCCAGTAATTATTGTAGCTTGTGAGATTCACAACTGGATATGAATGATGATTACTTTCTTCTTCCAGTAGCTTGCATACCATCTTCTGGTGCTATGAAAGCTATCCAGTAGGAATGAAGCTTCCAGGTCAGTAGTACCAACTCGACTTCTTCATATTCTATGCTGTAACTATGTGGTATCTTCAGCAACAGGATCTTACAATCAGGTTCTATAGAGTAACCAATAGTATTGGTGCCAATAGTATACCAATTTAATTGTACCAATGGATGGCCACTTATGGAGGGAAGATTTATTTGAATCTTACAGCTTCAGAAGATGAGTTCATCACCTTTATTGCAGAGCAAGTGGCAACAAACAGTCAGGCATGGTACCTTTTATTTTGATCCAGAAGCATGAGGCAGAGAGACACAGTGAGGATGGCATTGGTCTTTTGAAATGTCAATTCCTGCACCTAGTGACTCTTCTCCTCCAACAATACCACCCCTCTAATACCCTCCAAATAATTCTACTGACTTAGGACCAAGTATTAAATGTATGAGCTTATGAGGATCATTGTCATTCAAACCATTGTAATTGGTAACAGTATATAAGGTTTGAGGGTATTTAGGACTCTGTTAGCCAATAATCACTAAAAAGGAAACTCCTGGCATTTGGAATTTTACTTGTTAGTATCTAATGTCTAATAGGAGCATTGTTGTCCAGTTACAGGGTAATCTCCCTTTGACATCAAACAGACATTCATTCTAGCTTACTTGTGATACAGTCATATACATTTGGTACTCTTTTACTTTCAATGTAATATGTCTATATATTTCAGGTGTGTCTCTTTGGTGCTTATTTGGATCTAAACATGTTCCTGGAGATGATTACACTTAATATTTCTTTACTGTGACTGCTGATACAGTAAGGCTTAAGGATACTGTCTTGCTGTTTGCTTCCTGGTGACTAATGTGTCCTTTCTTCCTTTTCCCCTTTCTTATGCTTTCTTTTGAATTTGATTAAATCTGATTCATTTCTTTTTCCTTATAGACTTATTTGTCACAAGTTGTATTTATTTCATTGCTGAAGGGCTTGAACTCTGTAATATAATGGCCTAGAGATTGATTATTAGCAAGATTAGGTGGAAGAGAATATCAACCTTTATTTTCCTACAAAACCAAATTATTTAGCCCTCTACCAACAAATTTAGATCAGGGAAGTCTCAAGTTCAAAAGCCATGGTAATACAGTGGAGATAAACATAGAGCATATAGTCACAGATAGAATCACATAGCATATTGTTATTTCTCAGGCATCTTCAGATGTTTAGAAAAAGGAAAGGCCTGGGTGGTGTAGGGACTTTCTTCATGCAGCAAGTACCACCCTGGTCCCATGGTTGCTCTTGAAACTTTCTGCAAAGTTCTCCAGCAACTTTTGCCATTGAGAACCTCAATGCCAGTGGTTTAATAGTTGTTGGAAATTTCAATAGTCCACTCCCAACAATGGATATATTACTGAGAAGGAAAATCAATGAGAAAACATTGTACTTAATATGCATTCGAAGACTATTGGGGCAACCAGAAATCTAGAACATTCCATTTCCATTTTACAGCAGTACATTACACATCCTCCTCAAGCAATGTGGATGTTTCTACAAGAAAGAACACACACCAGGTGAGAAAGAAAACCTCCAAGCAAAACTTAGAAAACTGAAATACATTAAATATGTCTTTTGGCCGTAATTCTACAGAATTTGAAATCAATAATAAGAGGAAAATTCACAGATGTGTCAAAATTTTGAAACATTTATAATTAATTAGCTAAATCAAAAGAAAATTTTTATATTTAGATTTTCAACCTAAATTTATGTTTGGACTGAAACATAGTAAAATTATATATATATACATATATAATAAAATTATATAAAATATATATTGTGATAAAGTGATCAATGTGTGCACATGTTGTATAGCATCTAAATCAGGTTAAACATGTGAATCTCAATCATTTGTAATTCATGGAAATTTAAAAACCTCTTCTACACTTTGGAAAATTTCAACATAATAACATCCTCTTGTTAGGACTTGGCTATGAAAGGTTCCCACAGGCCATGTGTTGCCCTCTTGGTCTTGGCTAGTTGCACTATTTAGGTACATGGTAGGAACTTGGGAATTTGACATATAGCTATAGCTAGTGGGTTACTGGGCTATGTCTGGAGCTTAGAGCCCCTATCTCTCTTTGTTTCCTGACCATGATAAGTGAACAACCTATGCCACACACTCCTACTGCTAGGATGTCTTTTCCTCATTATGGACCCAAATTTTGTGGACTGATTTCTGAAACTGTGACTTAAAATAAATATATTTCCTTCTTAGGTTATTTGTGCCAGTATTTTATCACAACAATGCAAAATCCCATTAACACATCATCTATAACCTATTACCATTCCAGAACTACTTGCTTTTATGTGATTATAACTGAGTCTATACCCTTTTCTCCATATCATCACCAAGCACTTCTAATCCTTAGTCTTTTTTGGTAACAGCCTGTTTTACAAGGGTTAAGAAATATCCCCTGTGGGTTTGTTTTGCACATTTCCAGTAAGTTTTTCAAAAGTTTATTTATGTCTCTGTGTTTCTCTTAGAGTGTAAGCTGTGTGTGTGTGTGTGTGTGTGTGTGTGTGTGTGTGTGTTGTCTGTCTGTCTGTCTGTCTGTCTGTCTGTCTCCCTGTGGATGCCCTAATAGGGTGTCAGACCCCCCGGGAGCTGAAGTTAACAGTGGTTATAAGCTATCTGGTGTGGATGCTGAGACCCACACTCAGTTCCTCTAAAAGAGCAGCAAGTGCTCTTACTCACTGAGCCACCTCTCCAGCCCCATTGCATTTTGTCACACACCCATTAGACATTTGTAAATATCCTTTGAAAAACCTCTTGCCCATTTTCTCAACCAGTGATTTGGCATTAGCTCTTTGAATCTACTCATACATTTAGGAAGCTACCTTCTCATGGATGTATAATTTCCATTTCCTCCTACTCTGTTGGTTTCCTCTTCACTGTGTTTATGGCTTCCTCTGATGTTTGTAAGACTTTTAGTTTCATGAATCATGTTACTATATTTTTCTTTTGTTTCATTTCATAAATCTTAGCAGCACCTCCATCCAATCCAATGTCATAAAACTGTGTCTCTGTTTTTCTCTAGTTACAGTTAGGTATGAGACTTTTACCCTGATAAGGTGTTTTTTTGTAATGGTAACAATAAAGTTTCTTGTCTGCATGTGGGCATTCAATTTTATCAGGAGCATTGGTTGAAAAACAGTAATCTCTTCGATTTACATTATTAATAAGCTTTTTCAGAAACCAGTAGGTTTATTTCAGGGCTGTCTATTTAGTTACCCAATTCTATTGGCATATGGTTTTGCCAATAACATGATTTCTTTGTCTTTTCTTCTGTGATTTTACTTTTAAAAATAGGTTTCTTTGGGAATTCTGTACATGTCTGCAATGAAATTTGATCATATCCTCCCCCACGTTATCCATTATCTCTAAACCCCTCTCAACACCCCCTCCCAACTTTATGTCTTCTCCTTTGAGCTTAGGTCAGATAATGTAAAATCTCCTACTTTATCTTTTGGCTTTATCAAATGACTTTAGCAATTTGTTTTGGGTTTATTTTAACGGTGGTTCCATGCTGCTTAGAATTTATTTCTCCAGTTGTTTTTGCTGTGATTGTTGTGGTAGAGATGGCTCAGTGGTTATGAGCACTTGTTGCTCTTCTTCAGGACCAAATTTCAGTTCTCAGAATCTATGTAGGTGGTTCACAGCTGCCTCTAGTTCTAGCATCTGACATCTTCTTCTGAGCTCTGTGGCCATATGTGCATGTGCACATACACACACAATTTAAAATAATAAAAATACATTTTTCATTTAAAACAATGTTACTGGTGTATGATAAGGACCATACTGAACACATCTTCTAGTCCAGGGCACAAGATAATTTCATGAGTGTAGTTTTTGTTTTTTCTAAATTTTACTCAGGGGTCTTTTACTCTTTGGTTAAACTCATGAGTCTTTTCTACTGCCCCTTTGTGAAGAACCAGTTGTTAGACTTACTAACCTATTTGGTTTTGTAAATGTCTAAGTTTTTGGTTTTTGGTTGTTTTGTTTAGTGTGTGTGTGTGTGAGAGAGAGAGAGAGAGAGGGAGAGGGAGAGAGAGAGAGAGAGAGAGAGAGAGAGAGAGAGAGAGAGAGAGAGAGAGAGAGAGAGAGAGAGAGAGAGAGAGAGAGCACTGAGAGCAGTGAGGATTTTTGTTTTTTGTTTTTGTTTTTTCATGCTAGGTACATGCTAGGCAAGTCTAGGCAAGTGTTCTACCACCGAACAACATTCTCAACACTTTTCTATGTTTTGATTTTTAGTCTGGTCTCACTGACATCATCCAGGCCAGTACTGATACCACTCTATAATACAGAAAGACCTTGTGACCTTCTGATTCCCACTTCAACTTTGTGGGCAGCTAAAATTATCAGCCTGTGACACTGAGCCCAGCTTGCATCCCATCTTCTATATTTTCATCTTCACCTCTGTTATTGCATTGTTTTTTATTTTCTCTCTTGATTAAGAGTAATAACTTCATATGGAGTTGTTTTGCTCTTATTTTTTACTTCCTTAAGGGAAACAAACAGTTATTTATAATTTCCTGATGCTAGATTTATGCATGCATCAATTTCTGTAGTTTCCCTTTTAGTATCTTTAGCTGTATTCCACAGGGTTTGGGATGTATCACCCTTTACACTGATTTTCATTGTGGTTTTGAGGTTTTCATTTGGATAACTTTGTCCATTTGTTGCTCAAAAAAATGTTCTTTTATTTCTACATGCCAGTGAAAATTTTTTGTCCTTATTGGTAGCTACTCTCATTGGGTTGCTTTCAGGAGAAGCAATATTATTTCACTTTGTATCTGTTGGTTTGTCTTATGGATAATGGTGTGATCTATCAGGACAACATGACATGTACTAAGAAGGATGTATGCTAGATTGCCCTATAGGTCCTTTTCAAGTCCATTTTGTCTAGAATAATAGTTAATACTGCTGCTGATATTTTGACAAAAATATCATTGTTGAAAATGAGGTATTACAGTATCCAAATCTTACGCTGATGGGAATTCCTTTTTTAGATCCATTGGTATCTGTTCCATTTATCAGGGTGGTTCTGGATTGGGGGACTGACTATATAATTAGAATAATTTCTTCTTGTTGATTCAATCCTTTTTCATTATATAAGAATAAACATAATTATGAATAAATATATATTTTTATAGCTTTTGATTAAAGTATATGTTATGTTATATAAACTTGCCACTTGTGATGGTTAGTACTCATTGCTAACTAGACAGGGATTAGAATCATCAGAGAGACAGACCCTTGGGTGTGTCTATGTGGAATTATACTGATTATGTTAGTTATTTTGTGAAGACCCATCCTAATTGTGGGCAGGCAGGACTGTTTCCTAGGCAGAGGATCCTGAACTGTATAAAATGAAGAAAGCCAAATGAATAGAAGGATATATTCATCTCTCCCTATTCCTGATTGTAGATAGGATGTGCCCACCTGCTTCAAGTTCCTGTCATTTGATTTCCCCTCGGTGGCCTCTAATATTGAATTGTGATTCAGCATAAACCTATTTACTCCTAAGATGGTTTAATTGCTGTATTTTATCACAGGATGAAAGGAAACTAAGAGACCACTACTGCTTTCTTGACTTTGATTTGTCTAGAATACTTTATTCCATCCCATAATTTTCAGTCCTTGTAAATGAAATGAATTTCTTGTGAACAGCATATAGTTGGGTCTTTTTTTTTTTTTTTTTTTAAGAAAAACAACAAAGAATAAACCCCAAAATTTATTGTCACTCTTTTTAATTGCAGATTTTCTTCTATTTATATTAAAGTTGATTAATGATAGATAAAATCTTATTAGTGCCACTTTGGAACTTGTTTTCTAGGGTTTTTTGTTTTGTTTTGTTTTGCTTTGTTTGTTTGTAGTCACATTTTCCTGCTCTCACTGGTCTACCTTGATGATAGAGTAATTTCCTCTAATAGCATGCTTCTTTGGGGGATTTGTTTATTACAGGCTTTTTTGTGGCCATGAAACTTACTTGATTATAAAAAGCTATTTTTAAATAATAGACACTTATGATAAAGAACAGAATAGGAAAAAAAGGAAGAAGCTGTGGTGATACATTTTTATTTAAATGTGTCTCTGTCCTTCAAAGAGTCTAAATATTTGCCCAGACCTTGCAACCAATTTAATAGTATGTCTTTAAATAGGTATTTAATCTATTGTCCTACTGTTCAGCCTGTTTAGGTTTAAATTGTGTTTAAGAAAGCAATAAAACCAACCTTGCTATGCCTTGGATTGCCTATGTAATCTACTTTTACAACCTATGGTAAATTCATAGCTTTCATCTTCAGTTACATACTCTTCGATGCTCCTGACCCAGACTAATGCATATGTATATATTGTGGCAATAATTTGCTAAAAGTATCCAATCAGTTGAAAATAACCTCAAACAAAACAGTCCATACATGTTACAAATAACGTATGAACATAGGTTGCTAATATCTGTTTATGGTTTTTAATGTATTCTGCCTTGGCTATGGAGTAACCAGACATTTAAAATCTTTTCTAGATATTTTGTTGATGCTGTTTATGAATAACAATAACTTTTAGATTGGTAGCTAACAGCTTGCTCTCCCTAATGTGTGTAGTTTGCCTCCAGTCAAGTGAAAACCCGAGGAGAACAGAAAAGCTGAGTTTGAGGAGTCAGCTGCTGCTTGACAGATTGGTCCAGGACATCTACTGCTGGCATAAGACTATAGACACAACTATGGTTCTTCTGGGTCATCAGCTTCCTGGCTTTAAATTCAAGTTTCTTAGCTTCCCTAACAAAGGATCAACTCCTGAAAACATATTTCTGAGTTCTATTTATTTGTATGACTTCGGCTTCTATCACGATTAAACTACTGTCACTACTATCACAATGGTCTTTGTAAAACATATCAGTAAAAATATTATGATCCTGATTTAAAGACAAATAAAATAAAAGAGTAAAGAGGGAGGAACGTGTTCTAAGGTACGCAGGGGTAGGAGCCAACATGCAAACATCTCACTCAGAATATCAGTTTCTGCTTTTATGACTGTATAATTCAGCCCCCCAGTGCTGAAATACATGAAATACATGAAAAAAATGAAGAGTAAAGTGTTGAGACATTTTTGCACATATTTTTATATTACAACAACCAACTTCAAGGAATACATAGGACAGCATAACTGTGTGGCCCCTGCCTGTTCAGGGGTTCTGGAAATGATGCTTGAGGTTGTCCTGGTTTAGCAAGAACTGAAGAATTCATGGGACACAGCAACAGAATAACTGAAGACTTGAGAAGACGAGGATTCTTAAGAATAGTTAAACCCACACGTGCAGACACACACGACGAACACAGACACAGACACAGATTAGACAGACAGACAGACAGACAGACAGACTCACACACACACACACACACACACACACACACACACACACACACACACACACACACACACCGGAGGCCATTCTCTCCTGACCTGTGGAATATTTGCAAAGAAGTCTATTGTCGGGGGAGCTGAAACTCCTTTCTGTGTTATTTGTTGTTCTTCATCCCCTTGGCAGCCATAAGTGTCTTCCTTTCACCCTTTATCTCTGAGAATATTTGGTTGGGTCAAATCTGACTGGTTATTCAGAGAACCTCTGTGTACCTCCTAGGCACTATGTACTTCTCTGTTTTGGGGGGATTTCCATCAAGGTTTTTCCTCCAGGTGGATAGGTTATAATATTTCTAGCTCTTTGGCATTCTAAGGTCTCTCTCAAACATGAATAACCTGAGTTATTCCTCTCTAAGTATGGTCTAAAATTTCTCAAACTTGATTTTTTCCATTGATATCCTCAATATACTCCACTATCCATTCTGTTGCATTTTTAAACATTTATTAATTTTTTGAGAATTTCATACAGTGTTTATTAACCATATTCACCTCCCCACACCTTCCAGATCCATGCCCTCCTTCCCAACCCATTCAACTTAGTGTTCCCTCATTTTTTTTAAACCCCCTAGTTTAATTTTTGCCATTCAAATCTTGTATGTGTGGCCATATCTAGAGTGGGGCCAATTTGCTAGGGCTACACATTTAAAGAAAACCAACTTCTCTTCTCCTGGAAGCTGTCAATGGCCAGTAACATTTTATGCAGGTTTGAGATATTGTGCCTACCTCCCTCTCCATGTTAGGATTTGGTCTTGTTGGGCTGTTCATAGGTCTTAGGCATGTTGTAACAGTTACTGTGAGTCATATGTGCATCTGTCCTGCTTTGTGTAGGAAACGGTGTTTCCTTGTAGTCATCTGTCACCTATGGCTTTTACTTTTTTTTACCCCATTTTTTGTCAATGATACCTGAGCTTTAAGAGGTGTGATATAGATGTCCTATTCGTGGCTGAGCATTCTTCAGTCTCTTATTGTAACCAATTGTAGGCTCTGTTAGCCATAATCTGCTGCAAATAGAAACTTCTTTTATGGCTGTGTGATTCATTAATGTATGGGTATAATGACAAGTCATTAAGAGTTGGTTTAATGCCTTGTTCCCTTAGTAGAATACTAGTGGATTCTTTCACACTTTGGCCTATTTAACTAGAGGTTCTTGGCCTGATAATAGTACCAGGTATGATCTTCATCTTGTGGAATATGACTTAAATTCAATCTAACAGCGATTGGTTACACCTATAATGTTTATTATGTCACTATTGCACCAGGAGACATATGTTGCCAGACCAGCAATTATTGTAGCTTGCAGCGCAGTAAGATAAGATGGCAGTTTTAGCTACACTGTTTTCTCCCTCTCAAAAAATTTACTTGATTTTTTAATTCTTTATATTTGTGAAGTTTCTTTGATGGAGTGCTAAAACTTTTCTGTGTTTTCTTTAAGTTTTTTTTTGTGTTTTTTTTTTTGTGTTTATTTGAAATTCTGTGCCTGAGAGTTTTCCTATGTCAATCAGTATCTGTTGAATTTTTGGAGCCTTTTTTGACTTCTAGTGAAGCCATGGATGGTCTCCTGTAAGCATTGGACACTTGTTGGCATGCAATGGCATCAGGATATTAAAGAGTGAGGCTTTGATTCTAGTCTTCTTACTATCTCCCTAATATGGTAATGTGTCTGTCTGTCCAGAATTTTAAGAAAGCTGTTTTTTTTTCCAGAGGTGTGGTGACTTCTGTGATTTCAGCATTAGATTTTACTCATGTAGAATCTTTGTAGATGTGCTAGCTGTTGATTTCTATGCCACATTGGTGGCCTTGAATTCTGCCAACTTGTGTCATATTCTGAGCCAATATTTTGCTATGACCAGCATGCCACTAGAAATAGAACAAAGCTCATGCTGGTATGGGCTTCCTACTGCTGAGATAATCTTGTGGTCCAATACGTTTATAACTAGACTTGGATGCTCATGTCTGAGTGGGAAGCCCATGGATGGGATTTGTGTATCTTATTCTCAAGACAGCAACAGCCATCCGTACCATGGTGAATCCATACACAATAAAATAAATCTGACACAGAGAGATAAATAATATATGGTTTTACCTATTTAGAATCTATAGAAGGAGAACTCAGACATAGAAATAGATGGTCACTTGGGGGTAAGTATTGAAGAAGTGGGGAGATTTTGGTCATAGTTACATGATTTCAATTATAAGTTCTAGAGTCTAATGTGATGAATTTAGTTAATTATAGTACATGATTAATATTTTATAGATATCAAATATTCTCAATATATACTTAAAAGGTAATGCTATAGTGTCATGAATATTCTAATTACCTTTAATGTGGCAATGTGAACATATATAAAATTTATTGTGTACTTCTAATTGTTATTTCTGAAACATATTTAATGAAAAGTGTATTTATCACAATCTACTTCTAAGGGATATACCTCTTCCTTATGGAAGTCTACTTCTGCTTCATACTCTGTAAGTTTTATGATCACAAATTTTCCTTTTCTAAATGCCATAGGCCCCAAAATGTATTTCTTGGTTTGTTTAAAAGCTCGTTAAAATAGACAAGTAATGAGGACTCCTACAGATTTATGCACACAGACACCATTTATGGTTCTTTTCTTTGGTCTGTGCACATTCTTATTTACATATATTGTACATTGCTGTCTGCCAGAGGGATTGCCTCTGATGTTTCTTACAGTTTGTTTTGTTTTTTTATTTTTTTCCTAAAGGTATTTCCACACAAGATAGAATTCTACAACAACAATCCTTTCCTTAAAGATCACCCTTGTAAGAGTTTTTATTGCTGGGAAACACCATGATCAAAAGCAACTTTGAGGAAAATGTTTTATTTCAGTTTTCTTTGTTTCTGTTAGGATCTCTTTGCTGCATTCTCTTTATCTCTAATTGGTGACTACATGCTCTTGCCTATTAGCCCTCATTGCTTTCCGTGCTTGGAGTTCGCTGAGTGTTTTTGATCTGTCGGTTAGGGCATTCATCAAATTTGAAATTTTTCGTCTTTCGTCTCCTTGAATCATATTTTTCTCTTTTTTTATACCATAAATGTGATGTTTCTCTTTGCTATTTTCATATTAAGAAATCATTTGATACTGTCTCACTTCACTGTCTTATGATTCTTTAGTTGTTGTTGTTGTTTTCCTCTGTCATCTTCTACCTTGAGTATTCATTTTCTATATATTATATTTGGGGTCATATCCCAGCTTCTTTTCTGTTGCTATGATGAAACAATTTGATTAAATGCAACTTAGGGGATGGAAAGTGTTTTCAGATTGTGGGTTACAGTACATCATTGAGAAATGTTTGGGAAAGTACTCAAGTGGAAATGGGAAGCAATAAACATGAGGGAATACTGATTGATAACTCGCTCAATGACTCTCAAAGCTCATACTTAGTTATGCTTCTTATCCAGCCCAGGAGGACCTGCCTAGGGAGTGATGCTTCCTACAATACCATTAAGAAACTTAAGGGAGGGAAGTATCTGGCTTTCAACTCCATGCCACAGTCCATCATTAGGGGAAGTCAGGGCAAGAACTCTACACAGATAACAAGAAGGAGTACTGCTTGCTAGATTACTCACAGGTTCATATTTAGCTACCTTTCTTATACAAGCCAGGACCACCACCTGCCCAGGGAATCATGTTGCCCACAGTAGGCTGAGTAGGCTGGTCCCTTCTTCATCAATTAATAATGAAAACATCCCTTCACAGACATACCCACAGCTCAATATATTCTGTACAATCCTTCCATTGACATTCACTTCTTATTTAACTCTAGGCTTCTTAAGTTGACAGACAAGCTAACCAGGACTGTCTTTGCTTCCATGCTCTCTCTCTCTCTCTCTCTCTCTCTCTCTCTCTCTCTCTCTCTCTCTCTCTCTCTCTCTTTCTCTCTCTTTCTTTCTCTGTCTCTCCCTCCCCCTCTCTCTCTCCATATATATATATATATATATATATATATATATATATATATATGTATGTGTGTGTGTATATTAATACTGTATCCTGCAAGTGAATAAATGAAATATTAATACCTTTATGCAAATATGTTTGACTCTTTTGTGCTGAGAATGTAGGACCTTTGGTAGAGGGCTTGCATAGAATGTACAAAGCCCTGGTTTTTATCCCCAGTGCTGCATAGACAAAATGTTCTGGTGCAGTCTTGTAAGAAAAAATGAAATAAACAAATGTGTCTTTCACTACAAGTCTCACATCCTGCTGCCTATGAGTGGTCAGTCATTTATTCTAAGGGAAAATGTTCCCAGATTTTGAAGTTTTTCTTGATATCCATCACCTTTCATTCTCAAATCTAATCAGCTTACATCTGTAGCTATCTCTTGAGGAAGAAATTCTAAAATTGTCACTCTTCTTCCCGAGAGCATTCTATGCAAGCCAGCACTGCCATCATTACCTTTATCTGATTCAATGTCATAGAAACACAAGCCTTAGACAAACCACCAATAGAGTGCTTTAAACTGTGAGCATCTGATAAATACTTCCCCACCTCCATCAGCAACACACATTTTTATGAAACAAAAGTGGTTTCTGCAGTTTTGTGACAAATGAAGGTGCTGTCAGGATTATTGTGGTTGGACAGATGGCAAATACAGAGCTGGAGTCTAACCTCTATTGTTAATGCATTTCAAATGCCTTTTTGACTAATGTGCTGAGAAACCACTCATGACACCTCAGACCAGGCCTCCATTAGATAGTTGCAACCTGATGGAAACACTGAATGGGATTTCATGTGGGGGTAGAATTCAGTTTTCCATGTCAGGCCCTCATGGGATTTCTTAACAGTGTTGGGAGCTTCCATTTTTCCTGTCTATCTTGCATCCCCCTGGCCTACCCTATCCAGACCTCAGCTATGTGGGTGCCCATTATAGCATCTGGACTCTGCCATGGGGTTCCCTATTGTTCCATTAGCTTTCAGCTATGAACCATAGGATCTGAGCTGAAAAATCCCATCCAGCTTCTCTCCAGAGACCTGGAAGAGGGGGTTTTAAGGTGAACAGAACAAACACAGGCTCTATAAGGTCGTGACTAAACACCTTACAGACTAGGAGACAGACTAGGGCATACCATATTTCCAGGTAAGTTAATACTATGGCCTAGCAGCCTGTCCAGAAAACTCCACAGGAGATGGAGGTCTTTATAACCATTCTTCTTGCTTTCACAGGACTACATCAGGTCAAAAATATTTCTCTGGGTGACCCAGGGTCCCAATTCCAAACCTCTATTGGTCTCCCTGCTCTGACTTCTCTGACAAATCTCTTGGATATAAAAATAAATTATTGTCATTAATTATGATATTCTATATTGGAATAAGGCTATAAGGTGTGTGTGCGTGTGTGTGTGCATGTGTGTGTGTGTGTGTGTGTGTGTGTGTGCATGAGTGCGTGTGTATGTGTGTCCATGCTGCATTCATGTGAGTATCTTTCTCTGTGACTTATTGTCTTGAGACAGAGTCTCTTTCCAAAGAGTAAGCTTGTCCAGTCAGTTAGATCAGACCAGCTAGCCATTGAGCTCCTACAATCTATCTCTGTCCTTCTACACTAGAATTATAGCTATACTCAGCCATGGCCAGATTTTTTCATCATTTTAAAATTTATTTTTACATACCAGTCAGTTTCCTCTCCCTCCTCTCTTCCTACTACCTCCCCTCACATCACTCCTACTCCCCCATCCATGCCCCCTCCTTGTCTCTATTTAGATGGGGTAGGATCTCCCATGGAAATCAACAAAGCATGTCACATCAAACTGAGGTAGGACCAAGCTCCTTCCCCATGCATCAAGGCAGAACAAGGCATTCCACCATAAGGAAGAGGTTCCAAGGAGCCAGATCATTTAACAGGAACAGGTCCTGGTCCTACTGCTAGGGATCCCACAAAAAAACCAAGCTACACAATTGTTACCCAGATGCAGAGGGCCTAAGTTGGTCCCATGATGGCTCCCTAGCTGTCCTTCTAGAGTCCATGAGTTCCCACAAGCTCAGGTCAGTTGTCTCTGTGGGTTTCCTCATCATGATCTTGAACCCCCTACCTTGCTCATACAATCCCTCCACTCTCTCTGCAGCTGAACTCTTGAGCTCTTTCCTGTGCTGGTCTATGAGTCTCTGAATCTGCTTCCATCATGTACTAGATGAAAACTCTATAATGACAACTAGGGCAGTCACCAATCTGATTACAGAGGGAGGTCAATTCAGGGACTTTTCCCACTATTTCTAAGAGTCATAACTGGAGTCATCCTTTTGGGTTCCTGGAAGTCTCCCTGGTACCAGGTATCTCTCTGACTCCACTATGGTCCCTTCTATCAAGATATTTCCACCATTACTCTCCCACTCCATCCTGCTCACAACTCAGCCATCTGATCCCTTATGTTCCCAGTACCCATCCCATTCCCTCTACTAATCCCCACTACTCCCAGTTTACCCAGGGCATCCCATCTACTTCCTTTTCCCAGAAAGATCTATGCATACCTCTTAGGACCCCCTTTGTTACCTAGCTTCTCAGGGGATGTGAACTGTAGCCTGGTTATTCTTTGCTTTACGTCTAATATCTACTTATGAGTGAGTACATATTGTATTTGTCTTTCTGGGTCTGGGTACCTTGCTCAGGATGATTTCTTTTTTTCTAAATTTCATGATGTCATTGTTTCTTTCCACTAAGTAATACTCCATTGTAAAATATACAACACTTTTCTTCATCTATTCTTAGGTTGAAGGGCATCTAAGCTGTTTCCAGGTCCTCAAGACCAGATTTCTACATGGTTACTGTGGATTCAAACTTGATCCCCAATTCACACACAGTAAATGTTCGTCTGCCACTGAACCACTTCCTCAAGCTCCAAGGCATTGTATTTTTAGAAACTCTAATAGTTTCGTTTTTGTATTTGATCATGTAATGGAGACTGATCACTCTTCCTTCTCCTAACTGCAGGATATCTAAACATGTGGTGGAAAAGAAGGCTACTTCTATTGCATCATGTGGTGTTTCAGTAATATGCCAATCACTTAATCCCAGATGGTACTGCTAAGCTTGAAGGATTACCAGGTGATGCCTCCCTTCGTCTCTTTTCTTTTGTTATATGCATACAGGCAAAAGGAAGTCAGATGACTGCAGCATTTTCAATCAGACTCTCTTCCAGGATTATATGTCTTGAACATAGTGAATCCAGGATGAAGAGAAATTCACGTCCACTCATTAGAGTTATTGTGGGTGTTGGGGTGGGGCTGGGTCATGACATTATCAGACGTGCTATGTGTATGCTTGTAAGTTAACTATTATTCTACTTCCTTTCCAGAATATTGGTCCAGAGGTGCACCATGATCACACAGAGTAATAATTACATTTCCCTTTGGTTTGCACCAATTATCTCTAGTAACTGATTATAAACATCAGCGTCTTGTTGGATTCAGAGCCCCATCCCACCTCAGGCACATTTTCTAAAGTAAAAGTCCTTTTAGCCACACTGATGATACTCTTCACAAAGTGGACAGTGATCCCTGTAATTGCTGATGAGGTCAGCACAGCACATCTTGAGCACCCTCAGTTACTGGCACACTTAAGAGATGCCCCTGATTCAGCTCATGTCTGATGTTCCTTCCTCATGATCTCAGCCACATTTTATCAATGCCCAGTGAGAAATTGAAGAAGTGGTCTAGTTTCATTTATATTTGTCATTGTTGTAACAAACACTATCATCAAAAGCTGCTTAGGGGCAGGAAAAGGTTGATTTGGTTTACACTTCCAGGTTTCTAGCTCATCATTGAGGGAAGTCAGGGCAGGAACTTGAAGCAGAAACCATGGAGGAACACTGCTTGCTAGCTTTCTCACTTGCAGGTTTGTGTCCGCCTAGTTTTCTTACTCATCCCATGACCACCTGCCCAGAGAACAATGTCACCCACAGGAGAGCTGGGCCCTTCCACATCAATTAGTAATCAGCAATCTCCTACAAGCATTCCCACCGGCGATCTGGTCAATCCCTTAATTAAAACTCCCTTCTGACTCTCAACTCTGTCAAGTTGAGAGTTAAAGCTAAATAGGACAAGTAGTCTCTGTTTACATGGAAAATTCTTATTTTTTCTGTTTCCAATTCTACAAGTTGCCTGATAACCTTCTAAAAAGACTTGATTCTTGCTTCTATTGACTGAAATAGCATTTGTGACTTACAGTCAAAGAGTCATGACGCACACCCTCACACTGACTAGTAGGGCTGAGATCATCACTTCCATGTTATATATACAGTGAAACACATTTAGAAAATTTCAGCCATTCAGTATCCTAAACTGACAAGGCAGATTTGCAGCAAAGTTAGAACTACATTATCTCTCAGCTTCTAGCTCTCTCTATCATCTACATAGATGTCAGCACCATGTACTTTATCAGTGGGAACATGATGGATGAACACTGATGATTCTAGTCTGGGATGTCACCAAAGCTCCAAAGAGATGAACACATAGAATGTAGGTGGGACATGGTAGTAGGGAAATAATAACCAAGACTGAGAAGAGAAAATGGGAAAACTACACACAGCCAAACAACCCCTGTACATCCCAAACTCCAGATGTATCCCAGAAACATGGAATCCTTAATGCCCACTGTGACTACATTGAAGACAGGGCCTTTGAAGAAGTAGCCAACATTAATGGAGCCATAAGAGTGGGCTCTAGGCTGCAGGGAGGAAAGCACTGTCTTGGTGCTAACTTTGGGCTGCAAGCATGATGGTTGTACCCTGGGTACCTGGTGTCAAGACCAGGATAGTGTCCAGGCACATGAATACCCTGGTCCTGGACAAGAACAGAACATCCAAGATGTTAGTGTCATTGCAGTATTTATGGTGTCTTGAAAACCAGATCAATGACTCTTTGCAATAAGTATTCGAATGTAAAGGTGTTTGGACATACAGAAGATTGCAATGCCACTTTAATAAATGTGTAATAGAGATATGGGAAAGATGGCAGAATGGAGTGAAGCAGAACTAGAGATATGGTGGCTGCAACATGTGCGGGAGCCCAACCATGGTGGACAAAAGAGCATGTCCTTTCAGAGAAAAACAGCCCTTAGGCTGCTGGGATGCGTCACTGTCTGCCCCACCCTTCACTGCCCTCTAGGCCAATGCTGCTGGTTGACCCTCAGACCCCATTGGCTTCAGCTCCTGCTGCTAGCCCTGCTTCAGGGAAGAGACCACAGACCCATGAGCAAGGAGAGAAAGGTGATACAGCAACCTGGAGCTCATGCAGGTCTCATTCTGAACATGTAGGATCACACTGATTCTGAGCAACAAGTTATCTGGACTAAGCCCCCTCAAAATACTACTTTCTTGATGGTCCATGATGCTATTGTCATTTCTGAAGCACTGCCCACAATTTTATTTTCAAGGCAGGATCACTCACTGGCTAGAATGTGCAGACTAGGCTTATTGAGAGCCCCAAGATCCTCCCATTTCTGCATCATGGCATTAGGTTTATTTTAAGTGTGCTACTTGACTTGGTGGGGGACAGTCTGGGAGTCAAACTCCTGTCCTAATGTTTGCAAGGCAAGCGCTTTATTGACTGAGTTCTCTTCCCAGCTGCCATTCTTTCCACTTCATCAAAGGGTCCAAAAGCGTCTCTCCATGACAATAGTAAAGTGTCTGAATGTGGCAGAGCAAGGCTACTATTATGTGGCTTTCTATTATGTGTCAGGGGCTATGATAAGATTCAAAAATGTGTTTAATTATTGAAATAATACCCTTATTGGCTCTCCACAACTAAGAAGGGAAAGGCAGAGAGAGGGGGGGGGATTTGCCTAGGAAGAGTATGTGACATAGGTAGGATGTATATCTGCCTATATCTGATTCCTGAAATCCACCCATTCCATATTTGCTATCTGAATTCCCATAAGGGCATGGTAATTTCTCAAGTGTAATAAATCTGAACATTCATTTTGAAAATGCCTAGAAAAATCAAAATATTAGCTTTTGGTTAGGTTAAGCTTTCACGTAAACAACTCGCATAGCAGAAAAGGATTGAGAATTTATGTAGCAACCATTATCACCACTGAATGCTCCAAAAATACAAATAAATAAATAAAATGAACTGCATTTTTAAATGGCTACAAATGGTTGTTCCTAGGAGGCCCATTATCTATCCTAACAAACTTAACTGAATAAAGTTTTCTTTCTAATGTTTAAAAAAGATTTATGCCAGGCATTTGTAGCTCATGTCTTTAACCCCAGAACTTGGGAGACAGAAGCAGGAGGATCTCTGAGTTCCAGGTCAGCTTGGCCTACAGAGTGAGTTCCATGACCGGTCTACACAGAGAAAGCCTGTCTCAAAAAACAAAACAAAACAAACAAACAAACAAAAAAACAAAACAGGGTTATTAATCACTATCTGTTACTATATTATCTTTTTCCCTCCATCATCTAACTTATCTATTGTTGTCAATTTTTATTACCTGTCAATCATCTATATATTTTTCTTGACTATTACCTATAATCATTTATCTATTACTATCTGTTTCTAACAACTACATGTCCACATGTCTTTATCATCAATAATCTATCTATCTATCTATCTATCTATCTATCTATCTACCATTTATTCCTCCATCCACCTACCAAGTGCTAAGGACCCAAAGCTTATAATCAACTTTTTTTCTTAATCATGTTAAACATTTCCTAATATGTTCTCTCAGGTTATAACGGTGATGTCAGCACAGAATCATCATGCATGCGTTGCCATAATCTATGTGCCTTAATAAAAATTAATTATTTACAGATTAATTAATATCATTTCTGCATATATTCTTCATTTGTGTTGTTGTGATTTAAATTCTTGAGGACAAGTTCTTAGTTCTTGGGATGAGTCCCCAGAATTGTGGGACTGAACAATATGCTCCTTTCTAATACAAACTGCTGATGGCAGGGGCACTAACTAACTTCTGTTCTTAGCGAGTGGGAAAGGTTTTTATTCCCTGTACACATTGGTCTCACCATTCTTTCACTATTTCCTCTCCTGAGACATAATTAGACCCTTGAACAGATTGGGCTTTGAGCACAAAATGAGCACTCTAGAAAATAACAAAAACATAAAGAATAAATATACACAAATACATACACACATACATATATATATACATAACATACATATGTACACACAATACCCACATATGCATATACATGTATATACATAATCACATAAATCATGCACATTTACACATATACTCATGTACACATGAAAATATATATACATATACACACAAATACATATGCATATATACACATGTGCACACATATATGCACACTCATGTAAATCATACACACACATATATACACATATACTCATATTCACATACACATGAACACACACATATATGTACACACAAATACATACACATATACACATGTTCACATATGCATACACATGAACACAAAAATACATATACACACATATATAAAACACAAGACATGTAAATTCAGACATACACACAACATATGAATATGATTTTCTTCAGTAACTTGTAAATTCAATTCTTCAGCGTTGCTGAAATTTGTTTTTTCCCAGCATGACTCAGTTCAGTGTGTGAATTGTTACCTCATTCTGTGGGTCAGTCCTGCCATTAGCCTCATCTTGAATGTGAGTTGCAGCTCATGTGACATATATGATATGTATGCTCAGTGGGTTTTAGCAGTCATCCATTATATTCCAGACACTGACCAGGACTAAAGAAAGAAATGGGCCTCAGGTGGCCTGCTGTGCTGTGGGCTCACAGCTCAATGACAGACGGTGGCTATAACCAAAGGCCTCTGGGTCTGCCAAGGCTGTAACAGAGGCATAAAATTAAATGACAGAACAGAAATACAGCAGTAGAAATACAGTCACAAGAAAATGGCAGTGACAGTATGACTCCCACTCTTAAAACTAACCCTTTAAAGACCCAGAGTGCACTTTGTGGTGCATTGATGGCTTTAAAAGTCTTATTTTATTCAGTCAATACCATTTCAGTATAAAGTGGGCAATGTCATTGTCCATTTTTACATGTGTGTGTTGTGTGACTTTTCCTTGGGTAGTATGAACAAATAAATGACTCCTCATCCCAGATAAGCACCAACAGAACAAACCTATGTATTCCATCTGACTCTTGCTCATAGAATTGATAAGTTTATTGGGGTTGATTTGAGGAGCATAGCTGAAGGGTGACTTACAGGAGCATGGGTGGCTCAAAAGCAGCTTTATTGCTGACTAGTTCATTCCATGGAGATGACTATTCATACAAACTGCATCCCCAGGCCTCTCTGCCCAGTTGCAGGCATTTTGGGCTAGGTGAGAGTCTTCTCTGGCCATCAGTGGTTCCTACTTACATAATCTTGGTGGGGGGCAGGGAGTAGGTGTGTGTGGGCAGGCAGTGTGTCTGTGTGTGGGGGTGTTCGGAACCCTGTAAGTTTTAGGAGTTTCCTGAAACTTGTGGGCTGTATTTCCTTCCTGAGCCTTATAAGTTTCCTTTCATTCTTGAAACTTAGTCTCTGTCCAATAAAGGAGGTTTCAGTTCAGAGGACACAGTGACAAAACAGTGTGAAAACTCAGGAACAACGTAAGAAACTCCCTAAAATTATTGAGGTTGGAGGCTTGTAATAAGTCTCCATGGGTGCAGGGCTTGACTCTTGAGTTTGTATCTATGTCTAGGATTCCATAAAAAACTGGACATGATAGGTCATGACAATTTTCTGTAGGTCAATAAACTCAACCCTGTCATTTTTGCACTTCTCCAGAGATATAGGAAGCAGAGACAGGAGGATGCTAGAAGATGAGGACTGGCTGTCATGGAATATGCAGTGGTGAAGATGAGATTTGAGGAACAACACACACACACACACACACACACACACACACACACACACACACACACTACTTAACATTATGTGGGCAGGGAACACTGGAAGCATTAGGGGAACTTTGAGAAGGCAGGAGACTGGGAAAAGTATTTAGCCTTTCTGCGTCCAGAAGCTGAAAAAAAAGATACTATAGGCTGAAGCCCAGTAATGCCCTGGGAAGGGCCAGTGGACCAGGAAGCAGGGTGGAAAAGCTGAAGAGAGAACATGAGACAAGTTAAGGAAGCTGGTGTTCACTTCGGAAAGCCTCAGATACAGATGCAGCTGTTTGGAATTTATACAGTTGGAGTAGAGGCGATGCTGCATCCTGAAACCTTTGCCAAACTGAGAGGAGAACAGAGTCTCAGGCGAGTCTCTCTCCGTCTCCGTCTCCTCCGTCTCCGTCTCCGTCTCCGTCTCCGTCTCCTCCGTCTCCGTCCGTCTCCTCCGTCTCCTCCGTCGTCTCCCTCCGTCTCCTCCGTCTCCTCCGTCTCCGTCTCCGTCTCCGTCTCCGTCTCCGTCTCCGTCTCCGTCCGTCTCCGTCTCCGTCTCCGTCTCCGTCTCCGTCTCCGTCTCCCTCTCCGTCTCCTCTCCGTCTCCCTCTCCGTCTCCCTCTCCGTCTCCCTCTCGCTCTCCCTCTCGCTCTCCCTCTCCCTCTCCTCCCCTCTCCCTCTCCCTCTCCCTCTCCCTCTCCCTCTCCTCTCCCTCTCCCTCTCCCTCTCCCTCTCCCTCTCTCCCTCTCCCTCTCCCTCTCTCTCCTTTTCCCTCTCCCTCTCATTTTCTTTCTCTGTCTACCTACTACCTGTCTGTCTAATTTATTTGGTTTTTCAAGACAGGATTTCTCTGTGTATACCTGCCTGTCCTGGAACTTGCTTTGTAGATGAGGCTGGCCTCAAAGACACAGAGAACCACTTGCCTCTGTCTCTTGAGTTCTGGGATTAAAGATGTGTGCCACCACCTCTCAGCTTTCCCCAGTTCTTGAATAAGACTCTTCCAACTATAGCAAAGGTACCTTTGTGTACAAAAAACAACTCAAAGTATATTCACCTATCTATGTTTTATATGTGACATCTTGTAAGCAGAGATGGGACCCCAGAGACAAAGGTTCCTTAAGTGACACTGGTTGGGTCATGCTGGGTATCAGCCCAGAAGCCTCAAGTTCTTCCTCCCATCTTACAGAGACTTACAGAGAACAGTCCCTTTTTTTTTTTAAACCAGTTCTTCAGTCCTCGTGAATATTCCAATGCCCAATGCAGAAGGGAAATGATATTTAAATGTATATGTAGCTTCCTATCTTTGTTCCTTTGTTATCTTTACAATTTAGTAACTCCTGGATAAATACAGCACCCTGTGAGGGTGGAGTTGATAGTTGATTGACTGAATGATGCTTTGACTAACTGCACAATACTGAACCAGTGTTTCTGCATTCAGCCAGTTAAATGTGTAAACAGTGCATTGGACCAGGTTGGGTGGTGTCCCATCCTCTGATGCCTGTGTCGGATTCATAGTGCCGTGTCTGAGTCTCTAGTCAAAACCAGACAATGTGCATTAAGAGGGACAACATTCAGCACATTGCTAACCAAGGAAGCTATTTACATTTATATTTGTATCTATAATCCTGTTGGGATGAGGCTCATTGAAATTTATGATGGCCTTTGCTGCCTTCCAGGAAGCCACAATTGGCATGGATTTCACTTGTGTTTCTTAGCAGGAACCCTCCATCAATATTTGAAGGAATGACAATTATTAAGAAGACTCAGGACATGATTCTAGCTAATACATTATGACCATGCATATTAGAGCCAGCATCAGGATGCCATGAAAGAATTAGCTAATGACATCTCTTTGAGGTTAAACCTGTCTCCCACATATGTCTTATATGGGTAACAGTCAGACTTCTTGGAGAATGAATTGTGTCCCTCCCATGCCAGAAGTCACTTAGGAAAGGAGCATTCTAGTGGGAGCTCAGGGCCTGTGCAGGTTAGCATGGCATTAGGACCATGACATAACCCTAAAGTTTATTTTCTATGGGCAGAGCAAATAAACCCATCTCTATATTGTAAGCCTAGAGAACAGGCAAAGGGGAAATCTAATTATAGTTTACTCAAAGTCAGGACTTGGGATGAAACAAATCCTCCAAGGCATCACATTGAAATTAATCTATTTACTATAAGTCATTGGTCTCTAGTGTTTTCTTCCTCTGAAGTCACTACTTTAATTTTCTCCCCTGTAATGTCCTCTAAGATCCTCTTTGTTTTCACAGACCTCTGGACTCTAGAGAAAGGTAAGGATGTAGATGGTGGGACTCTTAGCAAAACAGAAAAGAGTGTTTTGCTAGTCTTCTTTCTATTCCTGTTTGAGTCAACTGATGTGGGAAGAGTAAATCAGTTGCTTAGTTTCATCACTGGAGGTTCTAGTTGGAGATAAAGGGGCCCCACTTATGATGCCCAGGCCAGGGCTGCACCAGAACCCAGAGGGAACAAGAAAAAGGCCAGGGCCCCATAAATGCCTGTAAGGGCAAGTTATCTTATGAGTCTCCCCTTCCAAAGATCCCTGCAAACTCCACACACTTTTCAATAGACTCCTTGGTGACATGTATGTAACCCCTGGCCTTCTGCTTGTTATCTTTGTCTCTTTCCTTGCTTTTTTGAGCCTTAGCACATTCCCTGTAACATCACACATCCAGGGTGGGCAGGTAAGGAGTCATCAGGGCCAATACATGTGTCAACATTGATCTTCAGGACAGAGAGATCTGGTCTCATATATCCACTATACTTCATTATGGTCTTGGAAAACTTTGTCTACTTTCTAATCTCTCCTGGCCTTTGCATTCTCTTGTGGAAAACGGGAAAAATAATATTCTCTCTCTCTCTCTCTCTCTCTCTCTCTCTCTCTCTCTCTCTCTCTCTCTCTGTGTGTGTGTGTGTGTGTGTGTGTGTGTGTGTGTGTGTGTGTGTGTGTGTACTTGGACGCGCATGTATGGTGTATATATGTTTTGCACTCATGTCACTACTTGTGCATAGAAGTTCATCTGTCAGGCCATTGTTTGAGACCTAGATCATATGGTAGTTCTAATTTTAGCTTTAGATTTATTTACTTATTCATGTGTATGTACATGTGTATGGTGTGTGTGTGTATGTGTTTGTGTGTGTGTGTATGTGTATGTGTGTGTGCATGTGTGTAAGCATGCATGTTCCCCAATACACATGTGGAAATCAGAGTACAACCATGGGTTGTCAGTCCTATCTATCTGCCCTAGTTTGAGACAGGGTCTCTTTATTGCCCACTACTATATACACCAGGCTAATTAGCCAATGAGCTTTGGGGGATCTCCCATTTCTACTTCCTGTCTCACCACAGGAGCATTATGATTACAGATGTGTGTCCCAGTGCCTGGGGGAATCAAACTCAATCCCCACCCCATTCTTGTCTGGCAAGTACGTTATTTAATAAGTCATCTCCTTAGCCCAGAAATATTAAAATATAATGCCTATTCACAGGGTTACTAGGTAAATAAATGAATAAGGCATTTGTTACTTCCCCCCAAGCAGTACTGTTAATAAATACAATCTATTCACAATAGAGGAAAGGAGAGAGCTGTAATATGGATGATAGTTGGATTAGACAAAGCTTCTATCTGGAGAAAGGAATCTGTAGGTAGAGAAATGAACCTTTGTAGTGGAGTATCTTGGAAATCCAGAGAAAGCAAGCTAAGAGGCTAGAAATCTTAGAGCCTGCACCTTTGGATCTACAATCTTGGAAAACGAAATGTAGTGATATGGAGCAGGGTAGCAGTAAGTGAAGTATGATGATCACATCTTACAGACGCTGTGGTCCTCCACCTATCATGTACCCAGCTCCCTTCCTGACCCCTGAGCAACTACCTGGTAGCTGCCTGTGGCTGTGTACTGCAAGACAATGAATGGCACTTGGTATTAACGTGATTTGACTAGGGTAAATATGCCAGAGGATCTTCACGTGACACTGTTGCAGCCCGAACTCCCCACCTACCCCGGTATTCCTTTTTCATGTTTTCTCATACCCTCTTCACCCATTGCTATACTGTATTTCCCTTCCTTAAATGATTTATTTTGAGTCAACTAAAGAATAAAAGTAAGGGCTGGAGGGATGACTTAAGTGGTTAAGAGTACTTGCTGTTCTTACAGAGGACCGGAGTTGGGTTCCCATCACCCAGATCCAGTGGTCAATGCCTTCTTTTTGCCTCCAGTGGTGGTACACGCTTTTAATGCCAGCACTCGGGAGGCAGGGGGATATGAGGCAAGCATCTATGAGTTTGAGGCCAATATAGTTTACAGAAAAAGTTCCAGGACAGATTCCAAAGCTACACAGAGAAATCCTGTCTCAAAAATCCATATATATGGTCTATATAAAGCAATTACTGATTTCCCATAAAGCAGGCACAGCCTTAAACATTTCACAGGGCTCATAGCTTACTCCTTATAGTGCATTTTCTAGGTCAGGATTGTTGTATTCCAACAGGGAGGGTAAGTAGATTAGGAATCTGAAGTGTCCTGTATATTCAGTACAGGTATCAAGAGCATGTCACCGAACCTTAGGCATTTGACATACATAAAGGGGTATGTCTTACTCATTTGCCACCCTGGGTTATTTGAAATCTCCATTATACATGCCCTTTCCATAGCACCCAAGCTTCATAGGCGGCCCTGAGTCTCACTGACTGCTGAGGTAAGTGAAGCAGGGCCATGCCTAGTAATATACTGGTCTTCAATATTCATGCAAGAATGGTACATGTTTAAGCTTGCCCTTCAATAGGAACAATAAGCTGTAAGTACACATATCCATCTACCTGTTGGAAATACCCACACCTTAAATATGATAAAGAAATTAAAATAATTCAGTGAACTGCTACTACCAGTGTATTGCCAAATAAGATTGCCTAGGTCTAAGCTTTTTCTTGTGCTTATGTACTTGCTTCTTTTTACTAAAGAACAGATAATCCCCTCCCAAGAAGGCAATTAATAAAACTATAAATGATTTCTTCTCTCAGGAGTATTTAACTTGATTAATGGCTAACTGCTTAATTTCGTTTGAATTTCCTTTTATTGTGTGTGTGTGTGTGTGTGTGTGTGTGTGTGTGTGTGTTTGTTTGAGACAGTGTCTTGCTAAGTATCTCAGGAAATCTCTAAATTCAGGCTCACCTACCTCAGCCTCCTGAGTGCTGAGATGATAGTGTGTTGTTCATCATGCTTGCATCAAATATTTCCTTTTATCAATTTATTTATTTCTCTTGTATTGTGGTATAGAATATTTGTTTAACTATGAAAAGATGTGTTGTATTTGTTTGTGTTGTAGTATAATCGTTTAAATAAATATGTGTTGCATTTGTTTATGCTGTATTTGTTTAACTATGTAAAGATGTATTGCTGTTTCACCTTGCCTGCCTAAGCTAAGAAAAAAGATGAATAGCCAATAGCTAGGCAGAGGAGGGATAGGTGAGCCTGGTGGGCAGAGAGACAAGGGGAGCCAGTCAGCCAGGGCCAGCTAGACAAACATAGAGGAATCAGGAAAGCAGGATGAACAGTATGAAGATGAGGTTAAAAAGAACCTCGGGGCAGCACATAGATTAATAGAAATGTGTTAATTTCAATAAAAAAAAACAGCTAAAAACAAACCGAAGTTAAGGTTAACAATAAGTCTCTGTGTCATTATTTGGCAGCCCAAAGAAAATATCAGCTATACTCTTGTATAAAGGTGCGTGCGTGCGTGCGTGCGTGTGTGTTTGGATTCATGCACACCATAGGGCTTATGTTGGGGTCAGAGGACCACTTATGGTAACTATTCTGTCCTACCTTGTAAATTCTTAGCTTGCCAGCCTAATGGCCTGAACAATTCCCCCCCCAGGCAAAATATTTGATTTCCTACTGGTGAAATCTCAGATTCCACAAGAACTGGCAATGAATGGGTTTCAGCCAGTGTTGTTTCAATGGCTCTTTGGATTATAGAATGTAGGTCACTGTTTATGAGAGATAAAGGACAGCAGTCTTTAAAATGACAGTGAATTAGGCTGTGGCTTTTGAACTGTCCTTTGTAAATCTGTGCCAGTCCCTGGTGGGAGTGACTCAGACTCTGTATTTTGCAAAAGAGCGGGAGAGTTAGTGGGGCTCTAAACAGAGACTTGAGATGTGGGTCTTCCGCACAGTATAGCCACCCACAGGCTAAGCAAACATGGACACATTCCTTCCTGTTCTTGTTCTTCCACATCTGTCCCCTCTTTGCCTGATGGGGCTGTTTGAAATGCCGCCCCTATCACGCTTAAATGCCTCCATGTTTTGGTAAAATGCAAGATTTTGCATCACTGGGTTTGGCATGGATTGACAGTTTGTATTTCAAATAAACTTCTAGATATGGCTGACTCTGTGGGTCCACAGGCCATATTTGGGGCATTCACACTTCGAGAACTCTTAGTAGTCAACACACGTATACTTGGTGCCTATTATGAGAAGGGAACTTTGCTAGGACCTATTGATATTGAGGCAAGGGGCCAATTTGTAACATTTGCAATGTTCATTTTGCAGTAGGAAGGGAAATAGACTCAGCATTTCAAAGCTGTGCAGAAACCGGTCTCGAGGTTGTACAAGGAAAAGAGATGCCATGAAGGGAGTGATTTATTTGTAGGTGAGATAGGTACTTAGACATCAGAAGATCACAGACCCTGTGAAAAGCTGGGGAGCTGCCAGCTGTTAGGTGTATAAAGCGTGTTCCCAACCCCAGAGGATACTGGAGAGTTCCTTTGTCCCAGAGAAGTGCTGCAAGTAGAGGAAGAATTATTCTTCTGTATGGTTGTGAACACATCTCAGTCTGATGGCATGCTCCCTGACTCCTGATCTTTCCACTGTCAGCATCACTCTTATGAAAGATTCACTAACCCTGGCTGGAATACTGTTAAGTTGTCCCAGAAAGCAGGATGCTGGGGAATGTAAGACAAAGGAGTCACCTTTGTCCATGCTCAATTCCCAACAGGCTAAGCCAGTGAGTCAGACAAGGAGAAGCATGTAGGTGATCAAGTGGCCTCTGCATTGCAGTGATTATATGCGGTGAAAGAACACCTGTACACAGTGACAGCCACTTGGAGTAGACAAAACTGTTCCTTTATGATGAGGCAAAAGAGTAACCTGATTTACTGATTATGAGAAGGGGGACAGAACCACTAAACAGGGACAAGCCAGGAAGGCATTCTCCCCCAGGCTCATTACTGCACTTAAACAGAGATAGTTTTTCCCTGATGCTAAAGTCAATCACAGTAACAGTAAAGTGCCCTCAGCAGACAAGCAGACAGAAGAGAGAGCTGGCTTGGTGAGCCTGTGGCTTGCATGACATTCAATTTTTCCATCTGAGCTGTAGCAAGGTTGGACACTGTTTCTTGAATGCTGTTTAATGATGGGAGTCTGCAATAAAGAATGGAGTATGTTGGCTTAGATGTGTGAGAAAGCAATAGTTTAACATTTTAATTTGTGTGGGAACTTGACAATAAGGAATCTACGAAGAAGTCTGAGCACAGTAGCATAGACCTATAATCTCAGTTCTTGGGAGGTGGAGGCAGGAGACTATCCTGATCTCCCTACTGCATGGGACCTTGTATAAAAAGCAAAAATGGAGTCTGTGAAGAATAGAAGGAGTGGTTACCAGGGATCAAATAGACAGGTGTTCCTCAGCAGGTAAAACCTCAAAATTATAAAATGAATAAGTTCTAGATACCTCATAGAAGTATAGTGGCAGTCATTGACATTACTGAATTGAAGATTTAAAATTCACTATGTATTTTCAGTATTTTCACTGTGCACAAAAGGGACAACCCTGTGTAGTAGTAGGCATGCTAATTGGCTTGGTTATATTAATTATTTCAGTGTGTATATATAACACACATTTCACAGGTGATCTTAAATCTATACATATTTAATCTTCAATCACACATTTATGAAACTGAAACCAAAGAGTACACAGTTAGATTTTCAGGTCCAATCTCATTCAAGGTCCAGCCAAGGTCACCCCTTTCATTTACACTACATGCCACCTGCTGAAGGTTCCTTCATACCACTAGATTTGGGAGCCCACCTGGTAAATATCTGAGACCCTGCATATCTGTCTTCACCAGATCCTACACACGCTCCTGTCTTTATTCGAGGAGCAGGCCTTCATTTTCTTTCAGAGAGGAAGCTTGACCATCAAGTTGTCATCAGTTCAGCTATCACAGTCCCTTGCTGGGACTCTCTGACCATCTTGGAGTCACTGGTACTTAGACACTTTTTTGTCACCTTTCATTTTTCTGACATATGAATATATGTGGTGTGTGTGTGTGTGTGTGTGTGTGTGTGTGTGTGTGTGTGTGTGTGTGTGTTTTATATGTCTAGGTATTTGTGAACTTGTGTGTACAGGAATGTGGAGGCTGGAGGTTGGGCGCATTCCTTAGTCATTCTCCACTTTATTTATTAAGGTGGGATATCAGAGAACTTGCTGAACTGGCTACAGTCTGGCTCTAGGTAGTTTTCCCCAGAGTTCCCCATCTCTACTGCCCATGTGCTGGGATGATGTATAGGTGACTTTCATATTTGAGTGCTGGGATTCAATTCCTCTTTTATGGCAAATACTTTTTTCACTGAGCCATATCTTAAGTCCTCTTGTCTCCTATTGTGCAAAAGAGAATGGATCCGTCCTTACATGAACCTCCTTCTGTGTGAAGTATCCTTCTTGGCCACAGAATACTATGACCTCTGACCCTGTGAACCTCTGTGATCCTAGACCCAATCTTCATCCTTCATTTTCTGAATCCCAGCCTGAAAGGCTTCCTTCCAGTCTTTGGACACCCAAAACTGGTTCATGTTTCAGAGAATTCATCTCAATATTAGTAGCTAGAATAATCTCTGTTCAGAAGGGCACATTCAATTCTCTTTGTCATTTGGCTGTTGGCTCAAATGATACTCTGATTGTCTAAACCATGATGCATGAGGCACTTCCCCATGTCAGCCTAGATGTGAGAAGATGCTCTCCTCACACCCACCTTTTTATCTTCAACTGGATTTTTTTCCTTTAAAGCACTCATTTCTGCCAAACATCATTTTCCTCAGCCTTTGTACCCAGGGTGCAGTCTTTTCTAATCTTCACCTCCTATGATACAGCAATGACTATCCTAATGCCAAGAGCAGCATTTACCTTGTTTTCATTTCTTAAAATCAGGAAGGGCTACAGTAGATGGTCAGAGAACAGGTGTTAGGTAAATAGAAAAAAATTAGCCTTGTGAGGTGGCTGATACTGTATAAGCCTGATGGCCTGAGTTTGATCCCTGTAGCATGTATGTTTCCACCAGCCCACCAGTCTGGGCCCACAGCCGCGCCAGCCCCAAATAACACTCAGAGACTCCGTATTTGATACAATCCTGTTGGCCAGTACTATTATTGTTTATGGTCTAGCTCTGCCTTAATTATTAACCCATTTCTACTTATCTAAGTATTTCCACGTGGTCGTCTTATCGGGGAGCCGCGGCAGGCGTCCTCCTTCTTCCCTGGGCTACATGTTGACTCCTCCCTACTCTTTCCTCTTTCCTTCTCCTGATTCCTGTAACCCACATTTAAGATCTGTAGTCATATGCTGCTATAATCTGAAGGAAGGCAAAGGCAGAAGAATTACTTGGAAGCTCCTGGCCCACTTAGTCTTTAATGTACAGCTTGTCAGAAACAAGAGAGAGCCTGCTTCAACAAGGTGGAAGAAGAGAATTGACTCCCAGAAATTTTCCTCTGAGCTCCACATAGTATCTGTGATAGGCAGACAGATGCACACGTGCTCTCACACACATAATAATAATAATAATAATAATAATAATAATAATAATGATAATGATAATAATAATAAATAACAAAAAGAAAAGGGAGGGAGGGATAATGAAATGAAGAAACTGAAGGAAAGAATGGCAGGTAATGGAGAGGGGGATGCCCAAAAATATGCATATGAGCAAGTGATAGACTCAGATGTTTCTGTTTTGTTTCCTGTAATATAACTTAGTCTCTGAAGGAAGAGAGGTGGAACAGGATTCTCTCTGTTGCTGATGTCCACATTATTATAAAACCTTAGTTTCATTTAGATAGTTTTGAGTATTGGCAAATTGGAAACAACACTCTCTGAGGAGTCTCTTTTGGTTCCAGGACACAGCCCAAGTATCCAGCATGACTTGATTGTCCTCATACCTCCCCGTGCCTCTTCATTTCTTGATGGAACCCTAGCCAGTCACCACTAGAGCCCCAGGCTGCAGCTTCAGACTCTGATCCCCTTGTTTAAAGTAAATCCATCATAAGCAGTGAGGCTTGCCACTCTTTCTCCTTATATCATTGTGGATAACACTCTCATTATTCACAGACATAGATGGCTTCTACAGTGGGCTTGGAGATGTGGTGTAGAAGATGAGGCCTGAGGAGAAAACTCTGAAAGAGCCTGAGCAGATGTTTCCAGTGGTGGCTGAATATTTGAACATTGGGAAGATTTTTAAACTGTGTATGTTGAAGGTTACTCCTAGTTTGTAATTGCACTGGCCTTGGAGAGGACAAAGAGGGAATGGTTTTGAAATCTCATGAGACAAGTTCACTGTGCAGACATAGTCAAGGCAACCATTCTAACATCTCCAGATATGCAGACTATTGCTGAGGTGCCCCTGGACATTTGGGATCCCCAAATGATTCTTAGGTCAAGGGATGTTATCTATTTACCTATGTATTTTCTTCATTCTCCTCCTCTTTTTTCTATTTCTCTCCCCTCTTTTCAACTCCCTCTCTGTCTGTCTGTCTCTCTCTTTCTCTCTGTTCAGGTGTGTGTTTGTATGTGTGTGTGTGTGTGTGTGTGTGTGTGTGTGTGCGCGCGCGCCAATATGTGCATGCAGAAGAAATAAGTCAACCTCAGATGTCTCCATGACAGCCCATCTCTGCAGTGAGAATAGCTCTATTTCTTGTTCACTTCATTAAAACTGCAGCTACCCAGCTCTTCCTTGCTGCACCTTTCTCCATACCATTCATCTGCTACATGAGTAGTTCTACTTATTTTGTTAGTAACTGGTTGACATATGCCCCTCATTGACGTATGCCCCTCACAAGAGCAAAGATACTGCTGCTTTGGTCCCTAAATTTGATGGTCTGTGGCTGACTCACAATGCCCATTCAATGCCCACAGGTGAATGAGTGAACAAATAAACTGTCAGTATGATATGCATCCACTGTACTGGCTCTGTCAAGCCAACACAAAAGACAAAAATAAGTAAAATCACCTTGTGGAGGTCACTGGAAAAGTTTCCCAGCGGACAGGATTCATTATCCATTAGCAGCTTAGTCCCTTGTTTCCTGCTCTTGGTGACACCCCATTACCACCACATGACAGATTTCTAGATGGGGATCCCTGCTGCTGTCAAATGGCAGTGCCTGCCAAGACTGCAGGGGAACATTTGACTTCAACAGTTTAGCAGAATGAGACAAAAGGAAGAGGACAAAGCCAGTTCTCCAACTTTAAGAGGTGAAGGATTGGCACTGAGGATGAGAGCATCCTACTTCAATGGAGGAATTGCATCTGGACCAGGGAACTCATTGTTTGTCATACAGGGAAAGACTATCCAGCCACTACTTCCCCATCAGGTGAGGATATCAATAGCCATTCTGTAAAGAAAGTGCACACTTGCTGACTAGGCAAGAGCTCTGCACTCTTGGGGGATTTTTGTCAAGTTTGTGGGACTGGTTTTTTTTTTTTGAGTCTACTGTTACATTAGAGACTCATGAAATGACAGGATCCCAGTTCCATAGAACACAAAGGCTCAGGAGGTTGAAGGCTGTCACATGGAGTAGCGAGCCGCCCTTCAAGGCGATGGAAATAAATTTATGTGGACTGTTACCATAGCAACAAGCAAAGATGCCTACACATAATGGAATAGGACATCAGTTAGAGGTCCCAGGGCAGATGAGGAATTTCTCAAGCTCTGTTATGTTTGGATGGGTTGAATTGGATATTTTCTGTGGCTTCCCAAGTTTCCTACTTTTGAAACATTTCTCTCTTGCCAGTTCTCTCACAGCACCATATCAAGTCACAACTATGTTCCCTGGGTGAAAAGGCCAATGGCTACACACAGAAGATTCTCTTGTACCTTGTCTACCTTTACCCTCATCCACTCTCTTTACTCTAACCATCAATGATTTTCTTCGGGTTTGTACATAGCACATGATCTCTCTCAACTCAAAATCTTCTTGCTATTTTACTTCTCTAGGTGGACATTAGGTGTTCAGAGTCCAAGTAGGCATTATTGCTTCCAATGGAGAGCATCCTTGGCTGGTCTTCTCATCCTGTGTTTACGAACTATTGAACTGGACTTAGTACCACATATCTGTATGCCCAGGAAGCTCGATTGATAGAATTGCTATAAGTTTAAAGTCAGCCTGGATTACAGGGTAATACCCTGTCTCAAAATGGGAACAAAACAAATTGAGAGCTCTTGGGGTGAAACATGCCTATAAACCCAGCACTCAGGAGGTAATGCAGGAAGCTAAATAGCAAAAATCTCATATCAAACAAGCAAACAAACAACAGCTGTGGGAAGGACTTTTTAGTCACATATCTTGCCATGTAGTTTCTTCTCAACTCATTCATAAATCCACTTCTAGGCTTCTGAAGGCCCCTGTATGTGATGAGAGACTGCTCTTGGGATGTGACTTCAGTGGACACCTCATACTTGGCTTTCCTTGGAAGGAACTGGATAGAATAGAAAGGGATGAAGAGGAATAGCCTACCTCAGGCTGACCATTGCATAGTTATCCCATGGGGTGACTTCTTTCTGTCTCTCCAGACTTGGGTATCATAATGGCATGGGGAGATGATCCAGGGAGTTTTCTTCCTCCTTGTCTTCTTCTTCCTCATCTCCCCCTTCTCTTTCTGTACAAGTGCATACTGTGTGTTGAACATACCCTCTTAATGCCCACCGTTTTACCTTTTCTCATTCCCCACCCTATTATTCCTCTCTGTTCTCTAGTTCCATGTCATATATATGTACATGATTTTATGTATTTCTATAAAATCTCAATAAATGAGGAGAAACAGGATATTTGCCTTTCTGTATCTGGTTTAATTCATTTAATTTAATTGATTCCATTTGTGTATATTTTCCTGTACAGTATAGCTTAATTCTTCTTTGTGACTAAAAAAGTCCCATTATGTGTGTATATCATATCAGTGGTAAATCAGTGATATGGAAGACCTATTTTTCAGATTGGGTTCAGATTTTGTCTTCATTAAACTCTTTCAGTGTCTTTAAATACACACACACATGCATACACACACACACACACATATTCATTGTCAAACTTATTATCTATATCTACATTTTCTCCACAATCAAATGTCTTTGAGAGAGTCACTGTAATATTTTCTTAAGGTTTTCCATTTATTTGACTAAATAGAAGGTATATTTTGTTCAGGATTGGGAAAACAAGGGCAACTTTATCTTCCTACATGACAAGATCTTTTGAAAATCAATTTTTGGAAGAAAATTTCTATTCAATGTAGTGAGCTAGTTAAAAATAACTCTGTGTCCTTTTACTAAGAGCTATAGGAAAGTGATGATTTAATGCAATTATTTAAACTACGTCTTTCACTTAAAGAATAAAATTGCATGCTTGTTGAACTATCAAAATGTGGGCTATTATTATTAAAGAATAGAATAGCACACAGCTTTGTAAATGGTTGATCTTTCATTCATTCAGTTACCCTTTCATTGTATAAGTATTAAGTGTGCTTTTTTATTATTATTTTATTTTAATTAAACTTTGGTCTTTGTAGATTCCCTAGGGGCTCCTGTCTCAGGAGACTCAGTAGTCTAATTCAGAGTCCCCTGTGTGATCCATGAATTGTCCATGCAGTATCTGAATGGAAGCTTTAAAAAGTTCCCTATGTTTTAATGCCAGGAGCATTAAAAACCATGAATTGTCCTTTGCTTTTGACGATTTGGTTGGCAGAAAGTTGGGGTGGCAATTTTTATTAGAAAATACCATCAAACTGGATTAAATAGGAGGAGAGTTCTTAAACAGCTGAGCTGAACAGCTCTTTAGGAAAATCCATGTGACCCCAAACTGAAGGGCCAGGCAAAGAGCCACAGCACGAGAACTTGTATTCCACAGGAAACAGTAGCTGTCTTTGGAGATTCTCAGGCTTCAAGCAAGAGCACAGAGACACCTACCCATACAGCAAGTGCGTGTGGGGGGGGAGGAGGGCCATACACACATGCACAAAGGAAGCCCAGCTCCTATCCTCACCAGATTAACTTTTAAAAGGGCTCAGGAGTGGTTGTGGCCATCTTAGTTGGTGATCTTTCTCTCCACATAATGGCTAATAGCATCTACTTCCCTGAATTTGGACAACAAAGTACATTGTCCTTCCAATCAGAGGCCTTTCAGGGAGATGATATACAATAAAATGTATTAAAAAAAAATAGCACCAGGCAACTCAACAAAGAAAAAGATGGCATCTGAGCTTACAGACTTAGGAACTGATGAAATGATGCCCTATAGGAAGACTGGCTAAAGCTGTGCCTTTGCTCAGCACAGGAATCAGAAAGATTTATGTGTGCAGGCATTTCTATTTGCATGTATACACATGCATATGTGTGGGAATGGTGTGTGTGTATGTGGTGCATATGTGTGTGAGACGTGTTTGGGCACACACACTGTGGTGTATGTGGAACTCGGAAGACAACTTTGTGATATTTTCCTTCTGTCTTTACTTGAGTTCCAGATCATCAGGCTTACAGAGCAAGTCTTTACCTACTGAGCCATTTCAAGGGTTCCATAAGTAATAATTAAAACCTAGAAAACTCAAGAGAGAAAAATCATTCATAGAGTTTCTTAAACCAAATTCCTGAAACATTCATTTGCTCTTCTTTCCTCCATCTATTTATTTAGACTAGTTTATTTTTCTTTGGTTTTATAATTAGATCATATTTTACAAATATTTTTATGTGCTGAATTTTCACTAAACATTCTGAAGTGTTCTGTCACCATGTTGTAATCTTCACACACAATATTTACAATGACTATTTTTATTCTATTTATTGACTGCAGTTTAGCAACGCCCTACCTGGGGTTTGTAAAGTGTTGCTGATATTTGCTATGTGAGCAGATATTTTGATGGGAATATAGGAATTTAAATCTCTCCTGACATTTAGAGATCATCTGAAATGATTTTAGTGGGGTCACAGAATGAAGCCACTGTTAAATGCCTTCCTGCGTGCACGCATGGTGTTGCCGACTGGTTGTTAAAAGACTGTATCAATTTCTGTTCTGCTTCTCTTTGATGGAATCGGGCAGTCATTTGTTAGAACACTTTCCTGAGCACATTATGAATAGCCAAAGCACTTTCAAATCCCTCACCACCAAGGGCCTTGCCCAGGAATTATCCATCAACCACTGGCAGGCTTGCTGCTATGAATCTGAAACACAGAAAAGAAGAAGGTAACTAAATGAGCCACAGCCTGTCTGTGAACCTAGGCATGAGAAATGCTGTAACTCAGAGAGTCGGAGTAGAGAAGGGATATTAAAGCTGTAAATAGTTTCCAATTAGCATGATTATCTACTTCCTGGGCTGCTGAGCTGTCAGCCTTATGTTAGGAAGAGAAGTGAGATACTCCTTCCCTGTATTGAACAAGTCCATAGGCTCTCTCTAGCTAAAAGACAGCATACCTTTGGATTGGAAAGGAGAATATTCCACAAGTAAGTCACCCCTTCAAGCCAGGCATGGCTTAATCCCAGCATCAAGGAAGCTGAGGCAGGAGGATCAGATCATGAGTTGGAGACTACCCTGAGGTGAGACTTTCTGTCCACACATACACACACACACACACACACACACACACACACACACACACACACACACACACGATATAACTCAACAAAGTGTTAGTGTGTTACCTGTGAACAGGAGGATCTGAGTTTTAGGGTGTGGGTGTGAGTTTGTAATTGCAATAATGGGGAAGGCTACCTAGAGATTACAGGTCAGTCAGTCTAGCAAGCCCTAGGTCTCATTGAAAGATTTTTAAAAAACAAACAAACAAACAGACAGACAAAAACAAGGTGGAGAAAGATTGAGGAAGATAACAAGATTGATGTTTGTGCACAGACTTGTGTACACATATCCATAGACATGCACACATATACATGTACATACATGCATAAGCACACACAGGGACATCTTCTTTGGAAGAACCCTGCATCTAAGGTACCCCTTAAATTTCTTAATAGGATCTTCCATTGTGAAGTTGAAAATGCACTGGATGCACACATAGTCACTATGTTTTTAAATTCTGTATTTCTCTTTAAAGGATCCATCTAACCTTAAATGAACTTGAGGAAGAAGGTAAAAACAAGGAGGTGATTTATTCAGCTGATCTTTATGGGGTGTCTACCATGAGTGAGATGATGTCCCTGGCTCTGGAGCTACATCAGTAAACAAACCAGGCAGGCAGCACCCCCAGTTTTGCAGCATGTGACACATGCTTGATGTAATAAATAAGTAGATTACAGTGCCAGACAGGCGGTGACACATAGCTAATTTTTAGTGTCAGTTTGGTTAGGCTGTGATGCCCAAATACTTGGTTTATTATTGTCATATATTTTTGTGGACATTTCTGGATGGTAATAGCATTTAAATCTGTGGATTTAAGTAAAGCAGATTCTCCTCCATGGTGTGAGCTGTTCTCATCAAATAATTGGAAGGCCTTAATAGACCAGGGTTGACCTCACTCTCTCAAGGAGAAAATCTACCAGCAGACTGCCTTCAGCCTTAAACCCCAGCCTCGATTCTTGGTGGGTCTTGAGTTTGCCAGCCTATTCTGCAGACCTTAGACTTGACTTGCTGGCCTCTGTAATTGTGTGATAATCCTAAAAGTAACCCCGTGCCTCCTCTCTGTTGCATACCCTCTCTGAAACTGTGAAGAAATCAAATACAAGAATGGGAAGTTGATGGTAAATCACTGCTTGCCTCCTTCTCCTCCTGTCTGGTTCAGGAAGTCATATACATCTTTGGTCCTTGTTTTATAAGCCATGCATGTGGGCCCAGGATGCAGACACCACCATGATCCTTCTTCCAAAAATGTCCTGAGTTTACTCTGTGAGGATGAAGATGATTTTCTTGAGCAGAAAGATGACTTTTTTTCTATTATCAGAGTTTATGACAGTTTCAAGCTAAAATATTATTAGATTCTACTGGTTGTGAGAATCAGGAAGGGCTACCACACAGATTCCCAGGCATCAGCTCCAAGTTGTTGACATTTCTGTTTGAGGCTTGCACAGTGTCATCCACCTGTAGATGAAACACACTTGAGAGTACTGTGTCGGTCATGTGTTTCAGCTGAGACTCTGAACCAATATAGGCTGATAACTTGAACCCATTGCCTAATTTAAGTCTTGTTTTCTCCTTTATTGCCTAAGGTCTTTTACCCCCAACTCAAGTGTCTTCCCAAGCTAGCTAGCTTCTGCCCCTTTTACAAAAGAGTATTCTCCAGTTCAGACCTAAATCCACTGACTCACAAGCTCTAGGCTCACAGAAGCTTTCAAGCCCCTAGGTGATTCTGACACGTAATCACATGGGAGTTATTTGCCCAGTCCTACATCTCTCTGAGAGCCACTGGTTTCATCCTTGGGAGCAGGAACATGCCTACATACTCCTTGATAAGGGTGTTTGGGTCCTTCCTGATTGTAGGTGGCTTACTTCACAAAGGCTTGGTACTACCTGAAGTCATAATGGACTCTACTCTTCCAGCCCAGTCCTCTTCATAAATTGTGATGCCAACTAGTCAATCCTTTCCTTAGATCCATAATGTCTTCCTGTTTTCAGGGTCAGCCAGATTAGTATTAGCACCTCAGAATTTCAAAGCATTCATGAAAGAACGAGACTGTTAGTGTAATAATGAGGCTGGCTCAAAAAACCATGTCCAATCATCTCTGTTGCTTCATGTTCTTCTTACAAATGGCAGAGACCAATACATTCAGAGGGATGTGGGGACTAGACTTTTCTGATTCTGAACAGCATCTTAATGACATTGATGACACCTTTCATCTAATAACTCTACAGGCTGAATTTGTGCTTGCCTTGGCTTAAAACATACTTCATAGAATCCCAGAATAATCACCCCTAGAGCCTCATAACCCCTTTGCCTTTTAAGGGTTCTGGATCTCTATGCTTGCGTAGCTTGCAAAAAAAAAAAAAAAAGACAGATAATGAGCTATGGCATGCAGTAATTAAAGCTGTGGGTGAACAGGAGAGGTGGCTGCTGCTCACTTTCTGCCATGTCACTCATTCAATTCATTGATGTGTTCCTCCTATTTGACATTTGTGTCCAGCTTTCTCCAGGGAGGGAAGAAGGAGAGAGAGAGAGAGAGAGAGAGAGAGAGAGAGAGAGAGAGAGGGGGGGACAGAGGGAGAGAGAGGAGCATGGGAGATGTGTAGTGTGACTCTTACAAATGAAATCAGTGTGGTTCCAGCCTTTGTTGGAAAGGAGAGATCCATGGACCCTGAGCTGTGATGTGTTCATTGCTGGGTATTGACTTGCTAGAGTGCAAGGATGGGGAGAAAATTGAGTGAAGATTATGTATTTATGAAACTAGCAATTGGAATAGTCTGTTACCACTAACATAGGGCAGTTTGTTCTCCCAAGTGTTCAAATGTTGAAGTAGAAAGATGGTGTTGGGTTGGACTGTGCCTGGCTTTGTGTTTTGCTGAACTATGGAAGGAGATTGTTATAGGAAGCTCATGGGGATCAGTGGAGAAGATGCACCTTCTGCAGGGGCATTGGTGGAGAAGACCTTACTTCTGTGGGGGCCCTCACTTTTTACTGTGTTTCTCAGAACACAGTAAAAAGAACAGAAGGTCAGGCAAGTTCTCAGCTTCTGGGGTGGCCAGTTCTCAATGAAGAAATCCTTGTAATAAATGTGACATTGTAGCAAATTCTGGGTGCCAAGGTCTTTTTATAATGCTTTTCATGCTTATCTCTAGTTCCTTACACAGCTCAAAATTAAAAAGCAAAACAAAACAAAGCCAGGTCACTATAACCACATAGACCAAACTAGTCCCTTTGTCTCCTAAGATATGCTCTGGGGAAACTCATTTGATTCAAAATTTCTCTTTGGTTTTTAGATATTTTGGGGGAAGACTCAATCAACAGAACACTCATTCTAAGCCTTAATACAATTCTATCATGATTGTTCTAATAAGTATCCACCCCAGAACTTTTTAAAATACCCGGTGGCACCCACACTTGGACTGGTCAGTAGAATACTTGGTGTGTCCAAGGCTATACCATTTTCCCATTTAATTTTCCTAGCATACATGTTAGACTTGTAGAAGCTGAGGCTTGGAGATTGAAATTGCTCATTCTAGACTACATAGTGCTGAAAGGATGAAATCAAGGTTTGAATCCAGGTGAACTTGACAACTCAAGAACCTACATTGATGATAACCTTGACCTATCATGTATGACTCATCATGTGAGGTTTGTCATGTCCACAGATAAAATAGAGGCAGAAAGCAGATGAGACAACCAAGTTAAACTTTGCTAAATCAGTTATACATCTCCCTATGTCCACCTTCTTATCTGAACTTTTTAAAAGAGTGTTTAGCCTCAATTTTTCTAGGCCACAGATGACTCAGCCCAGGCCCCTCAGTTCTGGAAGACTCCAAGCTGTCTCATCCATTTCACCCTAGAAGGATAGTCTCTTTCCGTGTCTTGTCTCCAATTCCTACAGTGGATCTGTGACCCAGTTCCTTCTTCCTTGAAATTGACAAGGCGGGGGACTTAGGCTGAGACAATGCACCTCATATTTATACCCCACGATAAAAAGTGCAATCACCTTATGGTTGGTGGCTAGGAAGGACATTCAAAGACTGAGAAGGAACCCTGTGTCACTGAGAATCTCTTTCAGGTGTGTTTCTCATGTTCCCTTCTTTTGTTTGCTTGGTAGCTACTGTAAAGTCTAGCTAAACATTTGCATCTCTTGGCATATACACGCATTCTTATCATGGAAATGTAAAGCCTCTAGGCCAAGTCATATAGCAGGTGCAGGAGGAAGATGTATGTGAATCAATGAAAGCAGTGTTTCCCAAAGATAAAGTCTCCACCTGATGGAGTCAAGATGGGATAACTCATGAACATTTTCCAAATTTCATTAATTATATTTTGGAATTTTTAAAAAAAATTAGAATATTAAGTAGCACATGAGGGTATAAATTTAAGTAGAAACAAGTCATTTTATAGAAAGCAAAAACAGAGTTGAAGAACTATGGAGAATTACTCATCTTTAACAGATAGAACTATAGGTGGAGAAACAATGCATTAGTTTATGAAGTGCATGAGAAGTACTTCTTGACCAAACATAAGGTTCATGTGTTGAGGACTTCATCCTCACCTTGTGGTGCTACTCTGGAGAGGTTCTGGTAATTTTAGAGGAGAAACTCATCTAGAGGAAGTGGATACTGGTAGATGGAAGCAAGTCCTTTTCATTTTGTCTTGCTTTTTATTTTTTTCTTTTTTCTTCTTCTTGTTGTCTTCAATGAGGTGACAAAGCTCTTCAATCCACTCCTGTCCCATGAATATCCAGTCCCCTAAACACTCTGGGCCAAGCCTTCAGGAGATGAACCTAACAACATTGTGAGCTAAAATAAATTCTCCCTTGAGAGAGAATACTGAGGCCAGACATACTGAGGCATCGGATCACAGACTTACTAAAGCTAATACAATAGTTGTGAAAAGTGTTAAAAACAGAAGAGGTCTTCTGAAATATAGACAATAACATATGTGAGCCCAGAGAGATGGAATACTGGATAATTTCATGTTTGGCTGATAGACTCTCATTCTCTTCCCCCTCTTTTGAGGAGAGAGAGAGAGAGAGAGAGAGAGAGAGAGAGAGAGAGAGAGAGAGAGAGAGAGAGAGAGAGAGAGATACAGAAAGGGAGAGAGAGAAGGAAGATACAGAGAGATATGGAGAGAGAGAGACAGAGAGAGAGAGACAGAGAGAGAGAGAGAGGTACACTTTTGGAATTCATCACCTTAACATCTTTCCATAGAGTTTCCTTGATGGAAACCAGGAAAAGGATGCTAGGGCCCAAATGGGAAAAGCCATTGACCATCCACCCACCATCTCCTGGGAAAAATGACCATGTGTACGACTATCAGGTATAGAGACCAAGTTGGAGTAATACCTATTTAATTTGTAACACTTGTATGTGTGTGTGTGTGTGTGTGTGTGTGTGTGTGTGTGTGTGTGCGCGCGCGCACATGCATGTAGGTATATATGATATGCTTACATATTGTATGTATACATATGTATGAGTGACTATGGGTGTATTCGTATGTATATGTGTTCATGCAGGGCAGAAATGGGTATTGTGTTCCTCATTTGATCCCAATGTTATTTATTTTGAGATAAGTTCTCTTTCAATCAGAATATCATGAATTTGACTATAGTGGCTGTCCAGTGAGCTACCTGTGAACATCTGTCCTCTGCTTCCAACCCCCAAACTACTGGCAGTGACTTATGAACATGTATGCCCCATACCTAGTTTTATGTGAGTGGCTGAAGATCAGAATTTAGGTCTCCATGCTTGTACAGCAAGACTTACTCACTGAGTCATCTCCCTAACCTCTGTTGTAATATTATTTTCATCTTGCAACCAGGCTTGTCTTCTGTTTATGTAGTTGGTATGGTTTATGTTCCTTTGGCCAGTCTAAGGTTATGGAAACATCGGGTTTGTAAAGATGCTGCTTTGTCTCCCAGACACATTACTTCCCTCCTGACACACACACCATGGATTATTACCCCCTGCATTGTCTCTGGGGTCTCCACAGATTCGCTCTTTGTATTCCATTCATCCCAGCACAACCACAATGCTCTGTTAAGTAGGGGCATATATATTAAAAGTACAAGTGGTAGACAGTCTTTATGTCCTTCAACACCCATCTTCTAGATTAGAGTGGAGAAACACTTGCTCTGGCTAATACAGCTCATGTATCAATGGCCAGCTTGCAAGGTTAATGAGAAAAGAAAATACATGGAAGAAAGATGAAGAAAGTATTTTCCACTTCTGCCTCAGGGCCCACCCTGCCACCCATGGCTGCCACTTCTCAGACATGGGAGGAAGTTCAGATGCTGGTTGCTTAAAGGAATTGAACATTCCCAACTTCCAACTACTTTCTTCCATCTTATGTTGTGACACACTTCTCATTTACTCACACAATATTTGCCTCCACTGAAACTTTCTCAGTGACTCAAACCACATTGATACCTCCCTCTTCTGATCCATCACACTAATAGACTGAGATACACAAAGCAAGATCTAATTATAAGCCATTTTGTTTTATTTGCCAATTGCCTCATGTGCATATGTCTCTTTCTCTCCAAGATCAATGGTAAGCCACTCCAGAATAGACTCTGTATCAGCTATTTGTGTAGCTGCTGGACATCAGGAAGCATTTGGAGCCAAAGTGGAAGAAGTCAGCTAAAATTTGTTGCTTGTATTTTATAACTTATATTAGTAAATATATTTAAGATTATTTTAAGTACAGTTTTATATATTTAATGTAAATGTATGGTTTATGATTTATTTTTTATTTGGTGTACATTAGTGTTTTGTATGCCTGTGCATGGTATGTGTGCAGTGCCAAGGGAAACCAGAAGAGGGTTTGGATTCCAGGAACTAGAGTTACAGGAAGTTGTGATCCATCCTGTGGGTGGTGGAAATTGAACCACAGTTTTCTGGAAGAGCAGTAAGTTCTCTTAACTTCTGAGTCATCTTCCAGCCCTATATTGTTTTTATGCATAACCAGTTGCCTGTGGATGATGAAATGAATATACAGGTGGAAAGGTTCTAAACATTGGTGAGGGTGGTCTTCCTGTGTGCCTCTTACACAGTGTCTCTCTAAGTAAGTCTTTAATGACATATTGTCATAGTTACTTTTCTATTGCAATGCAAAGACACCATGCTCATGGCAACATCTAGAAGAAAAGTTTATTAGTGGCTTGCAGTTTAGGAGAGGGAGTCCCTGACCATCATGGTAGGAAGCGTGACAGGCAGGCATGGTACTGGAACAGTTGCTATGAGCTTACATCTTGACCTACAACCACAATGCAAATATATATATATATATATATATATATATATATATATATATATATATATGATGGAATGGTGCAGGCTATTTTGAAAGACTAACCCCTGCCCCTAGTGAAACACCTCCTCTGATAAGCCTATTCCTTTCAATCCTTCTTAAACAGTTCCACCAATTAGAGACCAAGAATTGAGATATATGAGCCTATAGGGCCATTCTCATTTAAACCATCACATATGTTTGAAAGAGGAAGGTATCCCTACCTTCCTCCTTAGACTCCTGATTATTTTCCCCAAAGATTGGCATTTCTTTCCCATCTGTCCTTAATAAATAGCTTAGTAACTGAGCAAATTGGGTTTTTGTTTGTTTGTTTGTTTGTTTGATCCACAGCCCATGGGAACAGAGTGCAGTTTGACAATTTAATTCACATCCTTACAATTACTCTCCCCACTTGGAGGAAGCCTACTAGGAACCCTACATAATTTTTCATTCCTGTCCTTCTTTCTTAAATATGGTCTGTTTTCTGAAAGCTATAAATGGGTGAGCAGGGAATCTATTCCTTCCCAATCCTGCAGAGCACTGAGCAGTAAGAACCCATGCCGTGTACTGCAGCCTCAACAGAGAAGAGCTGGTTTCACAAGACTGTTCGCTAATTTACCATTGCTGGTCTTGCAGGTGATTCCTGTGATTCCCAATCCTGACTCCCTTCCAGTCACCTAATTAGACACTGCCTTCATCTTTTAGGGTCACCCTCAGACCTGCATGATGTTTCCTTGCTTCTTTGTTGAGTGACTTGACAAAAATACCTGACAAAAGCAACCGAAGGAAAGAAAGGTCTCTTTTTTGGCTCACGCTTGAGTCCATCATGTTAGGGAAAACATGACAGTAGAAGCTTGGGGCAGCTGCTTCCATGGTTGGGAGACAGAGACAGATGAAAGCTGGTGCTCTGCTCTTTTTCTCATTTTGGTTCAGTCCAGGATGACATTCTGTTGAGTGGAGCCACCCACATTTCCCACTCATCTTCCCATGCAAAATTGACCTGCTCTAGGAACCACTGATAATCCTGTCTAAACATCGGTCTCCCTGATGATTCTGAATCCTGCTGTGCTGACAATCAGTGCTAACCATACCAACCCCTTTCTCTGATGTGGTTAGGACCAGAGGAGGTTAGACTACAGGTACACTTCAGAGTTTCCCACTGTAGTTCCCTTTCTCACTATATCAAGCTGTTTCTGGTTGTAATCTTTTTTTCATGGAATCTTCTCTCCAGCAGAAGGCCTTCATCACCCCACCCCCAGCCTCCACAGACTGGCATCAGTGAGCTGACATAAAGAGCAGGAGGGAGCATGATCCTTCTGTGTCCTTCTGTGCTGAAGAGATATGAATCTCTCTGCCTCTGTGTGAGTAACTAACTAACTCTCAGTCAGCACTTGACTAACAGTTTAGTTTACTGTTTACTTACTTGTTTATTTGATCAACTTAATTGACAGGTTTACTTCTAAACCTGATCAAAGATGCTGTACTGGTTGATGGCTCACAAATGGCCATCTTGGTATTTCTCCATCTAGTATTATTATCCTATAGTAAGTAACAGCCTAATGCTAAACTCTTTAATCCTATGAGACTGCCATAAAGTCCATAGTCACTGACTGGCAAATTTTGTCAAGCAAATGTCAACTTTATCTGTCTCATTTCACATGCCTGAGCCATGTAGTCACTGAGTATTGGTTCTCTGACCATTTTCCATCTCTGCATGGAATCTTGTTTGTTATCCTTGGATTTAATGCTATCCTTGGCTTTGGGCAGCACAGCTGTTGTGGTTTGGATAGAAAATATCCCATGTAGCTCATATTGGAACACTTGGTTCCCAGTTGGGGACACTCTTTAGGAAGATTAGAGAGTGGGGACTTGCTGAAGAATGTATATCACTAGGATGGGTTTTTATAGCCTAGTTCCCCTTGATGTTATTCCTCTGATTCCTGAATGTGGGAAACATGTGATCCACTAGTTTCCAGTTTCTGTTACCATCCCTGCCACAATGGACTCTAACTATGAACCAAATCAAACCCATGGCTTTTTGATCAGGGAGATTTATCACAGCAACAGGAAACAAACTAAGGGAATAGTGAAGCAGACATGGGACCTTGGAGCTCAGTACAGGAGAATCTCAGGTAGTGTTGGACTAAGAGAACCAAGTTCCAATACGTAGAGGCAGAGTTGGACTAAGGGGACCAAGCTCTGATAAGTGGTCTCCACCCCACTCAGACAAGCACACAAATCAAAATTGCTCCCTTCTAAGGACCTGCCCCCAAGCTTTCTGACCGGTTTCAGTTGACTACATTTTAACATTTTACTGTGTGAAAGCCCATGTGCCATGCTGGGTACATGCAGGTGAGAGAATGACTTGAAGAAGTTGGGTCTCTCCACTCTGTGGTGGCAATTGCCTTTACCCCCTGAGCCATCTCCCCAGCCCTATCCAATCAGCTTCTATCTCTTGTCTCTCATCCCTTGTTTTCAGGTTCTATACTTGCTGAATCTCCCTCTTCTTCAGAGTATCGCTGACATCTAATTTAGTTTGGGAGGAAAAAAAAGATTATTGGATTGATGCTCATTTTTGGGCCTTGAATATTTTTCCATTGTCTCATTTGGAAACTGTACCCATAAAATTTTCATTGTTTTATGTTCATATAAATGTCAGATTATTGATGTATGTCACCTAATTTGAGTTTTAATTAATTAGAATTTCAAACCTGGCACAAATACTGACTCCAGTTTTCAATTTAAGCCAGTGCTGACAGGTGACATCATGAAAAAAAAGTCTCCTCTGATGAAGCAGTTAAACTGAACCCTTGATAGGAATAAAGAAGCAAGGAGCCCGTCCAACCTTTGCTGAGTCTACTGTTAGTGGGAAGGCAGGGAAGGGAGCACAGTCATATAGGGAGGAGAATATATATACATATCTAGGGGGAGGGCCCCACATGCATCTAAGACATCAAAATCTTCCACAAGACCACAAATATGAACTGTTCAGGTGTGAATTACACCTACTGAAATCAGTTGCTCAGACTCTCACAACTTTTAAAATGTTTATTTTATACATATGGTATTTTGCATGCATACGTATGCACCCTATGTGTGCACGGCCCACAGAAGCCACAACAGGGTGTCCAGTCTCCTGGAACTGGAGTCAGAAGAAATTGTGAGTCACCATGTGGGTGCTGGAAATGGAACCCTCTGGAACAGCAGCCAGTGTCTTAGCTGTGGAGCCATCTCTCTGGCCAGAAACCTTCAATATTTTATATGAACTATCCCTATTCATACAGATGTATTTGTTCGCTAGTTCTGTTTCTTTTTACATAAGTACCTTTAGTATATGTATGTATTATTTGAGTGTGCTCCAGAGTGTGCTTATGAGTGGAGTCCAGAGGGCAATCTCAGATGTTGTCCTACACTGTATTTTGAAAAAAGGAGGTCGCAGTGAATCCTGGTGCTTATTGGCTAACCTAGCTGGCCAGGGAGCCCTAGGGGTCTGTCTCCACCTCCTAACACTAGGATACTGAGCATGCATCCTCCCCATGTGTGGCATTTTCACATGGTTTCTAGTGGTTAGACTTAGATCCTTGTGCTTGTGTGGCAAAATCCTTACTGAACGACCCGCGGCCTCACCCCCGAATAAGCTCCTCATTTTTACATAGGCATATCGATTGCTATCTTAACCTGACATGTTCAGAACCTAGTAGGTGCTTGCTATCTGTCCCCAAACTATGGCTGAAAATTATTTACTCAGCATTTACTGAATTACTGCCAAATATGGAATATGGATTTGTCCAGGGTTAGGTTTTCACAGGAAGGATATATTCTATAATATTGCAAAATCAAATGCATTCCTAGCCTTATCTTTAAATGGCTGTGGATGTTTTAAACCCCACATTTGTTCCTGATCTGAGCTGTCTGGCAGCTCTACTTCCAGACCCCAGTTCCTCTCTCTTGAAAGGCCTTCATTCCTTTTTAATGCTCCCTTCCAGTCACACCTGGCTGTGTTTACACAGCTATCCTTCTTCATGTTTACTCAGGACTGGCAGCACTTCTCACATTGCTGAGGATGGCTTTTCAAGGTAGCTGAAGTCACAGTGTCTGGTGGAGAGAAGAGAGGACTTCAAGACCAAAGGCTGGTGAAAATGTAATTTCAAGAGGTGTGACCTGGTGTGGAAGGTGGTGTGATATCCCAGAATGTCCCATTGATGTCCCAGAGTGATCCAGTGCACCCTTTCTACCTATGTACATTTTCTCAAAATAGTACTATTGAGAAAGAGCCAGCAGTGCCCCAGGTTCTGTCCAAAGGAACTGGATTTCAGAAGTGCCTTGGGGCGGGATAACAATGATGAAATGGTTTCAAAACAAACAGACAAACAAAACCTAGCCGTTTCTCTCAATAGGTTCATGAGATTTTCTGTTGGAAGGTGAGAAGGCGACTCACAGTTTTCTCTAGGAATGTGGATATTCAAATAGATTGAAATTGGACTGAACAGAGGCAGAGAGGACCTGGGAGTCAGATCCCACCCTCTGAGTGCCTGCTGCTCATGGAGAATTTGCTTTTTCTCTAGGGTCTGAGTGAGTCTAAGTGAGGTCCCTCTGCTTGCTTTATCACCCCCTCTTCATATCAGAGGACAGAATAAGGGAAGCCTTGGTGTTCATTTCCTTGATGCTGGAAACCCTTGAGTTATAGGGCAGGTCAGAAACAAACAAACACAAATTTAAAAAAAAAAGCAAACAACAATAACAACAACAAATCTCCAGTGACAAGTGTCTTCCCCTAATTTAACAAGCAGGCTGCTTTCAAATTCACTACGTAGCTGGGGTTGACCTTGAAATTCTGATGCTTCTTCCCTCTACCTCCGGAGTGCTGGGGTTATGGGCGTACAGGGTCAGGGCCACAGACCACACTGGGTTTATGTGGTTCTGGGGAAAACCCAAAGCTTCATGAAATCTGGACAAATGCTCTACCCACTGAGCAGAAGTCCTGCCTGCTGCAGTGTGTTTGTGGTTGGTGGTAGTGTGTCTTCTTTTTCTCTGCCTCTAATTTCAGAGACTAAAAATATGTGCAATTTCTTGCTTCCTTTCAGCTAAGGAAATAGCACGTGATCAATGCTGGCCATGAGGATCTGAGCCTTCTGATGAGGTTCTTCTGGGAGATGTTCACGTAAAGTCATCTTTGATGGGAATGTGTAAGCCTGGGGCCCTGGTGGTGCTTACACCTGCATGGCTACCTCATTAATGTAAGGGGAGATGAGAAAGGGAAAGCAACTGGAAACCCCATAGGAGTGCTGAACACCTGCACAGACTCCAGAACTCCACCTGTGGTAGCTTGTTATTCCAGGAACATGTTTCTCATTGTTTAAACTATTTACCTTACAGCTTTCTCCAGCATGCAGCTTTCCCCAAGGACCAGCTTTGGTGCCACCATGTAATATGAGTTGTTGTTCTCTAAGTTAAGATGGCAAAAAAAAAAAGTTTCAGAATAGGGGCTGGGAAAGCAGAGTGGCAAAGGAGAACAGGACAGCCATGTTGGTCATGTGGACATTGGAGTACCATGGGATAAAGGCTCAGAAATGGATAGGGACATTGATGTGCGATGAAGCTGGGTGATTCAACAGATGTCTAGGTCAGACATCACACCAGAGGCTTAACTTGATCCTGATTTGGTACTGGGAAGGTAGAGAAGGACAGATAGCTGCAGCTGATTGGCCAGCCAGAATTGTCAATCAGTGATCTCCAGTCTCAGTGAGAGACCATCCTGGCAAAATAAAGTGGGGAGAAACTGAGGAAGAAATCTAATGCCAACCTCTGGCCTCCATATGTGCACTCATATATGTACACACACACACTATTTTAAGAATGGGTTGATCCATATAGCCCTATCAGGTGGCTCAGATCAAGTTCATCTAGAATAAGGCTCTTTAACCCTATTTTTGATCAATTGATTCTTTGATGTGGGAGGCATTCCTGACTCTTGTGGCTGTTTAGCATTGTCCCTAGCCTTTACCTGGCATATTTCCACTAGTAACCATTTCTACCTCTGCAAAAAGCAAGAATTGTTCAAATAAGGGGGAAAGAAATGTCTGTCAACAAAGAAACTTCCATGTTAACAGGTCTAGAAAGAGCAATGGCTTGTTACTGAAAACTCTGTCAGTCTCCATGCAAGTGGGATTATAAAACCAATGGAATGCTATCAAATATTTATGGGAAAGGTGGTGAGATATTCTCTTGGGACTCAAAGTAGCTGGCTGAGAAACAGTCCTCCACTGAATGAGTAGGAAGGTACTTGTTTTCCCAGAAGACATCTGAGTCTTCCTGGAAGACAGGCGTGTCTCCATACAGGTGCATCTCCATACAGGCCTATAGCTCAGTGAATTTGCTTTCTTATATTTATAGTGGTGAGGTCCTGTGATTCTGGAGGCCACCTTGGTCTGTAGACTGGCCTGTTCTAGTTCATAAAGAGCCTGACATTTCACCTAAGGGCTAGAAAGAAGACATAGGTCTATCATGTTATCAGGGAAATTCAGAAGAGAAAATGGAGGAAGTGGCTTATTTTTCCTTTAAAAGGCAAAGAAGCTCATTGTTTAACATTATTTCATGTATTAGATGTAAGATTCCCAGGTGAATTTGGGGTGAGGTGAGAGTAATGTAGGCCAAATAGACTCCAGTTGAGAAGCATTAACTTAGTTGAAAACCATTGCTTTTGTTGATAACCATTGACTTAGGTGAGAAACATTGGCTAAGTTGAGAATCATTGGCTTAGGTAAGAACTATTGCCTTTGATGAGAACCATTGGCTTAGGTGAAAATCATTGGCTTATTTGAGAACCATTGGCCTAGAAAGAGGAGGGTTGTTGAAATAGGGTCATGAGAGAGGTAGTCAATAATCACATGAAGTAAAACAAAATCTTAAGGAAAGACTTGAAAAGAAAAACAAGCTGTTCTTCTAACATTACTTTGGGGTTAAAACTCTTCTTGTGATTAAGGACTCAGTTGATTCCTAATAAATCCCAATATTAGAAACCTTAATAAGTAGATCCCAGTAAAGGAGTCAAATTTTACATAGCTCCCCTCTCATCCTGTTTTATTAGTTAAGATGGCACTTTACAGGTGACCTCCTTCAGCCTATAGTTGCCTATCCTTTGCTCCTTGTCTGTGTTTATTTTCTATCTATCTATAGCTATCATCTATCATCTATCTATTACCTATCTAGCATCTCCCTATTTACATATTTACCTACCTCATGTAGCTAATGTATAATTACACACCCTTGTTTCATTTTAAAGCACAGATTTAAATATGTAAAATCCTGTTAAGTCTATACTGACCAGCAATGACTACCATTCTCTCATATCAATCAAGGGAAGCTGTATGTCATACGATATAAGAAATTACCCAGAAAGGACTAACAAACATTCCCTGAGTATTACGGGATTTACATTATTATTACAATGAAAGGGGATGGAAATAGACCCAATGATGTCGGGCAATGAGCCATGCATACTGTCTTCATAGGTGCCCTTTGCTTAAGGGTAGCACTGGTGATGAGGCATTGTTTTTCTCCCAGCTATGTCACAGAAATCTTTTAAAATGAGTTTGTCTTTTCTTTCACTTTATTAATATTGAGATGTCACAGCCTTTAAAAAAATTTTCAGCTGAAGTTGCCTGTAAGATTCCTGAAATACTTGAAATTTCATCTGTCTTGCCAATGTGCCTCACCTTAAGAGGAACATGAGCATCTCTGGATTCTTTGCTCCATGCACTTGGCTCTGTTTCTGTGCAAACACACAAATGTGAACTCCTACTTAAGCAGCTATAAAGGAGACATGTGCAGAATTGGGCAACGCATATAGACAAATCTCACACTCTAAGGTTAGTTATAGTCGCTAGCTACATTCACCCCAAACCAACCCCTTTCACTCTGTCTGCCTATATGGGCACAGCTTCTTTCTTATTCCATTTCCTGTAAATAGGAAAGGTGCCATGGCTTTTTCTTTCACTGCCTTGGCAGTATGGGAGACTTCAGGAGTTAAAACATTGCCTAGGAGAAATAGGTTTTTATGAGCTGACAACAATTTTTTCCCTGCAATTACTAACTTGAGTTGTTTTCAATTCACAGTGTGAATGAAACTAGCATCTATTGAATAATAAATTCATCAATCAAGGTGATTGGTGGTAAGAGAAACCATAGGTAGCAATTCCAAAATAAGTGATTTAGATGTGATGCTTTCCTGATTAGCAGTGTCATCTTTACCAAGAATATGGAAGGGCCAGTTAAATCTATAAGAAAAAAATGCCATTCTAGCTTGGTCTACTTCCACAAAGCACTGTTTCACTGAAGAATCACACCTTTAAAAATGCATCTCCTTGGCAGGACCATTATCTTTCTTGATGAGATATGAACATATTAAAGTTGATTCTCATATGAAATTGCTGATGGTGTTAGATTGAGAGAAAGATATAATGAAAATGAATTCCCATCAAACTAACGAGATGTGGCACTGGAGATGAGCAAGATCAGTGGGTATCAACCTCCTGCCTTATTTTTAATGCATTTGGATCATCCATCCACACATGAGGGTATGTCTTGTGTTGGGGTGGAAAGTGAATATGCCGTTTGCCTACAAGCACCTGGGGGCCTGGTAGCATTTATTTTTGGAGAACTGAGACGCTATGAATAGAAATGATGGTAAATTCCCAGGATTGTGAAGGCATTAAAATGTAACCACCTACCATATAGAAAACATGCCCCATATTTTCAGATGTTCTTTTTATTTTTAACCAGAGTAATAACACTTAGGGCTTTATACTGAAGAATACATGGCTGTTACAATGATTCCTTAATATTAAATAACATAATATTTGATTTGAGTTCTATACCTTGACAGGAAATAAAATTTTTATCCTATTGGGTCAGTTTATAAGTAGACTTCAATAGAAATGCTATTATTTGGGATCTTTCTCTCACCAGTTCTCAACTTCTCAGATGATCTTTCCATTTGGCCTATAGCTCTGGATACTCTATCTCCTAATGGGGTAGAATCGGTTGGCCTTTGTGTTAGGGCTCTAGGACAGCCTTGTGAAGTCATGTGCACACTGCTGGCCTCAAGCTTTCTCAATAAAGACAGAAATTAAGTGGTGCCTGTTTTCCTAGATTCATGTCTATAGCCTTGATACAATATGACAACCAAAATCAACTTTAAGAAGAAAAGTGTATATTAGGCTTATAAGTCTAGGTTATAACCCATTATTTCTGGGAGGTGAAGACAGGATCTCAAACAGCTAGTCATATCATAGTTCAATCCACAGCCAGCACTGGAAAAAACAAACAAACAAACAAACAAACAAAAAGCCAGATGCACCCACATTGCCAGCTTGCTCTCTTTTTTCATTTAGGGTCCAGCCTAGAGTATGGTGCTGCCCACTGCCCACTGTGGAGTGGGTGAATCAATAATAAAGTCAATGCCAATATACACGACCACAGGCCAACCTGAACTTGATAATGTTTCATGAGGTCTCTTCCCAGGTGACTTTGGTTGTAGAAAGGTGACAGTTAAACACCAATGAAGAAGGAAGAGCCATAACAGTAAGATAACCACACCTCTTCGTGCTGCTGATGTGTTTATTGAGCACCTTTGGTTCAATTGTTGACAAAGCTGAGAGGTTCATTGAGAAATGTGCAGAGTCAGGGCTTATCTTTGTAGCCTTAAAAGAGAATAGGTAACTTTGAGATTGGGCAATAGCTCATGAACATGTCATTAAGCATTCACCATTTATACCAGGCAGCAAATGAGAGCTGAGGAAAACTCTAATGCAAGGGAAGACAGTATCTAAGGAGTTTAATAATCTAAGATAGCATTCATCTAGAAGATTCTAGTAAAGAGATAGGATGTTGCATTTCCATGCTCTTGAGTTGTAGAGTGCTAAGGTAATCAGTGGTGACTATACATCACCCCCAAAGGATTAGCAATAAAGGGAGGGAAGTATTCCAAATAGGAGGAATTATCAGAGCCTTAGGCTGCGCTTAGAGTTTGGAGGAATATATATGATTTTGTTCTCTGCAAACATTGGAGTTCCCCCCACAAGTGCTTAAAATGCCACCTTGTTAAAAAGAAACATTCAGAGGTGAATCTGGCTTCCTGTGTGTTCCTGTTTTTCTTTTGAAGTTGACACAATGAAACAGAGGTTTCTAGAATAAGGAACACTGATGGTCATCCTTCTAGAAGGCCTACTGGTAAGATAATGCTAATACAGAGGTGTAATTCTGGAATGATCTTTTTTATTTAATGCTATCCTATAAATCAGACTTAATGCCCCATTAAAATAAATGAGCATGTGTTAATGATGCCAACATATGTCTTTTTTCTGAATGGTGATCAGGCTTGGAATTATGAAGCTGCTCTGTGTCCGATGGAATGAGCCCACAGAGATATGGCTGCTCACTGTCAGAGATAAGCTAATAACACACAGCTAAACTAGAAACTCCAGTGAATGTCTTCATCACTGACTCACTTCAGCCATTAAAGCTCCATTGCTTCACCTAGAAGAGTATTGTTGACATGGCAAAGTTAAGGCCTAGAGTTGACAAAGCCACATGAATTTTAGAGAAAACTATAGAGCATCCTGCAGAAATTTAACGATTGCTGTAGTTGTACAGATTGTTTACCTGGAATAGGTATAGCTTTAGGAGTCAGGGTCCCTCCTGACATTTGCAGAAGAAGAAAGCAAGATTAGAAATTGCATGGCCTTGGTGCGTCGAATGTAAAATACCAAGTCAAGTCTGTCCCAAGGATTTTGCAGTATGTATTCATAGATCAGAGAGAAGCTTGCTTGAGAATGGGGTGAAGACATGTGTTTATGTGGACAGGTTAGATAGCATTAGCATCCTACAGTGGAAAATTCCCAAGTCTCTAATCTATGTCTCTGCGTTAATTCATGATTATCCATTTATATAACTTGTTTACATAGACTGATAATGAAATGAGTGACTTCATAGAAGACAAACACATAAACTCCCAGAACTTCCCTTTGTTCTAACATATTTAGCTGCCTCTTTTTTGCCTTTCTTCTATCATCTATTTTCCTCATCCAGTTATTAATCCTGTGGTCAACATATATTTTTTTTAGAAACTTTATCACCTTCCCCTAGTTCCTGACATGGAATTGGTATTATAAAGTGCCTCTTTTTAAAGAAAAATAAATAAGATGGTATCTGTTTTGTTTGCAAGTTTTTCCTCACCCTATCTAGAGAAATCTATCATCTATACAGCATCATCTAGCTTACATGAGGCAAATAGACAACTGTTAGCCCCTGCTAGGCAGCAGGTTTAGCAAGGGGATTTGATTGGTGCAGGAGGCAGCAGAGCGTTGCCTCTGTAGATACAGTACAGTCATGTGTGTATAGCTATTCCCCACTTCATGATACTTTTGACAGAATTGCCAACCAGACTGTTTTATATTTTTTTCCTAACTGATAATCATTCCACGTAGATGAGCATCTTGGCAAGCTCATTAGCTACTGTGCCTTGGAGTTTGTTGACAGGCCTGTGGTTGCACTCACTCATCTGTTTTACTTTTTGGACTGAGTAACCTGCAGCAGTACGGTACAATGGTTGTCTTCAATTAAGAGGCATTATAAATCCTGCTCTTATGAACTCACAATTCATAAGTAGATAAAAAAAGTTGGTAAGTAGACATATAATTTATTACAATATTAAAGTTGTGAGGGTGAGTTCTAGAAAGAGGACTCAACAATTAAGGGTACTTGCTACTCATGCAGAGGACCCAGGTTCCATTCCAAGAATCCAGATTGAGTAGCTGATAATTGCCTGTAAATCCAGGTCCAGGGGATCCAATGCCCGCTTATAGCTTCGGCAATCACTGTACATTTGAGCATAAACACAAAGGTACACATATACATACACATAAATAAACCTCTTAAAATTGAAAAAATACAATAAAATTATGGGGTAAGCTGTTTGGGTTTCATTTCTTGTTATTGAAACAAAGAACCTGACAGGATCAATTAAGAAAGAGGAGGGGCAATTGGGGTTCATTGTTTAATAAAGTATGGCTTGTCCTGGCAGGAAGCAGGGTAGGAAATGTGTAACTAGGGTTCTTCACATCTTAATGGATCAGGAAGGAGAGAAGGGAATGCTGGTACTCATCTGGCTTTCTCCTTTTCCTTCTTTCATTCATTCTATGACACTACCCATAGGATGGTGCTGCACACCCTGGTTCCTGGTTTATCTTCCTTTTTTAGTTAATCCTCTCTGGAACTCCCACACCACCCAGAGACACTCCCAGAAGTGTGTCTCCTAGGGGATTGAAAATCTCGCCTGACTGGCAATGAAGATGTACCATCAGTGTAAGGCACATAAAGTGGTGTTATGTGTTATCCAGGTATCAATGATAATGGGACTACAAATGATAAAAACCTTACCTTACCAAATATAATACAGGCTTTATAGATATCATTTATATGTCCTGCTCCAAGCTGCAATTAGCTTCAGTTTTGAGCACAATAACTGCTACTATGATAGGCCATACAATCACACATTGACAAGTCTTGAAGTTAAAATTAAATCATGGTCAGGTCAAGCCCATGCATGGGCCCTGGAACTCTTCTGCTTATGTGATGATTCTCATGCTGCTGTGAGAAAAGATTAGTGACTCATCTGGAAGTGTTGGAGCCCAGTGAGTCTACTGAGCAGCATGACGCCTGGGGAAATTCTCAGGGGTGTTTGTCAGATTCAACCAGGTCAAACCATGTGTGTTTATGTGTGCAGGCATGAGTGTTGCTGAGTGCATGTGGTGGTCAGATGACAGTCTCAGGCATCAGTCCTCACCACTAACCTTTTTCTTTGTTTCTTGATGCTGAATATCGCAGAATAGAAGGCTAGTAGATATGAGCTTCTGGGTGTTCTGCTGACTCTGCTTCCATTTTTACCACAACTGCAATGTGATGAGTCACATGCTGCTGAGTCCAGCTTTATTTGGGTTCTGAGGATCTGCGTTCAAGTCCTCATACTTGCAATGCAAGGCTTTTACTTTGCTTTTACCACTGAGCTGTCTCCCCAGGTATCAACCAGGTAAACAATGCAAAAGGGAAGTATAAACCTAGTACACTGAGCTGTGAAGGGGAAGAGGATGCAAGGTCAGGACAGAAAATGTCTTGTTTCTAGAGGAAAAAACTTACTTGTAGTGTACGAGTGTAAGGGGAGCTTCATTGGGGCTTTCCACATTTAGAGTCTCCCTGCCACTCGGGCTGGAGTACACATTTTGTTGAGTGGAATAGTGGAAGCTTCATTGATGTAGTTTTTATTTAACAGGAGTTTACATAACAATTGATGTCTTCTGTCTGTAAATAGATGGCAAGCAAGTAAATACGAATTGGAGATTGGAAGGCATGCTGGACTGAGGATGAGCAAGATGGTGGTCGCAGCCTTAAGCCAGGGAAGGGTCAGAAGGTCTACTGAAGTGGTATCTCAAGGACTGCCACACTGTCCCAGCAATGAGAGCAGCAAGCAGCTGAAGAGAGATGTTGGAACGAGTATGAGGAACTGGAAGGATGTGTGAAGGGGGCTGTAGCACAGGCTGTTAGTTGAAATAGTCTGACTGTGCCAGCCATAGCCAGCAGGCGAGAATGGAAAGAGTGACAACGTTGGTGAGCATCTGATTTGCCTTTAAAGCTATGGCTGTGCACACTTGCTTAAGGAGGATACTATGATGACATTGACTAAAGTGTGTGAGGGTTATAGGGGGTACAGAGAAGGCCATCTGGGGCTGGTGCAGAAGAGAGCCCTTGGGGACTGCTGCTCCTGTCGACTCTTCTGCTGTCTCCATGCCCCTCTTCCATCCTCAAAGGCCTTAGGTGGTTGGGAAGGTTTCACCATCCCACCCCATCTCCCCGACAGTGATAAGGAGCCAAAGGAGGATGTGAATGACAGCTTTCTGTTTCTTGATGTGTCAGATAGCTCTAGGAGTGCTGTCTATGAGGGATTCTCCAGAAATGCTAACCGGAGGAGTGAGACCCACTTGAGTATGGGTGGTACTAGCGCATGAACTGGGGCCATGGACTGAATGCAAAGAGAAAAGAGAGACTGTAAGATGGTTGTCAGCATCCATCACTCTCTGCTTTCTGGCTGTGGATGCTGTGTGACCAGCCACCTCACACTCCTGACACCACACCTCCCCTGTATTTATAGACTGTATCCCTTCAAACCACGATACAGACCCTTTCTTCCTTAATCTTCCTTTTGCCATGTATTTTGTCACAGTGACAATAAATATAGCTATATGCTTGCTTTCATTTTGAGGAGTGCACTCCCACTAATTTCCAAATCAGTAGCTACTTCAAAGTACGAAAGATTCTAGGAATGTGGCCCTTTAGAGCAGAGTGCACTTCTACAGAAGAGCTAGAGGGTTCTATCACGAACTGAGAATCCTTACTGGGAAAGCAACCAGTTATTTCTGCCACTCATGCTGGATGGGAAATAGACAGGAAAGGGCAGAGACACCAAACTCAAAAAGATTGTTAGAAAGTTATGTTCGGCTAAAGGGAAATCCCGGACTCTGGACTGACAGCTGGGGAGCCTGCATGTGACTGAACTAGGCCCTCTAAATGCAGGTGACTGTTATGTGGCTTGATCTGTCGGTGGGGGTGGGGTGCTGGGGTGGAGCGGAGCTGGCAGTGGGACCAGAACTTATCCCAGGTGCATGAACTGGCCTTTTGGAGCCCATTCCCTGTGGTAGGATACCTTGCTAGCCTTGATATGGAGGAGGGGATTGGCTTTGCCTCAACTTGGTGTGCCAGACTTTGTTGAGGAGTGGATGAGGGATTGGATGGGGGGGGGCATGAGTTAGTATATAAAATGAATAAAATTAAAAATTAAATAAAAATTGAAATTATGTTCAGTTTTCTGAGTCCCTAGGTGGAAGTTTGATAAATGTATTGAAAACAAACTATGCTGTGTTGCTCATGCATAAATTTCTTGGCTCTTATTCCAATGTACTACTTTGCAAAGTCCTTTGAAGCCACTGTCTGTAAGACAATAGGAGGTAAAGTAAAGGGGACGGGCTGGAAGGGAGAAAGGGGTGGTTACAAGGACTATTTGGATTCCTGCATCAGTGTAACTTGTAAGTTTTCTCCTTCTCAAACACAGCTGCAGTTGGGGATGTCTTGAATTTTAGTATATTCCTTTCTCATTTCCTGGTGTTGTAGAGAGAGAAAAGATGTAGAAAGTGACTGGACAGGATAAGTGTGTGTGTGTGTGTGTGTGTGTGTGTGTGTGTGTGTGTGTGTGTGTGTGTGATGTGTTTATTTTATTTGTAAATAGCACTTCTGCATGAAAGGGACTAGCAGAAAGCCAAGTTCCCAGGCAGATCTAAGGGCTTTTTTTCCCCCTGTGGACAGGCTCCCTGGGGAGTAAAGGAACTCTTTTTAATCCCTTTTTCAAAGCCTGAGATTCACACCATACTGACAGCTTCCCAGTGTAGATAAACTCTGTAATTGCTTTGATAACAGACTCAACAGAGTTAGAAAAGGAAAGTGGGAAGTGGGGGAGGGGGGAAGGCAGTGTCACATGAATTTGGGGATGAGGGTGTTTTAGTGACTTTCAATTTATTTGACTAAACATAAAATAGAATTTCTTCGTGTCAGGTACAGCCTAACAAGTACTGAACAATATTGTCAAGGAGCAGAGAAGAGCAGGCTAAGCCAACTTATGAATCCTAATAGATTGACGAGTCTTGGAATTGGAACTCAAATATTTGAGCAATAAAGTGTGTTCTTGCAGACAGGGGTGTCTCCAAAGGCATTTTCAATATAGTAAGCTGAAATATTAGCCAAGAAATTAATGCACGTGCAATACAGCATAATTTGTTTTCAAGACAACATTTGTCAGGCTTCCACCTAGGGACTGACAAGGCCAAACAGAGCTTTCCTTAAGAATGAAAATGATACATGGAGCCCTCTTAGATTTATGCTCACTGATGGCAGGTAATTTGAGAAGTGCCCTAGGTAATCCTCAGTCAGAAAAACCACTAGATGAGTGTGCAGGAGATGAGGGCTTGAGGGGAGGCTGTACACACCACACAGTCTTTGTGAGCTTGGAAAATTAGCATGCACTCACCACCACCCCCTTTATCACATAAGCCTTAGTGCACATGTGAAGGGTAGAAGACAAGCTTGGAGGCTTTTACACCCCATCTTGATGTAGAACACTGGGGTTATGTACAAGATGGCAATGGGATTACAGACATGCATGCTATTGCATCTAACTTTACATGGGTGCTGTGGATCCAAATGTAAATCCTCACACTTGCAAAGAAATGCTTTACCCACTAAGTATCTCCCAGGACCTGTATGAGCCTTGTTTCCCTTTGCAAAATGGAAATAGGTTTTCTTCAGTTTAGAATACTCAGTTTAGCATGGGTACTTTGATGATAAGAGGCAACATTGAGTTATTGATGTTATTGAGAGCTTGCAGAGCTGAGTGAATAGAGAAAAGCCCCAGAAAGTAGAGTCCTTACTGTCCCCTTCATGGAGTGAATTAGATTGCTACTTAGTTGAGGGTTTAGAACGAGAGTAAAAATATGTCATCTTTTAATTTTTTTAGTGCTGAGATGAAACCCAGAGCTGCTGCATATTAGTCAAGTTTTCTGCTACTATGCCACACCCATTGTAGTGGAGCATTTTAAAGAATAAATTCATCCTTACAAGTCAACAAAAGTGAGTGAACACATGTAGACACATACCTGTAAATATGTATACTGAATACCTAGCATGCATAAATAATGCATCCAAACAAATAAGTGAATTTAGATGAACTTATGCTACTAAGTCATGTGTTTAGACACAGATGCAGACTCAGATACAAGCATAATACATACATTTGCATGTGCATTTCTCCTCCATATGCTGTGTTACTTGGTGATGATCTTTTAAGCCTTGAAACATTACCAATGAACCCCCTAATCTTACACAGACTCTGGGCTTGATTGACAACATCACAGCTTTTTGAATGGCTTCAGAAGAAATAGCTTGCTTTTTAGGTAGTGAATAAGATTGCTGCCAGTTCATCATAGCTTAACTGACCACCAGACCCTGAGAATAGTCACTTTCTGTCTCTGGCTTACAGTATTATTTGATACAATTACCAGCTTGATTAGAGTCAGAGACTGAACCCTGGCAGCCATAATGAGCCAGGCTTGGTACTATAGACCAAGGTACTAGTGAAATTCAGAGAGGAGAGATAAGAAACAAAGAGTTTCATTGAGCAATGTCCATCCCCAAGTTGATCTTCAGGGCTTTAACTTAGGTTTAGGTTTAAATGGAGTGGGAGAGGTATGCATAGCAATTTGATGCAGGTGTGGTCCTGACCATCATCATTGTCTTAGCTCTAGTCTCTTCTTTCAGGTTGTCTACAAGCTATTAGAACCATGTGAAATGTTCCAGGAGGCAAGCTCCTCCTCTGGCTGGCACCAGACTCCAATACTTTCCTTCTCCTAGCATGGGATGCCTGGAGAAATCCCAGTTCCCACATCATGCATCACCATTTCAATGATCTGAAAAACAAATGAAGGGCATGAGTGTGTCCTCATTTCTGTCTTGGGAGATAACTCAGTGGCTACAATATTTGCTATGCAGGCATGAGAATCTGAATTTGTATCCCTGGACTCAGGAACCCAAGTGAAAGCCAGCTATAATGGCATGTACTCATAACTATCATAGCACAGGCATGGAGGTTGGGTAGAGATAGGTGGATTCCACTTCGGGCTTTTTCCAGCCCTCTAACTGAAATGATGATCTCCAGATTCAGTGAGAGACTCTGTCTCAAAAAAGTAAGATAGTGTTAACTGGTCTTGTTAGTCACTATTATTTTTGTTTTAATATTTCCAACAATTGCAGGATGGACCACTAACGAATTTGGGATTTAGTGAATTTAGGTATTTCACTATGATTTTTTTTTTCTTTTTTCTTGGTATAAAGGACAACAATTTGAGGTAACCAAAATCGGCTTACACATTGTTATAAGGCATTATTCATTCTGTAGCCTTTTAGTGCCTCATTAGGGGAAATGAGTTAGCTCAACTCTTTTTGAAATGGGTTGGATCCACCTAGGGATGTTCCCTTCTCTGCTGTATTCTTCCCTTTTGTTGGGATAAAAGGTGGGGCCTCTGAGGCTAACTATCCACAGTGTTTTTAATTAGCGACCTTAGCCAACTGAGTCCTGCTTTTAAGCTTCCACTCAAAGTCGAACCCACAGAGAGAATTTCTTCCAATACATTAATATTTATGAGGAGTGAGAGGTTGCAGACTCAAAAAACACCATCTAGGGAATCAAATGTACAAGCAGTGGTAGATAATATATTTGCCACTAGAAGTGAGATTAATATAAAACAGAACAGTTTCCTGTTTCACTTTGCTTAAAACAGAGCTACTCAGTTGGGGGCAGGGGGCTCTGCCACCTAGGGGCACCTGGCTTTGTCTGGAGATGCATTTGATTTCTGTCACTGGGAGGGATTTGGGCTTCATGGATATAGGTGTCTGTTGGGAGAGGTCAAGGATGTTGCTACATAGACAGCAGTGCACAGAAGTAGCTCCTGGAGCAAGGAATTACCCTGTACTGTGTGAATAGGACCAAGACAAAGAAGCCCTGATTTAAAAAATGTATACACCATCAGAATTTTCTTAATTTTTTCCCACTACCTAAATATATGTCTTCTAAACTTAATTTTATTGATTCAAAATAATGAGTTCCTTTTGGTGTTTTGTCGAGATATATTATTGTGCTTCAGAAGTTAAGGAGGAGAGAGTACATTTAATATTGCAGCTACTGGTTAAGTCATCTACAGTCCTGTAAGTAACCCCTCAGAGAAGCAACTCTAGCTAAATTCTTTGGTTCAATAACAATAAAAAGACATGAAGGTAGGAAGGGGAGCACTTAGGCAAAGGAAAGGAATCAGTACAATTAGGAGGGGACAAAAGAATAATAGGGAGTGATTATGGTCAAGATATTTTGTATAAAAATGCCACAGTAAAACACATTGCCCTAGGTAATTAAAATATGCTAATAAAAATAATGAATTCCTTAAAGAGAAAGTTAGATTGATTAGTGTAAGTTCACATTTCTGTGTAAGGGTGACCTGCAATGGCATCCCATGTGACAGTCCAGTCTGCTAAGTTCTTTCATGGCAATGGTGGTCTTTGTACTGTCAATTTAGCCAACCCTGACCTGTTCTTCCCAGAATTCCATTTCCCCATAGTAATACATTACCCAGGCCACATAAGACATTTTGCACAAGATTTGGATGTCAGAATTGGAAATGTGAGTGCTGGGGAGATGGCACAGTCAGTAAGGTGCTGTGTGTGTAAGCATGAAGACCTGAGTTTGGATGCCCAGCACTGGGGGCAAATCGAGGTGGAGTGAAAAGGGAATTCAAAAAAGAAATAGAACCGCTGAAGGAAGCCCAAGTATGAAGGGATGCTGTAAGTGAAAACTCTAGTGAGAGCCTCAGGGGAATGCTGTGGATTGCTGTCTTCCGCACATGACATGAACATACAGAACTGTAGTTGCCGTGTAATACTTGTAGAAGATGAAGCCTGTCAACCTTCGAGCACTGGCTGAGACTGGGTTGGTCCTAAGTCTTCACAACTAGATAAGGAGCTGTTGGAAGCTAATGACTTCTAGGAGGAAAGTCATTTTTCCTCAGGCATGTGGGCACTGGTAGGTAGGTTTTCCCTTGCCCCAGTGAATGGCCCCACATCCATGTGTAAGTGAAACGCATCAATTAGACTCAGTGGCTTAAAAGTAAATAAAAAATTATATGTGGAGGACACGGAGTAGAGGGAGGGATGAGATGGGGCCTCCTAGGTGAATTCCACGGGCTAACGAGTCAGAGGATAAATAAAAGCAAATACTTTGAGAAAAGAAACAATCCCACAGAGGCTTTGATCATGGTACAGGTGCTCTTTGGAACATTCTAGAAATACTAAGCTCTGGATGAGGTTCAGATTCCACCCATGATGTTGCTGACAGCCACTAACTTTCTTCATGGTACATGGAGGGAAGAAGGCAACAACTATTTGTTAAGGCATTTCTACTCTGTGTTCTAGAAAAATCCACTTGTTTAAGAGCAGGAACCGGGCAGGAGAAAGAAATGGGAGGGTTAGGCAGGTGATGACTTTTCAGGATCCATTGAACATACTGATAAACCACATTGGGAATTCTAATGGAAGTCAATTTGCTTTCACACACACATTGATCTCATAAAATGAAGCCTGTGTTCATGTTATCTAATTAGTTGCTACAGCCCTCAGAGGAAATGCATAATAAGAATAATTTTAACACAAAATGACAGAATGAGTGATGGGGCTGCTGACCAAGTAGATTTTTTTAAATGGGATACAATGTTGTAATGTGTGTGTGTGTGTGTGTGTGTGTGTGTGTGTGTGTGTGTATTTTCCCCAGAGGAGTGACAGAGTCTCAGAGAACCAGGGTTCTGTTGCCTCCCACTGTCCTGACATATCTGTCCTTCTGCTTGCTAGTCCAATGCTCGTGCTTGCTTGTGAAGCAAGTTTCCTACATGAGAAGCTACAAGAGTTTGAAATGAAAGACCAGGAGTTATCTTAGTCACCAACATAATGCATTAGTCAGGGTGCTTGGTTTTTAAGTTCAAACAAACTTAGGAAATAAAGGAATTTATTAACTTAGGGTGCTTTTGCTCCGGTTTCATTGTTGTTTGTTTTAAACCAAGGGGCATGCCATCTATTTATACACTTCTGAACAGAACTTTAGAAGGTCTCTCCCCATGTTTCATCTGGAGTCTGCACCCTCCTTGGGTTTCATTCTCAAGTGGCTCTTTATATAATACATTTGCTTTCACTGAGGACAATGTCCATCAAGGCTCTGAGACTGTATGTCTTTCCAGGTCTACAGGCCTCCCCTGACACTGGAGATGGGAGGCTAACCTTCCTACAAATGAGCAGAGATTGGAGACAGATTTCCATTGCTCAGAAACAGGAATGGTGAACAGCTGAGAGAGGCTCATGTGAAAGAACTTCTGCCCCTTTCCTATTTATCTGTCTGTATATCTATGTATATATCTATTTATTTTCCTGAGCCTTCTTATGCATTTTTATAAGAAGCTTTCACCAAGGCTGCACACTGGTGAAAAAATGAGGCACAAACTTAGTATGGTCTCCTCAACTAAAGATCTTCTGCCCTTTTGCCTTCAGTGAGGATGCATGTTTATGTTGGGTAAATACATGTATGCTTATGTGAACATATATGTATGTGTAAGGCATGAAAGATATAGGACAATGAAAATACAGTTGAGGTCACTGATGCAAGAACAGTATTGTGGACCATAATTCTCAGTGAATCAAATGTTCATTGAGACAGACTGTGGGGGAGTGAGCAGAGCTGCTTTCATATAGCCTAAGCTGTTGAACAAGAAAGGAGAATCCCTGAAGGTCTAGTGACCATCCCCTTGGCAAACATAATTTAGGAAGAGCGTGATGGATGTTACTAGGGATTCCATGGAATGGTACTGCCCAAAGGAAATAGAATTCAAGTCGCACAAATGATTTTTAATTGCCTTGGAACTTTTTTAAAAATAGGCAAAATCTATGTTGTAATAGCTTTAATACAATGTGCCCCATATATCAATTCTGTATGTAATCCATATGTAGTACTTAAAGGAGATTAGACATCATTTCTTTCTAGTAGTACCTCTTCACAATTCAGAATGCTTTTTAGCTTAAAGGAGTTTGAGTCTGGACTTTTTTCAAGTGTTTATCAGCCTGTGTGGCTGTTATATGAGGTCAAACAGCTGTAGAAGGTGTATCTGCACTGAAGCCTCAGGTTGGCAGATGACATGATTAAACTCTGAAGTCCCTTCCATGATGAGGATGCCTTTGTCTACAAAAGGAGCAACTGTGCTCATTACATCCACTTCTTTTGGAAAACATGTTCATTTTATTTGTATTTATGTGAATGTGTTTATATATTCACAAAAGTGTGAAGTCTCTGTGGAGGCCAGACGAAAACACTCCATACCTTGAAGGTAGAGTCACATCTAGTTGTGAGTTGCTTGATATGAGTGTTAGGAACTGAATTCAGGTTCTCTATAAGAATAGCAAGTTCTCTTAACCACTGAAGGATATCTCCAGCCCCTTCCTAGCTAATGTCTTAAAAAACTTCACTAGATGTTTTGAATGAAAATAGACTTCATAGGCTCATGTATTTTAATGCTTGATCCCCAGTTAGTGGAATTGTTTGGGAAGGATTAGAATTTGTGGCCTTGGAAGAGGTTTGTCTCTGGTGGCTGGGGTGGACTTTGAAATTTCAAAAGCCCATGCCAGGTCCTCTCTGTCTTTGTCTCTCCTCTCCCTCCCCCATCCCTCTTTGCTTTCTGTCTGAAGATCAGTCTATAATGAGCTCAGCTAAGCTATTGCTCCAGCATCATGTCTGCCCCATTTCCCACCATGCATGGACTAACCCAATAAACTGTAAGCAAGCTTTCAATTAAATACTTTCCTTTATAAGAGTTGCTGTGGTCATGGTGTCTCTTCACAGCAATAGAGTAGTAACAGATAGACAATAGTAACTAATGGACATTTAATAATTGAAGAACTAAAGTAGCATGTGCAGTGAATCCGCTCATTAACCTTTGACTGGTCTGTAGAAGTCAGGGCTATTTTGTTCATCTTCCTTCCTCAAGAGTAATCAGATCATGGCGATATGCAAACTACCAACCAACTCAGCAAATGTTTGTGAGGGGGAGGTGTAGTCCTATGCATGTGTGTAAGTGTATGAATGTGTGTGTGAGAGAGATTGTATGTATGTGTATGTGTGAGTGTGTATGCTGTATGTGTGAATGTATATGTTTGAATGTGTAAAAGTGTGTGTGTGTGTGTGTAGGAGTGTAAGTGTATGTGTGCAGGAGAAACTGACTTCAGTTTTCACTCCAGCATAACTTTTTTTCTTTTAATGCATGAATCTCATGTTATTCCCAAAGATACCTTCAGTTGTTTTACCCCTTTATTACTGAGTATAGCTCTCCCCACACCTTTGGGAGAAGAAAGGGACTTGCTCTCTACAGAATCTACTGGGATATATACACAAAAATCATTTTCTTACATACTATGGGAATTATGCCATTGCTTGGTGTTACAAGGGTCTGTTTCTGTTGACTCTGAAAGTTCTTTTAGTTCTGGCTTCTATAGAGCAAGTCCAGTGTGAGAGACCCCTCACTTGGGCTAGGAGCCGAGGTTTAGGGCAGGCCATTTTTCTTGCAACTGTCTTCTTTCTAAATGAGAGGCCATAGTCAAGTGGGAAGTGAGGTTTCCCCTGGTGATTTGGTCTGATATGCTCCACACTGTATGCCCTTTAATGTCTCTCTTAATCTTCTTGCATTTCAGTTTCAATATCTTCAAACTGATCATAGTGATGGCCATTTGAAGTAAAATAAGGGACATGAGCAGTCAGTAATTATTGTGGCACTGAGCTGGTGGCCAATCCCAGAGTCACATTGTTTGGGTTCAAATATCCCTTTTTAGTTGAATGATTGATTAGTTTTCAATGTCACTTAAACTCTAAGTCACAGGTTGGATACCATTTAAGTGGAGAATCAAATTTGTTGCAAAGGTTAACCATGAAGGTGCGCACACACATTTGCCTTTTAAAACCTTAGGAAACATGGTATATTTTCTTGCTATGCCTGTTTTTGAAAGAACATATGAAACTCATGTCTAGTTCCTTTTGGTACTAAGAGCCTCGCTTATATTATGGCCTCATCAGAAAGATAAGTGAATTCATGTAGCAAAAGGAACTTTGTAAAGCCTATTGTGTCACAATGCATGTGTCCATTCTGAGCAGACATCTTTGGGGCAGATAAGCTGCCCTGGTGTTCCCAGGAACCGCAGGCTCCACTAAGGTGGGACTCTCTGTGTAGCTCCAGCCTTCATTCCCTGCACTCAGGAGGCACAGGGCAAGCAATCAGTGCTGGTTGAAGAAGCCAGCAAATGATGGCCCATTTGTTATTTGGCAGAACAGGTAGAAATTTCTCGTGAAATAAAGAAAAGCACATGGGGTCTCCTGAATGCTTTTCTCTGAAAGTACAATCACACCACTGGAAGTTGCCTAGATAGAAGGTGAAATCAGCCGAGTGAAAAACACATTCTAAGTGATTAGAGACCTTTTGTTTCGATTTAGCTGACACCTTTTCAAACTCAGAGAGGAAACTATTTTAAAGCCAGGTGGCACCAAACAGGCTGTTTGCTTGTCATTTCCTTTTCTCTTTTCAGTGCTGACTGATTTACATAATAACTGATTCTTTGTTTTCTTGGAGCTCAGGTTTCTCTGCCTTGGGCCCCACATGAATCCATAGTTCTTCCTAAAATAGTGCTGGCAAAGCTCTTTTTGTGGGATTCACCTGTTCTCTAACAGCCTTGGGGACACTGCTTGTTTTTCCTTTCCCTGAGGTGGCTGAGGACTTGTCACTGGTATTCTAGTGGGTGCTTGGCATGAAGAGAGTGGTCACAAAACATGTGCATGTGAACACAGTAAGGACAAAGATGGACAAAAGAGCTCTGGTACAAACAATGTATATATACAACAAGGGTTGGGAATGGCGGGTTGCAATAATGCTGCAAGAATGGGACCTTGGAAAGGCCCCATGGTGGGTGAGGGGAAATAGAACTACAGACAAAACTTCTGTGGAAAGGTTATTGGGAGAAGGTAGGGAAGTAAGGAAAGAAAAGAGAGGAGAAAGAGATATACAAAGAGAGGGAGAGACACAGACATAGAGACAGCTACCTCCTCAGAGAAATGGCAGAGAAAAGAGAGAGCAGAAGTGGGTGGAGTTTGCCTCTTAAAGGAACCTTCATGCCTGCACTCAGAGCCAGGGTACTGCTTGCAGTGTGCAGAGGAAGTACACTGTGCCAGATTCCAAAGGGGTGGGGCCATGTTTGCCTGGGTTACAATTCACATTCCACTGTTTTTCTATGTAATGCTTTTTGGTGGATGAATAGTTTAATTCATCTGTGGTCATGTAAAATAATGCTCCTATCAAAGCTTACTAGTATAGTTCATGGCTGCTTCACATTCCATATCACAAACTCCTTCATTCTGGACAATTCCAGAATAAACTCCATGAAATAGCAACCCAGGATTTGAGAGTTCTTATCCAGTGCATCGTAGATGCCACACTGTGGGTCAGGAGCTACACTAATCAAGAGGCACAGAATGAGCTTCAAGTCCTCCAGTGAGACCAGCAAGCACTAACTGGGCACACACAGGATATTGTGATACTGACTTGTGATGTCAAAGATCATGACACAGCTGGAAAGAGGAGTGTGTGGGCCTGAATCCCATTATAAAAACTGAGAAATCTGTCATTTAGGCCCATGTTACCAGGTGAGGACTGGAAGGCAAGGAGTCTTGTGTGAAGTTCCTGGGATAGGTACATGGTACTGGCCAGGAAGAGGAAGTCCTCTTGTAGCTGAGGCGGGAATGAGAGCCAGATGTGTCCATAGATAACAGGCAGGAGCAAGTGAGGAGGCAGAATTTCTGTTCCTGTGTGGTGGTCTGGATGAGAAATGCTTGCCATACCCATCAGTTGATGGGACTTATGATGGTTGCATTGAGTAAGCTCTCACAGACTCCATGTGTTTGAGTACTTGGTCCCCAGTTGGTAGAACTGCTTGGCAAGGATCAATAGGTGTGGCCTTGCTGGTGGAAGTATGTCACTTTGGGTAGAATTTGAGAGCTGAAAGCCTTTGATAGTTCCAATTTGTTCTCTGTCTGTCATGCTTTCTATTCAGGATGCAAGCTCTCAGCTTCCTGCTCCTGTCACTATGCCTTTGTCCTGCTGCCCTGTCTCTAAGCCACAATGGACTTTAATACCCTGAAGTCATAAGCCAAAACAGTCTCTACCTTCTGTAAATTGCACTAGCCATGTTGTTTCATCATGGCAACAAAAAAATAACTAAAAATCCTGCTTCTCTTCTTCCAGTAACTTGAGGATTCAGACCTATACCAATAGCCCTGGGTACCTGTTGCCCAGCTGTAAAGAAGACACAAAAAGGTTCATCGTCCCCACAGAAAACCACCACATGGAGTTCTTAAACAAGCTGAATCTCTGCTTTGAACCATGTCCCATCAAACAACCAATGCAGATTTATTTGCCCAGCATTTCAGAGTTCTGTCTCCTTGGAGAAAAATAAGTTCCACACCATAAATGCACAAAGCTGAACCCATTTCAATATTTTCTCCTCTTCATTCTTTAACTCAAATATTGTCATTTCCTTAATAGAGCCATTTAATTTTTAAGTTTTCAGAAAAACTTAAATGATGTAAAAGATACAAAAGTTAAAGAGATATAATTCCTTAGGGAGTTTGTATTTTAATAGAGAGACAGGCAATAAACATATAACTGAAAAAAATGTTGATCTCATTATTATTGTAAAAAAGCGTCATGAAGACACCAACCTAATTTGTGAGGTCAGGAATGGTCCACACTGGCAAGTATTACTGAAAACATGTTACTGATGGATTCATGAGCTGGGAATGCAGTCAATAGTAGAATACTTGTCTATGATGTGCAAGGCCCTGGATTCAAGTTCAGTCACAAAAGTAAATAATGGATATGGCATAGGAAGACTAAAGTGACATACTGAAGTGGACTAGGAATTGAATTTGTAGCGGTAAAAAAGAGTGCAGGCATCTTTGGATTTTATTGTGATACAGAACTGGAAGTTGGGACCATGAGGAAAGGCTCTCTCTGGCAGAAGGCAGAGGCTGAAAAGTAGCTTTGTAAGGCTCCTGATGTCCCATCAGTGTTGCCAAAGGCCACCTGGGGATGGAAGGCTGATCTCCTGAGAGGACTAGTGGGGAGAAATCTGATAAACAATTCATTACTGCAGCATAACTTCGATGCTCTTCACTGTGAGCCATGGGGGCACAATGAGAAGAGAGCGTTCGCTGGAGACTGTGGAAAGTTGTATTCCTAGACATTCTATGCTAGTTATCCCAAGGGAGCAAGATTCCAAAAGCTGATCAAAAAGAAATGTGCATTTAAAAATATAGGGATAAACTACACGAGCAGCTGGAGAGAAAGTTTGAGTTGCCATGGAAACCTCTCCTAAAATGTCTCCCTCCAGCAGTGGAGCCAACTTCCCAAACACCAAGGAAAAAGAGAGTATGGGCCAAGGGCCAAGTGAGTCTTCTCTGGGCTGTCACACAGGGTGCCTCAAGAGTACCTGCAAGAGGGGCCTGTAATGGGAGCAGAGTGTTTCTGTGTGATATTCCTCCTCTTCAGATGAACAGGTAAGTGGAGGGGTGGCTATAAGAAGCCCCATGTGTTTTCCTGCAAGGGGCCAAGCAAGTCCAACCAAGGTGAAATCACGTTAACAACAACATAAAGTCAAGAGGCTAGGGAAATAGCTCAGTTGGTGAAGTGCTTACAGTTCCCAGGATCCATGTAAAAAGCTCGGCAAGGTTGATATTTCATACGTGTTTGTAATTCATGTGTTGAGGAAGCAGGCATGGAGAATCCCTAGAGCTTTTAGACCAGGTAGTTCAGTCTACCATAGCATCCTCATTGTCACTGAGAGCCACTGCTTCAAATAAATAAAAAAGCAACATGGATAGCTGTTGAGGAACACCACTGGAGGTTGACTTCTGGCTTCCATGCACACATGTATATATGTACAGACACATCTACATACATGCATGCATATACACATGCAAAGGAATCTATAAATGCATTAATTAAAAGAGAAACCATTCTTAGAGCTTACCTACCAAGCACTAACATATGGGTTAATGGTGCAAATGAATATGCTTGGAGCCTCCCCTGCTTGAAGCCCTCTCTATCATCTTCTGTGAGAGGTGATATCAATTATGCCCTCATGCTTAAGTCCCTTATACTCCCCACATCATCACCACAAAGAGGGTTCTTTCTTTAGAGGGTTTGTTCTTCCCTGTGTTCTCTGTGTTCCCTTTGCAGGGATACCAGTGCGATGTCTCCTCTTCATCTGTCAGAACCAAGGACCATTCCTCCCTGTCTGAATCTCATGCCACACTCTGTCTCTCCCATCCCTGACTATTTTTCTTCCATCATCTGGCTAGCTCATTTAAACCATACTTGATGCTAGTTGTTAAAAAGATCTAGAAGACAAAATGGTCAACTGAAATTCACAACATCAGGAAGAATTATTACAATCCACTGATAATAGTCACAGAAAAATATCATATTAAAATCAACAGTAAGGGATTCCACTTTTAGATAATTTCTTTATGCCAAGCTATTATAGGTATTTTGCCTCCCTTATTTTTCTGCAGTGCACTCTCTGAATTAAACCATTTGAATGCAATCTTCTGTTAAGGAAACAGGTTCAAAGAGGCTAAGCTTGTAAAATTGGACTCCGAACTAATTTAAGCTAATTCTTAGTTCTAAGAGAGTACAGTTTTTGGTATAATTATAAAACTTTGGAGATGAGACATGTCACTGAGAATATAAGGATCAGGTAACTGGGACAAATGAGAACTTGCTTTGGATCTTTGGATAGACAATATTGGTGGGCTAGATCTGAATGGTAGTGGATTGAGAAACTTGGTGTTTCTATAGGATAAAAAAGAGAGATGGGGTTGGATAACAAGGGAGTCAGGGGACTCAACTGGTGAGCTAAGGCCCTGGTCAGTCATTTTGGGGGTCAGAGACACTCAGATTTTTCAGGGTCTGGCTGGCTGAGGTCCACCAAGAAAAACTGAACTATATTTAGGATCCTCGTAAGGATCCTAAATAAGACTTGTAAGTTAAATGCAAAATAGTTTGTTGTATTTTAAGATTATAGAGTTTGTAACCATATTTATTATCCAACTTTATCATATATTTCATATATTTATCAGATACATATGCCATATACATTCCATATAATAGTGTGTATATTATATGGGTGTGTGCATGCATGCATATGTGCATGCGTGCATGCGTGTGTTCGTGCATGTATGTGCGTGCGTGCGTGTGTGTGTGTGTGTGTGTGTGTGTGTGTGTGTGTGTGTGTGTGTGTGTGAACTTGTGAATGTTTAAGCACTGTTCTTGTTTGCTCTCTGCAACTTGGGGCAGAAGGGGTTTACTTCATCTTACAATCCAAGTCCCTCCTTGAAGGAAGTCAGGGGAGATGCTCCAGCAGGGCAGGAAATGAAACAAAGATAAGGAGGAATGCTGCTTACTAGCTTGCTCCCAAACTCACATTCAGATAGCTTAGTTATGCAGCACAGGCTTGCCTGCCCAGGGATGGCACTTCACACAGTGGGCTAGCATTCTAGGCAAGCAACTATCAACTAATAAGCCACATTTTCTGTCCAAAATTCTGTGTTCCTATGGGTGTTCTGTCTGTAGTTGGTTGAATCCATGGATATTGGACCCCAAAATAAGGAGGGATGATGGATAAATGACCATTCATTGACTATTTCCTCTAGTAAGGCTAGCTAGTCAGGTGACTAAAAGTCAGAGTTCTTACTTACAAACAAGAAAATATCTCTCTTGTTGAATCAAAAGCAATCTAGTAAAAACAGCTGATTATGTAGAGAGTTCATTCAACAGAGTCTTCTGAGATGGCACAGCATGATTGGTCCCCATGTTGTTGTCCCCAGGCCCTAGAGCCCACATCCTTCTGTTAGAAATAGTGACCACATATGCCACAATGATAGCATGACTCCATAGCAGCTCAGCATTTGAGCTAAAGTGTGTGGTTAGCAGAGCTGGGCCCCCATGCTCATGCTGGCTGGGAGTGAGGCTGGTCTTTTAGACATTGGACAAGCATGAACTCTGGTTGGGTTTTATACAGTGCAAGACTAACCAATGTAAGGTAGTTTGGACACGAATGCCTCATAACAAAACAAAACAAAACAAAACATAAAAGCAGTTTCCTTTAAGGGTGTGGTCCTGAAAGGAATCCAAAATATGGTGATATCTTATTTATGATTTATTAAAGCATGCCTAAGGATTCAGAAAGCAGAGTTAGTTACAAGCCATAGAAGCCAGGCACATACCTTTAATCCCAGGACTCAGGATTAAGAGGTAGAGGTATCTGTGTTAGTCCAAGCCCACCATGGCCTACACAAGAGTGAAGAGTAACAGAGCTCATACCTTTGATCCTAGTACTTGGAATCATATGCTTTTAATCCAAGCATTAGGAAGGTATATAAGACAGGACCAAGGTCTCAGAGCTGGCATTCATTCTCCATCCACATTGAGGATAGGATGGCATTCTGAAAGTAGTCTCTAGCCACATTGAGGAGAGCATAGCAGTCTGAGTGAATCTGAGGAGCAGTGAAGTCGGGAACAATTTGAAGATCGCCCTTTTGATCTGAACTATGGCAAAGGAAAGAGCTAGTGGCTGGCTGCTTTATGTTTGTGAACTTCAGCTAGAAGCTCGAATTCTAATATCTGTCTCTGAGTCATTTATATATCCCGTTACACCAAAGTATGATTGGAAAGAGAGTAACTACACACTTGTAACTTATGAAACATTCTATTTGAACAGACATTAATTAGCGCATGACTCTGCCTCTGTCAAGATGGATTACCTAGTGAAGAAGTTTCCAGAAGATATTCTCCTGGGACATCTCCTTTGTTCCTGTCATCCCTGAGTCTGTACTTCTACCATTGTTGTCTTTCCTTAGGTACTAAGCTGGCCTGGACTGTTACCTCCTATAGAGTACACAACAGCAAGTACCTGTGGGAGAATGTAGGCTTTCCCCTGGTAGCAGAGCACCAGCCTGAATGTAATCCATCTTCTCTGTCACCCCATATCTCCAGAACTTTGTTTTTTCCTTAAAGCACCAATGACAATGGCACAGGGCTTTGGACGTTAGTGAGCAACTCATCCTATCCCCTTTGGATATTTCTCCGTGCCTCTGTGGAAAGTTAAGTTTCAACTTCAGGAGCTCTGAAGTTTTCCTACTACTTGCCACAGAAATTCCATTCTGTACAATCCCCCAAGGGACTGCATTCGCCTCAAAGCCAGCAGTCTGTCTTTCATTCTGGGTCTCCTCAGACTGGTGACTAATGCCCCACCTGGCTCATTATTGGCGACAGACTATTTGTAGAATGGATGGATGGATGCTAATGTATGAGTCAGACTGTTTTTTTTTTTAAGAAGTCACTTTCAGAAGACAATCAGGTGAGGGTAAAAGAGTTTTAAGTGGAACATGTAACTGAACTCTCATGCTGTCTCCAGGCAGAGGTGAGTCCAGGGTGATTTTGGTCTCTTTGTCTCTAAGTCCCCTCTCCAGAGCCCAGCTCTTCCCCATGCATAATTTTACACAAACAATTCACAATAGCTCTAGGATAAAATGACTCTATCCCCAATACTGCCTTAAGAAGGCTCAAGACTGAGTCTAATTAAACTTTGAGGGTTGCACATTGATCCAGGCAATGAGACTCCTGGGATTAGGTATCGATTAGTTATGTCTGCACATCAGATTTTTGAAGTCCACCCAAACTTCTTGAAGTGGGAATTGAGAAGTAGGAATGCTCTCCTGCAAAAACAGAGTGGTTATTACCACTGGACAGGAACGGGGAAGCTGGCTATGGTGGGCTCAGTGCTTACCCCCACCCCCAATCAATCAGTGTCTCACTAAAACCTGTGAATATGCTCTTGTTTTTAAGAAGGGACCTAGCAGCTGGAATTGAGAATCACCAACAGAGAGAAGTGGGAATCCATGTGAGTCCTGTTTTTAATGACAGGTGTCCACAGAAGAAAAGTGACAGCCACACTGTGATGGCTGTGAGAAGACAGAGCTACATACTGGAGCCTTATGTGTATTTCCATGGAGTAGGATGGCTTGCCAGTATTCACTGCCAGCTAAGAGTGAGGCAGGGAATGCATTATCCCCTCAGAACTTCTGGAAAGAACCAACACTGCTAACACCTGGAGTGTTAGCTCCCTGGATCCAGAAATAAGCATATAAAGTTTTATTGCTTGAAGCTGCAAGTTAGTGGGTTTGTGTATGTGCGTGTAGAAAACTTGGAACTCAGCTATGTCATGAGCCTCTTTGGCAACACACACACACACACACACACACACACACACACACACACACACCCACCCACCTTTCAGGGATAATAACATACACCCATAATCCCAACCCTTGAGTAGTAAAGGTGGAAGGGTTAAAAGTTCAAGGCCATCCTCTGCTACCTAAATAAATAAATAAATAAATAAATAAATAAATAAATAAATAAATAAATAAATAAAGGAGCACCAGCCTGAGATACATGAATGAGACCCTATCTCAAAACAACAATAAAATTAGACAACACTGACTTTTCTACCTATAGAAGAGATGGCCGTCTGCATGGCAACAAGCATCAAGCTAGTACTTGCTGAGCACAGTTGAACAAGGGTGTTTCTGCCCATTTATGGTTGCTGGGATACAAAGCCTTGACCTTGACCCATCCAGCCTAGACTGAAGATTCCACTATGTGCTGTTGTATCATTTCTCCTTATCCAGATGTGAACTATGGCTGGGTCTATGTGCAAGGGAGAGGGAGGGGCATGAGCCCTAGTGGCTGGGAGCTACAGTGTGAGTGCTTTGGAATTAGGGCTCTGCATTCTGTCTTTTGCCAATTTTTTTTCCTTTCCCCAAGAATAGGAAGCGTGCATCTCATCTCTGTGCTGGTTCTTACAAGTGTGTTATGTTTCCAGCTCATTAGCAGCATTTGTTTTGCTTGTCTCCAGCCCACAAGCAGCCCTGACAGTGGCAAGGGCACTAGAATGGTTTCCCAGAGGCTGCCAGCATGCATGCTGACAGCCCAGGGAAGCCAGCCAGGTGTGCAAAGTGCCAGGCAAGATGGAGGCACTATGGTCACCCTGTATTTTGTTTTGAGGTGCTTTGGAGAGGGCTGCTGGGTAGAAGATGTACTCAAATAGTAAACCATTGCCCACCTTCAGGATCACACAGTGGCTCTTCATGAGTTAGATGAGTTTTCAATATGAATTTAGTCCCTTCATGAGTAAGAAATGGAACAGTGGGAAGGGAGGGGAAAAAAGGAAGAAAAGAGAGAGAAGGGAAGGATGGAAGAGAACAAAAAAGTAGCTTGCCTGGCTGGCCCCTTCTCTTCTGCCTTTGCTTCTCCTCTCATTCCCTAGTCTGTTTCCTTCCTTCCTTCCTTCCTTCCTTCCTTCCTTCCTTCCTTCCTTCCTCCCTCCCTCCCTCCCTTCCTTCCTTCCTTCCTTCCTTTCTTTCTCCCTTCCTCTCTTAAATAATACACTACCTCAAATTAGCCAAGCTGCTTTTCAATTAAATTCCAATCACAACACCTTTCCATGTACTATATGTATGTAAACCACGCACATTCAGTATCTTAGTTTGCTTTTTATCGCTAAAACAGCATGACCTCGCATATGGGAGGCTGTGTTTCAGCTTATAACCTATAATTAAGACTAAAGACAGTCAAGTCAGAAACTCAAGGCAGGAACCTGGAGGCAGGAACTGAAGCAGAGTCTTTGAAGGATCTTACTTACTGAGCTTTTCCTTATGGCTTACATAGCTTGCTTTCTTATACAACTCAGAATCACCTCCCGAGGCATGACAGTGAGCTGGGACCTCCACATAAGTCATTATGAAGAAAATGCCCCACAGACTTACCCACAGGCTAATTTGATGGAGGCATTTGTCTCACCTGGAGTTACCTCTTCTTAAATGATCTTAGCTTGTGTTGAGTGGTCAAAATACACCTAACCAGTACTCCTAGTAAGAACTGAACCAGAAGAAAAAGATCATCCTCAGCTACAGAGAAAGTTCAAGTGAAAATAATCACACAAGACAGTGTCATTGAACTGTCCAGTCTTGTCAGATGCAGGAAATGCTGATTAAGAATGTGAAACCAGGCCGGGCATTGGTGGCACATGCCTTTGAAAAATTCCTCTATCATTAGCTAGTGGCAAGATCCATTTTTCAGAGAAGCTTTATTTGTACCAGTAAGATATCATCACACATGCCTTTAATCCAAGTACTCAGAAGGCAGCGGCAAGCAGATCTCTGTGAGTTCAAGGCCAATGTGCTCTACAGAACAAGTTCCAGGACAGCCAAAGCTACACAGTGCAACCCTGTCTTGAAAAACAGAACAAATAAAAAACAAAAACAAACAAAGCATAGTGCTCAGTCACTGAGTGGGCCATTTTACACCGTACAACTCTGGCGTACTCATGTGGAATTTGAGTGTTGAACAAACTGGCCAGTAAGGCCAGAGCTCTTCCAACCCTTGACATTTGTCCTCAGCATCCTGTGGAACTTGCAATACTGCCTGCTTGCAGAGTTAGCCAAGTGGGTTCCCTCACTGATGCTTTGTGCCATCCTCCATTTTGTCCATCCATGTGTCCCTTTCTCTTACAAACTGTCCTTAGCTTTTTTAAAAATGACATTTATGTTGTTCTGTGTAAGACAGAGACTCAATAGTCCAGGCTGTTCTTGAACTCACTATACAACCGACCTTGACCTTGAATTTCTGATCCTTCTACCCTCACTTCCCAAATGCTAAGATTACAGGTATATGCCACCAAGCCTGGATTTTTTCCTTCTTTTTGTTGTTATAAGGCAGGGAAACTGAACAAAATCCAAATGTCCCCTTTGGGGCCAGTGGGAGCAAAAGATAATTGCATTAAAAGTAGGAGTCTCTTGACTTTTGTCTTTAAGACAGCTTTATTCTTGAAGGATTGCCCATGGAGGCTTTCTAAGCAGAGCTCTGTAGGGCTTTGGCGTAATGAAGACATTAGGTCCTTTCTAATGACAATTCTTTTACAACCATAGGGTGCTAACCCCATGCGACTCACTAATGATAGAATTTCCTGGAGAAGTTACCTGGAAGATGTGAAGCAGGTGGCTCAAGTGACCTCAGAGTTGTCATTGAGCTTGCCTGTGCCCCTTTCATTTTCTGAGAAATAAAGAAATGCTTAATGTGATAGCTAAGGGCTCCAGGGCTTGGAAACTCTACACCCTGTTTCAAAAGGCTTTTATTAATAAAAATAATAGCTTCCATTTTTTTTTGAATACCAGCTCCAGTCTGGGGATTTCACTATGTCTCTAGCAGATCCTAGTCTATCTAACCATCTGTTGTAATATGACTCTTTCCTCTAGGCATAACATGATTACCATCTTGACATAGAGATTACCATGGCCTGGAAACTATGACAACTAATTGAGCAGAGCACTACTAAGATAATGTCTATTATAAGAATGACAGTCACTGATACCCCTTACTAGAAGGGAGAGAGGGGAGGGTCATGGGACCCTCACCTAGGATCCAGCCTTTACTTCTTCCTGCTCTCCCTTGGATACTAGTGAGCTTGGGAGGTGCTGGAGTATATAGGAAGAGGAAGCCTAAATGAGAGGGAGACTCCATGATGTAGCTCCCTGGAGGCTATTATCCATGATGGGATGGGGCTTAGTTGCAATGAGGCTATGTAGGGATTAGTTACCCCTCATCCATGCTGTGTAAGGAAGTTCCGGGAAGTTCTTGATTGGAGTTTGAAGTTAGACTTTGGCAGAATTGTCACTGGTACACTATGTGATCAGTAAACATATGTTCATATCTCCCCAGGAAGTTAATACCATTCTGCTGCATCTAGCTATTAAGTCACTATGCCAGTAACCCCCGTTAGATGGGGAGAACCCGGAGGCTCAAGAAAGCTGGTGAGCTGTTTCTGTGCTTTAAGTTTCTTTCTAACTTACAGTCAACTCATCAAAGGGTATCTAAAGTATTGAGATTTGGCTGATCTTGGAAATATCTTTCTCCTATTAGTTTCCCATCCACCTTGATAATTGGCCCCATAGTTTTAGGCTCAGAAGCTTTTATCCTGCTGGATTTAGGAAGATTAGGGTGACAGGGTAGGGTGCTTTTTGAGCTGACAGTGACCTTGTCATGACAATATTCCTTTACAGATAAATTCCATTATGTTAAGAACATCTACACTCTCAGGGTTGTTGTCTTATTCCAAGCCTAAGTGGCCACAATTCTGCATCCATTTCCCGGTATATATTTTTTAATGCACAAATAAACTGGCGTTCTATTCCTGTCTCCTGATCAGAACTCCCAAGTAAGCTGCGCTTCTGGGTGTCTACTTAATGTGTTCTTCTTTGTAAAGGTGAAAAGGGGGCCGCATTATCAATGCAGGGGACCCATTACTCCCTTCTTTAGTGAAAGAAAATATCCTGTGGGTTCTCCTATTAAACAGCAGCATAGGCACTCACCCTTGCACAATCTTGGTCTCTCCTTGCTTTGTTTCCCTCACTCTTGACATCTCTCTCTCCTCCTCAGGTTCCCTCCCACTCATGTTTTAAGCACTGGCATCTCTGCTAGCATCCTATAGAGAGCTTTTCATTTTTTCATCCCTGCAGCTTTTAGAGAGACAGGCAGTCTTGGGGAGCAGGAGTAGCTTTTGCCAGGTTGATGCAGGGCAATCAGGAACCTCTGGGAGTCTCTAGGCAAAGGAGTGGGTGTTGTCTTGGAGATTTCTTTACCACCCTGTGTTACTTGGAGTCTTATTTCAAAGAGCCCCAGTGATATGTTCTTTGGATTATTATTTTTTTCTTTTAACAAAGAAAGAAAGGAAGAAAGAGCTCCATGTATAGTCTTGAAGCATAAATTAAGCAAGATAAATTTGCATTTCAAGGCTAAAGCTGTAACCCTTGCTCTTCATACATTGTGCTTTCTTTCTCCCCTGGGCAAAACCCATCACATGGGAAAAGTTGCTGATGGCTGTCTGAGGCCATGGGTGATCCTCCATCTCCTGAACTACTACCAAAACACCTTGGGTTCTACCATATGAGGACAGGATTTGCAAATAAAAATACCAGGTAAGATTGGCATTTAGATATCTAGGCTCTGGGTATACAAAATTTCCTTTATCTACAGTGACTCTGTGAAACAGGTTACTGTGTTATATTTCTGTCTGGAGAGACACTGCCTAAACTGAAGTCACAGAGGTAATCATTGGAGGGGGCAATATTAAAATTCAGGTTTCTCTCATTTACCCATCAGTATCCCTAAGACATTTTGAAGAATGGTGGTGTTTTCCTTAGTTCTCATGTAGAATGCCACTGGGCTCGTGAAAAGATATGGGAACATAATCTCCTCTGTCAGTAAGTATAAGCAGTTTGTATAGTTCAGGGAAATTGAGGCATCACACTCTGTGATCAATCTGGCAAGACCCAGTGGAGATGAACCTGTTTGTGGCCTGTGACTCATTCAACAGCCTTCTTTGTATTCATCTCAGAAAAACGCAAGTTTTATTCCAGAGGGAAGACATACCAACAAATTTTTATGGCCTCATTGTTGCCATGTGAAATGGGAAACACTTTAGTCTGTCCATGAACTGATTTGATAAGGTGATCAGTTTGCCCAGACCTGTACTATGTGGCATCTGTAAGTGATATAGCTTTGTATGTGTTAACAAAGCTAAAACTCAAATGTGTTCTGTTGAAAATGACAAAAAGATGTGGCATATGTGACATTCAAATGATTACACTGAACATCTATATGAGCACAAATAGCACAGGGACACATATTGGAAGGTGAAAGGGGTGCTGGTTAGTTACTTTTCTTTTCTTTTTTTTTCTTTTTGTTTTTTTTTCTTTTCTTTTCTTTCTTTCTTTCTTTCTTTCTTTCTTTTTTTTTTTTTTTTTTTTTTACTCAGTGTAGCTTTGGAGCTTATCCTGGTATCCTGGCACTGGCTCTGTAGACCAGGCTGGCATCGAACTCTGCCTGTCTCTGCCTCCTGAGTGCTGGGATTAAAGGCATGAACCACCACCACCCAGTGACTTTTCTTATACTGTGAGAAGATATTTTATAAGAATCAATAGAAAACTGGATTCAGATGAAAAAGGAAGGAAGAGGAGAAGTCATGAAGTAGGGATGGGGGTTCTGGAGAAGGGACCTGGGAGGAACTGGGGGATGTTGCTAGGGGTACATTTATGTATGGTACAACCAAAGAAGGTATTATTTAAAAGAAAACCAACTAAAATCCAGAAGAATTTAGTTAGTCTTGCTCTTTGAGAAGATGCAGTCCATTACAGGGGAAGGCACAGTGGTAGAAACAGAAGGGAGCTGACCACATCGCATCTGCACGGAGAAAGCAGAGAGCTTAGGGAAGATGTAGACAGGCTACAAAGTCACAAAGCCCACCCTAGTGATTCATTTCCTCCAGGAAGGTTTCACCTAAAGGCTCTACACCTTCCAGAACGGCACTATCAGCTGGGGACCAAGTGTTCAGACACTTGAGGCCATAGACCACATTTCACATTCAAACCACAACAGAGAGATTGACAGTCAGCTGCTTTGACTCTCTTTTCTGAGACAGAGAGAGGGAGGAGGAGATAAGAAGAGAGGAGAGGAGAGCTGTGGAGGTAGTCAAGACAGGACAGGGATTCTACTGCATTTAATATCTACTTGTGTTCCAAGTAGTTCAAATAGAAATAAATATGAGAAAATGTGGGACAGTCATACCTGTATGACAAAAAAATACTTTTTTCTCACCAGTTCTTGCTTGTTTGTACTTTCCTATATGCAAATAGTTTATAACTGATTTATTTGAGTAAACAAGGAGAAAGTCTATTTGAAGGGTGTACATATGTAAGTGTGTGTACATGATCTCCATTTTTGTGGCAGAGAGATGGATGGTAATTGTGTAGGCCTGATGGTGGTTGCACTCGCAGGCATATGACTCTTTGGCCACCTTTTGTCACTCTTCACCCTATGACAGTACCCCATGGCTGACCTGTTAATGTTCCTCTCATCTGACTTTCAGACAAGACATCCTCTTGTCCTGATGGGATGCACTCATTTCACTTGAGATCTCTTCTATCATGCTTGTTGCCCAGTCTTAACATGGCTCTCCTGTCTTCTCTCATTCTGTGGAAGTTATTGGGAAGGTTGAGCAGTGTGGAAAGAGAACACATCTGCCTGACTTCCTAGGAAGTATCTGGCAGGGCACCTAGCATCTGTGTTCATTAATCTCTCCCCTTTCCTGAACTGAGGGCTACCTGACCTGAGGTTACTGAATATGCTTGGTAGTATGGGTTGCAGAGGTTCTTTCCAGCCTGCTCTCGCCTAGCCTACAGATGCTTCCATCCCAAATAAACACAGAAAGACTTACATTAATTATGAAACTATTGGCTGATGACTAAGGCTTCTTATTAGCTAGCTCTGTCTTAATCATTAACCCATTTCTGCTAATCTAAGTATTTCCACGTGGTCTTATCTTACTGGAGTAGAACTCAGACCTCTTACTCCTTTGTGGTCTACATGGCAACTCTCTCTGGCAGGCTTTCTCTGCATATCTTTCCCAGAATTTTCCTCATCTCTTAGTCCCGCCTATCTCCCTGCCTCTATTGGCCACAGTGTTTTATAAATCTACCAATAAGAGAAGCGTATATACCAGGTATTTTACTTCAAACTCATCTTCTTGGATTGTGAAACCCTCATGTTGTTTGAGAGAGGACTTGACTCACAAGCAGCCATTGGCCTCTCCCCAGACCTTATCTTTCCCATGCTTCATCTTATCCCTTCTTCACCCATTCCCCTTTTTCTACCCTTCCCTTCTACATTTCCTTCTGCCTTTTCCTGCTCCTCTAATCCAAGATGCCTTCTGGAGGCACCCCAGAAACTTCCCTGTTGTTTCCAATCACTGTATCCTTATCAGTGTATTCTTATAAACACCTGTTATCATTTTGTTCTTTGTGTTTGAAAATATTCAAAATGTCACAGAAGCTTCAGCCTGTCTATACAAAAATGGACCTTCAGGGTTCTGTGAAGCTTTGAATCCATGATGTGACCTAGGGCCAGACAATTGATTAAGTAGGGATAATAGTCCTGGTCTCTTGCCTGGTATATCAAGAACAAGTAATAGCTATTTGTGGAGCAACTGAGGTACACAAAGAAGGATGTGAAAATACCAGTTGTGGCTGTCCCTGCATTGTCAGCTTGATAGACTCTCATCACTCATGGAGGCCAGGCTGGGGTGAGGCTCTCTCATTTGATGTCTCTTGTCTCCCTCAGCAGAGCTCCTTCATGTTGATTAGGAATCCCTAAGGGAGAGATGGGTGTGTGGGTAAATTGCTTGTGAAGCAAGTATGTGCACCCACGTAAGAAAGCCAAACATGAAGATGTATACTCCTAATTTCAACATCATGGAGGCAGAGAGAGGATCTCCAGGTAGTCTAGACTAATGGGTAAGGTTCAGGACAGTGAGAAACTCTTTCAGATAATAAGATGGAGGACTCCTGAGGTGCAACACCTGACCTGACCTTTGACCTCTGAACGCATGCATGGGTACACAAACTCATACGTACAGAGAGAGAGGGTGGTGGGAGAGGGAAAGAGAGAGGTGGAAAAAGAGACAAGAGAAAGATAGAGGAGAGGAGAGAGAAGAGAGAGATCCTAAGAAAGCATTCTCGGTTGTATGCATAGTGAAGCATTACTTCCTGATATTCTTGACACAAACAGGATAAAACTTGGTTTATTCATAGTGTAAGCACATTTTCAGGTGGTTGCCAGGAAAACATGTCTTCCCAGTGAGTCTCAAAGTGATTCCTTCTTACTCATTTCCAATTCACTGAGACTCATCCAAGTAATGATCTCTAAACAAGGTGAAAAATGAGGCGACAAAGGTGTAATGCAATTATTTAACAGAAATTGCTGTGCTGTCTGTGGGGTATAAGCAACGTTCTGGAAAGGCAGGATGATGCCACAAGGAGCTGAAGCACTCCTGGTGTGTTCCCATTTGCACAGAGTAGTAGAGAAGGCTGAGGTCTAGTGATTCAGAGGCTCAGCTCTGCATCAGACAAGACCTCAGAAACCCTAACAGCCTTCACATTGACCATCCAAATCCCATGTTCATGTAGTTTATTCCAAGGAAGATGTTGGGATATCTCCTGGGCTGAGAGATGTTGATGAACTGTGCAATTATGTAGTCTAGCTTTTCCTCTCTTGGTCATGAATTCTCAATTTGAAAAATAGCTTGAGCAGAAAAAGTTTTTGTCATATACCAAAAAAAGAAATTGGGAACCATATCTCACTGGAACTTTAGTGAAGAAAACCCCAACTTGTGAATCTTAATAGACCAAGTTAAGTTGAGGCCCATTCTGAGATGCCAATTAAAGAGACAGATAAAGAAAACAATGAATAAACAAGCAGAGAAAGAGAAAGTGAGCAAGCAAGTGAGAGAGAGAGAGAGAGGAGCGAGAGAGAGAGAGAGAGAGAGAGAGAGAGAGAGAGAGAGAGAGAGAGAGCTTCATGACCTCTCTGAGAATTATCTAATTATCTAGTCAGAGAGTCTGAACAAGAGGTGTCTTGGGGCAGTCATGGTTCTGGGGAAGGAGCAAAGAGGTCTACATCCTGACCCACAGGAATTAAGAAGAGTGATACACTGACCTGGCTTAGGCATTTTGAAATTCCCACTCCCCCCAGTGACATAATTCCTCCAACAAGGTCACACCTACTTCAATAAAGCTACACCTTCTAGAGCCACTACCTATGAGACTATGGGGGCCATTTTCATCCAGACTATCACATTGTGCTATTATAATCTAACTTCTGGATATTTACTGCTCTTCTAAGAATTCAGGGAAAGAAAAATTAATTGAAGGAAACAGATTAATGTAAGGCAGGTAGCAGAAATTAAGATTGGTGACTAGGCAAAGAGTTGTCATTGTCATTTCTAAAGTTTATATATTATCCTTCTGTGATCTTTGAAGGAGTTGAAGACAGATAATTATGGTTATAGTTTTCCTTAGTTAGGATTAAAGATAAGTTACATATAGGACTTTAGACTCACAAAGATAGGATAGATGATTCTTTAAGTCTTACAAAATTTTAATAGACTAAATATTGTTAACTGTGATTCTTATTTGATAACTGTTGTATGATATATTTTGCTATGTCAAGGTTAAAACCATTTTATTTTAGACAGAAAAGAGGAGATGATGGGAGATGTTATTCTGTAAATATGTTTCTCATACTGGTTAATTAATAAAGCCCTGTTGGCCAATAGGAAACTAGATAGGCAGGGCTAGGAGACTAGGAGGAGGAAAAAAGGAAGTAGTTAGGAGGAGTCAGCATGTAGAGCTAGAGGAAGCAAGATGCCGGGCCCGCCACTCCCCGATAAGATGACCACGTGGAAATACTTAGATAAGTAGAAATGGGTTAATAATTATGACAGAGCTAGCTCATAAATAATGATAGTCACTGGATAGTATCAAATACAGAGTCTCAGCGTGTTATTGGGGGGCTGGTGCGGCTGTGGGACCAGACTGGCAGCGGGCGGGCTGGCGGGAAAACAGACATGCTACAGATTGGGGTGACTTTTCTCTATTTAACTCCTCCTTCTGAGCACAAAATGAGGTAATGGCAGGAAGTATAAACACAGATGGGCTCTTTGTGCCCAAGGTGCCTTCTCTCTCATCTTCAGAAGTGTGTTGGCTGGATCTGGTTAGGCTTGTAATCCTGGTTACTACTACCTGTTGCTAAGGCTGGATGATCGAACATTCCAGGGACACCTGGACTACAAAAATACTAGGAAAAGAACAAGGCAAAAGAGCAAGAGTTCCCTGACAATGTGCTGGTCTGTGGCACTGAGGCTAATGTAGGATTGCATGTACCTACATGAAACATTTAACACAACAATGACCTGCAGAGAGTGACCAAGAGCCTGAAGAAGAACACAAATGAAAAATGCCAAGCTCCCCCAGGAGAAACCCCTCTCCTGAGTCCTTCTAGATCTAAAGAACTTTGACTACAGAGTGTGGGTTCCTTTTTCATATATTATATAATTTGGTAGCAAGAAATTCAACTTTTGTACCAAGAGGGGATCTGAATTGTGAGAACTTTATTTAACATGTATGTGTATGTGTGTTTGCATGTGGGTGCCCCACATAAGCCAAAAGAGTATGTCTGATCCCCTGGAGCTGGAGTTACAGGAGGTTGTGAGCTGGCCTACATAGGCACAAGAAACCCAGCCCATGGTCTTTCAGATCAAACAAGAAGTATTATCCCATAAATAAAGGTTTAAAAATAATTATGAGACAATTTACTCCAAATAGGATAGACCCAAAGAAAGAACAGGGTACATGTTGATTTTGTTGTTTTCAAACATTTCTGTCTAGCTTGGGAGAATTTTTCATTATGAAGACTCTGGAATATCTTTTGGTTATGTTTTGGTTTTGCTTGTGGCAAACATGGTTTATTTTTCAACAACTGTGGCAACTAGTAAGTATAAAATAATATTCTATGAACCTTGAGCTATGAACCCTAAATTGTGGGCAAGAACTGGTCCCATATGAGAGACCCTGAAAATGTATGATGAGAAGGGCTTGTTTAGAAGATAATTGATGTATAAATTAATGAACACAACCTTGTGTGGGGTTGTGGGTTTGTACTCTGTTGAAAATCTCCCATCCCTGTCTCCACACTACTAAGAAGAGGCAATGTTTTCTACCAGAACAGAGGCAGCAGTAAATGGGGGCTCAGATGTGCATAGTCACAGGCTCATTGTGTAATATTCTTTTCAAGTATTTACTGTGAAGCCTTGTTCCAAGCTTGTTTAGGAGTCAAGAATCAATGACACCTAGCAAACAATTTTCTTCCAAAGGATATTAAATTCTAGTGCTAGGGACCTTAGCCAAAGTAGGAAATCTAAGCACAGTGTGGTGAGCTTGAAATAAAGTGATTTCCTGACTTAGCATATGAACTAAAAGAAATAACACAGCAGTGTCTCCAAACACTAAAGAAGCCACATTCCCATTTTTTTTGAAGTTTTATTATTTGTGCATGCACTTGCTTCCTTTTAGTTTATGTTTTAATTTTAACTTAATTGTTTTGTACATATGTATGAACAAACCTGTATGCATCTGTGCATAGGGGTCAGAGGCCAATCCAATTCTTATTTCTCTGCTCAGTAGCCATTCACCTTGTTATTTGAGGTAGGTTCTTTCATTGGCTTAGAGCTCTGTGGTTTGGGTAGTCTCGTTTTCCAGACACCCCCGAGATCTGCCTACCCAGCCTGGGAATCACTACTGGAAGCCATCTTACCTGATTTGGGGAGGGAGGCGGGGCTCTGAATATTGAGTGAAGATTCTCATGCTCAAATAGCAAGTGCTTTGCCAACTGAGCCTTCTTCCCGGTCTGCCTTTCATTTATTCATCCCTAAATACTCAGGGTCTAGCACAGGGCCTAGTAGATACACAGTGATAAGTGTGTGTTTGTGTATCCAACATAAAGCAGTAGGGCCCCTGATCTTTTCTTTTCAATGTGTATAGGAGTTTTACCTGCTTATGTCTGTGCTCTATTAGCATCTCTGTATCTGTGGAAGCCAGAAGAGATTGCTAGATGTCCTAGGACTGGCATCACAGTTATGGTTGACTGTGTGGATGCTGGGAATCAAACCCTGAGTGTGTCTGCATGCCAGGCATTCAGGTCCCTTGTAAGAGCAGTCAGTACTCTTAACCACTGAGATATCACTCTAACTTTAACACTAATGGGAATATGTTATGAGTAAAATACAGATACAACAGGTTTGGGTTTACCATGTATCCTGTTGCTGGGCTCACTAGCCTCCATCCATAACTGAAGAACTATTGACAGTTGATGGCTTCTGGAGCAGGGAGAGTCATTATTCTTTAAATGTTTGCCTCTACTTATTAAACCATACTCTAGGAGATGGTCCTAGATCCATGAGGATATAAAAAGCACAAACTAGTCTCAGGGGATTATATTTTAAAGGACATGAAGTTGGACAACGTCTTAGGTGGGGATAGATCTGTGAGGAACTGAGGAGTGGTTCATTTGACTTAATTTTTATTTTAAAGATAGTGTCTAGCTATAGATCTCAAGCTGGCTGGGAACTCATGATCCTCATGTCTTGGGCTACCAGGTTCTAACAAGTGTACACTGCCACACCTGGGTATAGCTTGCTGTTCTTTAAGTGGAGGTTTAAAGGCTATAACTTCCAACAATGGTGTCTTCCAAAAGGTATTAATGAAGCACCCACCTATGGCTTAACTCAGAGGCTGTTTTCTCCTGTAGACAAATATGTTGTGACTCACAGAGGGTAAACATTTCCCAGGGATTCATCCTTGGTTTGATGAAGATGACACCATGTAAAGAAATCATTTCTACTTAGGGTGACACATGTTTTAAAAAGAGTGAGTGCCAAAGTCTGCAAAGATGCCAGTGTTAGAGAAAAAGAGGTTCCTGAGTATGATTTTAAGTGGTTAATAAGAGTTGACTGGTGGATAGAATTTCCAAGAAGAAAAAAATATCTGCTATTAGACTGCTGAGTTCAAATTAAAATTTTATCCAGACTTTCTTAGTTGCCGACTTATTTTCCTTATGCAGACATTATTAGGGGTAGTGTGAATGGTAGAACATGTTTGAGCTAGGTGTACATGTTGGCCTGTGTCAGTTTCAGTGACTGTACTTTGAAATGATGGAGTGATATGCTGTGATGGTTAGTACTGCTAACCTAAAACAACCTAGAATCACCTGAAAAGAGTGGATAGCCTGAGATGATGGAATAGCCTGGGTCAGTCAAGTTGTCTTTGGGGGGATTGTCTAAATTCATACAAGATGATCCAACCTGAAAGTGAGTGTACCATTCTCTCTTTTCTGGCCTTGGATTGTATAAAAGTAGAGAATATGAGCTGATCACTAAGTATGCATGTGTTCATTTCTCTCTACTCTTAATCTCGATGTCATGTGACCAGCTGCATTGTTTTCCTTTTTCCTGGGCTTCACTACAGTAATTAACTATATCTAGGAATTGCTCTTCTTAATATTGTTGTGCAAAGTGTTTTATCATATTCATCATATCCTAATTATCATATTTATCATGTTAAACTCCTCCCAGATCCACCCATAGCTCCCCATTGCTTCTAAACTTCATGTTCTACCCTGCTAAATAACCCACTATGTCTGATTATTTTGTTATTTATATACTTATGGGTGTGGGGGGTCATCCACTGGAGTGTGGTGAATCTACCAGGTCTTCCTCCACAGAAGAAAACTGACTCTTCTTCCCTGGGAAGACATTCACTCTCCATAGCTTCTCAGCTAGGAGTTGGGGTTGATGATCCCCTCCCCGTTGCATGCTATAGTGTTGACTGGCTTGATTCATGCAGCAACACAATGCTGTGAGTTGAGTTCATGAGTTCAACAGTCCTGTCATGACTAGAAAGCATCGTTTGCTGTCTTCTTCCTCTGTTTCCAGCTCTTACAATCTCTCTTCCCTCCTCAACAGTGTTTCCTGATCTCTCTCTCTCTCTCTCTCTCTCTCTCTCTCTCTCTCTCTCTCTCTCTCTCTCTCTCTTCTCTGTGTGTGTGTGTGTGTGTGTGTGTGCAGATGTTCTATGTGTGGCTGAATACTCCACAGATACTCATTTCCTTTAGTGTAACCATCTGTTATTTTCTATGTAACCTGCAAGTGTGAGCTAAAGAAAACCCTTTCTCCCCTAAGTTGCTTTTGGTCAGGGCATGTTATCACAGCATTAAACATGAAACTAGAACGTGTGTTCTACCAGCATCAAAGAGATAGCAAACTCAGTCATGCCTGTGTCTTTGGCCATTTATTTACCATCTTATACCTGGTATTACAATGGCAGTAAACTTGGTTATCTGATCTGTATCCACTACAGAGTCCAAGGCAAACAATATAATCAACAATTTTACTTGGGTTTTTATTTTTAAAAACTGGTTTGTGACAATCATTTATAAATCACACATGGAAATATAAAGTTTAATAGAACAGAATAGATAGAAAACACTTAATTTTGGCATCATAACTCTGAAATGTTAGATGTTTATTGGGAATGAGGGGGAAGGAGGAATAACCTAAAGATGAGAGAGGACTGACTCTTCCTTGACTGACACCAGTATTCCCTGGGCATCTTAGAGTCAAGGGCCCTAGTATGTGGTGGTAAATTCAACCTTGATGCCTTAGACCATCAATCTCCATTCATTCTAATCCATGGTATAATCCTAGGACCTCTACGCACTCAGGTCTTCAGCCTTGGTTTCTCCCCCTTGAGGGGGGGGGGTTGATAAGAATCACAGGAACACTGGGACCTTGGGAAACAAAGTGCTCTGCAAAATCAAGATATTATTAGAAGGCAGAGTTCTCACAAACGATGAACATTCTCACTTGCTTCATATATTTGCTGAGGTGTAGGATGGCCGAGAATCCCTGCTAACCAACTATGACCCAGAACTGGGCCTCCCCCACCCCTGCCTTCTCCTTGCCATTTCTCTGCATTACCTTCCCTGGCCTCCTATCTTCCCAGAATCACAGAATTGATGCTGTCAATCTTCTTCCTGTCATAAGCATTGGTGACAGGCTTAACCTGCCCTTGTGATGGGATTTTGAGATACATGTCTTTAATATATTTGACACAGGACTCATGAAATGTCCTTTAACCTTAAAGATGCAGCCAGCAACCTCAATGGACACTATTTCCACTTGAATATTATCAGCTCCCCCAGAACCCATTTCTTTAACACAAAACACTTTCTCAAGACATATTGATCATGATTTTCCATGAGAGTTGGATGACCTGGTCCATGAGTCTGTGCATCTTCTGGTTATGAGTCTGTGCATCCCCTGGTCATAGTGTAGATTTGGAGATGTATATGAGGCCAGACCTGAAGATACAGTATTGGGAGTTAGTTAAAAACAGTCAGAAAACTGATGGAAATGAGTAGAGGTTCATACAATGCCCCCCAAATACATAGATCTACCCTATGACCCAACTATACCACTCTTTCATATCTAGTCAAATGATGTTCAACACATCACAGAGACCCATGTGCATCAGTGTTTATTGCAGTAATCTCAGCAATAGTAAAATCATACAATCAACCTGGGTGTTTATTAACAGAAAATGGTTAAAGAAAATGTTGATTCATATATGTAATACAGTTTTTTTTTAGCCATGAAGAATGAAGTTAGATCATTTTCAGGAAAAATGAATGCCACTGGAGGTGATCATATTGAATGAATTATGCCAGTCTTGGTGAAATATTGCATGTTTTATCTCATTTGTGGGTCTCATATTTCATATTAACTCCACACATATACACTCACACCACCTCCACACACATCATGATAGTAGAACTGAAGTTGTCTGGGGACAAAAGTGACTAAGTTGACTAAAGAGGCCAGAGAAAGGGAAATGATCTTAAATAACTTAGTGTAATATAAAAATTCTATTAAGAAGTCATTTCTTCTGTGCAAGCTAAGCTCTAACATGTAAATCTGACCTTGGGGGGAGGGACAGGCTTTGGTGATAAAAGGCTGTTTGAAAATAAAGCCTCTTGGATTAAAAATGGATCCAGGACACTTGGTGATGATGGCTTTTGTTTTCCTTGTGGTCAGAAGGGCAGGAGTCCATCTTGGTGCTACAGCTTACATGCAGTTTCTCAGGGCCACCGTGAATTCTCCAGATCTTGCAAAGGAAATCCTATTGCTAGCTCTGCCACATCCATAGTATGCTTTAGCTCAGACAATCGAGATGGAGATCTGTATAGACTTTTTTTTTGTCTACTTGAAACAAATCTAGACATATCCGGGAAAAGGAACCTCAGTAAAGAAAATGCCTCCATCAGATTGCCCTGTAGGCAACAGAAAACAAATGAGGATGTGATCCAATTGTTTCTGTTGCTCAGCTTTTTAAAAAATAGCTTTTGTGTAATCGAGGACAACTCCATACATAGTATACCTTGATCTTATTCACTCCTAAGTCCCCTCTTGCCTCCTGCACACATCTGGCAGCACATCTCCTTCTCATTGCCATGCTTCCCCTTCTCCTAACCTACCAAATCAGATGAATCCTGCCTACCAGAATTTTGATTCATCATTTGGCATGAGCTTGTGTAGGTAACTAGGTAATTGTGATGTTCCCTTAGCCTTGGAGGAGATGGCACAGATGTCCCTCAACAGTCATATATTCTCAACACTTTGAGCAGTTATCCATTCCTGCACTGACAGCTGCCTACTTCAGATAGAAGTCCCCCCTGTCCAGGCTAAGAGCTGTAATCTATGGTTATCAACATACATATTTAGAAAGTAGCTTGACAACCCAGGCATTTATTTGTTTGTCCTCTTGAGCCCATGTCTATATTGATCTCTATCTATTATCATAGATCACCATGCAGCTGTTGAGCACTGTTTAGCCCATTGTTCAAATATCCAGCTAACATTAAGCAATGTGTTTTGTAAAGAGTCCCCCCAGGTGACTGTGATTCATGCCAATGTTTGGAAATCACTGCTCCAGGAAAGAGGTATTGCTTGTTTTATCTAATAGACAGTCTCAGGAGGATTAGCATTCTCAATGTCTTATAGACCTGCATCATTAAAGACTGGCTCAGTTCTAAGTAACAGAGAATAAACCCAGGTGGGCTAGAACACAATTGCAATCCCTTATTTCCAGGACAGCTCATGCTAGTTCCAGGCATGGCTGGATCTGGAACTTCTGCTCATGAGGCAAACCTCCCTGGCTCTGATTTCCACCATGCTTATGGTATTCTCCATCCAGCTCTTGGTAGCTCCACAGATATCTGCTTCTTCAGACTGATGCTCTACAGTCTCACAGTAACTAGAAAAAATAATTCTAGCTCCCTTCACAGTTTACGACTATCTTCCAGGGATTGAACCACATGATCTTAGGGAGGATGTCCAGTATTTGTTATCCAGACCAATACTAGGGGCCATTTCAGGAACTCAGGACATTATATCACCCAAGCAGAGGCCAGAGGGATGTTCATCAGAGAAATCCTAGGGCTCACCACCAAAATGAAACAACAGATGGACAAGAAGCAGAACCCATGCCAAGGATCAGAATAAGCTTGAAGCATTTGCCTGCATATCCCTTTGTGCCTGGACTGGATGGACCACATGTCTCCATCTTTTCCAAGAATCTTAAAAAGCCCTAGTATTGTATTTCTCATCACCAATATTTCTTTTTGATATAGTATGTGTGTTTGTGTGTGCAAGTGCACACACACAAGCCCATGTGTGAATGTGACTGCACATGTGGGTATCAGAGGACAACCTCAAGTGTCATTTCTTACATGTTACATTTTCTGAGAGGGTCCCTTATTGTTCACCACTGTATATGTCCAGGTGGCTGGCGGGACAGAAAGCCTCCAGCTTCCATCTCTCCACAGGAGAACTGGCATTGTTGATATGTACTAACTTATGTCTCACCTTCTCATAGCTTACCATCTTTCCAGTTTCCCACCCCTGATTCCTGTCTGATGCCCCAGCTCCTCAGTGACTTGCACCTCCTACTGAACCTCCTGCACATGCAGCAAGGACTGTGTCTGTGTGAGTCACATGACTGTGCATGTCTGCAGTCTGCCTCTTTGACCGGTGAGCAACTTGATATAGGAGCTGCCCTGCAAATTAGATCATCATTTCTTAAGTCCTGACCTGTATCACATTCAGGAGTGAAGCAATGAGAGAGTATGTGGATTCGGGGAGACTAAATGGCCAGAGAAGGTAGACTCAGAATGAGTATAACAAAAGTTGGGTGGGAAGGTCATGGGGCATGGTGTGAGGAAGGCTTACAGTTCTATGTCTGCTCTGAGTCCTTCAGGCTGGACATCTGTGATTCCTCCCAGCTCTGAAATGTTCTCTAGATCCAAGGATGCTATTAGATTTTGTATTGTTAGGCCTTTGTTTATTTTATTTATGTGTGTATGCATCTGTGTCTGTAGGACTGCCTGCTATGTATGTGGGTGTCTGTGTGGGCCAGAGGAAGGTGTCAGATTCCCTGAAGCTAAAGTTACCTGTGCTTGAGAGCTGCCGCACAGGGCTGGAAACAGAAGCTGGGTCCTCTGCAAGGGTAGCAATTGAACAGCTGCCTCTGCTCAAGATTGTTGAGGTAGAGGCAGGGGGACAGCCAGGAATTCAAAGTCAGCTTTGGTTACATAATCATGTGCAATGCCTTTCTGCCTCCAACCTGCTTCCTCCCAAATCATGAACAAGCTGTCAAAAAGTAGTCTCTGATAACTCACTCAATTATGGCCAAGCAGCATTCCACCCAGTTATTTATTTATTTATTTATTTATTTATTTATTTATTTATTGAGATGATTTGTTTAATCTGATGCAGGGTCTCTTGTAGTCAAAGCTAACTTCAAACTCACTATGTAGCCAAGGGTTGTCCTGTACTACCCACCACCATGTCTCCTGTGCTGGGATGACAAGATGGTGCCCTGTCTGACATTTTCCTTTTGCTTTTAAACTGAGAATCCAGTAAGATAATGGTCGCAGTCTCCTTTTATAGATGAGGTAGGCTAATAATGGAATGTAAATTATTTTTCTGACCTGACACAACTGATTATTTAAACCTGAAATGGAGCTATGTGAGCCTGCCCATCATTGGGCAACCCTGAGGCTTAACTTCTCTTCCAACAACAGACAGTTTACAGCTGTTTCAAGATCCATATGGCATCTTAAAATCTCTAGAAGACTTGAGACTACCTTCCACGTCAGAGCTTCTGAAAATAAGTTGTGAAAACATAATATTTTCATCAGCAGGATTTTTGGACAGTTTTAGAAGCAATGGGATTTGTTTGTTACATCAAGCATGACCTGGACCAGTCTGCTTTGGTGTACCCTGTGTAGGCAGGTAGAGCCTCCCTATCTGTGTTCTTTATTTTGCTTGCTTTGGGGGCCTGTGGTGACGGAAATGTGAAATGTTCCTCATAGGCTCCTGTACTTGAATACATGGCCCTCAGCTGGTGGTGCTGTTTGGGAAGGCCATGGAACCTTCAGGAAGTAGAGACTTGCTTAAGGAAGTGGGTCACTGGGAGAGGGTAGTGAGATTTCACAGTCCTGCATTGTCCCTTGTTCTCTGTTTCTGCTCCCTCTGTGTGAATGAAATGTGATCAGTCACTTCCTGTCCTTGCTGCCATGCCTTTCCCTCCAGGATGGATTCTGCCCCTCTGGAACTGTGAACCAAAATAAACCCTTTCTCCTACAATTTGCTTTATTTCATGGTTTTCTATTACAGTCATAGAACAGAAAGTAATATGGGGTTTCATCCAGGGCTTGGCTGGAAGCACCCTATGTAAGAATTATAAAAACTATGAGTTTATAAAAACTATGAGGAGTTCTCCAGGTAAATGAGAAGCATTGTGATAGCTGAAATACACCCTTAGCTATATACTTTCTAGAATGTTTCACAAAGCAAGAGGGGCAGCAGAAGTGGGGCTTAAGTCACAGCCATCATCAAGGAACACATGTTTTACCAGCATTTGGATTTACTCATATGAATGCATCTTAACTGAAGATGGAGGTTTCTGTCCCCCTGGGTCCTGCAGCCGTTTAATCCCAAATAAACACACAGAGACTTATATTAATTATAAACTGCTTGACCTACTGATCAGGCTTCTTATTGGATAGCTCTTTTTAATTATTAACCTATTTCTATTAATCTGTGTATCTCTATATAGTTTTGGCTTACCAGTGATGCCTAGGCCTGTTGCTTCCTTGTCAGATACTTGGCGTCTATCTTGCAACTCACTGTGTTCCTCTTCCCAGCAATATCCTCATCTGGTAGCCCCACATATACTTCCTACCTGGCTATCTCCTGCCTGTCCATTGGCCAAAATAGTTTTATTCATCAACCAATAAAAGAAACATATATTCACAGCATTCAGAAGGACATCCCCTATCACTTAACACCCTCCCTGGTCTGAATTTTTAAAACTCAACAGTTCAGTTGGCCTTTAAAATCGAAGTCTGAGAAAAAAAACTCAACTTGTCAAATAGAGCTGCCTGGGACATGTCTATAGAAACAGTTCCTCACCTAGGCCTCCCCCTCATCTGGCACCTTGTGTGGGAAACTCACCATCTTCCTTGAGAATAGGCCACTGCCCCCCACTTTTGCTCATCCCCCCACTGCAGGCCATTCTTCAGCTATGTTAACAGAACCAGAAGATTCAGAAGTCCTGCAAATAGAAAGTGTCAGAGAGGACAGTGGAAACAAGTCTCACCTCAGGAACTGCTGCAGGCTTACCAGTGTCACTTGGTTCCATCTATCAGAAAGGGTTTATTTTGCAAAAAATCGAGCAGAGTTTCAGCTCCTGGGTTTCCCTGTGTGCTCAGCTGTTTGTCACACGTGATGCTGGTCTGTGAAGCAGTTTCTAGCATTATCAGTTTTCACTGTTCTAGAACGCTGTTCTCTCCATTGGCTGGCTCCATGAGAATTACTCGGTGCCTGACAATTTCGAGATGTAATCTCTTATTCTTTCATACGGTTCAGTGCCTTCTCCTTGAGCCAAGGACCTCTCACAGGCTGAAACACTGCAGTAGTAGGGGAGGTGACTCAGGTGCTGACAGCAGGAAGTAACCATGACACTCCATAAAGGATGGACCTAAGCTTCTGAGAGATCACAAGCATGCCTAATATTAATTTTAAAATGGGAGACCAATTTTGAAAAACTTGTAACAGAGCTGAGAAATCCTACAAAGGGATTGCAGTACTTATCACGGGGGCCCTTGAATGAACGTGGCACTTCAGACACCAAGGTCTTTCCCTAGTACTAAGTTTCCTCATTGCATGAAGGGTTGCAAATGATAATATGGACCAGTTTCCCACTTAACAAACACAACCACACACACACACACACACACACACACACACACAAACACACCACAAGCACACAAGCACAACCACTGAACCCTCTGCAAGGCTGACTGATCAGACCTCAATGTTTGTGGAGATGTTAGATGTTGCAGATCTGGGGCCAAATTATCTCAGCTCTCCAGACCCTTTAAATAGTCATTTGTTGTCCACCTCTTTATATAATTTAATATCCTTGTAACAAATAGCTAATTCCTCTTAGAGTATATGAAAAGTCCCCTATCTTCTCCCAATCCAACAGCTAAGTGATTCATTAAATGCCCATAGCAGAGATTTCCCTGCCATAATGTGATACCACACACACACACACACTCCATGTACCCACCATTTTTTTAGAATGATGCTGATTTATGAATTTTGTTGCTGTTGCTGTAAAATCTTCAATAGACTGTTGTCATGTCATAACATGGTATTTGGGGTAACCTGAATCTGTGTTCCCAGGCCATGGTCACTCCTTGGCTCCAGAAAAAGCTCTCTTGTCCTTTTGTAGGTGAGAAATCTTGTTTCTACATGCCAATGGCTTTGAGCTGAGAAATGAAGATGGTGCTGAACTGACCAGCAAGAGACATGTATGATCTATTCCTGGACATCTTTTGCAACCAAAAGAGAAAAAGGAAGGAGAAAACTCAGACAGATGGGGGTACTTATTTACAGCACTCAGCTCCTATTGGGTCAGGCCCATAGAAAGTACTAGAGAACTAAAAGTCTATTTATATTTTCCAAACAACCCAGGATGATGTCTTCAAGTGTAAGCCCCTCCTCTAAGCTTTGGGAAATATCCAGATTTCTAATAGAGGTTAGCAAGATGGTCACAGATTGGTCAGTCTTAAACAAGTTCAACAAAAACTCATTTCTCTCAAATGAACCAGTAAATGGAAATGATTCCATGTTTTAAGGGTGGAATAGGGAATGGTGTATGATGGGCAGGGCTGGGGTTCTGGAAGAGTCCCACCTCAGAGCCTTTCCATTATGTATGCTAGCTGGGGAAACACACCTCTAAGGTTGCCTCATATCAAGCAAGTCTGAAAGCCTCAAATACAATTTCTGCTTTAAAATTTAGATTGAACAACTGTAATCACAAGCTACCTCCAAGCTGATGAATCTTAAAATGGGTGAAGTCACAAGCCTTATGATAGATGGGAATCTATCTGGAATCCAGGGTTTTGAAGCTAGAAGTGTGACTAGAGATGAGACTGGCTGACTTGCAAGGCTGAACAGACTCCGTTTCCTCACCTGTGTGTCCTTTGCCACCCATGACATCACTGAACCTTGCACAATCCCAAAGGCCTGATTCTCAACAAATGTTTTCCCTTTGGCTGCCTGACTTTTCCTGGTGTGATGCAAATTAACGTTATTTTTTAAATCTCAGATAGGGAATCCCTAATTTTATTGAATTTGGGGGTTAAAAAGTGTGCCCTGAGTTATGTTAGGTGACCATTCTCAATAAGCCTGTATATGTATATAAAACACAAACTGTATTGTATTATATACTACAATATAATTATATAATAAATGACTTATGTGTTATATATGATACGTATTAATATGCTAACCTATTATACACTATACATATCATATAATATAATAAATTATTATATTGCCATATTAAATATACCATATTATATGTCATATATTTTATGATGGTGTAATAACAATGATTCCAGTATAGCGCTGGGTACTTTATGGTAACCATCTTCTTCATGTCACTGATGTGGAGGTGGTCACTGGAAGTTCTTTAACCAATCTGGTACAAACTGTGCAATATCATTTTAAGGTGCTAAATGTAGTTAAGAAAAATTGGTTTTAATCTAGACTCTGACACTGCTCTCCAATGTAGTCCTGGAATTGTATTTAATTACTCAGAGATTCAGTATGTGATTAGCAGAGCTCATTATAGAGACAGCCTCTCTCTGGGGAGGGTGGGAGGGCTACAGGAGTTCTCCTAAGTGTCTGAGTGATGCATGGTATGGGGTACACTTGATACACCAGAGCCCACTTTTTCCTGCTTTTTAGACACAGGTGGAACTTTCTAGAGTACATCTTTCAACTTCCTCTTCTAAGTATAAGAAAGGAAAAGAAACTGCCAAAGTCCTCCAATGATGGGTGCTGGAAAGAAAGGGAAGGAGACTGATCTGAGGCAGGGAGAGATTTGGACATTTGTACAATAAATGTTTTTCTTCTTTTAAATAAGTGTGTGCTACATGTATGTATGTTTGCATGCATGTGTATACATATATGTGCATATAATATATATAATAGATACATAATAACACACACATACATGTATATACATGTACATGTTACTTGTGTGGCCATGTATGTGTACATGTACCTATCTGTATGCATATGCACTTATGTTTGTATAGCCATGTATATATTCATGCATGTGTATATGTGGGCACATGAGTTTATGCATGTGTATATGTACATATGTACTTGAATGAACATGTAGATGAGTGTGTAGATGAAAAAAAAAAGATTCAGGATCTTCTTACCAGTGATCTTCTACCTACATACAGAAGTAATGGATCTTGTATCACCAGGAAGACAAATTCTAAGCTTCAAGGAAGAATGATCACTGCCCAGCACTGAACACCACCAGGATGATGTAATGAACTTAGAAGAAGACTCCCAAACTTTTGTAGATAACTCTGTTCAATTATTCCTAATGTCTATTAAGGGCTTTGAGACTCTTGTAATAGTGCAGCTAATACTGTCAGAGGGCAAGGCTGATAACACAGACATGTGAACCGGACCTTGTACATTGCCCACCATACATATCCTTATTATAGTACTTAAGATGTTAGATTAGGACACAAATTCCCACATATCTGGATTCCAGAGGGGTATTTTTTTGAACAATAGAGAGGAGCTTCCTGCCTAGGAGGAAGCAAGTGACCCTCCTTTTTTAAGTCTCAAACAACAAACACATTCTGCAGCCATTCACAGTCACCATAGCTGTTGATGGGATGTGAGATGTTATCACCTGGAATATAGAAACACATTTTCTCAAGGGAATAATTAATTATTTGAAATTTGTTTCAGGGTTTCCTTGGCTTCATTTTTGGTCACAAAAGGAATGAAATAAGCCAACCACTGTCCATGTCCAACATTTAGGAACTATGAGATTAGAATAGGTGGCTCAAAGCAGGCATGGACTGATGGGTTTCATGCCCTGCTCCAGTGGTAGCATATTGCTTGGTGAGCTTTTCCTCAGTGCATGGGTTCCTTCCTGTCTGGAGTGCCTGCAGCTTACGCTTCATTCTCTTCTCAGCTAACTGTAAGCTAAACTTCAAGACTGTATGAACACATTATGATAAGAATGTGCCTTCTCCCCAATCAATGTATGGCCATAGGAAAAAACAATCCATATACATCTGTTGATTATATGGATTATTCGATCCAGGTGCCTTAGGTGAAGGACTATCTCAATGATGTCTTTGGTTGCATTCCCATGGAATTGGTCTGGCGCCTCTGGTGTTCTAAAAAAGAGGATGCACAGATTGGCAAGAAAAAGCAACGGAATTCCTCTGTGTGAGCCTCCTACCAAGCAAGCAGCCTTCCTTTTATATTCAGGGAGGAAACAGAAAGACAGTCTCCACCCCTTACTGGGACCTGCTTGTCCCAAGTTCTTCTTGTGAGCTCTGGCCATCTCCCTCTCCCAGAGGAGTATTGGCTTCAACAAGCTCAGTGTCAGATCAGCCAGCAGCAGATGGAGCCAACCATGGTCTGCGTAGTTTTTTCTCTTGGGGATGCTTTCTACTCCATAGGCTACTTGGAATCTCATGCTTTATCTTTTTGCTATATGCTTTTATCTTTTGTATCTTTAAAATACAGCCCCTCACTCATTTCCTTGGGTGGGAGTATCTGGCCTGCACATCACAGAGGTTCCCAGCACTATCTTCCAAGACTCCTTTGGGTGGCTCCTAACTTGGTGCCCTCATTTCTGGACCACAAAATGAGCATGACAATAGCACCTACTTTACAGGTTTCCTGTGAAATAAAAGTATAAGCAATTTGCTAGGTTCATGCCCCTGTTGGTGTCTTCAGTGTCCGTTTTGTGCCTCTGATCTTTAAAATATCTTTGTTAATGTGTATGAACTGTACCAGACCACACTGTTTGCAGTGATGCCTCCTTCTATGCCCATTCTGTTCCCTTCAGAACACACCCTCCCCTGGCACTGGCTCCTTTCTCCTCCCTCTTAGTCACCCTCTACTTCTATGGTTTTTGCTTTTCTTGTTTCCAGATTCCCCACTTGAGAGAAATAATGTATCCTTTGTGGTCACTTGACCTGGGCTTGGGTGTTCCATCCCCCAGGTGCTTATTGTCCCACACAACTGGCCATCTGTGTCCTTCCTTGACCTTCCTCTATAGCAGAGACATTCAGGTTCATCCTCTACTCTAGGGACATAAGTACATTGTGGATACAACACTCTCACTAACTTGAAGCAATGAGAAGGATGAACGTGTGACTACCATAAATGGCCCTTCAAACCTGGTGACCTGGATGAGAAAGCAAGCTGGCTTTTCTGGGCCTCACCTGCCTCTGTCTTGTTCCTGGGAACTTCTAGAAGGATACATTGTTGCTTTTCTCTCTCCCATTTTCTGTATCACACAGCAATTTCGTAGCTGAGAAAACACTTCAGGGGTGTGACTGCTCTGAAGGATTTCACGGTTTTCCCAGTTCTTTCTGTTTGTCTTAGGACATAGGCAAGGGAAAGGAGTGTGCATGGGGTGGGACTGAAGGCCTATGTGCCTCCATGGAGAAGCTGACCAGTACCATGAGAGTAACCAGGCATCAACTTGTGCTAGAAAATTTTACATTCACGAGAGTGTCTGGTTCAATGACTAAAGCAAATTTTGTGCTGTGGTTCGCATGAGAAATGTCCCCCATAGGCTCATGTATTTTACTTGGTCCACATTTGGTGGTGTTATTTGGGGCAGTCATAAAACCTTTTGGAGGTGGAGGCTTGCTACAGTTAATGTGTATAGAGAGTGGGCTTTGAGATCTTATGGCCTGGCCTCACTTCCTGTCCTCTGTCTCTGCTGCTTAAGTGTAGATGAAATGTGACCAGCCAGCTTTCTGCTCCTGGTGCCATGCTATGCCTTCTAAGTCCTAATGAATACTCTACCTCTTAACCTATAGGTCAAAATAAACATGAGTACATAATTCAAACAGGATCCATCATGTATCAAAAGAGAGCATTGGGAAATCCTGCCCTAAAAATTACATTAGCTGTGTGATTTTACATTAGCACATGGGAGACTGAGGCAGAAGGACCATGGGTCTGAGATCAGACTAAGTTTAACAGTGAGGGTAAGTCTCAAATAATCTGATAAAAGAGACACAAATTGAAATCTGAAAGGTGACTAAGAATTTAGTACTTCAGCAGAAAAGACAAAGCGATCCTGAAGAAAAGATACAATCTATGTATGGTGGGAGAGGAAGCTGTGTAAATGTCCAGGGCAGGAGGAAACAGACATACCTTGAGATGGAGACCTGGGCTGTGGGCTGTAGAGCAAGGAGCTTGTTGGGGAGGTCAATGGTGAATAGACAAGAAAAGTGGTCAGGACAAGACCATTATAGGAAGCATGACTTTGCTTTGAGTGCATGCATGAAAACATGCAATAATCTGGCTACCTTAAGACCCAGAGAGATTAAAGTAAACATGCTTATATAAACTGAACCCAATGCTCTGCCACAAGGGAGGTCTCCAGGAAAAGCATCTTGGAATTTGCTCTGGTTTGAGCCAGGATAACCGGTGAGGCCTTAAATGTACAAAAAAAAAAAAAAAAAAAAGCAAAAGCAAAACCAAACAAAAAACTACTGAGTTGCTATATAGTACATTGGAATCAATACATATTGTACTCAACAGCATTTTAATCAGGGATATAATACAATACAATCCCAACATGTAAATGACTCCTAAAGATGCATTCTTACCAACCCTGCAAATGATTTGAAACTCGCACCCTCACACTTTCACAGAATGAGTTAATTTTATTTAAAAAAAAGGAAATAAAGAAAAAGAAAGGGGTATGTGTTGGTAAGGACATGGAGGTGGCCCTGCTGGCCCCCTTGCTAGGTGCTTACAGGGAGGTAAGTGACACAGCCACTATGAAACAAGTTATGATGGTCCTCAATAATAAAAAGAGGGCCTGGCTTGGTTGTGCATGCCTTTAATCATATCTCTCAGGAGGCAGAGTTCAAGGTAAGTTCAAGGCCAGCCTGGTCTACATAGAGAGTTCTAGGCCAGTCAAGGCTGCAAAGTAAAACCACAATAAAAGAAAGCCCAGAGGCAGAGTTAGATATAATGAAAAGACATTCTGCTCCTGGAATAAAAAAAAAAATACAAAAGAATGTTAATCTCCTTGATTTGGGCTTCAAGTATTAAGAAAACAACATCCTTTGAAATCTAATATTTAGAATGAAAGCAGATGGGGCTGAAGAGATGGTTAAGAAAGTTTATGCCTTTGCAGAGGGCCTAAGTTCATTTCCCAGCACACACTTCTGGCAGCTCACAACCACCCATAACTCCAGCTCCAGGGGATCTAGTGCCCTCTTCTGGCCTCCATAAACACCTGCCCATGCATGCGTGCATACACATGGGCGCACACACACGGGCACACACACACATGGGCACACACAGAGGCACATACACATAAATAAAATTTTTCATAAAAGCAAGTGCTTTTACATAGATACCAATAAAGAATGGTTTAAAAACAAACAAGCAAGAAATTCTACCTTCTAACCCATTAAAAACCAAAGATAAGAGCTTGGGCCCAGCTTGCCTTAGCACATCCACATGTATGTGGACGTTTGTATTGAGCAGAAAAAAAAACTTGGCACATCCCCGCACTTGATATTCAGGGTTAGAATAAAGAACACTTTGATATATGCTTCGTGAATGGATCTTTAAAAAAAACAGTAAACCAGATTTAAAAGAATTGATAGTGCATATGCTATTACAGATGACTGAAGGGATCAATCAGCTCACTGGACATAAATAGACTAACAGCAGGTACCTGGAAGGTATTGCTTCATGGATGGATATTTTAGTTTGGGAAGAGGAAGTGTTCAGGATATGGGTAATGGTGACGGCAGTTAGACAGTTTGGCTATCTTTAGTGCCAACACATTGTTTCCTATGGTGAGTTGTACATTGTATCTATTTTGCCACAACAAAATGCTCTAACAAGAAGTACCTTTTTAATTTATTATTCGTTTTCTTTTTGTTCAACTTTCTTTTCCAGTCAGCATTTCTTTGTTACCCCTGGCTGTTCTGGAACTTGCTCTGTAGAAAGGCTGGCTTCAAACTCATAGAGATATGCCTGCCTTCTCCCCCCACCCCCACCCCAAGTGCTGTAAAAGTGTGTGCAACCATCACCCATCTTTCAGTTTAAATTTTATAGGTAGAATAACTTATTGCTTGTTAAAAATAAAATACAATCTACTTTTGGGAGGGGTATGTGTGTGTGTTTGTGATGTGAACATGTGTGTGTACTCTCAATTTTTTTTTTTTTTTGTGACAGTCTCTCACTGAGCCTGGAGCTGGCTGATTGGACTGGACTGGCTGGCCCTCTGATTGGGGTCCTAGGAATCCTCCTGTTTCCCAGGACTGGGGTCTTAGGCATGTACCACTATTGATACCTTTTTTGTGAGTGCTGGCGTCAGAGCTCAGGTCCCCAGGCTGAGTAGCCAGCAACTTGCTACCCAACTCTCTCCCCACACTATTTTTTAGGAACTTTTTTGCACCAATAGGATGCTCTGACTTCTGTCCAGAAGCTGGTGCTGGAGCATTTTTTTGATGTTAATAATAGATGAAGGCTCAAAGAAATAAAAGCCTCATTCTCTTACATAATTTTATGTGGAGTCTGCCTTGCATTTTTACAATTATTTCGTTAAATAAGCATAGCGTACAGCTTTAGATTAATCCACTCTGAGATTATCTCAACATAAGTAATTTAAAACTCAGTGTTTGTCATGAGTATTGTAATATTCCTGAGCCAGCAGTGTTTCCTGTTTAAATTAGTTACAATTGTGACTGTTTTTAACTGAAGGTTTTCCTTAAGTGTCTGGAATGGCTCAGTTAGGCTTTCTTGTGTGGGATGATAATGGCTCCCAAGAGGGAACAGCACTGAGTGGATGGCTAAAAGAACCCGTTTCCTTTCTGGGCAGAGTGTCTGTCACCATTGGCTTGGTATTCTGGGGCACCCAGGCCTGCTTGGCTCTTTGAGCTGGTAGGTCAGGTTCATATGTTGGGGTTCTATGCTCAGCTGTCAATCAGAGGATCTGTGCTAAACTCATGAAGCCAGAAGAACACACCCTGCCCAGCACAAGTTCCTACTTTGCCCTGGGAGGTAAACACCTCTGCAGAATGCAAGCCCTCTCTGTCCAGGACACTCGGACTACATGTCTCATCTTCCTATCTTTTACCTTTCCTTCACACAGCCTTCAGCTTTATAATAGCCACCATGATGTCCATTTTTCCCTTAAAAGTTAAAGCCCATTTCATTTTCCCCAGGAACTAACTCTCTCTCTCTCTCTCTCTCTCTCTCTCTCTCTCTCTCTCTCTCTGCGTGTGTGTGTGTGTGCGCGCGCGCGCATGTGTGTGTATGTGTGTGTGTGTGTGTGTGTGTGTGTGTGTGTCGTGCGTGCGTGCGTATCCACTTAAGAAAAAGACACAACACTTTTAATGTCATCTCTGTAGGAAGAGTTGGGCTCCCCAGCTGCGTGTGCCTGGCGTCTTGCAGGCTCTGTAACTCCTTTTGATGGCCAGGACATAAGGAGGGTGAAAATGAACATTGTTGACTTAAAATAAAAATATCTCTAACAAAGCACTTTCTGAGTCTAATTTCTCCCTTTGGGGGGTGTTCTTCCTCTGTACCTTAATTCTGACTGTTAGAATTCATATCTGGGGAAAATAGGATGCTTTAAGCTAAGATGTTACTTTTTCCAGCCCCTCCCCTGTTGACTTTAATAGTTATGCCAACTAGTGTCTCTAGGGATATCCAAACCATAATAAACGTCCAGGGCAATGGGAGGGTTATATAACCTCTGGGAGGAAGCCATATTATCTTGAATTTTTCAATGTAAGTATTCAGTTGGTTTCAGGGACACTATTGCTCAAGTCCTTGCTGGATTTAGCAGTGGGTTGAAATTTCCCAAATCCCTATTACTGCTTCCAAGTAATGCCCGTTGGTCTTACATAACAATTCTGTTTACTGTTTGCACACTGCTTCAAGAGTACTTTTCTGTATGTTTTCTCTCCATCCCTTGTAATAGTTTTCTTGATTCCTTTCGGAATCAGCATTCCTAGTTTACTGAAGGGGTATGAGTGCTAGTTGCACAAATTTAGGGTATTGAAGCACCCATGCAACAAGCTGTAAATCCTGCACATGTCTGTAATCCCAACTCTGAGAGTGGAGAAGAGGGAGGGGGCATTATTGGAGCTTGTTGGCTTCTAACCTCGATGATAAAGTGAAATTCTCCAGGTTTAGGAAGAGATCCTGTCTCAAAGGAGCAGGTGGAGAGCCTTAGAGCAGGATACCAGATGCCCTCTTCTGGCCTCCATGTATGCTCAGAGGTATGTGTGCACATGTACACATAAATCCACACAGAGACACATACACATAAATAATAAACCTTTAGCCTGCTCAATACAGAAAAATAAAGAGGACTTAGGGAAGTATACATATGGTGATGAAAGTATGTTGGTTCTTATTATTTACTGAGTCACTGTTTACATTTTAGTACTCCTTTAGGAGTGTGTGTGTGTGTGTGTGTGTGTGTGTGTGTGTGTGTGTTGCATATGAGTATAAGCAGATGCAACACCCAAGAAAGTAGAAGTCAAGGTGGTATCAGATGTCTTATACCATCACTCTCCTCTTTATGACACTGAGACAGACAGGATTCTCTCACTGAACCCAGAGCTAAGGTGACAGCCAGAAAGCCTCAGTGATTCCCCTATCTCTGCCCTCCACAACACTTGTACAAGCAGAGCCAGGCTCAGCTTTCTTTGTGTTGATGGGATCTAAATTCAAGTCTTCCTGCACAGAGAACATTTTTGCCCATATAATCACTTCTTCATCCCAAGCACCTGAGTCTTTAAACTACTACAGGGATTTATTTATTTATTTATTTATTCATTCATTCATTCATTTATTTTGATACCACAAGGGCAATTATTTTTCTGTTTGACACATGATTGATGGTGCCAATGTTGGAAGCATTTTCATTTTGCTTCTTGTTTAAGGTGGTGTCTTATATAGCTCATGTTTACCAGTAACTTCTTATCTGGCCAGGAACAATGACTTTGATGGACGACCTTGAATGGACACCTCCCTCTCCAGGCTGCCGGGATTACAAGCCAATGCCAATGCCTCTATACCCAGCTTTCTTTTCTGATCTATAACTCACTTCACATCATTTTTAGACCCCCCCCATTCATGAGTCTGACATATATCACAGTCAATATTTCCTAAGTTTCTGCTGTGTTCGGGTCCCTGACCACAATATGTCATTTAATTGCATGTCAACAGTGCAACTGAGTATTATATCCATCTTCATTTTACAGCCATGAACACATCTACACAGTTCTACACAGCAACTTCAGCAGCAGAGGCACCACTCTAGTTCATATCTGTCTTCTCTAAAGCCAATTCTCTTACCAGGCTTATTATACTTACAGAGTAAGATACTTCTACAGGCCAGCCCTCACATTTATTATCCCCTTTAACAAACGCCTTCATCTGTACTGCCTGAATAATCATCGGCAGACACAGCGAGGGATTGCTTTCATGGAAGGGGGAAGCACCTATCCATTCCTCAATTTCCTATTTCTCCTCCTTGAGCTTCCATGTGCTCTGTGGTTTTTTAAAATAGAAATCTTACCACCCACAGAGAGACCTCAGCTCATACATCTTCTTAACATTGTTCCTCTGATTTTGGTAGTTTTGTTTAGTCTGTACTTAAAATAATGGATGAATATAACTATAAGTACAATGCTGGTGACTGAATTTGAAAAGGAATACATGCTTTCATGCTTTCATATAATCTTTTTCTTCACCTTTTCCTATGGACTTAAAAAATATATTCCACACAAGACATGTTTTCAGGAAAAGAATCTAAAACCCCACAGAATTGCTGGCTGTAATGATGGGAAGGGATGCTGACAGTAGGGGTTGGGTATAGGTCTTAGTCTAACCACAGATCACAGGGCAAGACAGGGGTATTAACCTGGGCTGTGGATCACAAATCAAATTAGCATGGGAGGGGATGCTTATTCTGAAACTAATCTCCCTCTCTTTGTAAAACATTGCCTATAAGTGTTCACCCCCAGATAATGCAGGCTTTATGCATGAGCTTGATATGCCACTCAACCCATGTGTATCATTCCCTCCTCCTCCACTTGCCTGAAATTTTCTTTAGTATAAGGAGACTGTCTTCTTTCATTTTTACCTTCCCCAACCTTCTTTTCCATCTCCTCTTTCTTCTACTTATCTCATCTTCCCACCTCTCTCTGTGAATGATCGTGTATTTATATGGTATATAAACATTGATGTGTGTGTAGGCACCTATAGACCCACGTGCAGAGGAGTCAGAGGAGAGCATTGATGTCCTGTTTTATCATTCATTTTCTGCTTTATTTCCTTGTGGCAGGGTCTTTTACTGAACCTAGATATAGTCTGAAAGACAGCAAGCTTCATGGATCTCCCTGTCTCTGCCCCCCAGAGTTCTGAGATTACAGACACATTTGACTACACCCGTTTTTTTGTACATAAGTGCTGGGATCAAACCTTCAGTGCTCATGTATCCTAGGCTGCTCCTAAGCTTGCTATGTAGACAAGGATGACCTTGAACACCTGGTGTCCTTCCATTTTCCTGCCAAGTCCTGGGTTATAGACATGTGCCACCATAGTAGCCTGTATTGTCAGACTTTAATGACAGAATTTAAGTATTTTATTACATGCATATTGGTGTTTTGCCTATATGTATACTTGTGGTTCCTGGTGCCCATGGAAGCCAGAAGAAGTAATTGGATTCCATGAAATTGGAGCTTCAGATGGTTATGAACTCCCATGCAGATCTTGGGAATTGAACACTGGTTCTCTGGAAGAATAGAAACTGTTCTTAACTGCTGAGCCACCTCCTCAGCTCCTAAGGATAGAATTTTTTAAAAAGCTTTGGGATATAACATAAACATTTTAAAACTGGCTAATGAAGCTTCTTAAAGTTACGGGGTATTAAACAAAAATCCCAGGGCAAGGTAGAGTTCCCACAAGGCCTGCAGAACAGTTTAGACAAATGTCACTGTGGTGGGTTACCCACCAGAATCACCTATTGCTGAAGACATTGCATTCTCTGATCATAGGATATAGAGAAATCATTGCTATCCCTGGAAGCTTTGTCCTTACTGGCTAGCCCTTCTAGACTCAGGGCTTTAGCAAGACAGTGACAATTACATCCACTTGGAACAAAGAAGCTGCCACAGTCACACACCACCCCTCTATAAAATAATGTATAACAGTGTCCTTGTATAAAAGTGAGAATTAAGGACCAAGATAAATGCAGAGGGAAGGAAGGGCATAGGAAGCACGCTGGCTCCCTCTGTAACCTGCTTGTCTTCAAAGAAACATTTTCCCCAAATGGCTACTGATGGAGTTCCTATAGAGTCCTATCAATCAGCACCCATTTGCAGTGTACCCCACATCAGCTGCTTGGAAAGAGGAAAATTTTTATGGCTGCTTGTATAGAGAAACAAAAAGTATATACCAGTCAGAAGGCAGCTTCAGGCTGAGAGTAGTGCTGTTTTCACTGAACACACTTCTACATGCCAGACTGCTGAATGAAGATGAAGTTCTGTCAGCCATGAAGGAGGAATGACACTGTTAAGTAGAGCTGAGGATGTGTGAATAGATTCAGTCTGTATTCAGTAGGTGAACTATTAGTAATGGCTTTGATGTACCATCTCTGAAGAACTCACCCTGCTTTTGAGCATACTCACTTATTGGACATAATTAGTTTATTTATTTTTTTGTTCCATGACACCAATATTAAACACCTACTCTATTACAGGGCATGTTCTCATGGCCTGCTGAATGCAGGAAGGAAAATGAGACCACTGCTAGCTAACAATGTGATCGTATTAGTGAAAATTGTTGGGACACAATCTGAGCCTTAGGCAGCCCCATGCATAGTAATGCTTTTTTCATAAGAAATCTAACCCAACAAAGTTTGGAATCATGATCAAGTTATAAAGTCAAGTCAAGTTTGGCTCAAACTCTTTAGGAGTTGTGAGTTTGTGTAGTATGAGGGAGGGGGAGAGAGAGTGAATGCTTTGCTTTTTAGAATAGTAAAGTCTCTGGCCTTTAGCTTTATTTTGATTGGGTGGTTGTGGTTGTTTGAAAAAAAATGGCCCCCAAAGGGAGTGGCACTATTTGGAGGTGTGGCCTTGTGCAGTGGGTGTGGTCTTGTTGGAGGAAGTGTGTCACTGTGGAGGTGGGATTTTAGGTCTCATATGCATTCAGGATACTGCTTTCAGCCCCATCTCCTGCACCACGTCTGTCTGAATGTCACTATGTTGCACCATGATGAGAATGGACTTAACTCCTGAAAATGTAAGCCACCCCAGTTAAATGTTTTTCCTTTATAAGAGTTGCTGTGTCTTTTTATAGGCAAGTTAAGACCATTAATATTGAGGGAAATTAAGGACCATTGATTGTTAATTCTTGTTTGGTTTGGATTTGTTGTTGGTGGTGGTATTGTTAGTAGATTTACCCCACTTTTTCTTTTGGCTTCTGGGATTATTTGTTGGCTATGTTTTTGTGAGTGTAGTTAACTTCGTTGGGTTGGAGTTTTCCTTCCAGAACTTTCTGTAGGGCTGAATGTGTGGATACGGATTGTGTAAATCTGGTTTTGTCATGGAATATCTTGTTTTCTCCATCTATAGTGATTGAGAGTTTTGCTGGGTACAGTAGTCTGGGCTGGAATCCATGCTCTCTTATTGTTTGTAGCACATCAATCCAGGACCTTCTGGCTTTCAGAGTATCGATGGAGAAGTCAGGTGAAATTCTGATAGGTCTGCCTTTATATGTTAGCTGGCCTTTTTCCTTCACTGCCTGTAAAATATCTTGGGGTAACCTGTACAGCAAGAACTTTGAGTCTTTCATGAAAGAAATTGAAAAAGATACCAGAAAATGGAAAAATCTCCCATGCTCATGGATAGACAGGATCAACAAAGTAAAAATGGCAATCTGGTCAAAAGCAATCTACAGATTCAATGCAATCACCATCAAAATCCCAGCACAATTCTTAACAAACCTTGAAAGGACAATACTCAACTTTATATGGAAAAAGAAAAGACCCAGGGTAGCCAAAACAACCCTGTACAATAAAGGAATTTCAGAGGCATCACCATCCCTGACTTCAAGCTCTACTATAGAGCTCTAGTAATGAAAACAGCTTGGTATTCATGCAAAAATAGATAGGTAGACTAATGGAATTTAATTGAAAACCCTTATATTAACCGACATACCTATGAACATCTGATTTTTGAAAAAGCAGTTAAAATTATACAATGGTAAAAAGAAAGCATGTTCAACATACAGTGCTGTCATGACTGGATGTGGACATGTAGAAGACTGCAGATAGATCCATATCTATCATCATGCACAAAACTTAAGTTCAAATGGACAAAGACCTCAATATAAACCCAGCCACACTGAACTTCTTAGAAGAGAAAGTGGGAGGTAATCTATAATAAATTGGCATAGGAGGCCACTTCCTGAACATAACACCAGTAGCTGAGATCGACAATTAATAAATGGGACCTCCAGAAACTGAGAGGCTTCTGTAAGGCAAAAGATATAGTCAACAAGACAAAACGGCAGCCCTCAGAATGGGAAAAGATACTCAGTAACTCCACATCTGACAGAGGGCTGATCTCCAAAATATACAAAGAATTCACGAAGCTAGTCACCAAAACACCAAATAATCCAATTAAAAAGTGAGATACAGAACTAAATAGAGAATTCTCAACAGAGGAATCTAAAATGATTGAAAGACACTTAAGAAAGTGCTCAACATCCTTAGCCATCAGGAAAAAGCAAATCAAAACAAATCTGAGATACTATCTTACTCCAGTCAGAATGGCTAAAATCAAAAACACCAGTGACAGTTTATACTGGAGAGGATGTGGAGAAAGGGAAACACTCCTTTACTGCTGGTGGGGGTGCAAACTTGTACGGCTACTTTGGAAATCAATATAGCAGTTCCTCAGGAAAATGGGAGTCAGTCTATCACAAGATCCAGTAATTCCACTCTTAGGCATATACCCAAAAAATGCATATGCATACACCAAAGACATCTGTTCAACTATGTTCATAGCAGCATTATTTGTAATAGACAGAATGTGGAAGCAACCTAAATGCCCCTCAAGTGAAAAAATGAATAAATAAAATGTAGTATATTTACACAATGGAGTACTACTCAGTGAACAAAAACAATGGAATCTTGAAATTTGCAGGCAAATGGATGGAACTACAAGAGATCATTCTGAGCTAGGTAACCCAGTCACAAAAAGACAATCATGGTATGTATTCACCCATATATGGATTTTAGACATAAAGCAAAGGATCACCAGCCTACAATTTACACTGCCAGAGAAGCTAGGAAATAAGGAAGACTCTAAGAGAGACATGTATGGTTCCTCACAGAAGGGAAAAGGTACAAGATCTCTTGAGCATATTGGAAGTGGGAGGCAGTGAGTGGAGAGGGAGTTAGAAGAAAGAGAAGGGGAGTAGAGGAGAACATGAGGAAGCAGGAAGATTAATTCAGTGAAAGAATGGAGGAAAGAAAGGAGATACCATAATAAAGGGAGCCATTATAGGTTTTAAGATAAATCTCACACTAGGGAAATATCCAACTAGCAATTTAAGCAATAGTGGAGAGGCTACCTTAAATGCATTCCCCTGATAATGAGATTGATAACTATCTTATATGCCATCCTAGAGCATTCATACAGTAGCTGATGGAATCAGAAGCAGACACCCACAGCTAAACACTGAGGTGAACTTTTGGGGTCCAGTTTCAGAGAGAGAGAAGTGATAGGCATAGCAGTCAAGAACAGGGTACAGAAACCCAGAGACATCTGATCTGAACAAGGGAGAGCTCATGGGCCCCAGACAAGTCTGTGGTAACTCTGACAATGGATCAAGGATATATCCTTAATGCAGAAACAAACTTTGGTAGTTTTTTTCCCATGGAAAGATATTCCCTTAGCCTGGAGACATGGGGAGACATGGCTTTGATGATCCCTTATAGTGGGCCTCACCCTCCCTGGGGAGTGAATGAGGGATGGTATGAGGGTAGGTGGGAAGTAAGGGAGGATGGTCAGGAGAGGGAACTGGGATTGATATGTAAAATAAGAAAAGATATTAAATAAATAAAAAACAAGAGTTGTTGTGGTCATGGCATCTCTTCACAGCAATAGAAACCCTAACTAAGACAAGGGTCAACTTATGTTCTCTCAATCTTCTTGAAAGTCTCTGAGAGCTCCTTTTATTTTCAGGACTTGGAAACATGTCTATTTATCTGAATGTTATTTCAAATGGTCATTCCATCCTCTCTCCTCATGGTTCTGCTGTCCTGTGGCTTGCTACCTCAGCTTTGAGAAAGCTACACTGAGCCTGGAGGATTTAGCAGAGCAGTCACTTTTACATCTCCTAATACTCAGATGTAAATATTTCTTTCTGGTTCATAAGTGGTTTATGTGCACACTCACAGAAAAACCATGAAAAAGACATGCTTAATATTAAAGATCAAGAGGAAAGATAGTTTTTTTGTTTTCACTGTAGAAATCCTAAAACAAGTGACACATGTTTAAAACACAGAGATAGTTAGCATAAAATATGAATTTTTTTATTGGTGTTGAAGAGTACGGTTTTCAACAGTGTAAACTCAGCTGCTTGGGTGACCGAGGGGAGCCAAAGCAGACAGGCTCTGATTTGCTGTTGCCTACTTTTGGGTGGTCATGTGCTATCTGCTTTCCCACAGTGACAATATTCTGTTGGCTGATCAATTTCCCCACATGTATTGCTTGAGCAGATTATTCACTAGACATAATCACTTCTACTTTAAGCTATTGGTATATGAGGGTATATGGCACTCAAATGACAGAAAATGTGCTCTTTGTCTTTCTGAGTCTGACTTAATCACCTTATTATGATCATCTCCTTTCTCATTCATTTTTTTTTTGCAATTGACAGAACTTTATTTTCTTGATAACTGAAAGGGATCCCATTGTGTAGGTGGAACATATTTTCCTTATCCATCCTCCATTGTTGGGCAGTTAGGTTAGTTTTATAACTTTAACAGTGTGAACTATTTGCAAGAAAACATCGATGGGATGATGCATGTATATCTCTGTAGTATCTGTGATATGTTGGTCTAGAATCTCTCTTTTTTTTCTATAACCTATGAGGTAACAACTCACCTGGAGCTTTTGGATGAGAGCAGCCCCCAAAACCTGCATGTCTTCAATGTATCAAGAAGGATCCAGCATTTGTTGTGACATTAATTCAAATTTTGTCTGATCTCTTCATTTCTTCACTAAATCCTACAGATGGTGTTGACAGATGCTCTGAGTCTTCTTACTTAGGGTTCAGCCTGTCACTGTATGTTGTCCCCCTGACAGAAAGTGGGGGATCAGTATATGGGAACTGTTGTTTCTAGAAACTCCCAGAAGGAACTGCCAAAGTTCAGAGTGAGAACTGTCATTTCAGAGAACACCTGCCATCCTGGTCCAGTCAGACACCAAGATCCCTCACCACTGAGGCCATGCCAAGTTCCAACTCTCCATCCATATCTGAGAACCTGGGCAAAGGATATGTGCTTGGTAGGATAGAATGGCCAGATGGGAAGGAATGCTATGGGATGGTTAGGATTAATGACCCATTATCAACTTACCACAACTTAAGGCTTCAGTGTTTCAAAGCTACAAAATCAAAATGTGCTGGCTATTTTGTTTTGGTAGCACAATTTCCTTGTTCAAATTAAAGACTAATTTGAGTCTTGTTCACAGTGTGCCTTGAGTCATTGACCATATTTAAGTATTAATCTGTCTTCATCATGAGTGTAGTAATATTTTTCCACTTGGTTTTTCAAGTATGAGATGATAAAATTAAACAAATCAACATACTACTTATCTTTAATATTAAACATTTTTAGTGGCATGCTACTGCTCTCCAGACTGTATGTGGTTCCTGGTGATTTCAGGAAGCATTAGTCATGATATATAACATAACTACAATATTATAACTCTCTATCAGGCATCATTGCAATGACTAAGGTAGGGATCTGGTCTTATGAATCTTTAAAGAAAGAATATTCACTCTATCCTGTTACTGAAGAATTCTGAATGTCCCTAGAAATCCCTATGTTATAGAGAAACCTATACACATACACCAAGTACTTATGAATCTATGTGGTTATAGCTTTAACAAACCCTGCCTTGAGATTGCTGTTATGGGCACTTCTGTACCTCTGGGATGTCATTGCACCCCTCCTCTTTTTCTCTCCCTTGTTTGTGTGTGTATGTGTTAATGTGTGCATAGGTCAGAGATCAAAATCATGTCTTCCATCCCACTCCACTTTATTTATTTATTTATTTATTTATTTATTTATTTATTTATTTATTTTGAGATAATTTCTCACATCAAATTGGCTAGATCATCTGGCCAGTGAGTTCCAACAGTCTTCCTGTGGCTTTTTCCGAAGGTGATATGGTAGGCATATTACTTCTCATAACATGTATGAGGGTGCTGAGGAATTGAACTCATGTTGTCATGCTTCTACAGTGATCACTTTGATGACAGAGGCATCTCCCTGGATCCCAGGTATCACTGCTTAGATTGAAGACATGCTTGGGATGTCGATGAGGCTGAGTAGTGAGGAAATTAGCACAGAAGAAATGCATACTGAAAACAGTGTGAAGCTCTCACCTGAGAGGCCTGAGACCCTGTTCTTAAAACTACACACACACACACACACACACACACACACACACACACACACACTGAATATGTCCAAAACTATGAATTCAAAATCACCATCCAGTTCTTAAATTTGTCCGTGTGTTCTTAGTCATGCCAGCTTGAAGAAGTGAAGTGACTTTCCTGATCACCCTCATGCAATGCTTTCCCTGGAGAAAATGGGCTTACATTGTCACATGTCCTGAAGACCGCATCCTTTTGCTTCAGGCAGGCTCAGAGTATCAGCATTGCAGGTATGCAAATAATCAAAAGCTTAGGGGTGAATAAGTCTGGGTATCAATGGAGCAGAGCCTTTGGCATGCTAGCTGTGGCTTCTGATTTACTGGGGTCTAATGCATTACTTTAAAAATATATTATTTTTTGTGTATATGTGTGTACACATACCTGGATAAATATTTGTGCACTACATGCAGGTAGGAGCTTAGTGAGGTCAGAAGAAGGCATTGGATTCCCTGGAACTTAAGTTACAGGCGGTTGTGAGCCATTGTATGAGTACTGGGAATTGATCCCAGGTCCTCTGCAAAAGCAGTATTTTGAGGCATCTCTCCACACCCTTATCTTTTATTGTTGCTGAGACAAAATATCTGGCAAGAGCAACTTAATGAACAAAGAATCAATCTTGGCTTACAGTTTTAGGAAGTCATGGTGGATCCTGAGGCAGCTGGTCATGATGCATCTGGAAGCAGAGAGAGATGAATGCCAGTCCTCAATTCTTTTTCTTGTTTTATTCAGCCTGGACCTTAGACCATGCAATGGTGTTGCCCATGTATATAGTGGATCTTCCAACCTCAGTTGGAAACCCTGTCACAGAGTCACTGTGTGGTATGTATCCATAGTAATTTTAAGTCTGGCCATGTTGATGCTCACTACCCATCCCATTCTGGTAGGGACTTTAGAACTGGCTTCCTGAGGGACCTGGGCACAAGCCTGTGGTGACATCTTCCTTGCACAAATAAAGCCTGTCTGGGGGTCAGAGAATGGAGCTTGCCACTAGCTAACCATAGAGGTCTGGAGGTCTGTACAGATAGACAGGAAGTGACATAGCTGGGCAGAAACAGGATATAAGCAAAGAGAAACAGGAAATTGCTCTCTTCTCTGCTGAGACACTTAGGAGGTAAGGTGTGCTGTGGCTTGCTCCTTCTCTCTGATTTCTCAGCATTTCCCTCTATATATGACTCTGACTTTTTATTATCTAGACCAATTAAGAACTCCATTTACATTTTTGCACCCATGTTGCCAGATCATTGGCTGAGTGTGAAGTTCCAGAGCACAGGAGCCTGGCCTTGAGTCCTTTGTGGTGTGCTCTGCTTTCCATGACAAAACAGTAGTCTGCGTGCCTTGTAAACAGCAGGCATTTGCTTCTAACAGTTCTAAGGACTAGAGAATCTTGAGATCAAGGAAATGTTGATTCCTTTTCTGAAAACACCCTCTGTCTGGCTTTGAGGAAAAAAGGGAGCAGAGGTGGGAGCCCCACCATGTTCCAACTTAGAATAACGAAAAAGCACACACCTCCAGACCCTATGTAGTCTAAATTTTCTCCTGAAGACCCTCTTTCTCACTTCTATCCTTTTAATGTCTACAGATATCCATGCACATCTGAAGGAGTGGGTGTGGGAAGGAAGTATATACTCACTCAGTATTTTAAAACTCTAAACTATGACTTGTTATCTGGGAGACCTGAGGAAATGATTACACGAACCACTTTGTGTTGCTGGAGATTCTATCCAGCCTGGTCCCATAGCCATTTAGCCCCAAATGAACACCAGGATGCTATATTATAAAATTATTAACCCTTAACTACCAATGTATGTATTTCTACATGACCTTATCATACCAGAGAACTCCTGGTACATCTTATCTTCCCAGTCTCTACATGTTGTCACTCTCTGCCAGCTTCTCTCAGCCTTCTTCTTTCTTCTTGTAGCCCCACCTATACTTCCTGCCTGAACTTGGCCAATCAGAGTTTTTTTTTTTCATCAACCAACAATAGAAACATATATACAGAAGGACATCCCCCCATCATCTTCAATTCTTTGGCCACATGTGTGTAATAATGATAGATGCTTTAAGTAGTTATGGAGATGATGTGAATTAAGACAAGGATTTTAGTGTAGTTATCAGAATACAGTACTCACAGACATTCTTGGAGTTGCCTCCTTGGATTATTTTGAGCAGGTAAATTAATAAAATAAATGTTAGAGGCCCAAGTTATCACCTTAATTACTATTTGGCAGAAGTTGGGCTTTACAAATGAGACTGGCAACTCTGACAACACTACACTGGCCCCCAGAGTGGCAGTGTTTGTGTAAAACTCTATTCACAGGATGTGCCGGCCACAGTGCTGAGCTATGGAGAACAAGTGTCCCCTGAAGGCTTATGGACTGAAGGTTTGGTTCCCAGAGAGGAGTTCAAAACTAGAGATTTGTGGTTGGGATTGATCATGAAGGCTCTGCCTTTACACACATTTGATAGAAATTTGGGGTGATGGTGCAAATGTGAGGATGGGACATAGTGGGAAGAAGCAGTCCCCAGGAATGTGCCTTTAAGGGTGTATTTGTCAGCAGCCTCTCCCTAACACCACCCTAGCACTGACTCCTTACTTTCTTCCCACTGAGCTCTTCTGCTGTGATAGTCATGATTTGTCACAGATCTAAAGACAATAGACCATCGGCTGGCACTTTCAAATTAAAAGCTGTGGGCCAAGATGAACTGAATACTTTAGGTTGATTATCTCAGATATTGTACCATAGCAATGGAAATATGTGGAGAATATGAACAGGGAATAGAGCAGAAGCTTCCCAAGAGAGTAGAGGAAGAGCTGAGTTGAATGGCAACATTTCTGTAGTGCAATTCATCAGCAGAGAAGACCTCCCAGTTCTCCTGAGGGTGATGAGAAGAGTGGGGATGTGTGTCTATCACTGGAAACACCTACCAGCTCTGTGAAAATACTTAAAGTAGCAAAATGCATTATATGTTGCCTATGAGTGATATTGGAGATTTAAAAGAAGACTAAGACTATGTAAATTGTGAGTAAGATTCCATAGGAACCTCACCCCACCCCACCCCAATGGTTTTGTAATCCTGTTTGATGCTACTGCTCTTTGGGATTGAAAGTCAAATCATGTCATTGTTAGGTGTTCTAGGTACAAGCTAACTTGTGTTCATGTCATCTTTGTCAAGCTGCTGATTCCTTCAGAAGTGAAATCCCTGCCTATGTGTCTTTATTCTTCCCATGGCACATCTTTGCTAATAATTTTGACACAGACTGCCCATTTAGCTGTGCCTCTTACCACTTACCAGGAAGTTTTATGCTGATGATTCCATTTGTGCCTTTTAGCAGCCCTGGGAGAGAGGGAGAGAGGAAGTGGAGAGAGCAGTCAGCTCATTTCACATCCTGGTGTATTGAGACACAGAACAGCTGTGTGACCCATCCAGTTCACAAGGCATGATGCCAACATCTGATGCTAGACCTGCAATATGGGTCACTGAATGTTAATGCAATATATTCTTTCCAGTAATAACTGTCTTTAACTTTTATCTGAATGCAACAGAACCAGTTGATATATTTGTCACCGTGGAATTGCCTGCAAACTTCATAAAACAAGATAAACACTTAAAGGGTCCCAAAACTCTCAATGTTTTTTATTGATTATTTGTCCACTTATCATGGGATGCAGAAGGAGATGGAACTTACAATTGAAAAAATAAGGCATTTTTGGGGGGGGATGAAGGTGGCATTTGCTCCAACTTGACTATGAGGTCAGAGAACAACTTGAGGGACATGGCTCTCTCTTTCCAACATGTGAGTCATGAGGATAGAATTCAGGGCCATCAGATTGGTGACAAAAGATTTTACTGAGCCATTTCTGTGGCCCTGACTGAGGAATTTAATGGTCATGTAAATGTAGCTGGTATGTATGCAAAGTGGACTGTGCTCTATGTTGTTGCTTGTACAGATCTCTAGAGAGAGGGGATAACCACTAAGAAGATAGAAAAGCCTGATGTGTTTTGTAGTATGCTGCCAATGGATAATGTAGGGAAAAGTCACTGGGATAAAACTGTTGAGTTTTGGGGGGGCATTTGGGGGCTATGGTCACCTGCTGAGTGGTGGGCTTGAGTCTGGTCACAGGAAGTCTTCACAATTCTCTAAACTGCTCTTTCATGGCATATGGAAAATAAAAGAGGCTGAGAAAAATAATTAGATAATGTTCTTGACTATGGTTTCACCAAATCTTCCCATCATGAGATTCCCACTGTGTTTCTTTCATTTTCCAAAGTAATTTTTCAGAGTATGTACTACTTTTCTCACCATTGTGACAAAAGCAATATGAAGAAGGAAGGTTTTATTTCAGCTCACAATTGCTAAAAATGGCTGATACGATGCATGGCAATTCAATGGCTTAGCTGCCTAATATGCCCATTATTTATTTACTTGATGGTTTTGTGTTTGTCTTTGATTCCTTTTGTTTTGATCATTATATATGAGATGAATTCCTGTTTGGATTCAGTCTCTTTGTAGTTCTCTTTTTATGCTCTTTGTAGTGTATGTCAGGTTAATGGTATTTTCAATCCCTTCTTTGCTTTTATTCATTGTGGCTTCCTGGCCTTCACTCTCTTTCTCCCCCCTGGTTCTTGTTCTACATAAGTTGGGACTTCCTGGTCCCATAGTCTCCACAGGCTTCTTCATTCCTTGTAATGCATTTTACTTTTTGTTATGTCCATCTCATAGTTCAGTGTTCTTTCTGTCTTTGAACTCAAGCACCATCCCTTCAACTGGATCAAGCTGGATGTTGAAGTTTTCAGTTGGTTTGTTTCCTTTAATCACAATATTTGCAGCCCCAATTTTTGTTGTTGTTTCTTTTTCTGTATCTTTGTCAAATTTATTACTTTGTTTCTGGGTTATTGCTCAAATTACTTTTAATGTTTCTGTGTTTGTATCCCGAAGTTCATTAAACTCTTTAAAAGGATTAGTCTCAAGGATACCCCCCCCATTTTCTCTACTAAGAGGTTCAGTGTGGTTGGATTTATATTGAGGTCTTTGATCCATTTGGAATAAGTTTTGTGCATGGTGACAGACATGAGTCTATCTGAAGTCTTCTACACCATCATCCAGTTGTGTCAACATAACATCAATAGTACAATTAATAAATGGGACCTCCTGAAACTTAAAACTATTGTAAAGCACAGGACACAGTTGACAAGACCAAATGGCAGCCCAAGGACTGGAAAGAGGTCTTCACCAACCCCACATCTGACAGAGGGTTGTTCCCCAAAATATATAAAGAACTGAAGAAACTAGTCACCAAAACACTAAATAACCCTATTAAAAAGTGGGGTACAGAACTAAATAGAGAATTCTCAACAGGGGAATCTAAAATGGCTGAAAGACACTTAAAGTGCTCAATAGGGAAATGCAAATCAAAACAACTCTGAGATACCATCTTACTCCAGTCAGAATGGCTAATAGCAGAAACACCAATGACAACTTATGTTGGAGAGGATGTGGAGAAAGGGAAACACTCCTTCACTGCTGGTGGGAGTGCAAACTTGTACAGCTACTTTGGAGATCAGTGTGGTGGTTCCTCAGGAAAATAGGAGTCTACCACAGGACCTGGCATTCCACTTTTAGGCATATATCCACATACATGTAACAAAGACATCTGTTCAACTATGTTCATGACAGCATTATTTGTAATAACCAGAACCTGGAAGCAACCTAGATGCCCCCCAACTGAATAATAGATAAAGAAGATGTGGTACATTTACACAATGGAATACTACTCAGCGTGAGGGGGACAATGGAATCTTGAAATTTGCAGGCAAATGGATGGAACTTGAAGAAACCGTACTGAGTGAGGTAACCCAGTCACAAAAAGAGAAACATTGTATGTACTCAGTCATATATGGATTTTAGACATAAAGCAAAGGATCATCAGCCTCCAATTCACACTGCCAGAGAAAGTAGGATACAGGGAGGAACCTAAGAGATTTATACAAAGTTCCTCACAGAAGGGAAAAGGGACAAGATCTCCTAAGCAAACTGGGAGCAGGGTCAGTCAGTGAGTGGAGAGGGAGTTAGGATACAGAGAAAGGGAGGAGAGGAGAACATGTGGGACCAGGAAGATTAAGTTGGCAGACAAATAGAGGAGAGCAAAAAAAAAAATATACCATAATAGAGGGAGCCATTATAGGTTCAAAGAGAAAACTGACTCTAGAGAAATGTCCAGAGACCTACAAAGATGACCTGAGCAACCTGAGCAAAGGTGGAGAGGCTACCTTAAATGCCCTTCTCTGATAATGAGATTGATAACTAACTTATATGCCATTCTAGAACCTTTATGTTGGAAACAGAAGCAGACACCCACAGCTAAACACTGAGTCGAACTCCTGAAATACAGTTGCAGAGAGGGAGAAGTGATAACAAAAGGGGTCAAGACCAGGCTGCAGAAACCCACAGAGACAGCTGACCTAAACAAGGGGGAGTTCATGGAGCCCCAGACTGATAGCTGGGACACCACCAGCATTGGACTGACTCAGACCCCCTGAATATGCTGAATATGGGTCTCAGTAAGAAGGCCTGGGAAGTGTATGGGACCTCTGACAGTGGAACCATGATGTATCCCTGGTGCAAAAGGACTTTGAAAGCACATTTCCCATAGAAGGATACCCCCTTAGCCTAGAGACAGGAGGGAGGGCCTAGACTCTACCCCAAATGACTTGACAGATTTTGATGAACTCGCCTGGAAGGCCTCACCCTTCCTGTAGAGTGGGTGGGGAATGGCATGTGAGGGAAAATTGGGGGCATGGGATGGAGGGAGAGGGAACTGGAATAGATATGTAAGAATATTAAAATATATTTAAATAATAAAATATTTTAAAAAGGCAGAGGACCAAGAAAAAAAATAAAAGCCTTAGTCTCTGTTTCTTCTTGTCATTTCCTAAGACTATCTTTCTCTCTGTGTCTCTTTCTGTCTTTTCTCCTTCCATCTTTCTTCTCTTTCCTTCCTCCATCTTTCCTTCCCTCCTCTCCCTCTTTCCTTAGTTCCCCTATCATCCTTTCCTCCTATTTCCTTTTCATTTCTTCCATACTCACTCCCAAATCTCTTCCTTCTTCTTTCCACCCTTTCTCTTTCCTTTCTTTCATTTCTCTCATCCTCCCTCCCTCTGTTCCTTTCTCCCTTCCTTCTTTTCTCCCTCCCTTTCTTCATCTACCCTTTCCCAGTCCTCCCTTCCTTTCTTCTCACTATAATCTCTCACCCACTCAGATCTTAAGAATTACATTGAGTGTGTGAATTGCCTTAGGTTTTGGATGTTTTAACCTTATTAAATCTGCCAGTCTGTGAAAACAGATGTTCTTATGTATCTGTGTCTTATTTAATTTGTTTTATAGTTATCATTACAGAGTATTTCCCTTCCTTAGTTAAGTTTCTTGTTTGGTATTTTATTCCTTTTGATGATGCTGAAAATGGGATCATTTAATTGAGTTCATTTTCAGATAGTGGTTAAAATATCAAAACACCATTGACTTTCATCTTTTAATTTACAGAAATTGTTTAAAGACCTAACAGATTTTTTTTATGAAAGATTGTAAATTTTTTATCTATCCAATTATGTCATTTGCAAATGAAGGCAAGTTTAACTCCTCCTTTTATTTGGATTCCATTCATTCATTTTTCTTGCCTAATTCTTTTGGCTAGGACTTCCATTGCTGTAAAGAGGAGAAGTGGAGATAGGAGGCACTCTTAATATATTTCTGGTTGAAGCAAAGCTTTTACATCCCCTTTTCTTATGTTAGCTGTGAGAATTTCATATGTGGCCTTTCTTAGGTCATGATGACTTCCTTTTGTTTCTAGTTATTGGGAATTTTTTTGTAAAAGAACATGTAATGTTATCAAATGTCACTCATCAAAATTTATTATGTAATTTTACTGTACATTCTGATAATATGCATCATGTTGACTGATCTTCATATTTGGTCATTTCTTGTGTAGTGTTTGATCCCTTTTACTATCATGTGTGATCTTCTGAATGTACACTCATAATTACTAGAAAACTCTTAAGTAGGTTTATATTCAAAAGGAATATTGATCTTTAATTTTATATTTGTTTGGTGTTGAGGGTGCAGGCCAGTGGTAAAATGACTTCTTAACATATATAAATGCTCTAACATCATCAAAAACTTTTATATTCTGTTGGATTTTAACTGGCTTTGTTATTTGAGAAGTACTGGGCCAAGATGAGTTATGGAGTGATTGGTCCTCCTCAGTTTTGGAAATCTTTATATCAGATTCCTATTCTTTAAAGATTGGGGAGGCAACACAGGTGCTTTGCTATTGCTCTTGGTTGTCAAGCAGAACTAGAAGATAAGACCTAATTGCTGAAGACGCTCCTCCACACTTTGGTTGTAACATGTAGAGAAATCAAAGTGAGGGTTTTAATATTTGATAACACATTGCTAGAATGATCATTCTGTCCACACTTTGTTCTCTGGACCACAGTGAACAATATTTTAGGAGTTATTTCATGTCCTGTCAAGTGAGTCATGCATCCCTATTTCATTAGCACATGCTTTGGGAGACCTTTTCTTATTCCTTTGTTCAAAGGAATTCAGCTGACCCTTTGTTTTCCCTGACTCTCTGTTTTGGTATCTACACTGTAGTAAAATAGATTGCTTTACTTATTCCCCACAGACTGACTTCAGGAAGATCACATCAGTCATCTCAGCCCAGAGATCCTTCATCTTTTTTTGTGTCTGTGGAGTAGAAGGCAGCTGCAGAGTTTGTCTTCTGGGTCTACACTGTGTGGGAGGTTGGAGGAGGTTGGGGAAGGAATCAATGTCTTCCAAACAAACACAGCCCACACTCTCCTTCCCCTCCTGGGGCCATCATAGCTCTGAAGCTGGTGAGAAAGGTGCCATTTCTCTGAGGACCTCTGCACAAAAAATGTACAGATCAACTCTTTCACTCTCAGGTAGAATTTGAAAGCTTACATACCCCATCAGGTTGCTCTGAGTTGGATGAAAAGAGGGTCCCTGTTCCCCCCTAGCCTAAGGCTGTTACCTCCACTCTCCTTTTGACCAGTTAGAGTATTCTGAAACCTCCAGAGCTCCACAGGTAGTCAACAGAAGTCTGAATTCTTGGAGCCTCTCTGGAAAATCCGGGATGCTAGAGAATCAATCAACTCCCTCAACTCCCCCAGACAATGGGTCTTAAAGGTCTTCTTTTTACTTGCTTGGTTCTGAGCCAATAGTCTCTGACAGGAGGAGCTCAAATTTCTCTCTTCATTTCCAGGGGTTTGGTTTGACACTTTCACAGGATGGAGGAGACTTTCAATTTATCCTGATTTCTCTCTCAGAAGGAAATTGTTAATTAGTGTATTTGTTGGGAAAGGAGATCTGCTGTCGCCTGCCCTATCAGCCTGCCCTATCATGCTGCCATTGGAATACTCATTCTATCTGTGATGAGGGATGTCCTTCTGTATGGAGATGTGCACAAAACCTTGCAGAGGAAAATGGAGAGAGCGCACAAGACTAGAGTTCACTACTGTAAGCATTTGTGTTCAGTACCTGATGAGATTGTTATGAAAGCTTGCTCTTGGGGAGTGTCTGGCCCTTGAAGTGGGGGGAAACATCCAGGGGAGTCTTCTAGGAGGTTTACATCCATTCTCAGAGAGGGATGGGCTCTCAATGGAGAGTTAACAGATTGTGGAGCACAGACCATAGAGATCATTGGAATAGCACTAGCATGTGCAGTGGTATAGAATTCCAGGGAATTGTGAGGTCATGGGGACATGAGGTTTTTGTGTGTTTAGGTACATGTTTGGGAACATGACAAAAATATGAAGAGCTATTGTGTCCTAATAAAGAATTTGAAAGTGGGTATACATAGAAATGGTTTGGTTAAAAAATGTGAAATCACAAAAGCATTTTTGTGAAATATATAAGAACAAAAAAAGAGGATCAGAGAGATTGTCCAATGAGTAAAGATGATTGCTACCAAACGTGATGACTTGAGTTTGATCCCTAGGATCCACATGATAGAAAGAGAGCACTGACACCCACAAGTTGTCCTCTGATGTCTACCTCCACACTCCTGCTGTGACATGTATGTATGTGCACACACACAAATAAGTAAGTAAATAAATAGATACGATAAAAAAGGATAGAGAAAGAATGAAGCAGGAAGCTGAGAATGGGCTAGTATGTGATTATTGGGATAAAGGAAAGTGGCACTTTAAAAATATTTCTGACATTGCAAAGATGTCTGATAACCCCAATCAAAAGTCTTTCACCTAGAAGAGACTCACTCACTGGCCCCCAACCTCCCAAAACAAAACAAAGCAAACTCCAGCCTACAGGTCTAATGAGGTGATGAGAAATCCAGTCTATGATGTATTCTGGGACCTTAGCCAGCCAGGACATCTACAGAGGACAGTAAACCAGACGTAGGCTTCTGTTCAGCATTGTCTCCTTGCTGACTCCCAGCCTTCAGGAATCTCTGAGGCAGCCTGCCCTCTGAGGATTTCCTGATGAATGTCAGTCTCTTGTTTGCTTGCCATTTTTCTCCCTTTAACGTGGCGTACATAGATTTTTATGTGCCCCTATTTCACCCACATAACTCTTTTGTTGCCATGGAAATCAGCTTCAATTTTCTCCCATTCTGACAATTGTGATTTTATAGTCTCCTTCCTTCACAAAGATAAGCCGCCTCTGATTTATTTCATGTGGATGCCAGAAGTTGACCTCGTTTGAGGCACAGCCAACCTTTATCTCAAGACAATGCAGCTGTTATTTACTGTAAATGATGTCATTTTGATTTCTGTCAGTGAAATCAAGTTCAAATAAAATTTCTTCTAGTTTTTGCATACCTATACTAGAGTTTGGTGAAGGACTGGAGTTTGGTAAGCCTGTGACGTTACATTCTATGTTGGCTCAGGGGCAAAGGGAGCTATTAAAGATGTGAGAAAGTAGCTCTGATCTGGCAGCCGGAAGCACAGTGTTCTAGTTATAGTCCAGCAAGGTCTTTCTTGTCTTGGTTATATTGCTTCTTTTTAAGATATTTTCTCTCTCTCTCTCTCTCTCTCTCTCTCTCTCTCTCTCTCTCTCTCTCTCTCTCTCTCTCTGTGTGTGTGTGTGTGTGTGTGTGTGTTTAGAACACATGATTGCCAGGTGTTTGTGTAGACCAAAAGGGGGGGGGTCTTCTGAAGCTGGAGTTACTGGTAGTTGTGAGTTGTCCAACAAGGTTCTGGGAATTAGAATCGGATCCTCTTCCAAAGCAGTGCATGCTTCTAACTGGTAAGTCAATACTCAGGCCCCATTTCTTTAATTTAACTAACAGTCTCCCCATCTCTCAAATCAAGAGCTCGTCTTGAGTTTAAAACATCTTCAAGTGGGGGTAGAATATCAAAAATGACAAATTCATAAGAACTTGGTTAAAGTAGGGAAGAGTTATTTTCACTTGAGATATTTTTTGATTCATAACTATAAAAAGCCTGTGATTATAAAGGCTGTTGTTACTAATATCTGCTTGTCACACTATCAATTTCAAATAAAGTGTGATTATCTCAGTACATTCTGTTATTTTCTGATTTGTTATCCACATCTGTTTTATGTGGACAGAGTACCCATCTATTATCCCTGTATCTTTTATAAAAGTTTGGGCTTTAGGAAATATCAGCCCATCAGAATGGCTGTGTTTTCATTGTCCTGGAATTTTCTCAAGAATTTTAATCAATAAAATATGGAAACCTAATATTCTGTAAGACACAAATCTGAGCAGAGTAATTCACTTGGTAATTTAGTATTGGCAATTATGTGATTATGTGTGAGAGAGTGGTTGTGCCAGATATGAGTTATAAATTTCCAAATAGAAAAGAAGGTATAGACTCAGACCCCCTGAACATGGGTCTCAGTTAAAGGTCTGGGCAGTCTAAGGGACCTCTGATAGTGGAACCAGGATGTATGCCTGGTGCACAAAAGGACTTTGGGAGCACATTCCCCATGGAGGGATACTCCCTTAACCTAGAGACAGGAGGGAGGGCCTAGTCCCTACTCCAAATGACTTGACAGATTCAGATGACCCTTCCTGGAAGGCGTCACCCTACATGTGGAGTCAGGGAGAGGGGAAGGAAGGGGTGGGTGGTCAGGGGTAATGGGAAGGTGGGAGAGAGGGAGGGAGGAAGGGAGAGGAAACTGGGATTGATATGTAAAATAAGAAAATAAACTAATAAAGGAAACAAAAAAAAGAGAAAAGAAAAAAAAGTATACAAGGTAAAGTTATCAGGGTACGGTCCTGCTGTATTCAGAGAGACAACATGAGGTCCTGATGGAGATCGTGATGGAGGATGCATTGGATGCACTGGCCCTCTGCAAACAAATGCTTACACAGACCACAGTTGTATGGACTCAAAGATGGGTGTCGAGATGTTAAAAGGAGAGTGCAGCAGAGTGTGGAATGTTAGGCTGCACAGAGAAGTTGATGACCAGTCTGGAAAGGTCTGCATTCCCTGGTCATGAGCAACAACACAGTGTGTAATCTGTACTGTTGAGAAAGGATATGGAGATTTGTTCCAGAGTTTTACACAATGGCTAACAGAAACCAACTTGAGGTGACTGGTGCAAAATCGTTGGCTATATAATTAGAATATGAAGGGTTGACTCCTGGTACCTAGACAGGGAGGTCATGGGCTTGTATTTGGGTGGGACATGTTCCCCAAAATCTCTTATGTTGGAACACTTGAGCTCCAAATAGTGGTGCTATTTTGAAGACTTTGGACAATGTAGGAAGTGCAGCCTTGCTGGAGGATGAGTCATTGGTGGAGGTGGGTCTTGAAATCCTCTAGCTTGTACCCATTTCCTGTCTTCTCTTGGTTCCCCCCTTTCTTGTTAAAAGATTTATTTTGTTGGGCTGGAAAGAACCCTCAGTGGTTAAGAGTACATACTTATTTTGTAGAGATGTTGATTTTGGTTACTAGCACCCATGTTGAGAAGTTCAAAGCCACCTGTGACTCTAGCTCGAGAGGGCCTCTGGCCTCTATGGATACTCATGTGCACATATACGCACACAAGCATGCACATACACATGATTTTAAAAACTTTCAAACAAAAATATTTTATTCATTTATCTCTTGTTCCTGTTCTCTCTCTCTCTCTCTCTCTCTCTCTCTCTCTCTCTCTCTCTCTCTCTCTTCTCTGTATGTATGTGTGTGTGTGTACATATATATGTATGTGTGCTCACATGTGTAGGATCCTGTGGAGTCGAAGTTACAGGTGAGATGGTTGTAAGGTATCTAATATTGGTGCTGAGAACTGAACTTGAGTCCTTTGCAAGAGCAGCAAGCTCTCTTAACCGCTGAGCCATCTCTCCAGCTCCCTGCTCTTTTTCACAAAGATACAATGAGCCAAGCACATGATATTTCTGTCACCATTTTTTCCCCACAGGGAAGGAATGTATCCCTTATTAAACTGAAACTGATCCTTAATAATTAGTGGTCACAGCAAGAAGAAAAATTGCCAATACAATTGCAAACTCAAGAAGTACATCCAAGCAAGACATCATCATCAAGAGTTCAAAGCAACTCCTCTCTGGATCTCTTCCGGTGTCTAGGTTTCTCCGCCTGACTCATGCATTCTTTTCAGTGAAGGGCTTGTTTTGTTAGAATTCCCAGTGAATACCTATAAATCCTTAGTACACTTTCCATAATTCCCCCAGGAGAGTTTAAAACATGAAGCTTTCAACTTCTCAATGACACAGGAGAGAATGACATTAGCTTAGATCAGCCAGAGTCAAATGTTTGATCTGGATTATAGTTGCCTGACTCAGGGGGTTAAGGAAGACCATGTGTAAAGTTGCAGCAACTTTCATTGCAATGATAAGGGAAGCTAAGCAACTTTTGCAAACTAATGGAGCCATCATCACCATTTCAGATCATTTGTACACTGAATGCAGTAAATGTAGTAAATATATTGCTAATATCAATAAGTGCAAGAAGTAAAGAATAGAAGATACAAAGGAAACCTACATGCCTCTCCTTCCTGGCTTTCACACAATCTTTAGTCATTCTTTATTCACTCAAATAATTCAGAAATACAACACACACACACACACACACACACACACACACACATCACTGCTTTATACTGGGCACAGAAAGCAATGGGGGCAGGGATATATAGTCCTGCTTCTATGACACAATGGTGGAAATAATCTCTAAAAATATTTAGAGAAATAATACAGACTATCCACCTTCAGCAGAATGTGTTCTTCCACCAGATTTTGTAGATGATCTTTGGTTGCAACCCAGCCATATCTATTTACTAACACATTGCTTATGTGGTAGATTACAGGCTGCCAGCACTGGGGATTGTGTGGGCTCGATCTAAATGGCCACAATACACCTGAACTCTAATTCTAAAATATGTGTGTATTTTGAAATTTCTGGGTGCCTTTTCAAGGTGTAATCTGTAGAAACCTGTTTTCAGTAAATATTTCTCTTCATTTAGCATTTAAAAAAAAGGTATCAAGGGAATTGCCTAGCTGTAGCCACAGTGTTAAAACTTGAATTTATATGAGTATTACAGAATTGTTCTCTATATAATGATTGAATTATTTTGAACTGAAGCAAAATATGAAGAGTAAAGTACAACAGTAGAATGATACAACCTCTGAGAAATGCCAGTTTATGCAGTGGCATATGCTAGCTACTGAAATAGGTGCTAATGCCAATTCATATGCTAGTACATATTTATTTTAATCTACTATGAAATGTTCTTGCTTATTTGCTTATTTATTTTCATCTACTTGGAATGTTCTTATTTTTCTGAGCTCTTGATGTGAGTTCTCTCTTTGTATTCTCCGAGGTTTTAGATGTCTGAACTGATAGCTATAAACTCTTTGCTTAGATTGTTGTAAGTATCCCAATAGTCCTGGTTAATTATACTTTCAATTTTACTTCAAGATCTTAGAAAACCGAGAGCAATCCAAGCCCAGCAGTTGATCCTGTTGTTCTGTTTAGACATCTATTAACTGGAGAATTTGGGCAATTTACACCTATGGCCTTTCGTGACAAGAGTTTGCTGATTCTTGTAGTCATCACAATGTTGGCTTTCTTATGGGTGTATTTGTTCCTTGTTCTTGTGCTCCCACTTATACTATGGGCTTGTTGTTGTGCTGAACAGGATATGATAGATTGTGGGTTAGTTCTCCTCTGTCCACCTATTCCTTCCATGATATTTATTCTTCCCTAAGCGCTTGTGATTGGAGGCCATCTTTCTTCCTTCTCTGAGGATAGTGCTCTTTTAAAATATCTCTGCAATGCTGACTTTGCACTTGTGAATTATTACCTTTCTGTGCTTGTCATGATTTTTTTTTTCTTTCTGCTGACCTCTAAAGATAAATTTGATGGGTCTTGCAATCTTAGTTGACAGGTATTTATTTTAAAGCCTTCAAATGTATCTTTCTACTTCTTCCTGGATTTCAGGTTTGTGCTGAAGGTTCTGAAATTACTCTGCTGTGTTTGATTTTCATGTGGAGTGCTATTTTTTCCTTACAGGCTTCAATAATTGTGGGTCTTTTTACTACTAGTATTTTCTCTATAGTGTATAACACGTGGTTTTTCTCTTTGGGGTTCTAAGTGTTATTTGTGTTTGGATATCTTTTTCCCCTCCAGGTTTGAGAATTTTTCATAATATAGTTTCATTAGATATATTTTCTATATATTAGATATATATATTTCTATGCTTTGAGTTTTATTTCAGAAATTATTTTCCTCATAAATTCTTAATATTTCCCCTCTTAATCATGTCTCAGATTTCTTGGAAATTGTTATTAGAATCTTTTATTTATCTATTTTTCTGTATTGGGTCTGACTATAGTATTTCTTTAGTCTTACCTTTCATTAATATTCTTTCTGCTGTTTGATCTAGTAGACTGGTGATGCTTTCCAGGATTATTTTACGTTTGTTTCATTGACATCTTCATTTCTAGTCTGTCGTTGGTTTTATTTGTGTTTTGAAATTTCCTTTTTTCTTGTGGATTATTTCACCTTCTGCATTGCTGACTTATTCACATCCTGAACTGGATATTTTTTTTTAGTCACCTTCTTGCTTATTCCATTATTGAAGTGATTGCCCAATCTTCCAACCTGACTTTTGAGTTGTCTGTTTATAATGTCAACCAAGTCAGTATCCTTGGTTTTGTTCAGTGAAAAGTCATGGTCTTCTGGAGGCTGTTCCTGCGCAGCCACAGTAGAGTCTGTGAACTTCTCACTCCATTTCATTGTATTGATTTCCTCTTTCTCCAACTTTTCAGCTCTCCTATCACTACTTTTGTGAATTATATTGTCTTAGTTAGGGTTTCTATAGCTGCAAAGAGACACCATGACCACAGCAACTCTTACAAAGAAAAGATTTAATTGAGATGGCTTGCTTACAGTTTCAGAGGTCCAGTCCATTATCTTCATGACTGGGAGCATGGCAGCATGCAGTCAAACAGACACGGAGCAGCTGAGAATTAATCCTACATCTTCCAGGCAACAGTAAGACAACTGACTGTCATACTGAGTGAAGCTTGAGAAATGAGACCTCAAAGCCCACCCCTACATTGACACATTTCCTCCAACAAAGCCACATCCCCTAATAGTGCCAATCCCTATGGATGCCATTCTTTTCAAACCACCACAATTATGCTCTTGTACTCCCTCCCTCCCTTTTCCCCTCTTCTCTTCCTCTCTCTCTTGCTCTTTCTCTGCTCTCTCTCTTTGAAATAGTCTTCTCTTTGTTATCAAAATGCTTCTTGTTTACCACATCACTGGCAGGAAGTCTCTTATAACCACTTTGTTCTAGAACTTCAGTTTCATTTAGGACTTCTGAGAGGAGCTTTCAAGGTTTGGACAGAGCCCAATGTAGAAGGCAATATCAGGTAAGGCTCAACAATCAGGCCCTGGTGGAGCTCTCTGTAGATATGTGTAAATGTTAGTGATTATTGATACAAATCATTATTAGTAGCTATTTTTAAGAAAAACCAGTTCTATAACAATCTACATTTTAATGTGTATTTTCTTATCACATGGCATTTTAACATTTTTTATTTTACATTTCTGAGATAGTAACTCTCACTAACATAGCCCGAAGCCTCAAATATAACAAATCAACACTACTTAAAATACTTTTAAAAAATCTAAACAACAGTCCCACATGTACAGTAAGAAGTTTCTATAACAATGAAAAGTAAAAATAGCCTCTCTGCCCAATCTGATGAAGCAAAGCTGTTTCTGAATTTGTTATTGAGGTTTAAAAAGGCAAGGAATTTAACTAAATGGATGGGGAGGGGAATGGTTCCACAGACAGCTATGCTATGTCTGCCAGTAAGAAGAAGTCCTGAAATGGACACCCAGAAGTGATGCTTGGAAAATACATTAGTACAGTTCTACATTCTGTGATGTCACAGAGTGGTTGGATGAGTCAGATGGTGACCATGGAACTAGAGACTCAACCTATCCAAATAAGATTCTGTGTGTGCTACTCCTGTTTAGACTTTTCTCACCTTCAAAGTGGAGATAAAGACTTTTGTGGTAAGGAACTAGCCACTAAATAATGGGTAGCCTATTGTCCGCTAGCCCTTAATACCTGTGAGGTCTATAGCTATAGTAGGTTCTACTTTATAGGCTTCAACATCTATGGGTAACAAATACTAAAAATAAATTTGTTGTTGATGTGTGGAATACATACAAAAGCATTGTTATCAATGTTCCAAATACAACACAGTTTAAGAGATATTATATAAAACTTTCTCTGTATTAGGTATTCTAAGTGACCTAGAAAGGATTTAAGGAGGACATGTATGTTCATGTTGTGTGTAAATATTAAGCTCTTTATCTAATTATGATATCAGTAGACATTTCTGGAATCTTTTCTTTCTGAAGAAATTTTCTAGAGGAGATTTTTGCTGTTGTCTACATACAAATATGGTATTTTAGAGCAAACATAATTTAAGAGATGAATGTGATAACACAAATCAGACTTTGAATCTTAAATGTTTTTGCAACTCAACAATGCCATCATATTTTCTTTCCAGCATCTTAACTTCTTCATTGGTAAATAAAACTGGTGTAGAACAATAGTTCCAACATCATAACATAGATCAAATTACCTGGAATGCCCATTAAGCAGATTCCCAAGTTGTATTTACAGTTTATGACCTAGCAATCTACAAATCAGCATTTTAACACAGTAGAAAAAATTCTCCTGTGAAGCTATTGTTTCAGAGACTTGTCTAAACTGGAAATTTTTTGTTGTTTCTAAGGTTTTCTCCCTTTTCCCTTATTTTTCAAATGTAAGATATTAAAGACTTGGGAATGATAGGATCACTACACTCAGGAACTGAAGAGTAGTTGTGGTTGCCTGAACAAGACCAAGCCTGCCAACAGTCCAGCTTGGATGTGGGAAGCTGCTCACAAGCCCCACTCCTAGCTGAGATGACATTGACAGTTGATGGATTCAGGGAAAAGAAGAGACAGCTTTCCCTAAGGGTGTGTTACCATGCTCTGGTGGATGGCCCTAGACTCAGGATTATATGGGCAGCACAAACTGGACTCAGTGAGTTATGAAAAAAAAAAAGAAAGAAAATGGCATAAAGTTGGGAAGGGGGTTGGGAAATGGCTCTAAGACAAGTTAGGGAAAGTAGCAGAGGATGAATATGGTCAAATGCATTGTATGTATGTATGTATATATTTATATATGAACTCAGAGAATTATTAAAAATATTTTATTAAAATTCAGACCCCAATAATGTCTCTATCACACAGTGAATGTTAATTTGATTTTTATCTTGCAAATTTCAATACAATCTACATACATGTCAGTGGAGTTTCTGTATCTTTGCACTTGTATACATCAGCCTCATGCTGATTGCTGCAGGTTTTAAATGCCAGACACTACAATAGAGGATTATTAGCAATTAAATGCAAAGAAAAATGCAAATCTGGCAAAAAAGATAAAATTTTGAAAGTCTTTTAACATGTTCCAATATCTTGCAAACTCATGTCAAGGCTCTGACAGAGTGAAGTCATTTGATTAAGGTTGATCAAATGATCAAATATGAGGAAATAATAGGCTTCAAACAAGATGGCTTGAAATATGAAGGTAAAACAATTCCTTGGAGGAATTAATAAGTCTCACAAATTCTGTTGTAAAAGTTTAGTTAATTGTATTTTTGTAAACTGATGGCTATCTTGATTATCAATTTGAAGGAATTTGGAATTACCATGGAAATAACCCTATGGGCATGTTTGGGAAAGAGTTTCTAAATTAATTTAATTGAAATGGTGAGGGACTCATCAGTTTGATGATCAATTCAAAGATTTGATATCAACATGATTGGAAGGATGACATTTAAGAGGAGAGTATAAACTCTGTGAGGAGGGCTTCATGGGCATGGTGACTTTGGGGAGTGTCCTCTAATTAAACCTGGACATAATATCTACATTACTGAATTAAGTGGGAATGTCTTCAGACAACTACAAAGTATCTTCAAACAGTATAACTACAAAGAGAATTACACCATTGAGTGGTTGTGTCCCTTCAAATGATAGACATTCAAAGACTAGTCAGACTGCTCAAGCAGGCACTTCTACAAGCAGGAGACTCTGCCCAAATTGTAATATGTCACATCATCCCACAAGTGCATCCAGCTTTCACCTGTAGATTAAAAATGGGCATCTATTTTTTAAGCTATCATTTCTAGAATTTTAAGAGATTGTAAATAATATGTGTGACTTGGTATGTAGTCAGAGCCATATGTTTTTAGGAGTGGCTTTATTTTCTGATGAGACAATAAGGGCCACTGGGTATCTTTCCCAGAAGTTCCTGGTGTCCTTTCCCACCACCTTAACTCCAACAGTTCGATCTATAACAACCCTAGTAATAAAGTGAAGTCTATTAGGAGACATCTGCAAGGCTGGCCATGAGGTAACCTCTTCACCTCAGAAGGGGTAGCTGAATCTGGTGTATAGGCTATCCCTGCCCATGATTCTGTGCAGTTCCCTGAAGTTGAGCCAGGAATTTTTTCATGATGAGATCAGCCAGCTCCCATTGGCCAGACACAGACTTCATTAGTCATTTTTTGTTTACACAACAGGTAAATATTCCCAGAAACTGCATGCATTTCTGCAGGTTTCCTATTTAAATGCCTGTGTGCATTTGTGAACCCATTTTCTTGAAGAACCAAACATTTTAAACAATATAAGTCTTATTCCCAATGTAAAAGAGCTGCTGAGAAAATTGAGGAAAAAATGCTAAGACAATTTTTTATAAGAGTCACATAGACTAGAATCAAAGTGGAACACCACATGGCTGGGGAGATGGTCCCATGGGTAAGAGTGCTTGTTGTGAACGTGTGAGGATCTGAGTTCAAATCCCTAGCATCCACATAAAAGGCCAGTCATGGCTCCATGTGCCTGTAGTCCCAGGATAGGAGAGGTTAGTTGGAGATAGATGGGTATTGAAAGCTCAGAGGACAGCACAGAGACAAAAGGACAAGTTTCAGATTGAATGAGAGAACTTCTTTCAAAGGACCAAGGGAGAGGGTGACAGAGGAAGACACCCAACATCATGTTCTGGCCATGTGTGCATACAGATATGTGTACCTGCACACTTACATGGGTGCATGCCCTACACATACACATAAACACACAGCATCATAAACATACATACCACATGGACACATTACACACACACACACACACACACACACACACACACACACACACACACACACACTACATACACACCAAAATGGACCAGAGGTTTTGAGGAATGAAGACTACAAAACAAACAGATCTTGGTACAGCTAAGTGTATAAAGATACCAGGAGGAAGTCATGCAGCAGTGTGAGTTATGGTGAATGTGTTGTTATTCCTGATCTTAGGTAAAGATTTGCATACATAAAACACATGCATTACTATTTTATGAATGTGTAAGCTGTGCCAAAACTTGTACTACTTACAAATCTGGGTTCAAGAACTCAGTCTTTGGGCCTACACAGATAGCTTCTTGAGTCTCATGGACCTGATGGGAAAGCTCCAGAGTAAGCTGCAATGGGTGATGCTCCACACTGAGCAGCTAGCACAGGACTCCACAGGTTATTAATTTCAGGCTGATAGATAAGTTGACTTTAGTCTATATTTTCAGGAAAGATCAGGTTAGTTATATATAAGACATTAGCTTTAAAATTGGTAACTGGTAAGAGATAAAGCAAAGAAATAGAGAACAAATCCAAAGCAACAGGCCCTGCCTCTCTCTGGACCTAGAGAATCAAATTCTCATGGTCTCAGTTTGAAAAAGAGGTGAGAGATGTAAGCTGTAAATTAACAAGCCTGGTGCCATTTCTCCCCATCTCCTAGGTGAACACATGCATGGGTAGCCTGAATAGTAACCAATTCTTCAAACTCAGATTCTAACATAAACACTGGTCAGGATCTCATGTAGCTTAGAATGTTTTCAAGCTTGCTATGTAGCTGAGGAGGACCTTAAACTCCTGATCCTCATGGCTATACAGCCTAAGTGCTGGAACTTCAGGCTGTGCACCAATACACCCAAAATGTTCTTTTAAAGTTTTATTTAAATACTTATATTTCATTTTTATTTATATATTGATTTTAGTGTATGTCTGTGTGAGTGTACACCACATCTGTGCAGGTGCCTGCAGAGGCCAAAAGAGGGAGTCAGGCCCTCTGGAACTGGAATTACAGGTGGTTGTGATCCTGTTGCTATAGGTACTGGAATCTCTTGAGTCCTTCTGAAGAGTAGCAACTTCCTTTAACTGTTCGGCCAGGTCTCCAGCCTCTAGAACTGTTCTTTTTACAAGACAAAAATTCACAGGGGTGTTTTTCTTAAGAAAGGAGCAGAGGCTGCTGCCCTGTCTTGTTTGAAGATGGACTGCACTCCCCACATAGGGGAACACGCTGCCAATTTTATTATGCCTGCTACAGTGATCCTAATTATTCCCAGCTACATGTGGCCCATTGATTTGTGCCTGGTGCAGTACAGAGTGATTTAAACTCTGTTGCCTTCCTCATCACTCTCCAGAGAAAACACAGCCAGAAGCATCTGTGCTGCCTGTGTCCATAGGGCCTCGAGGATATCTGGTCACCATGAACTATTCAAGGAATTAATAAATTGCCAACAGGACACTGATTTGTGCAGTTCCCTCTATTTGATGTTTATCAGGCCATTCTTGGCTAACCTTGTTCATTAAGAGCAAAGTTTGGGGCTAGGGAGATAGCCGGGCTGTAAAGAGCACTTGCTGCCCTTGCTGAGAATTTGAATTCTGTTCTCAGAACCAACATGGTAACTCAAAAACCTCCAGCCACTGAGTTCTGGGGTCTCTGATGCTCTCTTGCCTCCTTGAACAATGCATTCACTTGGTATACAGACATACATGTGGACAAGCACTCATACACATAAAGTAAAACTAAATCTAAGGCATGAAGTGCTAAATTGTTTTGAACATCAGTCCCTTTTTTGCCATTGCAAAACAACCTTCTTCATCATCCTGGGCTTTCTGTCATGGTCCTTCTTATATGTTCTTCTACACCTTCATCTGTGCTCCCCCCAGTTTCATCTCCCTCTTTCCTTGGATCTTTTATAGCATTAGGGGGGTATTTGATCCTTTTCACTTAATATTGTTTTGTCTAAAAATCATCTTAGTTTTAGAGAACAGACTTTCTATAAATATTTATTGAAAACATGTATCCTCCAGGTAGGGTAGATCCTATTAGCCTCATTTTATTATGGATAAATGACTCATGGTCACATTAAACAGTAGACAGACTAATATAAAAAACTCATAGAGCTAGCCCAGCTCCAACTTCATATTCATTATTAATTATGGCAAGGAGTCTCTAGAACTTATCTCATTGTCTGCCACATCCTCCCCAGGATGTAGAATTTTATTATTCCCACTTACATAAAGAATTTGGGGCATGTGAGAGCCTTATGACTTATTTAAAACTTGTGCAAGTGCTGACTGGTGGATCCTGAACTATGTTTTACTTCTGAACTTGTGTTTTCTCTAGTGTGTGGTGCAGTGTAACATGCTGAGTTGCATGCACGTGCATGTAGGGTTTGTGGATCAAACTCCAAAGTTTAATTTCACAATCTGGAAGCTTGTCCAACCATGGCTCAGGAAGCCTTTTCTCTCTGCATATATCTAATCAGAGGAGAGAACAACAGAGAACATCTCTCTGCCGATATGTTTCTATCCCAAATGCCTTTGATCACCATATGGCTTTCTAAGTGTCACAAGTATTAGATAAGACCTGCAGAGAGTAATTAAGACTCATATATCATAGGTCAGTGAATCAACCCCCTGCTTCACATAGCACCTGCCAGAGAATTATTTAACTCCTATGAATGACCTGGAAATCATAAGTCAAGTAAACACATCAGGTGAGCAGTGACCCACCTGTAATTCAGGCAAGAACTTTTCTGACCGTATGTTCTAAAATCACCTCCCCTAAGGAGATTGTGTGAGGCTAGCCAAGTAGGTGTCAATGCCTTTCCTTTGATTTAATTGGGTGACATTTAATGACCCTTTAATAAATGCTTGCTTCGTTGCTAAACACTTCATGTTTTAAATGCTATTTGGTCCTCACAGCACCTCTAAGCACTAGGTTGTATCACTGTTATTATTTTATAGATGAAGGAGCTGAGCCTTGGAGAAGCCCATTGTCTTGATCCATGGTTGTTTATTTCATAGTGGTTAGAACAAGAGCTACTTCCATAGGGCTCCTCTCAGTATCATTTTGTGTTTATTTTATTTACTGATAACTATCTTGTTCAGCTTTAACTGCCAGCTTGACACAACCTAGAATCATCTGAGAAGGGAGTCTTTACATAAGAGGAAATGGGAAATCTACTGTAAGACTGTGGCTAGGTCAAGGGAAGGGAAATACACACACACACACACACGCACGCATGCACACACACACGGTCTTGTTAGTGTTCTAGTTTACTTTCTGTTGCTGTGATAAAACAATTTGATCAAAAGCAACTTATGGTCAGAAGAGGCTTATTTTAGCTTATAGGTACTGTTCTTCATTGAAGAAGGCCAAGACTACCTGTCTAGGGAATGGTGCCACCCACCATTTTACATCAGTTCTATATCATGTCTATATCAGTTTATAATCAAGACTGTCCTGCACAGACATTCACACAGGCCAATAGACAGTGACATCTGGTTTTCTGGATCATTGAAGTTCAGTGATGTGTGGATGAGCCATCCAGGGCTTTGGCTTTATCTCCAGTATCCAGATCCTACTCAGTCAGCATCTGGGTCAGAATTGGTCAGATGGGTTAGTTATCCAGGATGTCTGAATGTCTGATCCTCATTGGCCTACTTTGCCATATCTCTTTTGTGTGTGTGTGTGTGTGTGTGTGTGTGTGTGTGTGTGTGTGTGTGTGTGTGTATCCCATCCCAAGATACGAGGAAATGGTTTAAACTCACCTTGTAACACCCAGCACTTATGGAGCTCACTCACCTAGGAATGGTTATTTTCAGATACTTGTGTGATAGCCCTCTTCAGGTTATTCAGACTTCAGCTCACATAATATAGCCCTCTTCTTCAAAAAGATGCCAGGAGCCTAAACACTGCCCTTCTTTTACTTTACTTCATCTAGCATATTGACTAGAAAATACTAAGTTTATCTGGTTGCTTGCTTCACTTTAGGACCTATCATACAGTAACACTCCAGGTGGCAATAGGGGGTCATCATGTTTCTATTGGAATGTAAGCTTCATGCAAACAATGCAGTGTTGCTTCCAGCAACTAAGTGTACACATGGATGTACACAGAGGAATGGATTCATGGAGAGAGTGTTCTGTGCCAGCACTAAAGAATTTTATATATTTTATTTCGTTTTCTTATTGAGTTTCATACTATGCTTCTCTGAATTGGGTCCTGATACTAGCAGAAGGGAAAACTGAGGCTCAGATAGGGAGGTATTAGTGTGCAGCCATACTTCAGCAAAGCAGAAAAACCAAGATACAAACCTCCTCCTAGCTGGCTCCAAAGAATCATCCTTCCTTTATTATCATGCCATGAACTCACATTCTTTTTTTTCTTCAGACAAAAGCAGCTGATTTCCTGTTGACTTCCAAATGTATTTTGAATAGAAAAGGTTCCTTACTTCCTTACGTCATGCTTAGCAAGGAATGGAAGGTTTATGCTGTTACTCTGTGTGGTGACTGGCCCAGAGAAATTGTTTCCTTGTGTGTTTTTGTGCAACACTGACCTTGTATCTTTCCTCCAGGGAAGAAGGCTATATTGTCTAGAATTTTATGTTATTCTCTCTGTCCCTAGGGACCTCAACTATGCTGGATATCCTAAATACTAAAACATCATATCTCCTAGTACACTAATTACTGGTGGTACCTTCAAAGCCACAGAGAGCAAGACCTCAGATTTAATTAAGCCAAGGCTGTAACAGTCTGGGGACAGCTGGTGATGAGATAAAACATGCTGTCCTCAGTCACAATGGGGTGAGGGCAGGCAGAATCCTGTGGTGAGTAACCCAGAAGGACAGGAGACATTTTGTGCTTATCTCAGAAGGTCACTGGATCTGGTTCCACAGTCCAAGGAGCTGGCAGACATGACTCCGGGCCAGCAGGTGCCTCTGTGCACAGGTTTCACAGTGTTCTTTGGCATTCATGATGCAAAGAAAGAATGATGTGAGAGTCAATAGCCTTTGCAGCTGCTGTGAAGAATCTATTCTGACACAGAGGGGTGGTAGCATGTCCTTCAAGCTCTATCTACTAGTAGCCTTTATGTGAGCTACTTTTCTCATTTCTGTGACCAAATAATGACAAAGAAGCAACTTACAGGAGGAAGTATGGATTCTGGATTGTGGTTTGGAAGTTTGTAGGCCCTCATGTCAAGGAAGACATGGTGTTAGCACATGTACACAGGAGTAACAAAAGAAAAGTGAAACTTCCTGCTCATGTCTCCAGGGACAAGAAAGCAGAAAAAGAAATGAGCTAGTGTTCAACTTATATGAACCTTAACAATGGATGGAGCTTCACATGATCATGGTAAGTCTTCTCAGTCTCAGTTAATCCTATTTGGTGATGGCTGTTCACACCACATTCACACATACACACACACACACACACACACACACACACACACACACACACACATACACAACACACACACACACACACAGCACAGGCACACACACCAGCACACAAACACACATTTACACCTATAAACACAAGCATTACACACATACAAGCACACACACACACACACATGTATACAGGCACACATGCAAGCATACACATGGACACACAGAAACAGAAACACATGCACATACAGGCACACACAAACAAAGGCATTTCACTAATACACTGAGGTGTTTAACACTCCACATTCAATTTAACAATTCAACCATCATACTGTTCCAATAAACTTGTACTTCCACAAGCCTCTGATTTTATTTAATATTTATGTTATCTAGGGTGAGTGAAGTTGTGTTATAGCTACCCACGAAAATCATATTGCCATAGTCATTATTGGCATCATTGTAAGAAAAGCTGTCAGCATTTTTGAGCACACTCTTTTGGTCAGAATTATTCACAGTGAACAATTGCATGTCTCCTAAAATCCTCATACCAGAAACCAAGAAGATACAAATATTCCTGAATTCATTTTTTTTAATGTTGTGGATGAGGAGGGAAAACACACATGATTCTTTGGCATAAATACAGGCCTATCAAGGAGTTAGTGAGCTGGGGGCAGTAACAGTCATATCTCAACTGAAGCTTTGCAGAGAGGCAAGATGCAAAGCCAGTGGGGACCACATGCTCCTCCCATGGGACTGACCAATCTGGAAATTGACCTTGACACTACTTCCTGTCAATCTCAAACACCATTTCAACATTGCTTCAACACAGTTTCTCATACAGTCACTCCAACCAGTTAGATTTTGTTGTTGTTGTTGCCAAGATTTCTAATTACTGACAGGCAAAATATTTGAGAGATAGAAATGAGATTGTTCTCATGTGGAAATGAAGGCAATCTCAGTTTGTAGTTAACAGTTATCCACCAACACAAGCTCTGTCCAGTGTTAGAATTCAGCAATGCTTAGAAGAGGAGCCTGTTCTTGAGAAGATGGAGTAAATAATGTTTATTTTAAAATATATGATGAATAGAGTAAGAGTTAGCTTGGTTAGTACATTTGTTTTACAAGTATGAGGACCTTAATTCATTCTCTAGAACCCACATAAAGAGTCAAGAATATAGAGCTGGTCTCAGTGCAGAGTAAGAGATTACAGAATGTTCATTCCTAAATTGGACATCTTTATCACATCCCCACTCTATCCCCCTGGGATTCAGGAATTCATGAAGGGGATGGAAAGAATATGAGGCAGACAGTGGATGACTACAGTCAAACAGTGTTTCCTGAACACAACAGGCAGTTTCACACATTAACTCACAGAGATTGTGACAGCATGCAGAAGATCTGAACAAGACCAAACCAGAAAAATTCCAGCATGGAATAAGTAGGAGGTAGGGAAGTGTCACATATAGCTAAAGTCCTATTAGCAAGTGATGGCCACTAAGGGCCAGTTCTCTTCAGGGATATTATCCATGAGAGGCCAATTATCCAAGCATTTACTGACAGCACAAATTAGATTTAATGGTTGAAAAAAATTACACAAACTTGGGTGGGTAGGGAACGGATAGGTCTAGAAAGAATTGGGAGGTAAACTGATCAAAATATATGCAATGAAAATTTCAAATAAATAAAATTATATGATAAAGAGGACAGAAAAGAAATCTTCAGTTATTAAAAAAAATTTAAAAATTATAAGAAGCTGAATATAGTGATGTGCACCTATACCCTAGCAATGACAAGATGGGAAATGGACATAGGTCATTCCCTGGAAGTTCACTGGTCGGGTGACCAAGCTTACTTGCCAAAGTTTAAGGCTAATGAGAGACTTTGTCTCACCCAAAATATAAAGGTAACTGATGAAGAACACCTGAGGCTATCCTCTGACTTCCACATGCCACACACACACACACACACACAGGAGAGAGAGAGAGAGAGAGAGAGAGAGAGAGAGAGAGAGAGAGAGAGAGAGAGAGAGACACCAGATATTCTTCATTCTTCACTGTGTAAACAATGCAGGGAAAGGGGCTAGAAAATGAGAATGGAAAAGCTATTCTAGGCAGAGTGATTCAGGGGGTTCTATGCGATCAAGTGACTTGAGAACACAGACCTGTCTGAAGCAGGAACAGAAATGTGGGAGAAAACCTCAGAAGTCATTGGTTGCCTTTGGGCCTAAACAGGTAGCCCTGGCTCCTCTCCAAACTCATCCACTCTCCTCTTCAAGTCACTTCCAAACACTCCTGCCATAAGAGCTTTACACTTTGGCATATGGTTTTAAGTTCTGTCTTATTTTTGTGGGTGTGCTATTTTAGGTAGAGGCCATAACATCTTCTGATTCTGAGCCTTCTGTGAGTCTTTTGTGAGGAGACTTGGAGGCAACATTCACTAACACATGTTCCAAACACAAAGCAGCAATGTCCCGGTTCTTGGTAAACAGTATCCTTTGCTTGAGTTTAGCTTCTCACACTTGATGGTTATAGGCATTAATGGAATGAGTAGGTTAACATTCTGTAGTTGGTGGGTGCTGTGGATGGAGGTCTAAAGTGTGTGTGTGTGTGTGTGTGTGTCCCTGAAGGTGTGCACACCAGTGCAAATGCATAATGAAGCTATACGTTGATGTTGGGATGTCTTTCTCAATCACTTCTGTAGCTTATTTTTTGAGACAAGGTCTCTAACTGAATCTGGAACTCACCAATTCAGTTAGATTAACTGGCCAGACAGTCCCCAGATCCACATTTCTGTACCCAAAGCACTATAGCTACAGATATGTGCCACCATGCCTGGTGTCTAATGTGGGTACTGGGGACTCATATTCAGGTCCTCATGCTTGCCTTTTACCCACTGAACCATCTTCCCATCCCTGGGCTGAGACTCTTCAGGGGCAAAGCTTCTTTAAGGGCATCTCATCAGCTTCTCTGTGTCCTCTAACAAACCAAGAAACAGCATTCTGATGCTATTATCTTAGTTGGTAGAAAAAAAAGTTAAAACATCACCAAATTGCTAATTGATATTTCTCAACAAGAGCATTCTTCAATGTCTCAGAGAGCCAACATTCATAGGGACATCTGTGAAGCCACCTTCCACTTAGGATGCCCCATGCTCCTCTCTTCTGATGTGTCTTTGCAGAGGTCCAGGCTGTGACCAAGGTATCTCATACTCAGAATAACGCAATGTGTGATTCTTAGCTTAGTTATTGAAGCCGCTGAATGTCTTTCCTAACTTCCTGGAGCATTCTGCCTGGAACAAGCCAGACTCCTTGCTGTGAAGACATTCAGGTGGGCCTGTAATGACATGTGTTTGGAAAGGTTTCTCCACAATCAGTACCAATCATGGGAGTGCCACACTTGGGAAGCAGATGCATTCACAGTGAAACCTGCAGTGTCACTTGGGCTTACAAAACTGACTGCGGACTTATGAGACACTGAAGGAAAAACTGCTCCTCTGAGCTATGCCTGAACATCTGACCCTTGAGAACTTTGAGGAGAGATAAGCATTCTAAGCCTCAGCTTTGGACAAGGATAAAGCATGACAAATATTTGGGGAGTAAGCCCTCTTTGCTCTTGGCCATGCTCACCTCCTTGCCATGTTCCATACAGCTCTGACTGACTGGCTGTGGCTGCCTTCTCTCACCCCCACCTCTTGAGAAACAAGGGGCTTTAAGAAGTGTGTTTGGGGGCTGGGAAGATGGCTCAGTCATATGTAGAGAACATTTTTCCTGCAAGGATAAGCACTTGAATTTGATCCCTGACACCCATGCCTTAAGAAAAGCTATGCGTAGAAGTAGCTGCTTCTGGCTCCAGCACTAGGGGAGAGGGGGAAGTGGGGACAGGAGGATCCCTGGAGCCTGCTAGTCTGCTAATTCAGCTAAATCAATGAGCTTTGGGTTCAGTGTGAGACACTGTCTCAGTATAAGGTGGAGAGCAAATGAAGACTATTCCCAATATTTTACTTTTCTCTGGTTTAACACTCTCTGCTCTCAAAACTTCAATCTTCAGCAATTAAGTAATTGAGGCAGTGAAGTATTGACACAGGATCAACAGAGTAGGAATGAAGTGAAAATGTAACATATTTAGTGAGGGTCTAAGAACCAAGAGGCCAGGGAATGTTCTGTGAGACTGTCTCCTAATAATCTCTGAAGCTACACCCGTACAGTCTCACCAACATACCTGCCCAAGCAGGAACAGAACAATGACAATAACAATAGATATGCCAAGTGGATATGTGAAATGCACCTGAGGCCTCATTACTATGCAAAGAACTATAGGCAGCTAAAGGATGCTGAGAATGGGAGAAATAGTCTTCCCCAGGGAAGAGCACACACAATGGTTACCCAACACCAAATGATCAGCCCTGAAGGATTTTGAATTTTGACTTCTGTGGAATTGCATTAGTGTGGTGCTCACAAGTATGGCCTCTGTCCGTGGTTAAGAACGCTGCCCTTCCTCCCCTCGGTGGATTCTCATAGCCAGAACCTTGGAGCCCCACTTCAGCTCTGCTCATATGTTGCTTCTTTCCACTCAAGGCCTTGGGGAAATAGTGTGTTTACCTATTGCTGGAGCACAGCTGAACAGATGGTAAACGTCCTGCCTTCTGCCAACAAGAGTTAGGAGGAATAACTAGAATTCATTTGCTTGATACAAACTCTAGCCAGGGATTTAACTGAGAGTTGGCCAAGGTAAGCTGTTAGCCAATGATTGATTCCACAGCTCCTAGGAAAGGCCTGTGTCTGCCTGGTGGCCCTTGCAGTTACCTCAGAGAACAAGGAAATGCTTAATGAGGATTATCCTTGCATCTGTTGCTAACCCAGTGCCCACTACTCATCCTTCTCTGCTGTGGGTATTTCAAGAGCTCATTTCAGGGCATTTTTTTTTCTTTGTGCTGTTTGTTTTAGGTTTTGCTGTTTGTTTATGGAAAGAAATGTAAAAGTAGACATGCACATGAAACTTTGAGGGATATGGTAGTATGTAATATCCAAAGACCAGCTGGCCTACAAATTAATGATGGTCTGGGATTTTAAGAATCATTTAGAAAATGAAGAGGGTTATAGATTCTCAGGCTTCCTCCTCAGAGATCTCAATTCCATAGTCCTGGGAACAGATTATAATCTGGTTTTAAACTGTTATGTATATGTAATGCGGTGCCATCCACATGCCACAGTTAGACAAGTAGAGGCCAGAAGACAACTTTGTGGAGCCAGTTCTCTATGAATTTGTGTGGCTTCTAGAGATTGAATTCACATAATCAGGCTAGCACACCAAGTGTCTCTACCCACTGAAACATCTATCATCTCTATCATCTGGTTCTAACACCTTAAATAGTTATATTCTATTCTACAGTGTGTGTTCATAGATACTTTTTTGATACAGTGTTTCACGTGTAGCTCAAGTTGGTCTGGAATTCACTGAGTAGCAGAAATGACCTTGAACTTCAGAAATTCCTGATTTGGTATGATTATACCATCATGCCCAGTTTATATGGTGCTGGGCATTGAATGCTAGACAAGCATTCTCCTGAGATATGTTTTCAGCCCATGCAATTTACTCTTAAATCCAGTACTCAGCTACACACCAGCAGTGGAGGAGTGTACCCCTTTCTCTGCATCCTCTTCAGCATAAATTGTCTTTGGTGTTTTTGATTTTAGCCATTCTGGCCAGTGTAAGACATCTTTTCTTACAGAAAGGCCAGTGCTTTGATAGCTGTGGTCAATGTGTCCTTTAGAGACTTATTCTCACACATTCATAAACGTGTGACTGGCTTGGAAATTACCCTTAGCTTTTGCCTTTGTTTTTTAAGACAGCATAGGTGGCCTCCTACCCAGTGGTCTAAGGATAATGACTGAAGTAATGTCTGTTTGGTTACTGGCTGCAGAGAAAAAAAAAAACAAAAAAACAGATCTCCACATGGAGGATTTTCTATCTCCTGCTGGAGCACTGATTGATTCTTTATTTACTAAGAGGTTCTTAGGCTGTAAAGGTTCCCATACAAAGGCCTCATACCTGTCAACACAAGCCATAAAGCCAGTGGGGGAGAATGTTTAAGTACAGAGGAAAAAAATATTTGAGATGAACTACAGGATACGCAAATTATATTAGATCTAGCATTTTACGTTGGGCATTTAAACCTATTTATTAGTATGATAGTAGTAATAATATCAGTATCATGCATTATGTTATATTCTTGTGTGTGTGTGTGTGTGTGTGTGTGTGTGTGTGTGTGTGTGTGTGTGTATGCTTGTGCATTGTGCGGGCACATGTGTGCTTCTGCATACCTGTGTTGCACTGAGGACAACGTGGAGTGTCAGTACTCATTTTCCACTTCGTTTGAGACAGGGTTTCCTTGTTGTTCATTGCTGTGCATGCCAATCTCCCTGAGAGAGAACTTTCAGGTAGTTTCCTGTCTCTGTGCCCCGTCCATAGGGGAGCTGGAATAAGAGCTGTATGGTCTGGAGTCTGACTTCAGGAGAGTTCTGAAAGTCAGTTCCTCTCTCTTGCATGACCAGTACTTTCCTCACTGAGTCATCCTCCCTAGCCCGTGGTGTTACATTCTTTGCAGGTGGTATTTCTTTTAATCTCCCGTTGATTGAGTTTAACAATTGTTGATAATTTATTGCTAGTTAGTAACATGTGTATTGCTAGTTAGTAACAAGACCAGAATCTAAACACTTTGATCATTTTGAGTTTAGGACTTATGTTCTTATACTCTGGTCATTTTTTCTTCTTTTCTGTACTCCATAGTTTATTAATTTTGTGTGTGTGAGTGTGTGTGTGTGTGTGTGTGTGCATATGTACACATGTGCACACACACACATCACATTCACATAAACACAGGCACACAAATATGTACCCATACACATGCATATAAACACACACAGACACACACCTACACAGACACACACATGCACACATATGTACACACACACACACACACACACACACACACACACACACACACACAGATTCACAAATGTGTCTTTGAGTCCTAGCTTCTCAGTCTGTCCTGAGATGTAATTACCACAGCACCTCCTTTGTTAGGAAGTAGCGAAAAAAAAATAACTGTAAATATTTATCTGTGCAGAAGACGTCTTATAATCCTATCTCCTGAAACATTATCCTCACCTATGTGGGCAAAGACAATTAATGAATGAGTTGTTTGTTGAGATGGGAGTCTTTCAGAACTCTTCAGAACTGCCATGCATCATGGCCATAAGATATTTTTCCAGCCAATGAATTTTGTTCAAATTCTCCTTTATGCCTGCAATATTCCTGCCTGCTGAGTTAGTCAGGACATTTTGATTAAAAATGAAAAAAAAAACCCACGCAGCTCAGAATCCCAAACTGGAAATTGTGAAAATTCATGGCTCACAATAGTGACCAGTCATATACTAAGCATCTTTAGTGTAAGTAGGTACAGGCTTAATTACCATATTAGTAATATTTGTCTTTCTTGGCTTTTTCTCTCACACTAGATTTCTTCAAGAATGGAAATCGTGTCCCTTGCTACAATCTAGGAGAGAAAGTGTCTCTCTCACTGAAAAACAGTTCACAAACTACAGTTTATTTGGCCAAATTAAGTTAATCCCAGATTGAGTGGATGTAATATAAGGACACTGTGTTCTGGTTGGCCATGTGACCATGATGGATCCAAGTCCTACAATACACATGGGGCTAGTATGGAGGAGTTGGTTAACTATGGTGAGGGAAGGATAGTTTTCCAAAGGAGAATGAGAGTTATTGTCAACTATAGGTTACTAGAGCCCCATTGTCCAGGGAGGAACACTTTCCCTACTCTGTTGTGAATTAAATAGACAAAAGAAAGATTAATAGGGAAAACTGTGTTTGTCAGTGTGCTTACTGGAGTGCCCATGTTCCAGAGCTTATGAATGGACACAGGTTTCAGCACCTAACTGCTCTAGTTTGCTTTTCTGATGCTGTGATAAAAATATGGCTGATAATAAGTTGGGGAGCAAATGGTATATTTGGCTCACGTTTCCAGGCCATGGTCCATCAGTGAAAAGAGTCAGGGCAGGAACTGAAGTAGAAGCCACAGAGCAAGGCTCCTTAATGACCCACTTTCTGCTTTCTACTCATCTGATTTTCTTACACAGCTCAGGATGACCTATGCAGCAAAGGTACTGAACACACGTGTTCAGGCTCTCAAGGTATTTTGTCACAGGCATAACCACAAACCAATCTGATCTTAGGAATCCTTCAACTGAGACCCTCTTCTCAGGTGACTCTTGGCTGTGTTATGTTGATATAAAAACCAACTAGGACAGAAATTTACTAGAGAAAAGTACAGGAAGAAATGGGAAATAACACTTTGGCACTAATGCTGAGGAGATGAGATAAAGATATGGGTAATTGGTCCATCCTGCCATGACCATATACTTCCCTAACTACAGGAATGGGGTGGTTTTATTCTTAGTTTCCTTCTTTAAATAGAAACCACATGAAGACAGGTTTTACTCCTGCCTATTTGCCAAAACATTTTGATGAGAAGGGGAAAACTCTCACATGAGTTCTTAGATACCTTCAGTTTAAAATATCATCATACTCACACCGAGACCTTATGGAGATTGCCACAGTAGGTAGGACTAAAACTTTTACTTGATAGACTCTGAACCATACCTTCTCTAAGAACAGAGGGTGCCAATCTTTTAAGTATTCTCAAAATGACAGGGTCTTGAATCCTCTTCCCAACTTAGTATTCTCTGAATGCTTCCTCCAGAAGACTATGGCCAAGACATTGAATGCCTTCAAAGACAATAGAAAGATCTGTAGAGAATCTCTCTAGAATATGTATATAGGTGTGAAAATTTTCAAGAAATAATGCAGAAATTAGAGGAATGACTGGCTTCTTCAGTGTTTAGAAGAAATTATTGGGTCTGAACAAGTTGGGAGGCAAAGTGAACTTAAGGCAGAGCTTTTTGTTAATCCATGTTATTCGTTGGTGATAAAGTCAGCCAGGAATAGAGAAACCTGTAATTTTTAAATTTAATGAACTGCCTTTCTGTTCCTACGTGTCAGACAATCTGAAATTTACATTTTAGTTCAGTTCATCCTCGTGAGAACCTAGAAGTCAGGTAGTATTACCATCCCCATTTTCCACGAAAGGAAACTGAGTTGAACAAGCTAAATAATTTGTCAGACCCATCAGAAGTTTAAAGTGCTAGACTCAGAAATAGAATGGGGCAATCTATGATTTTCAAGGCAGCATTGCATTAGAAAAAAATATCTACACTGACAATCAGAAGATAAAGTTTAGGAAATCTACAAAATAGAACAAAAGGAGTTGAGAAACAATAGAACTGATAAAGAGCCACCTTAACTGATACTCTTTCCAAGGAAGAAGGTGAAGAGAGGACAGAGTTTTGAGTGTAGAAGGACATACCCATGATTGCAGGACATACCCATGATTCCAGTACTTGAGGGGTAGAGCAAGACATATTGCCACAAGTTTAATATCAGCCTGGATGACAGAGGACCTATGTGTAAAACAGAAAAAGAAATGTCACATGATACAGAACAAAGTATCGCTGATCTCAATCCGTGATTTATAGGTTGAAAAAATTTCCAGCACTACACACATCATTGGTATGCAGCTTCAAAACAACAACAATAACAAAACAAAACAAAAAAACAAAACAAAAACTCTCAGGGCAAATTTGTAGGGGAGTGAAAAGTGGGGATGAACAAACTGAAATCAAATTATAACCAACATTAGATGAATTTATAACAGCTTTTTTATTTTTGATTTTTTGTTGTTTTGTTTTTAAATTTTTTATTTAAATAAAAATCTTACTTTCCATACCAATCCAGTTCCTTTTTCCTCCCATCCTCTCATGCCTCCCATTAAACCCCCGTTCTATCCCCAACCATTCCTCAGGGTGGGTGAGACCTCCAATGGGGGGGTCATCAAAGCCTGTCATATTATTTGGGGCAGGAACTAGGCCCTCCCTCATGTATCTAGGCTGAGGCAGTTTTCCTTCATTGTGAATGGGCTCCCAAAGCCCATTTGTGCACTAGGAATAAATACTGTTTCCACTGCCAGAGGCACCATAGACTGCCCAGGCCTCCCAACTGACATTCACATTCAGGGGCCTGGTTCAGTCCTATACTGGTTCCCCAGCTGTCAGACTGGGGTCTGTGAGTTCCCACTTGCTCAGTTCAGTTGTTTCTGTGTGTTTCCTCAGCATGGTCTTGACACCTTTGCTCATCATTCCTCCCTCTCTACAACTCAATTCCAGGAGTTCCGCTCAGTGCTTGGCTGTGAATCTCTGCTTCTGCTTCCATCAACTAACTACTGGATAAAAGCTCTATGATGGCATTTAAGATAGTCATCAATCTCATTATAGGGGAAAGGCATTTAAGGTGGCATTTATACTATGTTTAGATTCTTAATTGGGTCATCCTTGTGGATCTCTGGACATTTCTCTAGTGCTAGATTTCTCTTTAAACTTATAATGGCTGCCTCTATTAAGGTATTTCTTTCCTTGCTCTCCTTCTTTATTCTTCTCCCAACTTGATCTTCCTGATACCTCATGTTCTCCTCCCCTCTCTTTTTCCCTCCTCTTTTTCCTCCTCCCTCCCTCCCTCCCTCCCTCCCTCCCTCCCTCCCTCCCTCTGTCCCCACTCCTCCTGTACTCCCAATGTGCTCAGAATATCTTGTTCCTTTCCTCTACTTTGGAGAACCATGTATGTCAGTTTCAAAGTAGATTTCTATACCATACTAATGTATCACTGAATGCATACTCACACAGTTGAAAAGGAACTTAACATAACACCCTTCTTGGGTAGATGTGGAGGATGTGATCTCTGAGATTACGAGAATATGGAGAATGAGGACATTGGATTTAGGGAACAATATGAGAAGACTTTTCCTGCCAGGTATTAGAGGCTGAAATAGGATTGCCTGGTATTCAATACATTTTCAGCTACATATACAGAATAAGGACATCTATCATGAAAAAAATAAGGATCAGGGAAAACAGATTGGCTAAATAGATGTTTATTCAGGGAGAAATGACTTGCAACAGAGGAAAATAAACATCACAGGTTCCAGCCTCAAGGATGCCTCTGGATGCCCTTTGTATCCATCCAGCCAGCAAGAGAGATCTCTGGGGTCCTCTGCCCCAGACCTAGCTCTTCCAGGTCACATAAGCTCCTGTTCCCACCTCCAATAGGCCTAGTCAGTGTGATAGGTGTGTAGAGAGTGAATATCTTACTACAATTTCCCTTTTAGTCTAAAGAAAAAATTAGGCTTGATACAAAACTAAAAACAAAAACAGTGAACATCAAGTATTCTCTAAGAAAAGGAAAATCAAGAGCATACAAACTTAAGACCTACATATCCAGTCCTAGGGTGAAGGCATGACAGAGATTACAATAGAGTCGTCCTAAGCTGGAAAGATTAAGTCTAGTACCTAATATTTCTATCTAGGATGAGAAAATAATAATTGTGATAGTCTAATCTTCAACCTCATCAAAGACCTGAGAAAGAAGATAACAATACTAGGGTAGGCAGGAAGTGCAGACGGGCAACTTCCAAATGGTGCATTGAGGACAGAAACAGCAGGCTACCTGGACAAAGTCTTACAGCCACCAGTTTTGGCTAGAGCCTAGAGTATCTGACAGACCACTACAGAAGCATGGAGGTAGAAAGGCTGTGTTACCCTGACTTGGCAAGGTTAAACAGTCTTCTATGTTTGTCTCCTGTAAGCAAAGTAGGACAGCACGTCCAAGTCAGTAGTCAAGGTGGGGGAATTTTTGTCCAAGAGGCCATTAGCCGAGGAGAGGATGAACTCCAGAAGGAGTTACATCAATGCCCAACATATTTTGGGGAAATGCATTGTGCTGTCAGTAGCAAGTGTCTTTTGTCAATGGAGTACTGAAAGTGATTACTAAAGCAAGATGGACAGTGGTACAGGGTTCCTGCTTCATGGAAGAGTCGGCCAGACAGTCTACAGGACACAGAGAAAAGTGACTGACAAACTGCCAATACAGGTGGACAGTTTAAAGTTTCCTGCTTTATTTAGGAGTCTGCCAGATACACTATGGCCTAAAAGCTAAAGATGGAACATTACAAAAGAACTTCGGGTAACTGACCTGACAAGTTGTCTCTGAATTTCTGGAGCTTATATATTATCTTTCTGTGGTCTTGGATGGAGTTAAAGACAGTTATGGTTATAATTTTCCTTAGTTAGGATTAAAGACAAGTTACATATAAAACTTTAGACTCACAAAGATAGGATAGATAATAAAATATTTTCTTTAAATCTTGCTAAATGTTAATGGACTAAATATTGTTAACAATAGTTCTTATTTGATAACTGTTTTGTTATTTATTTTACTATGTTAATGTTAAAACCCTTCTTTTTATTTTAGACAAAAAAAGAAGAGATGATGGAAGATGTCATTCTGTAAATATGTTTCTCTTATTGGTTAATGAATAAAGCCCTGTTGGCCAATAGGAAAGCAAGAAAGGCAGGACAGGGAGACAAGTAGGATTCTGGGAGATGTAGTAGGGAGGAGATTCAAGATATAGAGACTTGAGAGAAGAGGCCCGGACCCTCTCTCCAGTAAGATAAGACCATGTGGAAACACTTACATTGATAGAATGGGTTAATATTTAAGACATAGCTTGCCAATAAAAAACACTATTAACTGGCCAACAGCTTTATATCTAATAAAGCATTTCTGTGTGTTATTTGGGGCTGATGTGGCTGTGGGACCAGGCTGGCAGGAAAACTGCTCATAACACTATATAGGAAGAACACATTGAAAAACAAAAGGCAAAAGAGTAAAAATAAGGTAATTACCTATAAGAAATGCATGGAAATATATAAAAGAAATTTTCACTTGATTAATTTTCAGCAGAGAGCAAACTATCCTAGCTTGTATTCTTTGTGGCTAAAAAACACTGTAACCAAAAAGCAACTTCAGGAGTAAAAGGTTTATTTCAGCTTACAGCTTACAGTCCATTACTTAGGAAAGATGGGTCAGGAACTCAAGGCAGGAACCTGGAGGCAGGAACTTAAGCAGAAGCTACAGAGGAATGTTGCTTTCTGACTTGCTCCCCATGGCTTGCTTAGCTTGTTTTCTTAAAGTATCCAGGGCCACCTGTTCAGAGGTAGCATCACCTACAAAGAGCTGGGACCTCCCACATTAATCAAGAATGTGACCTGCAGATTGTCAACAGGTCAATCTAGTAAAGGTACTTTCTAAGTTGAAGTTCCTTTTCTCATACAGGCCTAGATTGTGTCAAGTTGACAAAACACTAGCCAGCATATAGACCAGACTTAGTCACATTAATGTAAGTTCCTTTTAATTAAAAGAATCTATATTATTAGGAGAAGTTCCATGGAGGCAGATGAGAAACCAGTGTTACAGAGATTCTAAACCCCATTTTTCACAGTAGGAAGATCATAGATTGTTTTTCTAATTTTTGTAAATGCAAAAAGAGCAGAATCAGTCTGATGCAAGGGAGTAGAAATCAAAAAGAAAGACTTTTTCCGTTATCAGGAGGTTGAAAGAGTACTACTTTCAAAAGATTTATTTGTAAGCTATCCAGTACTGCTTTCTATTTTAATCTATTTTCCTGCATTATTTTGATTAAAAAATGCAAATCAGCATAGTGGGTAGCATCGTTGAGATCACAGACTGTCATTCCATAATGCATGGGGGCAAAGTCTACATACTGTTGAGATAGTTGCTTAAGACCTTTGGTCATATTTCTAGAAACAATATAAAATTGAATGAAACACAAATGTATTAAGCATTGCTTTTCCTATAACTCAAGCAGAAATGAGATCTGGGATATTATATTAGAGGAGTCAAAAGTGGCTCCAGGCAGCATTACAGAATTCCTTGTAAGATGTTTCAAAAAGAATTAATTCACTATTGAAATATCTGAATATAAAACTGCTTATATGTTGAGATTGTCCGTACTACCCAATTTTAAATATTTTTAAAGATTTGTTTATAAGTTTGCTCATTCCTCTGTGTGTATCTCTCTGTGTGGCTACAAATACCATGGGTGTGCACTGCCCATGGCTGCCAAAAGAGGGCGTTAAATTACTGCTTATGAATTATTAGGATGTGGTTGTGAGCCATCACATGGGTGCTGGGATCTGAACACAAGTCCTTCGTAAAAACAGCAAACATTTCTAACCTCTGAGCTACTATCCCTTCAGCTACATACTACCTGACTTCAAGTACATGTGTATAATAAATTTATAGTACTCCTATAACCTGGGGTAACCTGCTTAGGCTTTGCTCACCTCAGTTCTCTTACCCATACAATAGCTATAATGCTGATGTCACAAAGATACTGCATAGACTAAATATACTAATGAGGGAAGTCTAAGGAAACTTAAAGCAGAGCATGATAAGGGGTTTTTGTTCTTCCAGCTCTCAAGAGGTTGAGCCAGAACTGTCTTGAGTTTGAGAACAGCCTGGACAAAGTAAGGAAATCTTAAGTAAAAATGAAAGCTAAAATGGTCTCTGTTAAACAGTAACTATTCATTACATCTTATTAAGGTAAAATACTTTCATAATATTAAAACTAGAGATTAGTATTTTAAAGCAGAAAAGGAGAGCTTCAGTTCTGCGAGGGATGTGAGATGGGTGCATATAACTTTGGATATTTAGGTAGCTTTCCACTGCTTCCTCTTTTGAGCTGCCTCCTTCATTCTGCTGTGATGGAACACAGTCTAGCCTTTCTAGACAAAATTGCCTTCACTCTGTTCATCCCTTCCTATAAATTATAAAGAAAGAAAGAGAAACAAAAACAAACAAACAAAAAGCAAATGAGAGGCAGACCAACCTCATCAACTCTGAGCAGTCTACCAAGAACCCAGATCAAGTGGTTTCCTTCTTGACCTTCTTGGGGAAGTGCCTGAGTGAGCAGCTTTGTTAGCTGTGTGATTTTTTCTGGCATTTTGGGGTCAGAGCTGAGAAATTATGCAGGTCTCTCCTCTCAAGATTCTGCTTTCCACTATAGGCTTTGTTCACTGGTCAACATAGAAGGTTCATTTTTCTTTGTTGTTTTGTTTTTCAAGATAGGGTTTCTCAATGAATGCCTGTCCTGGAACTCTCTGTACACCAGCCTGGCCTCAAATCCACAGAGACACACCTGCCTCTGTCTCCAGAATGCTGGAATTAAAGGCATGGGCACTATCACCTAGCTAGAAGGTGCATTTTTCCTAATTTGTTATCATGATTGCTGTGATTGTGAGAGAATGATGTGATCTACCAGAGACTCCTGGTAAATTGAGCATGGGAAAAAAATAGACATAAATTCTGTAGTCCAGTGACTGTGGTGGCAATCTTGGAACAGCTGGGGGGAAGGGGGCACCAAAGGCCTTGACCAGAAGTCTGGGCTAAAACTAGAGTGAGCCCACTCAGAAGACCTTGGAAGAGAGGAAGGGGGAAAGGGAGTTATTTTCAGTTGAGAGGGATGACTGGAAAAAAGTGAGTTTACAGGTTTTTCTACTGGGATGTTAAGATGGCTACCCTTTACTGAGTGCATGCTGTGTCACAGGTGTTTGCCAATAAGGTGTGCTGTGTCAGCTAATGTCATCCCTACAGGAGAGCCCATTGAGGTCGGCTCGGAAATCAGTAGTGATAGATGAGAGAATGAAACACTAGTATAGCTATGTGCAGACACAGTCACAGAGGACTGGGAGTATTGGCCTTTCGACTTTGAAATCTTCATCGGCATGCTTACCTACAGTCCCTCTCCAGTCATGCTAAAATTAACAACAATAATGATCTGTCTTGTGTTCCCTTTACCAGCTACAGCTGGTACCTGGAACTTCATTTCTAACAGGTATCTTCATGTTTAATAACATAACAATATTTTTAACTGTAAGGAAAGCACATAATTGAGTTGAAATAAACACAACCTCAAAACCAATTACCAGTATTTCTACATTCGCACTTGCAAAATAATCCATGTTATCCTTGTCGCATGCACTCTTCAGTTTTATTTCTCTTCAAAATTTGAACCACCCTGTCCCAGCTTCTTCTCCTGTCTCTTTGTAACAGTTGGCCCATGAAATACACACATGTGAATATTTTGCATTTGTATATGTGTGTATTTATACATAGGCATATATACAATCTCAAGTAATGTTTATCAAGTCTTACTGTCTACTAGAACAAAGATTATACTGACCTTGAAACACTTGTTGGTCAAAGCAATTATTGTACTTGCTATTATTATTTCCATTTAATTGACAAAAAGTCTGAGGAAGTCCTTCCCTGAATGTCTCATGGCTCAATATTGGGAAATTTGGTTTGAACCTAGGTCATGTAACTCCAATTTTTATACCCTAAACACAGAGAGTATCCTCCATTTTCTCCCTTTTCTGCTTGCTTTGCCTTGGTTTCAGGATGATATTTCATCTAGGTAACAGAAAACAGGTTCCTGCATCAGTAGATGGAATAAGGTTCCTCCACGGGTGCCCATGACCACATCCTTGTAGTCCATGAATATGCTGTTTTATATAACAGTGATTTGAAACCAAACTATCATTGATTACTAAAGCAGGAGATTGTATTACAGGAGTCCTCCCTATTGAGGAAGGAGGGTAGATTTAGGCAAGTGCAGAACTAAGTTTGTGTTTGCTTGGGTATCTAATCAAGTACTAATGGAAGGGTTGCTGAGAAAGTACTGTGTTTTGTAAGTGGCTGATTCTGTAATCAGTTATCTTTAAGTAAAGAGATTAGTTCTCATGCTCTCTGGGGTCTCCTGCAGCCAGTTGAAAGCCCCTGAGAACAGAAATGATGTTTCTCTGAGGATGAAGATGGTCCAGCTGTTCATTGCAAATTCAGTTCCTGCCCGAGTCTATCCAATCCAGTACCACACTCCAAATGCTCTGTGCTTTGAGACCCCACATGTTTGTAAACCAAACTCACACATCTAAATACACTGTATATGTGTGCATGTACAACACAACTGTGAATGTATGTACAGATGGATACATATGTTTGTGTACAAAGGTGCTCAGCTCCTGAAGATAGGAACCCAGGAAATGCAGGCGACTTCCTGAAGTTAGACGATTCTTTTTTGAGCCCCTCTAGAAGAAATACAGGTTATGATTCTAGCATAGTGGTGCTCTTTTATACTCCTGGCTTCCCTACTCATGAGGTAATACACTTGTGCTGTTTTTAGCTACTGGGCCTATCTCTTGAGAGTTGAAAGCACAGAGTTATCTAGCAGAGGGTCTGAGTTCAGATTCCAGTACCTATATTGGATAGTGGGTGGCTCACAACTGCCTGTAACTCCAGATCCATGAGATTCAATGCCCTTTTGGGTCCTCTGTGGGCATTGAGCTCATGTGCACATACAGAGAGGCATGCATATAATGACAAACAATACCAATTACATTAATTGTTAAAATTAATAATGGGAAAAAGAATTAAAGAAAACAAAACTGCTTGCTTTTCTAGTCGATGCTTTCTTTGCTGGTGGATAAACTGCCTGTCAGAGTGCTTTGCTGGGGTACAATGGTGATTAATTTCACAGCCAGCTGCTGTGGGTGTCTATCCAAGATCTGCCAGGCTCTTAACACCAGCAACTGAGCAGCTCCACTTTGATCAATTACAGAGACACTTTCATCCACATACTTTTCTGATCATGGGAAAGACATTTCCAATTCCCAGGTCAGCAAGAGTTCTGTTAGCAGTTTCTCTCATCTCACCCCTCCCCCCCCCCGGTCGGCCCTTCTGGAGGTGGCAATTGTTTTTTCACTTGTGAAAGCCTCCATATATTATTCCCCTTTTCAATCAGTTCAAATAACAACAGCATTTTTCTTTTTATACTTTATATAATTTAGACAGCTGTTAACATAACAAGTTTAGAAACTGCAGTTATTGAAGTATATATATATATATATATATATATATTTTAAAATTCTAAGTAAGTATATAGACCCTACATTTGAATAGATGTTCTTTTTGTTAAATAAATTAATGTATTGCTCTAAGTAGGTGATTTTATAATGGAATAAAATTTATAGCATTCATTAGCTACCAACTAGCTAGACTTTCTGAGACAGCTATCTTGTTTAAAAAGATCATGGTTTTCTTTATTAATTGAAAAATTTTCATGTTATTGTAAATTTTGATCTTATTTGTCCTGATTCCCTCCCTCCCTACAATTCCTTCTGGGACCCACTGTCTCATTTCCCCTCTGACTCTATATCTTTTTTAAAAATTCATCATCCTCATCATTAGCCTATTGTATCTAATTAGTGCTGAGCAGATAGATGCAAATTGTGTAGGGCCATGCACATCACCAAAGAAAAGTGATTCTCCATTGACAGCCATCAAGGCCCAACTGTTCCTCAGCAAGAGGAGGAGGCACCTGAGCCCTTCCCAATCCATGTTGGAATGTTGATTGACTTGGGCATGAGCAGATGGTCACAGCTTCTGTCAGTCCATGGGTACATTAGCCTACAATGGCAGCATGCATGTTTCCCTGTAAACCTGCTGAAATGGCCTGCAAAAGGTTATGTTGGGATTCTTGCTTTAGTTTTCCTGTTTTTTGTTTTGTTTTGTTTTTATGAAGGTCTTTTCCTTTTTGCTTTAAATTATGAGTTGGAGATGGATGGTTGCATGTATTGATGAGCTATGATGCTGTGATTTATGAGCACAATGTAAAATAACTAAATCAAGGTAATTATCACACCCGTCACCTCAAAACTCAATGTTTATGTGGAGAACATTTGAAATTTACTGCTTGCAATATTAAAATGTATGATACATTGTGAATTCCAACATTTACTATGCCTGACAGTATATATCCTTAAAAGATAAAACATTGTTTCTTACTAATGAGGCTGTATATCTTTTTGGCAATAACCACTCCCCTCCATTGTCTCAACCATGAAACTCTGTACCCACCAGCATGGTTAATTCTAATATCAACTCTGCAGGATATAGAATTACCCTTGAAACAAGTCACTGGCTGTGTCTCTAGAGGATAATTTAGATGAGGTTAATTGCAATGAGAATATCACCTGAAGGTGAGTGGTACCATCCCAAGCGTTGGGATCTTCAACTGTGAAATGGCGAAAGTGAATTGAGCAGCATTGTGCATCTCCCACACCTGACTGAGGATGCCATATGATCAGGCGCCTCGTGCTCTCTCCTCCATGACTTTTCTGCTATGATAGACTGTCCCCTCAAACAGTGAGCCAAAATAAACTGTTCCTGGTGTTATCATAGCAACAAGAACACTAAATAATACATTGCCTTCTTACTCTTTGTTTCTAGGTTTGACTTTTAGATTTCCCATGTGTTAGACACATGATGTTTGTCCTCCTGTGCCAGTATAATTTCATTTATTATAAGGCCCCTCGATTCAATCCACATTGTCACAAAAGAGAAAGTATTAAAAAGGCTTCATAGCATACCATTGTGTCCACATTGCCTTCACCCTCCTGATGGTGGACACTGGGGTTGATTCCACACTGTGGCTATTATAAATTGGAATATTGGTCAAGTCCTGGGAGATCTAACTTTATTAGTTTTTTGTTCAGATTCTGTGTGATGGGAAAGTGCAGGGCTTATCTGAAGTCCTGGCTGGAGTAATGCGGGAAGCTGGATCACCTCACTTAGAAGCTTTGAAGTTGTTCTGGATTCAGAATTTTGAGGAAACTACAACAGAAACATTCTGAGAGGCTGGATCACTAGGGTTACTTGGTGCCTGGTCCTTTTTTTTCTGAAAACACATAAACTTCTAAAGGTAACATACATTCTGAATTAACATGAGTATGGAATGTGTGGTGTGTCCAAGTCAGCTGAAGATTTTTTGTTTTAATTTGAGCAGGTAAAAGGCATCTGTTAACTTTATAAGTTTGCATGGACTATATTATCAAACTGTGGTATAAATCTCTATCCATTCATACAAAAGGATGGCATATAATAATAAAAGTTAGGAGTACTCTATAGACAAGATTTATAATGTTTCATCCAGTCTCAGAGCTGTTCCCATATATGTCACCTGTCTTGTAGTCTTTCTTGGTTTCTTTCTTTGTGCCTATAGTCAAGATTTTCAGGAGGTCCTCCCTGATCAAATCTGATCTTTATAAAATTTGAAGAGAATAATACCAAACTTCTCCCACAATGCAACACATTTCCTGACTTTCATTTTGAAGTCAACACATCTATAAAGTATATAAGTTGATTTAATTCAACAGTCACTTCCATAATCCAGTGTCTCTCAGCAGTTGCTCATGAGCATTCAAAATATTCAAAATCAACAAAGCACCCTACAGGATCCAGATGCCCTGTCCATTTCCCATCTTTAAATGGCTTGTTTTTTTTTTTTTTATATTATTCCACTCTTTAATGACTTTACTATTGTTTTGAAACTATTAATACTTTCTCTGACTGTCTATACCCATTTTCTTTTCTTTCTTCCGCATCTAAGCACATATTTAAAGCATATCTGTTCAGAGGTTTTCTCAGTTTGGAACAAAATTTCTGCATGTCTGTAGCCTCCTTTAATCACATGAGCCAAATCTTAACTGTTAGGCTACTGCTTTGCATCTCTGCTTAGCACATGGCCCACTGGCAGCTGACTCAAATCCCTAAGAACCTAACCTCATGCTGGAGCCTCATTTACCTGCCCCAGCTTTGGTAATGTTGTGTCTTCCCGCAGCAGGCAGTTGTACCCAGTGCTGGCTGCTCAAGTGCTTGGCTGAACAGCAAGGCCTCTTAAAAGATTCACATCTCTCTACTTCCTAGCCTACCAGAAAACCATGGTCACCAGGAAGGCACATAGGAAGCTGCTTGTTCAGTTTTTGTTTTGTTTTGGTTTTGGTTTTAAGCTTTATGTGGATATACATGGCCAGACATTGGATACCTTATACCATATGTACTTGGACTTTTCTTTAAGCCACCAGTTCCCAAATAATGGCAGGGACTTATTATTATGAAAGCTCACCCTTAGCTTAGGCTTGTGCATTAGCTCTTAAATTAACCCATATTTATTTTATTAATCTACCTTGTGCCATGTGGCTTTTACCTCTCTCACATTTTGTGTCTTACTTGTTTTGCTTCTCAATGGAATCTCCCACTTCCTCTCTCTCTGCCTGCAAGCACTGCCTATACCACCTGCCTCGCAATTGGCTGTTCAGCTCTTTATGAAACCAATCACAGCAATATATCTTCACATCAACAAAATTATTCTGAGGGACTTAATCCCAAAGTCAGGACTGTGGCCATGAGCAGTGCTATGGTCCTTGTCTCACTTGCACAGGGGACCTGGGTTTGACCCCCAACACATACAGAATAAATCTGCTTGGGTTGTCAATCTGCTTCCTGTTCCAAGGTATTGTATCTTCCCTTGGTTTGGGTTTGGTATTTAAACTTTAATCAATAAAAGCTGCTGGCGATTCTCAAAGTTTTGATCAACTTGTCTCTGGTCATTAACCTCTCGTGTAATAGGACATAAAGAAAAGGGGGAAGACTCTTGGGTCCAGTTTCCTTAACAAAATTCCCAGAAGAACTATTGATGGCATAGATAATCAGCTGCTCATCTTCAGCACTCTTCTCCAAGGACATGATACTTGCACTCTGATGCCTTTGTATTGGAACAATGAATGGTTAAGGTCCAAAAGTTCTCCATTTGGCATTTTTTGCAAAAGGTCCAAATATAACTGGGAAAGAAGAGAATTTGTGAGCACACATCAGCTGATCTAACTTTTTGCCAACTCTGAGTTTATCAGAGTTATCTTTCCTGGTAGAGTGTACTATATGAGGTTCCAGCAGATGTAAACGGGGCAAGTGTTGACCCCTTCCCTAATCTATTTGCTGTGGGTTAGAAGTTGGAAAATTGTAACTTGAGTCAAAAGTGGTTGATTTCCTGTCTTTATCAGTAAAGTTTTATTAGCATACACATTCTTCATTTCTACATTGTTCATGGTTGCTATTATGATAGCCCAGCAATATTAAGAACTGAAACAGAGGGAGTATATCACAAATCTTAAAGTAGTATAATCCTTAGAGAGAGAATCACTGTGGATGGCCCTGGGACCAGATAATTGTCTCAAGAATGATTTCTAGTGTTTCCCTTAGGTCCATATGAGGGCATGTTTACTCTGATGCTAAGGGACTCCTTGGACTCCTTGGCCTCATAAGATTTGAATTACAATGAGACATTTGAGAAGGCTACTTCCTAACCCATCTATCCATCTTCAAGATGTAATCAACTAAGAGCACCAAAACCCTGCTCTAGGTGATGCAAGAACATTCCTGTATCTGGAGACCAGTAAGTTTCTCCCTGTGCCATTTGCTTTGCAACATCTCAGTAATATCAGAGTCCTCACTTCCAGCTGTGAGGCATCTGGCTGGATCACTCCCTCTCCTTTTAGCTGAAATATTCCAAATATCCCTGCTGTGTGTTCTGTACTGGATTGGCACCAACATACCCTCTATGGCATCCCTCCTGCTGGCCCTTCAAAGCCTCCACGAGGCCAATCCATCATACTGCCTACTCAGTAGAGTTACCCACAGGGAACCAACCTTTCTGCCCTTGGGGAGATTCAGACTTTGGGTTTGACTGAGGGGACTCATAGGGCTTTACACTGGTTGGATTTTATTAACTCATGTTCTGACTTGATCACTGCATCAAGATAAATGTGCAGAAGGCCCATGATGCTACACAATTGCCAGCTGGTGTTTTTTGATTGCCCCATTTTCTTGGAATAAGAAAGCACAAGACTTGGGGCTCAGGAGATGGCTCAGCTGGAAAGAACTTTGTTCTGCAAGTGTGAGTATGCAAATTCAAATCCTCAGGAACCACATAAAAGCCTGTGGTTCACAGCTTCATGATCCACAACTACAGTAATAATGACAGAGGCAGGAGGATCCTGAAAGCTCACTGGCCCATTGCCCCAGACTGAGCAGTGAACTTTCAGTTTAGTGAGAGGTGCTGGTCTCCATGTAGAAAGACTCTCTAGTAATGGAGAAAAGTGTTCAGCTTCTTGCTCTGGCTACCACTTTACAAATGAATGTACCTGCACACTCACGTGTACCTCGAAGAATGTATAGTGAATGTAGCTGCATTCACTGCACATATAGGGAGTGCTAAGGGATATGGGGTATATAGGATTGTTGTAATTGTGTGTGTGTGTGTGTGTGTGTGTGTGTGTGTGTGTGATGTGTGCATATACACCATAGACCTTCATATTACATACAGCATACAAACATACCACATATCCACAAACACATGCATACACCTACCACATTGTACACATGCACACATATATACACATATTCAAATATACCACATATACACACAAGCATGCACATACATTATCATTATCTATATCAGCAGCAGCAACAGCAGTGTATCATACTCAGATACCACACAAAGAAACCAGGAACCTCTGAATGAAATAATAATGCTACCCTTATTACCCTTATAGAGGACCCACACAATACACACACACACACACACACACACAAACAGCCACCAAGTGCCATTGAAATTGAGTATGGTTGAGCTGATTGGAGTGGCTTCAGATATTTGAATCTCCAAATCAATGGGCCACATCACTTCTGGAAGATGGATGAATTTAGGAAACTCTAGAAACAGACCATCCAATCTTCACATTCAGAATGGAGTGTCCGATTTACAGGTAATTTGTGGAGGGCATGAATGGTCTTAAAACACAGGCATGGAGGATATTAGAGTTGGCAGAAGTACTCAGGAGAAGAGCAGAACACTGAGGAAGAGAAAGGAGCCCTGGATTTCCTAAGAACTAGAGAAAGTTAACAACAATTTGAGCTGGAAGTTAGGTTGTGTGTGACCCTGCCCTGAGATCCATATCCTTTGTATCAGTCTTCCCCAAAATGTGCTCTGGAAAGAGTGGCTTCTGCAGACATGTATTGAGTCTTACGCAAGAAATGAAAGGGGAGGTGGTACCAATTAATTTAAGAGCTATGGTTAGAAGATAAGTACTTACAAACCTTGACACCTTGTTGTATGAGTTATTAACACTGAACCAACAGCAATATACTGAGAAAACCTGTGCTGGGTTGGAGAGATGGCTCAGCAGTCAGAGCACTGGTTGTTTTGGCAAGGGACCTGAGTTCAATTCCCATTACTCACATCGGGCAGCTCACAATCACCTGTAACTCTAGCTCCAGGGGATCCATGGAACTTACAGCTGGCCAGTACAGGCAATGCATAGACATACAAACCCATATAAATATTTTTAAATGAATAAATCTTTTGAAGCTTGAGCTACAATTTGCTGGTGGCTTGGGAGAAAGTGTGGACAAATGAATCTCAATGTTTGTTCTTAAATGACAGCCTGTTCCTTGCTTGGAGGGTAGGGATGATCATACACTCATAGGAATATACATGTGTTCTCAAAAGGCCACCTAATTTACTAGGAACACATGTCAGAGGGACCTAGGGGTGAAGCAGATGAGGTGTCATCTTGGATGAAACTGAAACTCACCTGCTTATTAAAGCTGATGAAGTAAAACACTGTTGATCCTAAGTTCTTTTGGCTTATTGAAGGGAGTTATCCAGTCAGATGACATGGGCAGATTAAGCAGAAGTTTATATAGCAAACCAAGAGATTGAGGTGAGTTGTATCAAAGGGCACAGTGGGTTTTATGTTAAGGGTTTTATGCTTTCTTCTTTATATCTTATTCATTTATTCATTGTTCATTTATTTGTGTGTGTGTGTGTGTGTGTGTGTGTGTGTGTGTGTGTCTGTATACACAGATCTCAGAGAACTTGCAGGAACCAGTTCTGTCTATGTATCTTATGAGTCCCAGGAATTGAAATCTGGTCATCAATGCATTGGTAGGAACTATCAATATCCCTTGAGACAGCTCATCGGGTCTACAACATTCTTTATGCTGTGAGGTTTATTGAGAAGTATTTCACCATGGAAACTAAAAAGTGGGATTCTGTAAGTTGGGATTGTGGATGAGAAAAAAAAACAGCTGAACAATTAAGCCTGAAGATTTGCACATTGATTCTAAAAGCAGTTATTCAGCCACTGATTTCCTCTGTCACCTTGGCCGAGTCCCATCCACTGTATGAACTTTAATTTCTTTCTGAGGTATTGCTCTTGATAGTCTGTTCCCCCTGCTTTAATCAGGTCTGATTTCACAGCCCAGTGGTTTCTTCTTACTGTTTCTTAACTATATGTGTTTGGTTATGAAGCAGCTGCTGTCTGGCAGGGGTGATACACATGATGCCTGAGTCAAGATATTCCAGTGTCAACATGAGTGTTGAACAATGCTGTTTGCCCATAATAATGATTTCACAGGGCTGGTCTTGAAATGTGGTGGTTTGAATGAAAATTTCCCCAGAGACTCATGTCTTTGAAAGCTTGGTCCCCAGTTGGTGGAACTGTTTAGAAAGGACTAGGAGGTGTGGCCTTGCTGGAGGAGGTATGTCACTGGAAGTGGGCCTTGACTTTTGAAAAGCCCACACTATTCCCACTTAGCATTCTTTCTTTCTCTACCTCCAACTTGAAATTCTGGATTTCAGTTACTAGCTACTGCTCCATCATCATGCCTGCATACCTGCTGCCATGCTCCCTGACATGATGATCATGGACTCTAGCCCTCCAGAATCATGAGCCAAGTGAAATGTGTTCTTATATAAGTTGCCTTGGTCATGGCGTCTATTAACAGCAATAGAGAGTTAACTAATACTGAGTTGACCCTGCTTTCCCTTTCAAATATAGCAAATCTTTGTTCTCAGGATTGTTATTGGAAGTGGCAACCCCAAGATTATCTGTTGGATAGCAAGGTCTGGGGTCCTGTGGTAATGCCATGACCCTGGGCTAATTTTGTACCTTTCTTAACACACTTTCCACTCAAGGAAACAAACACTCTTTGGGACCAGATTCCCAACAACGTGCAAGGACATTTTTCTTAACTTCCATTTTCAATATCAACAGCATGTATCACATGACTCACATTGATGAAAGACAAGATGGGCCATCTAGGAACCCCTGAGAACTGAGAGGAGATGGTTTCATGGGCAATGAGAGAAGTTGAAACTGTAGTGCCCTCTATCGAGAATCCAAAATCTCTCCATTGGCAATTGCTCCTGGGCTAAGGGTGAGAATTGGTGTCTGTATTGTAATCTGGTCTGGTTTAAGCTTGCATAGGCCTTGTGCATTGTGCCACATCCTCCATGAATTCATTTGTTGTCTCTGGGAAGCACTGTTACTTTGTAGCCATCCACTACCTCTGACATTCTTTCTTTCCACCCCTCTTCTGCAATGTGTGAGAGTTATGCACTGGGCAAAAAAGAGTGCTCTCCATCTTTTCATTATATAGCCCAGCTTGATAAGAACCATTCTGGTATTTACATTATGTGACTCCAAGTGAATTACTTAAACTCTGTTAGCCTCAGTTTTCTCATCTCCCAGTGTAGACTTTAATAAGGTCATAATACAAATTAAATGAGGCAATGCATGAAAATATTTAGCAGTGTTCAGAATTAATAATGACTGAGATGGTGAGAAAATGCTGAGCTTAAGGTTATTAGACAGTCAGTACTTCAGAATCATTGGCCAGCATTTTTCCCATTTTGTAGTTATTATTTTGAAAGGTCACCTTTTTTCCTGACGGTTCAGTAGAAGTTCTCTTCATTTTCATGGGTGAAGAGGTAGCTCATTTCTCAGCGGCACACCTTTTGTTTTGGGTAGAGATGGTGACAAATTCAACTCACAGCCAGCTTTATTTTTCATGAATAGTCCAGGGCAAATGTTCATGTCAAAAATGTGAAAGCTAAGTAACTGGAAGTTTTGAACTGTATTTATATACTTCAATGCAGTGTTGATTTTCATTTGTGCTGGAAGGAGGAAGTGGTAGAAAGTTGTCCTCTGACCTCTACATATGCATAGTGCCGCTACCCCCACACACAAATTTTCCTTCTCTATTAAGGGGATTATAATGTTTATGACAGAAACGTTAGCCACTAGGTATAATATAGGGAAAGAGTTCTGGCAGATAAATGAGCTACAATGCTGTGGTGGTATTCATTAATTTATCCATCTAACCATCTGATGGACATTTGAGTGTCTATTGTGTACACAGTTTGTCTATATCTATCAAAGTTAAGTTTAAGCCTTAGTAAAGCTTATCCTGAATAGGAGAGAAAAGACTGAAAGCAAAGAGACATACAGAAAGCAATCAGGACTTCCTAGAGTGATATGAAGAAGTGAACAGAGAATTAAGACAAGGACTTATTTTATAGAAAAGGTGTGTCAGAAAGAAAATAAAAAGGATAATCATGAGGTAGATGTGAAATATAGTGCAGGTCTATGAAAAGATATATTCAAGGCAAGATTTGGCTTGGCTTGCTTCAAGATTGGTAGGAAAGCTTGTTTGAGTAGTACACAATCTGAACCACTTGAGCAGTCATGCTTACATTTACTATGTGAGTTAGACTGTAGAGAAAACATTTTATCAACGATGAGGAACCAGGAGTTTTGTTTCAAAGACATGAAATTTAAGATGTTTATTAAGTATCTGTGTGTAATACATGTAGCTAATGTTTAAATAGTGACTGGGAGACATCTCCCATTAGGTATCTAGGAGATGTGAAAGAACAAGCCAAGGACAACTATGAAGACACACAAGGGATTCAGAAGCTCAGGGAATGAAAAATCAATGTTTGAGGAACAAAGATCGTCACTCATAGACCATCACTCTGAGACTGGAGAAAGGCCACAGAGTGTTTGAGGCAAGGTTCAGTGTGTTCAAACTGGAAAAAAAATCAGTGGGATGCTCTTGTGTTCACACAGAGGTGATGGGAAGGTGGTAGGAGAGAGGAGAGGACCATGGGAGCAGACAGATGCTGAATTTGCATTTGATGAGACAGAACAAGCTGTCACCCTGAATAGTGCAGAAATGGCTTCAGGAATAGGAAAAGAATGGGTAGATATAATGACTGCTCTGGTTTTCTCTCTGTTGCTGTCACAAATACCCTGACCAAAAGCATCTTAGGGGAGGGGATAGTTTATTTGGGGGATAGTTTGAGTTACAGTCCATCATTAAGAGGAAGTCAAGGCAGGAATTCAAGCAGTTAATCATAGCATACTTACAGTCAATATCACAGGGAAACAGATATACTTATGCTTTTTGCTTGTCCTCTTGTAGTGTTACTCATTTTAATACAGATTGGGACTCTGTGATTAGGGAATGGTGCTACCCATAGTGGTTTGGATCCGCTAACAACTGACACAACCCCTCACAGACATTCCCTGAAATCAATCTGATTTAGCTAATTCCTCAACAGACATTCTCTTTCAGAGTAATTTTGTTAAAAAACAAACAAAAAACTAACTAGCACAATAATCAAGGTTTTGGCACTATATTAGCCATAAGACTTGTGTCCTGCTCAGGAGCACAGGGGAAACTGGAAGACAGATGATCTTAGAGATGAGAAGAAGGTATATTTCTAGAGTTTGAAATTCAAGTACATATGCTCAAGCTAAGCATCAGACAAAGGTGATGCTTCACAGGTGACTCTGAGGTATTTCATCTACAGTTTGCATTTCCACAGTTTGAACAGATGCAGGGAAATTTGGAAGAGGGGCCAGTGTCCTGGAGGCCTTATCACACAAGGAAAATATTGGGACATTGGACATCAGGACACTAAGTCCTAAGCTTGGTACACCCTAGACAAAAGGCATACATTCTGACAGACTGGTAAGCGAGTTTTTGTCACCATGAAACAAGGAGAATGAAGTTCCTAGGTCTTTTCAGTGTCCTGGTAAATGGGGTATGTTTGGAGTTATTTCACCTTGATGCTGTTCCAGCCTCTGTGCCATGCTGTGCCCCCAGCTCTTCTTTGGCCATTCACTTTTCCCAGTAGTGCATATTCAAGCATTCATTAGAAATGAGAGGATCCCCACCTTCTGAGATTACATTTGTCTGAAGTATCCCTTCTACTTCTTGTTAAAATCTACCCACTTCCACTCTCCTTCTCCCTCCTATCATTTATTTTTTTCATTTAGATTTGGGAGAGGTAGACTCTAATTTCAGAACACCCACAGGAAAAACAATAGTAAATTCATGCTTGCTACTCAGTTGCACCAGATCTTTTGTTGTTTTTTGAGAAAACAGACAGTTTTGGAGATTGTTCTAATAAGTGCCTGCCTATGGCCTTCCTTGCTATTTATAGCATTTTTAAGCCTCCCCTTCTGACAAATCCTGGGTCATTGTTTCCTTAGCTTGGCTCAAAGCTTTGCCTCCTGGCACTGCACCATGTGGCTTTTGCCAGGAGAGCAGAGGTCATCGTGATGCTATGGTGACCTTGTAGCACTGAGATCACCAGCCTGACTGACCTCGCCACCATGCTATAGTATAGTCTTATTTTTCTCATCTCAGCCTGGCTCAACTTATAAGGTCTCTCCATAGTGGATCACTGAAGGAGCACCTGAAACAACCAAGTCATGGCTAGTCCTTCTAGTGTTCAGTGATTGCCTTACTCACTCTTCCAATGGACAAGTATAACCAAACACCAATAAAGTGATTCAGTAACACTAGTGATCACTAGTGTTTAGCACCTGAGTAAAGTACTGTGTTAAGTACTTTCAATGCATTTTGTCAATTAAACCTGTCATGAACAATATAGCATTAGAACTATGATTGTTACTGTTGGCTGATAAAGAGTCAGATAATTGAGAAAACATGATAATTGTTTCCAATACTGGTAGCAACACCAAATCATAATGTCTCTTTGTCTTTTTCCTTGCTGTCTATTTGCTTACCTTCTTTCATGTGAATATTAATTTTTATTTTACAAAAGTGATAAATGTTAATACTAGAAAAACACAGGTAATAAAATAAAAAAATTTATGTAGGGAGTGCACATATGCACACACATGCATTCGTACTGTGCCTTTCTAATTCTGTGGTCTTGGAGTTGCCAGTTCTGTGGTATGGGCCCTGATGGCAAGTTCTGTACCTCACAGCTTTGCTTCTTCCCATATCCGCCAGAGACCAGAATACAGCTCTTACTGAATCATCACCTTCATTTGTATCTCACCCTTAGTGATCTTTCCACTGGGTTCAGTGCCCAGGCCAGTAAGCTCCAGAGTATAAGCACATGCTTTCCTGCTGTTCTGGCACTGAAACCCACCCCAGTGGGCCTAGCTTGTGTTTCTAGCAAGAAAAATGTTGACCACACATAAAATGGTGGGGTCATTGCCAACCCCCAATTCTTTGTCCATTTTTTTTTCTATTGTATTGTTGATTATACTTTTTTCTGACTTTTGTTCATGTATTAGGGAGATAATCCTTTTAGCACTGGATTAAAAATATTTCCTTCTTTAACATTTTTATTTCATCTGTAATTTTAGAACTATAGGGAGTTGGGTGGGGTAGATATAGGAAGAACTGGGAGAGAGAATACATTGTATGAAATACCCCCCCCCAAAAAAAATCAATACAAATAATGGGTTTAAAACTTGTAACATCTTATTCTGGAAATTCTGGAAAGTGCTTAAGTCATTTATTTATTTTAATTTTTAGATGATTCATTTTGTATTACGAATATGATATATATATATATATGCACTACATACATGCCTGGTGACCATAAAGGCCAGAAGAGGGCATCAGATCTCTGGGAACATGAGTTACAAACAATGGTGAGCTGCCATGTAGGAGCTGGGAGCTGAACCCAGGCTCTCTGCAAGAGCAGCAGTGTTCTCTACTGAGTTATCTCTCAAGCTCCCCCAAATTTAGAATCATTTAGGTGTGGTGTTATACTTTGATTTTTTTCATTTCAAAAGCTTTCCTTATTCTCTAATTTCAAAGCATAATCCATTTTTTTTCTATTATCTTTTATAGATGCCCCTCCCTCCCTCTCACTGTGACCTCCATTTGGCTACTGCATTTTCTCATGTGCATAGTACTGTAGGTCTTTCTGGGCTTTTTTTCTCAATACAGGAAAAGAACTAATCACTAAGCTGGGCATGTAGCATTTGTGAACTTTGCAAACTGTGGGATAGAAGGGGAATAAGGTCATTGTAAACTGCAACCCACTCATGGTGGCCTTGGAAAATGCCCAGGTGACTTGGAAGTGCTTTCAGATTTGAGAATTATCAGTAAAACCAACCTACTATGATCCTTTCCACCTTTTCCTCTCTGTCCAGGAAACAGTTGGGATCTTCCCCGTAATTCCTCTCATGCCATAAACCAACATCATTAGAACTTGGAAGAGCCACACAGACTACCTCACAGCCTGCTGTCTGAATTCAGCTGAGAATTCAATACGTCTTCAGTTCTTCTGTTCACTCTTTATTACATAACTCAGAGTCTGTGGGCAGGCAAGCACTAGCTCATGATTGAAAGGTGTGAAATTAATTTAATCCACATGAAAACACTCGTGAAGTGTTCATTAAATCAAGGTTGTTTTCACCCAATGTTTTAAACACTGCTCATGAATATATTCATTTTTCTATTTGTTCATACACATTCATTTATTGATTCAACAAATTTACTGGGGATTGTTGTCTTGTGCATGCAATGCAATATCTCACATTGAATCTGTACTGGAATGATTTTTTTTTAATTTAATGGATACATAAGATATGTGAGATGAGATATTAATAAGAAAGGCACAATTTGAACATGGTACAGGAAAGACTATTTAGAGACTGTCATGAAACACCTTGCTGTTACAAAAGCAAAATGCAAAAAGGTCAGCATGACATATGAACCACTGAAGCATGTGCCTCGGAGGTGACTACTTGTAGTTTGGATTCAGGGTATGGTAAAGGGCATCTGATACTAATATGTCATAGACACACATAAACTTTGCATCTTTAAGATATGACAGAGACATTTCTTTATCCCCTTTTCTTTAATTAATCCTTTAACATAGCTTGCCCTTCTCTTTACTTGGAGATATATGCTTAGCACTTAATGCTTATCCTCTCAAGCAATGCTAACTATTTGATTTAAAGTTATTGATAAACATCAAAACAAATAGGAAAAGGTCATGAACTATCACTGAGGTGTATAGTGTGAATTTTCCTGATGCTGTAAGTGTAGCCTCTGAATGCATTACTTTTAAAATGTTGTCTATTAATCAGCTATTCTTCTCATTGCTAAGGAAGGGTTTGTTTCGGCTCCTGTGGGGTTAAGAGGACACACTTGCAGAAGACTGGAGTTTGGATCCCAGCATGGATATTGGTTGGCTTACAGTGTCCTGTAACTCCAGCTCTCAAAGTCTGAGAGTGCTGTCTCACTGTGGGGAAATCACTGTGGTCCAAGCAGAAGGCCCAGGTCACAAATAAAGCAAGAGTCATAGATGCTGATGTTCATTTATAATTTTCTTTTTCATTCAGTCTGGGACCCCCAGGCCCTGGGATGGTGCAGCCCATATTTAGATGTCTCCTCACCTCAGTTAATTTAATCTAGAGACTTATTCACAGACATGCATAAAGGTTTATTGCCTAGGTAAATCTAGATGCTGCCATGTTAATAATGTTAGCTATCTTTCCCATTTTGATAGAACATTGAAGACACCCCCAAGCAATTTATAGGGGATCTCCTGCAGTCTTTGAGGCTCTGCCATAGATCAAGGTCATCATGGCAATCTTGTTTTGTTGCTTGGCACAAGTGAAGAGTTTGGTTTGTCTTGAGCTGACTATCCCCGATGCCATCAAACATTAATTTTCCTCCTCTCTAGTTCCCACGTCTTTCCTGGTTCTTTCTAATGGTGAATTCTAATGCTAACAATATACTTGCACCTTAAACTCTTATTAATTTTGAGTCTTCTTTTTAAAACACAGACATGTGTTTAAACAGGCTTTTTAAAACATAGCCATGCAGTGTAGGGGCTGGACTGAGAGTTGAGAGAACTGAGCTTTATGAATGGCTTAAAACACTAGGAGTGTTTTATGAATGACAGTGACCTGGCTATGTGAGCTCTCTCTCATTCCTGAGGACTGCAGTTGGAAAGGAGAGAAGATTGTTTATGCACTGGCAGGAAGTCCAAGTCATCAGCAACCACAGTGCCTGAGGACCACAGGGCTCCATATCAGGCTCTGAGCTGTCATCCTTTCCTGCTGCATTTTAACCTGTATATATCACCTAGTGATTTGTACCTCCAACACTTTCAAAGGAAGAACACCTTAGCTTTGTTTTAAAACTGCATCACAAAAGGAATATGGTCATGTTTGTGGTTTGATGTGTATTGACTATCCTCCTGTTCTTGAAACTACTCTAGGCTTACTTTTTACTCCAATTTTAAAAATACTTTTAAGTTATAGTGAATCATCATCATTGTTATTGTTATTGTTACTATTATTTCCACTTTACGTTTGAGAAAACTATCCTACTATCATTCAGTTGGCTCATATCTTGTCTTATATTTAGGAATGCACATTAATTATACACGTTAGTGAGTTCCATTGCTGGAATTCCATACATAAATAGGTCTTGCTTTGATTATATCTACCCATCTCGAATCATGCTTAAGAGCTGGCAAACCCACACTGTGTGCTCTGATGCCCTTATTGTCACTGTGCAATCAATATTAAGTGCACAGATGACTGGGTTGAAACTCACAGTCACTGGCAGCCTTAGTGAAAACTCGCTGTAAAAAAAAATGTTGCTTTTCTTGCAGTCAACATCTATGCTTTCCTGGGAACACTTTCCTTGTTTTCTCAGTTGTCCATGGCCAACTCTTGGGTGTGGTTTTACTCTCCAAACATCTAAAACTAGCAACATGTGTCCGTTAAATATCTTGAAAGGTATTGATGTCACTGAATTATCAATGTCACTGGAAAACATGGAATATACATATATATATCCCTCTGTTCTAGTTTTCTCTGTGTTGCTATGATGACACACTCTGACCCAAAATAACTTAGGGGAGGAAAGGGTATACTTGATTTAAAACTCCAGCCCATCATTGAGAAACTTAAAGGTAGGTCTGCTCTCTATTCTATGTAGCATTACCCCCAACCAAGGTACTCATTTTATGGCCAGTAAGTATAACAGAAATCTCAGAGGATGCTCCTTGTTGTATGGCTCATAACCTGGCTTATATTCAGCTGAATTTCTTGTGTAGCCAAGGGAATGGTTCCACCTACAGTAGGCTAGGCCCTTCTGCTTCAATGAACAAATTGAAGATAATTTGAGACCATTCCACACAGGCTTATCTGATCTGGGCAATATCTTCACTCAAATGACTCTGGGCTGTGTCAACTTGACTGTTAAGCCAACTAAAACAATTTCTAACATAAATTATCTATTACTTTTGGAAGGAGTAAGTCATCCTTTTATCTTGGAAACTATTCCTGTGCAGTTGATAAATTTCTACCCTATGGTGAAGGGCAATGTCTTCTCTGTTTTGCAACCTTCCTTTGCCAGCCAATATTACAGGAGAAATCTGCCTTCTTTGACAGGAAGAGAGGAATTAAATTATGAACAGAAACACTGAGACTGGTGAACATGAATGCCTTTGTCTCCAGATGGTGGTAATTACTAGTTCCTGCCCTCCTATTCTTTCTACCCTGGGCTGTCAAACTTCTCACCTGCCTTTAGAAAGATTAACAAAAGCTAATGTTCTTGCTTTTTACATGAAAATCCTCCAATTTAAGAGAACAATCAAGAACCACTCAGACCTGGCTTCCAGCCTGCTGCTCTGTCTTTATGCCCTCTCCTATGTTCAGCATAAGTGCAGAATTGACCTTCGGGTTCCATTGAGGATACTGTGGTATTCTTCTCTGCCTTGATGCATTCTCCTTTTCATAACCAAGGTTACACTGTTTCCTGACACTTCAGGGAGGTATGTCAAAGACCCATGTCTCTCCATCTGCCTTCCAGACAGGGTCTTGGCTGGCGGAACATGTTCTAACATCTCTAAGGTTCCTATCTTCTACCAAGCACCATTATTGTCAGAAATGCATGGTGATCAAGAGCAAAGACCAAAGTGACCACACCTGACATAAAGCTATGCACACTTCCCAAAGGTTAGAAATCATAGCAGTGATTAGAAGTGACCCGTCCAAGGCATTCAAGATGCTCAGAGATGGATGTGCATCTATTATCACCACCATCTAGACATTTTTGTCAATTCAGAAAATTCAGGTCCCTGTATTCATCATTGATGGTTCTCCATTTGCCTCTACTCATTCCCAGTACTATTCATCTTTGCCTTTGTGTTTTCTGAACAATTTTATAAATGGCAGTTGGCATCTAGAGCTTTCCACTTAACATTTTTAAACTTCACACATTTTGTGGCAGGAAATTAATATCATTCCTTCATGCAGTAGAGTAATATTTGTTTATTTGTTAATAATGGGCCTCTACTCATGAAGATTTCTACTCATGAACAGTTTTTACAAATATTATTAGATGTGTGTGGGATGTGTGTCTTGGTTAGGATTTCTATTGCTATGACAAAAGATCATGATCAAAAAACAAGTTGGGAAGAAAAGTGCTTACTTAGCTTATATTAGCATATTTCTATTCATCATCAAAAGATGTCAAGACAGGAACTCAAGCTTGGTAGGAAGCTGGAGGAAAGAAGTTATGCAGAGGCCATTAAAAGTGTTCCACACAGCTTACTTTGTCTGCTTTCTTATAGAACCCAGGACCACTATGCCAGGGATGGCCCTACTCACTATGGGCTGGGCTCTCCCCCATTGATCACTAATTAAGAAAATGCCTTGTAGCTGGATCCTATGGAGACATTTTCTCAATTGAGGCTCCTTCCTCTCTGATGACTCTAGCTTGTGTCAAGTTGACACAAAAGCAGGCCATTTAGGGGCTATGAGCACATGAGTATGGGTGACTACTGAGGCCAGAGGCATAACATCTTCCTGAAGCTGGAATTACAGGAAGCTCTCAGCCACATGCTATGAGTTCTTGGAACCAGACTTGTGCCTCCGCAACAGCAGAGTTTAGTCATTTAAGTGCACAGTTGTAAATCTAGTCTGTGCAGGATTGTGACACTGATGGTGATGGGTTCCATATTGTGTGTTTACTGTGTCCCAGACACTGTCATGGTGCCATTTTTTTTTTGCATCCATTCTCACACATTTTCTCAGCATCTCCCCTGTTGTGCCTGCTTAGATACAACACATTTAGAAAATATCTTACTTTGCTATACTCCTAAGCTGAAAACCCAGATTTACACCAGCTCATCTGAATTGAATAATATCATTTATTTTTATTTGAAATTTAAATATATATGAATATATATAATATATATGAGTATACATATAATTCTATTTTATTATTGTGATAAAATACCCTGATAAAGGAAACATAAGAGAAGAAGTTTATTTAGCCACAATTCTAGGTTAAAGTCTATCATGTGGCAGTCCAGATGGAGGACCCTGGAGCAACTAGTCATGCACATCCATCCACAGGTAAGAGGACAGAAATTAATGACTGTGTGCATGCTTGTGTTCGACTTACTCTCTCCTTTTCACTCTGTCTGAGGCCCAGTCCATTTAATAGCACTTCCTGTACATAGGATGGGCCTTCCTACCTTATTGAACCCAACTCTGAACATTCCTCACAGAAACAGCCATAGGCCAACTTAGTCAATCAAGACAATTCCTCACTCAGGTTATTATTGTAGGTCATTCCACATTTTGTCCAGTTACCAATCAAAAGCAACCATCACAACTTGATACAAGTATACCACTTTAAGCCATAGCCTTATATAATACAAATTTAAAAGTCCCCCAAAATTTTAAAATTCCAACACATAAAAATTAGTTTCTTACCTGAGAGCTCTTAAATAATAATAATAGTAACAGTTGCGCATACTTTAAACATGCCATGGCATGCAGTGAGTATTTTCATCCCCAAATGGAAGAATAGAGATATAATTAATGAACAATCACACATAAGCAAAACTGAAATTCAGCATAAAAACAGCACATCCTACAGACCTGTGTCTGTCATCTGGAGCCCATAGGCACATTGGCAGGGCTCAACAAAGCATATGTAGCATCACTCCCACCAACTCCTCAACCCAGTGCATACAGATTCCCTCCTGAGATGGTCCACTTCATGTCCACAGCTCTGCCTCCAAAGTGCTGGGATTAAAGGTGTGTACTACCACTGCCCATCAGAGTTCTCTAAAACTCTTAAAGCAGCCTCTCCCACAGGCAGAGCCTCAGCGCCCAGTCCCAACCTCATCCCTGGGCGTTGGCCAAGACCTTTTAATGTCGCTAGCCACTGGTTTGAGATGTACAGTGTTTTACATTCTACTAGTTCTCCAAGTTCCTGCCACAGACTTAGCAAATAATATATTGGTGTCTGGAAAATGGATGATTATTGTTGTCTGAATATGAAGTGCCCTCCCCAGGCTTATGTGATTGATCACTTAGCTTCCAGTTGGCAACACTGTTTGGGAAGGTCATGGAGAATTGCTAAAGTAAGTGTGTCACTTGGTACTGATTTTGAGGATTTTTTAACTGGCTCTACTTCCTATCTGTTTTCTGTTTCCTGACAGAGGTTCCTCTTCATTCTTATCTGTTGTGAAGATGGGATTCCAGAAAGAAGAGCCATAGAAATGGAAGTTCAGGGAGGGTGGGAGGAAGGGAGAGGAAACTGGGATCAACATGTAAAATTTTTAAATTATATTATTAATTAAAAAAAGAAAGAGTCCAGCAGAAAATGAAGAATGAACTTCTAACACCTGTAAGTTCATTGATAATTTGTGATCTTTCTTTTGCTTTCCATGCAATATAGAATGGCAAACATAAAGCCATCATGATGGAGTGGAAGCTCTAGGAAAGAGGCAGGCAGAGTATAAACCTGAATGGGGATGGGATAAGAGAAGAGTCTGGTAGCCAGGAGAGCTGTGTGCTCTCACCCTGTGCATCTTCAGCCAAGAGAGAAGCTCTCTAAAGTTTTGATCATCGTTTGTAAGAAGCAAGTGCAATACTATTCAGTGAACTTTTCCTGAGTATTTTAACAATTGTCTGTTCACCCCAGATAGGGCACCAATAACAGATCAAAGGAGGAATAGAATTGTACCCAAGTTCAATTAAAAATATTTACACGTGACTTAAGAGGGGTTATACCACCGAAAACACAGACTCCTTCTGTCTCTCCCCCTCTTTCCAACCTTTAAATGTTTGTATCTGGGGGAAGGGGAGGGCCTCCCAAACCTCATCTTTATAACTACCATTAGTTTCCTACATTCAATGATCAGAATCTGGTGGTACCCCTCCCTATCTATGATGGAAAGTTAATGGCCCATTCTTGTAGAGGTCAGCTTCTTAGAATTCAAGAATATAACTACCACTCATGCCCAGGGGACAGCTGTTTATAACAACTGCCTCAAATGCTTCTGTGGGATCTCAGTCCTTTGGTGATGTGCAGTTGGCTGTTGGCACATCCTTGGCAAGAAAACAAAGAAGGGAAACCATCAATATGTTTTCTGTCCTGGGATCTTAACATCCCTGTAGTCTAATACTATTATCTCATATACTATACAAAGATACTAAGGGTCACTGGTGACCAGGTAGCCATGGATAGACTGGTAAATTAGTTAAAAAGTAATTTAATAAAAATGCAAATGCCTCAATGAGTTGTGTAGTAGAAGTTCCTTAGAACAAGTATCAAATAAAACAACAAGAAAGTCCATGTCACACAGAACAGCAGTCATAAATGGCATTCTCGGAGAATATAATGAATGTACTCAAATATGGTGGCAAAAGACACTGGAAATGAGCAAGTAAACAATAGAATAAGAGATATGGAATGGCTGTCTTCTGGAACACTCCTTTCTACTGGACATCCTGCAGAATGCCTTCAATTTAGTCTCCTTCAGTCTCTAATTTTGGGGTATCTTGAAAAGCTATATTAATATTGACTATTTTCAGACAAAGACATGCGGTTTAAAGTGGCAGTTAGGGAACTGGGTAGAGAGATGGCTCAGTGATTAAGAATCATTTGCCACAGTCATTAGAAACAGAACTTCATCCAGCACCCATATAACTTACCATGTGCTTTGTAACTTTGGCTCCAAAGAGGATTTTGTGGGAGACAGGAGGGTGGCTTGGTTTTGATGGATTCCTGCCTAGCCAAAAATTATAAAGTCCTAGGTTCAAAGAAGGAGACCCTGCCTCAAAGGAACAGGTAGAGGGATAGGGGACAAATCCCAGGGCCCTCCTCTAGTCTGCATGTCCTGCATGTACTGTGTGAAGGGGAGCGTGGCACTCATGCACAGTGCACACACATGCATGCACATGTACATAGACTCACATGCATAGACATACATACACTCAGAGATAAATAAATATTTAAATAGCAGTGCATTGACCAGTTGACATAGTACAATGATGGCAAAAATGTGCTAACCAGAAGGAGTCTATGAGAAGTGTTGGCTTTGTCCCTCAGTTCTAATGCAAAAGAAATGATGCCTGGAAAAAAATTAGGGAAGGGTTCCTATAAGAGGTGGCATGGAGAACTGAAAGAACAAGACACTTGATAAGCATAGTGCAAATACAGTTGAATAAACCCATCATTATGCAAAACATCTCTTTGAATAATGAATGCATTAATGATTATAAAAGTAAAGAATGAATGGGATTTTGACAGAAGAAATAAGATGGAATTACAGGTGGGCGGGGTTACTATTGACTAAAGAAAGGATATGAGCTAAAACTTCAGAAGACTTTATGTAAACCACAGTTCATATAAGGGAAGAATGTAAGTCAAAAGCTAAAGAACCATTTGGACAGTCATATTAAGCTTCTTTGACTGACAGATGAAAGACTGGGCATTGGCAGGGGGTGGACATCTGCAATGGAATCTAGGACCCACTGAGATGTGTCTGGAGATGACTCTTACTCCAGGATGGTACCTCTTGACTGTGCTCTAGCCCTAGTGGTCTCTGTATGTGAAATCTATGTTCTGGCTACATTTACGTGAATGGTTGCCCAAGACTCTGATTTCTAACTACTGGAAGCTTCCAGAGTGCTTCAGCCTCTGCTTGCAGATTCATTCATAGTTTCACTCACCTGTGAGTCACCTATTTGCTCCTTTACCTCATTATTCACTCTCCACCATGCTTCCTCAGATGCTGAGCAGCATATTGAGAAGTCACACTTAATGAAATGCAGCTCTGCTTGCTGATTTCCCTTTGTGTTGTGGCAGAGACAGACAAGCCAGACAACAACTGCCATATAATGTGACGGGTGCAGTGAGGGATGCCTGCAAACAGCATGGTCACAGGGATATCCAGGTATGTGATATGGCTGAGATGTTTGTTTAAAATACAGAGGCAAGCTGGGTGAGGTGGCATATACCTTTAATCCCTGTACTTGGGAGTCAGAGGCAGATGGTTCTCTGTGAGTTCAAGGCCAGCTTAGTCTACAAAGTGAGTTCCAAGACAACCAGTGCTACACAGGAAATCCTGCCTCAGAAAAAAAGAGGGAGAGGGTGGCTACCATCTAAAACACAGAAGCAAAACTATAAGAATGTAAGGGACATGCTCAAAACACTTGGATTGGGTCTTTAATAAGAAAGAATAGAAAGGAGAAGTCATCCTAAGGAAGAAAATTAACATATTTTTAGACATGAAGCCTATATTAGATTTTAGCAAGGGGCTAGAGAAAGAGTCATAGGTCTACTCCTGCTAAGCAAATGCTTTATTACTGAGCTCTACTTCTCATTCCCACTCCTCTATTCTATACCCACACACCACTCTGACCCTCACACTCCAGCCTCTGACTTATAGTTTATTCACCCATATAACACAAAGGTTAAGAATATGTGCCCTCCCTGAACAGTCTAAGGGACCTCAGACAGTGGAACCAAGATGTATTCCTGGTGCATAAAAGAACTTTGTGGGCACATCCCCATGGAGGGATACTACCTTAACCTAGAGACAGGAGAGAAGTCCTAGTCCCTATTTCAAATGACTTGACAGATTTAGATGACCCTTCCTGGATGGCATCACCCTACATGTGGAGGGGGGAGATGGGAGGGGAGGGTGGTCGGGATGCATGTGGGGGGGAAGAAGGAGGGAGGAAGGAAGGGAGAAGGAACTGTGATCGAAATGTAAAATAAATAAATAAATAAATAAAAATGTTTAATAATAATTAAAAAAAAGAATAATATGTGCCCTCATTTCTTTATGTTGCTTTGACAAGACATCATGACAAAACAACTTAGGGGAGAAAAGGTTCATTTTAGCTCTCAGTTCCAGGTTATGATCTATTATTGCAAGAAGCTGCAGCATCAGGAACTTGAAGACAGCTGGCCACATCACACCATCAGTCAAGAGGAATGAGGCATGAATACAAACATGCTCACTTGCTTGAGCATAGGTGGTCTCTCACTTTCATACAGTTGAAGATATGCTGCCTAGGGAATGATGCCGCCCACAGTGGGCTGTGTTGTTTCATATCAATTAGCTTAATTAAGACACATTCCCACAGGCCAATTCAATAAAGACAACCTCTCATTGTGATTTTATTCAAAGATAATGTCGGGTTGTGCTTGGTTAACAGTTAAAACAGAACATCACAGTACCTGAGGGTGGATGATATGTAGACAATAGGCTTAAGTGGATGTGGCCTTGTCTATCCGAGGTTTGTGGTGTAATGTGGATACTGAAATTAGATCATGGTGATAAAGGACATGACATACTGATATGAAGATATAAAGAATCAGGAATGCAGGTCTTTAAGGGGAGTTCTGAAAGCACAGGACAGAGTGATGCAATTATAGAAGGGAGAAATAAAAACACCAACAGGAGAAACTTAAGGAGTATCTTGTAAAGGAGACAGAGGTCTAGTGATTGGATCCTAAAGTCATGGGAAATCAGACAGACTGTAGACAAGAAAGCAGTGTACTTAGTTGTATATGTTTACTTGAACCATCTCATTGTAACAGTTAACAAAAGCAGGTTGATATAGCAAACCCTGGAGACTAGAGAATAATTATCAAGTTCTTCCTGGAATTCTAATGCAAGATGCAAGCCACCCAATTCTGTGATCCTGGGGAGGGAAAGCAGGTGAGAGAAGTCATGAGATTTGCTGAGCTGTTGTGAATATCTGTGGTAGAATTATCTCAAAGGGTTATCTGTTAATTGGCCTGTGTTTAACACCCTTACCTAGAGCTACAAAACCTGGTCCAGGAAGCTGCATCTGACCCTCCCCCATCTGAAACATATAAAGCCTGGTGTCTGTTGCAGTAAGGTAGATGGAAAACAGAGCAGATAGAGTCTGGGACTTCCAACCTAGGAACCAGAGCTGGGGATGTGGTTTGCTGGTTTTCAGACTTGTGTAGCACCTCCCACAGAATCATTGAGATGGTGGTCCCCAGGCTGTACTGCCAGGGTTCATGGTATCTTGTGGCCAGGGTATGTATGGCATATTCTATTCCAACACATTTATCTTGGGCAATTTCAGACCAAGAACAAGCATTTGAAGACAAATCCTGCTTAGGGCAGAGACTTGCTCAGCTTCTCACCTTGTCTGCTTCCTGTGCCTCTGGCCTCTCATATTTCCTGGCTGACAGTGCAAAGAATTGAGACGAAGAAAGAAGAGTCTGGATGCTGAACACTTTGAAGGCAGAATCTGTCCTTCTTCTCCTTTAACCATTGTGTGATATTCTGCACACCACAGGATTTAGATTTATTTGTTATACACAAGTCCACCAAGTAAATACAGTGTTATAAAATTCTAACTAGGAGCTCCTTGTGAGATATTATTAAATTAAATTATTGATGAGTAGCATTGGGAAGATCTCTACAAAACGTTATTAGTGCAGAGTCTTGTTCCTAAGCAGCTGTGTCTAGGTCCCTACCCCAGCCCCACATGATGAAAAATCAACACTAGCTAAACCCACAGGTTGTACTGCCTGGCTATGACTTAGCTTGGTAGTGTCTTCTTAGCATCTTCCAAAACTATCATAATGTATAATTGTTCATATGTCATGTGTGCTATGACATATTAATTTAAATTCTTACAAGGATATGGCAGGGTTTACCAAAGCAGACATTATGGCCACCTATCTGTTATCAAAACTTTGATTTTCCCTTGATTCTCCATGGAAATAGATGGGACTTCAGCTTTCACTTGTTCACTTTCTTTGACTTTTATCCATGCATACCCCTTCAACATTATGTAATCACATGCATAGCTTGCTTGATAGGGTAAATCAGAAAATGTTTATTGGTGTGATGTATCCTTTCCACTTCCTTTCCCCCACAGTGCCTGGAAAGCTACAGAGATCTGTTGTTCAATTAACTAAAGGTCACACAGCTGTCAGCTTCTTCTCCATGCCCCCTCGCTGTCAGCTCAGCAAGTGTGCTAGAGACAGAGGCCTCTGGCTCAGCTTGGTCTCTCTGGCTCAGGCAAGGACTGCTGGAACCAGTGAGTGATGTGTGGCCTGGTCCCTGCAGACATTGATCTTGTGTGACTCACCACTTGCTCGGACAAGCATAAGGACCTTACAGAGAACCAAAGATAGATGGATAAATTGGGTTGCCAGAGAATTACGGTTTCATCAGAAAAGCAGCAAATAGTCAAGATTAGTTTTGACAGAAGGGGCCCTAACCAAGACAATGTGTGTTCTGGATTCAATGTCCATCTCTGTGGTCTTGAAAGATCTGAGTCAACTGGTGGAAACCTGGGCATTTGAAGTTAACCTTTGAGGATGTCAGGGGAACTCATTAGGAATTCATCCGTGTGCCTGTGCATTCATCTACTGTTAAAGAGAGTAACCTGTCTTTGGTATCATTCACTTAACCAAGAAGCCACTAACATTTGATTCTATAAAAAGTGGGGGTGGAAGTTGGGAATTGCAGATGTTAAAGCCTTGAACTCTCTAGGGTACCTCATCCTGTATATTTCCAGGACAAAGAAGCTATACACAATCTGTACACAAGGAGGTATGGCTGTGTGCCTACAAGCCTCCACTTATTAAAACAACCTATGGGACCCATTTGCCTAATGATCCTAGACAATACCACCCTGGCCCATACAGAGAATACTTAACAAAATCTCCTGTTGAATCTATGGTTTTATAACCTTTGAGATCTGAAATGAAGACAGGTGTTCACTTGGTAATATGGTTGAGTGAATGAATGTGAAATACAAGTAGGACCAGACTTTAGCCCCAAGTCAGCTTCGGGAAGATGATGGATAAGTGAAAGTCCCCTCCCATCTCTTTGTTCCTGAATAGCAGCCTAGGCTTCCTTTCCTAGGAGACAGAAGCTAGGAAAATGCATGTATTCACTGGTGGTAGTTACAAGATGGTAAGCCAAACAGAAATTTAGTGAAGATCATCAGATAAAACTATCATTGAGATACAAATTAAAAGTTGATTGGCAGATCACATATTCCATGTGTTCTGAGGGCACTTATGAGTCCATTTCTCCAGAAAACAGCTTGTCTCTGTTGATGGCAATGGGCAAAGCAAGGGGCTTGGAAAGATGACTAAACATTGACTAGGAAGAAGCTCACATTCATAGGTTCACTGGGGAGGTGGATAATCAACATTCCTTTGCAATCACAATAACTACTTTACTTGAAAATAGCCATAGTAACTGTCAAAGCAATCCTTCCGTCTCTGTAAAGAAGCATCTCACTGCCTGTCACTTGAGTGGCTGCCTGGCAACCACCCAGCCAAGTTGTCCATCATGCAGAGATCACCTTCTCTATGGGCTGCTCTCTGTTTCCTGGAGTATGTACATATAGCTGAAAAGCAAGGTGTCCCTCAGTTTGCATACAGATCCATCAAGAAAAAGCATCATTAAGCATCATTTTACCTTCTCTGGGGAAACACAGAATTATGGGCAAACCACTTACCAATTGAAGGAGACACACATTGTACACATTGTAGCTCACAGTGGCCAAATGAAAGCTGCAGATGCTCCTTTATGAATCTAATTCATTTTGGCAGACAGTAAAATCCAGAGGACAGAGAAGTATTATAGATAGAGCTAGAGGTTCAGGCCTGAAGAAATGGCTCTGTGTTTAAAGAAAGCTTGTGCCACATTCATAAAGTCCATAATTCAGATCCTACTTCCTACACAGAGGTCAGTTGACCTTGAAAACATGTATAATCACAGCTCCAACAGGATCCTTGGGCTTCTCTGGTTTTCAATCTAGCCAAGGTACAAACCCCAGGTTTAGAGAGAGACTTTGCCTCAAAGGTATAAAGTGTAAGGAGGATGCCTGATGTTCTCTTCTGGTATACACACACATGTGCATAGAGAGGTGTAAGCCATATATGTAAGTAAATAAAAATAACTATTTTAGACATAGCTTGAGTTCATTTTTATGATATAAATGTGGGCAGAGAGATGCCTGAATGGTATGTAACACTTGGCGCTTCTATGGAGGACCCAGGTTCAATTGCCAGAACTCACATGGTGGCCCACCATTACTCTTAAACCCAGTTGTAGGTAACTGAATACTCCCTTCCTGCCTCTGTAGACACAAGTATTCACACGGTGCATCAATAGACTTGCAGAGCATGCATATACACATACATTTACATTGTATATAAATATGTATTAAATATATAAATCATTTAAAAAGATATGAGGACAGGATATACGGGTTGAAAAAGAGAAAACACACACACTCTCTCTCTCTCTCTCTCTCTCTCTCTCTCTCTGTGTGTGTGTGTGTGTGTGTGTGTGTGTGTGTGTGTGTGTGTGTGTGTGTAGGTATGTAGAGATGTCAAATGGAAAAGATTTACGGGAAGACATGTGAGTTCATTTACACTGTGTGACTTTGCCTTGGGGAGATGTGACCCATCTTCCCAGAAGTGTAGCTTTTTCTTCTCTCCTCCTCCTACTCTTTCTCCTCCTTCCTTGGTTTTATGGGCCACCACTACCCAAAAAGCTCTTTATTCTAAATTAAAGCATCACTATATATCCCCACCCCCAGGAGGGAGCAACTCATAAGACTCAGAAAATAAATGAATGTATGAAGATCATACCACTCAGTAGATTCAGGAAACTCAGATTCATACTCATCTTCACACCCATGTATATAAAGATAATTAAGCAGCTGCTGGACATTCCTTGACAGAGATGTCTGCATACCTTGCAGGCTACAACATTCACAAGTTATCACCCACATTGGGGAGGCTGATTTGGTGGTGTAGCAGCCTTTGAGTCATCCATGCTCCTGAGAGTCACCCCAGTCAATTGATCAGTTTTGAGAGTTAGTCTGAGGTGGAATCATATCTTGGGTTTGCAACTGGTGCCTGATATTTGTTTTGGTCTTCACAGGAGAAGTCATACAACAGGTCATATTGAGAAGAGCTCCCAGGTATAGCTCCCAGGTATACCAAAAATGCTATCAGATTCTGATCCTGCAGTGGCAAAGAATGAGAAAAAATAAGTGAAGTAAGAAGAAAGATCATGGCCAGAGAGAAGAAGAGGAGGAGAAAAGTGGCAAAGCCTTGCTGACAGGAGGCAGCTGGGGCTCAGTCCAAGGATGTTGTGTGCCTTGAGATTTTGAACTCCAGGTTGTTCATATTCTCAGTCCTCAGGTCTCAGGCATCCTGTGAAACTGTCCAAGGAGAACTCAAATTGTACAATCACATTGGAAAGCAAATAGAGCCAAAACAAAAACAAACAAAACAGATGGGCATTTTAGGGTCTGTGGACTTGCTTCCTAGAAAGTACTCAGATCACATATTTGGAGGAAGGGGCGTGGCACCTTAGATGGATCCAGAGGCTATGGTTGTAAACAGGGTGTGAGATCATGAGATCATATGCAGGTGTGATGTAGGCTGCTGAAAATGAGACAGGGGATACACCTCACATGGAAAAAAAGCACTGGCTTAGTGTATGTTTGCTACTATAACAAAATCACCACAAATTTGGTTTCTTATAAACATCACAAAATTGGTGAGAAGCTCAAGATGCCAGCAGATTTGGAGTGTAGTGAGACATTTTCTTTGTGTCCTCATATGGTGGACAGGGGACAGAGGTTTGCTTGGGTTACTTTTGTAAGGGTACCATCCCTCTTCACCTCTGCTCTAAAGTGAATTAAGGCCAAATGTTTTAGCCTTGGTCCCCATGGTGGTGCTACAGGGGTCAAAGGGATGGAGTCTTCTGAAGTGATACCTCATAGGAGGTCCCTAAATATTGTGCAGGGTACTCATGAAGAGCATTATGAGATGCAGTTTCTTCCTGTCTTTTGTTATTTTCTTTCTGATTTATAGTACAGGCAATTTTGGTCTGTCCAATACTTCATGGTTCTATGCTGTCCTTGTCAAATGCCAAAGCCATAAGCACCTGATCTTGGACTGGAGCCCAAATGAGCCCGTTTTCTTTGTGAGATCACCATCTTATGTGTTTTATTGCAATAGCTGAAGATGACTAACCTCATCGCTCCATACATCCCACATCTTAATACCATAGCATTGGGGGTGAGGTTTCAGCGTGCAGGTTACTGGGGGTGGATGCACTCAGAGCCCTGTGCAACCACATTGTGTCTTCCTCTGAGAGCTGAGAGATAACTACTCATGTTCCCAGCAGAAAGGTGCACTCTGTGTCTGTTCTTTATGTAACACATCCTCAGTTGACCTTTCTCTGAGATGATTTGATGTTTTAATAACTTTGCTCTGTTGTGTAATTCCCAGCCCACCACTTCCCTTTGGCCCCTTGAGCTTCTTGGGCTTCACACTTGTCACGTAAACTGGCACTCACGCCTGGGTGAAGGTTGTAATCTGTAAACCTGCCAGATAGGAAATCAGTTTACAGCTTTATTTTTATGTGTGGGTGTTTTTCTTCTAAATTCCAAGCAAAAAGAAGACCGAGGCTTAAAAAGAAGTCACTGTCCAGATTATGATTCATAGGAAAACAGAATCATTTTGACTGGAGAATGGGTCCTTTGCATTTTCTTTTTATGCTTCTGTTTGAAGGAAAACTCTATCCCCTTAGTGATCCTCTTGCTTCTGTTTCTATTGTAATCAAAATGTGAAGAATATATTATGTATTCTATTAATTTAACATCATGTTCTACCTATTAAAAATATTTTCTAAAATGGAAAATATTAGTCCTGTAGATGTTCTTAATGTTTTGTATGCATGCCCTACTTTGTGTGTGTGTATGTTTGTGTGTGTACATGCATTTGTGATTTCAGAGGTCAAAACTGCTGCTTCTTGTCCTCCTCAATCACTTATCTTTATAGACAGGGTCTCCCTTTAACTTCAGAGCTAGTGCCCCTCTCTATGTCCTTCTCCTCACAAGTAGGATAGCATATATATGCTGCTCTTTCTAAGGGTGTTGGGAATCAAGCTCAGGTCCTCACTATTGCATGGTAAGCACTCTAACCAATGATCTACCTCCCCAGCCCTGGGAGGGTGCTTTGAGTGTTATTAGATCTGTACTGCCCCTTAATGTTAACATTTTCTCCTTAGAGGTATATGTATGTGATAAATGTAAAGATCTGTTTGCAATTAAATGGCTTCACAGCTTGGCTCTGGACATGCCTGGCCATCCAGATGGAATCACAGTGCCTTTTAGTCTTGCCTCTTAGCAAGATATTTGGGTTGCTTTCAATTTTCAGCACTCTTGTGCCAGGGAAGAAAGTGTCTTTTTATGCTCAGTTTTATGACCATCCTAGTAATTTCCTCAAGATAAAGAATTAAAGTGGCTCAGATGAGCAATATCATTTTAATGATATAAGATATATATTTTTCATGACTGTGGTATTATTTTTATTTGTAGTGGTACATTGGAGTGTGTCCTGGTTATCATTTAATTGGCACCTTAACACAGCCTAGAGTCACTGGAAAGGAAAGCCTCAATTGAAGAATTGCTGGTGGGGTCTGTCTTGATTGTTAATTGATGTAGGAGAGCTCAACCCACTGTTGGAAGCACTATTCCCTAGGAAAGTGGTCCTGGGCTGTATGTGAAAGCTAGCTGAGCATGATCCTGAGAATGAACCAGGAAGAAGCATTGTCTATTTCCGTGGCTGTGGGTGAGTTCTCTGATCACAGGCAATGTTACATGAACTAGCAAGCAGGCCTGCCTTCAGTGTCCTGCCTTATTTCCTGTCCTGACTTCTGTCAGTGATGAACTGTAACTTTTTCCTACCCTAAGTTGCTCTGGATAAGAGTGCATTATCACAGTAAAGAAAGGATATTATAGGAGAATGTAGGCTTTACCCCATCCCCAAGCACACAATAAGAATCTTCACAATATTTACCCCCGAGAGGGAGAAATGTGTCTCTTTCATTTCTATAGAATGGATCAGCTGTTTTCTCTCATGTTGGGATTTATATACATACTGCTTCTCATTGATATGTAAAGACCTTTGAAAACATTTGTCTTCTCTATTAGGTTATAAATTACTCAGTATATTTTCATTGATAACATTCATCTCTTTCATATGCTCTAATATCTTCCTCTTATCTTATTTCATTTTCACTCTCCAAACACTTAAAAGAATCATAAAAACTTTATAAATGTATGCTTTTCATCTCCAATGCAGCAAACACATACTGATATACAACTCTATTAATGTTTTATTATTTGCCAGCAAAAGCCTCTCTGCAGCTTTCTAATAAATTGTATTTTGAACAAACAGGTACAGTCGAGGTCTAGAGCTTTCTGATCTAGTGTGGTGGCAACTACTTGCATTTCCACAGACCATTTGGTTGGCAGCTGATCTGAATTGAGATGCATCACCAGGATAAAATAGATGTTTATATTATACACTTATTAAAAAAAATAATTCAGGGCCTGGAGATAGCTCAGTCAGTGAGTGCTTGCTTTGCAAGCACAATGACCTCAATTCAGTTCCAAAACCCACATTAAAATGCCTAGGCATTGTGATATGTGCTTATAATCCCAGAGCTGGAGAAGCAGAGACAGGCAGATCCCTGGAGTTCACTGGACAGCCAGATTAGCTTCTTTGATGAGTTCCAGACCAGTAAGAAAACCTATTTCAAATTCAAATGATACCTGTGGTTGCCCTCTAACCTACACACACACACACACACACACACACACACACACACACACACCACAGGTTCAATGCATCCACAAACTCAGGCAGGATGACAAAAGAAGGCAAAAGTCCATCACAAATAATCCAGATATTGATAGCATTTTGAAATTCTATATTGAACTACATAAAAGGTGCCAATTAACTTCTTCTATTTCCTTGAAATAGGGTTACTAGGAAATGTAAAATTACCCATGTGGCTCGGGTAAGTTCTCAATAGAATCTTGTGTTATAACCCTGGAGACACAGAGAAGCCAGCCTGGCATGCCCTTTTGGATCATCTTTGGGTTATAATTTCTCCATTCTTTTTCAGAAAGAGCAGAGCTGCCCAGAGTCCATTGTCCCCATGTCTGCTGTTTGCCTTTCATCTGCTGGAGCCTTGATAAAAGGAAACAGCTTCAACCGGAATAGTTTATAGCCCCTTTGGAAGGAAGCTCAAATGAGAAAAGAACAGAACATTTGAAACAGTTCTGACTTTAAACAACTGCTCGTGTCACCACCAAGCCACTGCCACTTTGTGATCTGCCAATGGGCTGAGCCAGACTGTGAATCACTGGCTTCTTCCGAACTCCAGGCTCTGCAAAACTCCAAGGTAGGAAAGGAATTGATGAAGAAGGCTTGGTTTAAGTTCCAAGGAGAGAGCTTCCCTCTGTGGGTCAGAAAATAGAAAGGGCTGTTTATAGTGAGGTTGGATGATCACCTCTTATAATAGCGTGTCTTTGGTGGGAATGTAGGCTTTTCCCAGGAAAAGTCAGTCCTAGAGACTCTCTGCTTACTTCTCCAGTTATTGGTAAGAGATTTGGGAAAATGAAAAGAGAATCCCCAGGCCCTGGCAGGAAATTACTTTCTGAATAAAATATCCAATTCATGATTTTTTATTGGTGCAAAACTTGTCATCATTCTGCTGTCTTCCCTTTATGATTCTGGTACTCTTTAGCTTTCTTTCTTCTACAGTTTTTAATTCTAAGTCTTCCTGCTTGAATCAGAACAAAGCCAGTTTTCTGTTAGATATTTTGAGCTGAAGTTTTGTTTCTTATCTGACTAAGCCTAGCGCTTCTCTTCCTAACATTTTCATTTTGTGCTGTTATCCCTCCAATGTCAAGGTGCCCATTTGTTTGTAAAAGAGAGAAAGCTTGACCTCATCCACATCCAAGCAAGCAGTTTCCAAAACCAACTTGATTGTGCAGACAGGCACATCCTAACATCTCATAAATTCTGTTTTCCCCCAAAGTACAGAACCTGCAGCTGTCCACACAGTGTTTCTGGAAGATAGGAGAAAGACATTTGCCCACAATCATCTCTAGAAAGACAGCATTTAGATAAACTTGTCTTCCTTGTGTGTGTGTGTGTGTGTGTGTGTGTGTGTGTGTGTGTGTGACTAGCTCAATGAAAGAAGACTCTAGTGTAGGATCTCCTACAAGTAATGTGTCAGACTCTCCCTTTATTTTCCCAGAAATCTACTGAAGTCATACAAGTCTTGAAGTCATGGGAGTCTTTTGTGCAACCTTCTTGTTCCAGTTGAGAAGACACATGTGCATACATAAGGGCCTTAATGCCAAACTCCTCACAGTGTAGTTACTGATGCTGCCAAAATGGGGATTAGAATCTTGAGGGAACAGCATGAATACAGAGTTCTGTTTGGTCTCAGGTGTCACATTTGCTGGTGGCCTTGACCAACCATGAGTGTTCTGGTGGGGATGATAAATGGATGCCTAAGATGAAAGGAAAGCACAAAGGATGCAGAGATGAGAATGGCTAATCAATGGACCAACTGCTAATGTTCGTCCTCTGAAGAGCTGCAAATTTTAGTTGGAGAGCAGAGAGTACCAGCAGGTTCACCTGGTCCTATCCCTTTAGTCTTTGAAAAGGAATTCATATGCTTTGTTTTTTTAAATCTGGTAAAAGTTTGTCTTGGTTTAGATGAGGAACATTTTGGCAAATAAAAATGATTTGTTCTATTCTTGATTTGCATTTTCAATGAATCCTAGCAACAGAAGGCTCATCAGGCTCTGGATTAGGGAAACAAAGCCTCCCTTTTCTCTGAGTAAATAGCTATTTCTTGTAACAAGTCTGTTTCCTTCTCTAGAGTCCTGGAGTTTGCAAGCTCAGCAATTTCATTTCTAAAAGAATTGCTTATAATGGTGTTCTTGAATATTCTTCCCATTCTTCTCTTGAAAGGAAGCCATCTGCCCTTGCAGAGAAAAGTTTTACTAACTGTGAAGCCTTCCCTTCTTTGTGGTCTTCGAGATACTGGAATCTGATCGTTGACAACATTGTAACAAAACATCAGGAAGAGTGAAGGAGACAAAAGAAGATGGATTGTTTATGCTCTGAAGTTTCATTGCCTCATGTATAAAAAGCTGCAAAGATCTTGGATTGAGGATTGGGAGGCTGTGGAGGGATCTTCATGTGAGCCCTCCTCTGGGTCAGTCCTTTTTTCCTTTCCTGGCTTCTTTACCCCATTTGCCAAATCAAGGACTTACTTTTTCTTTTACAATCTCTTATATTAGTAGGTTATGTATTTCAAACCTTTAAAACAAAGAAGGAGCTGTAACGAGTATGTTTTCCCTGCCGGTGGGTCCCACCACCATGCCCCAATAACACACAGAGACTCTGTACTGGGTATAATGCTGTTGGCCAGTTACTATCATTTCTTATTGGCTAGCTCTGTCTTAATGAGTAACCCATTTCTATTAATCTAAGTACTTCCACGTGCTCTGATCTTACTGGAGAGGGGCTGGCGTTCTGCTCTCTCCAGTCTCTCCATGTTGACTCCTCCCAACTACTTTCTGGAATCCTCCTTTTCTCCTAGTCCTGCCTAGCTTGCTTTCCTATCGGCCAACAGTGCTTTATTTATTAACCAATAAGAGAAACATATTTACAGGATGACATCTCCCATCAAGGAGCTGTGCTGACCTATGGGAACACGAGGTGCCATCCTCATATTACAGATAGGGAAACTGAGGTTTAAGTTCTGGCTCCAAAGTTACACATGCAGTGCAAAGTAACCCTGGGCATAGAATTAAGGCAGCCAGGAAGCAGAGCTGAACTCCAGACAACTGACCCTTCTTTGTAAATACTTTGCCAGGTTGTGTACAGAGACTCTCAGAAGTCACTTTGTATAGATAACAGAGGATACTGAAATTAGAGAAGCTGTTTATACTCGTCCAACTTGAGGTTCCACGATATAAATGAGGAAGGATTTATTATCCTTCCTGGGTATATTATACACAGAGAAAGCATAACAATTTCTTAGATTGAGTGGGCCTAGTGAGACAAGTATCAAAGACAAGCATGTGGGTTTGGGTAAAAGACTGGCTTGTGAAGAAAGATGCAGTTGAATGGATAATGAGATTGATTTGTGGGCAGGTTGAGACATCACTTTGAAGAGGGAGAATACCTTATAAACTTAATAGCTTTCTGAAATAAGGTCTCACTATGTATCCCATACTGGCTTTGAACTTACTCTGTAGCCAAAATCAGCATCAAATTTACTGTGTTTCTCCTGTCTCAGCTTTCTGAGTGCTGTTATAAAGTGTCGTCATGTTTGTCTCAGTATTAAATGCTTTTATAATGCCTTTAATGTGTTCAGTCCACTAATATTTTTGTTGATTAAAAAGATAATATGTGTAGTTTTTATAGAGAATCTAGTATACCAGAGAAATACATAAGTAAGTGTTTCTACTGTTACTTCCATCATGAGAAAGGTATGATGACATAAGTTGTTGGTGATATTGTGGGAAAAAAAGAAGACCAATGATTAGTCACTAAAATGTCATTATTATAGAGATGTGCAATATTTTGGTTAAGATAGACCATGGATACATAGATGCCAGAGCAGGACAGAAGGATGTGACTGGCTAGAGAAACCTTTCCAGAGAGAGTCACACTGAGAGAAAGCCTTAAAAATAACACAGGGACAGTATTACTCAGTGAATAAAAGGCTTGAGGGCATTTTGACTGAAAGCCAGAACAGGAAGGTGTTAGAGACAGGAATGTCTTACTGGAAGATATGTGGAAGAGACTACTGGAAGGATTGAGCAGCTAAGCAGGCAAGAGTCAGATCCTGCTACACCATTCGTTCACATGTAGCAACATAAGGGACTAAGCAGCAACCAGCTGACAGAATCCTCAGGTGACCACTCAGGGACATCTGATTCCCCAAAATGTTTTTGGTGTTGTTGGTGGTTTATTTATTTATTTATTTATTTATTTATTTATTTATTTATTGACATTCCAAAACATTTTGACTTAAGGCTTCAGTTATTACAAGCATGGACCATAGATACTTGGCCATAGTAAAGTACCAATGGTAACAGTCTTTACCCTGAATTCTATCCTCTCTCACCTAAGAGGTGGCAGCCTTATCTTGGATCAAAGGAAACCATGTTACATAGGAACATCATGACAGATAGGGGAGGGGTGAAGATGACAGCCCAGTCATCAGCAAGTGCTGATCTTGCTGTTTGCTGGATGTTTTAAAAAGGCCCGATTTCGAGTCATGAATTATACTGCTCACCTTGTCAGAAGGCAATGTGCACAAGGAAGCTATCTATGGTGGAAGGGAACATAAGTGGGCTGTGGAGTTAGCCTGACTTGATGGGTCACATGTGAATTCTGACACAGCCAGGGTGCTTTCTCTCCTACACTCCATTTCTGGAAGCTACCTCACTTTCCAAATGAAGCTGTAGTACTGCCTTAAAGGCTTCTAGAAAGAATCAAATCAATGTATATGTTTGCAATCAGTGGATGGAAAAGGTAGACACTCTGAAAATATTTTCTCCTTTCCTGTGTTGTGTCATGAGCATTTATGCATCACCTTCTGTGCCCCAATACTAGTGGTAACTCTAGCCAGGAATGAAACAGCCAAGTGTAGACATCTAGAATCCAATTTTGCCAGCAAAGGATACAAAACAGATAGCATGATGGAGCAGAAACAACTTCAGAGTATCAAAGAAGCAGAATGGAGGCCAGCTTCCTGCAAACTCTTCTGGAGTGATTGCTGGGTGACAAAGCTGGCTTGGTAATCAGTGCTGCAAACAATATCCCAACTGGCAGGCAAGATTCAGCTACAACACTCAGCCATTCAGCTGCACTCCTCCCAAGCAGTCATCTGGCAGTCAGTCCATGCTCTCTCCCTCCCGAGATACCCTACCAAGGTTGTCCTGGGATAGCTGGACCACATAAATAACTTTGATGTTTACTTGAACGCAGCAGTGCTAGAAGTGATAATTCACATCTTCTACATCCCTTTGATTTCACAGTCTGTAGCATATTGCTTTTGAAGATATGCTCTGTACAATGTATTAGCTTATGCATAAGTCCACACAGCAGGCATATTGTCACATAGGGTGAGCTTCTTCTGGGGACACAGAAGATGGCACAACTATCAGGAAGGCTTTGTGTTTCTGGACTTCAGAGGTGACATCTTTACCTGATATTTCTTCCTATAAATTAATGCTAATATTAATATTTTCAGATTCCTTTTCCCTCCATTTTTAAGGTGAAGGACTAGGGAGATGACTCAGTTGGCACATGTGCATTCTGTGAAAGCATAAGTCCCTGAGATCTGATCTCCAGCACCCATGTAAGTAAGACACAGGAAATGTGCACGTGTGCCTGTAACCCCAGCACTGTCAGATGAAAAGGAGATGGAAATCACTGGTGCTCACTAGATGCCAGCCCAACTCCCAGCGTAGTAAGTGTTGTGGATTGAGTGAGAAATATGCTCCATAGGCTGCAGTATTTGAACTGTTAGTTGGCCCCCAATTGATAGCAATGTTTAGGGGGGTTTAGGAGGAGCAGTTGCCTTGTTGGAGGAAGAATACCACTGGTATTGAGAGTATATAACTAGGTCCTATATTTGGTTTTCTCTCTCCACTTTATGCTTGCTAATAAAGGTAGAATTTCTGTCTCCTACTCCTGACTCCATGCCTGCTTCCTTTAGTCATGGTATTTTATCTCAGTAACAGCAAAGCAACCAACACAATGACAGATCTTTCCTCAAGAGGACGAGGCAGAGGAATAGGATAAGGTACCAGTCCTCCTCTGGCCTCTGCACAAGTGTTTTGCACCTGCAGACACATTCTCTGACACCTAAACATTATCTCTTTATGTAGCCTAGGCTGTCCTTATGATTCTCCCTCCTCAGCCTGTTGAGTGTGCCTTCACATACCCAATCCTCACTATTTTCCCCCTTAGAATACTTTATTCACTTCTTTTTAGTTTGTAAAGTGGTCTCAGGCAGCCCAAGCTCCCTTAAATTCTTGAGCCTCCTGGCTTGGGACATGATACCATACTAGAATCATTTATAAGAGATGAAGTCTCTCCATTTCTACCATCATTGTTCTAGTGAAGTATAGAGGCTCATGGCTATACCCAGTACTTTGGAGGCTGATGCTGAAGGCTCAGGAGTTCAAGGACTAGATTACCTGTGTAGGTCTTACATATCATCCTTCTTCTCCAGTTCATTTGATACTGAAGACATTAGAATCTTGACATCTGCACATGGTTCAAAGATGCACTTGGGTTGCAGCCATCAGTCTACATTCTGGTTGGCCTCCAGTGTTCCCTACTGGGAATGTGTAGGGGATTTATGTTCTGAGATCAAGCAGAAACAATATTTCCATGGATACAGTTCTCAATTTGTGTAATGATAAAAGCAGTAAGAGCTCATTACACAAAATTTGGGGAATCAAGTGTAAATAACTGGATACAAATGAGCTATAACTTCAAAGCTTGGAGAAAGGTGCTTAATATATTTATCTTTCTTCTGCTCTCCCCTTCCTTATGCTAAAGATATTGTGTTGTCTTGCAAATGTTTAATAATTGTTGGGCACTTAAGTATTATAGCATACGAACAAACCATACTGTGTTCAGATTATTATTATTGAGTTGTTATCATAGGAATCATTACACACGTGAAGTTGTGACTAGGTCCTGAAGCTAGCTGAGGTTTCCCAAAGCTGTGTGATTTTGGTCAAGTTTCACAGTGTTGTAGTGACTGACCTACCTTCATAGTGTATTTGATTTTCTTTCTAGAATGGATGGGAGATTTATTAGTGAACATAGTTGGTGGGGTGGAAGGTTCGGTATAGCAGAAGCATCCATATATTCAGGATCTATCACTTGTCCAAGGAACTGTGCCTTGGAATGTATTTGACCTCACAGCATGAGCCACTTATTAGCTATCATGCTGTCAAATTCATCTAAACTTGGCAAAGCCTCACATTTTTGAGATGTGGGTCTTCAGCCAACCAGAGAACTTGAACTTTGTGCTAAGTAGCATCTCAATCATATGTTCCATTGGTGTTCATATACATGATGTGTAGCATGAGTTATAATGGGTCTTAAAGCCTGGAGTTAGATATCATGGTAAATGCTGAAAGGTCAGAGAAGTAAAGGAACAAGCCACAAGAGAGAGCTCATTGCATTCAGTCTGAGAATTTGTACAGACAGATTCTCCTCTTTGGTCTGAGGATTCAGTACATGTGAGAGGTCTCTCTAGTGGCTGGTTCCTCTGCTTCTATGACCTTTCAGCATTCACCCATATATCTGACTCTGGGTTTTTATTATTAAGACCTATTAGAACATATGCTATAGTGATGACCTAGCCAATGTGGACACTGGTCACTGTGTCTGGGGGATTCACAAAGGAACCCTGAATACCTGTCTGTAGCCTAGACTAGTGACAACATGAGATCACATACAAGATTCTCCATAAAATAATAGTCTCCAATATCCCTTAGGACAACTCATACATGAAACAGGCTGCTCATATTCCCAAGGAACCTGCTGTTTTCAAGTATCACTTATAATACCTTGATTTCTTCATCTGTATAATGGAAATAATACAAAGCTGGGTAGTGGGTAGGCACTTTGTGAGAAAGTTATAAGGTAACAGAAGGAACAAACGGGTGCCTGGCATGCATGAGTATTTAACAATGTGGACTGTTTATTTAGGAGTATGTGGGCTACCATGACTACCTAAGCCAGTCAGAGAATGACCATGAATTAGGTCTAAAGACAAAGCCCCTTATACCTGGCCTTCATTTTCCTATAAGTTGTTAAGAACATGAGATGGACAGACATTCTCCTTGGAAAGCTCAACACAGACATGATGGGTGAGATGTCCTTGCCTGATGGTAGAAGAATAATGCAAAAGGCTAAAGCTGGCAAACACAGGACTCCAACATTTGGATTCAGCTCCACACAGTTGCTGAGAAAAGCCAGTATATAGATGAGTCTGTGAAGTTTCCTGGTCTTTAAATGTTGGAACATAATGGAATTAAAGCAGGTGCCTTCAGTGCTATTTAACTGGCATATGCCTCCTGCTCTTTGGTGGCTATATGCTGTTGGTTTGAGGCCAACCCTGGAATTTCTGCAAAGTTAGGAACACTGATTTCTGGCCCAGAAGATTCTATCATTCCCTAGCTGCCACTGTGACACCTGGCTTTGACTTCACAGTTAAGCTTTTCTAATAAGGGTGGGTTGAGAGGACCTAAGGAAGTGTCTGATGTGTCTATAGACCACCCAGAGGTGGGTATGAGGAGTTTCAGGAGATAAAATTATGCAAATTTCCAGTTTCTTCTCATCCCTTGGTAAGCAACAATGCTCAGCTCTACTAGACAATTCTCCCCACTGATGAAGACTCTCCCAGACTTCCACCAGCCTTCTGAAATGTTTCTTGCCACTCTGTATATTTAATTACTTCCTCCTCTGGATACACCAGGCCATCCCTGAAGCTCATTAGAGAGAAAAACAGAGTTCTTGGATCATGTGATTCCTACTTGCTGAGGAAAATGATGATGAATGTTGGATGCTTCAGGGCTTGCTTGCTTTCTTTAATATCCCTGAGATGGCAATTGCTAAGTCAGATGGAAGGAGACATGTATCCTGGGGGATTTCTTAATAAACCAATTAATGATCTAATGAGTTGGGAAAGCAAAAAAAGGGAGGCAGACTCTACCTTACATCCTAAGTATGGCTCTCCAAAACAAAAGGTGGGTGAAGAGAGTGGATCAGAGATCAGAGAGCAGCCTAAGGACCAGTCTAAGGCTTTTCTCAAAGCCTCCAGGTTGATTCTGTTAGGCATAACAAGATGGCCCTAGAAATCCGATGTCCTTCTGTCTCTAGTAATATTGTTCTTACAGCGAGTTTCAGTTTAGAAGATCCTGCCTAATTTCCAGAATCATTTTGTCATGAACTTTTACTCTGTATTTTTCCAATTTTAATACTACATTGTCTTTGCTTTGAGATCGTGGATCTAAGTTGGTAAGGCTATGGCTTCTGGTTTAGAAGACAGAGGAAGGAAGATAACTGTCTTTAGTTTTAAGGTGTATTTTAATTGTAGTTGTCTCTGTATAGATATAAGCATGTGAGTACAGTACCCATGCTGTTAGAGTTACAGGTGGTTGTGAGGGGCCCAATGTGGGTGTTAGTCCTCTGCAAGAGTAACATGTGCTTTAAACCACTGAAGTATATCTCTGCTCTAGTAATCGCTTTATGTTCATTGTTCCCTCTGTGTGTGTGTTCCCAGGGAAGCTTGTAGAGAGAGTTACTATACTCTGCACTATCTTCTATCTTAATAGTATTTTTTTAATATTTGGACATTTCTTTCATTCATATAATATATATTGATCATATCCATCCACCACAACTCTCTCCAGCTCCTTCGGGTATTTCTATCCTGTTACCATCTATACTTCATGTCTCCCTTTTTTGTTGTTATTAATAATCCTGATTTCAATTAGTGTTGTACATGTGCACATGGGTATAGGGTGACCCATTGGGCTGTAGGCAACTTACCTTGTGAAAGTGCTCGAAGGAAATTGACTCTTTCTCCTTCAGCAACAAAAATCAACTGCTAATAGTTGAGATTAAAAGAGGGTGTATATGGGGACATAAAAGATCAAACATGAAAGGGGATGGTGGATAGCAAAATGTGGGTGTGGGGAAAGCTTAATCAAAATGAAGGGTATGTGAAAAACCTGTGGTCTTGCAACTCACAAAATATAATCAGAGTTGACAGATGAACATGATACTTTCTTGAAGCCATCAAGACCCTGCACTGTTTTCAATGTCACTCACTTATAAAATTGTTGTGATATCATATAGTCATTGTAGAAAACAATGGGCTTAATTATAAAATTTTTATATATGTTTATCATATGCATTGGTCAAATTCACACCCCTCTTGTTCCATGTGCCCTCCAACAAACCCCTCTCCAATTCCCAAATAGTCCTCCATTTATTTCCAAGTGTTTTTACCTTAAAATTTAGATTCTTCATATGATAGAAAATCTGGAATTTGTCTTGCTTATTTCACTTAACAAGATGATCATCACTTCCATCTATTTTTGTACAGTGACACAGTTTCCTTAGTCATTTTGACTGAAAAAAAAACAAGAAAAAAAAAACACATGGATCTACATCACAGGTTCTTTATCCAGTCCTTTCTGGGTAGACATCTAGGTTGCCCTGAATTAAGAGAAGATTTTTAAGCACCTTAAATCTCAGAATGCAGAAGGCCAAAGCAAGAATATCTCTTTGAGTTCCGGGCCAGCCAGAGTAACACAGTAAGACCAGAGAATAATAAGAAAGGAAGAGAAGGAGGAGAAAGGGGAGGAGGAGATAAAGAGGATAGATGGAGAAGGAGGGGAAAGGAAAAGAAGGAAAGGGAGAAGGAAAAGAAGAAGGAGAAGGAGGAGGAGGAGAAGAAGCAGTAGCTGTTTGGTTTTCTGATGTAGAGTCATCAGTAGTATACACAATAACAAGATGCCCGGATCATATGATAGTTCTATATTTAATTTAAAATTTTTGAAGGTACATTCATTTATGAATATATGTATATGTATATGTGATATATGTGTGCATATGTGTGCATGTTCATGAATGCAGGTATGTGCAAACCATGGCACATATGGAAAACTTAGAAGACAATATTTGTCAGTCCTCACCTTTAAACTTGTTTGAGACAAGGTTTCTGTGTTGTTGCTTGCCATTGTGTACAAGAAGTTATCTGACCCATTGACTTCTAGGGATTCTGTTGTTTCCCTACTCCATATCTTAATAGGTGAACTAGGATTACAGATGTGTTACACAGCTCAGGTTCACATGAATTCTAGGCATTCAGACTTAGGTCGTCTTGCTTGCATAGCAAGCATTTTACTCACCCAGGCATCTTACCAGTCCTTTATTTTAGGTTTTTGAGCATGGTCCACACTGATTTCCATAGAGGCTATACTCATTCATACTTTTACTAGCATTGCTTAGAGGTCCTTGCTTTCTCACATCCTTAACAAAAATAAATCATTCATTTCAAGGGAAACAAAACTGATCTAATGAAAAGAGCAGCGTGTAAGCCAGACTGTATGTGTTTTATGGATTCAGATGACAGGCATCTGAGTTCTCTGTGCCTTATTATCCTAGTTTGTTTTATGAGGGTGGCTGTTGTGCTTACATGGTGAGAGTTTTTGAACATTTGTTCAAATAATGTCTCCAAAGTGTTGATACACAAAGAACTTCAGCAAACGACAATCATCATCATCATCACTACCACCACCACCACCATCAACATCATGTGTACCTCAAAGTGTATCATGGTCAAAGCCACCATATGTGAGCATAGACAACACTCTACAGGTTAGTCTGCAGAAGCTGCACACAGCTACACTGCAGTTGGGCACACAGAGTGTGGAAACATTCTAAGCCTCAGGCTCTTGTTTGGGTATTGTGGTTTTGAAGGTGATGGTTACTTTTGCATTTAAGAGGAGAAGAAATAGCATATTGGGCCAGAGGTCTCTTGGGACTAGCTCATTTCCAATTTAATAGGCACATGGCTCTGGTGTGTTAATTAGACATGATTTTCCTTTCTATGGATACCTCATAAGCTTTCCTCCATAAGTTCACAGGCTAGTGTTCCTGGCTAACTGGCAGAGTAATTAGTCTCTGTTGATTAGGATGCACACAGCCAAGAGACTGACCGCCTGACACACAGGGCAACACAGGCCATGATGCTTCAAGTTTCTGCCATCTTCTCAGAAAGAGCCCCTGCCTACTTCATTCCTCACTTGCCTGTTAGCCAGCTCTGTTACTCCTCCTTTCATGAGCATTTTCCTATTGACTAAATATTTTCAAAGACTCTTAAAAATTACAACTAAATGATATCAGGAAGGATGCTTTTAGATTATCTTTTTCTTTCAGTGCTCATTAAACATCAGCTTTTAAAGACACAAATTGCATGATTCTTTCCAAATGCCCAACAATGAGTGACAATATCTGTGTGATTTTCAGATCATTATTTTGTTAACTGGGGCTTACTTCATAACCAGTAATTAAGATACAAGGAAGGCTCTTTCATTAATCAATTGACATCTAGCTAATAGCATCTCACCAGGAGTAAATAAAACACATGGAAGAATTCTGCAGAGAGATATGAAAATTGCTGAGGGCTTTCTAAAATAGCCATATGTAAGTCTTTAGGGGATATTCTCCTTGTTTTTAGCCTGTGTGGACACTGGAAGACCTCACATGTTACCCTATAACATTTTTATGATATAGGATGTATTCAGCATCTTAAGAGATGTGCATAGTAGAATAAAGTAAAGCTGTGTCTTGACATAATAGACTTACAGTACAAAATGTCCACAGGAGACAGACCACAATCAAACCACTGCAAGCCTCTGGAGGAGGGTGGAGAAAAACCTGCCTTCTACCATTATCTGTTCGCATTTACAAACAGCTAGACTTTTAGGACCACATCTCCCTATGAAGACTGTAGATTGCTAAACAATATACACTTAAAGAGTCATGAGTGGGTTGAATAGATGGTTCAGCTGTTAGGGGCACTTGCTGGCCTGGCTGAGGATTAGAGTTCAGTTCCCAGCACCTATATCAGGTGCCTGTAACTCTAGCTCCAGGTAATCCTATGCCTTCTTCTGACCTCCTTGGACACTACACATATCACACACACACACACACACACACACACACACACACACACTCTTAAAAAAATTTAGAAACTTATGTAAAGTATCCTTATTAACTTATTATAATCCTGAAGGGTAACATATAGATAGTTATCACCTCACTTTGCAGAAAAAGGAATGGGTTTTTATTCAGGGGTAGAATATTTGCCTTGGATATTTGAGTCTCTGGGCTGCACAGAGATATAATAAATAAAACAAAAGAGAGAGAGAGAGAGCAGTAGATGGAAGAAAATAGACTAAAATTTAGCATATAGCAAGGTTTTGTTTCACATGGCTAAACAGGATAAAATAGACACTGCATTTGATATTCATATGATAGCAAAGTAGAAATTCAAGGCCATTTTAGAGTGACATGCCCAATAAAATTTTCTTAAACAGGATTCTAGGAGAGAGCAAACCAGAACCCATCATTCCTTTCCCCCTTTCTAACAGGCCTGGTATGTGTTTGAGTATCTGTTATGGCTTATAAAACTGGGTGTAATTATTAACTGGATCCTCATCCAGGGCTGCCTAAGAGGGATGAAACTGGAGTAGTTGTTCTGAGATACAGACAATCCCACTTAACCTAAGGATAATACAGCTCTTGCTGATTATGATTCAAATTGTCTATTCTCAGACATAATTGCTAAATTCCTTTCATGATGTAAATTAGAAAACCAAGTATTTTAAAATATTGCAGAATAGCCATGCTCTAAATACATGGGTAAATTCATAAAACAACGGAAGCAACATGAGCTTATTATCTGACCAAGTTACATCATTTCTGTGTTGGATCATTCACCAGCCAGTGTAGGACACCACAGGATTTTATACCCATTGATGGCACACAAAATATTAGTTCTTTGTCTGAATCTTGGAGAAACTGCACTGAACATTTTTTTACAGAGATAAATGCTTCCAGGTTAGTGTTTAATATATATGTTGCATTGAGAATAATAAGTAAAGTCTATGCTAGAGTCATGCATACATACATTCATACTCCCCTTTTGCAAAGTACCAAACCCATGTTTGCTGTGTGGTGGCCTTTATACTCTGTTCTACCTCTTTTAATCTTTTAAACACTGGTAAAAAAATCCTCTAAACTAACTTGACTTCTCAGTATTGAGTATTCCTTTTGACACAAGATCATGGGCTTTTATTATATAATGCAACTGTCTCATAAAAACATTGTCAAATTTCATTTGCCTCAAAGGGTTTCAAAGTAGTACCATATAAAAAACATGTCAGGGCAATTTATCTACTTATATACATCTGAGAAAAATACTATAATTATGCATATATTACATATATATATCTTATTGCTACATTAAAAGAGAGTATGCTATCAGTCACATGTGAATCACCTTCTCTTTTTATAAAATCTGTGATCTAAAAAGGGGCTTCATGCAACAAGCCTTCAAGGCTCAGAGACCATTGTGCAAGAGAGGCCTCAAAGACTAAACATCCAGAGGTTGAGTAAGACCAGGACAGAACACTCATGACAGAATTGCTACATTCATGACTCTCACAGAAGTTGCAGTTGCATGAACAATACCTGCACAAGATCAAACAAGTCAACATTCCAGCTTACAGGAAGGACAGGCTCACAAGACTCCAGCCCAAACTGAGCTCTTTGATTTCTGAGAGGATAGAAATGTAGCTGGCTTTTTTTTTTTTTTTTTGGGCCACCAACCAGCTCCCAAATCATGACATGGAGACTTATTATTCACTTTTAATTCTCAGCCTTAGCTTAAGATTGTTTCTTGCTAGTTCTTATAACTTAATTTAACCTCTGGTTTTTTGTATTTCTTTCATTCTGTGTCTGTCTGCCTGGTGGCTGCCTAGCTGGTTGGTGCTGGGTGTCTTCCTCTCTTTCTACTTGTTCTTTACCCCTCTCTCTTCTTGAGTCTAGATGCCTCCTCCTACTTATTCTGTTTTCCAGTCCTGCCTACTCCTTTACTACCTAGCTATTGACCATTCCGCTGTTTATTAGATCAATCAGATGCCTTACACAGGCAAGGTGAAACAGTAACACATCCTTACATAATTAAACAAATGCAGCATAAATAAATGTAACACACCTTTGTCTTGTTAAACAAATGCAACATAAAAAAATGCAACACACCTTTACCTGATTACAGTGCTATTATGAAACATGAACAAATGTAATACATCTTTACATAGTTACAGTAATATTGCACAATACAGAAAGGATGTTTTCTTTAAGGGTGTGGTCTCTGGTAGGTTGACCATCTCCAGTAGGTGACCCCACACCCATGAGAAAATGGCAGTACAAACTGGAGTTAATAGATTATTTAAAACAAAAAAGTAGAGCAGTTTGGGGAGTGGAAATGGGAGGAGTTAGGGAAAGGGAGGGGAGTGAATATAATAAAAATACATTGTATGAATTCTCAAATAATTATTTTAAATTATTTTTAGAAATAAATATGTATTATAATTAAAATAACATAACATTTACAGATGAATATTGGTGACCAATTTGACAATAAAGAGTACAATTTTGAAGCCCAAGACGGTAAGTTACTCCCTCCACCATAATCCCAGACCTGAATTTAAAAATTCATCCTCATTTATTAACACTGTTACTTTTAACTTCATTGGTAATAACTTTGTGAAAACTACTTTCCATATGATGTGTGAGTATCTACATAATGTTCTCAGATTTACCCTTTCCTCCATTAAGCCTAGCATATCTGCATTCTGACCTTCATATCTAGTTTACAAACTTACATATTGGAGTTGTCTTCAGAATTGCAGCCATCATGCTTATATGCTAGCTCAAGGAGCAGTTTAATATAAACTTTAAGACACCTGTTTAAGATACGTCATTTGGCGTAGGGACTAGGCCCTCCCTCCTGTCTCTAGGTTAAGGAAGTATCCCTCCATGGGGAATATGCTCCCAAAGTCCTTTTGTGCACCAGGGATACATGCTAGTTCCACTGTCAGAGATCCCTTAGGCTGCCCAGGCCTTCTAACTGAGACCCATGTTCAGGGGGTCTGGGTCAGTCCAATGCTGGATTTCCAGCTATCAGTATGGGGGCCCATTAGCTACTCCAAATGACTTGACAGATTTAGATGACCCCCTCCTGGAAGGCATCGCCCTACATGTGGAGTGGGGTGGGGGGTAATGGGAGGGGAGAATGGTCAGGGAGCACGGGAGGGTGGGAGAAAGGGAGGAAGGGGAAACTGGGATTGATGTTTAAAATAAAAATAAAATAAAAGGAAAAAATTACAATACTCTTGTATAAAATTTTCAAAAGTAAAAATACAAATAAATATTAAAAAGAAAAGATACCTGGATGTCCATCAATGGATTGGTGGATAAATGTGATACATTTACACAATAAAATGTTACTCAGCTACTTAAAAAATCATGAATTCACAAACCATTTTAAGTGAGCTGACCCAGACCCCAAAAGACAGACATTGTATATATTCTCTTATATGTGAGTGCTATCTATTAAATCTTCAGTAGGCAGGCTACAATTGGTGTAATCATAGGGGTTAGTTATAGAGCAAGGGAGGAGGGGAAGGATGTCCATAGGAGGGAGAAATGGAATAAACTGTTATGAATGCATGAGAAGTTTGAGGATTCACTAGAACAGGAAGAAAGTGAGAAGGGAGAGGGGTTCCTGCTCTGATTCCCCTTAGTGACAGAATGTGACCTGAGAGCTGTAAACTGAAGTAAATTCCCCCAAGTTACTTTTGATCATTGTGGTTTTCATTGTGATAGACACCCTAACTAAGAAAGTTAGGAACTTAGCTCATGATAGCACAGGGAATTGGTGACAAAGATGATGTTGGGAGTAGGCATAAAATGATGATTTTGGGGGAGTAGACACTTAGATGCTGTTAGCCAGTGCTCTGACAGGACAGAAACATAGTTTGGGGATTCTGAATTGGAATCTAAACTTTCATTCTCTTCCCACTAGTGAGTCAGCCTTTACAGGGGATACTAGACTTTCTAAGTGAGAATTTTGAGCATGAAATAGCAAGATTTCATGTCAACTTTCAGACTATGGGTGTGGAGAAAAGGGCTCTGGCAAAGGCAATTTCTTCTCCAGGCAGGTGAATGCTAGTAGTATTGGGATTGGAGAGATGCAGGTGCACTGGCAGGGTGGACCACCTGAGTAGTCATGGCAAATATAGTCTGTGCCTGGCTCTGTCAGCATTCTGTGGCCAAGAAGCTGAGCCTTGAGGCAATGGAAAAGTAAACCTAAGACTCTTGTCAAGAGAAGCCAGGCATTTTAAGCCATATGTGTACAAGCATACATATCCCCAGGCATTACAAAGTGAAGGAAACCTGCACTTAGACATTCCTACCTAATCTCAAGCCACCATGTTTTATATACATTGTGCCACATTGTGGCATCTTGCCCACAACTTCGGACTAGAAGCATCTTGGGTGCTAAAAGTCTCTATAGGAAATGATGGTTTGCAGGGTTTAGGACTGTACCACAGGAATTAGCTCATATTTTTCTATTTACAAGAGGAAGAAAAACAGAGAAGGAAGCTTCTTGTCTATTAAATTATTACAACATGAATGCCAAGTATTGCATTGAAAATCTTACAGAAATTATTTGTGGAACTCAAACGCTAAGTTAAGGGGGAGTCCAGAATCTTCCTTGCCCAGAGAAGTTAATGTACTTGTCCACATGTGGTATGAGAAGAGTAATGAAGTGCAACACAATGGAGGTCTACATTTTCAGATGTTTCTATGTTTTTATCTAGTTTTCAGTTAGGACTTATTCTCAATTATATATTATCATCCTTGAACTATTAGGTTGAAAGAGACAGCATCTATTCAGGGGGGTAGAGTGTTTCTTGTGAAAAGAATGTGAGGAGTCCTAGGTGGTGATTGTTTAGAAACTAGACCCTTGCTCACCCTTTAAATATATTAGGCATGAGTGGGCTCTTCTTCCATTCAATATTTGAGCACAATGATTTGTATACATGTGCACACAGGCTCTGCCTCTCAGTCTAGAGGAGTTTCCATTCTTCCCTCGTAAGTTTGTTCAGCAGTGGCTCAGCAGTCACACAGAATCCAACCACAGCTATTTTTCCTACAGATCATTGCATAATTGCTGGTTAATGAGCTTTGTGAGAAGAAAGAGCATGAGCAAAACCAGAGCGACTCTATTTGTCTGCTCCAGGTCGGCGGGCGCCTGGAGTGTGTTTTCTTAGAGAAATTGGCTGTATGTGTTTGCTTTCATTTGTATTTTTGCTGCCATTATTATTTAAATCACCTCCTGCTTCTGTGGCGAATATAAAAAAGCTTCATGTTTTTAAAATGCCTTGTAATATCTCTGGGGGATAGCAGTACACAGCCCTTCTCACTTACTTTCTTAGTTATTTTTAAGACAGGGAATAGAGAGCTGCTGACTGACATGGCGAAGATGGTTCTTTTCACTGAAAACTCTGGAAGCTAAGGTACCTTCTGACTGCTGTATTTGGGGAGAGAAGAATTTTGATCTGGCCGTAGGATGCACCTTCTGCTGTTGGTGATAGACAGAGTGAGGGGTGGAAAGATCTAGAAGCTCTGCAGTGCATCCCATTCCTGTGTCCACAGCTGTGTTGCTACATTAAATAAACTGCAGGCAGCCCCAAATATCAAAGAATCTTTCAGAATGCATACATTTCCTAGCCTCCACCTCTCTTTCCCAAGATCCACAGAATTTTCCAGAATGAGACTCTAGAACTATTTTTTAACATGTGTTTGTTTGTTTATTTATTATTATCTTTCCCAGCCCAGATCATGGTTTATCCTCCCAGTCACCCCCACCAATCTCCCCAGCTTATCCATTCCTCCTCCTTTCTCTTCATAAAAAGGCTGCTCTCCCATAGATAACAGCCAATATGGTATATCAAGTTGCAGTGAGACTATGCACCTCCTCTTGTATTAAGGCTAAACAAAGCAACCCAGTAGGTTGGAGGAAGGGTCCCAAAAGTAGGAAATAGAGTCAGAGACAGGCCTTGTTCTCACTGTTAGGAGTCCCATAAGAAGACCAAGTTGCACAACTGTAACATGTGTGCAGAGGGCCTAGGTCAGTCCCTGGTTGCTGCTTCAGTCTCTGTGAGCTCCTATGAGCCCAAGTTAGTTGATTCTGTGGGTTTTCTTTTGGTGTCCTTGGCCTCTCTGGCTATTATAATCCTTCCTCCCTCTCTTCCACAAGGATTCCCTGAGCTCCGCCTAATGTTCAGCTGTGGGTCTCTGTATTTGTTTCCATCAGTTGCTGGATGAAGCCTCTCAGATGACAATTGGGGGAGGCAAAGATCTATGAGTATAGCAGAATATCATTAGGAATCATTTTTTTGTTAAGTTTTGTTTGGTTATATCCTAGGATTCTGGGCTGCCTAGCCTCTGGGTCCTGGCCCTCCAGACAATGCCAGGTGAGGATTCTCTCTCGTAGTATGGGTACGAAGTTAGATCAGTCATTGGTTAGCCACTCCCAAAATTTCTGTGCTACCCTTACCCCAGCATATCTTACAGGCAGGGTAAATTGTAGATCAAATGTTATGTGGTTGGTCTGGGGTCCCACTCCATCCCCTGTAAGTCTTGTTTGGTTACAGGGAATCGATAATTCAAGCTCCATGTCTCCCCTTGCTACGAGTCCTAGCTTTGGGTTACCGTCATAGATTCCTGGGAGTTTTCATTGCACTAGGTTTCTCGCTCATCCCAAATATGCCTCTGATTCTAGCTGTCTTCTTAAAAACTCTCCTTCCATCCTTCTCTCACCTAACCCCTTCTGTTCCCATGCCCATCCCCTCATCCAGACCTCTCCCCCATCCACCCCTGATGTCTACTCTATTTCCCCTTCATGGTCAGAGTCATGTGTGGCATCTTGAGCCTTTCTTGTTACTTAGTTTCTTTGGATTATAACATGGTTATCCTTTATTTTACAGCTAATATCCACCCATAAGGGAATACATACTATTTTGTCTTCTGGGTCTGAGTTTTCTCACTTAAGATGCTATTTTCTAGTTTCATCCATTACTGGCAAGTTTCATGATGCTATTATTTCTAACAGATGCATACTACTCCATTGTCTAAATGTACCATATAGTTTAAATCCATTCTTTAGTTGATGGACTTCTATGTTGTTTCCCTTTTCTATCTATTATGAATAAAGCTGCTATAAACATAGTTGAGCAAATGTCCTTGTGGTATTGTAGAGCATACTTTGGGTATATGTCCAGGAGTGGTATAGCTAGGTCTTAAGATAGGTTGGTTCCCAATATTCTGATAAACTGCTATATTGATTTCCAAAGTGGAAGTACAAGTTTGCACTCCCCCCAGAAATCTAGGAGAGTTCCCTTTCACTTATTTTTAATGTGTAGTGTGCATGCATTTATGTGGCTATATATGTGCTACAATGAGCATGTGGAGGTCAGAGGACAACATGCAGGAGCCATGTTCTCTCCTATCATGTGGGTCCCAGGAATCCAACTCAGGAGGTTAAACTTAGCTGAAAGTGCCTTTACCCACAGTGACAACTTACTGGCCCTAGAACTGGGTTTATATGAAAGCATGCAGTATAAAAGTTTAATATTTGGGTATAGAAGGTTGCGAAATGCTAAACTGTCTCTTATTTGTTTGATGTGTGAATAATCTGCCTTCCCAGCAGCTCTCCTGTAAGGGTCATTGTGGAAGCAATGTGACTTGGATTTGAATGCTAGTTCTATGACTTGCTGTGATATACTCTTAGACAGAATGATTGACACCTTTGAATTTCTTGTGAGTTAGTTGATAACTGAAGGGACTTTGGCCAGCTTGCTCATGGCTCTGGCAGGCCTTGCCTTTCTCCCCATTTCCTCTGCCTTGCTAAAAACCATTAGACTACATCTCTAAAGCTAGCCACCAAGGTCTATTCCTTTATTTGGCCATTTCTTCCTCCTCAGGCTGACTACCAAGGTCCAGCTATCAAAGTATTGAAATCCAGCAACCAAAAGCCCCTTTGGCTCACCTAATTAACATGACCAATTAAAATTAAACACCTCCTCCTAACACAGATTACCTCTCTTATCTTTATAAACCAACATTTTCCTATGTACTGTGTCTGTCTCCTCTCTATCCAGAGGCAGTCCTTTTTTCTACTCTTGGACAAATCCCCCTGTCCCTCTCCCTGGATCCCTTTCCCTTCTACATAATCCTCTATCTCCTCTATTTGTCTCTTATTCCCTGCCTTCTGTCCCTTTGGGACAAATAAACTTCCTTTGTGCTGAGAACTTAGTCTTGAGGGTCCTGAGCCAATATTTTTTCCTTTCAATGACTGTCAAAAGAACCAATAGATATTTAGGTAAATATCTAAAACCAGGTATCAATGTTATTGCATTACTTATTTTTCTTATTGCTTGACAAAAATGTGCAACAAAACCAAAAGGAAGGTGTGGTGGTTTGAATGAGAATGGTCCTCATAGGTTCATATGTTTGAATGCTTAGCTGCCAACTGATGGAAGTGTTTGTGAAGGATTATGAGGTGTAGCCTTGTTAGAGGAGGTGCATCATTGTGGGTGGACTTGGGGGCTTCAAACGGCTCCCATCACTTTGAGTTAGCTCTCTTTGCTTCTTGGCTGTATCTCAAGATAGAAACTACTGTTCTAGCTCCATGTCTGTCTGCTTGCTGCCATGTTCCCTGCCATGATAGTCATGGGCTGCAACCTGAAACTATGAGCCCGAAACTGAAAGTTTCCTTTTATTTGTTGGCCTGGCCATGATATTTTAGCACCGCAATACAAAAGTAACTAACAAAGAAGTGTTTTAGCTTTCTTTCCTCCTTTGAAGATACAACCTACCTATCAAGTTGACGTCTAGATTAACCATCACATCTTCTTAGCCTTGAGCAAGTGCAGGAATCCTTGGAGAGCTTAATAATAGAGATCCTGACTAGGTCTGGATTGAAGCCAGCCCTCTTCATATCTAACAAGTCAGATACCAGCTGATTCCGAGGCCACTGCCCAGAGGCTACACTTCCAGGGACCAGACACTCTTCACCAGTCCTTTTGCAAGTGTATATATGTTCAAATTCTTGCTTTAGTCCTGTAAAAATGAAACTGCCTCTGAAGGTAGATTACAAAATGTCTGCCCTAAAATGCACATTGTACAGCATGCTGAGCTTCCCTTTCTGCCTTAGCTCTCAAGAAAGCATCGCCCTTCTCCTCCCCTTAACCCTGACCCAGAAAACATCTGTGGCATCACATTGTTATAGAAGGCCACTTTCCCTGAGAATTTTATAGTTGGGCTGTGTTTACTTCTCTTTAGAGACGTAGTTTTGGTCACTGAGGATGGGTGGAGACTGGATATATGTAGCTGAGAAACTTACATCTGGAACAGCTCTTACCTGTGTTCTTGTCATCTCTCGTGCATAGACAGACCAGCTCAACACATAAGCCCTACATCAAAGCTGGGAAAAGCTGTAACCTCCCACATTCTTCTGGAGTTTACTACCTCAGTTAGGTATTGCTCCAGAGAGAAAGAAGTAATGGAGACTTTAGTAGGAAAAACAAATACATAGAGGGTACTTTTATATTGCCATTTATTTTCTTTACCTATACTGAGGCATTGAACACAGGGACATATATATTTTAAGCAAATACTCTGCCACTAAGCCAACACCCTCCTAGCCTGATTCTTTGTTTGTTTATTTGTTTGTTTGCATTTTACTCTGATGCAGGGTCTCACTAGGTTTCCCAAGCTGGCCTTAAACTTATAGGCCAGGCCAATCTTGGTCTGAAATCCTCCTAACTTTGCCTACTGAATAGCTGGAATTGCAGGCCTATGCTATCAGGTTCCACTATATTTGCCTTCTTTCCTTTTTAAAAATATATTTTATTATATATATATACATATATATATATATATGACAAATATTTTAGGGGAAGAATTGCATGCCATTTAATATTTAATGCTATTTAATATTTGCAGATTTTCCTGCAGTTTTATTATTGGTATATATGTATACATAATTTAAAAGAAAATAATTAATTAATGAAATGAAGCATGTAAAATTGCCACTCTTGGTCAGAAATAGTTGAATATAGGTCTTATTCAGGTAACTATAGCACAAAAGACTCAAAAGAGATTGAGCCAGCTAAAAAATTCCACCATGGTTTTGGGGGTAGCTCCCAGTACCCTTCCCTGGTTGAGGAGATGTTGACTGTTGGTGGTTTCTGGGAGGAGGAGGAGCTGCCTGACCTACTGAACAACCCACACATATTCATATATGGACATATGGGTAGCACTAATTAGACTCAGTGGATTATTATAAACAAATTTAGAGAGAACATGAAGTTGGATGGATGTGTTGAAGGGGCTGGGGTAATTGGAGTATAAAATGGGGGAGTGTATATGATCAATATACTATATATATATATATATATATATATATATATATATATATGTGTGTATGACATTTTCAAACAATAACAAAAAGTTGACTGTTACCTGTTTCCTATAAGAAGCTTATAACAGCTTTAAACATCTACTATGAATTCATCTTGCCAATATTCAAAACTGTGTTTAAAATGGGAATATTAGCATGTTTGTATGTGCTCTCTCAATTGCTGCTTGCTCAGTTATTATGATTCTTTCATTACTTGAGGCAAGGTTCAGTATGGTACATAGTCTTTCAATTACTGCTCACACAGACTCATATTATCCTTGGGCAAATCATCTACAGTTAGATTCCCAAGAACGAGGTGCCTGATGGAAGGGGAGGCCCAACAGCTGCTTGTGAGCATGTGCCCTCTGTATCTGCATCAGTTCAAGGTACCGATGTGTTTTATCTCCTTCCAGTGTGGCAGATGAAAATGTTATTGCACTATTTGCTTTATACGATTGAGGTGCTTACTTGTGTTCTATTAGCATTTTTATTTTTATTATCCCTATATTGTTTTTGTTGTTTTGATCTTTTTCTGTTTGCTTTACTGGTTTTCATTCTGTATAGTTCTTAGTGACAACGATCTTTAAAAAAAAAATATTGCTTATGAGACTTGCCTTCTCCTGTCACCAACACTGGACATCCCAGTTTTTCAGTTACCCATAAATGTGCTTCCGAGGGCTTTTCAATTTTTATTTTAATTCTAATTATGTGTAAGTGAATGTCTGTGTGTGGATAGGTTCACACATGACTACTGGTACTCACAGGAGCCAGAGGGGGCCATTTCATCTCCCGGGGATGGAGTTACAGATCCTGTACAGTTACAGGTAGTTTATAAGCTACCTGGTTTCCAGGCTATTCTGGGTGCCTGGAATCCAGCTAAACTCCTCTGCAAAAATAGTGTTTGCTTTTAACTGCTGAGTCATCTCTCCAACCCCCAAGATATGTTTTCATCCTGTGATTTCATGATTTTTCCACTTTGTTTTTGAGGACTTCATGAGCAAAGCATTCATATCACTCACTCTCACTCCTTCCTCTCTCTAGCTCCTCCCTGTTCCCCGTCTGCCTGCCTGATTCATGTTATTGTTACATATGCATACATTTGTAACATACAAATGCATAGGGGGCATACAAGTACATACAGTCTAATGATTCCACTTAGCTTTGCTTGTATGAGCATGCGTCCAGACTGACCACTGGGGATTGGACAACCTATGTAGGAACTGCTCCCTGGAGTAAACTGATTGGTCTTCTGTCTATAACCATGGATCACCAGTAGCTCTTCATCTATACCATGTGGAATTTACTTTGATGATGTTTGCATGTCAATTAGCTGTCATTATGATGTTCCTGTTGAGACAATCATCTTGTTGAGAGTTGGTGGGTATGTTTTCCCAGACACATCTCAGGGACACTATTTTGCAGCAGAAATCTGTTACTTACAGTTTCTGTATCTAATGCCTAGAAATCCTTCTTACCCTGAAATCATGTAAATAAGTTTCTCCAGCTCATTTCACATTCCTTCATAGCATTAACTACTCAATCAATCCCCTGCTATTTTAAGATGTTTGTTGAGACAGAGATGCAACTTACCTTATTTAACCAGCTATCTCAGTACAATTTATTGAAAATCCATTCTTTACTGTTTTAAAATGTCACATTTATCTTGCACCAATTTCTGTTATATCCTTGGATCTGATGCTGTGACACCACTCCCATTGGAGATTTCTGCTTCCATTAGCAGATTTCTTTCTTTATGAAGTCAGGTCTCACGTAGTCCAGGCTGGTCTCAAACTCACTCTATAGACAAGGGTGACTTTGAACTTCTGATTTCCCCCACCTTCCTTTGCGTCCTGAGTGCTGGGATGACAGTCATATGCCACAATGACCAGTTTATGTAGTGCTGGGGATCAACCAGCAGGCTTAACCACACCCCAGCTCCCATCAGTGCATTTCCATAACTGAACAATCACATACATTTATTTCTTCACCTGGCAGTGTGTCACTAGTGTGGTACCCTCTTGGGAGTTTCCTCACATTTTCTTTCCCTTCTGACTTCAGCCTTGTGCTCAGCTCCATAGAAATCAAGGTTTCTACCAAGATGAACAGGTCACATCCAACAATTAAGCTGAGAGAAAATGAAAGCAGCTTTTTTTTTTTTTTTTTTTTGACTCCTTAAGCATGTCTCTAATTAAATATTTAAATAGCTCTGACACATTTCCAGGTACACTTAGGTCAAAACATGCCCTGTATCAGTAGGAATATGGCTTTCAAACACGTATTTTCAGTTGAGTGTCTGTGTGTATGCACACATGTGTGTAGAAGCCCCTGGAGACTAGAATTGGGTGATTAGATCCACTGGAGCTGGAGCTATAAGAGACTGTAAGCTGCTGGATGTGGGTGCTGGGGAAGGGGAGACAGGTCCTTTTTAAATGCAGCAAGTTGTTTTCACAGATGAGTCATCTCTCCAACCCCTAGAAATAAGGTTTTCAAAAGGTAAATTTCTAATTTGATTTTGCAAAGTCCTGGGCCAATTATTGGTTCTTCATAATCGGTCATCTTGCCAAACTCTGCTAAGATTTAATAAGCATTCCACTTTCCCTTAGAATCTTGAGCCAAACCACCTTATTCTCATTATTTCTTCAGTTAATGACATTTAGTACTGTCCTTCTCAATACTGTTTGTGTTTTATTCCCGTATCTTACATGGGTTTTGTCCTGTTTAATACTCAGACTAAGCAGCGCCTTTTAATGATACTACTTTATAAGTGTACACATGTGTATATGTGTGCAAACGTTTGTGTGTGTGTGTTGGCCAGGAGTTATTCTTTGGTGTCCCTCCTCAGTTGCCATCCCCCCTGGGGCTCACTGATTCAGCTAGGCCTGGTGTCCAGTGAGTATCGGTGTTCTGCCTGCCCCCACCTCTTCAGTTTGTGCCATCACATTCTACTATTGATCTGGATTCTAGGCATCACACTCAGGTCCTCATGCTCACAGAGCAAACACTTTACACACAGACCTGTCTCCCAGGCCCCAGATAACATCATTTCACTTTCATATTTAATTAACCCAGCATATTTTGCCCTAACTGTAAGGCTGGGTGTAGATTTTAGATAGAATTTTACTTCCCATGTAATGGTATTTTTCACAGATTAGCAAGGTTTTTAACTGTAATATGTGTTTAATTTTCCTCTCCTGGATGAGTATTTCTCTTGTGTCTATTTATGGGTAAGTTTCTATATGGAGGCTTCTGAATGCAGCACCCTTGGTGCTTGCCTGGCTAATAATTCCTGTTTGTTCACGGTAAGTTATTCCTTTAAAATGGCATTAAATTAAGTTAGTTTTCAATTTATTTTGCATTTCCATGTTTTACTGAAAAATGATACTGATATTTTTCTGGCTTTTTCTCCCTTCTGCCTTTGTTGGGTTTTTGTTCTGAGTGTTATGTTGCCTTGATAGGAACACTTGGGAAATTGTCTTCCTTTAGTTAGTGGATGCCTTTGAGGGAGGTGTGGGAAGTTCGATATTATGCCCACAGTCTCTCAGTCTCTCTCTCTCTCTCTCTCTCTCTCTCTCTCTCTCTCTCTCTCTCTCTCTCTCTCTCTCTCTCTCGCTCTCTCTCTCTTGCTCGCTCTCTCTCTCTCTTGCTCGCTCTCTCCTCTCTCTCTCTCTCTCTCTCTTGTGTGTGTGTGTGTGTGTGTGTGTGTGTGTGTGTGTGTGTGTGTGTGTGTGTGTGCTGAGCCCAGCTCTGCAGCAGCACAGAAGACACTTGCTGTATTTCTCTGATTTGTTCCTTCTCATCTGAACCACGGTAGCTTTGAGATTGTTCAGATTTTCTCCTCTGTTCTCTTCTTTCCCGTGTGAGTTTTGGGATAGTGCCTTGAGGTCTTTGGGTTTCTGTGTTACAGAAACAGAATTCTAAACATACAATGAAAATGAAATGAACAAACTGAGAAGCACATTTGACTGTAGGCCTGTGGAATGACTGCGGGACCTCAGCCTGTCCAGAAAAGCATTGGTGAAGAGGGAGAGCCAATGAGGGAGGAGAGGAGTCCTGGCATCACCGGTTTCTCCTTTGAGGGAGCTTCCATGACCAAGTGGATCAAGAACGTGTTCACATGCAGGCTTTATCAGAACATTAAGTTTAGGGATGTGGGAGACAAGAGGTTTGAGAGACAAAGAACCCAGAAGTAGAATATTGTGTCTCAACTAGAGGAAAGGCTTTCTTGGCGTAATTATAATATGTTCCCATATTCTTTAGTTAGAAATAAAGCACCAATATGCCATATGGGAAAGAGCTGGTATTAGAAAAATACCATTTGTTAATTGTTCTTTGCCTCTTGTCCCATTATGAATGAGAAAATATAGATAAGAGCTTATCCACTTGTATGCATGTTAAATTATGGATCAGCTTGTCCATCTCTCATTCTGATATGCTCTGTATTTTTCCCTAAAAAAATCTAATTAGCCATAATGCAGTCAATCCTTCTCTTTCTCCACTGAGACAAAAGAAAATATTTCTTGATTCTGTGACAGGCATGTGTGTATGAGTGTGTATATGTATGTAAGTGCGTGTGTGTGTGTGTGTGTGTGTGTGTGTGTGCACATACACCATTTGAATAAGAATACAGAAGGAATATACAGGAAGCTAAATGCATGCCTCTGGTCCCTGTCCATACTCACAGGAACACTCCCTCAGTCACACCTTCAGGGTAGCTGGATATCCAAGTATTGTCAAACAGGAAAGAGTTCTCATGCAGATGAGGGAGCTTAAGGCTGGACCTTTGTTTTAGGGACTTGAAGGAAGAGCTGTTAGGATCCTGTGGAAAGAAAGCTTGCCAAGATTGAAAAGAGTTGTCAGTACCATGACCTTAGGCATGCCTTTGGGATGTGACTGACAGTGCTGAAGATGCTTGGACTCCAAAGTTAATGCATGGGAATCTAATTCTACTCCAGGTTACTGGATCAAAACTCCCTGTGCTGTGAAGCTACTCCTTGTGGGGCAGGAACTACTCCCTGTTCTGTGAAGCCTCAGCATCTAGAGATCTGTGTTACATAGGCTGGGATGGCACAATGTTGGTTGCTCTGTATAAGAAGATGGCAAAGTCAGGTGACCGCTTCAAAGCCATCAAGCTGATTGGAAATGTAAGACCCATGAGAGCGTGGTCCCACTCAGGAAAGGCGCCCCTTCCCAATCACTCATGAGAAGTGGTCTTGATGAAAATGCATAAGGTCCTTTATATTCCAGTATACTGGGGCCATCAGCCATATGCCATGCAGGGTAGAGGGCTGAGCTACCCCTGGCACAGAATTAAGACAGCTTTCATAGGGTTACAACAAAGCCCGCGCATAGTGAACCAATCACCTCATAGCACCCAGTGCGGACCAATCAATTTAAAGTATTCAAGCCTGCTCTTAGCTCAGGAAGTCTGCTTTCACACAGGCTTCTAAGTTTGGCAACAAGGCTACTGTAAACATTAAAGTAGGTGACCATCAGCTTGGGACTTAAGACTCCCAACTTCCTGGGGTCACTGGAGAATTAGGCTATATTTTTCCATCCTAACAGAAACAGGATGAGCATTACTGTGCATTATCCCCAATGCACTATGCTTGAGAAACTTTATGGAGGATTTGGGGCATTGAATTATCCTATGAGTTTTTTAGAGGCTATTTCTACTTCTGACCCAGATCCAGAAGTCAGCCCTGAAGTACCTCACACCACATCAGATGAACTGTATGCCCCTCAGACCCTTGGAGGAATTACCGAAGGAAAATCTGATATAGACACTACATGTAGAAAATTGAATGCCACTATTCTAATCTATAGCCAGTTTGCTCTCTGACCCCAGTTTGTGCTTGGTGGCACTCTGACACCAGTGGGGAACTAATTGGCCATGTAATTGTGATCCCTGCTGTGACCTGCATAAACTGTTCTTATTCATAGAAGCCCCTAATCCTTTTCCAAATATGCACTTCCATTTGCCTCACTCATATCCCACCCAGGTACTTGATATGGTAAAGGAATTCTTTCAATCTGCTCTAAATTTAGACTGCTGATTTCACTCACCTTCCCCCTCCTGGACAGGTGATGGAACCAGAAGCAGCAACACCCAAGCATTTCATTCAGGTTCTTCTCTGGGGTCAGAAGACACAGCTCTCTTCTCTCTTCCCTAGCTGAAGAGACCGTCCCTTTGTCTTGCCTGGACTTGCCCCTGTGGCACCTCCCCAGTCATTTTGGTAATTTCTACAGTGATCCCATAGAACTAGCAGAACTAGCAGCATCGCTCAAGTTCAAAGGAAGAATAAATGTAGATAAGATCCCTGTCTGCTCAGGAGATCTTGTTTCTTTCCCCTTCTGTGAGGGACCTTGTATGAATCTCTTAGGTTCTTCCTTGTATCCTACTTTCTCTGGCAGTGTGAATTATAGGCTGGTGATCCTTTGCTCTATGTTTAAAATCCATATATGAGTGAGTACATACCATATGTACTCATACCCAGTCCTTTTGTGACTGGGTTACCTCATTCAGGATGGTTTCTTCAAGTTCCATCCATTTGCCTGTGAATTTTAAGATTCCATTGTTTTTCTCCTGAGCATATTGGGAGTGGGGGGGGGCGTGAGTGGAGAGGGGGGTAGGAGAAAGAGAAAGGGAGGAAAGGAAAGCAAGTGGGACTAGGGAGATTGAGTCAGGGGAGGAATAGACTAGAGAAAAGGAGAGAGAGAGAGAGAGAGAGAGAGAGAGAGAGACCATAAAAGAGTAAGTCGTTATAGGTTTGAAGAGAAAACTGACTCTAGAGAAATGTCCAGAGACTTACAAGACTGACCCCAACTAACAATTTGAGCAACAGTGGAAAGGCTACCATAAATGCCCTTCCCTGATAATGAGGTTGATGACTAATTTAGCCACCATCATAGAGCCCTCATCTAGTAGCTGATGGAAATAGAAGCAGACACCCACAGCTAAACATTGAGTTGAACTGGAATCCAGATGTAGAGAGGGAAGACAAGATCAGACTACAAAACCCCAAAGAGACAGTTGACCTGAGCAAGGAGGAGATAATGGGTCCCAAACTGATAGCTGGGAAACCAGCATTGAACCAACTCAGAACCTCTGAACATGGGTCTCCGTTAGAAGGCCTGGGCAGTCTAAGGGACCTCAGACAGTGGAACCAGGATGTATCCCTGGTGCACAAAAGGACTTTGGGAGCACATTCCCCATGGAGGGATACACCTTTAACTTAGAGGCAGGAAGGAGGGCCTAGTCCCTACTCCAAATGACTTGACAGATTTTGTTGACCCCTCCTGGAAGGCACCACCCTCCCTGTGGAGTTGGGGGGGGAATGGGATGGGAGAGTGGTTGGGGGGCATGGGAGGGAAGGAGGGAGGGAGGGAGGGGGAGGAAACTGGGATCAATATGTAAAATAAGAAAAGAAAACATTTTAAAAAAAGATCCTTGTCTGCAAGTGTCTGGAGAGGAGTCTGAATGAAGGACAAGATTCACCTTGAATAGCTCACAAATATACACCACCAACCTCATGTTAAAATGCCAAAGCTGAGCTCAGTAGAAAGTGGAGGCTATGTTAAATAGAGTTGTCTGTCTAGAAAGTCATCACTTCAGATTAGAGCAAATTCCACCTTATGTGGGAGCCCTGCAAGGAGCTGTGAAGTCCTGAATGAGTATTCTCACACTAAGCTCACATTTGGGTGGCTCTGTTTGGGTTGCTTTCTTTCCCTTCCTCTGATTTTTATTTTCCTTTTCTTTTCATTTTTCTTTTTTTCTTTCCTTTTTTGACATAAATAAAATGATCACCTTTTTGAAAACCCTGTAGGTCCAGGAGGTTGAACTCAGGATTTTTGGCTTGACAGCAAACATTTCTACCCACTGAGCAATCTTGCTAGTCCAAGTTTTGTTTTAAATTGACATAGATATTTGTAAACAACTGAACACTATTACTTTTACTTGTAGTTTATAATTTCATTCTATCAGAATTGTAGGAGATTAAATAACTTTAAATCCTGATCCTTGCTTGAGACATATCTGGGGAATGTGATGTGAGAGTTACTGACTCAGAACAGAACCTAGGATTGATAACTAGTTATGCAATTGTTAAAAAAAAAAACAATTCACCCATATTCTGATTATCCCAGACATATCAACCCTATGTCTCTTAGAGGGGCGTCCCTTGTAGGGGAGGATTTTTACAAAACACCAAGTGATAGTCAAGACCACACACAGCTTCCCTCTGATGAGGAGGTTTGGGTGCAGAAATAGCAAATAGTTTTGGTCTTTTTTTTATAAACCCTACATTTCAGTATGCTTGCTATTGTGCTATGCCAAGAAAGAGTCTAAGACTTTTCCTACCCTTAGAAATGGAAAACATAGAACTAGTTAGTGTCTGACATACTCACGGTCAGTTCACCAGTTGATGGTTTCAGAGGACATTTTATGTAAGTGTATTCTCAGTCCTTTTGGTTGGAATGTGCCTCTACCATGTTGACAGGGGCCTAAATGTATAACCCCACTACCCTGCCAAGACCCTCCAAGATCTTTTTTTTTTCTGTAGTGTGCCCCATCCAATCAGACAACCCCAAATACCTGTCCTTAGTGAATAATCTCATAAGAAATTCTGAAGATGCGAGGAAGCACCACTCAATTTTCCTCATCTTTGGAACCTGACGCTATTCTGGGTGGTCCATGAGGGGTGGGTGATGTGAGGTAATGAGACTTTGAATAACAAACCAGAAAACCCATGTTCTTTTATTTACTCTACCTACTTTTCTGAATGGTGTTCTCCGTTCTTAGTGAAGAAGAGTGGAGAAGGGTGGCTCTTAGAAATTTTCAGGATAGGAAGTCAGAGTAGTGACCTGTTTGGGTTATCAAGCCTACAGATCAGAGGACAGATCCATCTCCCTACTGTGTTACTATTATAGTACCGGGTCCATTCTGTGGATTCTTGAGTTGATTCTGTAGAAATAATCATTTAAGCATCTCAGTGAATTAAAAAAAAATAGTGAAAATGGTTCCACCAAGAAACAGAAACTCAGCTGGGCTGTGATGGTGCATGCCTTTTGATCTCAGCACTCAGGAGGCAATGGAGGCAGATCTCTGTGAGTTTGAGGCCAGCCTGGTCTACAGAGCTACACAGAGAAACCCTGTCTCAAAAAACAAAAACAAAACAAAACAACAAACAAACAAAAATTTATAAAAAAGAAAGAAACAGAAACTCATAGAAGCTCTTCCTCTGTTGGCCGCCCTCCTGCCCTTCCATTGGTCTTCTATCTGTTAAGTCTGTTGGGCTAAAGACAGAGTATTTCCTATGGATCTGAGAGCAAGGAGCGAGTGTTCTTATGCAATTTCTTGAATCACTCAAGCCCTGTTTGGAAAGGTTTTTGAAACTTTAGGAGGTGAAGCCTCACAGGAAGAAAAAGGTCATGGAAATGGGGAGATACATTGAAGATCCACAGCCCAGGCCCATTTTGCGTTACCTCATTTCTTTCTGACCATGGAGGCACTATAACAAGCTGGCCTCCTGCTTCTGCTGCTGTGCCTTCCCTGCTATGATGTAGGTGTCCCTCAAACTATGAGGCAGAACAAACCCTTCCTCCTTTAAATTGTGTCTTATCTGACATTTTATTATAGCAAGGAGACAAACAAGTGATTCAGGAGGGGAGAACCTCTGATTGTGGCTTTCTGTGGTTGCTGGGATTCCTGTTCTTACCTATGGACCCCATTACACATAAGGACATGGAAACTCAGATGGAAATGTAATCTTCCAGACAGATGGTACATTAGGGCTTAGCTGGGACTAGAACCCAGGTCCTCAGATGTTTCCCCATGGGGGGTTGTAAGTCATTTTCAGTAAACAGTCTTAATCATTTGATTGAATCATGTGTCCCAATATGAAACCCAATATTTAATCACAAGGCAATGTTCAACTTAGTGGCATAAAGTAGTCACTTCACAGTGTTTGTCAATTTAGGGGGTTCAGGATCCCAGAAGGAAATACCAGGGCCTGTTCTCCCTACTGTATGAGTCTGATTTCCAGATGCTCTCCAGACATCACTGTTGAACTTCCCTGGGATGGAGCTACTGGATCTCTTTGCAGGGTAGATTCTCAACTCATGCATCCAGATGCTGAGTTTAGATAACTGAAGTGATGTCAGCATGGTCCCTTTACCAAAGCACTTTTGGGTGGCCTCGCCACGTAAACAGTTATAGAGAAGTATGATTTCTTCCTTGATGTCCCAGGGCTCCATGAGTGAATACTCCTAGTAACAGGCAGAAACCACATTGCTGCCTGCAACTTTCTTTGGAAGAGTCATAAAACAGCATTTCAGTTGCTTTCAGTATTTGTCAACTTTAAGATCTGAAAGTGAGAGTCCACCTCTCAATCCAGGGAACTTTAAACATGATTTTAAACTTGCCTGGGCAAGTCATCACCTAGTCAGTGTGATGGCCTGGAAAAACTGTGAAGATTTTTCTCTCTGCTGAGGTATGCTCTGGGAGACAGGTTTAAACAAACAAAAAATAATAAAATACAGTTAGAATTTACTGACAGCAGTAAAGGAAGTAGTCTGATGCTTCATGGTGAGGAGTAGAACACCAGAGTGAAACAGGACATTCTGTGTCACTGCTCCTGGGGAGACATGAACAAATGTCCAGTTATTCCATACAGGGAACCCAAAATTTAAATTTAAAAGAGAAGCAAAAGGTAAAGGAAATGATATGACTGCTCCTAGGTATATGGTAGAAGAGAAAGTTTATTGTAGATATGCAGGAGATCATAGCCAGAAGCAGACAGATCTGGGAGAATCCAGAGTGGAGTGGGCATGACCAGATTGAAGCTAGGACCTAAGGGAAGATGTGTAGAAAGCTGTCTTTGTGGGGCTACAGTTGGGGCCAGCCAGGCAGCCCATATTTCATACCTGAGATGGGGAGTGTATATAAAAGAAAAGCTAGCTAAAGGAGGTAAGAGACTAGACAAAGACACAGGAATATTGTCAGGAGGTCTGGTAATTCAGTCCATACTCCACACATGTTGAATGCCCTGAATTATTTCTTCAACACACTTGTACCCAACCAAAAGTGAGGACAATGGCAGAAGACTTCTATTATCATGTACAAGGGGCAAAGAGACTTACTTCCCTTAACCATCCAGGCATTTGGTAGCCAAACTTGCCATCAGTCCTTCAGGGTCCAGAGTAAACATACCTGGGCTCTGGTCTGTTATTATTTAGAATAAGAAATGTGCTACCAAGGCCAAAACACCCTGCAGCCACCAAGCTTTAGACTTAAAGACATAAGGACAGTTTTGACCTTTAGTCAAAATGGAGTAGTGTGAGTCTTTATGGGCCCCAGACAAAGATGGGGAGGGGAAGAGAGGGGAACCAGGTGCAACAGTCAGGAGTTAAAGGTTCAAAAGGGGGAGGGTAACCAAAATCTCTGGATTGTATAGGGGAAAGCCTCTGGGGTAAGGGCAGCCCAGCTGCTGGGCTGGAGAGTTCAGAGTCGAAGTTGGGATATGCAAGCATACCCTGTAACAGGTTGGGACTGAGGGATTCTTGGAGAACTTGGAGGTCTCTTCTGTTACAGGCACTTCAACCATTTGTCCCGGGTTTGAAACTTAACAATTACAGATCAAATAACTATACAACCGAAGTCCAACTTGGGAAACCAATTAGTTTATTGGGCTTACTCACAGAAAGATAGATGAGGGTTTACTTTTTGGATAATAGATCACTCAGTGGCAGCTGTGTCCTTGGAAGTCCATCTCAAAATGGGTAATGACTCACAGAAGCTGGAACCCTGGCACACTCTGTGCATGTGAAGACAAGTTGACAGGTATAAGGGTCTCCTTTATTCAGGTTAGCTACTCAAGTCCCCTCACCAGCAGTTGTTACTGCTTTTGTTACTTAGGTTAATGTGGGGGATATAGCTTGTGTATCTGGTCAATTTTAGGGACTTCCTGAGACTCTTGAGTTGTTTCCTTACTGAGTCTCAGCAAGTTTTCCTTAAGAACACCCTATGTCTCAAGGAACTTCCCTCCAGGATGTAGTTTCTAGCTTGGGGAAAAAAATGATATACAACACACTGTAGAGTCAAGAAAGTTTTCCCTGAAGAGGTAATATTTACATTGATTTTTTTTAAGGATAAGAAACAGCATGGCAAGCCCAGGAAAAAACAATATAGGAAGAAAGGAAAGTGCACAGATGCCAGAGTTGCCACAAACAAGCAAAAGATAAAGAGGCTGAGATGGAACCATGCTGAGAAAGCAAACATGAAATTACTTGGAAAAGGCAAGGGGTGGGCCATGTTCTTTTTACCCACTAACCCAAGAGTTATGGGACATTGTGAAGGGATTTTCTCAATGCTGTTGTGGTCTGTGCTCACAATGGAGTTAGCAATGGTTCATCCATGAAACTTGAGTTAGGATGGTACATAATGGAAGAGGGTATACCATATAACATCTTAGAAGAATAGACACTTCTAATTATTTTTTAAATAATATATAACGAAAAGAAAAGGAGGACAACTCCAAAATTTTACCTGGACTATACAAATCAGGTTGATAAGATGGGTTCATCTTCTTGTTAATATAAACAAATCAAGCCCCAAATTTATGTGTGTGCTATATGATTACACCTGGGGAGATATGAGCAAAGGTCTGCACATCGTATGTAGGGAACTAACATAGACCCAACTTACAGGCAGCTCCACTAAGAGACTAATGTAGAGGATAGACTTGTGAATCTTGTAACTTCATAGCTTCCAAAACTGTGCAAGGTCCATTAGCTTCCCAAGGGTCACAGACTCCACCCCACCCCTGCCACTTTGGGAAAGAATATTTCAAACTAGAGGAAATGTTCCAATGTGTGGGGGAAAATTTTATAAGAATGGCTACAAAGCCCTTGACTAAACCTTATATAAACAGCTTGATGTCAATAATGTCTGTAACTGTTCAGATGTGGGTCCATGGTTTTATTACAGACCCACTTTTTTCCCCAAGTCTACATTTCTCTGTAGTTATCACAGTGACAAAATCAATTGCTCATGATAACTAAGGTTGTGCCCTTTGTTGTCAAATTTCTACAAAAAGAGAAGAGGTGAGAAGATAACCAGACTGAAAGAAAAGAACACCTAAGCACAGTGAACAATTCTATTTGGGGCAGATGAAGTCATGGCTGAAGCAATACCAGATATGCAGGAATGACTACGTTGGCTTTTACTAGGTGGAATCTGTACCTAGAGCAAGTGATAATCAGAGACACTTTAAGTTAAAAGAGAAGTATGACAGGATGAAAAGAAGTGGCATTCTCTAAAGAACTGGGAAAGGGTAGATGGATGGTGGTCACACTGTTGAGCTGGGGATATGACTCAGCTTGTAAAGACTTCTCTGTGAAAGCACAAGGATCTGAGTTTGGATCCCCAGCTCCCACATGAAAAAGCCACATTTCACAGTGTGTGTTGTTCATATCAGAACTAGGGAAAGAAAGGGGACAGGTGGGGTCCCTGTGGCTCCCTGTCTACTTAGCTCAGCCAAATCAGTGACTCAGTGAAAGAGACCTCATCTCAGAAATATTATGAAGAGACTGACTGAGCCATACACTCAATTTCAACTTGTCACTGTATGAATATGGACACATGTTCTCTCTCTCTCTCTCTCTCTCTCTCTCTCTCTCTCTCTCTCTCTCTCTCTCTCTCTCTCTCTCCTCACCACACACACACACACACACACTCACACACACACAAACACACACCATTGAGAGATCTGACCCAGGGACATCTGGACCCAGAAGGAAAATATCTTTTCGCAAGAGTGCCTTTCTTATAAGGATTTCAGCTCCTGGTCAGACATGATTGTGATGATGGACATTTAACAGACCATTAAACAATTTATAGGCAGCACTTGCCATGTAATAAAAGTTCAGCTCATCTCCTCTCTAGAATTCCAGTGCAGCAATGTGTTCAAATACAAGTTTTTGATCCTCTGAGAACCAGTTCTAGATTTAAGGCGTTTCAGACTCTATGGCACAGGAAGATAAGGTCTGGGGTGTGCAGAAGTGCATCTGGGCTTTCAGTGTCTGAAGAAGATGTCATATTATGAATTCATATTTGGGAAAATGAAGGAGCCAGTCTCCGTCAATGTTTGCAGGATGTCAACAGTACCTGCTGTTTTCTTTATTGAATAAACGAGGACCTTTTCACAGGTCATAGTAGCCACTGCTCTTGGCATATTATTCTCTGTGGAAGAAGGGAGTCATTATTTTATTCCCAGTGGTGGATGCTGGAACTTCTTGGAAATAGACCAGATTGAGGTCCTAACCCAGTGTTTCCAGGTTCCTGGCACTCTCAAAGAAAGGTGTTTTGTTTTGTTCTTTCTTTCTTTCTTTCTTTCTTTCTTTCTTTCTTTCTTTTTCTTTCTTCCTTTCTTTTTCTTAAGACAAAGTAAGAAATCAGGATTGAGCTTTATTGTAGAGCATATGAACACTTAGGATGTGTGTGATTCTCAATAGTCATTTCCTGGGCTTGGAAAGTTTGTTTAATGAGCAAATTTTAACCTAGGAAGATTATTCATGAGGAGGACACAAGAAACCCCAGGGATGGGTGAGAAATCTCCAGAAATACTTCCCTTTTTGGACCTTATATGGTGTTCTTCACAAGTGATATAGTATCAGATGCGTGATGAGAGAGGGCAGTTGTGCAAAGATAATGGTGTGGATAGATGCCATTATAATGAAAAACAATAGCAAAAAAAAAAAGAAAGAAAGAAAAAAAAAAGGACGAACAGCTACTACCTTGGTGAATCATGTTGCTAGCAGTTGTCTTTGAGAGGTTTTATGTTTTTACATTTGAACAGTCTCATGAATTCCAGCTGTTGGATTTCATTACATTAGTCAGTAGTTCTCGTGGCTATTTTTCTTTTCTTCTTCCCATGACTATGTAACCCAGTCCAGCATCATGCTCACCTTCTACTATAGTTTAGATATGAAATGCTTCCCATTTCATGTGTTTAAATGCCTGGTCCCCAGCTGAGGGTGTGGTTATGGAATCTTTAGGATACGGAGCCTATTGGAGGGAGCTGGTCTCTGGCCTTTAGGATATGAAGCCTATTGGAGGGAGTGGGGCTTTGGGGCTGGACTTGCAATTTACAGCCCAGCCCTCCTGTCCCTACTTTCTGCTCCAGCTCTTCTTCTTGCCTAGTGTCTGCTTCCTGTTTCAACCCCAATCCCCATGCAATCCTTGCTTTTTGTTTCTTCCTACTTCCTGATTTGTTTCTGCATCCTATTTTAGCCTTGATTCCTGAACCAACATGTAAAAACCCTAGTTTACACTTCTGTTCCAGCAGAATTGCCTGTCACCATGCCTTCCCACCCAGATGGTCTATAGCATCAATCCATGAGCGAAAGTAAATTCTCTATCCTTTTTTTGTTCCTTGTCAACTATTTGATCACAACAGAGAAAAACACCTTCCAGGTTCTTGCAGCTATTCAGACCAGTCTGATGTTTGCACCATTTGCTTTCCTCAATGATGTAATCACAGAGGTTATCATATGGGGGCATAACTATTTCTTTGCTCATTGAAGCCATTCCTTTATAATTAAGGACTGTTGGTGACAAGGAATCACAGCTCTAGGGTTAGAACATGAGACATGCCCAAACTTCTGTGGAGGAGTTTGTGTTCATCATCCTAAATTAGTTACTATAGAAACAAAAAGTCCTTTTCCTGTGGCCTGTGGATCCTCTAAATATTTACTGTCATTTGTTAAGATGATACAGATTTCTAAATTCTAACCTTCCATGTCACTAATTACCCAGGCTCCATCTTCCTTCTAATAAGCAAATGATAAAACCCTGTTAAAAAAGAAATTATATTAACTTCATTATGTACTCGTATGACAATGCTTTTTATGAGAGAAAATGGCATGCCAAACAAATACAATAATGAATAAATAATATTTGGGATATATCATGCAATATATATCTGAGAATTAAATCAAAACGGCCTGTGATGGTTAATATTGCTAACGTGATAGGATCTAGAGTCACCTTGGAGACAAATCTCTGAGCATGCTTGGGAAGGAGTTTCTAGAGTGTGTTCACTGAAGACCCACCCTGCATGTGAGGAACACTGATGCCTTGCACCAATGCCCAGACTAAGTCAAAAGGAGAGGCATGGTGAGTTTTAGCATCCATGTCTTTTTGCTTCCCGACTTCAGTGTACTGTGACACTCTATCCTCTCACAGTAGGAACCAAAATATAATATATACTCCATTAATTGTGTTGCTTTGTCTGGTATCTTCTTATAGAAGTGAGGAAAGCAAGTAATACACTACATAACTTTTCGAAGTTAATAAGGAAAACACTTAAAATTTTAAAGATTGGCAAGATGACTTGCTAGGTAAAGGTACTTACCGCCAAACCTCATGACTCCCAGGGACCAACATCTTGGAAGCAGAGAACTGACTCCTGCATCTGACCTTCACATGTACACCATGGCATGTTCATGGTACCCACACTTATGTACACAAAAAAAAGCAAACTAAAAGTGAGACTTAAAAATTACTTAAGAACTGAATGAAAATAGGTGCAGAAAAGCAAAATAAAACAAAACCCCCAAATAAACAAACAAAAAACTGAAACAGATGCTCTGTGAGGAAAAAGGTCAAGTTTGTTCCAAACCACCAAGGCTGTCTCCTGGGAAGCAACAGGGTAAAAATTTCCAGGGTTAAATGGGAACAGGAGAAAGAGGGCATGAGAACTGGGACTGGGGGAACCCAGAGATTAGCATTGACCTTGACAAGTTACTAGGCACCACAGTCTTCAGTTAATGGGAAAGCACATGTCCCTCTTGATAGAAACAAGGAGAATGACTCTTTTTCTAGCAAGCAGGAACTTTCTTCAACCCCCGAGGAAATGGGGGCTTTTGTCTAAAGGCCCAACTTTGGGAATAGGGAATTTCTTGGGGGGGGGCAGACAAGTTGTAAAGTTACCAGGAACTAGAGTCCTGTCACATCATCTTTCCACATATCCACTTCCACATTACAGGTTTGAGTATCTCATTTCTCATTTCATACATATCTAGAATTAAGGGGGTTCAAAGTAGAACTCACCTTGCACTGGGCAAAGTACATGGGAACGAAACAAAAATATGAATGTTGAAAGTAAGGATGGCAGATACAGGTCACCTGGAGGTACTCCAGGTACAGCAAATAATTCAAAAGGAAAGTACAATCACAATTTGGGAGGCAACTAGCCTTCAGACTTCTGCATGCCTGGCTGTGTTCACTTCTTAACAGAAAGGAAGCATTTTGTTGTTGCATCTGTTGTGAGATGAGATCTCATTATGTAGCCTAGGCTGGACTCCACCTTGAGATGCCCCATTCCTCAGACTCCCAAGTGCTGAGCAATTTTTATGCTTCTGCCACGTAGATCCCAGGGGATCAAACTCAGGCCATCAGATGTGGCAGCAAGCACGTTTACTGGCCAAGTCATCTCACTGACCTGGTGTATTTTTAACACTACTATTTTACCTTTATACTGGTTGTAAGATGTTGGCTCAATTTCAACACAATTAAAAAAAGAAAGAAGAAGAAGCACTGTGGTATCTTAATTGAATGCATACTTCAAGTTTAAAAATGGCCCTGGCTTAGCAAAGGACAGAAAAAAACTAGTAGCTGTGATTTAAAAGCTGGGTTGACCCTGAGCTATGGCCTATGTATGTTGCATTTGCTCCATTTGCTGTCTCTCAAAGGAATACTAGGGAATTACTGTGGTTCAACTAGTAACTTTAGGCATTTCTCTTTTATCCAGGTTTGTATCAGTTATATCACTGTTGTAACTGATGTTGTAAAATTCTCTCACAAAAAGTCACTTAGGAGAGAAAGGGATTATTGTGGTTTACAGTTTCAAGGGGATAGAGCCCATCACAGTGAGGAGGGAGGGCATGGCAGCAGGAGTGTGAGGCTGGCTAGCAGCTGGGAAGCTGGCCCATCACATTTCATCTACACACAGGAAGCAAAGAGACAAAGACAAGAGTCAGATTATAAACCCTCTGAGGTCCCTCAGTGGCATGCTTCTTCTAGCAAGGCCTCACCTCAGGATGGTTCCATAAGTCCCCAGACTGAGACACCAGCTCAGGATCAAGTGCTCAGACATGAGCCTGAGGTGTTGAAGATTTCTCATTCAAACCACAACCCACAGGGCTGGTTAACAGGAAAGTCTCCCCTCTCTGTTTGAAGGTGTACACAGATGGAACTTGGTGGAATTCACTAGGCGATTGTCTTGGGCTGAGCACTTGATTGAGGCTCCTACATTTATTATCATTTAATTTCAGCACCTGTGATGTGAGGAATAATTGCGACACCATTGCATAGAACTTGGACTAGCCAAAGTCTCAGGACCTCTGGGCATCCCTAGTACACACCTCACTTTGTGCCAGATCACCTTTCTGCATGTTTTCCCTTGTCTTGAAGTCAATCAAATTCCTCTTGCAGCGTGAGGCTTGGAAAGAACCCACGGAGCTCAATTGAGTCAATCTTGCCTTCCCAGGGCTCAGCACACCAGGTATTTTTACCAGTGGGTTCTGACAGCAATAATTAACATCCTCTCTGAGGCAGAGTTGAGAGAGGGCAGGGTATAACAACTGAAGCCATGAGTGTGCTGCTGGCTTCCTCTGGATAAAGTAATTGCCACATTTAAGTTTGCAGGAGGAGGGCATCCCTGGAGAAATGGGAATTAGAGGGAGAGGGTGGTAGGAGGGGGCTGGCTGCTGAAGGAAAGGAAGGGTTTAATTACAGTGCATACTGCTCGTTAGGAGCTGGGACAATACACTAATTTCTTCCTGTTTCTAACTATGTTTGTGAAGTTTGTGCCAAGTTGTCAGTGAAATTCTAACCATTCCAGGTTTAATGGAGAATAAAGAGTAAGAGGGGAATGGGAGAAGCAAGGTATGCCATCCAGGGAGAGGAACTCATGATCTAGCTTTTGATAAAAGTTACTTTAAAAAATGTTTCTAAAGGTGTTATTTATTTTAATTTATATGTGTGGGTGTTTTACCTCTATGTATGTCACCACATGCATACAGTGCCCATGGAGGCCAGAAGAGGCACCAGATCACCTGGAACTGTAGCTAAGGATGGTTTCCTAATCATGTGGGTGCTAGGAATTAAACCCCAGTTCTCTACAAGAACAGCAAATGCTATTGACTGATGAGTCAACTCTCCGTTCCCCAAAGTCAATCTTATAGTTTTAAATAAAGAAAGGGAAGAAAAATAAGAGTGGTCTTGGATCCTGAATATGAGGTACTTGGGCATAAGAATATGATGTCTGTTATAAGCACAAGGTGAAAAAGTGGGATTGCACCAATGTCAATTATATACTAGACTGGCCTCTATATAGTAACCAGTGTCATTTAAAACCCAGTATCATCTAGCATAGATAGCATGATCAAGTCTGGTTTAGACGGACAAGAGTTTGAAATGGAGAGATGGCTCTCTGGGAAAAACTCCTACTACACAAGTGTAGGAACCTGAGTTGGCATATCCAGAGTTCATGTAAAGCCATTGCATGGTGATGAATATCTGTGACCAGAGTCTTACAAGGAGAATGGAGAACATCCAATCTCTGGAGTTTACTGGATAGCCAGCCTAACACAAACATAAGCTTCCGGTTTGGTGAAAGAATTTGTTTCAAAAAGCAAAGGTGGACAGAGAGAGAGAGAGAGAGAGAGAGAGAGAGAGAGAGAGAGAGAGAGAGAGAGAGAGAGAGAGAGAGAGCTAATGGCTAATGTTGACCTCTGGCCTGGCATGTACATGTAGCCCCTACCACTCACCCCTACACACACACACACACACACACACACACACACACACACACACACACACACACACACACACTGTGGGGGGAGAGAGGGAGAGAGAATATCTAAACTGAGAAGACAAAAGTCTCTAGAGAAACATAAAATATATGAACAAAAGTGGGAAGAATGTTTGTGACCACAGCAGAAGCTAGCCAATGGCCCAGTTTTCTTAGCTGAGCATAAGTATCTCCAAATAACTCCAGAGTGAATAAACTGATTTTGAAGGTTTTCTCTTGCTTGTAATTTTACGTCTCTAAAGACACAAAGCAAGTCTGCAGCAAACGTGACTTCCCTGAAGTATTCGAGGCACTCAGCCAGCTTTGGGTACATGATGGCAATTTGCAGAATGCTCTAATTAAATTAATAGTTGATGAATGTATTAGATATGTTAATTGGATTCTGCTTGCATGAAATCCTGGCTGTTAATTGGTTAGAACTTTGGAAGAGAGCAATCGAGACTTTTAATTCTATCAGAGGCAAACAAGTAAATATGAGTTCTTAGTGGGGGATATAGATAGCAGTTCAAACCATAACCTTAAAATATTTCTGCAGGAGTTTGTAAAAATCACATCTTTCATTTTCTACCTTTTCTAAAATGTTAATGCCCGATTTCCCTCCCTCCGACCTGTCTCCCATTTGTTCTCCCTGAAACGCATGGCTTCTTTCTGTTATTGTTAAATATATAAATTCAATGTTCTGGGTCCATTTAATGATTCTTCTGTGTCCATGGTTTCAGGGCTGACCACTTGGTATTGAATAAGCAATTAGGGGTTCTCACCTGGGGAAGATTGCTCCCCCACATACACACTCAGTAGTCTTTAGTGATCTGTAGCTCCTGGCAACTGCATCTCAGGGTTTCTTTTGGTTCATTTCAGATTATAGCCTTGGGATATTTTAGAGTACCAGAATATTCCTAATCACAAGCCTCAAAACATGGCATTCTATTACTTGCTATATATTAACCTGATGTTTCATATTTCAGGCTCTTGGAGGGTAGAACACCAATGCTTACACACTGCAGCACCCATTGAACATGTTCTGAGATATCATGGTTAAAGGTCTCCCGTCATTTCTAGGAACCCTCACAATCTCACAGCAGGCTTCCTGGTCCCCTGCCTCATAGTCGCTCTTGTCCCTTCTCTGTGATGTGCTCTGAGCCTTAGGTGCAGAAGTTGTGTTGTAGCTGTATCCACTGGGGTTATGGTAACCAATTGTGATTTTCTTTAATGTTCCCCCATCTGCTCCAAAAGGTGTTTCTTTGATAAGGTGTGGGACCTGCACTTCTCTGTGGGTATACAGATAAATATTGAGAATGCAGTTGGGAATTATGCTACTTTGCCAAAGTGCTTCTAGGGAATTCTCTAAACTCTGTGACCTTACTAGCCCCAGGTACTTACCTGAATTTACAGTACCAGGCAATATTTCCCTCCTGTTGAGCAAGCCTTAAGTTTACCTAGACAGCTGTTAGCTAACACCAAGATATAAACACCACTATTACACTTTTTAGTTCATTAGAGTAGTTCATAGGTATCACAGCTGAGTAGGACTGTCAGCTGCTCTCTTGGCAGCTTACACAGTCCTTTCGAATACTATGAAAGTTCTCAGAGAAGAGGCTCTCACATAGATCTAGCTCAAAGCCTCAGAGTCAACTTTCAACCTCTGGGAGGCAACCAAGGCTAACAGATATAGCCTGTACTGCTTTGGGAGCCTCACCAACAACTCAAAAGGAGGTTTCTCATGCCTGGTACTGGGGTTTTGCTATATAGACTTATCTAAAACTACATATATAATTTTAGATAAGTAAAAATAGTGTAATTCCTTATGGATTTTTCCAAAAATCCTTAGAGTTATTTTTTTCCTCCCTTTCTCCTTCTCCTCTATTTACCTCCTTCCCTTATCCCTGGATAAATCCTGCCCATTTTCCTTCCCCTAAGTAGAGGACACAGATTCTTCCCAGAAGATGCTTTCTTCCCCTTTAAAGCCTTTTTCCGTAATGTGGTGTTCCAGAATATTCTCCTAAAACATAATCTTTCATTATTAGCTATACATCAATTTAACGATTCTAGACCTCAGGATCTTGGAGGGAAGAACCCTGATGCACAGCAACCAAAGCTCTGTAGTGAGCATGTTGTTAGCTTGTGTGTATAATAGCCAGAACAGCCATCCATAGAGTGTTCTGATTAAACAACACCCATAAAACAAAATAAATGTACAAAAAAGCATGTAGTATGACCCAGCCCAGCACCCCTCATTGTAATGTGTCATGTAACAAAACAGACTAGTTGTCCCAAACAGCTTTGGGAAATGCATGTCTTTCCCAGATTAATTTGTACAGATTTCTGATTAAATGATTAGATCACTAGAATATTCTCTTATGTATTCCACATATTATCAGATATCTTCAATATAATCAACACTTTGTGTGTATGTAGCACACATCCTGACCATTCAGACTGAATGCTGGCTATAGAGGCAGAATCATGTCAGTCACATCTGACCCAACTAGCTGACTGTGCAAGCCCTGTGCAGCAGGGTGCAGGCTCCCCTGTGTAGCCTCTCTTCCCCCTGCATGGTTTAGCAAGTGTCTTTATTGCCCTATCTAAGTCTTAACCCCTAATCCCATTTACTATCAAATGTATATTATTTACTAGATGTTTGGTGACAAAGTGAAGGTGGGGTTTTAATATGAAGCGTGAGTTTATTCATCAGGAGTTTCTTGGGCATCCACAAGATACCTTCTCACCAGCAGTTTCTTTGATCCTTTTTGTCACGGGATCTTTACTGCCACTTTCATCTTTTCCTATGGATGTCCACCTACTCCAAGGTGCTTCCAGGAACCTCCTCTTAGCTGCCTTGTATCCTCATTTTCTTCTGCAAAGTAACTCACCTCTGCCACAGCCTTGCAATACTAATCATTTAACGTGTGCTCCAAATATGAGGCTATGTGCACAAAGACAATCTGTGCTAACACAGCAGAACTCCAATCTTGTTTGGAGTCCCACTCCTTAGGCATTAGAAAAGGAAAAGTAATTATTTGTCTGCCAGAAGGCAACAAATTTTCAGAGTTCTGTTAGCATCTATATTGGGCATGCATATAAAATACCTTTTTATGGTACATACTAAATAAAAAGTTATAGAAGTAAAGTAATTGAACTGCTGTTTTTCCTTCATTAAGATATATACAATGTTTGGTGTCAATATTTTTCTTAAGAAAGGCATTCATGCAGCCATTTGTCATCAGTTTTATTGTATGCCTTTAATGTACAAAGAACCGGGGCCATGAAAGACTCTAGGAAGCACTTGCTCTCCAGGTGCACATGGGCAGTCAGACTTGGGCTATGGGAGAGAAATGTGTGCCACGGGCACGTGGGAATGCTTTCCAAGGACAAGTCAGACAGGATGGCTTCCTAAAGGGGTGACCCTTTACAGTGAGTAAGTTTGCCAGCATATGAAAAGGGATGGTCCTCGTGAATGAACTAACTGCATGTATCTCCAAGATGCATTCAGTGTTCAGGAATAAGATGATGAAGTGGTTTAAAATAGCACCTGAAGTGGTTTAAAATAGCACATACTGATTTTGTAGAGGACCCCAGTTTGACTCCCAGAACACACTCCAAGTGTCTAAGAATGATTTTGTGTCCCCTTCTGGCCTCCAAGGGTACTGCACTCACATAGACAAAACCACACAGAGACACATACACACCTAACTAAAAATAAAATATGAGCTGTGGTTTAGTATCAAAGACTTTGAGTTCACAAGGCTCTACCACTTGACCATCCACATGGTGTGGCCTCTTGAATTCCAGGTTCATTCATAAAAGGAGACAATTTTCATTTGACCTCTGTAGTTTCCAGGATTCTCACAAGGATTAAACTGGACTGACTGGGGGAAGTCTTCGTGTACAAATGTTCTGAGTAACCACTGTTTATTATTTTACTGATGAGCCAAACCAGAAGCCCCTGATTTTATCAGGCAATTAATTTTGGTGCTACATCCATTCATTCTTTCAACAAACACTAATTAAGTACAGGTGTCAGACACTAAGGAACAAGTACTGAGACAAAATAGGATTCCAGAGTTCAAGTTTTGTGTAGTCTTATGGTGCTATATAGACACCCAATTCAATGGAAATAAATATAAATATATGTGATGAGAGAAATAGAAACTGCATGATGAGAGGATATCAAAATGAACAGTACCAATTTCTGTGCTCACACTGTACTTAATCATGCATCCTGGTTTATTGGTATTACCCTCATTTATACCACAACATACATCTTTCAGATGGATTTTTTTCACCTGTGTTGTTTGAAATTTTGATAAATTTTTTCAGTGAGAAACCATGTGCATGCGATATGTGTCATACATGGGCTTTTAACACTTTTATTAGCTTGTATCTCATGAATCAAGACAGTGAACATGTCCAAAGAACATGACCTCCTCAGCACAGCCCTCACTCATCTATCAGTCTCCATTACCCCATTCAAGGCCACCCTTGCTTGGCTTTCTGTCATAGGGCATTAGTTTTGCAACTATAATGTATACACTCTTTGGAGAAAGGCATCTCTGGATCCTTTTGTTTGACATAAATGCTTGAGAATCATCCACATTGTTAAAATACCAAAATTTATTTCCTGGGTCTTTAGAGATGGTTCAACAGTTAAGAGTGCTTGCTTCTCTTGCAGAGGACCAGGGCTTGGTTTCCAATATTCTATATCACAAACACATGTAACTCCAGTGCCACAGGATTCAGTGCCCTCTTCTGGCCTCCCCAGGCACTTAGGTGCATGTGTGTGTATATACTCAAACAGGTATACACCCATAAATAAAAATTGAAAAAAAGTTTTTAAAACAAAAACTCATTTCATTTTTGTGTTAAGTCATCAGAATGAAAATCTCCTTCTGGACTCAACCTTCAATACTTTATGAAGACTGCCAGGGTGACAGAGACACATCTGGTGCAACTGTTTGTGGATTTGCTACAAAATATTTATGCCTTCTTTGTCCTTGAATGTGTGACTCACTTATCATCTTGGTATTTTAACAAGAAAAAGCTAATGTGGAGCCGGTTGGTTGCACATACACTTAATCTCAGCTCTGAGAAGGTAGCAGTAGATGAATCTCAATGAATTTGAGACAAGTCTGGTCTACATAGCAAATTGGCCAGGAATATACAGTGAGATTCTCTCCCTCAAAAAAAATAAATAAAAATAAAGCCATTATGGGTATTTGCACACAAATCTGAAGGAAAACAGGTTTTCTTTTCGTTTTTTTTTTCTTTTCTTTTTTTTTTGTTCTTTTTTTTCTTTCTTTTTTTCTTTCTTTCTTTTTTTTTTTTTTTGGTAGGTAAATACATAGGAGTGGAATGTTTCTTCTCTGTGTTAGTGAGTGTGTAGGATAAGACCAAACACCAAACTTTTTTTCCGTTATGGTCAGTCAAGGGTGCATGAGGGTTTTCATTCTCACACTGAGTTCTATTTAAATTTTTATTTTGTCTGCCCCTTCCTCTCCCTAGACTCTGTGTGTATGTATGTGTGTCTCTGTTTCTCTCTCTTCTCTGTCTCTGTTTCTCTCTCTCTCTCTCTCTCTCTCTCTCTCTCTCTCTCTGAGTGTGTGTGTGTGTGTGTGTACCTGTGTGTAAACATTTGCATATGAGTGCAGTTACATAAGGATGCCAAAAGATGGAGTTGAATCCCATGGACCTGGGGTTACAGATAGTTGTGAGCTCCCCAACTTGGGTTTTAGAAACATTGGTTCTCTGAAAAAACATTAAATGCTCTGATATTTTTATATATTTTTGGCTGTGTGCCTAGTCTTTTATTGATGAACCATCTTTCCAGTTCCTTCTATTTCCTTTTGACAAATATTTTTTTCCCAATCTGAAGACCACATTAGAATTTTCTCAACAGTGTCTTTTCAAATTTAAAGTCCACGTTTTGCTGTAGTTTAAGTTTATTGATTTATTTCTTCTTTTCATTCATTCTACTATGTCTTCCAAACTCAAGGTTTGGAATATATGGTTCCTTTCATTTCCCCTGAAGTCATATTATCAATGGTTGGGCTTATGATCAGGTTTGTTGTTCTTTTAATATGTAGTGTGAAATATGTCTGGAGTGTATTTCTTTGCTTAGGGGTTATTTTGCATAGGGCCATCAGATTTTTATGGTGTTGTTTATTGAAAATCTTGTCCTTTCCCTAGTGAACTGCCTTAACCTCTTTGTTGAAAAAAATCAATAGAAAATTTCTGTATTCATGTTTCCACACCCAATAGTCAGTATACTATAAAGATAGCCTAAGATGATCCACCCGTGCATCTATAGAACAAAAACATTCTGAACCATGGTCTTGGGGTCCTGTAACTAGTTCTCAGCCTTGGGTAGACATGAGAGTAGAACATCTAAGACTCCACAGCTTCTGCTTCTGAGAGTCTGGCCAGCAGGACTGCCCATCTTAGAGAGTTTATAAACAGACACACATGAATGTTCTAAGAGTTTTGCTCATGTTTTTCACTAAAATTTTCTGTGACTACAAGGAAGGAAATAGTAGCTCGTAGTGCATGGGCTCCATCAGCAGAAGGAAGACTCAGCAGGCAGCTAGAAATGCCTGGTTGATACTAACCCCCTCAGGTCTCCAACAGAAAAATCAAATATTACAGTCCTTGGAATCATGGTAACACTTCCCACACTTCCTCTGTCCAGCTTGACACATCACAATGCAGTGGTTCCTATAATGGATTTACTCCAAAGATTCTTTACTGAAGATAAATTTTCTTTTCTGGTTTCAGGAGGACTGGAATTTAGAATTCTATCCTTATTAAATTTAATATTCTTACCTCATTATATCTATGGGGGTGAAATCTATCTGTCATAATTTTTGAACTTAACTCTTACTCATTTTGTGTGTATATCACCATATCACAGAGAGCAGTTACACATAAGATGGTGCATGTATGGAGGTCAGAGGTCAACTTGTGTGTGTGTGTGTGTGTGTGTGTGTGTGTGTGTGTGTGTGTGTGTGTGTGGTGACTATTCTCTCTTTTCACCATCGAGGTCCCAGGGATTAAACTCAGTTCATTAGTCTTGGCTGCAAGCAATCTCTAAGCCTTCTCTTTGATCCATATAATAAAGAAAACTGAACAAGTCACAGAGAGCAAACTAGGAAAGAATATTCCTCCATGGCCTAGGCTCCAGGTCCCTGGCAATTATTTCTCTCAGTTATGAATCATGCATTACCTGGAAGTGTGAGATGAAATAACTTTTTTGTTTCCAAGTTCTTTTTGGACTTGGTATCATCACAACAATAACATAAAACCAGGACAGCAGGCAGCCATCTGGGAGGGCCTACATGAGATCTACCCTCTGATCTAGAGCAAACTCAGGTGAACACTCGACAACCAAGTGAGCATGTCTCTGGTTGTTCTTCTGTTTTGAACTGAGTCTAAACAGACCTGTTGCAATCTTCTCTTTCCCATTTTCTGTGTCACTTAACATGTGCTAATTCTGTCAGACACCAAGTAAAACAAAACAAATTGGAATTGTCACTTAAGTTGTGTCCTTTGAGGGCAGTTGTGGGCATTCAACTTAGCTGCTTCCATTATTAAATTTTGCTTTTGTCTAAGGGCAAGTGCTCCAAGGCAGGCCTGCCTCCTCCTTGCAGGATATTCCTGATGGCTTATAAATAACTGGGTGCTCTAGTTTCATTCCTGTTGCTGTGATAAACATTCAGACCAAAAGCCATGTAGGAGAAGAAAGGTTTAGTTGGTTTATACTTCCTAGTCACAATTCAGCATTGTAGGATGTCAGGGCAGAAAAACCATGGAGGAGTTGCTGGCTCATACTCAACTAGCTTTCTTAAACAACACAGATGGAGCCTGCCTGGGGATGGAGCTGTCCACAGTGGACTGGGCCTTCTTGTATTAATTAACAATCAGAACACACTCCTACAGACATGCCACAGACCAAACTTAACTAGGCAATTATTTGTTTTCTTTTTCCTTCCTTTGTTGAAAATATATTTCTCATACAATCTATCCTGATTGACTACAGTTTTCCCTTCCTCGACTCCTTCCAATTCCTCCCCACATCCCTTCCCATCTAGATGCACTCCCCTTCTGTCTCTCATTAGAAAAGAACAACTTTTATGAAACAACAAAACATAGCACAATCAAATATTATAAGATAAAACAAAAACCATCACATCAAACTTGGACAAGGCAAGGCAATTTTCTAACCCAGGATTTCTTCCCAGATGACACTAGGTTGTGTCAAGGAGACAATGAAATCTAACTAGCCACCAAGCATGCTAAGTTTATTTTATGATTGAAGTTGAATGCAATGTCATCAAAACAGACAGACATTTGGCATGAAGCTATGTCCAAATTTTAGTTACTAGTAACATTATAAGGCTCATAAAAGCTTAGTCCTCCTCCCCCATTCATCACTCTGACAGTTGAATGAACCCTACTGTATTTACTGTTTAAAGCATTGGATTCTTTTCATTCCCAGACATCACTGACAACTCTTTCACATCCCTATACAGGCCACATTATCAGAATTCCTTATTTTTCCAGGAAAGATCATTGGTGAATTACAGTTTTCAATAGCTGCTCCTCATTGCCTTAAAATATTCTATGTATTGTGTAATACTTTATGTGAGACAAGCTCATGTGATATCAACTAGTTGGGTTTGTTCTAGCTATTTCTTATTACAAAATTCCATTCTCCACACTTATTTCTAAAGGTCCATTTTCAAATATCAATGGTTACAGGATTGAATGGTGAGTTCAAAGACTCTGAAGAAGACTTGGTTGGCTGTGAAAAACTAGAAAGAAGTGACATTCATTTGATTTACTTGAATCTCTTACTTTAGGATGCCCTGGGGAGTGGCTAATGAATAAATTCTTTGCTCCCACAGGAAATAAGGATTCACACAACAGTTGAGTACTATGCATCCCAAAAATATGTATTACAAGAATTCATGGGGAGGGTGCTGTCTGTGGGGGAGACTCAAAGAAAGCTTTGCAAAAGGTAAAGAATTAGGAGATTAAAGGATGGGTTGTAATTGAAAAATGAAGAAAATATGGGGTAATGGCATAGAAGGTCAATGCTTCATCTCTACCCTTCATTTGTACATAAAATTTCCAAATGCTTCAGAACAGTGTTGTGTCCTAGGTTCTGTGGACAACGACATCTACAATGACTCTACTAGAAAGAATAACTTAGAATGCAGCACTGTATTTATTGTTATTTTGCATGGTAAAACATATGGTGGGGGGACTTCCTTGGAGTCTGTACCCTTTTTGAACACAGGCATCATCTACTTCTCACCCACCTCCACACCTTCTGCCTGTATAGCATATGCAGCACATTCCATATGACGCCTCATCCACAGTATTCAAAAGTGCTTGATAAATTATATATACATATATATATATATACATATGTATGGATGAATATTTATATTTTATTTATGGGTGAAAATTTGTATATATGGGTGACTATTTAAGCAATTTTAACAGAACTTTCATTGGCTCATAAAATCTCATATTCTGTAGATTTTGAGTGAGGATTTTAGGAAGGACAGAGGTAGTTTTTGGCTAAACCTCAGCCATAACCAACACTGGGATTTCACCTATCAAGCTCACTTCTTGTTGGGTTTTCCTTTCAATTGCATTGATTGGAAGTTTTCTCCAAACTTAAACATTCCTGACAGGGTGGTGGGAGGATCAAGATACTAGGAGGTAATCAAAATGTACACTCCTGTTAAGAGTATGTTTTCCCTGCTGGTCAGTCCTGCCTCCACGCCCGCTCCAATTAATACACAGAGACTCTGTGTTTGATATAATGCTGTCGGCCAGTTACTAGTCCTTACCTGCTAGCTCTGCCTTAATTATTAACCCATTTCTATTAATCTAAGTATTTCCACGTGGTCCATCTTACAGGAGAGAGGGCCCAGACCTCTGTTCTCTCCAGGCTCTACATGTTAACCCCTCTCAACTACTTCTTCTTTCCTCCTAGTCTCCTAGCCCCTCCTATCTTGCTTTCCTATTGGCCAACAGTGATTTATTCATTAACCAGTATGAGAAACATATTTATAGAATAACGTTGGCCAACAGTGCTTTATTCATTAACCAATATGAGAAACATGTTTACAGAATAACATCTCCCATCACACTCCTGGGAAAGTGGAAACTTAGAAAATTTCAGAAGCCTCCCCCCAGTTTTATAGGCGCAAATAGGTTGTGTGGGGGGATCCTGATTGGCAGAGCTTCTGAGAGGAGATGCTTGGAGCTGTTTAGCTGCCTGCAAGTTGTACAGAGAGCCACAGGGTTGCAACATTTATGAGCTGTCTGCTTTGTTGGGGTGGGCTTTCCCATGAGGCAACTGCTTTTGAGTCATTCCTGTTGCTGTGACCCCTGACCTACACTTGTGTTAGTAACCCCAGTAGAAACTCACTGATTCTCCACTGTGGACATGTGAAATTATTCCTTTGGCCTTTGGTCTGCAATGAATCACCTGTCTGAGGTGAGTAGGTGTGTGTGTGTGTGTGTGTGTGTGTGTGTGTGTGTGTGTGTGTGTGTTTGCATTTCCCCAGAAAAAGCATGTCATGCAACATGAGGTTTGGGTTAATTTTTCTCCTCCAACTGCAGTTAGTGTACTTGTAGCCGAAGGACTTGTTCCATAGTTCATCTTACACCATGTGTAAAACTGGCATTAAAAAAAAAAAAAAAAGAATGAATGAGGACATCTGGAGGCTAATATCTGTTGTCATCTCTGTGATCCTGGCCTTGCCTCCTTTCGGGAACTCAGCCTCCCTTTTCAGAATTTGCCAGCTTTATTATTCTCTAAGGTGATTTTTCAAGGCTCTTGGCTCATATGCTTCCTGCCTGAAGTCAGTTCCTTTGTGAGGTTTTTCTTGTCCTGCCGTAGATGTTTGAGCCTCTCAGAGCAGCTGTTCCCATTTGATGAAAAATGAAGCGATTTGGCTCTGCAACTGTCTTCTGGATGCTCCAGGAAATGCGAGCCTGTGACCTTCTTGGGTAAATGGAATGTATCCATCACTCCCACCATTCAAGTGTTCACATTGTAAAATCTGCATCAACTTGAGGACACATCCTAAGAGATGATTAAATTTTAATTCTAATAATTATTACTCAAAAATGGCAAAACTAGCCTTTTTGACATATCCAGATTAAAGTTTGTTTGGTGGGAGACTGGGAAGATGGCTCAGTCCATAAAATGTCTGCCACACAAGCATAAGGAATTGAGTAATATCCTCCAGAATCAGAGTTTTTTGTTTTGTTTTGTTTTGTTTGTTTGTTTTTAAAAGCTTGTAATAGCAATGCTGAGGAGGTGGAGACAAGAGGATCTCTGGGGCTCCTTGAAAGATCTGACCACTCAAGTCAATGAACTCTACGCTGGAGAGAAATCATGTTTCCAATGTAAGGAGGCAGAGTTTCTAAGGAAGACACTCTTTACCTCAAACCTCTGCATTCATACATGTGTGTGCACTTCCCTACATACACATGCATACACAAAACACACAATTATTTTGTGAATGAAAGAATTTATGGTTTAGATGTACCATCTCAGTGTACAAGAAACTGGTCAAGGAATGGGTGGGGTGAAGAAGAGGAATGACACTGTTCTCTGATCTTAGGTGAGGATGAGACTTCATCCAGAGGAAGAAAAGGACAACCTTCTGAGACGCAGACATAGGTTTCTGAGAGACAGTCCAAGGATGGGATTTACATATGACAGTAGTTTCCATTGTTTGGTGTAAAGGAGACATACTTGATTCTTGTGTGTATTTTAATTTGGAAAACAAATAAAAACAGGCCCCTCTGTTTAAAGCAATAAAGGAATTGACTGTTTGATGCCTCTGAATGGTAGGCACCATAAAATCCAGGGGTTTAAGTGGCATTACCCAGTCCACCTTATTTTTCCATTGAGGAGTCTGACTTCTCTGGAAGCCCAATGCTGACTTCTGTGTTGACTCAACATATCTACACCTTTCAATTCCATTGTCTCAGGAAAACTCAGTCTCTCAACCTAAGTAGCAAAATGGCTTTTGGAAGTTTCTAATTAATTACATGCAGTGTGATTATTGCTGGGTTTGGCAGAAGTAAGGAACTTCCTGTAGAGTGATGACCAGAGTCTCAGGCCTGGTTGAGTTTTGAGGCTGAGTTTACATGACTCCCATTCAATATGGCAGAATTCCCAGATCTGTATAAAGCCTTCTTAGCCAAGAAGTGTCTTCAATGGTCATATCAATGGCACCTCCTTGTGTGTGTGTGTCAGAATAGGAGCTCATGGTTACATGAGCAGAGAAAAAAAAGTCATAACAAAAGTAATAAGCTTTTTTCACTGAATTCTGGAGATGGTATTTTAGCAGTCAGCAGTTGATTTTTTATCTGTTTTGCTGACAAGGGGCCAGAAATATGGCTGAGCAAGAAAAAAGAAGTGCCCTTGATACTTAAAGACCCAAGTTCAATACCCAGAATCCACATGGTGGAAAGAGAAAAACAACTCCTATAAGTTATCATTTGACTTCAACAAAAGTGTCATATTCACATACTGCTAAAAAATTGCAGCTTAATCAATAAACAAATAAATAAATACATAAATTTAAAATAACAAAAGGGTTGCTAGTGTGGGTAGAGTAGTGTGTTTCTTTGCAACATTACCTTCACCCCAAGGTTTCCCAAGGTGCTTCTTAAAAACCCCATGAATCTGAGGAGAATGTGGCAACTCTTATGGAAAGAGGGGACTAAAGAGCTGGTTCAATGGTTATAGCACTTGCTGTACTTGTAAAGGACCTAAGTACAGTTCCCTGTACTCATACCCTGAAGCTCACACCTGCCCGAAACTCCAGTTCCACGCATATAATGACACCTCTTGGCCTCCATGGGCACTGTACTCACAGGCACATACATCCCCAGACATATATACTCAAAATTAAAAATCAGACTGTGTTGTTGTTTTAAAGAGTAATAGAGAGGCATTGAAAATGAGGAATTTGTTAGCATTCCTATATGCACAGGTCCTGACATAAAAGCATGCTAACCTAGATTCCTCACCCTTTGGGGGTTGACTTTAAATGAGATTAAATGACATTGGGATGCTTATATTCTACAAATGTTTCACGATATTTACAGTTTGGGAAACATTTCTTGACTTTTTTTTTTTGTCTTTTTCTAAACTTTATTTTCAGGCAAGCTTGTAGAGTGAATTTCATGGTAACAGAGACTGTTTCTATTCAGCAAATGCTTATGACATATTGCAGGTTTCTCTAAGCTAGTTCTTTTTTTCTACATTGTTTATGTATTCTTTGGTAATTTCATGCATTAATACATGGTTTTAGAACATAAAAGCCACTAACATCTTTAGTAATTAAGATTAAGCCAAAGTAGTCTACTAGTATGCTTTGAAACACACAGATGCACAGTTGTAACCTCTTCTTCTTATGACATAATGGTGACTCTTGCACTTATTTATTTACTTTTCATGAGGGTTGTTGTCAGCTAAAATTGACAATAAATACAAGATATGGTCACAGAAGGTGTAGAAATGAGCAGTGGATAAGAGCACCTGCTGTGCAAGAATAGGATCTGGGTTCAACCTCTGGCACTTCCATCAAAAGACAGATGTAGTAATAATACACATGTAACTCCAGCACTGCAAGGGACAGAGGCAGGAGGATCAGTAGGGCTTGCTGGTTGCCAGACTAGTTCCAGGTTCAATGAGAAATTCTGTCTCAGGAACTAAGGAAAGAATGATGGAGCAGAACGCCTGATGTCCTCACCTGGTTCTCTATGTGTACAAGCATGTACACCTGCACACACACACACACACACACACACACACACACACACACACTCACACTCACACTCCAGGTCACAGCTCTGTAGCCTTACTACAGACTGCAAGTGTAGTTCTTACTACATGAGAGCCTTTGTACAAGCTTCCAGAATTCAATGAACACCCTAGAGATAACCACAGAAGTCTGTTATTTATATTCAAATTTGTTTCTGAGAAAGGTCTACATTTATCACTGGAGTCCCAAAGGAAAATACAATCTCAAAAATTTAAGAACAACTACCTTGAATGTTTTATAAGGTCCTTGCAAACCATCCCTTATTTCTTAGATAAAAAGCAAAGGAAGGAAAGTCAAAACTTGTTAGCAAATATTGAATCACAAAACTTCTCACCACTGGGGCCAAAATTGCTAAAGATCTTTTTGGTTCATGGCTTGAGGGGAAATAGTCCATTATGTCAGGGACAACATGGTGCCAGGCAGTTACATGGGAGTGGAAATGAGACAGCTAGCTACATCAGGTCTGCCGTCAGGATTAAGGCCAAACAATTGTGTCTGCCATCCACCCTTTCATCCCAGTGATCCATGTCTTCCTCCTAAAGGTTCCACAACCTCTCAACAGTCCCACATGTCTATCAGTCATCTGTAACCCAGGTGTTTCTCACCAGGCCCAGCTAACTCTTAATCCATCCAAGTAGTCAACCAAGACCAATTGCCATAGATGGGATAAAAACATTTTTTGGTTCCTTTATCAGCAGCCTTGGGAGGGAGCAAAAATAACACATTTGCAGCTATCATTTTTTTCCAGACAAAGGGGTGAACTTTAGTGAAATGATAGTCATTATGGGACTATAGGTCAACCCATAATGCCATAGGCTGATAAGGCTTTTGGAGTAAGCCCATGTTTATTTGCTGTTGGTGTTACTGACTGATTCTTCATTAACAGAACTCAGTGCACATTTGCAGTTCCCTCCATGTGGCAATATATTATTTATGATTTATTAAAGCTTGTCTGAGGGTTCAGAAAGCAAAGCCAATCACAAGCCACAGAGTTCAGGCAGTGGTGATATACACCTTTAATTCCAGCAACCATTCTAGCTAGTCAAGCAGTGGTGGCATGCACTTTTAATCCCAGTACTCAGGAGACAGGCATATATGGATCTCTCTGAGTTCAAGGTCACCCTGGCCTACATAAGAGTAAAGAGTTGCAGAATTCACACTTTTGATCCCAGTACTAGGTGGCACACACCTTTAATCCCAGCACTAGGGAATTTGAAACAGGAGTGATATGACTGGCTGGAGAAAGGAATATAAGGAGGAAGAGACAGGAATTGAGAGTTTTTTGCCTCTGAGGATTCGTGGGGACAGGATCGTCATTTCACCTGGGTAGAGGTAATATCTACTGACTTGGCTGCTTTGCTTCTCTGATCTTCAGCTTGAAGATTGAGCCCCCCCCCAGTATTAGTCTCTGGGTCTTTTATTATTCAGGCTACACCTTCACCCACTTCCTGAGAACTTGAAAGGGATCTCCCAAACCCAGCACAAGATCCCCCATTTGTCATAGTGACATTCCGCTCTAACCTGGGAAGCCCAGAGTTTGAGAAAGCCACACACAGTAGGTACAGTGCTGTTCCTGCCCTGTGTAGTCAACCAAAACTCAGCTTTCCGGTGTCCTCAGACATGGCTATCATGGGCAGATGGGGTTCTGCCTCAGACTCAGTATTCATACAATTCCTGGTTCTCTCTTGAGTTGGGAGCATGGCTGACAATTTCCTCTTAAATCTATTTTTCTTAGCTGTGTGCTCTTTATTTATCCTGGATCTACCACCAGGGAAAAAATAACAGCATAGATGACAACAATAACCAGTGTTTTACAACCACTGGCCCTCAGTCAGACACTGCTCAGCACTGTATTCATTGGCCTGGTCATTCACTTGTTTATGCAGTCCACAAATACTTGCCGAATATGAAGGATGAACCAAATGAGCTCTGAGCTGCTAGCGGCAGTCACCTGTGGAATACAGACACTTCTTCATGCCATGTCAGAGGAAAGGCAGCTGGGAATCACACAGTAACTGAAACTGTGGACTTGCATTTGTAACCAGGACTAGCAGGGATCTGGGTGTGGCTTAACAAGAAAGTGCAATAGAGGGATTGATCTGGTCACAGGAAAAATGGCAAAAATGGTGAGCTTTCCCTTGTCTGTCTTCTGTTTTTTTTTTTTTTTTTTACAAATTATCCAAAATACATGCATTGAAAGAACAGCAAATGAAACTGATTGCTGTGTGTTTTAATGTCCATAGTTTATCTCCCACTCTTACATTTCTCCTGTAATGTTTACTGAGGAAGTAATTTAAGTAACATTTCTTATATTTTTCATGTTTTTACTGCGCATCCTCCTCTTGCCCTTTCTTTGTAACACAGAATTAAAGCCTCAGTTTCATCAGATTGCACGTAATAGCTGCTCTGTGTACTTAGTTCTCATTCATTTATTGTCTAGCTCAGTCTGAGAAGTGATTTTTCAGAATCTTTCATCTGTCACATACTGAGAGCTGTTTATATATTATATATTACATTACATATTACATATTATGCATGAACAAATAATTTTTAAACTGTTAAAACTCTGTTCTCTATCAGCTGCCTGTGCTGACGAATGCATTTTTCTCATACATTTTTGTCTGATTTTATTATGTCTGAATACCTTTAACCCACTGAGTGTTTTTACTTGGTTTTGTTTTCTGGTCCTTGGAGTTACACTTACCAATGCTGCATATATCCAGGTTCCTCACATTGGTTCCTGAGTATCTGGGATCTGACACTGTGATCATCACTTCTTCATTTTCTGAATTGACAAGAAACCCTAGGATCTTCTTACATTAATATATTTCCTAACCCAAACCTATAATCAAGCATGTATTGGAGAAATTGGGTTTCTTTTGATTAGCATGTTGTACATAGAGGTGACAGTGCAGGTGTAGATTTTTCTGGGCACACACTGGTATTGTACAGCTTTACCAGTAGACAAAGCTCAGAAATCTTCAAGACAGTGGAGACGGAGAACAGACATATTGACTATCAAGTGTTCCTCCTAAGTCACATCAAAAGGCCTCAGCTTTTATTTAACTTCTCTGATTTCATATTTAGACCCCATTTCTCCTCTGATGAAACCTGTGTCTCCTAATAGAATGCTTTGCTCTAGCCTACAATCTATTTATAATTATATCAGACACGCATGGCCAGTCCTGCTTTCATTCACAGTGTGATAATTGAAAATTGCTGAGGCTTCTTCTCAATGCCCTTTGTCCTAAAGATAGAGTCATGACATGAATGATGTCATGACGAAACACTGTGCTTCTAACATGGCTGGAATCCTGTCTCTGGCTATGACACTGGCTTGTCATGCACTTGGGTTTGTTGATTCCCTTTTCTCATAGGCCTGGGGAATTTCTGAATTGCAGTTTTACATTTATAAGCATGGGTGTGTAACATAAGCAGGGGTGAAGAGGAACTGCGGTGCCCCAGGTCAGCTGGAACATGGGATGAGAATTTTTTATCTTGATTTATGTGTGTGCTCCCAGGGCAGAGGCTGACTTAACTGTCCTCAGTGGATGTCTTGTAGCATCAGAACTGTTTCCTCTAAAGGGCACTGTGCCCCTGCATTGGTCAGGATTCTTTTAATTATTCAAAAGAGGAACCTAGTATCCAACAGAACCAGAGCTAAACAAAAAGTTCAGTATATTTATCAGCTTACTTCTCTTATAACCACACAAGACTGTGGAATGCACTCTTAAGATACTAGTGAAATTCCTTAGATGTTTTTCCTGTATCTTTTTGCTCCTATACTCATAACCTCATGTTCCTTTAGAACACACACACACACACACTCACACACACACACACACCATATATACTTGATGGGGGATGCCCTTCTGTATATATGTTTCTCTTATTGGTTGATGAAACACTGATTGGTCAGTTGCCAGGCAGGAAGGATAGGCAAGGCTACCTACCAGACAAGGAGAATTCTGGGGAGAAGAGGCAGAGAGAAGTTGCAGGAGAGACGCCATGCAGCCGAAGGAGGAGTTACAGCTCCGAACCCTTCTCCAGTAGGATAAGACAACATGGAAATACTTAAATTAATAAAAGTGGGTTAATAATTAAGAGAGAACTAGCCAATAAGAAGCCTAAGACATCGGCCAAACAGTTTATAATTAAAAAATAAAAAGGTGGAACAGAAACTTCTGTCTATATATACACATATACACTCATCTCCCCCCCACACATATATATATATATATACACATTTTCACACTCACCCACAATACCACAACACACACACACACACACACACACACACACACCCCATACACATACTCATACACTCACACTCATATATGCAAATATTTGCATACTCATACATAGACAGACACATTCACACAGAGACACATACACACATACACCCACATATATACATATACACATACTCACAGAGAGACACTTGCATATCACACATACATACACACAAACTCACATAAACACACACAATACACACACACATACATACATATACAAGCAAATACACACACAGACACATACACACACACACACACACACACACACACACACACACAGCAGGTACTTTGCTATTTCCTCTTGCTCCTTAATTAGACTGACCTCATGCTAGGAGGGCCTGAAGTGATGATGCAGTGGTTAAGAGGACTCTTTCAGAGGACCTGAGGCCTGTCCCAGCTTATATATATCAGGCAGCTCATAGTCACCCATAACTCTAGAATTCTGTGCTCTCTTTTGTTCTCCTGGACACCCACACATATGTGACATACACTCACACAGATACACACATGTAAATAAATCTTTAAAAATAAAATCAAGAAGACTAGGCATTAATTGTGAGTTAGTTAGACCTTCATTCTAATTCTAAGTTACGTTTTGTTTATCTCTTCAAAATGTAGCTAACTTCTGGACTTTGATTTCCTTGTCTGTAAAATGAAGATAACAAAGGCCTACATTGCAGGCTTTTTAACAGCATCATACAAGCTTATGACGATCAAGTGATTAACATAGAGCCTGACAAGTAAATCTATTTAGCACAATTTGAGGGTCCAGATATTTCTATAATGGTGTTACAATGATCAAAATTGTTAAAAAAAAAAAAAAAAGTTTTTTGGGGGTTCTCATTGTTTTTTGTCAAGCTCTTCCTTGGGAGTTACAGAGAGTGTGTTTTATAATTTTTTGTTAGTTTCTGGTAGTCCATGATGTCCTAACTAAAGATGGTTCTCCAAACTTGGATGAATTAAAATGGCTCGGGGAAGGCATCTGAGTTGTTCTTTAACCTGAAGTAGTTTTGGTCTGTATTTTGAGATTCTAACATGGGGTCAGGAGTCAGGGCTGTTCGGCTTCTGCATCCTAGTAAAGGTAAATGGGATTCTAGGCTGGCTGGTTTTTATGTCTATTTGTTATAGACTGGATTCATCAAAGTGGAGGGCACCTCAATTAAGAAGATAGTTCCATAAGATCAGGCTGCAGGCAAGCCTGTAAGTGATTGGTGTGGGTGGGCTCAGGTCATTGGGAGTGGGACCATCCCTGGGCTGCTGCTCTTGGGGTCTGTATGAAAGCAGGCTGAGCTAGCTATGAGGAACAAGCAAGCCAGTAATCAGCACTCCTTTAATGGCCTCTGTATCAGCTCCTATCTTCAGGTTCCTGCCTTGTTTGAGTTCCTGTCCTGACATCCCTTAGCACTAGACCATGATCTGAGAGTTGGAAACTGAAATAAACCCTTTTCTCCTCAAGTATTCTTTGTCATGGTATTTTGTCACAGCAATAGAAAACCCTAACTAAGGCAGATGATAAGAAGGAAAATCTAGTGAGCCCAGAACTCTGAACATTATCCATCTCCATGCCCTCCATTTATAAAAAGGGAAATGGACCTAGAATCATTTATAAAACCATGTCATTCTAAGAGATTTGAATTCAGTCTTAGCTTTTGAAGTATGCGACTCTAAATTTATTTAACTACTCTCCTTGATGTAGTTCATGTAGGTAATTCAGAGACATATGTGATGTATTTATCTCTCACCCAATTTATCTCTCACCCAATGATCCCCAGTATGCTTAAAATGATGCCTTTTATGGGGTCCAGGTAGTCCCCTTTCTGCTGGTGTTCATATTCTAAGAAAATAGTAGTAGGAAAAAAAATGAGCCCGAGCTTCCTCAGACTAATTATAAACTGTCAAGGCAGAAACTGTAATAAGGTTACAGCTATAATAAGAGCCTTCTTTATATCCCAGTTTTACATGAAACTTTATTTGTTTGGATAATTAATTTTTAAAAGATTTTATTTTTAATCATGGTGTGTGTGTGTGTGTGTGTGTGTGTGTGTGTGTGTGTGTGTGTGTGTGTGTAGTTCAGAAGAGGGTATTAATTCTCCTGGAGCTCAAATTACAGGTGGTTGTAAGCTGCCTGGCATAGGTAGGTCCTGGGAACTGAACTTGAGTCCTCTATAAGAGCTGTTACCCACTAGGCCATCTCTACATCCCTAGGTTAGGTTTATTTGAGATAGGGTCACTTGTAACCCCGGCTGGCCTCACACTCATTGTGGATCTAAATATACTCCTAATTTTCCTCCTTCTACCTCCTGTGTGCTGGATTAACAGGCATGTGCCATCAAGCCATGCTCCTAACTTCTCTTACTTTGCATTGCTGTAAACTTGGGTAATTATTTTTTTCTTTTTAGCTGCCCTAATCTTCTTACTGTTGTTACTATAAGGCTTTGTAAATTACAATTATCATTTCTGTGTTTCAATTACTTCGTTGCCTTTCTGGAAGAAATAATCCCTCTCAGGCTTGCGGTGATATGGGAGAAGTGGGAGTAACAGAGGCGACTTTAAGGAACAGTGTGATGTTTAAGTAGTTTGAATTGTTAGCAATAATCAGTTAAACTCTCAAGTCCCAGAAGGAAATGAAGAGTTAAATAATTGTGTGACACTGAGATGACATCATCATTGAAAAACCATATACTGTCTGGGGCCATGCTGTCTGATTTTGTTACTGCTCTTCCCAGAATGACAATGAGCCTATTGGCTTTTCAGAAGTGACAGGAATCTTCTTTCCAAAAAATGACATGAGGACTCCATTCCTACTGTCTGTTTTGGAAGCATGGATATGGGATTTGCCAGGTGGCATGGCGAGAGAATTTTGCCGAGCTTTCTAGCCTTCTTAAGCACTCTAGAAAGGAAAATGGGGTTCTAGAAACACAAAAGCACTGGAAGCTTTAGTGACCTGGCAGAAAACACTAACTACATTTTCAGAGGACACTGAACAAACCAACTGGATGTTCCTCCTGTGTGTATCCATGTCATTTTGACCCAGGTTAGAATGGCAGCTCCTACATCTACCAGTTATGTGATCGTTTTGCCACCTGAGTTGACCAAAACTTACTGGAAGGACTTGCCAGCTCATAACCAGGAGATGCTCCATAGCAAAAGCAGTTTACATTTTTCTGGATTTATGCCATCTAGAACCAGGAAGAAAACCCTCAAGATCAAAACCCACATCTAGTTCCATCTGTCTGGTGAATTCTAAGTTGCACATGAATCTGACTTCTAAGCATGATAATGGTGGTAGATGATGATTGTTGGGTGCTTGTCAAGATTCAGATGACCCTGATTCGCTCAGTACCTATCAGATCACATCCAGAGACTATGTCCACTTCTGGTGACCACTGGTGATGGACAGAGAGACCTAGGGCTAGCAAGAATAGGAATCTGCAAGTCACATCCTGTGAAGACAGAATAGAAAAGATGGAACTGTTTTGTAAAAAGAGGACGCCATCAGATTTTGTTAGGTCCATGATCAGCATGTCTTTTGTGCGCATACAATGCTATAGTCAGAATCAGAAGTTTACAGCTTCAAAGGGGGCTTAGGCTGGACCTCAGTGTAGAGTGAAGTCACAGTCTCTAAGAGGCTTTAGGTTCTTTCCCTGAAAGAACTGGAAGATAAATAATAAACAAAAGCATTGCTGAAACTAAAAGAGAAAGAAAAAAAACACTGATTCTAACTTCAGCAGTGTGTTATGACCACAGAGGAAAGACTATCATTTGTTGTTATGCGAGAAGTGACTTGGTCCCTTCAAGAAATTCAGCCTTTCAAATGTATGTAAACGTTGTTATGTCTGTTTTCTGTTTAGCTCACCCAGTTTCTTTGTTAAGAAATATGTACCTTTTTGACCAATACAACCCACTTTCTGGAAGGTCCTGGGGTCTGAAATTCAGATGTATTGACAGTTTCCACGAATAGTTAACTGATCTGATCCCTTTTGGTCTCTATTTTGCAACTTCTTCAAAGTAGCCATTGAATATAGAAACTCAGCCAATGAGAAACAGTCATGCCCCCTTGCGTTAGCCAAATGGTGAATGTTATGGTGGTCAACCATGCTTGTTCTCCACCATTTGGTTACCATATACCTTTCTGTGTAGAAGCAAAGTTTGCTTTATGGAAATACCTAAATTTGAGTGGTTATCTATTGACTTGCAACCATAGTCTTCTTTAAATAACAATTGTTTGCTTTCTTCCTTGTCTTTGATTACTTCACTCACCTAAGCCTCAGTAATTCCAAATACGAGGATTTAAGGATTACAGTGAGATAGTACACAATAAGACACAGGCAGGGTACCTGATACATGCTCAGTAAATGCTAAGGTTCTTGTTCTTGTTAGTCATTAAGACTATAATGTAGGGTAAGAAATGTAGCTCGGTCTGTAGAGTGTGTGAGTGGAATACGCAAAGGCCTATATTTGATCTCCTGCACTGCCTAAATGGAGAGGTGTAGACCTGAATCATAGCACTTGAGAGGTAAATGAAGAAGGACCAGGAAGAAGTTCAAGGTTATCTTCAGCTAACACAGCTGGCTAGAGTTCAGCGTGGGCTATGTGAGATCACAAGAGGCTATACAATTTAGTGAAAATCTGAATGTTTCAAGAGCTATGAAGGTCATTGTTAGTAGATGTTATAAACAAAGGTAGGAAACAAAGACTCTAGAAGGGACTGGGACGTGAGGATGGCCTGGTTTTATGAAGTACATCTCTATATCCTTCTGGTGTCTGTGCCCTTTCTGGTGCTAGTTCCTTCCCTTTTTCTGTCCTACTGTCATTATCCCCAAATATTGGAAAGGGCTTAGCAGTCTTCTCACACTATAACCATCTAAAATTACTCAAGCACAAGGCTGTGTAAGCTACTAGTTCCTGCCATATTAAAAGTGACTGGCCAGAGGGCCTTTAGTTGTAATCTCCTTGGCATTAAGGCCTCTGATTCTTGTTTTCTTCTGATTTCTCGGAACAATGATAGTATCATATTCTGAGTATGGGATAGATAGGTTGACAGACAGATGCATAGGTGGGGTTGGAGAATGTCTGCATGGGAGGTTAGGTGGCTGAATGGAAGGATGATTGAGTGATAGACAGACAGGAGGATAAGTGGATGAAAGTGTAAGTGAGTGGGAGGATGGATGGATGGATGGATGGATTGGATAGATAGATAGGGAGTTGTATAGACAAATGGATAGAGGGGCTTACAGATATATGGATGGATAGATATAGGGATAGATGGATGGAAGGTGGATGGATTGATGGAGAATTCAGCACAGGGATAGCACTCCTCATGCAGAAACATCTGGGCCACTTAGCTGACTTGTGGCTTTTGGGATCTCTGCCAATGGCTGCACAGCCTCTACTCTCACTTCCTGAAGCTGCAGCCAGCAGCTCTTCCCATCTTCAGGCAACCCAGATTCTCTTCAGACAAGCTTTTTAGCATGGACTTACAAAAATCTTTTGTAGTGTAATAGAGATTTCTGCAAGCACCTTCTTTAAATAAAGGAAATCACAATTTGATGGGGGCTTTTCAGGCACTAGAGCTCACAAAGAAAAACCAGCCTAATTTTGTGCTTCACTAATTCAAGATTCTTTTGCTGTGTAGTTGTGGGGGATCCAGCATGACAGATGTGTTTAGGATTTTCATGTTTTATTAAGAAGTAGATTTTGCACATCAGTAGTTATGTGGGAGAGGAGATACAAGCTATGCTAGGACTAAGTATCTAGTAGTCACACCTTTTGAATATAAGAAGTATGCACAACCACATTTATTTTCATTTTAAGACTAGCTATAGAGGCAAATTATTTTCTCTTTAGCTCCACGGCTCTTTTAAGTTAAACTTGGAGAACCATGAATCCATTTACTTGAATCAAGTATTAAAAAGGATATGATTCTAAGCAGCAATTAAGACTTAAATGCCATCATTTAATTTCTCCCTGGAAAGTATTTGTTTGCCATCTTGTGACTGAGATGTTAAATTGGCCACATCTGGAGACAAACCAAAGACAATGCTGTATCAAACCTCATTTTCAGAGGGCACATCTGCTTCCAGAAGGGGAAAAAAAGGCAGCCAAAGAGAAATCAAATACCCATAACAAATGCGAGGGGGTGGGTGATAAGCTGTACCATGGAAAGCAATGGTATTAATTTGCACCCACATGTAGGTATGTCCCTGTCTTCTTATGATGGCTCTTGAGTGAGCTGAGAAGTGTACAGAGAGAAATGCAATTTCCTGCCAGAACTGTAGGTCACTCTGTATCACTTTTTGGAAACATTATTACCTCTCCATCATCCTGTCCCTCTGAGATCTTCCCAGTTGTCATTCATGAATAAAGCCTAGAAGCCTTGTGTGTGTGACATGAGCCTGTCTTGCTCTTCTGGCTACCACTGAAGTGGACCAGGCTAGACACTGGTTGACAGTTGCCAGTGAGATTTTCTTGCTCAAGTTCCAAGCTTTGAAATATAGTTCAGGTTGATAAGCTTGCTTCATCTTAGTTCATGGAAACTTTGTAGCTTTGGGGAATTGTTGTTCCATGAAAGGCTCAGGGAAGCAGATAAAAATGAAAGATGAAAAAGATGACCACACAGACTCAAGAGGGTTACTGCTAGAATTGTTAGTGTCATAGCCTGGACCCTGGGCAGCCAATGAGCCAGGTAGGCCCATCATCCTTAGCAGGCCAAATAAAGAGACGAATCACAGTGAGAACCAGAGAAAGGAGATGTATTTAATGTGGCCACTTGAGACGAGGAGGAAAGAGGTCTAGTTATCCCAAGTCAATCCTGGGATCCTGACATAAGTTTACTTTTTAATATAGGGCAAGAGACATACATATCTGAGGAGTACTGGCCAAGACATGACCCTGTCCATCACTGCCTCATCATTGTCTTAGAGCCAGTCTCTCCTACAAGGTGGTCTGACCAGTTGTCAGAACAGTGTGACATCTTGTCAGGGGAAGCACACTCCCACTCTGGCTGCACCAGGCTTCAGGGAGAAACTTGTATATCTCATTTTTAAAGCGTTTAGCATCTTGTCTATTAATAGTTTTCCAAATCTTCAAATCAGGTTTTCTACATTAGGCAGAAACAGTGGTATGCTGCCATATTGCTCTCTTAACAATGTCCCCTGCCCTATACAGAAATGGTGTTCTCTGAAAAAAATGAAACACAGAAAAACCAGATGGTCTTGGGGCCTGAAGACAAAACCACTTCCAGTAAGCAGCATGCTTCAGTGGTCCCAGTTCAGTGTTCACTGAGGTAAAATGGTCATGTCCCACTAATAAATGGTCATGTCTGTGCCTTTTAAACTGGGGGGGGGTTCTCTCTTACTTAGACAACAGCTCCTCCATAACCCAAAAGGATTGAATTATATTAACTTCATATTATTAGTCAAATTAATGAGTCATTGATTAATTTTCTATCCCTCCCTGGAATCGGTAAAGAGGAAAGAAGGAGAACTCTTAGGTCAGGATATCTGAAAAGATGGAATTTGTATCGATGTTCCTGGTACTACCGCAACAACTGCATCTGAGATGAATCAACAGGGCAGAATGGAAGGACAGAATTCACCATGGCTGCTCAGCACTGTGTCCTAACGTCTCTTCCTTCAGCAGACTTCCTCTGCTTTGCCAGCCTTCAGCTGGGGATGAGGGCATCTTCCTATTACTGAAATTGTGTGTGGAAATCATTCACTTCAATCTCCATATCTTACACATCTTTATTCTATAACAACAGAAGATACAAGCAAATGGAAAACTCAGTAACTCTTCCTAGCTTAATTAGAGAAGTAAGTTCAAAGGACACACTGCTGCCCGCAGAATCACAGCTTATCAGAGCTCATGTCTCTATGGCCAGTATGGGTAAGGGATTACTGGATGACTAGTGTGGACAAGTATGAGAGCTAGCTTCTGTCAGGGCATGCAGATAGGGGGCCACTGGTGCAAATTGTACTTGTAATCATTTCACAGGTGCTTCAAAGGAATACTGAGGGAGAATCACCCAGAATTCAGGGGAGGGGGAAGATGGTTAGAAAGTGGCCACTTTGCAACATATGATAGTGTTTTGCCTTCCTAGCAAGGCCTGCACAGTGGAGAAACTCTATAAACTCTCTTGCCAGAGGCTAACTAACTTAGGGGAGGGAAATGTACAACTCAGGCCAGCTCTTGCCATCTTCTCCTGCCAAAGAGAGAGGTACTAGCTGAGGAATGCCAAGGATACTCACAGTCTAGAAGTACAGGCATATGCTGTGACAGATTCACAACCACCATAGGGCTTCCAGCAGGTTCAGCTGAACTTACACCTTCTTCTACTTCCCACTATATCACAAAATACCCGTTTCTATCTGCATTGTACCAAGACTTTAACCACATGTAAATAAATAAATAAATGGATAAATAAATAAATAAATAAATAAATAAATAAATAAATAAATAAAACAAAAGGCAGAAAAAAAAAACCAAAAATCAGTTTGCAAAAAATAAATAAACTTCAGGGCAAGAGTTAGACATTCGGAGATGCTGGGATTGTTCAGACAGGAACTTAGAGCCATCCTGGCTAACACTGCTAAGAGCATTAAGGGAACAGCTTGAAATTTTGCAAAGATGAATGAATAAATGAATAAAGTGATCAGAGAAATTGCAATTCTGAGAAGTAATCAAAAACAAATGTTAAAGACCCTGGTTTTCAAAGGAACATACCATCTCAGAACTGTGAGAATTCTAGAATAGCTATTATGTATGACTAATAGGAATTCAAAGTAGAAAGGAAAAAACAAACAGAACTAGCAAAGATAATTAATATTCATCCCAATTTAATGTTGGATAGCATACCCCAAATTTAAGTAGCTCAAACAATACCAGCCAGGCTAAAATCCCCCCCAGAGTAATGTACATACACTCCAATTTCAGATATTCAAAAGCAAGGAAGAAACATTGAGAGGGACCAGAAGCAGAACTTAAATACCTTACATGTAAGTGAGCACAGTAAAAAATTAGATAATTATATTCTGAGTAGCTTTACAAGCAAAGGAGAGAATACTAAGATAAATGATGTTCTGAGTAAGATAGATTATTCTACTAACTGAGAATTCTCTACCCTGCAAAATTATCCATGAAGAGTAAAGAGTTGTTTGGACAAACCAAGTTAGGGAAATCTGTGCTTGAATGTGTACACCACATGAACTGATAAATTCTTCAAAAGGAAGACTGACCTGGGTCAGCCACACAGAAGAAAAGGGAGAGCAGTGAAGAGTGGATGAGCAAACTCAATAGAAGTGTTGTTTGGGCTTTTATGTTGTTGTTAATGGAAGCCAGAATATTTGGCATGCTAACCAAGTGATCTACCAGAGCTACATGTCTAGCCTTTTAATTTTTTACTGATAGCAGTCATAATAGTCCCTATGAACTACCAACCATTATATACAATCTACTCCAGGTTAAAGCCAAGAGGTACTCTTTACCTACACTACAAGGACAGCATTGCTATAAGAAAAAAACCAGATGAAGAAGGCTTTCAGAACTGTATTTATCCCTAGTATACAAATGGACTTTGGGAGCTCATTTCACATAGAGAGATACTCTCTCGACCTATACACATGGGAGAGGGCCTGGGTCCTGATCTAAATGATGTGACAGACTTTGATGATCCCCCACATTGAAGGCCTCATCCTCCCTGGGGAGCAGAAGGGGGATAGAATGGGAGGTGGTAGGGGCCATGGAGGATAAGAGAAAGAGGGAACTGGGATTGATATGTAAAATAAGATTGTTTCTAATTTCAATTTTAAAAAATGGAAGCTACAGGGCATAGTTGCTCATGAACACAGATACAAATATCCTCAATAGACTATTAGACTATTAAATACAAAAATACACAAAATAATTGCATACCAAGATGAAGTAAGACTTACTCCATATCTAGAAAGATGTGTCAGCATTTAAAAGTAAATTAATATAATGTACTATGTCAACATCCTAAACATGGAAAAGAAAGTTACGTCACTGTATCAACTCAATCAGAAAAAGATTTAACTGTAGCACAATAAATAAAAGACCCAGGGACAGATATTGGACTTCAAGCTTCAAGTTGATGATCAGAAAAGCAAAGCAACTGGACACTAGCTCTCACTCTACCTCAGACTGAGATGTAATCCTGGCTCCATCAAACCTCAGACTGAAGCCTCTCCTCAGCATGGCTGGAGAATCCTGAGATTTCATTGTCTTCATATACTCAGTGTGGCTGGAGAATAATGCCTGACACTGAAGACCCTGCTCCTATCTTTTATACCCCTCTAGTTCTAGGATTAAAAGCATGTGATCATGTGTGCTGAGATTATCCTTGTGTGAGATGTTTCTCTTTAGGACTGGATGGATCAGTCTTTGTAGATCTGAATGGCCTTGAACTCACAGAGAACTATCTGTTTACCTCTTAATTCTGAGTTCTAGGATTAAAGTTGTGCCCCACCACCTCCTAGTTTCTGGCTGCTGAGATTAAAGGTGTGTGTCACCACTGCCTGGTCTCTATAGCTTGAGGCTGGTTTTGTTTTCTGAATCCTCAGGCAAGCTTTAATAAATCATAAATAATATATCACAACACTTAACAAGGTATAACAGCCACTCATGGAAAAACTCTCAGCAGAATTGGAATAAATAGGACCTTTACACCAACAGTAAAACGCTACCTGCCCTCATGGGTGACATTCAAGAACCGGAATATTTCTTGCTCAGGTTGGGAATAAAGCAATGATACATTATTATTGCTTGCAGCATTGTACTGGACATACCAACTTAATAAGACATGAAAAGGAAATAAAATATACATATCAGGAAGGGGAAACAAAATGAACTTTGTATATGTCATGACTCCATATGAGATCAAAAAGAATCAACATCTCTTGGAATTAATAAGAGTAATAGTAAGTTTCTAAGATACAAGGTTAAATAATACTGCCTTCCCACACATAAACGATAAACCAGAAGAACCTGAAAATAAAAACACATTGCCACTTATGTTGGCACTCTGAAAATGAAATAATGGGATATAAATCTAACAAAATATACATAATAGCTATATGAATAAAATGACAAAACTGATTAAAATGCAAAAGAATTGAATCAGTGAATGAAGGAGATCAAAGTTTAACTTCATTACTATTGTGGTTTGTTCCAATATGATGTAGAAATTCAATACCTTCCTACATAAGGGCCTAGAATATTTACAAGCACTCTGAAGTTTATATGGAGAGGTAAATGACTCAGAATAGATGATTCAGTCTTGAAAGATGATGTGAAAAGTTGATAGTACCCAATGCCTGGGCTCACTGTAAAACAGCAGCCATCAAGCCTGCAGAGTATTAGTTAAAAAAGAGATACATCCATGAACCAGAGAGCTCTAAAATTACCATGTGAATATAGTGTCCTGGTGTCCTTTCTGTTTCTGGAACAAACATATCCTGACTGTGATAGCTATTCTTAGTTGTCAACTTGACTACATCTGGAATTAACTAAAACCCAAATGGCTGGCACAACTGTCAGGGACTTTTTTCTTTATTAAATCATTTTTAGGAAGAAGACCCACTTTATTTTTTTACTATTAAAAATTCTATGTAAGATGTATCTATCCACAGCTTTTTGTTGTTGTTTATGTATTTATTTTTGTTTTATATGTGTGTGTATGTGCATGTGAATACATTTATATAAATAAGATTTATTATATTAATGTTCACTTATATACAATTATATAATTTTATTAGACTGTATAATTATATAAAATAAATTATGTAAGAATTATATATTTAATAATTATTTAATATTATGTTATCATATATATTCATATATTTGAATATCTAGGTCAGTCCCATACAGGCTCCCTGAATATATGAACATATAAATATATATTAATTCTATTAGTTCTGTTCCAATAGAGACCTGGAAGGGATTTACTTTATCTTATAATCCCAGGTTGCAGTTCATCATTGTGGATCATTCAAGGCAGGACTTCAAACACCTAGCCATACCCACAGACAAGAACAGAGAGAAATGAATGCATGCATCTTACTTGTTTTCTTGCTTGTGGTCAGCTCATCTTCTCTGTTCCCACACAGTCCAGGATTGCCTACGAAATGATGCCACCAACAGTAAGTTGAGTTTTCCCTCATCAATACATTCACTTTAGACAACCACCCACACATGTGCCTACAGGCCAACTGAATGCATACAATCTCTCACTGAGTGTCTCTTCCCAAGTGATTCTAGGTTGTAACAGGTAGACAAAACTATTAACTAAATGATCTCTGACAAAAGACCAAAAAAAAAAAAAAAATACAAAGAGTCAAATCTTCTCTGAGAAATATAATGACAAGATAATGGGAAAGTGAGCAACCAACTGATACAAACTACTTTTAGAGGACAGATACTGAATCTCCACCTTACCCTTTCAACTTCAGTTAATTGTAGTCCATCCTGCTAGATGTTTGAACCAAAATTCTTATGTCAGCCTCCTCCACGCCTCCTCGTGTTTGCAATCTCTATCTTATTGGTGGGGAGTCTTCTCCCATCTTTTAATCTAGGTTCAGAAGTATATCATCCCTGTCTGGGTAGCATTCTGTGTGAGTCAATGTGTTCTCTGCAGTAGCCTCCTGTCATGCCTATCCATTTCTGTTTCTGAACTATTTACAATCCACACGATGCAGTAGCAGGGTGTTTCTTTGTAAATGTAATTCAGTGTCACTTTGTCATCTCTGCTTCAGCCCCCTTGTCCATCTTCCTGTCTATGAGCATCACAGTCAAGCCTTTCACTTTATCATCTGCTGGAAGCACTCCAAGGCTGTCACACATTTCCCTCTAGAAATGAACACAATTACCTTCTTCATTCCCTCCATACTTTATGTATATGTCACAGCTCAAGGATAAGTACCAAGGTCTTCTTCAGATATTGCCATACCACGCCCTGGCTGTAATACCCCTTATTCTCTTGTAACTATCAGTTTCTCACATGCTTTGTGTGTTTATCAAGGTTCTTGAACAGAGCTAATACAACACATATTTATAGGAGGGATCTCCTTGCTCACTGTGTCACTAAGGCTTGACAGTTCCATGGTGCCTATCTACAAGCTGGACAGCCAAGGAGTTCACCATGAGTGATAACCTCAGAGAAAAACACCCATGTCGTCTTCCATATATTCTACAGCCTGAGACCCTCCCATTACTCCACTTCCAGGACCTTCCAGTACAAGTCAGAGTCTGATGGCCAAATAATCTAGAGTCTTGATGGCCAAGGAACAAAACAGGATCAAGCATAAACTCAGGGGGGAAGATGGGGAAAATATAGGCTTTTGTGTTTCATTCAGGCTGGCAAGAGAGCACCGTAAGTTATCCATCCCACCATGCATTTGTGCATTACCTCTTTAGTTTTCTTCCTCCAGATTCAAGAACACTTATGCTAGCATGCAAGATTAGTGAGAGCAGGCAGATGTCTTTTCTGTATGCTGGTTTATCCCAAGCACCAAGCACCAAGCACAACGCTTAGCATCTACACCTGAAAAAGATTCACTGATTACATCAGTGAGTTTAAAGAAGATACTGCAGAGCGAACCCTCTGCTATCCTGACCACTAAAGAGCCCTTTGGCTCAGCAGGCCTTTTCATAAATTCTGTATGCACTCACCAAACAAGCGTCTCATAGCCAATGGGAACAGAAGAGAATTTGCACCTGATTTTATGTCAGCTCATGGATGTGATACTCCCGGTCTACCAGAACTCTAGATGATAGATGAAGGGCATTGAAAATTAAGGATCCAGTGTCACTCAGTGGGGGTGATTTGGGTAGGGATCAGTCAGATGTCATCTAAAGAAAGGGAAAGACAAATTTAAGTAACTATCATTTTGAGCAATTGTTAACTGAAACAGAAGGAAGTTGTATATAATAATTGGTTCTATACAATGTTTAATACATGACGTATATGCTAATATTCACATCACAGTGAAAGGTCAATATATTTCTGTCTCCAAACCTCATTTTTTTGGTGGCAAACCTTCCAAACCCCTTCTTCCAAGCCTTTGTAAATACACAGTGTGTAATTATTGTCTGTGGTCATAGTGCTGGGCAACTGCACATAAGGCATTCTGCTCCTGCTTGACTATAACTTAGAACTCACTGATCAACCTTCCCCCTCCTCTCACTCCACTATGACCCTGGCCTCTGACCTCTCAACTTTTAGAGCTCACACACAAGTGAGATGAGGTGTCACTTATCTTTTTGTATCTGGCCTATTTCACCTAAGGAGTGGTTCCATCCATCTGTATAAGTTGCTACACATAGTTAGAAATAGGTCTGGGGCCTGGAGAAAAGAACAGCACACTCCAGCATTCCAAAGTATTCCAGCAAGGAAAAAAGTTTTTAATTCTTTGGAAAGGTGCCTAGTTACATCAATCTAGCAAGCAATCACACCCAATAAGGATCCCTTTTGATTTTTATTCCCACTTAATAGTTGGGAACAAGGAGGTCCTTGCACCTACAGACATCCAAGGAAAAAAGAAATGTTAATCTTGCAGGGGTGTCTTTTCATTGGGGGGGGGGATAAAATAAAATACCTGCATTCCATCTAGAAAGTTGAGAGTGGATACTATTAACTTTCTTGCTATCTCTAGCAGTAAACCTTATTCACCTTTTGTTATACAGATAGACCTTATCCAAATTTGCCAAAATGATTATCCCAGACTCTCCCTTCATAGACCTTTATCTTTAGCTCCCAGAATTAATAAAATCTATCCTTAGAGGAGATATCACATTATTTTATGTACTGCTGCCCCTATGCTATCTTGGTCCATACTACATTAGATCCTAGGTGTGTTAACAATAGAATCCACACTCGTGGTCTCATATAAAGGAGTTTCTAAGTAGTCACACATTAAGCTTTATTGTGCATCTGGAATTAGAATTATTGTTGCCTGGAAACCTGGAATTTCTTTTCAAAATGTACTGCATTTTAAAAATGCTGAGAGTGGACCAAATTTAGAATCCCTCAAATCTGATTCAGGTTTGAGGAAGTCTGTCTGAATCGAGTTTTCTTCTCATCTCTTGGCTAATCATTGCTTGCAATGACACATGCAGAGTCCCCCTCATCCAACATCAAAGGGTTCTGTGCCTCACTCTGAATGCTCAGAGTTTGGCCTTATGAACCTATGCAATTGGCTAGTTGGAAGCAACACAACTGATAAGCAGAATGAAATTTTGAGTATATATTTTGGTTTCAAGAAGTGCTAATTCTAGCTGAATTTTAATTCCTGCTAAGTGGTTTCTTTACTAATCTTTTAAATGGAGCTTTGTCCATTTAGCCCTTTGGTGGAAGACACAGTAAATCTCCCACAAGAGGACAGGATTTCACTTCTTATATGGCTGAAGAGTATCTTCCTGTGCATATGTACCACATTTCCTTTATCTAGTCATGGGTCCATAGGCAACTTGACTGTGTCCAGGTCTTGGCTATTATGAATAGGGTTGTAATGAACATGAGAATAAAGACGCCTCTTAGACATAAAAACCTTGCTTATTTTGGATTATACACCCAGTAGTGATGTAACCATGACCTCACATGGAAGCCTTGAGATGGAATAGTTAAACAGAGACACTTCTGCCCTCTCTTCATCTCAGACTCTCAGCTCCATTACATTTGCAAATTTAGTACAGTTAACAAGCATGCAGGAGTCTGAGTTTAGGCTGATCTCCAAAGACATAAAAGGATTTAACTTTTCACCTATCAAAGACAAGACAAAGAGACAAAGGACTCTCCTAGGCCCAGGAATTCCCTAAGAATCTTTTCTCATTAAAAATGAGAAATCTTTAAGGCCCTATTTTCTTCAGCCTAGATTTCAGTGCAGAACTGTTTTAGTGACAGAGAAGGGAAACACTGGAGGCTACCAGGGTCCCAGGTTCCCTGCCCCAAAGATCAGCCTGTCTCAGACAAATTTATGTATATTCTGACCTTTGCTGCATAGCTTTCTACAAAACATAAGACAGCCAAATAAACCCATTTTCCTTTGCCACTTTCTGTCCCCTAACTTCTTTGTCATGCAGGGAAACTGAGGCAGTGGGCTTATGAACCTAAGTTCCCAATAACAGAACAACCAATGGAGTATACTGTTACCAGGGTCTAGTCCAGGATTCTCCTCAGTTCCCAATCTCTGTGATCTCTCTCAGAAGAATTCAAATGAGACACACAGAGTTAAGTTAGGCACTCAGAGGGACCACCCACCGTTGACCTGAATGCTCTCAAGGGATGACATGAACATTGCAAGAGACTGGCATTTTAAGGGAAGCTTTATACTATTTCTTAGTGTCCCTAGATGGGGATTCTTCCCTATCAAGGTGATTGTCAGACCCATTTGGATTAACTCTTAAGGTAAGGGATAATGGCATGTCTTGTTCTTGACCAGAAACCTTGGCTAAATAGTAACCTTATGACTTTGGGGATAGTTTATTACTTTGTGGACAGTTTATTATATCCTCTACCCAAGGCAGGGATAGGTCTCATGTCTCATTGTTTTGGAAAGTATCAAAATCATATAGTTTGGCTCCTTGGATTTACAGGTTGTAGAAGATAAGAGAGGGGTCTTTCATCATGACCTGTAAGCCTGACATAAAAGTCTAGCTACTTAACAATACCTGGATCATAAGTCACATTTTACTTTTTGACAGAGCATCCATATAGAGCTGCATAATCATTATATCATGAAATGTAGTCTGACTAGATGAGAGAAAAGAGAAGAAAGGAGGAAGGAAGGAAAAAGTGAAGGAAGGAAGGAAAGAAGGAAGGAAGGAAGGAAGGAAGGAAGGAAGGAAGGAAGGAAGGAAGGAAAGAAGCAACCAAGCAAGCATGGCAAATAGGCTGTCATGAAAATCACGCGGTAATCACGAAGCCAGGCCTGTGATCCCATCACCCTAATGTGGAGATCTGAGGATTTAAGGTCACCCTTGGCAACCTATGAGTTTTTTTCTACAAAAGCAAATAAAGACTCTTTCTACAAAAAAACAAATGAATCAAACACCCAGTGCATGTGAAGATTTGATTTCAAATTCTAAAGCGTTGTGGTGAAGGCTGGAGCAGATACATGGAGGGAAATACATGGAGAATTCAAGATCTTATAAATCTGTGTGTTCCATCACAACTTGCAGCCCACATATTAACCACCTTGGTGGATTCTACAGAGTCATTATGGCCACAATGACAGTTGATACAGCTGACATGTGGAGGGCAATAAGATTGTCATTCCTGATCCCCAATTTGTCAAACATTCACATGCAATCTGGTTTTAACATCTGTTATAATTGATCCCAAAGGAGAGGCTGCTTATGTTCGCACATGCCAGAACAATCTGCATATTTTCTTTCTTTCTTTTTTTTTTTTTGTTGAATTCCCTCACACAACTCTATGCATCTATTCTCATTATGCTTCTGTCTGTGAATCCTGCTGTCTTCTACTTCCTGTCCATCTCTACCTGCCTTGTTACGAGAACCCCCCCATCATACCATCATTACTATTATCCATACCACCACCATCATCATTATTACCAACACCACAAAGATCATCATATTACTGCCATCATTACCAACACCACCACCATCATCATAACCATCATCACTGCCATGATCGCCATCATTAATTCCATTATTACCAACAGCACCATCATCACCTCTATCATCATCATCGCCACCAGAACCATCTCTGCCATCATTACCAACATCACCATGATCATCATCACCATCATCTAGTCATCAACTGCACTTCCTGTTTGTCCACAACAGTGCTATTTCTTAGCTCTGTTTTCAGTGCTCTGAGGAATGAATCCTTTTCTCAATTGTAGACTTTGCATTCACACTCCACTGAGTTTGATGAAGAGACCTGGACAGCAGGAAGGAGATGGAGTTTAGAAAATAAGGGAGAAGAAGTGAGGCATCTTATAGTTTATAAGGATGTAAGTGCCAAAAACCTCTTTAAAACTGTTAAAGGGTATATTTATGTGTTGTCACTGTTATAAAGATTTTCATGAAAATTCCATTTAAAACAGGAAATATGCAATGATTGGGGGAGGCACACATTAGATCATCAGGACCTGGGAAATTCTTGTATAAACAAACAAGATTCCAGTGCCCACAAGGGAAATATCAGGTGTAAAGAGTATAGGAGCCGCCTTCAAGTTCAGAGGTCAAGGACTAATCCAGAATTAATATTGGATTCCTCTAGCAAGGGATCTTGATTTAGACAGGTTTGCCCCCATGCATGGCAGTGATCTTCAAGGATGCTCACATGCAATCCTGAGTTTGTTTATGTTTCTAGAGAAATGGTGCCATTCAGATCCAGCAAACATTTATTATGGGCAGACTATGTACCAAGCACATCACCTATATTTCCATAAATATTTTCATAGAGACCCTTGGAGTCAGTTGTTTGGCCAGCTATTATTCTATTCTTCTAATTCCTTTCTTTCTTTTCCTGGTGTGTGTGTGTGTGTGTGTGTGTGTGTGTGTGTGTGTGTGTGTGTGTGTTTGCAGTTGATATGTGTGGTGGACACATATACATGTGCAAGGATGTTTATGGCCATGCTTGCACATGAAGGCCAGAGGAAGACACCCAGTCTATCAATTTCTGCCTCATTCACTGAAGATAGGGTCTCTCATTGAACCTGGAACTATGTTGGCAGCCAATGAGCACAGTAATTCTCCTGTCTCACCCCACACAGTTTTGGGGCTATTGACATTACAGTCATGTACTACTTTTTATGAGTGCTAGGATTTGAACTGAGGTCCTGATGTCCATACAGCAAGCACTATTTCCCACTGTCTTAGTTAGGGTTTCTATTGCTGTGAAGAGACACCATGACCGGAGCTACTATTGTAAAGGAAAATGTTTCATTGTGGCTAGAATACATTTCTGATGGGAGATGTTATTCTGTAAATATGTTTCTCATACTGGTTAATTAATAAAGCACTGTTTGGCCAATGGGAAAGCAAGATAGGTGGGGCTAGGAGACAAGGAGGAAAGAGGAAGTAGTAAGGAGGAGTCAGCATGTAGAGCCTGGAGAAACCAGATGCGGGCTGCTGCTCTTCTGTAAGATGAGTCACGTAGAAATACTTAGATAAGTAGAAATGGGTTAATTATTAAGACAGAGCTAGCCCATAAACAATAATAGTAACTGGCCAACAGGATTTTATCAAATACAGAGTCTCTGAGTGTTATTGGTGTTATTGGGGGCTGGCGTGGTAGCTGGGCGGTGGGACCAGACCAGTGGGGAAAACGTGCTCATAACATAATGGCGGAAAACATACACGTAACACATTTCAGATGTTTTTAGCCCATTATCATTGTGGCAGGAAGCACAGTAATGTGCAGGCAAACAAGTTGCTGGAGAGGTAGCTGAGAATTCTATATCTGTGTCTTTAGGCAGCAGCAAGTGAACATCACACTATGCCATGCCTGAGCATCTGCCACCTCAAAGACCACTCTCACAATGACACACTTCCTCCAACAAGGCCATACCTCAAAACAGTGTTACTCCCTTTGGGTCAAGCATTCAAATATATGAGTGTATGGGGACCATTCCCATTCAAACTATCACAACCATTGAGTCACAAGCCCAGGCCCTTTCTTCTCCTTTCAAGTATCCCTAATGCTTATCAGAGGTCAAGCCTGAGTTTCTCACACAAAGCTCTGTAGGTGACTCCATTGCTCTCGGGGCCCAGTAGGAGGACAAACTTGGAGTAGCATTCCACAGTCAGGAGGTGCTATGACAGGTGAGGGGACACACCCCATCAGTTCTGGATTATCTTGTTTCTATTGATTTTTCCTCCTTGCACTAAATTTTAATTCTTTTACTTACACTATCCTAGCAGCCTCCAAAAGTGCTCTTTTAAAATCCCAAAATGCTGGGGTGGGGAGGTGGTTCAGTTGGTAGCTGGATTGCTGTACAAAAGTCTGAGAACCTGAGCTTCATTCCTAGAACCTGTGTGAACCCATGTGAAAAAACTAAAAAGCAAGAATGGTGGGCTGTGTGTGTGTATTATCCCAGTGCTGGGGAGGCTAACAGGCAGGGGTGGGGTAAGGGGAATCCCTGGGCCTGGCTATTCAACTTGGTCTATAAAATAATGCAGCACTGAAAAACAACACCCAGGTTGTCCTCTGACCTTCACAAACTTGAACATATGCATGTGAACCTGCACACACACACACACACACACACACACACACACGTTCTCATATAATTCCTTCCCACCCCCAACACATAATTAAAACCCATGGTGGAAGTCAACACTATGTGTCTTCCTAGAGCCTCTGGAGACGGGTATGATGATGACTCTTGAGGATATAAGGGACTCCCCACCGGCTGCCACTCCCCTAGCTTTCAGAACCTTCAAAACTGAAGACCAAAGGTCAAGGTGTTTTATGTCCTCGTGGCATTGTGGCTGTCTCCTTTTGACATGGATGCAATCAGGAAGGTTCAGGTGCCATGGTTTGAGTATTGCTGCCAGTCAGGCACCCATGATTGACAGCTTAGTCCCTAGGTGGAGTTGCTGGCAGATTTGGGCCTATGGCCTATAGGGTTCTTGGAAGTCACTTAGAGCACTGGGGACACATGGCATTTCTTATGTGGCTCTTTGAATTCCTCCCAGGGTCTTAATGAAGGGAATGGTTCTGACCCCTGGCCTACCTCTCCATTCTCACAGCCCTGAGTTTAAGGAGCAGTTGATTCTTCCAGCAGTTCTTCCTCCTTTTAAAGACAGAAAGTGATGGGACCAAGCTGTGAAACACATTCAGTCACTGCTGTGTATTTGGACTTTTAAGCTATGTCATGATCTGAATATGAAATATCCCACATCTTTCAGGGACTCTTGCCCGTGTTCTGTCTGCTCACTACAGGGAGGCAGGGACAACTTTCCTCAGTACCATCCCCCAAGTCAAAGGTCACTTCTTGTGAGAATCTGCTAAGTCTTCTTTCTAAATCTTCATGATCTCACTACTAACATCACCATGGTCTTCTTCAAATAAACCCCTCTTCTTGGCTTGAAGAAAGAAACTAGAATAGGTCATTATGGATAACAGTGAGGACTGGAGGATTGGCTTATAGGTAAACTCTGCCTTGAATAACATTTTTATCACATGAATCTTACCTGCTCCAAAAGTTGATAGTGGAGTCCAGGTTGTCTGCTCTCATGTACATACTCTATTTATTCTTTGGCATAAACACTGCACAAATTATCTGACAAGTATCCATTGGTATTCTAGTCAGATTTAGATCTATCTGACAAAGCCCAGAGTCATCTGAGAAGGGAGTCTCAACTGAAGGACTAACTAGATCAAATTGACATATGGTTATGTATTATGGGCTTCTTTTGATTGTCCATCAATATAGAAGGATACAACCCATTGTGTGTGGCACAATTTCCTAGACATATGATACTAGGCTGTATAAGAAAGCTAGCTAAGAATAAGCCTGAAAGCCAGCTAGCAAGCATCTTCCATGTTTCCTGCTGTACTTCTTAGCTGTGAAGTGTGTTCCTGGGTCAGAGGTGGAATTCTACAGAACAATAAGCAGGCCTATCTGAGTTCCTGCCTGACTTCCCTCAATGGTGATCTTTGGCCTGGAAGTAGAAGATGAATAAATCCTTTCCTTCCCTAAGCTGCTTTTGGTTAGACTGCTTTATCCCAGCAACAGAAAAGGAATGAGAACAATTTGTGAGTCACACAGATTTGGCTCTGCATTGTTCGCCTTCCACAGTGAAGTTAGATTGACTAGATATATAACTCAGACTTTCTCTTGAGAGTTGAGTTTCCTACCTCCTCTAACTTTACCCCAGTACACAGATCTGTGTAGCATGCACGACATGAAGTTGTAACCCTATAGGCACCATAAAAATTTGTGTTGTCCTGGAGACTTGACAGCCTGTATTCATAGACAGATATGTATGCTGAGAAAGCCACAGATACCTCTCATACTGCATCACTTTGTTCCTAATCAAGATGCAGTCTTTACATATGTATGGGAACTGTCAGTAAGGGTGCATATCTTAGTTACATGCTCTGCTCAATGAGTATATAAAATTATAAGAAAATAAGAAAAAGTAGAGCAGGGGCTGTAGACATGGGATCAATGGTTAAGAGCACTGACTGTTCTTCCACAGGACCCAAGGTCAAGTCCCCCAGATAGGTTTCTCAGATTTAGTGTATGAGATATTGACACCAGACATTTGTAAATATAATGGTGAAGATTACAGTGATAATTTTACACCACATACATCCAACGATGTTCTTAGAAGCTTTAGCTCCCACAATGACAGGCTCTGTGATTCCAGTGAGCTCATTTCTATCCCCCAACTGCTGCTGGAAGTGGTATAAAAGGGAAAGAGCACTTCTTGTTTCCTGCATCTTCTCCCTTCCCATTTCCTCCCCTCCCAGGTCCTCCTCTACCTTCCCTCTTCATCTTTCCTCTGCCCTCCCTTCCCTCCCTTCTTCCACACTTCCATATTTTCCCTGCCTTCTCATCTTCCTCATTCCTCTCCCATTCCATTCCCTCCCCCTCCCTGCTTCCATCTCCCCTTTCCCACACTTTCTTATCCTCCTCTACCCTCTCTCCTCCTCCTACTCTCTCCTTTCATTTTCTTATTTCTTTCCTTTTTCTATCCCTCCTCCATCCCTCATCTTCTCTCTTCTCATCCTCTCTCCTTTCCTATTACCTTCTCTTCTCTCTGAGCCAATCTCTCTGTATATTCCAGGATAGCCCCAAGCTCGCAAACTTCTTGATGTAATTTATTTGCCTGCAATGCCCTTCCTTAAATTTCTTCTCCTACATCAATGATATGCCATGCTTGCTTATTGAGTCAGAGCGCTTTAATTTATAAAAATAAAAATTAAACAAATAAAAGTAAAACTGAAGACCACATACTCGGGCTCTTTGTTCAGAGATTTTGATTGTCACTATGTTTTCTTCAGAAGGGACTAAGATTCAAGTTTGTGGGACACTGTAACTTAGACCAGTTCCATAGACCATGCCTCTATGGATGCAGAGTTTTGAGCGACTGAAGAATATGAAGAAGATAAAATACATACCCAAGGAAGATGTGCAGAACTGTCTGATGTAATTGAGGACCCAAACACCAGTGTCTTTGACATGTTATACTACATTGTAAAGGGAGCCTTGAAAACAGCAGAATGATAGAAGATCATTCTAGCCAGCTCTCCTGTGACTACACTCCATCTGAACAGCTCCTCTCTCCAGTGATTAACAACTTCTGTTTCCCAAAGTCAGCACCATGAATGCCACTACACAATTCCTGTACAACCTAGTTTAACCACTACCATGACTTCCCTAACCAGCCTCTGAGCCCTTTCCTGAGAGAAGTTTGCTCTCTCACCTCCTCCTACAGTAATACCTCTTAGGCTTATTCTGAAATAAACCTGTCTCTGCCATGCAGGGGTCCTCATTTTTATTCTTTTACAGCCTTCAGTTTTAATTGTGCTGAAAATTTACCAGTATTAATTACCTGTCTCACTATTATAACAAGAAACCTGAAAACAGTAACTCAAGGAAGCATTTATTTTGGTTCACATTTGGAGGGTACAATCCATCATGACAGGAAGTCATGGCGTCAAGAGCATCAAAGTCATGAAAGAGCTGGTCACATCATCTCAAGAGACAGCAAGAGATGAATACTCCTGCACCTCTTCCTTTGTATGCTGTTAAGGACCCATCCCATTGGTTTTGTTACCTGTGTCTAAGATAAAATATAAATAGTTCCTAATGGACATGCATAGAGGCTAGCCTAGTCTAAATAATCCTTCATAGGTATGATATCAGATTTGTTTCCATGACAATATTAATACTCACCAAACTGACAATCAAAATTACCCATCACAACACCTATGATTGCTTTTCTCTAAAACTGCTTTCCATTCTGCAGTGTTCATGGTTACTTCCCCTGAATGACAAGCACTCTTTCTTTGTAGTGTCCTGTATTCTACCATGCATGATTGCAGACAAACACTCCCAACTAAGAAATGCAGGACTCTGGAATCCCTGAAACCCTCCTTCTCATCAGTGCTTAGAGCTTGATACATCTCCCACAGCTTCAAATGTGCAGTTTCCACCCTCAGGATCTCACACACAAAATAACACTTGCATTGCCCATGCCTACACAGTGAAATGAGGCATTGAGAAATTCTTTCAATTAGTGTCTAATTAGCTCTGAGCTGCTGGCAGATAAAACGGTGTAGATTTTATTACATTAGGTATCATAGTTTACAATGCTAACTCTATAGAAGCTGGCGGTTCCATAGGGGAGTTGGCAGCTATGACTGAATCCAAATCTATTCACAGCCTCAGCCCAGATCCCAGCACCTCCTTCTGGCTGAATTACTGCCTTTGTAGACTGAGTGCTGATGTTGTATAATGCAGAAGTCTAAGAAAAAAGGAGAGAAAAGATGCAGTAACATGTTACATGTTAGCAATATAACATGTAAGAGAAAAGGAAAGAAGCTACAAGAAGTCTGAACATGTGATTTCTTTAACGGAGGCTATAAAGGGAAAAGACCACAAAATACCATAAAAATCTAAAAACTGCTCTTTTGCCTTTTCAGACTATTTCATTGAACTTACTCAAGAATAGGGAGTGATCCATGTGGGCTGTGCCTCTGTAAGGACTTCATAATATTCCAAATTTATCAGTTGATGGTCTAACACAAAAAGCCATGTTGTCTGGGAACACAGCCTTTGTGGAGTTTATTAGGTTTAAATAATGTCTTCATGATGGGGATGATATCTTTGCAAGAAGAGATCCTAGAGTGATGGGTGGCTTTCTTTCTCACACATGTGAGGTCAGAGGGAGGGATGGAGGGAGGGAGAGAGAGTGAGAGAGAGAGAGAGAGAGAGAGAGAGAGAGAGAGAGAGAGAGAGAGAGAGAGAACAGCTATCTTCAAGCTAAAGAGAGTGCCCTTACCAAAGTCCAACCATGCTATCAACACTGACTTCCATTCTTGAGGGAGCTGCGAACTAGAACACTGGGGTTTAAAGGTCTAACATATATAACGTTTTGATGAAGCAAAGATTTAAAGGAAGAATGAGAAAGGTCAGAAAAAAAGTGAGGCTTATCTGCTGAGAAAGTCTACATTTAGTGGACTGTACTATGTGATTCATATACAATATAGTAATAGAATCCAGAGAGATCACTAAGAAGACCACCAAATAAATATAATTATAAGTCACAAAGATTGATACATAATTCTGTATGTCCCTGTCTATCAAGTTCATTTTGCCAAGTCTCATACCAGCACCAGATACTCTCTCTCTCTCTCTCTCTCTCTCTCTCTCTCTCTCTCTCACACACACACACACACACACACACACACACACACACACACACACACACCTACCTTAGAGATTATCAATATGAAGTTATAAAAAATGTTCATGATTTGGCATAGAAAACAAGAACAAAATTAAAAACAACTTAATAGAAGAAAAACAGTAAAATTAAACAATCACATTAATAAATAAGTTAAATGAAAACATGCTAACTTTAAAAGGATAATTTATGGGGTTCACAAGGTAGTCCTCTGTAAGCCAGGAATCCTGAGCCTTTATCTAAAAGAAAGCCATTGTTGATATCATCTAAGCAGACAGCCAGAGGTAGGAAAATACATCATTCCAGCAGTGATGACTTACAGGGAGGATTCTCTATTAACATCAGATAAAGTATGCTTTTATGACAGAGTTACCAGTTGAAGAAAGGGACAACATACACTGATTACAGTATTAATCCACCCAGGCATCAAAAGAGACAACACACGCTGATAAAAGTATTAATCCACTGGAATGCATTGCTGATGGATCCAAACCATAAAATGCCAAACTCCTGTGATAAAAACTGAAAGGAAGAGAGGAATAGATAAGTCTACAACTATGCTGAAAACTAGCATGGTCTTTCTCAACAGCTGATAGAACAACAAGACAGAAAGTCAATAAGGATACAGAATTGCCCAACAACTGCATCCATCAGCAGGATCTAGTCAATATTTGCCAAATGCTCCATCCAGCAGCAGCATAGTTCACATTCTGTTCAAGACCCCAAAAACATGAACAAAAGAGGCCAAATCCTGGGCCATAAAACAAACCTTGGCAAGTTCAGACAAATTGAAATAACCATGATCCACTCCAACTTGAGCTTATTAACAGAAGCAGCTACAGCACTTTCAAATGTGTGCCAACTAAACAGCATGTGAAGAGAACCCAGGAGTCCAAATAGTAACCTTAAGTACATTTTAAAAATCAATCAAACAAAATGAAATGAAACGGTATCAAAATTTGTGAGCTATATCTGAAAATATAGCCAGCAGGGATATGCATAAAATCAAGCATACATTTATTTCATTATTTATTTATCTGTGAGTGCATGTGTCTATGTGTATTTGCCCATGGATGCAGTGGTTGAAAGTGGTGAGAAGAGGGCATCATATGCCCTGGAATGAGAGTAGCAGGTGGTTGTGAGCCACCTGTTGTGGGTGCTAGGAACTGAAGCCAGATCTGCTATGAGGCCACAATTACTCCTGACTGCTGAGCCATCCTTCCAGGCACTTACATGTGCATATACAGAAGGAAAGCTCCATTGGCCTAAGCACACCTTAGGAGCCTACTAAAAGCAGAGAAAAATGAAGTCAAAGTGACCAGAGTTATGGAAACTTGAAATCACAGACAATCATGAAATTGAAAACATACAAAGTACCTACCCCTTAGTAACCATTAAAAAACAAAACAATCATTTTCTGTCCAGTGGTTGTTTTCTGGATCCTTCTGATACCAACTTCCATTAGAAACATTTTTTTGAGAATATAACTACACAGGTATTTTTTTTTAAAAAGCAATAGATTATACTACACATGTTCTGGGCATAAGTAATATGTCTTAATACTCTAAATATCTTCTGGGCATAAGTAATAAGCATAAAAAATTTTAAAGTAAGTAAGAAGGGATTAGAATTAACAGCAATATTAGAGTCTCATTCTTTTCCATTTATTTTCCATTCTTCGGGTGCTTTAGCCTGGAGACCAATGGCTAAATGCTGTCACCTGCTAAAAACTACCCATTTTTTAATGGCTAGATGATTCGTTGTAGCTTGTAGGAAGTCTCCCTAAATCACATTAGAGAAAATAAAATTCCCCCTTCTCCACATTCAGTAGTAGTTTTGACTATGTCTTGTCTTACATACATACATACATACATACATACATACATACATACATACATACACACATACATATATCAATTATACTGATTAAATGTGTACTGTGTACTTTGATGCCTGACATGAGTATGGCTTTCAAATGTACATATGAACTCCTTGGGATCAGAATACTTGATAAATAAATGTCAGAAGAAAAAAATTTAAATATTTTGACAAAAACAGAATATTAAAGTCTGGAGCTGGAGGAGAGCTGGTGGGTACAACTCCATGATAGAACATTTGCCTGGCATGTGTGGGTCTCAGGGTTCAATCCCCAGCCAAAGGGGAGACTTGGAAGCTGGAAGGAATTGGAATTTCAAGTGTTAAAGTAAGTGTTGGGTTCAGTAGGTCATAGCTCCAATTCAACCTGGATGTATCCTGAGCTGCTTCTGAGCAGTGGTCTAGGCAGTGTTTGACAACACAGCCTGTAGACTAGTGTGTGCCTTCCTTTCTGATTCTGGCTTCATCCTTCATTAGTCTGATTACACTGGTATGCATCAATTATGGCTGTCTTCCATTAAGTTGACACTGACACCTCTGTAGGAACATACATATTTCTTCTATCAGCATGACAAAGCACAAAGAGATGCCGTCTAAGACCCAGAAGAACTGGCCTTTGGACACACATGCTGCTCATTGGGTTTGTCATATTGAAGGTATCAAGTGACTTCTCTGAAACACAATCCCCTCCACTCCAGGATGGTTACAGTAATTGGCCCTCAGCATGCCCCATGGGCCAATGAGAGGTTTGCATTCTTTTTTAATGTGTGGCAGATAGAAGAGTAGTCAGGTGACCTCATGTTCCTCTTCCTATTCTGAAATGTCTCCTTCCCATGATTCTAGAAAATCCATGGGAAATTACAACTTCTTTTCTAACAAAACCACCCGCCTCACAGCTATCATTATGAATGGTGCTATTTAGAGTGGTGAGAAGAAAGCATTAAAATGTCCTTGACCAGGTTTTTGGTATAATTATAATTATTGTAATTATAATACATAATGCAGACTGTGTTATCTGATGGCATCCCAGAATCTATGACAGAGTTTGAGGGGGGTAGTCAGCCTGTGATATTAACTAGAAATTAGATTGGATATGAGTGCTGTTGCCAAAATTGAAAACTGTCAGAGAATGTAATAGTGAAACTGACAAAGGGCAGGTAGCAAGTGGCATCAGAGACTACAGGAGGCCAGGGTGCCCACCAGGGCTCTCTGAGACCAGAGGTTAGGCCAATCTCATTAGCACCTTCATTAACTACTCCTAAGAGGGCAAAGGTTCTGTTTAGAGGGATTTGCAGGAGATGCTCAGCACTGATGGCTGTCGGCATGGAGAAACAAAGCCACACAGACGACAGATGTGTTATAATCCAAAGTCAGTAAATCTCATGGCGGGATTCTTCTAGAGAAGCAAGAGCTTGAGCGTGTATCCTAATGTGTTCTCTAAATTTCTATTCATTTGTATTCTCCCTCCCTCCCTCTCTCCCTGTTCTCTCCCCCCCCCTCTCTCTCTCTCTCTCTCTCTCTCTCTCTCTCTCTCTCTCTCTCTCTCTCTGCCTTAGTCTCTCCCTCATTCCCTCCCCCCTTCTCTCTCAGGTTCACTGTGAGCCTTTCAAAGAGAATTAAATTTCTATCTTCTGAAATTCCATACTTTCCCCCTCTCATCTTTTATTACTCATCGGAGCTTCTAAAATAAAGCAGAATCTTGCCCTTCCCTAGGCTGTAAATTCCCTGAGGGAGAGGGAGCTGTCTAATTCTTCACAGACTGCATAACATTTAAGATGACAGTCATTCACACTTCTCTAGCCTTGGATTTCATTATCCACCCTCTACCTGCTTTAAATAATACCGTTAGATATCCTTCTATCTATGAACATCTGGTTGAGCCACCTCATGATCTCCTTCCTGCAGTCTCATCTCCATCCCCTCACCATGCCTGAATCCACCTTTTATCTGCTGTCACACCAAGGAGGCAACTTAACTTATGCTTACTCACGCACACCATTTCTCATTAAAATGCCCAGAAGTTCTTCCTGGCTGATGGTCTAGGCATAAACAAACTTTCGTTTTGACACCAAGCTACCTGGTCCCCACCCCGTGTTTTCTGCTGAGTTTCTCTGTTCTTGTCTCTGCGCGTGGACATATCTCCCTTTTAGTGACACCCCTGCCTCTCTAGTTCTTTTGTGTGTCTCTGTTCCTCTACCTAGAATGTTCGCCTCTCTAGCTTCTTTTCCTAGATTTTTTGCTTCTTACTAAAGTAATGCCACTGTTCTGGGATTTATACTGACACCTCACTATCTTTTCTGCTCCACCTATCTGTATCCAATCCAACATGGAATGCTATCCTGTGGGTTTGAATGCATGGGTATCTCTCAGATCTGCTTCTGTGTGCCTCTGCTTTTATCACTACAGCAATCTCAGCTGGTCTACACGATGGATCCTCAATCAGTCTCTTTGCTGGCTTCTCTTTTGGATGAGCAGTGAAACCCAAAGGTGCCTTTTTCATGCTCCAAACTGTTTCTTGTTAGGAAAGATAAAAATCACCCTTGCCAAGCCTTAAAGCTTGTCTAAAACCCGGGGTTAGCTAAGGGCTCTGTGGGCTTGTTCCAAAGCATGTCTGTGTTATATACCTTGTCTCAGTGGCCACATAGACTTCAGGAGAGGCATCTAAGGGAGGAGAACCTTGCTTTAGTTTCAATGAATAGGGATAGTCAGGCATGAAGGGGAGACATGGAGACAGAATCTTGAGACTGCTTTGTCAGTGTATGGTATGTCAGCCAAGCAGAGATTAATCCAGATCTCATCTGGCTTCTCCTTTTCCCTCCTTATCTAATCCAGACTCCATCTCCCAGGACAGTGCCACTCACATTAAGACTAAGCCTATCCCTTCAATGAACCTACTCTGGACACACACTCATAGACACTTCCCCATTAGTCAGGCTGTTTCTCCACACTCTACTGTTTCTCTCTGGTGTCCTCTAATAGGCCATGATCCTTACTTCTTAGAACATGTGCCCACCCCATGTGCTCCTTCTAGAGTATTCTTAACCCATCTACCTCACTAATCCAAACATAGATTTAAAGTCACAATTCAAGGCTGAATTGTTAGGAACATCTCTAGATGGTCTAGAGCAGTGGTTCTCAAGATGTGTTTCAACCCTTTTGGAGTCGCATATCAGATATTTACATTACCATTCCTAACAGTAGCAAAATTAGATTTATGAAGTAGCAATGAAACAATTTTATGCTTGGGGGTCCCCACAATGGAAGGAACTGTATCAAAGCATCGCAGAATTAGGAAGATTGAGAACATCTGCAGACTCTACTATGCATTCTTATAGCAGCCTGTCCCTTCCAGTAGGGAAAGAACATTACTTGATCCCTGTGCACACAGTGCACTGTTCACAAAGCCAGCCACATGCAACAAATGTGCTAGTGATGTTATTTTCTCATAATTTTGTTTGGCAAACTGCTATCCTATTTCTTGGATATAGGCCAGAGCTCACTTCCTTAAACTAATTTCCTCTGTCCCTTGCAATGTACATGGAGAGGCAAAAGCCACCACCAAATGTATACTTACTGACTGACATCTGTACATGGAGGCCTGTCACAGCCTGTCACCCCTGACATCACACTTTTGTTCCCAGCTCAGTCTCACTTGACAGAGCAAATTTTTAGCCTGATTTAAGGTACCATATTGTAAGTATATCTTGGGCTGAACAAATCCAGAACCAGAGTCCAACATGGTGGTTCACACTCGTTATCAAAACACTCCAAGAAGTGAAAACAGAAGGATTGCTTGAGTTTAAATTTGAAGTTTTGAGGCCATCCTAGGCTATCATGTGGAATTATGTCTTTAAAACAAAAAATAAACAGAAAGAATGGAAGAAAAACAGGCAGGTATGTCTGATATGAAAAAGTATTCAGTAAGTGCCATGCAACAGGATTATCATGTGACCCTGGTCTCCCATATGAGAGCCTTGCATTCTCTGAGGAAAGACTCAAGTTCATGGCTTTTTGGACCATATTCACTGTGGAGGGATGCCCTGCTCAGCCTAGATACAGTGGGGAGGGCCTTGGTCCTGCCTCTCTGAAGAGTGAATGAGAGATGAGGTGGGGAGAAGATGGGTGAGGTGAAGACTGAGGGAGAGGGAACTGGGATTGATCCTATTTAGATTGTTTTAAAAATGAATAAGGAAAAAAATCAAGTTCAATGTTGGCCACCAGATGTAAAGCAGCATGAGAGTGTGTGAAATCCTTGCAGGGTTTGCAAGAAGTTGTACAAATGTCCCCTAGATGGTGTGAGCCCAAAAGTTTATAGGGAATAGAATTTGTTCAGCAGAGGAAACAAAATATGAAGGAAAGGAAAGAAAAAAAATTTCCACATGGCTCCCAGTGTCATTGGTGTGTCCTTAACACAGATACTCTCAAAGCCAAGATCCCTTGGGACTAATCAGCCACATAAGACCATGGAATTCCTCTTTAAATATAAGCTACTTAGAGTGAGGGTTTCTGTCATTTGCAATCAAAATAATCCTAAGAAGTATATGATTTCCCAGAGCAGATGAAACTTAAGTAGATTTTTAAAGACAGGTCTGCAGAAGGAGAAGCCATTCCAGGCATGTGGAATAACAGAACCAATACATAAAGGTTGGACCAGCATTGTGTATTTGGGGAGCAGAGAGGCATTCTTGTCAGTGTGAAAGAGAAGATTGTTCAGCATCAGCTCTCTACTTTCTGAAAGCCAGCATCCCATATGCATGTCTGCAGAATTCCCCATGACTACCCAGCAAGAGTTAAAGGAATATCCAAAGGAAATGATGTAAATAAAACAAAGCAAACAGGAAATGTTTTCTGGGACAACGGAAAAATTCTGACAGAAGCAAAGAAACCAAACCAAATCTGCTGACATCTCATCTCAAAGGATGAAGGGACAAGGCTAGTGTTAAACCCTGATACACAAATATAAGTGTCATAATAAACACACATTAAAAATATTCTGTAGACAGATGAAATTTCATGAGTCATGCAGTGTTTCCTGTGTGACAGATAATGATCCCAGCATGGAGAATGGCAATGAGTGGTGGTGTTGGCCATCTCTCTCATGTCATGAGATGGATGGATGACCTGCTAGGATCCTGAGACTGCAAGGAGACAACCTGCTTCATGAATGACACAGCTTGTGATGGGACACCTTATTGTTCAGATGCTATTCCTCTCTCTTGATCCACACTCACTGTACCTACCTTCAGATTCTCTCTGAGGAATGCTACTTTCTCTAGAAAGCCTCCCAAGAAAGTCAAGTCTTGCTATGGCCTCTCAAAGTATATCGTAGCCTCATTCTTTAAATGATCCTGGTTGTGGTCTATTAGTGGGTACATAGTGACTTTAGTGCCTACATAGATTGGTACATAGTGGCTTTCCCCCTGGATCTTAAGCTCTATGATGACAGAAACTGATCTCACTTGCTTGCTCCTTTATGCATTTCTTTCACAGATACATGCAGAAGAACTAAGCACAAACAGGCCCTCAGTGTTTGCAAAGGCAACTAGTCAAGCTATATTAACTCCCTTGAAAACTGCCTGCTTGTACCTCTCTGTCTCTTTTCTAATCTTCTGATCCATTTCTTAATCCCATTATTTTTTTCCTAGCCTTGGAAAATTACTGGCAATGTAAACATAATTGTGCGGAAATAAAAAGAATGATGCTTGTTTTCTGAAGGATACGGAGCTGATAGATTTAAAAAAAGATAAACAAGCAAAGTAATTTCAAAGAATGATTCATGCTGTGCAGAAAACTGGGTTATTGGAATGGACACAAGGAAGCAACTTTGTCCCTGTAAAGTGCTCATGACACAAACACAAGGACCAGATTTCAGTATACAGATCCTGGATGGATAAGATGGTGAAGTACAGGCTTGTAATCCCAGTGCTAGGGAGCTGCGGAGGGGGAGACAAGTGGAATCCCAAGGGCTCTCCAGCCAGTTAGCCTAGTATTGTGGTCTTTGTGAAAAATGAGAGATCATGTCTCAAAAGAAAGGTGAAGCACTTCAAAATCTCTTGTCCTCTTCACATTGAGAAGTTGTAGGTCTCTGTTAACTACCATCTACTTTGACATGAAGCTTCTCTGATAAGGATCCAGCTATGAGCCATATGACATAGTAATAAATTATTAGGAGTAATTTTAACCCTATGTCCATGTAGCAAAATAATAGTAGCAGGTTTTCCGCCAGGGCCCAGGGGCTTTCTTGCTGCAGTGTTTTGGCCTTTTTGACAGTGTCATGGCTAGATTCCTTGTCATGGAGCAGCCTTAAGTTGGTTACTCGTGTAATATCCATGCCTTTATTTCACCTGTGCACCTTCCCAGGGAGACCATTACTATCAGGAGTAGTGTTCATCATTATGTAAGTTCTCTGGCAGTGTGCAGAAAACCTTTCAGTATCATGAAAACTGGCCAGCAGGGTTGAAGCTTTCAGTTGACTACAACTTAGATTTCTCCATGTCATATAACTCAAGTATGTGGTATCTTCAGCAATTGGGTATTTCAATCAAATTCTGTGTGGTAAACAAGAGCATTGGCAATAATCTGTACTGGTTAGAGGTTTTAAGGGGCCCCATTGATCAACAACTCAAAAAGATATAACCCATTGGTGGTACTGGGGCTTTTATTGATAGAATTTGATATTTAGTTGGGGTACTATCATTTCATTATAGAATAACTCCATTTAAACTCTTTTTATGCATGTGTATGTACATATTTTAGAAAGCTTCTACTGTAGTGTGTTTCCATATGATTTTCTTAATGGCCTTTGTTATTTTTTCCTCATTTTCCCTTCTCTACCTGCCCTCCCAACCTCCATCTCCTTTAATCTCTCCTGTTCCATTCCCCATCTTCTTCTTTTATCATACTGTATTCTATTTCTCCTTCCAAACAAATCTCCCCTCTCCCCATGACATGATCAATCTTAGATAGAATGCATTTTATTTATTCTTGGACAATTGTATATTTCTAAACAATGCATCTTGATCACATGTGTCTCAACTCTCCCCTTACACTCTTCTCAGGCATCCCAACACATTTTGCACCCCTTTAACACTCCCTCCTTTTCTTTATACAATCCACAGGGTCTAATTGATGGTTTTTTTGAGTATTGACTGATGTTATTGTCATTATCTTCTGCATATAACCACAGCTTCAGGGAGTACAACAATCATGCCATGTCTAGGAGATATGACACTCCTTTCCATTCTATGCCCCTTACATACTTTCCTCTTTGCCATGTTGTTTCCTGAATCACTGGGATGGAGTTGACAAAGATATGTCATTTAGAGTGGATCTCTCAGTAATCATTTATTCTCATCACTTTGACCATTTATGAGTCTTTGCATTAACTGTTGACCACTGCAGAGGGAAGCTCCTCTGGCTGTGATTAAAGACAGCACTAATGAATGGGAATAATCACAATTATATTATATAGAAGACAGCTTGACAACATGGCTATTTAGTAAAACTACAGTAGTAGGTTCCTGGCTAGGATATCGTCCATTTTGAATTATGTTTCTAAATCACGAATATGTTTGTTTTCCATTATTTCTTTATCCTTCCTTCTCTTTGTTTCTTTGTCTCATTACTTCTTTCTCTTCATCTCTGTCTCTTCTCTCTGTCTATCTTTGTCTACACAAGCCCAATTATTGCATCTTCCTTTGTTAAGATGTCTCTGCATATCTACTAGATTGTTTTGCAGTACCTTAAATTTTTTTTAAATCGTTCTGTGTTTTTTATTCTCCCACCATTGATCAGTATGTAAGTCATCCCCATCCCTGACTCTATGCAGGCTTGATTACTGAGGCCGAATATTTAGCCTTTAAATCAAATAAATAGATTCTTACCCCATATTTATTTTCAAATATGTTACTTCTCTATTTCCTTTGCATTTCAACTTATAGTACATTTTTTAAACTTGCCTATTCTATAGAAAATCTTTCTGGAATTTTGACAGCAATTACAGCCAACCCACATAATAATTGGGAGGAAAATGTGTTTTGTTACTATATTGAGTCCCCTAATGCATGAGCAATTTATGCTTTAATTTCTTTCAATGACAGTCTAGATTTCAGCATCCAAATTATGTGTGTTTCATTAGATGTGCATGTATCTCACTTGTAATGACTTACTCCAAATTGTTATATTTTCAACTTTTGTGTCTACTTTCTCATTCCTGGTATTTAGTTAATGGATTGGGTTTTCTATATTTATCTTATGTCTTATAACCTTTTATTTTCTAGCACTGGATACAGTTGGATACAGTTTTATTTCCTGTTTTCCAACTCCTATGACCTTTACCTATCAGCGTGAAGAGTTTGCAGAACTGGTGGACAGGCTGGTGAGAGCAGATACGCATGCCTTGGTCTTGAGTGTAGAGAGAAAATGTTCACTCTTTTATTAATTGCTAAGTATAAGTGGCCCTGGTGTTTTGTTTTTATTTATTTATTTTTTGTTTTGGTAGAGATTTTTTTCATCATTTTATATATATACAAATGTGCATGTGAGTATATACATCTGTGTATATGGATACAACCAAATATATGATAAAGAACATGTGCAGAGATCAGAGGACACACTTGAATGTCACTCCTCACTATCTAGTTTGAGACAGGATCAGTTGTTTCCGTTGCAAATGGCACTCTAGCTGCTCCTAGCCTTCCAGATGTTTTCCTGTCTCTGCCTCCATCTCCCTCTAGGAGTGATTACAGATATGTAACAACTCATCCAGCCTTATGTAAATCTAGGGATTTGAACTTGGATCCTTATGTTTTAATGACAAGTACTACTTTTGTGGGTGTCCTTTTGGAAGTCTCTGTCTAACATTACTGAAGATTTTATAGTGTGTTACATTGACAAATCTTTCATCCAAGGAATACATTCTATTGGTGATGATATATAAATTGATGAATTCTTTGTTGATGGTGTGTTACTAACTTTTAGAGGCATATTCATGAATGATGCTGGTTTACAACTTTCTTTGTACTATCTTTGATTTGCCATCAAAGGGATAATAAACTCACAAGGAATTATAAAATACCCCTTTCCGTTCTTTATTATTCTTTATTATGAAGAGATCTTATGGAACTGGAGGTGGTTCTTTGTAATGTTTCATACATTGTTTAGCAAAAACCATCTGGGCTTTGACATTCCTTTGTAGGGATTTTTTTAAAGGTATGAACTCAGTTTCCTTATAGAATAGGGGCTTTTCAGCATGTGTTGTCATAGCTTGAAGGAGTTTGCCCATGTCATGGAAGTTGTCACATATATATCTAGAGAGTAGTTGACAGTATCCCCTTTTTATTCTGTGCCATATGTTACAGTGCCCCTGCAACATTCTTGTTATTGGTAAGTTTTTCTTTTTCTCTTTGGCAGTCACTAGAGGTTTGCTAATTTAATCCAACGACAGACATTCATGTAAGTAAGTGTTTATATAGATATATAAATGACATTGCTATGCATCCTAACTTCTATCTATTTCCAGTTGTCACACCTTAAAAAGACCTGGATTGCTTGGATTTTATTTTATTCTTTTTGTTTTCTCTAGCTTTCTAAACTAGGCTTAGACATTCAGTGGTAAAGGTTTATCTTGATTGAGGGGCATGGTGGGAACTGAATCCAGGGTCATATGCATACAAGAGAAAACTCTAACCATTGAGACCCAATCCACTTTAATTTTATTTTAGGTACACATCTCCAAAGTTGTCCAGTCTGGTATCAAGTTTGCAATGCCCCTGCCTCAGCCTCCTGTGATTTCAGGCCTGTCCCACTATGCCCAGCCAAAAGTATCCCTCTTTTCTAACATAATTTGAAAATTCACTATACTCCTCATTAAGTGCACTGGTTAAAGAAATGTCTTCAACATTCCTCCTAGACCTGTACATTCTTTACAGATGCACTGGCTAGCACATATAGTACGTTTGAAGATGTTACTGAAGTCTTTTTGTTTCTGACTTACAGTTTTAATCCATTGTGGTCAGAGAAACAAATGAATTGTTTCAATTTTCATTTGTTAGTGCTGAGACTCTGATTATGTCGTGAATGTTAGATCATTTGTTATTGTAATGTAAATTTTATTAGCAAACTGCCATGGGTTTGAAGATGGACTCTAAGACTAAGATGGGGGACGGGGGCTATTTCAGGCTCAGCATATTTATCATGGGTCCTCTGAGACTGTTTCCTGAGCCAGGATGGTCCCTGCTTCTGTGAAAGGAGAGCATCTAACATCCCTTGAGAATGGTAAATCATTTCTGATATAGGTTGCCATTGTTTATCCCCTAGTTTAAAAATAAAGAGAAAAGAAAGAATGAAAGGAAGGGAGGAAGGAAGAAAGAAAGAAAGAAAGAAAGAAAGAAAGAAAGAAAGAAAGAGAGGAAGAAAGAAAGAAAGCTGCACTGGAATGAGGAGGAGGAAGGCACTCATCCATGGCAAGACAAGTCTTGGCCAGAACCTAAAGCACCTCTATTTCAGCAGAGTTTATCCAGGAGGCACTCATTATGATGATGCTGCTTTTGCTGGCTCTGTAAGCACCCAATTTAATGGTGTTTTGCTGTCAGCTGTTTCTCTCTATCTGTTACTAGCTACAGGTGCTTTTATTTTGCTTGCTGCATAATCAATAAACTCTCATTCAAAACCAAAAGCTTGACTGACTATCGGGAGGTCACTCTTCTTGGGAGGCATCCACAGAGCCACATGTACCCGAGGGTCTCTTCATTGTTGTGGTTTCCATTCTGCTTTCTATATCTTGTTCAGGTTTTGTCATTCCTATTCTTTCTTACAGTCTTTCCATTCTTTCCTCTTTCTCTGAAACATTCCTGTGTCTTTCGACTTGTGATCTTTGAGGACAAAGCTCTATGCTGTCATGCTGGATCATTATAATATTTATTTCTCTTCTAAGAATTTACTGTTTCAAGCTGGAAAGATGGGTCAGTGTTAGGGAGATGCGCTATTCTTGCAGAAAACCCTAGTTAGATTGCCAGAACTTATGTTAGGCAGCTCACCTGTAACTTCAATTCTAGGGGATCTGATGCCCTCTTCTGGTCACCTCAGGTAACAACACACACACACACACACACACACACACACACACACACACACACCACTTGCACATACCTATACACAGACAAATATATACATTTAATTTTTAAGATTAAAATAAATATTCAAAAGGAAGACTATCTTTTAATTTATTTCAAATGTATTCTTAGTAGTTTAAGGAAGCATTTTATTCTGTTATTAAACTCTTATCAAATAATTCCAGTAGCCTTATTAACTGAATGCTGGCATCTCTCAACTGGCTCTTTCACCCAAGGTTGGGTTGTTCCTGTTTCTTGTCAAGATAGGGAATTTTCAATTAGAATTTGAATTTGTTATGAGTGATCAGATTTTATTTAAGCCTTCTGTTTTTGCTGGCAGATTTTTCTGATATAAATCAAGAAGGGAACATTGTGAAAGGAAGACAAACAAGGTGTTCTACTTATTCTTAATCTACACCTGTGGCGAGAATCTCCTTACTGATGTTGGGTTTCATCAGAATTCTTCTACCCCAAGTCTTTTCTGGAACACCCTGGCTTGAGGAGCCAAAGACCTTTCTTATGATTTCTAATGTCTCCTGATAAAACCAAAGTAGGGGAGCTTGTTCATTGAATAATAGTCTCTATTTTCCCCATTTGAGCCATCTGGAGAGTGTGCTTCTGAACTTCCAGGTTTGGGTGAAAGTCTGGGTTTCCCTTGCCGTTTGACAGGGAATGAAACTGATAACTGTGTAGGGGGACGGCATTCCCGGTACTTCACTTGGCTGCTCAGGGTTGACGAAGGAGTGTGTTCCTTGACATGACACAAGTGAGTAGAAGTGAAACCACCCAAAATACTTTTGTTGGTGGGGGTCTGGATGAAGCTACTGATTTTTAATGCAATATTTTCTTGTATCAGAATACCAAGAAAATGGCAAAAGAGTGCCACCACCTGTGGGCTTGTCTTAACACATGACACTGTTGAAGATATTTCCTATTCAAATCTCTACTGTACCCACAGATTGACATTGCCAGTGTGCTGCTATTGCCAGGAGACATGATGCAAAAGAAAATGCAGAATAACACTGCCGCAGCAGTACTGGTGCACAGTTACTGTCCTGGTCAACTTGCACCATCAGCTTCATGCAGCTTAGTATCATCTGAGAAGGGAGTCTCAACAGAGTGATGGCCAGATCAGACTGGCCCCTAGGAGTATTGCCATGATTGATCATTGATGTAGATGGAACCAACCCACTGTGGGTGGCACCATTCCCTGGACAGTTTGTACTGGACTGCATAAGAATGGAAGTTGAACATGAGTCTGTGAGCAAACCACCAACCAGGATTCCTCCATCCATCCTTTCTGCTGTACTTCCTTGGCTGTTATTGCATTCATTCAGTTAGGAGTAACACGGTGTGGAATATCTTAAATTTCTTCTAGAAGTTCCTGCCCTCTCTTCCCTCAATAATGAGCTGTGACCTTGTAGAGTAAGATAAATAAACCCTTTCCTTCCCTAAGTTTTTTTAAGGTTAGAGTGATTTATTATGGCTACAGAAGGCTATCACCTTCTCTCCAACATTGAGAGTCCTCTGATGCTTGTTTTATACAGTGTCTATAAATGTGTCTGATGTCAAAGTGGCTTATGTGTACAGATGCCCACACAAAGAGCATATGCACAAAATCCAAGGATTTGAACACATGAACAAAACAAAATAGATGCAGAGGAACACTAAGTTCTGGGGCCACTGCTGAGTGGTCTGATATAGCTAAGCTAGAGATACAAAGGGTAGAGCTAACCATAATAAAATAGAATGGTTAAGGTCCTCTGTAGTGAAAATGCTGTAGACCTAGAGGAGCTTGTGGTCATTTTGAAGGTAGCTCCTGTACCTTCTTACATGAACTAGGTAGAGACTAAGCTAGTGAAAGACAAAGAGGTTTCCTAGAGTCCCAGGGCACATGTAGGGACAGGAGAGATGGCTCATAGCATAGAGTCTACTCTGCTAGCATGAAGATCAGAGTTCAATCCTTAGTACCTACATTAAAAGCTAAATGTGGTGACACTCTATGCTGGGGAGGTAGACACAGGTGAGTCCCTGAAGTTCACATACCAGGCAGCCCAGCTGAATTGGCAAGCACCAGTTTCCAGTGTCTCCAAAAAAGAAAGTGGGTGGCTCTTAAGGAATGGCACCCAAGGCTGGTCTCTGACCTATGCACATATGCACACAGGCTCAAGTGCTCCTACACACACACACACACACACACACACACACACACACACACACACACTGAACATGGCTCATGTTCAGAGACATTGCTCATGTCTCTGAAAACTTAGCATGATGATGAGAATTAAGTTGCACAAAGTCAGAATTGAGGTTTTTCTATCTCTGGCTTCTGCACTGATCAAAAATATCAACAACGATTTTCACCAAAGCCAGTACCACCCTCCAGATGATTACCATGCATACCTGTGATCACTGCAGTTTATTTCATAATGATAAATTATGCAATTAGACATCCGCCACTGTAGATATAAACACTACAGAAGCACTGATTATGGCTTTGTATTCCCTTGGTGCTGCTGCAGAATCAATTATGCACTATTTTCAATATGACAAACTGCTTAAAAGATGGTGCACAATCCCCCCACCATTTTTGTATTGTTAATTTGCTAAGCAATTATCACCCCAGGCAAGATTTGCCGTTATGGAGATAGACCTTCTGGGATAACTGGAGACTAGGGATGAGAAATTTTTTCCAGGGTCATCTTTACTCCACTGTCCTGTAGTCTGTCTCCTTTGTCCCTCACCTGCTGGCTTGAAGCAAATGCACTATGTCATTTCTGTTTTGGAGAACAGGATGTGAGTACAGTCAAAGCACTAGGAATCAAGATTTCTTTTTCTAAGTCTTAAATAGAATGCTGCAGCTATTTCATGCTTGTGGTAGAATTGCCTTTTTTTCATATATTTGTTTTACCTTTTAAGATTTATTTTTATACTCTTAATCTCAGTCCCCTGAAACAGCTTTTGAATAAATTCACCTAGGTGAAAGCTGGATGCATGCATCTGAAACCCTAGCACTGGGAGGCAGTGACAGGCAGATCCTCAGAGTTTGCTGGTGCATGGATGAGCTGAAAGGTGATCAAGGAAGACACCTGACTGGCATCAACCTCTGGACTTTGCTTTCATTTTCATACATGCACATGTACATATCAATACAAACATGTACACAGACACTTGTACATATTCCAAGGGTGGGTGCCAGGAAGAAGGAAGAGGAGAGATCAAATCTGTGCCTGTCTTGAAGCAGTTGCACATCACTTGTGTTATGATTTAGTGTAAACTAAATTTTTTGTTCCCTTACCTACTTGATGAAAATAACAGAAGTAGTAAATAATCATAGGATATGCAGGTAGTTTATTGTTAGAGGTGAACAGTGGACATATATGAGATTAAGCATTGAATATCCTGAATACTGAATGGTCCTTCAGAGTATTAAAGTTACCAAATTACTATACCTACTGTGTGTCTCTACCTAAAACCATAGATATGGATTGGGAAAACAATCTGCAATATTTGCTGCTCATCTGAAATTCAAACCGAATTGAATGTCATCTGTGTTGTTTCTAAAGAAAATAACATGGTTGCTAGGATCATGGGCTATGAAAAAAGTCAGGTGACTTCTGCAACTTTTGAACTTGCCAAGTTACTTGTGAACCTCAGTTTACACTTGTGGAAACAAACAAGACAATCATTTATGTATGTGGAAAATATCACATGCATAGATGTCCTGAGTGCCTAATAACACATAGTTTATGACAAGCTTCTCATTGGTTCTAGCCTGTTTTCTTCTTTTGAACTACAGAAAACACCAGACTGCATAGACATATGCATGACAAATACATCAGTTCACATATGACACACTACATGTATGATTTACTTGCATATATGTATGCACATAAAGAATATGTGATTATTCTACCAAAACCCGGGTGTAAATGCAGATAGGAGAGCAGGATGTATTACTCACAGTGCTGCAGGATCACTGAAGCAGAAAAAATCAAACTATGGAAATGTAAGCTGTTATTATGCAGTTAAGTTTCATGATCCATTGAGAAATAAAAAAAGAAAAAAATCTGGGCATAATTCAAGAGATATTTTCTTTGCTGGTAGGTCAGCACAAATATCTTTTCAGCCTGCCGAACTTTTTTCAAGTTCTGTGACCCCTGAACAACTCAAATAAATTCTGGCAACCATTCCCATATACAGAAGCCCAAAGCACTGCTTTCTTGCCCATTTTCACCGATCCAGTCAAATTGATCTTTTCTCTTTTTTATCCTCGTGAAAGCTTGTGGGATTTCAGGAGAATATTTCATTTTTGCTACCAACAGAGATGCAGGGAGTCTTCTTCACCACTGTTGTTTCTATCGTTTAGTTACTGATGGTGCAGGGAGTGGGACTGCACACCACCTGCCCTCTAAGCTCCATCATTTCCATTTGCAAAGCAGAACAGGTGTTTAAACAAAGAGTGGTAGTCATCTGAAATTGCTATGAGCAAGATAGCTAGCATTGCAGCCATTTGACAATGGCCAGTGGTTTATTGCAGTGGCCCCCTAAGTCTTTAGTATTTAGTTTAATGGCTACAAAAAAAATGACCTAACTCATGTTAGAGAATAGGGTGTTGAGGAGAGCCCTTTTAACCTTTCACCCGATTGTGGATTTTAAATAACTATAAACGCCAAAAAAGAAATACAATTTTATTTGTCGCATTGGCATGTGTTTAAAACCATGGTATGATATCAACTTCAGAACAGCTAAACTTCAAAACTTGACAGAGGCCTAGGGAGACTGACTCCTGAATGTAATTTGTTCATCTCAAACCCATAGCAGTGTGCTCCATGATATTTTGATGTACTTGAATATATATTCCTAGTATATGATATAAAATTGAAAGCTTCAACATTCCTGGGAGATCATTTCATCTAGACACTTAACCTCAACAATTTCTATACTTCATAATCTTCATTCATAAATTGAGGGACAAAAGCTAAGACTCTTAGGTTGAGTATGAAATACTGTTTGTTCATGAGGTAATGACCATTCTTTGATTGTATTCAGAGGTTCAAATGGTGATCAAGGACACAGTGTCCATATTACTTTGCTTTAGGGACATGGAGTTGTGGTGCTCCATGGTGTAAGGGTAAAAGGAGCTGGCTTTGGCATTCAAAAGCAATATTTTAAAGTTTTCAGTGATTGATATGGGAACTTTTCTAGAGTAATCAACTCACTTTGTATCTTTATTATTTCATTCATTTCTTATCTATGAGACAGTGAACTGACTGAAGGTGGACCTCCCCACAGTTTGTGATTCAATTTAATTTGCATTAGATGTTCTGTTCTATAATCAAACTGAGTTCTCCATAAGCCCTGGGTTTGATGGTGGGGAATCTTTTATAATACTAGATAAAGATCAGGATTGGTTGATTATATGCACTCCATTTAAAATCAGTCTTAACAGGTCCATCTGTAGCTACATTTAATAAATAGTTCAGATCACAACATGAAAAGCTTCCCAGGCTTCTTGTTGTTGGGTACTAGACACATCTTGATTCAATCTTATGTCAATCCATGGAAAACACATTTGATTTAATTTTGGAAGACTGACATAAATTCCATTTCCACTGTGCGCTAAGTCCTCTTGAGCAACAGAACTCAAAGACTGTTTTCTTCAATAGAGTTTGAGATGTAAGAGTGAGAACAGGTGCTCCAAAGTGTCCAAAGACTGCCAATTAAGTTTCAGAGCATGATACAAACAGCACAAAACTAGAGGCAGTCAAAATGATCGATTCAATGGTTAAACAGATGGCGGCCTGTCCATAAAATTAAACTCTGCACTTGTCAATAATGCAGATCTCAATGTTGAGGAGAAAATGAACTTTCCAGAATCCTTCCTGTTGTGCAGTGCTGGGCATGGAACCCAGGCTCTTATCCATGCTATTCAGGTGTTGATACAGCTTTAAATGGTGATGGGATTCTATCTGGTATAGCCATGATACTCTTTTAAGTAAATGAAAATGAAAGTTAAATGTTTATAGCAGATAACTGAAGTCACTGAAAACTGTGGAAGTATTTGGTTGGAAAGGAATGAAACAATAAGGAACACATCTTAGATCTTCTGATCTCCTAATACGTTCCCACCTCTGTTCCAAACTCAATATTCATGAAAGAATGTTCACCCCAATTTTATGTTTGTTGGTGTTTGTGCATATGCTCAAGTGTGTGGGTGAATCTGCTGTGCCTGGTGTCTATACTCACATATGTGTTCATATGAAAGCCAGAGGTCAGCACTGGTTATCTTCCTAGATGACTCTCCACCTTAAGTTTTTGAGATAGAGTCTCTCTGCATCCATAACTCACTGATTCTGGTAGAGCAGGTGATTGACAAACACCAAGAATACTTCTCTTTTGTCTGTCCCTCCAGATCCCCTAGCACTGGAGTTACAGATGTATACCACCATGTCCACCTTTCACATGGGTGCTGGAGACCCAAACTCAGGTCCTCAATGTTGTGCAACAAGAATTTCACAGAATGAGTAATATCCCTGATCCACATCTTTGTTGTCAAGCTACTATTCTTAATTTACAGTTGAGAAAACTGAAGTGAGGTGGTGTGGTCCACCTGCCACTTTGCCCTTGACTATACCATCATCCTGGAGGTGAGTGGGCAGAATACAGTAAGACTGTCTCAAGCTCAGGTGCTTCCCTGTTAGCTTAAATATCTTCCCCAAACATGCTACTCTTAGAACTCATTTACAAATAAGATCATGTACAGGGGAACGTTTTGTTTTATAGCTTGCCACTTGCTGTATTTAGATAAATGCTAAAATGCTGAGAAGCTCGTTATATTAAAAAAATACAAAGTTGTTTTGAATATCAACATCTCTTAGCACAGTCTTTGCTAGAGTAAAGGAAGTCGAAAATAAGACAGTTACATCTCCAGCATTTACTCGCTTTTCTCCATAATGTAGTTCGTGATTACTCTGCAGATGGGGTCTGATTATCAAATTGTGTATCTTCCAAATCCCACTCATATCAATAGCACATGAGACAATAACTCCCAAGTGGTGTCAAGGCCCCCATCGTCAGAGCTACTGCCAGCTAGCATTTGGGCCAAGAATAAGAATGACAAGTGTGTACACTTCCAGCTTTGCAATCAGTATGGAAATGAGTCAACTTATAGATGCTGAGTGATCTTATAGAAAGGGCTCCAGCTGCAGACAAATGCCAAGCAAAGGATGATCAACAGAGCAGAGCCTCCTCGTGCTCTTTCCAGCTGCTTGCAGCCAAAAAGCATTGGCAGCAGAACAGCCTTGGCAGGACTATTGCATTATTCTGGGCAGCAGGAAATCTTCAGGTCCTTATTGTCATCCTTGAGGAACCTGAAGATTAGATAGGGACTGCTCTGAGGGTAGAAATGGAAGCATATGTAGTGTGTGGACTGTGCAGGAGCCTGCTGGAGTCTCTACATGGTTGAATACACCAACATATTCATCTATGTAAAAATGTATTTGGACATATATTTATTAAGCAAATATTCTTTGAATACCCAAAGGCCATTCTCCTTGCTGCAATGGGAGGAACTGTCTTATAATGCAAACTCAATTATATTGTTCTTTCCCTAAAGCTCTCAAGAATGCTTATGCTGCTCTCAAAATAATTGCAATGCCTCACCAAAAGCCATGAGGCCCAAAGAATGTGCCTGTGTCTGGCCAGGTGGCTTGTGTCACTCTGATCTCTGAATGCCTTCTGGGTTACACATCCACCCATTTCCTGTCAGAAGATGGAGCCTGAACAAGGCTTGTATTTAGTCTGCTCCTCCTCCTGGCTTTTGAATCCCTTTTATGTGCACCATGTCATAACTATTCTGGCTTTTCAGAGGGGCCAGAATTTTTTAGGGTGACTCCATGTCTTCCACCCAATTTGTTCTGCCATGTCCATGAGTCCCTGCAGCACCCATCTGTCACTTGTCATTGGTTTTCTGATCTAGGGTGTGATCTTGTCCAGACTGACTCAGAACAACACTCAGCAAGTTGGTGGGGTAGGGGGCAACAAGAGAATGACCCGATCCCACCAGTGAGGTGCTCTAGTTCAAGCTGTCAGATCCCTGGCCCTATAGCTTTCATAATCCAGGAACATCAAAGGAGAGAGAGCAAGTAGATGTTAGGACATCACCATTCATTTATCCTAATTTCAACCTTCATAAACCCAAATCCCCTTTTATAGCAGTCTTTTGAATTCTGGTATGAAATTTACAGATGTTCAACTCAGCTGTGACCAGTACTTTTCCTAAAATCAGATATAATATAAAGTAGATGAAATCCATCTATGATAAAAATCATATTACATAATACTTCAGAATGATTATGCTGGGACACATGTCTATCCATAACAAATGTGTTTGGAGTTGAGAGGAACAAGACAGAAACTGAGTAATAATCAACATTTGTTCTTATAGCTGTTTCTTTGAAATCACACAAACAAAGATATTTGGTTTCTAAGGACACTCACAGCCACACATCAGACTAGCATATGTGTCATATGAGTAGAGCAAGAACTTAAAGTAACCATTTCTTTGGATTAATGTGTATTGGTTCCCTAGAGCTGTGACAGACTTCTGAGAAATAGTTTAAGGCTCACAGTTTCAAATGATTTGGTCCATGGTTGCCTTGCTTCCTTACTTTGAATCTAAGGATGGCCAGAACATCACAGCACTGGGAACATGCAAAAGAGAGGACTGATAACTTCATTGTGGCCAGGAGAAAGAGAGATGGGGTGAGAACCGACAGAATTATGAATCCATAATTCCTTAATTAATAGACTCACAGAAATAGAATATGCAACAAAAACTAGATCGAGTGGATTTGTGTTTTAAGGCCTAGTTTAGGATAAATTTTTAATATCTGTTGAAATGTGATCAGTGGTAATTTCTGTTACTTTAAAAAAAAATTCCAGATTTTGAAAAGCAAAGATGACAGTCACACATGCACATTTCTGTCTAAAGCTAAGGATTTTTGTAAAGCTTTATGGAATACTGCACATGCCTGAGCAGGTTTGAACCTGTTCTAGCTAATGTGTAGCCATGTTTGTTTTTGTTTGTTTGTTTGTTTGTTTTGATTTGCGTAAATCATAAATTCTTTGCAGAAACCTAGAGCCTATCCTTTTGTAGTTGATGGTGTGCCAAGCATAATGCACAGCAAAGGGAATAGGGGACTAGGATTATCTGTTCAGGCCCCCTCAGGATCACCTGGTGGTTGGATGGAGTATCTATCTACATGCTAGGGTGGGGCTGACAATCTGCACTTTTCACAGGTGCCATGATGCTGCTGCAGCTGCTTCTCCAAACACCACACTTGAAAACCTCAGTTTAGAGCATAGTGGGGTCTTTTAGATGTGGGATCCACATGGGCATGGGTCTGAATCTCCCATGTTAACTGATAACTAGATCTCATGGAGCCATTCGCCCAAGTTTAGTGTCTCAGGCTCTCTGCATTTAGTTCATGCAGAAAAAAAGTTTCAACTATGAAGGCAAAAGAAACCAGCTCCAAGCCTGTGTAAACAGCACAAGATGTTTGCTCAACAGACCTGTGTGTGTGTGTGTGTGTGTGTGTGTGTGTGTGTGTGTGTGCATGTACATGTATGGGCCAGAGGTTAATCTCCAGTGTCATTCCTAGGCATCCATCTATTCCGAGTTCTGAGAAAGCTCTCTCTCTATCCTGGAGCTCATTTATTAGCCTAGGCTGGCTTGCCAGTGAGTCCCAGGCATCAACCTGTCTCAGCTCTGAGAGTACAAGTGTGTACAAAGCCTTTTCTTTTGCGTGGGTACTGGTAATTGAACTTTAGGTCCTTGTGCTTGTAAATTCAGTATTTTCATGACTGACCTATATCCCTGCCTTTATTTGATTAATTTGTTTAGTTTGAGAGAAGGTTTGGCCATGTAGCCCAGATTGGCCTGAAACTCACTTTGTATCCCAGGATGGCCTTGAATTATCTTCCTTTCTCTTCCTCCTAAGGGCACCAAGGGTGTGAGTAACCATACACTGCTTACATTGTTTATCTTTGTGGAACTCTCTGCACCAAGAAAGAAAGATCCCAGGGTTACATAAAGATAATATTAAAATGGAATGTGAGTGATGAGGGATTCGAGAACACTGTCAATGTAACACATATGGTTTATCTCTGGGTCTATCTGAATTAGGAAGGCCACTCAAGTGCCCCTTGGAGTTGGTAATTAGAATATCACTGAAGCATCACTGTATTTCTGTAAAAAGAGCTCAGTTTGTCTGAAACACAAAGTTGCTGTATGGGAGGAAAATGTGGTGCACAAACAGGTTATCGGAGAAACCACTGCCCATCATCAGGGCAGAGAATTCTGTCTATTCAATGAGTAGGACAAGACATAGATTAACGAAGGATTTTCCTTACAGAAGCAACAGTGATCGCCATTTTAAAACACAGTCTTTACATCTTTGAGCTGCAATGATGGTTTTGTTTGATTGTCACAGCACATGGGGAGCAGCAAAATCCAACACTGAATATAGGAACCTGATATTTTCTGTTAGCTCCAAAAGGAGCCACCTGCATTGCACTCTCTTGTTCCTGAGAAAGAACCCCATTGTTACCTGTCTCCTCCATAGACCTTCCATGTTTCTGTGAGTTTTCATGACTACTTTCCAAGCTGTCCAGAACCTCTTCAGGACCTCAGATTAGACTATGATCTAATCTCCAACACAAGATCACTTTGACCTTGTCCAGCATTTAGGTAGGAAGTTTATATCCATTACCAGATAACTCAAGGATTACCCCCCTCATATGAAAGCAACTCATAGGCCCCTTTGAGCCAGCAGCAGTATTTGACAAAGCTGCTACATCCCAAGGACCTTTAAGACACTTATCAGAGGAAATAGAACCAGGAAACTTTATGGTTTGTAATAAATCCCCTAGACCTTTAAAAAAAGTTGAAATCCAAAGAGGTTCAGAATGCAGTGATGTCACCTGTGTCTAACTATGATTTGTCCCCCTCATGTTGTGTTTTGTGTCTGATACTTCCATTTAAATTTCACTGGGCTCTGGCTTGAAGGCCATAGCTCCTAGAGGCATCACAGTTAGAATATTCATTTATCTATCATGGAATACATAGCCACTGTGTAGTGCCTAAGTGAAAAATACTTCCTGAATGTGTATGTAGAAGAGCATTGTCTGATCTTTAAAAAAAAAACTAAGACCTAGGAGACAATGAACTTTTATTTGTACGTTAATCTGTCAACACTATAGGTAGCTCTGGATCACACTCCACTGTTAAATAAAGATCCAGAGGTTGACTACTGACATCTGTCATGATGAATATCATAGGTGCTTCTTTGGTGCTGTAGGGAGAATGCCTGATTCTAGGCTCTTGGAAGTTCATGGATGTATATTAAACATAGTCCTGCTTGAGGAGAGAAGAGAGTGGAATGAATTTGTTTTCTAGAGTAAATGTGCTTTGAATTTGCACTAGTAGAAAGGGATATTCCAAGCATTAGGGGTGAGGACCAAGGTATAGATGGAATAGCTATACTATGCTTGGGGATAAGAAGAAATGAAATAGAAACATGGACAAGGAGAGGCTTGATTGCTATGAGTGATATCTAAGTAGAACCATGGAGTACAGAAAGTTTTCTGTGAGAGCCACCACCTAGGTACAAAGGTACAAGGTACAAAGCTCATTTTACCAGCAACTTTCAGTGAGAAAGAGGCCATCTCAGACAGCCCATGCGGCAGAAGCAGTGTATGCAGGCTGAACCAAAGAACAGAATGTGAGAAGGGAAAGGAGCTGAATATAATGCCATGCTTTTTATTTTTTTTTCTGAATAGCACTCAAGAAGCCTCTATAAGAGTGTGCATGTATGTGAAAATACACTGGGGTGTTAGGAAGTTGTTAAGCAATACTAAGACTCTATTACAAGACAGAGTGTCCTTGGCCATGTATTCAGTTTAATTAGTAGTGGTACCAACAGGGGAGTGCTGATCATGAGGGATCTCAGTCCTTCTGTAGTGTGTAAATAAATAGTTCATGGATCTGTGTCATTAATATTTCAGGGGGTAACCCTTAGGAAAAACTGTCAAAGATGGTCTTGGTGGGTAATAAGAAGAAAGAAAAGCTAGAGAAACAATGTTTCCCTAGTCCACAGCAATGGCAAATACACTCTGTCTGGTAGTGGCTCCCAAGAATGAGTCAAAACAGTGGCATCCTAGGATGGTTGGTTCAGTCATTACTTCCCTAGTTCCTGTTAAAAAAAATGCTTGACAAAAAGCAAGTTACCAGAGGAAAGTTTGACTTTAGCTTTTAGTTCAAAGAGATACAGTCCACTGTGGCAGTGAAGGCATGGTGGCAGGATCCTGAGCAGATTACCCACAATGTGTCCATCATCAAAAAGCAGGGGACTGACAATAAGTGGGGCTACTATGTGGAGGTGTAATCCAAACAAACTCTTTCCTCTCCAACTTGCTTTTGGTCATCACAGCAATAGAAGCCCTATCCATGACAGATGACTTTGCTCATTTCTTCTCTAATCTGCTTTTTCTCTCAGCATTACTTACTCCTGGGTTAGAGATCTCTCCCCAGTGTTTCTATGGATCTATAACTGACATGCTTTAGAGCCTGCTTGGGAGATGTCACTAGTGAGTTACTATGTCCTTAAAAGGTGGCTTTTGTGCCATCCATACCCACCATCTAAGTTATGCTTCCTGTTGCTGTACAACAACACTGCGACAAAAACAACTTAAGGGAGAGATTGTTTTGGCTTACAATTTCAAGGTAACGTAATATATCATGGTAAGGAAGGCCTGGTGATAGGAGCAGGACGCTGGTTGGTCACATTGCTCCAAAGCTCTAATGTATCAAGCCCTTTCCCACAGTGATGTACTTCCTACAGTAGGGCTCCACCTCCTAAAGATTCCAAAATTTCCAAAACAGTGCCACCATCTGGGAACCAAGTATTCAAACACACAGGCACCTACCTATGAGGCTCATTGCACATTCAAACCATAACACTCAGTGAGTCAGGATTCATGACTGTAAGCCTGGAGAATACACATTTCCATAAACAGTCTTATGACTTCTTAAGTTTGAACATCACTTTTAGGACGGCTCTTAAACTGAAGCAAGATTCCCTGTTTTTCAGAAGGATGTGTGGATTTCACAATGATATGGATCCTTATCAGAACCACTTTCCCATATTCACTAACATTATAAATTTCACCTCCACTCTTGAGCATCCTGAGTACTCTGTTACAGGACAAAGGGTTCATTGTCAAAATCTACCATGATATTTAATCCCATTTAATGTCCTAAAGGGAATTTTATCTTTCCATGCTATTCCAAATTTAAGTATTACAATTTTTAGGAAAACTCCAAATACCTTTTTTAAAAGATTTATTTTATTTTTAAGTATGTGTGGGGAGAATGGTATGTGTAAGTGGGTTCAGGTGCCTGCAGAGGCCAGAAGAGGATTCCTGATACTGTAAAGTTGGAATTGAAGGCACTCATGAAATACCAAATTTGAGTGCTAGAAACAGAATGCAGATCCTCTGCAAGAACAGTACTTGTTTTTAACTGTTTAGATTTCTCTCCAGCCCCAATGTCTTAAGAAAAGTCTGTCCCAATCTTGGAAAGACACACAGGGAAAGAGATCATTTCAAATCCTGCCATGTAATGCATGTTTCCTCTATCTACACTTACTTAACATCTCTGGGTGTAGTTAGTTGACATTTTGATAATTATTTGACATGTTCTAGTTTTATTCTGCTACAATGATAAAATATCCTGATAAAAGTAAATTTGAAGAGAAAGGGATTATTAGATTAACCGTTATATATTACAGTCTGTCATTGAGGGGAAGTCAAGGACGGAACTCAGAAATCTGCTCACACCCAATCATCAAAAGCAAAGTGAAACAAATACATGCAGGCCTACTTGCTTTACTGTAGCTAGCTTTCTCTTCTCTTATTCTTTCGATCCCTATTCTAGAAAATGGTGTTGCCCACATGGGCTGGGTCTACCTACATTAATTAGCAATCAAGATGATTCTCCAAGGATATTCCTAAAATCAACTTGATCTAGATCATTTCTGATTAATATGCTCTTCCCTGATGACTTTAAGTTGTGTTAAGGTGACTGTTAAACTAACCATCATGTGATATTTTGGATAACCAAGACTCCTCCCCCCCAAAAAACAGCTGAAAAAGTTAATGAGAAATGGGTATTTAGGTACTATCACTAAAACTAGAGTCGACATTGTATTTGTGATAGATTAAATCTTTTGCTCTACTATAGTCTAAACTAATGATGATAGCTTGAAGAATTTTGAGTTGAAGAGGATTTCAATGAAGATTTATTTTTTTCTATAATTACTGCAAGTGAATATATATGCATGGATATGAAATGACACCTCCAGCTTTCCTAGGGACCAAGAAAGATACTAAACCAATGAAAGCTTCGAGAGAATGAATCAACTCACAGAAGACAAATTTATGTGAGGAAGGAAGAAGTGCATTCACCATTCTGAAAGAGAGGAGACACTTGGCGAGAGTGTTAATTACGTGTCTATCACACGGCCCTCTCCACCGTAATTATTTCCTTATACTTCCGTCCTCTACATCTGCCTGTTTCCTCTCTCTAAAGCACAGCTCGGCATGTAACAAGACTGTCTTTAAAGTCCCCAATGGTTCCTTCTTCTCCAAGTTAAAGCCTTGCAGTGTAGGACTGAAGGCTTTCCAAAATATAGCTGCACTCCTTGTTTTAAATCTTACACTTGTCTCTTTACTCCCCTAACTGCACCCAAGCATGATGCTTCGTGGTTTTCCAGATAGTTCTGAATGATATTATCTCTACCTCTCCCTCCATTGCTATCCTATAATTTCCTCATCACATACAAATCTAATGTCTACCTGCCAATCATGGCCAAATTAAAACATTACTTTTCTAGATTATATTAAATTCCAGCATAAAAATTGGAGAGGGGTTAAGGCTGTTGAGAGCACTTGCTGCTCTTCCAGAGGACCCAGTTCAACTTCCTAGTACCCACTGTAATTCCACTTTCAGGGAATCCAATGCCCTCTTCTGGCCTCTGTGGATACTGCACACAGACATAATATGAATACATATATTCAGGCAAAATACATACAATATAAATAAATCCTTAAAAAACAATCACAACTTAACCTGGGTTAGTTTACACATTTACAGAATTGTGTCATCTGAAACACCATTAACTCAAGATTCACCTAGATCCAGATTCTCAAATGATATCAGGAATCTGCATATGATTTTATTAATTTGTTTAATTAAGTGTTTGATTGTGTTATGTATGTGTCTGCAGTGCATGTACCATATATGCATATATTCATTTCCAAGCACTCATAGAGACCAGATGAGCACATCTGGCATTCTCCTGTATCACTTTCTTATTCTTAGATACTCTCTTATATAGTGAATCTGGTGATGAGCTGGCTTCCAGCTCACCCCAGCAATCCTCCTGTCTCCATCTCCCACAATGTTGGGGTTACAGCCATGCCTGGTTTTTTGCATGAGTCCTGGACTTTAAACTGTAGTGTTCATGACTGCATAGCAAACATCTTATCTACTGAGCTGTTTCCCAGCCCCAGTGATCTGTACTTTTCCATCTCTTTGCTTCTTATACCTTGTGTAGTCTTGAATCACCAACTTCTTTTGAGAGATAAAAATGGCTATTGAGAGCCCTGACAGTGTGCCTTACTAACTTACCAACCCCAGCAAATGAGAGAACCCATTTGCCAATGTAGCCAGGCCTGGGTAGGGCTCCCACAATGACCACTGGGTCATATAGCCATCTGGGAGATAATTTTCATAGCTGAACAATATAGTGCTCTAACAGGCTGAGTCAAGTCTAACACTGGGAATGGGTTCAGTTTCATCCATAATATACACAGAGGGAGAGTGGGTGGCTGCAGAAGGAAAAGCAGGTCCTCCAAACAGAGAAATGGGAAATGCCTGCTTGGCTAGCACAGATCTGAAGGTGTACCTCAGACTATTCTTCTGGCTGGAAGTAATATCTTATTAAAATCCCCATGACTCTATTCCAAGTGCCTTCCTCTCACTTCCCAGTGATCTCGGCACACATTTCATTTCCCTTGAGCCCTTTGAGATCCTAGAGAAGGAGCAAAGCTCTCTTCATTTTGCTTCCCACTGCCTGACAGGATTGTTAGTCTGTTTTGTTTATTTTTTCTCAACGTGGAAATAAAAATTGCATTTAACTTCTTTGAATATCCTTCAAATAGACAGTATAACAAGATACATATGCATATATATATATATATATGTTCTCTTCTCACATTGAAGATTTTTTAGTCTGCTATATAATCAGTCATTGAGTGGATGAATGGGTGTACATAACAGAATATCAATTATCAACATTCAAATCTGTCACCCAAATGATCCCTTTAAATGCCGTCTGATGGAGGACTGCTTCCCACACCAGTTTTATACAGCTGGAGCACATACATACCCGGTTATTTTCCAGTTTGCAGTTTCCATGTGGGACGAATCAGAGCCAGAGCACTGTGGGAAGGAGCAAATCAGACAGAGCTCACTTAATCATCTCATGTGAGAGAACAGGCTCAAAGCAACAGGGTGATTAGACCATGAGAATGTAAGTGAGAAGTGATGATGGCAGCTGGAAATGAATGAATCACGAAGTAACTGCCAAACTGACATGAGTGCTAGGTCAGCTTTGGTGGGGTATACTGAATAATTACACGCTTTTCCTTATTTAATTTTGCAATGATCTTTCAAACTCCAGTTTCTCTCCCTCTTCTGTGAAGGGGAAAGATCTCAGGCTCAGAAAGGTGAAAGGGTTTGCCAGAGGTGACTCAGCAGCTAGTGATGTCTGGATCCCATAATGTTTTGTTCTGAATTTAAAGCATAAGTCCTCAGGCCATCATGGCCACTATGTTCAGAGACACCTCCGATGAGTGTATTATAGTTTGTCCTGGTGATTTCCACCACCACACAGTCCCTGTTTCTGAGAAGGGAAGATGTGTTCCCATTTGACACTCAGAGTTGAAGGGTCCGGTTGATCTAAATAGATCATGGGACTTGCCAAGGGGGACACAGTGACCAAGCTAGCCCATGAGCCTGTCTCTGTATGAAATAGAACCTTGGTTTCTAACAACTGCAAGAAATCTTATCCACTGTCCAAGCCTCCTCTTCCAACCTAAGGTTTTGTCTGCTGTGACTTGCAAGGTGCACCCTGACCCCGAACATCTTCTTCATAGAGAATGGTCTGCTCAGAGGGGTCTGAGCATGCTTTGGACCTGTGTGCTGTGGAGAATGGGATTTATTTGGGAGAGTCATAGAATCTGCACATGCAGTAACTCTGCTATAGGCCAGGTGCCAGAGACCTCCCCATCCAGTGTCTAGTATTGTTTTTCTCCATAATCAGCTGTTCAGCTAATTATACTCTCTAAAAAGCATATATGTCACTGTATGGTATCAAATCATGAGGAACATAACATGATCAGCTGGGAGCTGGGTAGAAAGAGCTGTATGCTGTGTTCTCTGGAGTTATTTTGACCCTCTTTCTTTCCAGTAAGTGCCCAATTTGTCCTACCTTGACTGACGAGTATATTCAAGATAAAGAGAGATGACCTGGTGAGGACCTCTGTTCCTTTTTGTAAACACATATCTATATTTCTTTAATTGTGGTCACTCCTTCCTTTATTATAATGCAGTAATTGCTTATCATTGAAGGCTACAGGAACCCTTTTTCAGAAATACATATTTTGTGCTTTGAGCATATTGCCTCCACACCCTGCTAGCCTCTCTCTGTCTCCATTAATTCTCTTAGTTCAAGATTATTTCACTTCCTTTTTCACATTGAGTTTGAGTGTGACAGAATATTTCATGGTCCTGTTGTGTGTGATTCAAGGACCTTGGGTGATGGCCATTCAGTCACCAAACATTTACTTGGAATAGTAGTCCTAAATTTGCTGTCTAGTGCCAAGGAAGATTAAAGACACAGACTCTCGTTGCAGTATGCAAAATAGAGGTAAGCTTTATTAAGAGGAATTGCAAAACAAGTAAGGTATTGAGGCAAGAAAAGAACAGAGAGAGTGAGGGCTAGAGCGAGAGCGAGAGAGAGAGAGAGAGAGAGAGAGAGAGGCAAAATAAGAAAAATCTTTGAACTTCTTATCTAGAAGGGCTTTTGGGGGGGCAAGAGATAAAGGACAAAGGATGAAGTGATAGCTGTGAGCTTGGCTGGAGGCTACACTACACAGTGCACTGCTCAATCCAGATGATCGCACACCTTTTACACACTGCCTCTGTCTGCCCATCTCTGCTTTATACTTCTCAGCCATTCTTCTTGCCTGTCTGCTCTATTTAGCCCTGACTGTTGACCTCGCAGGTAGATTGTAGCTTTGCCATGATAGGTTAATTTTGTCCCAGTCACCAAGATGTCTCTCTTGGTAACTTAGTATCAAATACTAGCTTCTTGCTTGTGGGTGGATTGTGTGTTCTCCTAGATGGAAGCCTCTTACAATTTGTTCTATTACAATTATCTATGTTACAAGCAGGTCTATGTGAAAACTGGAATGGTTGGCCAGCAAGCACTGGGGATCCACTGATCTTTGCCTCCCCTGTACTGGAAGTAAATAATGGTAGTCACCCTTCAGACATTGTTTCCAAAATCTGTTCATTCTCTTTAAAGAGTCAAGTTATGCTCATGGATCTCACAGGAAGTTCCTGCACCATGTTGTGTACCCAGACATCTGGGCTCTGATGCACATGGCCCCTCTGCTTCTTCCAGCCCCCCAGAGGTCCATTAAGTGATATACTTGTTTCTGCAGATGAGAGAAAGTGGAGGGAAACCCTTGACTTTTATCTACTTACAGTTCCAGAGAGAGTGGTGGGAAAAACAAACATAAGAGAACAAAGCATCTCATTATGCTGATTCCTTAATGATCCACCAATCTATCCATGGTGCATCTTATTAAAGATGATGGAGAACTCTCTGAGGATGCATCTGCTGTATGACAGAGCCTTACTCCACAGCAGGCCCAGCTGTCACTTCATTAGCCAGAAACTGGACAGTCTTTGTGAAGTGGTTCTTAATTCATTAGCACTAAGTGGGGAGATTGATTTACAAGGATTAATGATCTGCCACTCTCATCAAAGGGCCTCCGCTGGGAGACCTCCCACTGAGGACATCTCAGGTCTTCAGATCCTGTGGTCAATTCAGTTAATGAACATTGATTTCAGTGACCTTATGGCCCTGATTTTAAGGTGACATCATTTAGCAACAGCTTTTTGAAGAAAAGTCTTCTTTTAAAGGGGGTAATACACATAACATATGAGCAATATATCACTTGGGTTATCTATATAGTGTATACAGTACATATTACAGCATAATTTATTCACTATGTAATGATACTGTGCTGAGGTTTTAATATTAGCATACATTTTAATGTAATGTATTATACTGGCATTCATCATACACTAATATATAATCCTAGTTTGAAATAATAAGGCATGTACATAAAATACACATACAAATGTGATGGTTAATATTGATTGCCATCTTGACTCATTCCAGAGTCACAGGGAAAACAGGTTCCCACACACAATTGGGAAGCATCTCTTGATTAGTTTAGAAGCATGTCTTGATTAGAGTTGCCCTATGTGTGGGTTACACCCTTCCCAGACATAGCAGATTATTATCTCTTTCTGAAAACCTGATTTTAAGTAGCAGCACCCACCAATCTCTGTGGCATAAATACTCTACCATGCTCAGTCCAGTTGTCTTCACGGAGATGCCCACCACTGGCATTCTGAAGAGAGCTCTGGATAGTTATAGTTTTTTCTTTCTCTCTTGTACTTCCTCTCTCTGTTGCTTAATCAGTCTCCTCAGACTCAACTTGTTAAACTAATTTAAAAGAATGAATTTCCATTTTTAAAAAATATCTTCTTTTGTTTTTTCCTCTAGTAATTTTAGCTATCTATAATGTAATTTAACTTTGATTCTGTGTTCATTATCATTTTGTTAAAACATTTAATGTTTGAGGTTTAACATTTAATTTACTTTATGTTTCTGTACAAATCAAATCAGGATTATATATACTCATTGGCATTGTTTTAGCCACATGTCACAGATTATCACTTGATACTCTCAGTTATAAAGATGTCATGGTTTATTCTATGCCTTGCTTGAGGTATTTAAACATGGACTTTTTTGAGGGGAGAAGCTTTTAAGGGGATTTTAAATTACATTTTAAGTTTTAAATTAAAAGATAATTACATTATTGCCCCTTCCCTTTTCCCCCTCCAACCCATTCCATGTACCTACTTTGCTCCTTTTCTAATTCATGTCTACCTTCCCTTTGGTTGTTATTGTTACATATGTGCAGGTGTGTGTGTTGTGTGTGTGTGTGTGTGTGTGTGTGTGTGTGTGTGTGTGTGTAAATACATAAAGGCAACCTCCTGAATCTATTTAATGTTGCATGTATGTCTCTGAGTTCAGGGTACTGGATAATCAATTGGAGGGTTCATCTCTGGGGACTACTCCCTCTCTCAGCAGACGTTAGTGGTCTATAGGTCTATAGGTCTATAGGTCTAATGTGGGACCTCATGAGATTTTTCCCTTCCACATTAGCATGTCTACAGAAGTTATCTTTGTTCAGGCAGCCATATTGTTGAGGTATCATAGGTGAAGCTTCCCTGTCATTTCTGGGAAACAATTCCACAGCAAATTTCCTGTTCCTTTGGATCTTATTGCATTTTTTTGATAATTATTTTTTTATTTAAATGTGAAAGAAGCTTGTTTTGCATGTCAATCCCAGTTCTCTCACCCTTCCTCTCATCCTCCCCTGTATCCCCCACCAACCCCCATCCCATTCCCTTTCTGCTCCCCAGGGAGGCCTTTTGTGGGGAATCTTCAAAGTCTGCCATATCATTTGGAACAGGGCCTAGGCCCTCCCCATGTGTCTAGGCTGAGAGAGTATCCCTCTATGTGGAGTGGGCTCCCAAAGTCCATTTGTTTACTAAGGATAAATACTGATCATCTAGTAACTGATGGAAGCAGAAACAGACACCCACAGCTAAACACTGAGCCAAATTTCTGGAATTCAGTTGCAGAGAGAGAGAGAGGATTAATGAGCAAAGGGGTAAAGACCAGGCTGGAGAAACCCACAGAAACAGTTGACCTGAACAGGGCAGAGCTCATGGACTGATATCCTAGACTGATAGCTGGGAAACCAGCACAGGACCAACCCAGACCCCCTGAACATGGGTATTAGTTAAGAGGATTGGGCAGTCTATGGGGTTTCATCTTACTGCATTTTTGTTCTTCTGTCGAGATGTTCCCTGAGCCTTAGGTGCAGAAGTTGTGTTGTACATGTATGTAACAATTATGGTTGGCCACCCTGTGAACATTTGTTCTCTACATTTTGTGGTTTTTTTTGCAACGGTCCCCTATCTATGGCAAAGAGAAGCTTCTTTGATGTGGGGTTAGAGCAACACTTACTTGTGAGCATAAGGATAAATATTTAGACTATGTAATCAATTATAATAGTTCAGGGAACTGGAAGTAGGTGGTACTTCTCTAGGCTTCATGTCCTCAGGAGTCATTGGTGCTTGACTACGTTTCCAGTAACAGGTATGATTTCTCTCCTGTTGTGTAGGCCTTTAGTCCAATTAAACAGCTGTAGATTATCACCAAAATATAAATGCTACTATTGCACCCTTAGGGATATCATGATATGATGGTCATTGCATGTCATAGTCATCACAGCTGAATAGGACCAATTAAACAGCTGTAGATTATCACCAAAATATAAATGCTACTATTGCACCCTTAGGGATATCTATATATTCATTGCATGTCATAGTCATCACAGCTGAATAGGACCAATTAAACAGCTGTAGATTATCACCAAAATATAAATGCTACTATTGCACCCTTAGGGATATCATGATATGATGGTCATTGCATGTCATAGTCATCACAGCTGAGTAGGACTGTTGGTTGCTTTCATCCCTGAGGAAGTTTATATGGTACCTTATAGTTCTCTGAAAACTTCTCTTCAGAGGGGGAGCTTTCAGGCCAGATTCAGTTAGGATCTTCAGAGTCCTGTGTTTGAAATGTGCAAAAGCAAATGCTGAATCCCAGGGGCCCATGTTCTCTGCCTCTACTGTGTTGGAATTACATGCACAGACTATGCCAAATATTTTTTTTTTGTATGGACTTTGGGGATCTAATTTGAATCCTTGAACTGACAGAGCATACTGACTAAACTATCTCCCTAGCCCCTATAAGGTAAATAAATTCTAATGCCTAAACCTCCATTGAAGACAATAAAAACAATAAAAAATATTCAATTATATTATGTCAGCCATAGTAAGCATGCCAGGAATACAGATGAAAAAATGTCTGGAAGTAGCTCCCATTTCTGCCTGCTCAGAACACTATGAAAGTTAAAATTCATCTAAACAAGAACATCATTAAACAGAACAGTTTTCAAAACAGAAATTTGCAACTCTGAGAGCATCTTACAGTGCCTCCATTTAAAGAGACATACAGAATCACTGACATAATGTTGCTATTGTTTGAGATTCTTCACTGGAATTTGCAGAGCTGGCTCAGTCAGTAAAATGCTTACTAGGCAAGCAATAGGACTTGAGTTTGGATTACCAGCACCCATGTGAAAAAGCCAGGTGTGGTGGTACACACCTGAAATCTAAGATGACAGAGGCAGAGACAGACAGGAGGATTGCTGAGGCTTTATAGCCAGCAAGCCTGGCTGAATCTATGATATTCGGGGTCAGTGAAAGACCCTGCCTCAAAATAAATAAAAATAAAAATAAAAAAAATGGCTGAGTGACTGAGAAAGACACATATGCACATAAAGGTTTTTTTCTCAGAGCTTTGCTGTTTTTCTTGTCTGATTCATGTATCTCTTTCTTGTTGTAGTATTTGGCGTCTTCTAGTATAATTTTAGCTTTGTCTACCGGTGTGTGTGTGTGTGTGTGTGTGTGTGTGTGTGTGTGTGTGTGTGTGTCAGTGTTTCCTTTCCACACTTTAATGCCCTGTTGGCATGAACTCTAAATTTTATCAGTTTTATGGCTTGGGTAAATTGTTCTTTTGGTGACAATGTAGCATTCCTTTTTATGTCTAGTAATGAGATCTGCTTTCTAATTTAAATTATTTCCATTTTAAATTTGCTCCCCAGCTCATTTGCATTTCAACTTAATTTCAGGAGTGTTTTAATAATATTTTTAATATGTAGGTCATAAGTTTTGCTGGTTTTATCCACCTTGCTAATATGTCTTTTAATTGATCTAATTTGGTTATCTTCATTGTGGTTCTGCTGTGTGTAGGTTACTTCTATCCTTCAGCACTGTTTGTTTGTTTTTGTTTTTTTCGCTTTCCTCTTTCCCCCTTTCTTCTTTGCCTTTTGAATTCCATCACTTTTATGGCTATCTGGACCAAGAAGTGACTTCTGGCATGTTTTATCATCTATTGTTTCTTTTATGTCCTTATCAAATTAAGATAGTGGTATTACTCAGCACTATCTTCCCAAAAGCAAGGTGAATCCTACAATGAACACGACCTAACCAAGCAGTTAGTTTTCCATTCCTTTCATTTCTTATCTGATGTTGATCAGGTGGCTTCTAGCCTTGGAGAACTTACCAGATCTCCCAGGGTTGTAGAACAGTTTCTTCCAGGATCTAACCTTCCATCTTGGAAGGAAGCTTAAGACACAGGATGTTAAAAGGAAGGTTAAACAACAGGCTTTTCTAAGCAAAGGTAGACCGTTCTATTCTACAAGGAAGCTCCTTAGGCTCAAGAAATAAATGACTCATAGAGTTCAGAAAGTTCCCAAAACTGACCAGATTCACTAGGCCCCTTGCTTGCCAAGCTTTTATAAGCAATAAGGATTGCTGAGTGACACACTTAGACAAGCAAAACTTCCTGGAAAGTGCAGAGATCAGCTGAGCCACTTAAAAGAGGTTCAAACCAAATGAGCCACCAGGAAAGGGCACTCACCAACCCGTTGAGCTGCCTGTTGCTTCTGGGCAGTGTGCTCCTGGTTTCTGGCTTTCTTGAGCTAGCGTTGACTGTGGTGGTTTAGCCATCTTTGAGTAATTTCTGGTTCTGCAAATAACCCCTCACCCACATTCCTATAAGCCCAATAAAACTCACTGGTTCACCAAGTTTGACTTTGGTGGTACCAATGCTTCAATCTGTTGTCAGTTTCCTATCTGGAGTGAATAGATATTTGTTTACATCTTCCTGGGGATAGGGTCACATAACACTCAGCTTCCTTTGGGCCAGGATCTTTGACTGTTCCATGGTACCAGGGCCTTGTTTCAGTCAGGAACAACCAGTAGATAGCTTAGAAACACTGATGGGAGCTGGGCTATGTCTTTCATTGACTCCCCAGGCCCTCAGCTCTGACAATATTTTCAACCTATCCATGTTGCTGCATCATGTTGAAGTATTTCTTTGTAATAATGAAGGGACCTTATCCCACCCTTGAATCTTAGGCTAAAAACTTCCCCGCTTCTTGCAGAGAGACACATTGGTGCAGTTTGCATTAGAAACTCAACTCAGGCCACCATCCACTGCAGGTTCAGAGCAGCCATGGCTCTGGTATTTCTCTTGAAATACATTTCTAACCTCTTTCTGATCCTTTGATTTTGAAGTGCCACACTACCCACTGATCCTCAAATCTATGTCATATGTCAGTGTTACGTGTTTGGAGAAAAAGGAAAGAAAAGGCATCACATCTTCCTTTCAAACTAGTTGATAGATTTTAAAACAGTAAGGTTTGTTTTCTAAGTTGGTATTTGCTTTTAGTCATAATACCTTTTCATAATTTTTTTTACTATTCTGCATTAGTTATGATAAAAACAGTTTTCATTATACTTTTACATATAATGTACTCCATGACCTTCTCTTGCCTCTTCCCACTTCTGCTGACCCCCTTACTCTTCTTAACTAGTTTGTATCTATTCTCATTTCTTTCTGTATTTTTGTCTTAGGGAAGCTAATGCAGTCTATTAAGGATGCTTATAGGCACATGACCAACTCTACAGTGCTGAAATATCTGGTGGTCTTGCCCCCCAAGTGGCCATTAACTATCTATGAGTCCTCATGGAAGGGTGATAGTTTTCATTAAAATAGAATTATGGAGGGAGATGCAGAAATTACTTATCAGGTGAAATGCAAGACGAGCATTAATACCTTAATACCTTAACTTGTATCCCCAGCATCCACAAAAAGATTTTTCCTGATGGTGTGCATTTTAAACCCCAGTGCAAGGGAGGTAGAGACAAACAGATCCACATAGTTCACTGGATAACCAGTGTAGACAATCAGTGAGTTCTTAGTTCATTTAGAGACTAGAGTAGAGAGTGATATAGGAAGATATCAACTGTTGACTTCTGAACTCCAAACCAGGCACATGTGTGTACATGCACATTCATATATGCACTTACACACAAGTTCAAAAACAGAATTAAATATTTTAATTCTTAATATATGTCACTATTGATTAAATACACTTGTAATAGTTTTTTTATGCTGACTATTCTATGAGCTCTACTATGCCACCGTAATTTATGCTACACACTATCTGCAAGGTGTTTTTGTGTCTGTTTCCTATCATCTGACTTCATCCTTCCTATGTCACATCCTACCTCTAGACCAACTCAACCCCACATAGATTGCACCAAGATCAAGCGTGGTGAGTCTGCCTGATCCAACCCTCCATGTACCCCTCCCAGTTCTCAGAGTTAGATTCGGTATCCCACACAGTGCCCATGACTAGTATGATCATCTATAGCCCCTATCCAGGATTTGGCCAGGATATACATACTGTGTATATCCTTCTACATCCACACCACATTTAACTCTCAGACCCAACCCAGACCAACACAACTTATGCTCTGTCTCAGTCTTTTGTGTCGACATCAGATACAGAACTGACAAAAGAAGTCCACATACCCAAGTCTCATCACAAAATTACAAATAGTGTGACATAATAAGGCAGTACCTACCCCCACTCACCCCAACATGTGCACATGTGCCCAAATCCACTAGTCTCATAAATATGGTTACCAATGATAATTGCCTAGATGAATTGCAGGACATTGGATTTAAAAGAATAATAATAAACTTAAAGGAATTTAAAGAAAACACAAACAGCCCAAAGACCTTGAAAAGAATAGCAATGCCCAAAACATCACAAACATAAGGCTGAGGAAAAGAGAATCCAGGATTTGAATACCAAATTCAATAAAGAGATAGAATTGTCGAGAAGAACTCAAGCCGAACAGAAGATGGAATTAAAAATTCAATAACCTAACCTGAATAGAAGACTCAAAGAAAAGCCTTATAAAGAATTAAGTTGTAAGGGATGAATCAAATGGAAGGTAGATTGTGAAGACTCCAAGAGAAAGTAGAAGAATTAAACCACACAAGCAAATAAGGTGGAAAAAAAACTGCAAATAATAGAAAATGAACACACAGGAACTATGGGGCACCATGACAAAGACAAATGCCAGATTATAGGCATGCATGATGAAGAATTAATGGCACAGTCCAGTTCTTCAACAAGATCCTAGAAGACAAATTCCTCAAACTAAGGAAAGGCACACCCATACAAGAAGTACATCACATATCAAATAGGCAAGACCAGACATGAAAATCTCCACATAAAAGAAACTCCCAAGGCATATCATAGTTAAAAAACCAAATACACACAACAAAGAAAGGACATTGATACCTACAAGAGAAAAGCACAAGTCAAATATGAAAGGCAACCCATCAGTAAAATAAGTGATTTTTCAATGGAAACATTGAATGCCAGAAGATCTTGGAAAAATGCATTCCCAGTCCTAAAAAACTATAATGCCTAGCCCAGACCCATATGCCCAGCAACACTGTCTACCACAAATGAAGGGGAATGAAGAACCTTGCCCTATCCAAACAAACTAAATAAAATTTATAACCAGTAGACCAACCCTAAATACAGTATTGGAAACTTTGGACTGAATTGAGGAACAAACATAGCCATGAGGCTGCAGTGAAGTTATAATTGCTGAAAAAATTATGTCTAAGAATGCAAATAGCAAAAACAACAATTACAGCAATGCCTGCAATCAATACCTTTCAATAGTAATTTTAAGTAATAATGACCTCAATTCTGTAATAAAAAGATATAGACTGGCAGAACTGATTAACAAACAAAATCAATGGGTGTTATCCCATTGAGGCAGGTGCAACATAAACAAGACACTAGATCTAATAAATCATATAAATGGACTTAAAGGCAGGCATTTCATGATCATCTCAGTAAATGCAAAAAATGACTTTGACAAAATCCAATATGCTTTCATGAGAAAAATTGTAGTGAGAGTAGGACTGGAGGGAGCATAACTCAATAAAAGCTATATATGACAAACCCACAACCACCATTATCCTAAATGGAAAGAAAAAACTTGAAACAACCTCATTAAAAGTGAAAAGGAGACAGAGCTGTTAATTATTCTTACTCATTTTTAATTTAGTGCCTGAAGCACTAGCTGGAGCAATAAGACAAGAGAAGAAAATTAAAGGGATACAAATGAAAAAAAGAAAGTTATCTCTAGTTGCACATAAAAATACATATATATATATATATGTAAATGAAAAAAGAGGAGATAAATATGAGGGGGCTCATGAAAGGTTTTACAAGGAGGAACCATATAATTGAATTTTAAATGTTTAAATAACATACAAACTTGCTAGCATGTCACTCATCCTCATCATTATCCTACAAGAATAATGGGCATTGTCAATTCTTTTGCTGTCAGATAATAGGCACCTTTGCATAGCTGTCTTCAGGTCCTGTAATGCTGAGCATCATTTAATATGAATGCTTGTGTTGATATACTGTGACTTGCAGGTTCAGTGTTTACCAATTTCCCACTGGATTTTTTTTTTTTTGCCCTTCTTCATTGATGTATGACTCATAGATGTGTTCTTTATGCACACACAGCATACTTCCTCCCAAATTATTGTTCTCCAACTGTGTGTTTTGTGTTGTGCCTACAGTTTAATTTGATTTAATTTGATGTACTCTCTTATTGGTGGGAAGTAGCCAAATACCTATCCCAGCAGAAATTCCTGATATATAAAAGCACAGGAAAATTAATCAAAGTAGTTTTAGTTCTGATAATTTTGCATGGATTATTTATGTGGTGTCTGCTCTCTGGAAGGCAAAGGGCTTTAAATATTTCATTTGAATATAACCACAAAGCAACTACATGTGACACGGTAATCCTTAGTTAGCAATGGAAGACACATGTTAGAGAAGTTGATTGAGTTATGTAAATTCTAGCTGCTATGAGAATATTTATTCAAAGCCATTTTTACTCTCCAGGGCTACTTATGCTGTTGCTCACTCCTTCTATCCTATAAATCCAAGTCCAAGAGTAAAAATCTAAGTAGCCACCAAAGGGAGAGCAGAAGCCCAAATGTGAAGAGGCCAAGTCACAAGCAGTGGTACCCAACATATTATTCAAGTCTCAGATGCAGAATAGAACTTTCTATCATCAATATTTGTGTTCAGTGGACAGAAGGATGCCCCATAAACAAGCACACACACACAGCTTTCTGTGTGTATGTGTGTGTCTCTGTCTCTGTCTCTGTCTCTGTCTCTGTCTCTCTCTCTCTCTCTCTCTCTCTCTCTCTCTCTCTCTCTCTCTCTCTCTCCCAAGCAGGGTTTCTTCACTTGGTGTCCTCGTTGAGGTGGTAATCTCTGAAATACCTGCACAAACAGCTTGAGTAAAGATATCCCAGATGTCAGGGCTCTTGTGTCCTCATTTCAGAGCTTATTGCAAAGTTGTAGTTGTATAATCAATTCTAGTAAGAAGCAGGAGTGTGGGCTAATGAAATAGAATACACAAAAGGAGAGGAATCCATCTACCCATGGTTAACCGAATTTTGACAAAAGCATCAATGCCATTCAAGAATCTTTCAGCAAATAGCACTGAGAATTTTGGTATCTACACAGAAGAGAATATGTAGCCCTGCTTTGCATCCATATACATTTTTGGATTATATTAAGCCCAAGTTTACTTAGTATAATAGCAGTTATAAAGATAACCACAGAAATACAGGTAGTTTAAATTTAATTAAAATACTAACTAGCTGAGTGGTAACGGCACATACCTTTAATCCCAACTTGGGAAGTAGAGGCAGGCAGATCACTGGGTTTCAGGCTAACCTGGTCTACAGAGTGAGTTCTAGGGCAGTTGAAACTGTAAGGAGAAACCTTGTCTTGAAAAATAAGGGAAAACCCCCACTAACCTTGGGCTGAAGAAATGACTAAATGGCTAAGAGCACAAGCTCTTCTTGCAGAGAGCCTGTTGTCAGTCCCTAGCAGCCACATCAGGCAGCTCAAACCACCTACAATTCATAATGATCAAGGGATCCACTGTCCTCTTCTGGATACCATGGGCACCCACTCACATAAGCACATACACTCACAAAGGTACAACTAAATGAAAACCAAGTATTTAAAAATATCAAGCTTCTAAAAATAAAGGACCCTATCAAGAAGTGAAAAGACAATCTATAGAATGGCAGAAAATACTTGCAAATGATATATTTGATTAAAGATCTGAAAGCACAGACTGATTAAAGATTTGAAAGCATAGTCTCAAATCAATAACAAAATACCACTCACCCATCAAAATATAGGTAAAAGATTTGATGAGACATTTTTTCAGAGAAGATTTACAATAGTCATCACATAAAAAACTTCCTCCAGTCAACCAATCAATAGTCTTTAGGGAAATGTCAATCAAAAGCCCAGAGAGGTACCACTTCACAAGCCCTGTGCTGCACACCTGGTAGCAGAAGTCAGAGAGGATATGTGAAAACTATGATCCTGAGACATTGTTGATGCAAACGAAAATGGTTCAGCTATAATTGTTCCTCAGAAAGTCAAGTATGATATTTCTACATGACTTGAATTTCATTCCCTGGTGTGTATATGCATATGTGTGTGAAGATATATGCATATGAATGTTCATAGTGGCTTTACTTATAGGTCAAAGAAATCAGCTGGGGAGATGGCTCAATGAATGAAAATACTTTCTGCACAAACACAAGGGCTTTAGTTCAAATCCACAGAACCCAAGGATGTAGTATCACACACATTCTAAGTCCAAGACCATTGGAAATGCTGGGGAGTGTGGAGACAGGAGGATAGCTGCTGTTTAATGGCTACCAACCTAGCTCCAGGTTCACTAAGGGACCATGTCTCAAGGGAATAATGTGGAGCATGATGAAGAAGGACACCTGACATCCTTCTCTGGCCTTTATACATATAAAGTATACACACACACACACACACACACACACACACACAGAGAGAGAGAGAGAGAGAGAGAGAGAGAGAGAGAGACAGAGAGAGACAGAGAGAGACAGAGAGAGACAGAGAGACAGAGAGAGAGGAGAGAGAGAGAGAGACCAGAAAGAAAAAACAACTACAAAAAACAAAAACTATAACTAGCCAAAAGTTCTATCAGCTTATACACAAATAAACAAATGTTGTGCATATATAGAATGGAAGGAACTGGACCATAATAAGGCAGTCTGGAGTACTGACAGATGAAATCAGAATAAATAAACCTTGAATATGTCATAGCTAAGAGATCAAGATGGACAGTAACTGTCGTGTATATGATTCATTTACTTTAAAGATCTGTTATGGGAAAATCCACAAACAATAATGGGTTGTTATGGGTAATCAATGAGTTGAGCAAAATATCCCATACTTTTTTTTTTTAATTAAGAAGCTATTGAGGAGAGAAAGTTGACAAGCAAGGAGGTTGTGTTGGGGTGGAGGAGGAAAGCTAGGAATAGGGATGAATTAGAAAAAGGTATAACGATGCATATGTATGAAAATGCCTTATTTAAATTCATAAGTTTTTATCCTAATTATAAAATTAATTTAAAGTGAATTAAAATGATAATAACAAGGTAAAAAGGAATGCTCTGGAATTCAACATTTTGATGGAAAGCCACCGAACTATATAATTTAAAATGATGAAGTCTGAGTTATAGAAATTGAATCTCAATAAAATTAGAAGATGAAAGAAGAGCTGCAAAACCAATAAAACATATATCCTGTAGAGTAAGTTAGACCCAAAGAGCAGCAACCCAGTCCCAAAGAAAGTGAGAATCAGGTAATAAAAGCAAGACTGGAAAGCACCAAAGTTGAATAAGAAGGTACATATGAAAAAAATAATAAAGTTAATTAATACATCCTGCCAAGGGGAAGAAAAAAAAAGAAACAATCACCAAAGGATAGACACTGGATTATTGAGTTATATCCTACAAAACTTTAAAAATGTAGTGTTTTATGGGCATTAGCTCAGTTCAAACAAAGTAGAAAAATCCCCAGAAAATATAACTTTTCAAAATAGATATAAATAAAACTAGACTTGCTGGATATTACAATGTTTTGAAGTATACAGATACAGTTATTATAAATTTTGATCCAAAGGAAGGTGGTTTTTTCAGTAGGCTCAATTGTAAATACTTCCACATAATGTAGAAAAGATAGTAACAATTTTAACACACATATATAAAGGTTGTTAAGTAGCCAGTATGGCTTGCTACACTTACAAACATCTAGATTTGATTCCCAGCATCTATTATTTTAGCTCTAGGAACTCCAACAGGACTTCTGGCCCCTGTAGGTATGCATGTACACACACCCCACCATATTAAAATTAAGATCTTTAAATAAAAAGATAATACATCAATGCAGTAGCAAAGTTGCCATCAGCTGGATAGATACACTGATGGACAAGGTAGATAATCAAAGAGGTTCATGCCCTGAATCTCCAGATATTCTGTATGATGTGATGGTAAGGGCTGATTGCCAACCTGAGCCAATCTAGAGTGATCTGGGAATAGAGTTTCAGTGAAGAATTAACTGGGTTAAATTGGCCAACAGGCATACCAGTGATGGATTTTTCTTAGTGTGGGGTGAAAAACTCACACTGAGTGTGGCTGGAATTGTTTCATGGGTAGGTACAAGACTAGAGGAGGCAAGCTGAGCAGAAAGCATGCATCCATGTCTGTGCTCTTGACTGTGCATATAATGTGGTCAGCTGTCCCAAGATCCTCCACTGTGATTTCTCAGCAGTTGTAGGCTATAATGAGGAAATGCAGTGAGGGACTGTAACTAGGAAATGTGAGCTAAAACAAACCTTTCCTCTGAGAATCACCTTTGGTTGGGGCATTTTACCACAGCAGTAGAGAGGAAACTAGGACAGATGGCAAGCCCAGATCGACAGTGACTTTGTAGATCAAGACCGTTATGGTCAGGTGGTCATAGCTCAGGGAGGGCACCCTGAAATAATTGCTCTGATATAACGTAGTCACAGTCCTTGTCAAGGGAAAAGGGGGTTAAGATGAAGGGGTGTAATCACAGATGAGAAAATGGGTGTAGAAGACCTCAGTCCAGTGCAGACTTCAGAAGCATTAGGCAAGGCATGAACACAGACAGCCTCACTTAGGGAAAGGATGAGCAACCTTCCCCCCTGGAACTGATGAGGGAACACAGCTCTGCCAACAGTTTTCTGATAGCTGATGAGAGATTCTAATGAGACAGTTACAAGATCATACATTTATGCTGTTTTAAACACTGAAGTTTGTGGTAACTTAAAAACCACACTAAAATGACTTCAAGCTAAGAGGTGACAAAATAGCAGCCATAACCCTCTCCTTGACATGAAGCATAAAAACAAATTCAACTCAAGTGACAACTTAAATAAGAAAGGGTAAATAAATGAATTTAGAAAACAACTGTCTGCCAGAAACATGGCAAGACATCTTCATGACCATGACCCTGGGATAAACAACATCCCTTAAACAGGAAAAGTCCACACATAGCACAACAAAGTGTAAAATAAAAACTTCAGTTCTAATTTCCATTTAATGAAGACATGTACAAAATAAGAACATAATAAAACGAAGTGAAAATGAATGCAAATTTTATTTCTTTAACGGGAGCAGAGTGAGGAATGCCAAGGAATAAGAAAGCAGCCTCACCTCTTATGCATGTCATGTGTGTGTGCCATATATACAAGAAACATTGTAGACAGTTTGGATGTGGTACAAACAGTGCAGCCATTAACTCACAGCAACTGTGGTGATATGCACTGGGACCTCATCAGACTGGCAAAACCATCAGTCAAGAACCCCTCTTCCTTACCTTTGAACCATTGGCTATATGGAGTCTGGGAGAGGCAGAGCTACCATCTTTGTAAATCTAATGTCGAGCACACCAGGCTCCAGTGGACAACTGTAAATCCAGTCACACAGATGGCCCTGGACCTCAGACCAAAAGGAAACACATGAACATGAGGAAGGGATTGGCATGGAAGAAGAGAGTAGATGGGAGTGGCAGAGAGGTGTATGGTGAAAGTAGTCAGCAGGCACCATGTACAAGTGTGAAACTGTGTAAGGACAGTCTAATTTTTAAAAATGCATTTCCATGCTTAAATAATAATTTAAATTTCAAGCAGAAAAGTAAAAAGAACCTTAATGGATGCTCCATCAAAGAAACTATAAGTATGACAGAATAAACTCACTGTAGCTGCAAGCAGTACTGGGTGTGTCTCTTGAATCCACAGAACAAAATAAGTCCAAAGGGAAACCGTGTGCTGAGTGCCCTGAGTGGCATAACAACCTCATGCTGCACTGTGAGTGATGTAATGACCACCTGATGAGTGCTGTGAGCTAAGGAACAATCGTGTGCTATCAGGAGTTTAAGAGTGACTATGAGGTTGCAACTGAGAAGGGCACACAATGAAAGTAAGTGCTCCTGGTAAATACCTGGAGGTTTTGCAGGACATAGGGCTGTCCACCGAGGATGTATATTCACATTAGGAAAATCTACCAAGACAGTATAACCACACCTTAGCCGTGGTCTCACTTTTCGGTTTCCATTACCACAGTCAATGTGACTTGGGAAAATTAATGGAAGATTATAGAAATAAATGTTCCTAGGTCTTCCTACATATTTGCTTTAAATTCTAATGTAGCTGTTAGGACTGTTAAAATTACATAAACGGTATGCATACCTCATTTTATATGCATGCCTATGTGTGGATATGTGTGCAAGTGTATCATGGGTAGGTATGTAGGTATGTGCTCACCTATGCATGAGCATATGGCAGCCAGCGGTCAATGTTGGGTGTCTCCCTCTAATGCTTTCCACACTACTTTCAGAAGTGGAGTCTCTCTCTCAACCTGGACCTTGATGTTTTGGCCATCTGGAGATTCTCCTGTTTCCACACTCCAAAGCTAGATTTACCCGGCTTTTACATGGGGTGAGGGGTCCAATCTCAGCTTTTTAGCTTCTGTAATTAAGCCATTCCCCCAAGGCCCTACAATTTTTCTTGCAGCGTGTATGAATAATTCAAATTACTTGGCTCACTGTTGTATTTACATAAATGTATACATTGTGTGGCAGCTGTACTCCCCTTCCTCTCTCCTGTCTGAGCTGCAGTGAAATCTCAGTAAAGTCTGCTTGGGATGTGAGGCAGTATTCCCATGGTGTTTAAACTATTGCCATGTCCTATTGTCCATTCAACAGTTGCCTCAGGTCAAACATGGATCAGAGTGATTGACTTCAGGTAACTAGCACTTTACTATGACCCAAACCATTGAAGGAGTAATGGTGACTAATTTAATATAGCATACTGTTACAGTTCTATTATATTATCTTTATCTATCTCTTATTGTGTCTAACTCATAAACTATGTTTTAGGAAGTGTGGTGGCACCCACCTTTGATCTCAGCACTATGGAAGGAGATGCAAGTGAATTACTTTGAGTTCAAAGTCATCTAGTCTACATAAAAGTTCCAGGCAAGCCAGAAATGCATAGTAAGAGCCAATCTTAACAAACAAACAATTTTAGTCTAGGTATTTGTGAGTAGGAAGTAACATAGTATGGACAGGATTAGGTAGAAGCCCCAGTTTCAGACATCAGCTTGGTATGAAGTTTCTTGGAATGGCCATGGGGAGACTACTGAGTCCATGATTTTTGGCTTTTAAGACATTCATATTATCCTTGGATTAGAAAATTGACCACAAACAAAAGAAGCCACTGAATGGGAATATTAGTAGCGGGGAAAGGTAAACCACCCTGCATCTGATATTTATTTCCCTGTCAGTCAGGGCTGGCTATTAAACTTGATATTCCAACCCTCTTTGTCTTCTACTTGTGACTACATTAGGAAACCATCTCTTTAGCTTCTTTGCTGTTCTACGTTCACCATGACATGGAAAAGACAAGTGCTAGTGTCTGGTGTCAAGAAATCTTGGAAATTAAATAACATGTGATTATAAATGTGTGGCATCAATTTCTGTAATGTTTTTAAGTGTCCCCAAGTCTCCTTCAGGATCTCTGGGAAAGATCTACATCAAGCACTTCCTCTCGTTAAAGCCACTTTTCTTCAAGTGCCTATAATCAGAATTTCTTTTCAAAAATACTTGCATAAATTTTGGTTATTCACTTTCATATTTCACTTACCTACTAAAGTAAGGTTTTCTTTTGGTACAATTATCCTTATTTTCTGTGGTACTGTATACACATATGTGCACATACACCTCTCATAGACTTCAAACTAAGCATCTATTTGTCAGAATCTAAATTCCAACACTGCACCCATTGGAAACCTTGTTCTGAACTCGTCTAACATATTAAGTGAAGTGTGACCTTCACGAATTGAGAATGCAGCTGCACATCCAGAAAGAAGCTGAGCAGAAGATAAAGATGCCACTGGGAATTGTGTAGAGTGGATGGATGACTCCAGGGCCACCCATTTTTTTCTCTCAATAACCACTCCATGCAAGGCCAGGTCAGGCATGCCCACCTCTACTTGGTACATAGGGAAAGTCAGAACAAAGAACTTGAGTGGTTTGAGTAATTGACTCAGGTTCACAAAGTTATATTGTCTTCAGACTCAAGGAAAAGGTGAAAAATAAAGAGCCTGTCTTTGTTCATGATGAAATCTGTTCTTCACTCCCCTATCCTCCAGGCTCTTTCCCAACTCAATGCCACCCTGCAGGTATGTTTTCCATGTACTTCAGATAAGAAGTAATAACAGAGCCAGCAAGATGCTTGACAGGTAAGTGCTCTTGCTGCCAAGCCTGAAGTCTTTAGGTCAATCCCTGGGACCAACATAGTTAAAGAAGAGAGCTGAGTCCAGCAAATGCCTCCCTCATGTACATTGCATGTTATACACATGTGTACCCATGTATATGTATGTATACCCATGTATACATAAATAAGTGTTAAAAACTTGTAAGGAAGTAAAAGCATAAGGATTGGGGAGGCAGATGGCTTCAGCAGTAAAGCACTTGTGCGGACATAAGAGCCTGAGTTTGGTTCTCTAATACCCACGTAAAAAACAACGTGTATTGGTATACATGTCTGCAATCCCAGACATGTGTATGTAAAGACAGGGAAACAGCTAGCCAGTTTGACAAATTGGATCCTTGAGAGACAGCATTTCAAGAAATGAAGTAGAGAGAAATTGAGGAAGATACACAATGTCATATGCCATCCTCTGCCCTCTCTATGTAGACACATGTACACACAGGTGTGTATACACACAAAAAGGTAAAATACATAAGAAAGTTTCTATGAATATACATGACTTTACAAATTAGGCTAAGAAATGAAGTTGGGTTTGGATTCATGTTGCACAGAGAATCAGGCTCCATAAATAAATAAAGATGATGTCTACAAGACAGTCTCTGCAAAGCTACAAGCAAACTGATTTGCTTAGGATGGACTGACAATGGCTGACTGGGAAACAAGAAAGAAAGGATAGGCATGATTTTTGGGACTGTAGCAAGTGACTCAACACCCTGTAGTATTTATATCAGAAGAATTGGGCTTAATTCATGAACCTCCTTAGCAGGATTTTTGTTGTTTTGTCATCTCCTGTTGAGCTGCTGTTAGGATTAGGAAGGATATAGGACTCTCTAGATGAGACAAACTATAGGCACAATTCAAATGCCAGATGTTCATTTCATTCCATTCAAACCTCTTCAGAGCATCAGAGCCATTCTCCTCACTAAACATATCTCCACGTATTTCAGAAATTTCCTTCCTAAGTGTTTCACCACAAAAAGAGCTAAAAGTTCTATGAAGCAAGGGAAAGGCATATAATTTTTTAAGACAGGGAGGGGAGTAAAAATCAAGAGTAAGAAAATAAAAACTATCACTTTTTCATTCATAAATAGGAGCTCCAATATGGTCATGAGGCACCTTGATAGTCTTCAAAATCATGGTTTCAGTGATAGTAAACTATTATGACTGGTGTCCTCTTCCCTCCAGCTCTAGATTTTATTCTACACCAAATCATGCTGGCTTTCTTTTCTGAGTCCATCTATAAACCAGATTCATCCCCTTTGTCACCTGGGTCATTCCTGGTCTTTTGGTGGGTCCAGACTTTCTACTCTCCCTATCACTACCACCAATGTGTTAGGATTCATGACTTCCCTCTTAGACTGGCAGAGATGTTGCCACATGAAAAATGCCATTCTCCCATAATGGAGGTTCTCCCTGTAATACAGCCTTATCACAGAGTGTCATGGAGTCTGTGGAGTAGTCTTACACATTCCTCTTTTGTCCCAGCCATCTGCCATTCATTATGAAACTACTCTAAAGCCATTCCAGCCCAAACATGAAAAGGCACAAGTAGCCTACTCTGGACTGAAGTCCTTTGCAATAACAAGTCTAGAGGCTATCCATGTGTCCATCAGTAAAGGCTTGGTTAAATGACCCATGATGCATTTGCCCTCTGGAGTTCAGTAAGAAGAAATTGGTGAATCTGTAAAACACTTCAATTGCTGCAACATTTTTGATATAAAACCACAGCAGAATAAGCCTGTGACATGTGTACTATCATTTAAATATTCAAGGAAAAGGAAAGACAAGCTAACAGTCAATATTTTTCAAATGGAAACATTTTCTTCAAGTAAATAGAAATCATGTCTGGGCAGAGAAGAAAGGGAAAATCTGACTCAGATGCACAGAATTGCTTGTCTCATAGTGAAGCACAAGTATTAAAAAAAATAATGAAAATCTAAAATAAAGACAAAATTCACAGCACAGCAATTGAAGGTGTTCCTCATGGGGAATGTTCAGCCATCATCCCTATGTGGGAGTTAAAGTGTCCAAGGAGAGTGACTGAATGAATACCTGAACCTCAAATGTTCCATCAGACCCAGTGTGAGAAAGCTATCCAAGTACAACCAAAGAGCCTCCCACTGCTCCAAAGTGGAAAACTTTGACTTTGAAACAAAAAAACACATGTGGATCTGAGTGTGGATGATGGTCTTTAAAACAAAACAAACAGAAATATCCAATCATTATGTTGACGGCCTGCCACCTTCAGGAGAATCACAGCCAGGAGCCCTCCTATTAATCACTAGCTCTAGTGTAGAAACCAGAGTTAATGGTGAAAATGTTCTCCTAGTTTTGCAGCCGGTGAACACAGGACAATGGATCCTGGCAATTACTTTAAGAGGAAAATGGTTCCCAGTCATGACCATTAGTGACTGCCAACATGGAGAGTACAGGTACCTCCTGAAGGGCCAGGCACACCTCTGCACTAATTTTTGGAAATTGTATTTCTTCGAGAAGCATGTTCAGCAACAACATTGACAGTCCCCAGCAGCCCTGGCCATCTACAAAATGCCCAGCTTCTCCAGTCCACAGAGAGAAGACAAGGCTATACCAGACACACTGAATAGGCCTGGTGAAAATTCCAACATGAAGAAAGTATCTTTCAATTTACACACATACACACACACACACACACACACACACACACACTATCTGAACATTGACTAGAGTCGATAATAGTAAAATATTTGAGTTTTTAAGTATGAGAATTTTGTGTCTAATATTTTTAGAAGTCTTTGATTTGAGAAATGAAAACTGAAGTGTTTACCAAGAATACATGTGATCTTGGCTTTGCTACAAAATAAATGAGACTGGAAGCAGCTGCTCTTGAGGGAACCCATACAGCAGCATTATCCTGACTTAATAACTGTAGAAGCCAGATGATAGATATTTGGATGATCCTGAAATATTTTTTACCTGTTTTTCCATCTTAATTTTCAATTCAAAGAGAGAAAGAAGAGAATAAACAAGAGGAGAAGGGGGAACATAAAGGGAGGAAAATAGGAAGATAGGGATAGAGGGAGTGAGGGGTAGCAGGAGGATGGGAGGAAATAAGGAAGGAAGGGGAGAGGGAAGGAAGAATGGAGGAAGACAGCATGGATGGAGGAAGGGGTTATGAGGAAACTGAAGAGTGAAGGAAGGGAAGGAAAAGTTAGGGAGAGGGACCAAGGAAGAAATGAGGGAAAAGGTAGAATAAAGGGGGAAAGGCAAGTCAGCCAAATGGATGGGCTCTGCATTTTGCATGCCACCCTTTCTGGCTTCGCCTGTGTCTGCCTACCACCTTCACCACCTGCCTCTTGTCTGAGTGCCTCCAAGTTCCGACTGTCCTACACTCTCCCTTTGGGGAGTAGCACTGCTCCAGGTACTTCAGTGTCTTCTCAACTCTCCCACCATCATTTGGAGTCCATTCCGGGTTTCTGCCCTCATGCGTTTCCTGGCTTTCCTAATTTAGTCCCACCTCTGCCTTTAGCTGCTGTGGTACCTTCTATCCTTGCTTTGTAGCTCACCACACCTCCAAGGTTATACTCAGTCAAGGGACCATTTCTTGTTCCATCAGTCTCACTAGACTCTGGGGCTTCCATGGGTGGACACAGTACCTCTGCACTGCACAGCTCAGCACTCAGATTTCTAGAATTTGCTGACTAATTTATCATGCTTTGGAGGTGGGATGAGACTATAGAAATCCAGGAATATTCACATTGGAGATGAAAAGAGCTCAGATTCCAATAAGATCAGAAAAGAGAGCGTGATTCTTAGAGGCTGGAAGGCTGTGGCAAGCGTCTCTGATTTTATCCTTTGATAGAAAAATGAAAATAAGGTAATAAAATGCTATGTACTTTTATTAGCTACGCCTCTTTCCAGCCCTGAGGTCATATGTCATTCTGTGTGGAAAAGGATAACAGAAAGGTCCTAAAACACATAGTGTTTTCATCACAATGTGATTATAGACTGCAAGATGTGGCTGCAGTCTCCTAGTAGGCAAAGACCCCCTGTCTGAGCAGTGCTGCTTGTCTCCTGAAGAGCTCTATGATTCTGGCTGGTTGGAGAAATGCCCAGCCCCACAAGTGCTCTAGGGCACTGCTAATTTCTTCTCTGGTAAGCTGTGTGAGGAATTCACTACCAACACAGCCTCCCTCCAGCTGACTAGAGTGCTCATTGGATAAAGGCACTTGTTGCCAAGAAAGGGAACCTGGCTTCATTACTGGAACCCACATGGTGAGAGGAGAGAACTGATTCCTGCAAGGTGTGCATGTGCATGAACACACACACACACACACACACACACACACACACACACACACACACCATAATGGATAAAATATGGTTTTAAGAAAAGGAATGCAACCTTCTGCAGACATGAAAATCCAGAACAAAGATCTTTGCTAACTACTGACTCAGTGGATGCTTGCAGCTTCCTGTGTCTTCCTTATTTCGTGTTTTCTTCTTTTCTATAACACAATATAGTCACCTACCTGGAGGCAATTCCTGAGTCACAGACAAACCAAGATGTCACCCATAGTGTGGGATCAGTACATCTTTCCAGGCTAATATTTGGAAAGTAAGCAAGCCATAAATAATTCCAGGTGTTTTTGTTGGCCAGCATTGGGTCTCTAGTTGGGGTATTACTCCCCTCTTTGTAAGGTTAACTATTAAATTAAATCCCTTTTTATTTATGTATACATATATTATTAATTAATTATATTAATGCCTGCACTTCCAAGGTCATGTTCAGAAGTTCTTTTCCTATGTCAATTAATTTATTGTAAGAAATGTGGTTTGATGCCTGTAACAGACTGATTTAATCATCAAAGTTGGCCTAGGGAACAAAGTTCACATTTAAGCCCAAAGAAGTAGAAATGAAGATTTGAGATCTGTGTCTTTGTGATATCAAGACATGGCTTGAGAGACATAGGCAATGGTGACCAACTCACCTGCCACTGTAGAGTCCTGTCCAAAAGGAAAGAGGCAAAAGAACTTATGATTGTTATTGAACTGTTTCCTCAACTTCTGTGTATGTGTTCACATGTGTGCACAGATATAAAATGTTGCTGTGAGATGCAGGTGCTCCTCAGAAGCTATTTACCATATTGTTTTGAGACAGGCACTATTACTGGGTCCTGAGACTTGCCAATTCAGCTAGGGTGATTGGCCAGTGAGCTCCAGTGATGTCTCTTGCCACCCCCAGAGCTGGATTTACACATACCATCCTCTCTCTCTCCTTTTCCCCTCCTCTTTCCAACCCTATCTCCTTTAATGTGTGTTCTGGGAACCAAATGCCACTCCACATCGGTTTATGGAAAGCACTTCACAGAATAAGTCATGTTTCCAGCCCCAACCCTAGTCTTCAAACATGACATTCACTGTGCTTCATTGTGAATGACATTTTCACACAGGCATTCAACATGCTTCAGTCATATTGAGCCCTTCCCTCTCTTTCCGCTACTTCTATTCTCTCACCACCCTACATATCTCTCTTCATCTCCATGCCCTGATTTTCGTCATCTGGATTCCACGTTGAAGAGTCCTTATGAGTCTGTGTTTATCTCCAAATCTACCCACTTTCTGCAAATGACATCATTTCCTTTTTTGTGGCTGAGGAAAACCCCACTGTGTGTATCTGCTACATTTTCTTTTCCTTTCATCTGTTGATGGTTACACAGGGTACTCCATCACTTGACTACTATGGACAATGACAGCAAACATAGGGATACAGGAGTCTCTATTTTATGCTTATTTTCATTCTTTTGGGAATAAAAACCAGGAATGAAATATTGCCATCACAAGACAATGTGTTGCTGGTTTTGGTTTGTTTTTGGTTTTCTGAGGAATCTGAATACCTATTTCCAAAATGGCTGACTAGTTTACATTCTCCCTGCCAACGCATACACATCTTTACCAGCATTTGTTGTTTTTAGCTTTCTTGATGATAGCCATTCTAACTGGGATGAGCACAATACAATGTAGTTTTGACTGGTCTGAACTTTATTGCTAGAGTGTCTACATCTTTCATGTCGTTCCTATATATTTCCAATTCTTTTGAGGAGGATTTATTTATGCATTTATCAATTATACATTTGGTCTTGTAATACCTGTTTTTAAGACTGACTTTTATTTTTTATTATATGTATGTGTGACTGTATATATGTGTGAGTGCAGTGCCTGGTGTGTCCAGAAAGAGGACATTGTGTCCTCTAGAACTGGAGTCACAGATGCGTGTTGATGTCATGGACTGAGCCCAGGCCCTTCCCAGGAGCAACAAGTGCTCTTAACCACTGATAAATCTTTCCAATCCCTTAAACGTTTTTGTTTGTTTTTTTTTTTAATTCCTATGTATCCCAAATATTGGTCTTTGTCAGGGAAATAGCTGGCAAGGATTTTCTCCCATACTCTGGGCTATCTCTTTGGTATTTCTCTCCTTTGTGCAGTAGCTAATTGATACTTTATTGTTATTATTTGTTTTTATATATTTACTTTATGTGCATGGATGTTTTGTCTGCCTCTGTATATATGTTCCATGTACATGCACTATCTCCAAAGGCCAGAAGAAGGTATCAACCCCCTAGAATTGAGTAACAGAAGGTTCTGGGCCACAAATGTTAGTGCTAGAAACTAACTCAGGTCCTCTGTGAGAGCAGCCAATGCTGTTAACTAATGAAGCCATCTCTCTAGCACTTTGTTCTTTGGCTTTTGAGATGATGTTGTGTCCTGTAGCTCAGGCTGGTCTGGAGCTCAGTAAGGAGGCTGAACTGCCCTCCAGGTATGGATGCTCCACATCCTGGTCTCCCCTCTTTCATCTTAATCAACTAAGCCCAATTAATGATACTCACATGTACATGGGTGTGGGGCCATCCCTTGGGCTATGAGTACCTACCACTTCTTCAAAGAAGAAAGACACCCCCCCAATAGCTGTCAACTGCCAATAGCTTCTTAGTAAGGGCAGGGAGTTAAGAGCTCCTCCCCATCTATCCTGGTATTTTGGTTGGCTTGATTCTATACAGATCTTATGCAAATGATCACAGTTGTGGTGTATTTGTATTGTGATGGCCATTGTCAGGTTAAAAGACATCATTTCACAGCACTCCACCTCATCGTCCAGCTTGTACCTTCTTTCTGCCTGTCTTACTTAATGTCCCCTAAGCCTGGTTGGGGATCACTTTTCACACACAGGATCTTGATGAGTAACATGGTCTGAAGCTATTTTATGGCCAATCATGTCTAGTCAAGCTGCTGTCTGGAAATCAGGTCCTATCTTCCTTTGATATCACTAGAAGCTGTTTCGTTTTTGTTATTCATGTTCATATTTTTCATGACTGGGATCTCTAAATGCAATTGATTTAACTGTCACCAAACTTAAGCTCTTAAAGAAAAGTTGCTGAAATACTATTTGTTGCTTAACAATCCCCAGAATCTCAACACACAACCACTCTAAATCCCCCAGGAGAAAAAGTTTTTGCTACTATTTTTCAGTAGTTCAGATCACAAGGTCCTACGAACATTTTAAGACATTTTAGTTTCATTCCTGTTTCAAAAATTCTCACTGATCTCTTGTTTCTTCAGGATCTTCAAACACCTGACAGTTGTGAGACCTAATTAATAATTCCAGAAGGGCTTCATGTACATTGGAAATTCACAGGGGTTAATTAGAGGGGTCAACCCTCCCATAATAAATGAGCACTTATCTCAGTATATTACTAATTATACAAGGTATCCTCTGCCTGGTTCACTTAGGGACATGCTTGGAGAAACTTTCAAGGTTGCATAGTGTTCCTTGTTCATTAGCTTGGTGTCTCATGGTGGCTTAGGAGGCCCATATGGAACAAAGGATTGATTAAGACTTAGGCAGGTCAGAAGTCACTGACAAAAATCCCCAACCCAGTTTTTAATCCACCTGCTTTATAATAAACCATGTTCGTGGTCTGAATCATTTAGATCTAAAGTAATAAAATTTTAAATGCTAGAGTGTACCGCAGAGTTTCTTGGCATCATACATTCTGTTAAGAGTATCAAATGAATAATTCTATCTTGTTTGTGTAACTATAGACTGGTAGTTAATATTAATCCCTATTGTGCAGAAGAATAAATGGAAGGTCAGAGCAGATATGAATCATTTCCAGGTACCCAGCAGAACTGTGCAAAGGCTCCGTCTCTGTCCTGTTCTATTTTATGTATGAGTGTTTATGTGTGTGGCAGGGGAGGGTTGATGGGCATATGGACATGTACAGTTATTAAGTTTGTGACCCCTAAGTAAACAGCATAGACTCAATCCAATTATAATTAAAAAATTTATTGATCAGCTGCAGACAGAACAACAATGTCTCAACCAAATTTGAAATTTTCTTGTAAGGGGATACAGGGAAGTATTTTGTAAAGGTGGGGATACAGGGAAGTATTTTGTAAAGGTAAAAACCATAAGAAGATATTCTATAACTATGTAAGCAGCAAAAAAAGGGGGGATCTGTTCTGCTTAGTTTAAGTGGTTAAGGTGACTCAAAACAGTCTTTGGGTGTCTGCATAAGTAAGCCCAAAAGTCTGCATACTGAAGCCCAAAAAGCAGTGAGTTGTATTATAACAAGGAGATGGTCATGGGCATACATTTCCAGGTAGGGAGTTATAGAGTCAGGATTACTGGGAACTTATCTTCCAGGAACTGGAGTCAGAGGCAAATGGCTAGTGGGTACCAAGATGGATGACTAGCATACATGTAATTTCTTTACTCATCACAATGTGTGGTTTTATTTTCAGATGCACAGGCCCGTAACTTGTCAACTAGGCTAGACTAGCTGGCCAGTGATCCCCAACTATCTGCCTGCCTCTGCTTTCTTAGAGCGGGGATAACAATGGGGTACCCCCATTCCCAGGGTTTTAATGTCGGTTCTGAGGATTGAATCCAAACCCTAATGTTTGCATGGGTAGCACTTTCCATCTACTCAAGCTCTACCTTAGGCCACGTCTATGGCATGGTTTATCACACAGTCATCTATCAAAGAGTCATCATGTATGTAGATGGCTGGGAAAACACATGAGGAAAAGGGCACTATACACACTGTCCACAGCATGCTTATGTCCTGACTATGAAGTTGACTGTGGATTTCTGATTCAGGCAGGTCCCTCTGCGCTTCCCCATGGTTTAACTTGACAGGGAAGAACTAGATAAGGTAATTTCCTCCCATCCTCTCTTAAATCAAGAACTTGTCTAAATATTATTGAAAAAAAATAATTCATACTAAATTTTGAATGACCTTCTTCCTATCTTTCATCCATGATTATTTACATGCTCTGAAAGAAAGCATTCACAAGAATGATTGAAGCGATTAAAAGCATGCAAACGAGAGGAGATGAGGCAGCCAGGAATCAAGCCTTCACAGCTCTTGTCCAGCCTCCTGTGGCAGTCTTTGCCTACTTTGCTCTTTCTCTGATTTTTTTCCCCATTTCTTCATATTGTACAATAGCCCAGCTAAACAGTCTTCCAGATTTATGTAAAAATCTAAGGAATGTTCAAGAGAATTGTAAAATGTAAGAAATCAAACCCAATGCTAAGAATAGTCTCTATTATGAGAAACACCTGTGTAGCCATGAAGCCCTTCACCCTGCACAGTGCTGCTCATTTCCTGGCATCTGTTTTTAACCCAGTGTAAATGACAGCAGGGATGGCCCCATTTTGAACCCCTTGCTAACACAGTCACTACAGAAGGTCTGACTGTGCATCACTGCATATCCTTGTGCATCACTGAGTTAAAGCAGAGGCACCTGGAGCTGAGATAGGGAGACCTGCCTGACCTCTTCAATCATGAAGAAATGTTCTGTTGTGGCATGGATCTCAGCCCTAGTCTCTGTGTGTGAAACTGTGTGCTTGTGTGTTATGGGTGCACCTGTGCACATGTGCATGTTTTTGGAAGTCAAAGTTTGAAGTCAAGCGCCTGCCTCTTTCACGCCCTACCTTATTTTTTAAGACTTCTGTGGAGCTGATGATGGTGATGTGTGTGTACACGCACACGTACACATGTACATGTTTATACTCATAAGTGTTTAGGTACTTGTAGAGGCCAGAAAAGGGCATCTAATCCCTTGGAGCTGGAGTTACAGGTGGTTGTGAACCACCCTATATGGGTACTAGGAACTACATTCTGGTCCTTTGAAAGAATGGCACACTTCACTAAGATATCTCCTTAGTTCTTTCACCTTAGTTTTGAGACACAGTCTCTCACTGAACCTTAACTTTGCCATTTTGACTAGATAGTCTAATTAGCAAGCTCCAGAGATGTACCTGTCTCTCCTCCCCAATACTGGAGGCTTTTATTTTGTCTTCTTCTTCTTTTTTTTTTTTTTTTCTAATTCTGTCTTCTTGGTATCAAACTCATGTCCTCATGCTTGCATGGCAGGCACTTCACCAGCTGAGCCATCTCACCAGTCCTGGCAATATAGATTCTCTAAAAGATCAAAGAGAAGTAATATATGGTGTCTGAAATCTTCACATTGAACATGAGCCAGGCCAGGTCTATAATTGCTCTCCCCTGAACTAGTTGAAGGTGCATTTGAGAGTTATTGCCTTGGCTTAAGGTTGAATTCCCTTGTGATAAAGTAGTAGAGGCTGTGATGGGTGGCTGGTAAGAGCACCACCTCGTGGATTTGTGATGAGCATCAAGTGAGGTGCTATGTTTAAAGCAGTCTCTATTTAGCAGCAATTATATTTGAGATTTTAAAGCCTGACTGGTGCTTTCTGGAAAGACCCACACACTTCATTTGCCTTCTCACAAGTAAAGTTACATAAAGTAATCCAAGCTTAAAGCTGTATGGATTAAGTGCCATGAACAGCTCCAGGTAAAGATAGATGGGAGAAGTGGCATCAGATATCATCTGTTTAGGGTGTTTCTAGAATTCATTTCATTGCCTGGGATCAAAACCTCCCTTTCCTTTGTGGCACACTATGTAGCAAAGGGGTACATCTAAAAAGACAGATCTCTGTGTATAAAGGCTGAGCATAGATAGCAGTTGCAGTTACTAGTCCTAGGAACAGGGTGAGGCAAGTTCCAGTGCCAACTCAGCTGGTCCCTGACCCTATGGCCATGTGGAAGCTGCTTTGTCACCCTGCCTCAAAGTCTTTACCTGTAAAGTGATGAGGAAAAGACCAAACAACAGACACTCACAACCTCTGGCAAGAAACAACTAGCAAAAAGGTGTGGTGATGGTGATATGATGGAGGGTGGTCTGCTCCCATGGCAACAGTTGTATGACAGGTAGAAGAGCAGCGCTGAGGCAGTGGAGGAGATTCTCAGGGCTAGAATGCTGCCTCTGTCATTTGCTCCTAGTTTAACCATGAACAATTTACTCGGTTTTTTTCCTGAGATGCCTCCTCTTTTGAGAGGGGATCATAATAATATCTATTCCACAGAATTGCTATGAGACAGGCTGGGAAGAGAGAGTTCAGTGGTTATCTGTAGTAAATATCTGTATCTATAGCTCATATCTATCTGAATGTTACTGCCTATTGCTGCCTGTAATGCTCATGACATCCCTGTTACAGGATGAGCCCCATGAGGGGAGGAATCTTCCCACTTTGGTGAACCCTTAGTAGCTGTCAGAGCTGCAGATGACAGTGAGCCCTGCCCCTGCCTCATCAGACCCTGCTGTCTAATGCAAGAGAGAGGCATTTATGCAGTGGCTGCAGCTATTAACTCCAAGAGTGTCATGATGAGCACCAAGGAAGGACAGTACACAAGGGGACATGTAAGCAGGATGTGACTGCCATGTGGGTATTCCAGCCTCCACTGGGGACATAGAGTTTAGTGGCAGAATTCAGAATAAGCCCCAAATCTGCTGCCTCCTTGAGTGATGTTGGCCAAAGTGTGTCCTGGGCTGCAGAAGGGACCTATGGTAGGAAGTCTCCTGAAAAAGTATGCTGTGTCCCTTCAGTAGCAACTCAACACAATTACTATCCACAATAGTGGGAAAATGAGTCAGCTAGGGATACAGCAGCCCTTCTGCTACAGGGTTACTCCATCCTGTTACTATTAACATCTAAAGACCTCAATATTCGGTTTCACACGTGGTATGTTGGGATTTAAATATGAAATGCTTCCCCATAGGCTTATTCATTTAAATGCCAGGTCCCCAGCTGGGGGTACTGTTTGGGAAAGTTGTGGAACTTCTAGAATGGGGAGCTCTGCTGGAGGAAGTATGTCAGTGGGGGAATGCTTGCAGGTTTTATATCCTGGCCCTATTTCCTGTTCTCTCTACACTTCTTGACTGCCACGCCAGCCCCACTTAAGCTCCTGCAGCAGGCATGTCATTGCCATGACAGATTCTGTGCCTTCTGAAACTGTACCTAAAGAAAGCCTGTTTCTTACTCCCTTAAGCCTTTCTTCAGGGCATTTTATCACAGCAATAGGAAGAAAACAAATGTAAAACAGATACATACAGCTGCAACAGAAATACCTGAATTCTCTGTAGTAAGCAACAAAATGCCTGACCAAAGCATTTTAAAGGGAAAGGGGATAATTCCAGCTCCAAGTTTTGTGGGGATACAGGCCATCCTAGGAGGGGGCATGCAGCCTGCCTATCACATTGCATCAGCAGTCTGGAAGCAGAGAGAGAACAGGAAATGTGTCTGGGCTATTAAACTTCAAAGCCTGCCCCTCCCCCCAACAAAGCTCTACTCCTAAAGGTTCTATAATCTCCCCAATCAGCACTAACACCTGAGGACTGAGTGTTCAAATACATAATCCTATGTGGAAGAGTCCACATTCAACCTAACAACATTTTCCATGTATAGATTTCTGTTCTGACCTCTGAAAGCACCTGGAGATCCTAATACTCTTGTAGTAATAAACTTATCTAATGCCTAAAACGTGTTGTTTTATTTTTTTTTAAATATCATTCTTCAATAAAGTGAATTAGGCTACAGGCAACACCAATATTACTGCCTTTGAATTTTGAATTTTTTTTTTAATGTAGCGTGTGTGTGTGTGTGTGTGTGTGTGTGTGTGTGTGTGTGTGTGTGTGTATGAAGTGCATAAATGAGCACATGGGCATGTAGGTGTCCATGGAAGTCAAAAGGTATTGGTCCCCCCTGTACCTGTAGTTACAGAAACCAACATGAGTTGCAGCTTCGAAACTCCAGTTAAGCACTCTTAACCACTGAGCCACCTTTCCAGTTCTCTTCCTCTCTTCCTTGCCCTATAACTTATTTAGTGTAATAATTAAGTCTTTATGTCTGCTACATTGTCAAAGATAAATAAATAAATAAATAAATAAATAAATAGAACAAAGCATCTCCAAAGAAATGACTAATCGTAGAATGGAAATACAGGAAGAAGTTGGAGTCAACACTAGGGAGTAAAGAGCTTAAAAAATAAAACAATATGTGCAGGCACAACCCAGAGCAACATGGAAGCCAACTGGAAAACAAAGATGAAATTGTTTGAGAAATATAATGTTAGAATTGATCTATTTTTTAATGTTTCCCATTTTTTATTTAAAATATTATTTTTCATTACATGTACCAACCTCAGTTATGCCTCCCTCCCCTTCTCTCATCCCCTCAATTTCTCCCTACTCCTTCCACTCCGCAGAGGGAGTAAGGCTTTCCTTGAGGAGTCCACAAAGTCTGACACATCAAGTTGAGACAGGTCCAAGTCCCTCCTCCTATACCAAGGCTATGCAAGGTATCCAACCATGGGAAATGTGCCCCCAAAAGACAGTTCATACACCTGGGATAGGTCTTGGTGCCACTCCTAGCCCCTACCCCCAACAGATCAAGTCACATAACTGTTACACACATTCAGAGGGCCTAGTTTGGTCCCATTTGGGTTCCCCAGCTGACTAGCTCAGGTCAGCTCTTGCTGTGGTTTCCCCATCATGATCCTGGCCCCCCTTGTTCATATGTTCCCTCCTCCCTCTCTTCATCAGAACTCCAGGAGCTCAGCCCAGTGCTTAGCTGTTGGTCACTGCATCTGATTCCATCAGGTACAGGACATAGAGGTTCTATGATGTCAATTAGGGCAGTCACCAATCTGATTAAAGGGGAAGTCCCATTCAGACATCCTCTCCACTATAGCTAGGAGTCTTAGCTAGGATCATCCTTGTGGAGTCTTGAGACAGGAAGAGTGGTAACAGACATCACATGTTTAGAGGTGTCTCTAGAATTCATTCTATTTTCTGGGATCAACACCCCCCTTTCCTTTGTGATTCTAAAAGGACAGATTTGTGTGTATAAAGACTGAGCATAGCCATGGGAGTTACTAGTCCTAGAAACAGGGTAAGGCAAGTTTACATGCATTCTTGGGGTTATAATCAGGTTCCCATGCTTCTATGGCAAGCATACTACTGATTGAGCTATCACCCCAACCCCAGAACATATTTGAAATGTCTATCTCTATCATGTCACATTTCCTTATGGAATTGAGATTGAATAGAAGAAACCTAACTTGACTTGAAAAGAAAGCCCATTTTTTAGAGGAAAACTGAGAAGAGAGAGAAGCTGTGTGTGGCTTGAGGACTACTCAGGACATTGCATGTGAGCATCCCTAGGTCCTCTGCTTCCTGTGGGCCCATCTGATGAAAAATTCAAAAACAACCCTGCACCCTGAACCAATCTCAGCCAGGCATGACTTTGCATGTACCTCAAAGCTGAGTCAACAAGTGCCAGGTGCCGCCTCCTAGGCTAAGTGGAAGCAGTTTGGAGAAATCATGTTGGCTAAATGTCAGCACACACACACACACACACACATACTTGGAGAGTGACTGCCACTTAAAACTGTGGCTAGGAAAATATAAAATCAATTTCTTGCTAAGCATGATACATGAGAATTATTTGGGGGACAACCAGCACGTTATTTGAGAGGTTTCCTTCTCAGGCGCAGCTCTGGTTTTATTTGATGAGACTTGTTTTCCAAAGGCCGGTAGAACATGATCTCTTATTATGTGGATAATCAGCAGAACCTGCTCGTCCCTTAATGAATGCAACTGAGACCAACAACTGTAGCAACTGAGATAAAAATCATAGCCTTACTGAAGCTGGGTAGAAACTGCATCCTGAGGTCATAAATAGTTATTAGCCAGTTAATGACAGCTGTAGTCAAATCACTACATTTACATCTGATGAATAGGGATGAGGCCTTCCTTGGTCTGCTGGAACTCAGGCATTTTATCATAGTGTTCCAATATTCTGACCAGAATTTCCAAAATTAAACATGACAAATCCTTACACATACCTTAAAGAAACACAAGAAATGCATTAAAGTAAATAATTTGGTACATTTGCCTGTACTGTTCAACCTTTCGGCAAGGCCTGCCATCTTTAAATTCCTAATGTGCTTCTGGTGGCTGCAACTCACTCAGTTGTGTGTCCCTGGGTGCTTTATGCAACACCCCTAGCTTCTCCCCATTCTGGCAGCCCCTGAGGCTTCCCATCCTATACTGTCGAGACTTTCCTCCAAATGACAACAAATTAAAGACTAGACATTTCATGTCCCCTTGTGCTGTCTATTTTGTGGTCTTGGGGGATAGCACCTAGAGTCTTGTGCATGCCAGACAGGGGTTCAACCATTGTGCCACATTCGCAGCCCCACATGAGATTTTTTTAGAAATTAATATTTCATGTATTATTTTATTTCCTTTAATGGTCTGTGCAGTCAAGAAATTTAAAATATTTGTCCAATCTAGCAATAACCCTTCTCCAGTGGCAGATACAAATTAATCCACAACATATTGCATTTGGGTGATTTAACAACCAAGTGTGTGTACTTTGGGCTTCTCTTACAGCTTGTTTCATAATGTGTCTGTGATGTAATTGGAGCTGTTTAGACTGGGCATATATTTGCTCAGGAAGGGTCTCTGATAAATACAGGAAACATAGCACATGCTAAAATATCATAGAAGTCTTTAACTAGTCCAAAATCTCGTGGTTTACAAAGAAATCATTTCTGAAAACCTGAAATTTGAGAGCAGAAAGTCAAACAGTCTTATCTATTAATTGTGAGTTCCAAAATCCTCTTCCTTAACCATTAGCAATTAACTCAGATTTAAACTTATGCACATGCTTATTTCCTTGGAGGAAATTGTGGGGTGAAGGTCTGCACAGCTGTCTCAATCAACACTGGCTTCTTTAGGTAATCATTTCCTATGTGTCCAGGCACCTCATGCCACAAATGTCACAAGATATATGTGGAAGAGGATGATGTGCTAGTTATTCTTATTGTAGTCACTGAAAATATCTGACAAAAGCTAAAAGGAAGGACTTGTTTCTTTTAGCTTAGCATTTGAAAAGCAGGTCTATGACAGGGAAGGCATGGTAGGAGCTTGGGGCAGCTGGCCACATAGCATCTGCAGTCAACGATGCAGGGAGGGACAAATCTTGTGCTCCGTTTGCTTTCTCTTTTTCATTTAGTCTAAGATTCCAGCACATAAGATAGAGGTGCTTACATTCTGGACGAGGTCTTCCTTGTATAGTTAGACCTTTCTGGACTACACACACACACACACACACACACACACACACACACACACACACACATAGGCATTTTAATGTTTTATATATCCCAAGCTGTTCTCAAACTCACCATGTACCTGAGAATGGCACTGAGCTTCTGATCCATCTACCTCAGTTTCCAGAGTGCTGCTATTACATGTGTGTACCACCACACCTGATTTCATGCAGTGCTTGAGATTGGATCCAGGGCTCCATGATAGCTACATTCTACCAACTGCTCTATAGCCCCTGTAAGAAAGTTTTGTTGAGTTCTGATGATAATGGGTAGCAATGGTGGTACTTTGGTGCCGGGGATTGGACACTAAGCCTCAGGGTACTCGAAGAAAATGACACACCATTGTGCTACATTAACAGCCCTACTTTGTAAACTGAAAGGACTCCTGTGTTATCAGTGACATGTCACTGAGCATTTTATACGAGTAGAACTACAGTCATATTCCATGATTCCTTGTCATCTGTTTAGCCTTCTAAGGAAGCTTCCTGCTGAAGTTGCTGAAAGTATGCCATGTGAGAGTTCCTTTCAGACTTACAAAAGGCTCCAAGGGTGGAGCTGGAATTTGCATGTGTACACTGAATGTATTTCCTTGAGGTTAGGAAATTTCCCTTGCTATGGTAAAGTTAGGTTGTCACCCAGTGTCAGGTGACCTTGGGCAGTTGTGATCTCTCTGAACTTCACTGTGTTTCCCAGAGTTGTGTGAGTATCCATCTCAAAGACTGTATCAGAGGGACACAGGGAAAGTCCTGTGCTGTTTAACTGTAGCTTTTATCTGTTGCTGTTATCAATTGCTATGAGTGTTTGACATTGGACAGAAACTGCCAACAATTGGAGATATGACTTTGGCTTCCAATAACAGCTTTGCCAATTTCTGCACACAACTCTATAGCAACTCACTTAAGAGAATGACTGGAGGACAGGTATTGTGATAGCTGGTGTTGTCAACTTGGCCTCTGAGCAGTTCTGTGAGGGATTATCTTGACTGCATTCATGGATGGCACTGTTCCCTAGATGGGATCTTCAGCTGATGGAAAGTTGCAGCCATGTACTCGTGACCCTCTCATTCTGCTTCTCGCCCACAGATGGATGTGTCCAGCTTCCTCCAGTTGCTGACACTGACTTCCCCACCTCAATAGCCTGGAGGCTGAACTCTGAGCCAGAACAAATCCTTTGTCCCTTAAGATACTTTTCTCGGGGCTCTTTTTATCGCATCAATAGGAAAAGAAATGAAGACGTGAACCAAAACCACACTGTCCCTTAGTCACTGGAGATTATAAATTTCAAATTTACAAGTCAGCCAGAGGCTTCCTTTCCCTTCCCACTTCTGTTTTCTGTCCCCTCTTCACTCCCTGACTGTTCCTGAACATTTCAGAGAACTCTTTACCTCTGAGTGACCTGATTTAACCCAGGAATATAGCAAGCCTCAGAAGAGCACAGCTGTGTTCAGACTTTCCAGGGCTTAGGTAAAGTGGGCACTCACCATTTAGCCAGCCCATGACATAGCACACTCTGTCTTGAACATCAGCCTGGTGCTTCCATCCTAGGACACTGAGGAGCTGAGCTTCAACCTTGAAACTTGAAACTTTCCTCTTCTAGGCTGAGAGCAGACACTAATTTCAAAATACTCCTGGTGTTCCTGACAAACAAACTTACTTTAACTAGTAAACTGCCGGGGAAAGAAGCTTGCTGTGGCTCCACAGAAGGTGAAGCTTCAGATTATTAACCCAAAGCCATTCTGTCTGTCTGAACCTTTTCCCTCTTCTTTAGGCCGGTAATGTGCTCTCCACTCACCAAGGTGACGAGAGGTCCTGGGTGTTGGGATGAGTTAAATTACCTAATACAATGTTTGCCAAGCTTTAAGACTTTAATTTCCTCTCTTCTTTTAGAACAGGGTAGGTGACTCGGTCCTACAGAACAGAGTCCCATCTCAAAGAGCTCAGGAAATGATGGCAACGATCAATCAGGAGGTTAGAAGAAGGCTTTTCCTCTGGGGAGGATGCATCCTTACTCTTCTGTCACTCAGTTTGTTCAGACTGACCCTCACCCTACTTGTGCCCACCCCCTTAAGCTTCCCTAGAGAGATACTCAAGATTTACAGTCTCATGAGTCGGGACATCTGATTGGGCTTCACCCTCTGCAAATACAGTATGCATGTGATCTACCCAGAAAAATCACTGGTTACTAACAATCATTTCGTGGAAAAGTTTTCTGGGTCTCTGGGTAGTGACAAATTTACAAGAATTAGACAAAGGAAACATCTCTGGACAGGTGTCCCAGGCCACGGGGGCCAGCTGTGTGCTGAGGACACACCAGGTAGTTTCTAGAGTATGGCACCAGCCCTCATTGTAGACAAGGAAGTTTGTTCTTTATTCCATCCACCATGGATCTTCTAAAGGTTTGCTTCTTTTGTTTGTTGTTTTGTTTTTAATGCAAAGGGATTCCACCCCTGGCCCATGGAGGAGAAAGATGGGTGCTAATGATATAGTCAGTTCTCCCCTGGTAGCATTTATTTTACTTCCTGGGTTTGGTCTGCTCAAGATTCTACACCCACAAGAGGATTTTGGCAGAGTGCAAGGACTGGGAAAACGTCAACACATGGTGTTCTGAGTCCCCCCAATGCACACACTTGCAGCTGGACCACATTCCTCCCCAGCCAGTGCAGAATACAGAACACCAGAGCCTGGCCATTTATGTGTGGGATGAACCACTCCTTCACTCTATTCCCAGCGGCTATTTGCCAACAACCCAGGCTTACTTTCTCTATTTTCTGTTCTGCAGAGGTGTGGGCCCTACTCCTTGTCAGTGGAGTTTCCAAATGGAGAGTTGAACTGCTGTGGAAGACTGTCCTGTGCTGATTTTTCAGGATAGAAACAAGACTTCCTTCCTACTGAGAACAAATGAGAAAAGAGAATGAGGATGATGAGGGCAAGAGAAAGGATCAGACATTAATTAGCAGTCCTGTCTAGTGTGTGATGAGCTGTGGATATGATCTCTTTTTATTCATACCTTATTAGCTATGACCTCCAGAGTCTGAACTAAGGATGACTATCAAACCTCCTGACCCTGCAGATGCCTGGATAACGGTGCTGTCCTCTTTCTATCTTCAAACAAATCTTGAGCATCACATCTCTACCCAGAATCCTCTGCACATAATGTTAAAATTTAAACTAAATACTTTCTCTTTTTATTGAAAACAGATTCTTCTCTCATACAATATACCCTGACCACAGTTTTCTCTCCCTCTACCCTTCCCTTCCTCTCTCCCCCAGATCCACAACTCCTCCATTTCCCTTCAAAAAAGAGCAGGCCTCCAGGATAGAAGAGGAATGTTTCATGATGGGGAAACCCACAGAGATAGCTGACCTAAGTTTATGGGAGCTCACAGACTCTGGACAGCCAGCTAGAAAGCCTGCATGGGACCAACCTAGGCCCTCTGCATCTGGGTGACATATGTGTAGCTTTGTTTTTTGTGGGGATCCCTACCAGTGGGACCAGGATCTGTTCCTGATGTTCTTTGGAACCTATTACCTATGATGGGTTGCCTTGTTCAACCTTGATACACCAGAAGGAGCTTTGTCCTGCCTCAACTTGATAGGCCATGCTTTGTTGATTCCCATGGGAGACCTTACCCATTCTGAATGGAAACAGAGAAGGAATTGATAGGGGGTAGAAAGGAGGTAGTGGGAGGGAACAGAAGGAGAGAAGGGCAGGAAACCTGTAACTGGTAAGCAAAATAAATTTAAAATGATTGATGAAATAATCTTATCAAAAAAGTACAAAACAGAAGTTTCAGATCTTGTGTGGGTTAACAAAATGGCTCAGTGTGTAGAGGTACTTGCTTCTAAGCCTGACATCCTGAGTTCAATACTGAAGATCCATATAGTAGAAGTGAATTGACTTCTGAAACTGTCCTCTGGCCTCCGTGTACACAGTGGCCCATATGTGCACATACTTATACACTATCCTAGTTTTCTTCCTGTTGCTGTGACAAAATACTCTGACCTGAGAAGAAGGGGGTTTATTTCCTCTTACATTTCTGTGTTGCAGTCCATCTTTAAGGGAAGTGAGGGCAGGAACTCAAGCAGAAACTGAAGCAGAAACCATGGAGGAACACTACTTGACTCAGTCAATAGTTAATGCTCAGCTAGCTTTCTTACCCATCCCAGGACCATCTGCCTATGGATAAAATTGCCCATAGTTGGATGGACCATCCCATTCAATTAATAATCAAGGCAGTGCCCCACAAACATGCCCACTGGCCAATATAAGCTGGAAAATACTTCAACTGAGACTCCTTCAGATTACTCTAGACTGTCAAGTTGACATCTGAAGCTAACTAGGACACAACACACACACACACACACACACACACACACACACACACACACACAATGAGTAAATGTAATAAATTTTTAATGTAAAAAGCCAGCATGTTGAAAAATTCCCCATGGTGAATTTTGACTTACTATTGCAGAAGAAAATTAAATAGGAAAGAGAGAGAATCAAAATCCCTAAGGGGGGAGAGTCTGGCAGAAGCCATTGACACTGTTGTAAGAAAAGGCAATGAGTGTTATAATAAGTGATTCAGATGGATTGTTTAGCAGCAAAATCCCTGGAAGTCATAATGAAGAGTGTGAGGGTGTCGCTCCTAAAAAGAGAAGGTTGGGGAGGTAGATAATGCTATGAGAGAGCTCCAAGGACTTACTGTTTTCAGGATAGAACCCAGGATTCTATTAGGGGATGAAGTTGAGCTCTTCCCAAGGGTCTTGTAGGTAGGGAGAATTTGTGGCAAGAGCTCTACAGGATGCAATGAGATTGGTTCAGGATTATGTGGGCTGTGGAGAAAGAGTTGAGTTCACATCTGTGAGATTCAAGGTTAAGTAGGTATTAGTGTCTAGAAAGGGATGATTTGACATAGAGTCCTAGTATAAATTCTTGTCAACAATGCGGTCAGAATGACCCAGGGCCATAACTAGATCCAGAGATCAGGTATCTCTGCAGCTGAACACAACCTGTATGTGTACAATTGCCCTGTGATGATGGAGGCATTTATCCTGGCCTCTGGCCACAACTACCATTACTGGGACATGGTTTGGTATAAGCCCCAAAGTTCTTCACCAACATTGCCCAGACAGTAGCTCTGTCCTTCTCTGAAATAGCCTTACAGCTAGTACCTCTATCATTTAATTCTCTACATACAGCACCAAATGACATGGAGTCATACTTTTAGAGAACATAGGGCAGCCCTCACTGGGTGATTTTGTCCTTATACACACTTTACCACGCGGTCTAGTAGATCCCAACCTGTGCTATTGTGAGGATCATTTTCTCTTGTATACAACCGCATCACAGAGAATTTTCACAAATGGATTTGATCTGCCTTGGAAGTTCCACAGCAATCAACACAACTATTAATTAAACACCCATAATTATCCTTTGGCAAGGGCTTTATGTATCATAAATGCATTTCTATCAAGCTTTGTTCTCAAACTCCCAACAGCAACACCAACACTTGCTGCCCCTGGTAAAAATGCTTGCCATAGAAAGAGTAGTATAACCTTAGCCTTCACCTTGTAACCACTCCAACAAATAATTTTCAAATTTCAGTGCTACACTAAGGAAGAAATCATGCAGACAATTTTACAAGAGAAAATACCAATGTGGTATCTGCCCTTGGCCATTATCGCACAGAGTCTACATCTGAAGGACTGGGGATGGTATATTTCATTTGTGACCTACCCGGTTTGCCTTCAGTCGAGTTTACTCTTGGTAAAACAAGGTCATTGTTCCTTCATACTGTAGGAGTCCCCATGAAAAGCTTTCATCCACAAGTGGGCATCCTGCTGGAGCTCTCAGTAGCTTTGTGATATTGGCCAAATTAATGTCTTTTTCCTGTTTCCACACTCTGTGTGTGTGTGTGTGTGTGTGTGTGTGTGTGTGTGTGTGTGTATGTGTGTGTGTGTGATGCATGTGTTCATGTGTTTGTCTGTAGAAGCCAGAGGCTGTTGTCAGATGTCTTCCTCAGCTGTTTTTATTTCCTATTTTCTATAACTGGATCTCTCCCTGAACCTGGAGCTCACCACTAGCTGACAGAGGCTGGCCAGCAAGCTCTCAGGATCCTCCTGTCTCTGCTCCCATCCCCAAGTGCTGAGGTTATAGGCATACTCTACCTCATACATTTTGCATGGCAACTGGTTTTCCATGATTGTACAGCAAATCCTTTACCCACTGAGCCATCTCCCCAGCCCATTTGCTAAATTTTCAAAAAAAAAAAAAATATAAATATATATATATATATATATATATATATATATATATATATATATAGTGTTTAGAATAGCACCTGACACTTGATAGATGGTTGGAAATTATTACTGGTGTAAATCATCATATGTATGGGTATTTTGTGATATAAACACTGTCTCCTTTATAGCAGATGCTTTACATGGGCTAACTAGACAGTTATGTTGCTTTATTTCAAAACATAAGGGCTTTTATAGCTACATAATGTCTCTTTGAACTGTCTTGTTGAATACAAAAAAGAAATATTGACAAGGGAAATGGTTCAGGAGCAAAGTGCAAGCTTTGCAAGCTTGAGAACCTGAGTTCGATTCCCAGAACCTGCGCAAAAAAAAAAAAAAAAAAAAAAAAAAAAAGCATAGCATGTGGCAAGTGCTTATAAACCTAGTGCTGTGAAGACAAGGAAGACAGGGACGGGGTGGGGGTGGGGGTGGGGAGGCTCTCTGAGGTTCAGTGTCATAGCCTTCTTGACAAGCTCCAGGTCAGTGTCTGAAATAGTATGATGTAGTATACCTGAGAGAAAATATCAGAGATCAGTGTCTGGCTTCTACATACACATGTACCCATGTGCAAGCATTGTTATTTTGATGTTTTGATTATTCAGTCTTCACATCATGATAGGCTTTGATCTGAGTTCTCCGTGTATAGCCATTTATCAAACCTTTCATTGAGCATTTCAGTCAAGTCCCTGTATTGCTGCTACTCATAAATGATAAAGAAAGAAAACTGAGGCACAAATGCTTTGGAAACTTATTGAAGGGGATGGTAAATTCCACAGATACTCTCTACCCGAGGCATCTGTTCTCAGCAATGAACTTCCTTTCCTCTAAATCTTAGAGGCATTTATTTTAAAATCTGAATGCCCAGATAATTTTCGTAATTGATGAAAACACATTTTAGAATATTAAGCATTTAGTATGCTTTCTGGAAGGAGTTAAAAGGCTATTAGAATGACGGATGAATTGTAGCAATATGCTCTTGTCTTGAAATAGCACTGTATCCACAAGTGACCATGCATGTTACAGTTAGGGTGCCAATAGCTGTAGCTCCAGTTCGTACACAGGGCAGTCACTGACTGGCCTGGATAACAAACCTGAGGCTGCACCATCATTCAGATTGTTCGAGGCCAGTGCTTCTCAACCATCCTAATGCTGCAACCCTTAATTCAGTTCCTCATGTTGTGCTGACCCCCAATCACAATATTACTTTTGTTGCTGCTTCATAACTGTAATTTTGCTACTGTTATGAATCTTAATGTAAATATCTCTGTTATGTAGGATCTCTGATATGAGACCCCTGTGAAAGAGTCCTTCAATTCCCAAAGAGGTCACAACCCACAGGTTGAGAACCACTGCTCTAGGCAATGATTATTGAGATTTACTTATTTATTCATTCAACTGCTTGTTGCAATACCACACAAAGATGAAGAAACAGACAAAATCACTTTCAAGGCATTTGAAATTCCAGTAGGGGATGTAAACTAAAACACAACACACAATTAAATTGTGAATTATGTTAAAGGACACTCAATGGAACAAGGAAGATAGCTCATGGAAAGAGCAGCTGCTGGGAATGTCGGGGTGGCCCACCTTTACATAAACTACAACACAGGAGTCACATGAGGAAATGTCGGAAGAAGGAAGTGGAAACACCTGGAAAACAGAGAGCGTTCCAATCTGGGACAACAGCCAAGAGGCCCAGCAAGGAGGCTGTTGGGTTGAAGCCAGAGCCATTTAGAAATAAGGTCAAAGATTTACAGGAGCATGTGATATTAGTTATGGTTCTACAGATCTTCATAAGGACTTTGTGTCTTCTAAGTAAGATGGGCAGCCAGAGAGAGTTTTAAGCTGAGACAGTGATGTCAGCTGGTGGGCAAATCTGCTGTGTACCTCTGTCTGGGTACTGGGACCACAATGGAGGAGGTGGCAATAGAAATAGACAGGCAACTGCAACAAGCCAAGCAAGGTAAGCCTTCCTGGCATCAGAATAGTAAGTGATGGTAAGGCAGAGACAGATGAATCCCCGAAGCTTGATGGCCAGTGAGTCTAGAGAGAACAGCTGGAGTGAGCTCCAGGTTCAGTAAAAGACTCTGTTTTTAACAATGTGGAGGATGATAGAGGGAGCACCTGGAGTTGACTGATGATGACAAACATGTATACATCCCCACACACATGCAAAGATATGCACAGTTACAATCACTCTCACACACAAAGATGTGTACGCAAATATATGCATGAAAGCACATACATGCACACATATTTGTATGCACACACTGTTACAACTTTGTACACATACACACACACATGAATAAAGATGCATACCTGCAAAGATGTGTACACATGCAACACTCACCTGCACACATGCATGCATGTATGCACGTACATTCGTGCACACACACAGACACACACACACACACACACACACACACACACACACACACACATGACTTTATGGTGTACTTCAGCTAGCTAAAGGAATGGCTGCCATCTGCTAAAACATAGAAACTTATACACAGGCAAGAGTGGCTGAGAAAGGGAAAAGATGCTAGATCAGCTTGATAGATACACTGGTGGGACATCATGGAGGCAAGAGCTTGAAGCAACTGGTCACATTACATCCACAGTCAGGAATCATGGGAGAGTTCTAGCCCTTGGTTCCCTTTCTCATTTGCAATTCATCTGAGGACCTCAGCCCATGGAATAGTGCACCCCATATTTAGAGAGGGTCTTCCAACCTCACATGGAAACTCCCTCCCAGTCATACCTAGAGATATGTTCCTAGGTGATCCTCAACTCTTATAGGTTGACAATATCCAAGCCATGGCAGTGGGAAGCCAAAGCAACAGTAGTAGAAGGTACTTGGTCACACAACATCCTTTGGAGTCTGGAAGCAAAAAACAATGAGGACGTTTGATTTCTTTCTCTTCAGTCCATGAGATGGTACTGCCCATGTGCAGGGTGTGTTTTCTCACCTCAATGAACCCAATATAGAAACTCCCTCACAAACACACCTAGAGGCTTGTCTCCCAGGCAGTTCTCGGTCCTGTAGAGTTGACAGTCAATGTAACCATCACATACTCAGAGAACGAAAATAAAGCCTCCATCCCCCAGGCCACTGTTTTGGTGTATTTGATCACAGCAAACAGTAACTCATACAGCACCTGACACACACTAAAGGCTTAGTTAATCACTGTTGATCACTCTAAGTTCCTTAAGTAACTGAGAAGAAAAGTCCATATGCTTCCTGCCTTCACTGCTCACCACACATTTTTCTAAAATTTGGGTTAGTTCTCTGTCATCTCCTATGTTTTCCAGCCACACACCTATTTGCGTGTGTATCCTTACACACACGTTGCCTCGTATATGACACAGAATGCTCAGGAAGGTAATTATCTCGGGGACCAAGCTGCATAAAAAGATAAACAGCTTACTGGATTAAAATTGCATATTTAATATAACCCAATGGCATAAACATCCTCTTCCTGCTTGTTGCGTGTCCCATCAATCTCTCCCGGACACCCACTGCATGTGAATGTCGCCATCTGTATCTGCTTCTTTTTGGTGATGGGAAAACAGACTCACAAAGCAACTCCCTGTGGCACCACTGTTCTCAGGCTCCGGGAGATGAGCTATGATGACACCCACCTCTTACAGAGACACAGGGCTGTGACAATTTAATAGACTGGAAAAATAATTGAAAGAGAAAACCAACAATTCTTCCCTCCCTCTAGGGAAGGAAGAGATGGAGTTTCATTATGAGCCCAGATGCTTGTGAGCAGTTGGCTGTTATTACAGGGGTTTTAACTGGCAACCTGTGTGTGCCAGTGTCCATGAAAGAGTCAAAAGTCTCAGTGAGCTAGCCAGGGTTCTCTTGGCTGGGACAGCCTCACTGGCTTAGCTAGTAGTGCTGTTGTGTCATGAACTCCATGCTGACCCAGGACAGTTTGCAATAAGCATGAGAGAGTCATTTGAGGAGCAGTGTATTGTCTGGGTGCACTATCTAATTTCTGGACAAAATGAGAGGAAATGGTGTCCAAAATAACCATACTGGAGGGTTTGAACCCAGCATGGATGACAGCTCTCATGTGACTGCTTAGACAAAAACCTATCTCAGCGTTCCCAACCTATATACTCTAGCACTTACCCAAGACACCAAGGCCATGTGCAATTTGGATAACACTTCATACAAAAGGACTGGAAGGAATGGCTGGAATATCAGGTGAAGAGTCAAAGGCTCTCCCTACTCCCAACATCCATAGGGAAGTGTTAATAGTCCACAGGCCTGTTCTGATGATTCTTGAGAGCAGACACAGCTGATCTGCTAAAGATGGCTGCCGGTTTTGCTCTGAGGGGTGGATTACATCACACAATACCTCCTGAACCACATATCCAGCATTTGCACACACTCATACCCAGCACTTGGACACACTCACCACTGAGTTCAGTGCAGCACCTTGTAATGAAATACTGTGACATACTATCTTTAGACATAAGGTCCTTGAACTTCTAGAAAGCCACCCCTCAAGGTAAGAACAGTTGACATTTGTAAAAGACTTAGATGTAAAAGGGTAGAATTTGTAAGAACACAGCCTGCAGGCTTGTAGGGTCTTCATGAATTGAGAGATAGTTTGGAATGCACTGAATCCTTCCAACAAAACAGTTAAATAGAGCCTATGTGGCTGTTGTCAGTATCAGAAGAGGGATTCATTAAGATATCTAAGACCCTAGGGGCTTGTTTGGCAAAGTGTTGGAGTTGTAAGCATGAAGTTCTGAGTTTATTCGCCTGGGACCAATATTAAGCAAATTATAGTAGAACAAGCTTATTATCCTAGAGTAGGTAGAGTGAGGACAGGTGGACTCCCTGGCTAGACAACCTAGTCTACTTGCTAAGTTCAAGACCAATGGGAGACCTTGTCTGAGAAAACAAGATGGGGATCATCTGGGGGGAAACACACATCAAAGGTTGTCCTGTGATCTTCACAGAAATCTTCCACACTTACCCATGTCCCATGAGCACACATATGCAACACACACACACACACACACACACACACACACACACACACACACACCTTTAACATTCTTCCAATGCACAGAGACACCTGTTGAAGAGACACACATATGTCTAGCACAGTCAGTATTCAAGGGATTATAATAAGGGATTGTTACTTACTAAGAACCTAATATATGCAAGAACTACTTAGCCCCTTTGCATCAATTGCTATCACTTTTTCATCACCTCCACAATGAAGCTACAGTCCCTGTACTCATTTTAACTATTAAGAAAATAATTCAGGAAGTTCCCTCAAGGCACCTACTCAATGATAACTGAAGCTGGGATTCAGACTCAGGCAGGTTGGGTCCAGGGCAGTGTTGTTAACACTGAATGCACTTCCTATGACAGAAAACAATTAGTTCCTAAGAGCAATGAAGCTCTTCATCACTATTACTGGGAAAGGCTTCTCTGAAAGAATGTTCTGGGTGGGACCTATAGACTGAGAATTAAGCAGCTACAGGACGGGGTAGGAAAGAGAGAATGCTATGTCACAGAGTGGGTTTCCTTCAGATAATGATCAGGAGACAATCACAGTAGGTATACATGGAGGAGAAGATTATTCAGAGTGGGGTCCAAGCTCATTACTAGGATGGGGTCACAGCACCGATTGTGCTAAAGGAGCTTAGGTTAAAATATAAGTGGAGATGGAAAGCCTAAGAGAGAGAAAGTGTTGGAATGTCATTAGCTTTTCTAGAGAAAAGGAGTTGTAAGGGGATCCATTCCTCAGGGTCTTTACAAGGCTTCTGTGAGAGTTAGCTCAAGGCTGAAAAGCTGGCTATTACTACCACCAGCCATTGCACTTAAGGTTAGCTTGTCACTGTGACACAACCGAGCAAAAGTTGATTGGCATTGTACACAAGAACCAGTCACAGAAGGGATGGATGGAAAAGAATGAGTAGTGCTGGCTAAAACTGGATATCACGTTGCGGGCACAGATACTGAGGAGATGAATGTCTGATGTATTGACAATCTGAAAAAAACTGAGGTTGTCTGACCCAAGGAGACTGAAGATCTGGGCTAGGGCCAGATCATGCAGGGCCTTGTGGGTATTTTAAGAGTTTTATATTTAATCCTAAATGCATTTGGAAAAGCCAAGAGTCAACAAGATGATCTCCATGGAAGTGATAGTTTTACTTGCCAAGCTGTGAAATAATCACAGATCTATTTCACATTAAAAATAAACTTTTGCAAGCCTGGAACACTGGGAGTCATTGTAACTTTTCATGCCTCAGTTTCTAGAACACTTATGTAAAGATATATTCTCCGACATAACCATTACATCATTCTGACAGCTAGTATAATAATTTAAAAAAGCCTAATAAGATGATGCTTCCTGAATTTTAACCACAAAGTTACATGGGGGAAAATTTTGAAGAAATAGTATGACAGAAAAGACAGCCCCAAGTACCAAAAGAATGTTTTGCAGACTTTATTTTGATGAGAAGCATTGCCTAGTCCAAAGGAATTAGAAGAATAGACTCCCACAGAAACTGTGTTATTTCAAATTCTGTCCTCTTTGGGAAAAGATGTTCATGTAGCTAGAGCTACTGACTGGCCTGAAAGGGGTCTTCCAGAGCTCTAGTTCAGTTGAACACCAGTCTGTGAGTCTCTGGGAAATCTCAAGATGCCATCTTTCAAAGACCACAAGACAGATCCTCCCAGAATGGATATATCTACAACTAATCCACTTTAAACAAGTGTGTTGTGTGTGTGTGTGTGTGTGTGTGTGTGTGTGTGTGTATACAGATGCAAGAGAACAACTTGAAAAACTCTCCCTCTTTACCATATGGGTCCTAGTGATTGAACTCAGGCTGTCCTTGAGTCCATTATCTACTGAGCCATATGCAGCCTGCCCAAGCTAGTCCATTTTAAATATGTCACTTTCTCCTTCTCCTCCTCCTCCTCCCCTTTCTCCTTGAATTTCATTCCCATGAGCATGGCCCCAGTTGGTCTCTTAATGCCCTGGCCCTGTCTTACTGTGCTAAGACATGGCTAACCCGAGACATATTTAGGAATCTGGACTGAGTCATGAGGCACTCTTTAAAACCAGTCTTTGGCACTAGTATGGTAGGAAGTATACTTGTGACAGTCTAACACAACTACTAATTACTAATTACTAGAGTAATTCACATTTAGGCATATATACCACGGCTTTCTCTCTTTGCTTTCTAAATGACAGTGGCATGTGCTTATATGAACCCCCTAAAAGTACCATGGAACAGGTTGAATAATCAACCTGAAAATACACTCTCTGTACATTGACATGGAAACTCTCAAGCTTCCCACAGCCAGGAGAATATGTTCATAGTGACCCATAAGCCATGCCAGACTACCCAGTGTCTCTCCTCACACCTAATGTTCATTGATTGCCTTGGCCTGCTAACTGATGTCTCAACTCCTCCCAGTCCAATGCTTGACAAAGACATTGAGAAATCATTAACTGGATAGATCTTCCCTGTAAACATGTCTCAAAGCACTGAGTTCAGAGGATTGCATCTAGGTTCTACCTGCATTAATTCACCATCCTCTTCTCATCACCAAATTTAGAAGTGAAGAAGAAAACAAAAGAATATGAGAGTTCCACCAAAATTATTAGCATATTTCTCATAAATTTGAAGTGGTCTTAAGACTGACCCCAAATTGAGATTTCTAACATCTTCATACATCTCAATTTTTTAAAAGTTTATGAGACAGGGTCAGCTTTAAATTCACTATATAGCTCAGAGTGACCTTGAACTTCTGATTCTCTTGGCTCTACCTCTGGAGTGCTGGTATTAAAGGCGTGTGCCACTGTACTCAGCTCCAAGTCATATATCACTAAGCTGTTTCTCTTTGCTGTCTCAATGTGTGGTTAGATGGTTTTCTTTTCAAAGCTTGGATTCTAACAGGAAAGTAAGATCAGAGCATCTTCCCTGGACATCACTAGGTTGTGTTTTTACAAGCCAGGGGCTGGTGATGGACACCTGGGCTGTTCCATTTCCTAGCTAATGTCAATAGAGCAGCAATGTGCACAGATTAGCACGTACCTCTATATAGACGCCTGTGTGTATAGTTCCAAGTGGTATAACTAGTATATTTATTTCTAGCTCTTTGAGGACCTCTCACACTGATTTCCATATACTTGTTTTTACCTTCATTAGCAGTGAACAAGTGTCACCCATCACCACTACAGCATGGACACACGCGCGTGCATACACACACACACACACACACACACACACACACACACACACACACACACACACACACACACACACACACTCCAGCATTTTTTTGCCTTAAAAATATTTACTATTCTGGCTAGAGTAAGATGAAATATCTCAAAGAAGTTTTAATTTGCATTTCCCTAACAGCTATGGGTTTTCAGCATTTTTTAGATGATTCTCAACCATTTGGAATGAATAGAAATAACTACTTTTTAGTTGGATTTAAGGTCCACTCTACAAGTTGAAACCCATACCTGGCACCATAACGGGGGCCAGGAACCTGTAGCTAGACAAGTCACAGATGGCACTAGGGAAGACCATGCTATTATTACTATGCTAAAGGAGCATAATATTAAACTGACTGCTAATGACTTATTCTTATACCCATAAACCCTTGCATATCAAGCCTCATCAGAGCACCTCTATGTTGTAGTGTACAGAGATTAACACAGAGACCCACAACTAGTCAAAGAGCAAAGAATAAGAAACTTTGGACTTCTCAGTTCTAAAGGGGGCATCTGCATCACATCACCTCCTCCCAAGGGCACAGGGATCACTGCACAAGACGAGGCAGAAACACTGTAAAAGTCAGAAGTGGTCAGGTGACTGTAATGTTTTCTGGACACTGTAGGCCAGTTACATACATGAACTCATAGTGGTTGCAACAGCATATGCAAGACCTGCACAAGCCCAAACCAAACCAAATCCCAGCACACAGAGATGAAGTATGCACCGAGTCCCACCCAGAGCTACTAGCAATTGACAGCTGCTAGGAAGGAGAGTCAGTTTTCTTTAAGGGTGAATACCCACCCCGAGGTCAACCACACTCCTAAAAATATAATGGATGATCACACACATTAGAGTATATGGGCTATGAAAATTGTATTAAATAGCTTGGAAACAAAAAGAAAAGAGAACACACACAAGGTAAGGGAAAGGGGTATGAAGCTTGGAGGAGCTGGGAGTGAATATGGTCAAAATATACTATATAAACTTCTCAAAACCTTACAATTTAAGGCAAGAAAAGTTATATACATACATGCAAGCACTCATACACAAGAAGTAAAAGTAAGTCTTTAAAAAGTCAGACAAACAACAAAAATACAAGCCAACAGCAGTGAAGGGAAATGGAAAAAACAGCCTTCTCTTGTAGCCTGACACTGAACTATGGCCCCTGCTCCAAACAATTCCCTAGTCACCTATCCCTCTTCCTGGTCAGAGTCTTTACCCTTTACCCAGACATCAGGACAAGAATTATGGAAATCCAACTCCGACCCTCTCCTCTCTTTCAAACCACATGTTCAGGGAATGACTGGGCACTGGAGAGTTTTACCTCTTGATTTTTCCTTGTGCCCCTTTCCCTTTAACTGCATCTTTGTACCATTGCTCAGCATTCAAAGCTCCCTGAGACATCTGTCTGTTCTCATAGAGCACAGACAGCATGTAGAGGCTCCAGACCTCAGTGCTGGGACCTGACCTCGGAGAACTGACTGAACCTGAGTCCACTTTCCCATCATTACATGGACTCAGCAACAGTGCTCATTACACAGGCCTTTGTCTCTATTGCTGTCACAAAATACCCTGACCAAAGACAACCAGTGGAGGGGCAAGGTGTTATTTCAGCTTGCAATTCCAGGGTACAGGTCATCATTTTGAGAAATTCAAGCCAGGGACTCAAGCAGGACGACACATGGCATCCACAACAGTCTTGAGGCTAGTAAAGTGCCTTTTTCTCCAGGCCTCATTCAGGCTCACCCTCTGCTAAGTTGACTTTTCTTTAAGATATGTCCCCAAATTTGTAAGATACTAAAAAATTAAAAATGTATAATGAAATTTCTTTGTAGAGATCTCTAAAGATCTACCACTGTTCATTTCAAGTAGGTAGCAATTGGTCTAAGGCTTCAGCAGCTGAGGGGATGTTAAATGTAATTAGCATCTGATGTGGCTCCAAATGATCTCTTCACTCCTATCAACAGTTTTATGAAAATGGTAATACTAGGCATATCAGCACAAATGGCCTGCATGGCTTATTCCCTTTTCCCGGAACTCTACTGTGGAGTCATTGCATCCACCCACCATGAACTTAAATACGTCTGCCTGTACTGTGTGGTGATGCTGGGATCAAAGGTGAGTTGCATATGCTGTTTCTTTTGCTTGGGCTGGTTTCCCAGGCTCTGACAAGCATGGGATTGTTATCATGGTCACTTTCAGCTACACATGGCTCACGGAAGGACTGTGAGCTAAGTGAACAGTCTGTGCCTTCAGCCCATTATTTTTGAAGGGAGGAAATCTACACAGTATACTCAGGGGAGATAATTACCCATCCAGGACAAGCAGGATCATTGTCACCTATGTTGCTCTATCACTCACATTCCTTAGATCAACTGCTGTTCAGACTTAAAATTTTAAAGTCTTTCAGAAAGACAGAAATGCCTTTCTGTCTATATTTTTCCTTTAAGAATCCCAGCTGAATACAAATCTTATGCATTTGTTTCAGAGTGACCAAGATGGGCCTTCATTTGCTTTCCTCTTTTTTTTTAATCCTTTCTTGAATGCTTTGCCATCTTCCAAACTAAATCACTCTGAGCCATCAGCACCTCTACTACTTTGCAAAAATTATGTCCCACTACAAGATTCAGCCAAGCCAGCAAACACACACCCACACCAGCCCTATTGAGTAATAATCTTTCTTAAAAAAAAAAAAAAACTTATTTTTGTTAGTTTTGTGTGTGTTTGTGTGTGTGTGTGTGTGTGTGCGGGCGTGTGTGCACGCACAATCATGCCAATGGCTTCAGATGTCCCCAGAGATAGAGTGATAGACAGTTGTGAACTGCTTGCTGTGCACTCCTGGAACAGTACTCTGCTCCTCTGGCCCACTGCAAGAACAGTAAGTGCTCTCAACCGTAGAACGATCTCTTCAGCCCTTTATCTACTTTGTTAACTCTTCACTGAACAGCCTATCCACCTTGATGAATAGATCGTCAAATTGTCTATTTTGTTCCCAGACCCCTCAATGACACTTGCCCTTGCTCTGTTGTTTTGTAATCCCTGGTGTTCATGGAGACTTCAGCTGGTGATATTCGTATGTCCCTAAAGACTCCAATGAGCCGGTCTATCAGGTCTTGATTTCCCTCATACCTTCTCATTAGCCTGGACTCAAGAAGTTGTTTGATTCAGTTTCTTCACTTCCATAGCTCTCAAACCAATTCCATCATTCCTTTTCACATTGTTTAATGAGCCAGACTGGGAAATGACCTTACATTATTAAAAAAAAAAAAAAAAACTTTCTCAATTCCAGAAGTTTGGAAGCAATACCCTCTAAATAGCATAGTTGCCTGTATTAGCCACTATGAACACCTCAAAGGCATTCCAAATCATGGATTTCCCTTTTTTCTGTATTAAAAGTTTCACCAAAGGAGTAAATTTTACGACTTCTGCCTAACTATCTTCCTTCTCCCTGTCTTAATCTTCCTGTAGGTTCCAAGCTTGTTGATGCCAGGAAGGATTATTTAGCACAGTTCTAGTTTGTCCTCTTTATTTTGCATCCTGCCAGCTGTAAGAATCAGAATGCCAACACCGCAATCTCACTCTCCCTTTGTTCCTTGATTCCTGCCAGATCAGCGGGTGTGCAGATAATGGTGCCCGTGAATTTTTTTTTCTATTGTAATGACTCCCTTAAATGGGAAAGTACTCTGAACAGATATCTGAACCTCAGCACATCACCCACACAAGTCAAGGCCACACAACTGTTGTCACAGCCAGCTAACTTTACTGTCTCCCTCTCTCTACCCCACCCCCACACCACTCTCAATGACTGCAGGATATACATTCTCAGGTTTATCAACTGTTTGGGGGCATCATCATTCTCACTTGGAAGACCCCATCCATCAAAAGAAGGATGCCACCTCATTAAGAAGGATAACCACTCTGAGATTCCCACTAAAGATGCTCCACTCTCAAAGGACTCAGATTTGTCTGTATGTCTTATCCTTTACAGCAGAGAACATACCACAGCCACTACCATAGGGAATCACACCAACCCACACCACAGTAAGGAAAGGTAGCCATATCAAGGTTACCAAAGATCATATTTGGGAGACAGAATGATGAGTGAAGTGTTACTTATAGATGCAAGATAGATAAACTACCAAAAGTCTCATACCTTGCATATGGAAGATTACAGAGAAGCTGCATCAATGGAGCTCCCTGCATAACTTACAAAGAGCTCTGCTAAAGTCTTCTCCTCTCAGCAATTGCTTAGGGTCCACACGACTTCAGGGAACAGTCACAAGAATCCTGTAGTCTTTGTGAGACTCTTCAATTGTAGGAGTATATTCTACTCTAGGAAGCAATATTTAAATCCAAAGGAAACAGGCAACAATATCTCATAGGGATCATCTGTCCAAGGAGGGAAAAGAGAGGGTGAAGCTCTCCCATCCCTTTAGGCCTCACACTATTTGCTATATGTATTTGATTGGTTCTATATCAAGTGCATGCATATTGATAACAGTTGTATGTTCAGCAAGTGGTCCTTATATCAATACTGACCTCACATCCACCCACACTCCAGTCCTCACTATTCATTTCAACAGCACCCTTCCCAATCCCTAGTAGCCATTATTCTACTTTCAGGTTGACAGATTTATTGTTGTTTATGTGCTGGGTGAGTACATACATGTGTGTGTACAGGTATCTGTGAAGGCCAGAAGAGGGCATTTTGAATCCCCCGAATCTGGAGTTACAGATAGCTGTGATCTACCCAGTATGAGTGCTGGAAACCAATCTTAGGTCCTCTAGAAGAGCTGCAAATGCTCTTAACTTCTGAGCCTGTAGTGATATATTATTTATGGTTTATTAAAGCTTGACTGAGGATTCAGAAAAGCAAAGCCAGCCTCAAGCTATAGAGATCAGGCAGTGGTGACACATACCTTTAATCCCAGCAGCCAGAAGCTAAAAAGTGGTGGTACACAACTTTAATCGTAGGACTCGGGATTAAGAGGTAGATGGATTTCTGTGAACCCAAGGCCACCCAGAACTAGGAGAGAGTGAATCAGTCTAAAAGAGAAATATAGTTCACATCTTTAATCCCAGCACTAGAGGGGTATAAAAGACAGGAGCAAGTATTCAGTGTGAGGCATTCATTCTCCAGCCATGCTGAGGAGAGGTTATAGTCTGAGGCTTGGTGAGAGCTGGTGGAGACAGGATCCGCCCATTCAGCCTGAGGTAGAGGCAAGAAGCTAGTGGCCAGCTGTTTTACTTTTCTGATATTCAGCTTGAAGTTTGAACCCCAATATTAGTCTCTGGGTCATTTATTTTTTCATGATACATGATCTACTCCATCGGCTTTTTTTAAAGCTTCTAAATGAGAGAGAAAATGCAGGATCATGGGGCTTTTTCTCAGCTTTAGGCTTCAATGTGACAGACCTCATTCTGAAAGCTAACTTTTAAGACCAGGATCAAATTCTTTTCTCCCCCAAGTTAGAAATATGCCTATACTGAAGTCTGCTGGAGTATAGTGCAATAAACAGGCCCAGGTGCAAAACAGGCACCACCCTGAGGTGACCCAGAACCTATGACTGCATGACCTCACCTGGTGTCAGGCAGGCCCAACCAGTGCTACCTATTACACCAGTCACTAGGTTTTAGAGCTGGAGGGACATCTGGTTCTCTGCTTCCCCTAAGGTCAAGTTGCCTCCATCTGTTCTGTATTGCTCGGACTCCAAAACTGATGATAGAGGTAACATGAAGCCAATGGCATCCTCTTCAGTCCTCGCTGAATCTCCACTTGCTGAATCTCTCTCTTTCACGATGTTTATCAAGGTATTTTATTGTGTGGGAATTTGTTCAAAATATGATTCTGTGGGTTTCCCCCCTCCTCCTGTTAAATCCGTTTTAATTTATGTGTGTAACGTTTCTTACAGATTACTTGTGAAGGAGGTAGCTGAAAATCTATTCTTTCTGTACCTTCTTTTCCAATGTTTCCATTTACACTTGCTCTTTGTGTCTTCTCTTTTTCTCACTGGAAACTTCAGCAGCTAACGTGGAGAAGACGGCATCAAGAGGACAGCTGTGGCATTCCAGCGTCAGGTGTGGAAATGGTTGTCAAACCGGCCTGTTAAGTTCCATGTTTGCTAAAGTTTGGTTTGACTTTTTTGGTAGATATTATAGATTGTATTAAGGAAATTCACTTATAATTTTAAAATAAGTCTTATCTCATGGTTATCTGACTTTATCATTTTGTTTTCATCTGTGCAGATAATTTTCTGTTCTATCTTTCTTTCCACCAATGGAGGGAAAAGCATTGACTTTTAAATGTAACTTGAGAGACTGAGAAGATGGACTTCTGGATAAAGACACTTGCCCCCAAGGCTAACAACCTGACTGTGAAGGCTGAGACCCACCTCCTAGGGAAGAATCTAATCCTGCAAGTTGTCCTTAGACCTTCACACATACAAATTGTAGCATATGCACACACACATACACACACACACACACACACACACACACACACACACACACACACACCCAATCTCACAAACACAGATTCCAAACACTTTTTCTGTTTAGGAGTTCATTAAGTTGTATAGTCTTTACAATCTGTCCCGCATAGAAAATATGTTAGGGCAATGGTGGCACAAACCTTGTGGTAGTAATCGGCCAATGTCTGATTTCACTTAAAGTCCACTCCATAAGATGGAACCCACAGGGGACACTGCTTAAGTGACCAAGACCCATAATCAAAGAGGCTTTCCTCTTGCAGCAGAGGGGAACAGATTCAGAGACTCCATTGCCAGAATTATGCAGAGAGAGAGAGACAGAGAGAGAGAGAGAGAGAGAGAGAGAGAGAGAGAGAGAGAGAGAGAGAGGAGACAGAACTTGAAATGAGATGAGAGGTCTCCATCAAATTGCTCTCCTCAGAGCTCAGGTAGCACCATGGAAGAGGAGGCAGAGGACTAGGGGAGATAAAGGAGACTGAGGAGACTTGTCGAATGAGGTCCTCTAAAGCAGTGAAGCTCATATGAACCCAGAGACTGAAGCAGCAGTCATGGGGCCTACACAGCTCTGCCCCAGGTCCTCTGCATATACTGCAGCTCCTAGTTTAGGACTTTCATGGGACTCCTGAGTGTCTAAATGAGCGAGTCTCTGCATTCTTATGCCTTTTCTTGGGGCTCTTTTATTGTTCTCATCCAATTTTAATATGATAGTTTTGTTTTATTATATTTTATTTTGTTATGTTTCTTTTTTTGTCTCATAGTAGCCTTTTCTTTTCTAATGAGAGACAGAAAGAAAGTGGATTGACATGGAAAAGAAGGTGGGGAGGAATTGGGAAGAGTAGAGTGAGGGAAAACTATCATATTGTATGAGGAAAAAAAAATCTGTGCTTATTAAAAGGGGGAAGATTGTATAGACTTTAGGCCTGGTTAATTTCACTGCATGAATTTTTTCATTTGCAAGGTTTTTATAAAAAAAAAGTTTTAATTTTTAAATATACATAGTGTAGTAAGAATTTTAAGGTAGCTTCCATTCATGGAAAGTGATCAAGATTATATTACCAGTTTTACATATTCCATGATCCACTAGTATTTTAAGAACATTATGGTTGTACTCTTCAGAGTGACTAGCTAGGAAAATTTACTTTCTTTGAATTGCCCTTATCAGTTCTTATATGCTTACTGAATAAAATATTCTTTGTTTCTTTTTAATTTTATTGAGAAATTAATGATAAGAATATAATCATATATTTCAATCTTAAAATTTTAATTTAGCAAAAGATGAAATTAACTGTGACATATCCCAAGCCTTAGAACAGAAGGTATTTGTAACCCAAGGACAAGGATCTGCTAAAGAAATCTGTCTCAAAATATATTTTTTAAATTAACCACAGACAGCATATAGCCTAAAAAGAAAATAAACAAAAGGGCTTATCAAGAACTTCACTGAAGAGGACATCTTTAAGACCAATAGGCTAAGACCAAGGTAGTTGGCATGAGGTATTAGAAAAAAAAGAAATTAAAAAAAGAAAGGAAGGAAGGAAGGAAGGAAGGAAGAAAGGAAGGAAGAAAGAAAGAAAGAAAGAAAGAAAGAAAGAAAGAAAGAAAGAAAGAGCAAACAAAGCTAAGCTTGGAAGCATGTGTTTGTAATCCCATCACTGACTAGCCCAAGGAAAGAGGAGAACCATGACCCTGCTTCAAAACAAATAAATGACAACCAAAAAGAAATTTAATGTGAAGATATCCAGAACAGGAAGATAGTGTTCCATCTGTAGATTCAAGACAATCCCTATCAAAATGTTTCATGAAACTATAGAAGAAAGTTCTAAAAGTTACACACAACTATATAATATGCTAAATCGTGAACACAAAACTAAAGCATGAAGCGTTTGACTGCCAGGTTTCAGAATATAAAACTAGCAGTCAAGATGGTATGGAATTGCCAGGAAAGATACATGGGCCAATAGAGAAGAGTACACAGACTAGCAGACCCAAATGTGTGCAACCTGCTGTTGTAAGTGCATGCTCTGGACAAAGATCATTGCTGGAGAAAATGGATTCCTGTGTGTAGAAGAGTGAAAACTACATGTGTCTCTTACCACTTACAAAAATCAACTCAAACTAGACTAAACACTGAATCTATGAGTAAATAGGAACTGGAACAGTTATGGAGTTTTTAGAAATTTCACTGTTTGAGTTAGCTTCAGCTGTCAACTTTCCAGGTCAGAATCAATTGAGGAAACCTCAGTTGAAATGGTGTAGATCATATTGGCCTGTGGGTTTGTCTGTAGGATGCCGTCTTGATTGCTGATTGATATAGAGGGCCCAGCCCACTGTGGGTTGCACCTGCTCCTGGAAGGTGGACCAGAGATGTATAAAAATCTACCCAAGAAAGTAAGAGAGCAATAAGCACTCTTTCTCCAAGATTTCTGCTCCAAGTGCCTGAGTTCATGCCCTGAGTTCTTTCAGTGGAGAGTGGAGAGATACATATTACCAGAGCATAAGCTGAAACAAACCCTTTCAACCCATACATTGCTCTTAGTTATAGTGTTTATTATAGCACACAAGAAGTAAACTAGAAGAAACCATAAAGCACACAAGGAAACAAAAGCAAATTAGACACATGGGATTGTGTCAAGCTAAAACAAAACAAAACCTTTCACACAGCATAGGAAAAAAGTAACATAGTGAAAAGACAGCACACAGAGTGAAAAACTCTGAATTATATACCTGAAAAGATACTGCTTTTCAAACTATATAAATAACTCAACAAACTTAATAACAAAATGTTACAACTCTCCCAATATCTGATAAAATGTTTTTCCAAAGACACACATGTGATTGACCAACAGGTATATGAAGAAAGAAAAGAATTTTCCATCAAATCTTGCCACTAAGGAAATGCTAAGCAAAAGCACAAGGAGATATCACCTCATTGCAATAAGTATGGTAAACAACTAAGCTACAGTGGACACTAGTGCTGCCCAGGTTCTGGAGGAAAAGGAAGCCTCAATCACAGTTGGTAGGTATGTACATCAGCCCATCAATTCTGTAAGACAGAAATGTAAAGCTAGAACTTTGCAGTAATAGTTCATCTTCCTTGTCCAGTTGGTTGGATTTGAATCTGCTATGATGTTACTAGCAGTTTTCCCACCAGCGTGGTCCCACAGTTGCATCAGTTCCTAAATAATACACAGAAGCATTAGACATAAAGCTATTGGCCTGTTACTAGTGTTTCTTATTGGCTAGTTCTGTCTTAAATATTAACCCATTTCTATTAATCTAAGTGTTTCCACGTCGACTTATCTTACCAGGAAAAGGTTTCTACATCTTGAATCTCCTGCTACATCTCCCAGAATCCTCCTTGTCTCCTAGTCCTGCCTATCTTGCTTTTCTATTTGCCAATAGTGCTTTATTCATTAACCAATAAGAGAAGCATATTTACAGAATGACATCTCCCATCACTATGAGGCACAACTCTGGACAGGTCTGTTGAATGCTTTCAGGAGAGGCAGAACTGAGGGAGAAACACTCACCCTGGTTGTGAATGTCACCATCTGACAGGCAGGTCCTGAGTTGAATAAAGAAGAAAGGGGGGAAAGAGGAAGCAAGCTGAACACCAGTACCAATCTCCATACTTCCTGACTGCAGATAAATAAATAAATAAATAAATAAATAAATAAATAAATAAAACTTTCTGTTTCTATGATAAAAATACACAAGGAGGAAGGGGCTTATTTCAACCCTTTAACAGTCCATCATTGAGGGAAGCCAAGGCTGGAAATCACTGTAGGATCCTGCAGATAGGTACTGGATAGAGGTCATAGAGAAATACTAGCTCACTCTCCATGGCTTATGCAGCCTGCTTTCTTATCCAATCGAGACACACCTAACTAGGGTTTGTACCACAAAGTGTGGGTTGGGTCTTCCTATATCAATTAACTAATACATGCTAATATAATATTTAGAAAATTGTACTGCTGTGTTATGAATATAAAAAACTTGGAAGTAAAATTAATGAAATAATTCTTTTTCCATTTGAAACCCCTGAAATAAAACAAACACAGCAAAGGTATAAGATTTGCAAATGAAAAGTATACAACACAACCAAGAAATATTAAATAAACAGAGACAAGCCATATCCACGAGTTTGAAGATAGGTGTTATTAATATGGTAATTCTGCACAAACTCTTCCTGCAATACAATTTCCATCAAAATACCACAAAGCCTTTTAGAATAAAATTTCACAGATTGGCCCATGTATAGAGAACAGCATAGGAAACAGCAGAGTCAAACCAGAGTAGAAAAAGAATAAGTTCCAATTGAATAGACAACACTCTCTGATTTCAAAACTTAAATATATTGCCACCAAGGCAGTGTACTGGCATAGGACAAACAAACATCAAAGGACAGGAATAGATTAAAAATAGATACTCTGGTATAGTGGCACAGTTGAATACTCACACAGAAGCAATCAATACCGGCCTTTAAATTGCATCACACACCCATCTCAAAATGTATCACAGACCTCCACACAAGAACTACATGTACAGAAATCTAGCATAAAAATCTGGAAAGGCCAGGTGGATTTTCTTCTCCATTGCTATGATAAACGACCACAACCAAAAGCAATGGATAGAAGAAAGGTTTTGCCAGAGAGGTGAGACCGGTCATGCAGGAAAGCAGGGCAACAGGAACCCAAAGCTGTGAGCTCACATCTGAAAAAACAAGCATGAAACAGGACAGGAACATGGAATATGGAAGGACTATTAACACTCAAAGCCCATCCCCCAGTGATATATGTCCTCCACATCCCAAAAGTCCCATGACCTCTCTAACAACACCACAAACTTGGGGACCACATGTTCAAATTCCAGCACTTTCAAGACCATTTCCAATTCAGACCATCATACCAGGTACAGTGGTGTACATCTGTAACCCCAGGACTTGGGAGATAAAGGCAGGAGGATTGGGTGTTTCAGGATAGCTACATTAAAAGTTTGAGGTTAACTTCGACTACATGAGACTCGTGTCTCAAAACAAAACAAAAACTACAAGAAGTATTCGGGAATCTTAGATTAGGCAGAGATTTCTCAGATATGACCATTTAAACTTTAGCTGTGAAAGAAAAAGATAAATTGGCTTTTTAAAAATTAAAGTATCACACCTTTCAAAATATATACAATTGTATACATGAAAAGGAAAGCCAACAAGCAGGAGACTAATCATTGTTTTCAATTTATTGTCTGACAATTAAGATGTATCCATAATATATAAAAATCTCTTACAACTAAACCACAAAGATTATGTAGATTGACAGCAGTTTAGAGTAATTCATTAAATGAAACATATTGTTTGATAATGAGTACAAGAGCACATTAACCACTAGCAAAGCACAAGTTACATCCAAAAGATACAGCTATGCAAACCCATATGGGTATAATCAGAGACTGATGTCTGGTACCAAAGTTTGGCAAGGATAGAATATGACCAAAATCCTCCCATCCCTGTTGGGGCTGTAAAAAAAAAAATAACTAACCTGTTAAAACAATGGTTCTCAACCTGTGGGTTGTGAACCCTTTAGGGGTTGAACAACTCTTTTGCAGGGGTCACATCAGATATCCTGCATATCAGATATTTATACTACAATTAGTAGCAAAACTACAGTTATGAAGTGTCAATGAAATAACTTTATGGTAGTGGTTCACAATAACATGAGGAACTGTATTAAAGGGTTACAACATGATGAAGTTTGAGAACCACTGTGTTGAATAAATGCAGCCCACAGGACCCTGTGGTTACACTGTAGGAAACTAACTTCAGATAAATGGAGACCGACACTACTACAGAAATGGGCAGAATGTCCCTTGAAAGCACTGTGGCCATAGCCCCCAAGAGGAAGGAGCCCAATTGTGTGTATGTTGATAAGTTAACAAAGTCACACCATGGGGCATGATACATCCATGTATCGTGTTGTATGTTCATCCTGAGCCATGGGTTCTGGCTGAACTCATGAGAAAATCAGTCCAAAGAGAATACATACTATAGGGTTTTCATGTCATAGGGGTTAGAGAGGTGGAGAATCTTGCACACAGAGCCCATGCTGGCTATGATTGGGGGGGGGGACTGGAAGAGGGGTTTGCAGTTCACAAGCCAAGGCAGCTTCTACCTGATAGAAGTGACCTGAAGTTCGATCTTGGTGTTAGTGGCACAAATTGAATTTACCATTGCACAATAACTAAGATTTAGTTTGTTAATTGCATCTCAAAAAGCTGCAAGTCAAGCCTGTAATATGAATTGTCCAATCATACCCACCCATTCTAATGAATCAGAAGTAATTTGTAATAAGAAGATAAGAGCCATGTTTTTCTAGAAAAAAAAATGAGGACTGAGAGGAACAGAAGGAGAATCAGAAATGCTTACCATCATCCTTCATGTGATCTAGGTGCTAGGTATATGGGGATATTCACTTGGCAAAGCCAGACAGTTAACTTCAAATGTATAGAAGAGCCTCTAAGTATGTTAAAAGACACCTCACAAAGCAAAAGTGGGGACCCTGCCATGATTTAGCTCTTGAATTTCCTTAAATTTTGCATTGCACTTATGTTTCTTATTGTTTTTCATTCAGACACATCCCATACCAGGAGTTGTATTGACTTACTACTGATATGTTTTCCTCAGTGTTTCATTTCTGCATTGCTATTTCATGCTTCTCTGGATTCAGAGAAAGGAAGGAACCTTCCTTTGGGGATGATGAAGTTGGCTCCAGACTATGTTCACAAGCTATGGGCCCTATTCTAGTTTAATTTCTGCCAAACAAAAGCATCTTAGGGAAGAAAGGGTTTATTTGTTTACAATTCCAGGTTACAGCCTTTTGCTGAGGAGAAGTCAAAGCAGGAATTCAGGCAGCTGGTCACATCTGCAGCCAAGAGAAAAACCCATGGCTCCTTGCTTTCTTGCTCCTATCCAGCTGTCTACTATCTGACTGACTTCAGGACACCCTTCCCTAGGGAATCAAGCCACCCAATTCTGCCATCAATTAATTATCAAGGGATAACTTGATCCAGACAATTCCTCAATTAAAGACCTCTTTTCGGTGATTCGAAATTGTGGCATTTTGAAAATCACAAACTAACCCTCTCAGGATCTCCCTTGGTATTGTTTGTGAACTCAAACATGTCTTGCATTCCCCAGAGTTGCTGGCAAGATCCTCTATGCTAGAAGTTAGCATGCTAACCTCACCCAAGTTATGAGACTGCTGTGAAGGTCAAATGAATTGATGTTCTTCAAATGGCTACCCCAGGTACTCAGTGGCATCCCAAGACACCAGCTATTACTATTAACAGCAGCAAGTTAGAAAAAGTAACTCACTTCTGGTGGTGGAGCTTTTAAAACTGAGGTTTTAATGAGTTCCTTCAAAACTGTCTTATCGACAAATACTGTGTCCTTCCACTTGGACATGGATTCCCTAATAATCTGTGCGGCAAGATTGATTTGGAGGCCATCCCCGTATCAACACAGCTCTGTAGAGGAGATGAGCTACATGGGGATATTCTCAGCATCATTTTCAACCCTGCTCAGACCTGTGGTGGATGATGCCCAGTAGTCCTTCTTAGTTACATTTCCACTCCTGAGAGGAAATGGAAATGGTGCAGTAAGACGACATTTCCTTTTAGAACTCACTAGGTACATTAAGGGTTAAGGAAATAGGATTTGAGACTCAGATTCTGCCCATGGAAAATTCTGGCCTGCCATTCTAGGGAGCATGAGCTTCACTGAGAAACAAAATAATGACTGTGTCAGTAACCAGTGCTGTTTTTACTATAATTCAAAGAGCCCTCTAAGTAGTCTCTACTCACATTTCTTCTAAGTCACCTATTGAGCTTGTACATATGTAACATATGCATTTGTTAGTAGTGTATTCATGTTTATACATACATGTGTATGGGTGTTCACACAGGTAAAGCAAAGATACAATTATCTTTTACCAGCTCTCCATCTTTTTGGTTTTATTTTGTTCGGTTTGGGTTTTTGTTTTTGTTTGGATTATTTGTTTGTTTGGTTGGTTGGTTGGTTGATTTTTTGTTTGTTTATTTGTTTTGGAGACATGGTTTCTTTGTATTGCTTTGGAGCTCGGAATTAACTCTTTAGACCAGCTGACCTTGAACTCACAGAAATCAGCCTGCCTCTGCCTCCCAAGTGCTGGGACTAAAGGTGTGTACCACCAATGCCCAGCTCCATCTTATTTTTTTAAGACAGGCTCTTTTACTAAATTTGGAGCTCACCAATTTAGCAAAACCAGCTGTCCAGTGAGCCCCAGGGATGTCCCCATCTCTGCCTACGCAGCACTGGGGTTACAAATACTCCGTTTTTATATGGGTCCTGAGGGTTTGCACTCAGGTCCCCATGCTTATGTGGCAAGCACTGTAAAAACGGAGCCTATGCACAATTGTTGTGGTAAAGTAGAAAAGATCATGCCTTTCCTGCTCCCCTGGTGGATCCATTTGTGCTTCTACATCAATGGTCTAGCTGTGCTGATCTCTGCCTGAACCTCATTCCCAGAGGCTGATTTTGCTCCATTCACAGGTGATGCCTCTACAAATGGAGGCCTTTGGTGATCAATGATTATGGGAAATTCAAAGCAGTTGAATCTCTTGCCAAAGACAGAGACAAAACTGTAATTTCAATCTAATACCTTCCAAGATGGGGGTCAGAAGAAAATGGCATTTGGGACATCTGGGCAAGGCTCTATCTTTATTCCTAAGGACACAATTTAAATTGAAAGTTCTCTGTTTTCAATTGAAGCAAAAATCTTTTCTGGCTGAGGTAGGTTTTGTCCTCTGGTGAATCCAGAAAAAAACTGAAATGCATAAAATTAAATAACACTGTACTTCAAAGTAAAATAACAGAGAAAAGATGAAAGGGGAGGGTAACATCTCTAGCTTCCTCTAGGAAAGTTTCACCAGAGACTTTCATTACAGTGACTGTTGGCCTAAACATCAACCAATGAAGACAGTGGGGTTGGAACCAACACCCTGTCCAATAATGAGGTAAGTTCCCCTAGGAAATAGTGATTCCCTGTTGAGATTTCCCAAGGTCAAGGTCGCCCAGCTAAGATGACTGTTAATTGAGTCTGCACAGTCCAGGCAAAAAGCCAGAACAGACCCAGTGCTGCAGTGGATCAGGGATTGATTAGATTTTTGGCTCTTGATTAAATGTCAGCGAATGATTAAATGATTGTTCCACATAACTTTCTAGAAGAGATCCCAGTTCAGCACACCAAGCTGCAATCACTGAATGTCACAATGGCCACTGTTGGCATTTGGATCCTTTCAGAGGACGCTCCACAACTCACAGTCCCCATCCTCTCTGTTCTCTGCACTGTCAGCCTCTGGTTACTAGGGACTGAGGAGTGAGTGGCCACCTTCATCAGCTAACAACAGCTCAGGTAATCCAGTATTGCCTTCAGTTTCCTTAGCTAGTTTAGGAACCTTCAGATAAATATGTGATGATGTCAGTCTTCACTGTCAACTTGACTAGATTTCAAATTGTGCAGGTAGGTCTGTCTGTGAGGGTTCCCAGGGAGATATAACTGAGCAGGAGTGCCTATAGATACCCAAATGTGGGTGGCATCATCCAATGGACCAGGATCCTGGTCTAAAGAAGTGAACTGATGGCCAGCTTCTTCTCTCTCTCTCTCTCTCTCTCTCTCTCTCTCTCTCTCTCTCTCTCTCTCATATCCACATCCCTCTCCCTCCTTCCCTGTCTCTGCTTTTTAAATCTGCATGCAGTGGCTGCCTCAAGTTCCTGCTGCAATGCCTGCCCCACCATGATAGACTGTGCCCTCGACTGTGCGTCTGAACAACCTGCTCCTTTCTTGGCTTGGCTTTAAGGTTTTGGTCATCATGGTGGCACACATGATGCTTTGAGGACAGTAAAGCATGGTCCAGATTCTGAGTAGTTAGGTGCAAGCCCATAATCTAAGCTACTCAGGAGACTAGGACAAAAGGAAGGTGAGTTAAAGGCCAGATTGCCCACTCAGAAACACTCAATTTCAAAGTATTAAAAAAAAATAAAAAGATGACTTGGGATTCAGGCTAGCAGTGGAACACTGGCCTAGTAGGCAGAAAGATCTGTGTATTAGTCGGGGTCTCCTAGAGAAATAGAATTGATATAATGACTTCATGTCTCTTAACTGTAATAATATATAACAAGTATTTTATATATATATATATATATATATATATATATATATATATATGAAATTTATTAGAGTAGTTTACAGGTTGCAGTCCAGCTAGTCCAACAAAAGATCTCTACCAACTGAAGATCAAAGACTCCAGTAGTTGTTCAGTCCATGAGACTGAATGTCTCAGCTAGTCTTCAGTATATGCTAGAATTCCAAAATAAATAGCTGTAATGCCAGGGAAGGAATGGACTTGCTGGTGAGAGTGACAGCAAGCAGGCAAAAAGAAAAAAAAATCCTTCTTCCATCTCCTTTCTATGGGCTGCCACCAGAAGGTGTGGCCTAGATTGGAGGTGAATCTTCCCACCTCAAAAGATCCAGATTAAAAGTTGGTCTTCCCACTTCAAATTATTTAATTAAGAAAAGTCCCTCACAGGTGTACCTAGCCACTTGGGTTTTAGTAAATTCCAGAGTAATTTAGTAAATTCCAAGTTGACAACCAAGAATTAGTCATCACAGTCTGTGTTCAGCCTGGCACTGAGAAAAGAGGGAAGAGGAGCAGGAGGAGGGAAGAAGAAAGAGGAGAAAAGGGAGGAGAAAAAAGGAAGAAGGGGAGGAGGAAGGACAGAAGGAAGAGAGAACATCTATAGATACCACCTTCCTGCCATGGCTTAACTTCTTCACAAGGCGTGACTAAAAATATCTTCATTCTACTCCTAGGAGTCCAGAGAAAGCCTAGGCATTGCAAGCAGGACGAAGTCCACTGAGACATCACATTTTATCTTTGGAAGTGTGGTCTTTGCCAATTGTTGGAGATTCCCTGGAAAGAATAAATTACTGAGCTGCTCCGATGTGCCAGGAACAATTTTGCACACATCACATAAATTCATTTGACACCCCCACCAACCTGTGTATTGCTTCTGGGAGTGACAGACACAGCAGGCAACTTGAAGCCATTGTCACCTGACTCTAGAGAGAGGCATCATATATTGTCTTGTACTCTAAACCCTGTGGTGACCAATCCTTACCCTGTGCACAAAGGTCATTTCCACTAAATTCCTCGAGGTTATTGCTTCAACAATAGTATTCAATTGCTAAATGATATCATGTTTTCCTAAGTGGTTGCTTAACTCTCAGAACACAAACATTTCTCCATATTAGAAAGGGAATAGAACCAATAACAAAAGAACTCACCTTATTTTCCTCTTCAGCTACTACTGCATCTCTCTGCTCCTTTTAACCGTGTAGCTCCTTAAAGGATTTTCTAGGACATTCTCTCTTCCCAGGGCTTGTAGCACTGTTCCCTGTGAATTGGCACATTTCCCTCTTTCCATGGATGAGGATTGGGAAGCATATGAAATTCACAAGACACATAGTTAGCCTCTCCCTGTGTCAAGGTTATCGCTGGCTGTGAGGTGACTCTTAGTGGAGCTACCTACAAGTAGGCAGAGAACTCCAGGTCTGCAGCTTTCATGAGCTGTCTGTCACTCACACTGTGTGGGGATTTTCATCAGTGCAGCATCCTGAGTCATCCCCATTTTCCTGAAAAGAACTCCAATGAATCTATCTGATCACCAAGCTAGACTTGGGTGGAGTCATTTCTTTGGTCCACTATTTGTTCCCTATCTGTAGTAAACAGATGTGTATTAACACAACCCTGGTCTTCTCCTAGCCCACTTGAGCCAGCTTGAGCCCAGCCCTGGTAACTGAGTGTTCCTTTGGAAAGCCACTGCTGCTTAGTCCAGACTGGGAAACATTCTGATCTGTGCTCTTTCATGCAACCTGACCAACAGCTAGATACAGTCAATCAGGTCCTCCTGATAGGTGTTACTCACTGAACTTTGAGGACCCTGCACTCTCCTGGGTTCTCTCTCAATCCCCTCTGTGGTTGCCTGTTGTGACCTCACCTAATGCTAACATAAGCTAAGTGGCACCCTTACCCTCTTTCCTTTTGGCTCTCTACTCATCCTCTTTCCCATCTCTTCTACTTTGTTATGTGCAAACCCTTTCTACACTGGTATCCTTCTCTTGTCTGAAACCATACCAGGCTTAAATAACCTCAAGTCTTAAAATGCTGGCATGCTATCTGTACTCTCTCTCTCTCTCTCTCTCTCTCTCTCTCTCTCTCTCTCTCTCTCTCTCTCTCTCTCTCTCTCTCTCACACACACACACACACACACACACACACACACACACACACACACACACCTGTTTATCCTCCTTTCCTTTATCCTTCATCCTAATGGTCTCAGGGCAGATCTCCTGCTGCAGCTCCCAGTGATTTCAGTAAGCTGTGAATGGAGGAGTCCAGAGCAAGAGATTAAAGACATTTTAGCCTAGAAAGGGGAGCTCTGATCCACTGATGTTGAGAAATTAAATTAGTTGTGTTATCAACACTAGGTTTAAGCCCTATCCCACAGGAAAAAAGCACATAGCTGTGTATTTGATCAAGAACCCATGATTAAGAGCATTAGGCCTCATGGGTGAACCTAATATTCTTATTTCGCAAAATTGACATAGTATCAAGCTGCCTTCTAAGTTTGCCTCTCTCTGCCTGTAGATTGGCACAGCACTCAGACCTCAGCTGAATAAATGTTTGTGGAATGCTCAACCACAAAAGAGACATCCATGTCACACTTCCTCCCCTCAAGGCTGAGAGACCATCATAAAAAGGAGATAAGAAAGATTGTAAGGGTCACAGGTCAGAGGTCCAGAAGCACTGCTGCAAAACAGTGACTACTGAACTCAGACTCACTGAAGCTGGGCTTGCCTGCAAAAAATAATCTAGGCAGCTTGCAGCATGAAGAAGGGAGGGGCTCCTCTCCTGGAAGAGAAGCTGCTGCCAGTGCAGGCTTCCAGGGGAGGGAGAATCTGTTTTCTTTAAGGATATGTCCTCTGGTAGTTGAACAATGACCCAGTAGATGGTCCCACACCCATGAATTTGTGTACAGCACATTCATGTGGAATCTGCGACTTATTAGAAAAAGAGTACAGTGAGTTGGGAGGAGAGACAGTGAGTTGGGAGGAGAGGTTGGGAGTGGAAGCTGGGAGGAACTAGAGGAAGGAGTGAGGTTTCAATATGATCAAAATGCATTATATGCATGTATGAAAGTCTCAAAAATTAATGAAAACATACTAAAATAATTAAAAATGAGGTGTTGTGGAAGAAAAATGAATGCTAGAGAGGTTTTTCAATAAACTAACAAAAGAAATAAAGAACCCTAAAATCCCAATTGTCCTACTTCCAGGACATCCCAAAGGAGATGAATCAGAACATCAAAAAGACACCTGCATTCCTATGTTTATTGCAATTCTGTTCACAGTTGCCAAGCGACGCATCCACTGATGGATGAATAGATGAAGATGTTGTGCATGTGTACAAGGGAATTCTGTTCAACTACCAAAATTGGCATTTGTAGCAACAAAGCTGAATTAACAGACAGTGTACTAAATTAAGTAAGAAAGCTAAGCAAATACTGTATATTCTCACTAATGTATAAAAGTTAAAATGTGTTTGCTGTATTGTACAGAGTGGAAAGGGAGTAACTGAAGAATAATAAAGTGGTAGTGGAGAAGGATCAAGGGGGAGTCCATAGAAGGAAGCACTAATCTATAGCAGTCAGCAAGAATAAGTATGATGGTTCTGCAGCATAATGGGTGTGTGAGTGACAGGTGTGCATTGTGTGATTTGTAAACAACTAAAGAGGTGGAAACTTCCTAACACAAAGTAATCACTCCTCAAGCAGAGGGAAAGGCCCCAAGTTCATCATTTCATGTTGACTATATATACTGAAGCACCACACTGTGCACTGTAAGTATGTGTGAACCCTGAGAGTCAGTTCAGATGATGAGAAGGAGGGAGAACACCAAGAGAGGCAGACAGGGACCCCAAACCTAGGAAATAGAAGGAAGCCTGGGATGTCAGCTCAGAGAAAGGATTAGACCCAAGAACTAAGTCAAACCTGCTCTGTGTTCCAACACATAGAAGCTACCCATCTCTTCGATTGAATTGCTAGTTTGCAGGATAGAAAGTTCAGGGCATCAAGTTTTTACTGCCCACAGCCATGAACACTTCAGCACAACGACATTCCAACCATCTTTGTATCATTAAGATTATATCACCATAATGACACTAGTGCCCTTTGTAGTTATCTTGTTATTGTTTCTTTCCTTTATAAAAAGAGATGAAAACTTCCCTTTATCAACTGGTTTAAAATCAGAATAGCCTGTGCTTGATCAGCTAGATAAGAGAAAAAAGAAATGTCACTTTCAATGTGTAAGTCTGCTGCTATATTAAAATAAGGGACTGGGTTGAGATGGTCAAAGGACAGAAAATTCTAGTGAGGGGGGAAGAATAAATTCAAAGCATCTACAGTACATCATGATCACTACAATTAAAACATAAATTATGTTTGCCAATCAAAAAGAACTGTTATTTCTTGAGACAGGGTTTATACCATGTGGCCCTGGCTGTCCTAGAACTCATTACCTAGACCAAGCTGAGCCTAAATTCACAGAGATCCACCTGCTTCTGCCTCCCAAGTGCTGGATTAAATGATTGGGGGAAAATATTATTTAAACTGTATTTAAAATGAAGTGAAGCATGTAAACACACAAACATAGTGTAATCACAACACACACTGTGAGAACAGTGAATCTCACTGTTCACAAGGGATCATGAAACCACCAAGTATGTAATATGCAATAAAATACATGCAACATTTTAAGCACATGGGAACAGTCAGGAAGCTGGCTTTTCAGCAAATCTAAAATAGAGACTCCCAGGTCTCAATCACCAAGAGTGCCCAATGCCAGAAGACGGTGCCTTCACTTAAAATAGTATATGTGAGGAACTAGAATCAGCTAGGTAATTACAGCATTTTTTTTTCATCCTGACAACTTTTCAAGCCCTTCCTAAAGTTTTGAAAAGAAAATAAAAGCAACCATGTCACCTGTGAAGTCTGAGGATAGACACTGCTGACCTCCACAGCACACCCACTTATCTTTAAACTGTGATGTTTCCTTGTTATAGGGTACTAATTTCTTCTAATTTCTTTCCGGGTTAGTTTGAGGCCTGTTTCATAAAAGTTAATTTCATGGCCAGTACTGTAATCTTGATCAAAAGTCTGTGTTGTTCATACCACAAGCCAGGGTAGACACTGCTGTTGTTATTTTTGCTAAATGGTTATGCTGTCGACTTGACTTCTGAATACTTGTGGCTAACGTATGTACATCTGGCTGCTCGTAACTATGGCCAGGAAATCTGCTTTTTTTTTTTTTTTTTTTTTTGCAGTAAATAGCAGTAGATGATGAGTCAAAAGTGCAGAGCATAGGAGAATGGGTACACAACCCTAAATGGGACATCCATAACAAATCCCACCACCAAGGCTAAGGGCATATTGTTGAAGAGGAGGGAGAAACAGTGTTAAGAGCTGGGTGATGGGAGGATTACTGTGAAAGTGCTTCTGGACAAGGATGGCTATTGCACCCATGAACTCACAGAAGTTGGGGTTACCTGTATAAGACCTATGCAAGGCCAAGGCAATCAAAATAATGGAAAAGACAGGAAAGATGATCTCCATGCCCCATCCCTTACTGGGAAGCTATTGGGGTAGGAGAATCTTTTGTGTGTGTGTGTGTGTGTGTGTGTGTGTGTGTGTGTGTGTGTGTGTGTGTGTGTTTTGAAGCCATGGTCATTAATAGGATTCCCAAGCTCCAGTGGATGCCCCACACCTATACACATATGGGCATCATTAACTGAAATATATATCAAAGACATGAAGTTGGACATTGGAAGACATGGGAAGTTGGAGGTGAGCCCATGAAGTCAAAACAATGAATGGCAAGAGAACTCCTACAGTGATAGCCACTTTCAGACAATGATAAAGGCTTGAAATAGTGTCTAGCTATGGTTAAACCCAGAGCTGAGTGACCAACTGGGTGAGGAAATAAGGCCAAATGATAAGACACTGAGCCATTGTGATATGCATGGCTTTTAGAGATGGGAAATAGGTTGACTTGAATCTTTTCATATTTCACTTCTCTGGGAATTACCACTTGTTATCCCTACTGTGTAACTATACATCTTCTCAACAGCCATGCTGGTAGTTATCTGACTTTGACATGAGGTCTATTTAATGGGAAAGATTTGGGGAGGTTAAGTACTTCTCCTAACAGAACAGATACTAAACTTTTATCATGGTATAAAAATATTGTCTATCAAGATGAAAAGTCATTTTTATTGGGAGCATGTGAACTTGAGAAATTCTCCCTCCCCCCTCTCTCCCTCTTCCCCTTTCTCTCTCTCCCTCCCGCACCTTCTTTGTCTCCCTCTCTCTCCTCTCTCCCTTTCTGTCATCTGAAAGTATCACCATATAAACTACCTTAAAAAATCATGACTCTGAAGTAGAAGACTTAAACAAGTGTGTCCTGGATGGGAGTGGGCACTGGGGAGTTGTGAAGGTCAGAGCAGTATTATGTATCTGAGTCGGTGGGGAGCACAAACTCAGAACTCAACTCTGGGCAGTCTAACCCAGTGACATTCTTCAGGGAGGACAAAGTACCACAGAGAAACTTTTTTTCAGAGGAAAATGATCATAAAAGTCTACACTATGTAGCTGAACAGCCTCAAGGTATTTCGCCAGAGAGAGGATTCTAAAGTCTGTGCTACCTGCCTTGAATCCAATGAGGGACTGTCTCCTTGGGGAAAGATTTGTTAGGCTCCTTCCACCAACAAGAGTTGGATTTTTGGGATGTGCAAGGAGCATCTTCTTTTTGTTGAATTTAAATAGAACAGTTCATGCCCCCTAAATCCATGGGAAAATAAACAGCCTGGAGGTGTAGTAAAGCCCATCCCTCTATGTACATCAGCAGACGAAGAGACTGTGTCAGGGACAGGAGCTCTGGACAAGGATTAGATTCGATTACTCTGACTGCTCTTCTGGGAGCATCTTCGGGACCTTGATCCAGTCCCTTGTGATTCTGACATTTTGAGGTAAGCCCATAAGACACAGCTTTTAAAAATCTTCTAGCCAGGCAGCCTTCTAACTAAAAAAGCTAAGAAATGAAACTCTACTGCCCCCGGGTTATGTATGGTAGCCTCATTTTAAGGTCAACAACTTCATTATTCTGTCTGTGTAGAATGCCAAGGACATTGTGCATGGTTCTAAGTTATTTTTCAGAATAAATGTAATAAAGTGTTTTCTTCTCAAATGAAATAACATGCCTTCCAGGGCCGCAGCCAGCTTCTGTATTTTCCTAACTATGTTTGGAGTAAATTCGCTACAAGTTCAGCATTCAAGATAGGCTAACCAGCGCCAACTGTTTCAAAACTGTGAACTCTTCTAACCTTTGAGATTTAAGCAAAGTCACCTCCACTCTACAGGTCATAAAACCAAAGCTTAGAGAAGTTAAATATATTTGCAGATGTCCCTAAGCTGGTACAATGACACAGACAGGCGCAGATGTATTAGTTTCATATCTGAGTGACTAGAGATCCTAATTAAAGGAAGAGTAAGAGGATGAGTGAATTCATGACCCGCCCGATTTATAAAGCATCAGCAGTCATGCCTTTGGCTGGAGCTAAGAATTTTATTCCCACTAACCTGGCTAAACCTCAAGAACCAAGAAACCAACAGGCTAACACAATGGTACCTGATGCCTTCAGAAGGAGCCCATCAGAAAGACACACAGAAGTTTCTGGTAGGGCTGGGAAGATAGCAAGGTCAATAAAGTTCTTACCTTGAAAGCATGAGCACCTGAGTTCTGACAGCTAGAACCCATGCAAAGAGACAGACATGGTCCCAAAGATGGCAAGATGGGAGTCAAGGACAGGAGGATGCCTGTAAGCTTGCTTGCTAGCTAAGTAACAGTCCAGGCAGGTGAGAGATTTTAGCTAAAACAAAAAACTGAAGGCATCTGAGTAATGACACATGAAGTTGTCCTCTGACCCCTACCTACATGCATGTGCACACGCATAGATACATATACCTGCATGAACACATGTGCACACATACACTAGTATACTCATCCCTACACAAACATACACAAATACATAAGTACAGTCATTTACACACAAACATGTACACAGATGAGTGCGCGCACACACACACACACAAAAGAAGTTCTCACTGGTTTGAGTAATATCAGTAGTAGTACTAATAGTAGTATTAGTAGTATATGTAACAATAGTAGTAGTTATATAACAGGAAGTTCCTGTGTAATGTATATGCTATTCTTATTTGTCAACTTACTGAAAAATGGGGCACAACTGTGAGGGATTTTTGCTTAATTTGAAATGGAAGGATACACTTCTAGTCTGGATCTTTAAGAATGGAGATATACACCTTTAATATAGAACTTTTGAGGTGAGAAGACCCTCCTCTAATCTGGGTCATGCCTTCTTCTGGAATCCTAGGTAAGGATATGAAAGAAGGAAGGTTTCATTCTTTGCTTGCTTGCTTTCACTCACCCTCAAGCTCTTCCTTTACTGGCATTAGAGCCTCTTGTTTGGGATTCCAGTCTATACTGAAGACTAGCCCAAACACCCAGCCTCACAAACTGAGCAATTACTGGATTCTTGGACCTTCCACTCATAGGGAGTCATTATTGGATTAGCTGGACCACACACTCTAAGTCATTCTAACCATTTTTACAACACACACACACACACACACACACACACACACACACACACACATATATATATATATATATATATATATATAGAGAGAGAGAGAGAGAGAGAGAGTTTCTATAAATTCTATTGCTCTAGAGAACTCTGAATAATACAGTACATATACATAAATACATGAGTGCATGCCTGTATGTATGTATGTATGTATGTATTTGAAACAAAATCTCACTATGTTTCCCAGTATGGTTTTAAACTCTCAATCCTCTCACCTCAGCCTCCCAATGTAGGGATTACTGATGTGCAAAGTATTTACTGAGAATTGTGAACTTACATCTGCCTATAAATCTGTATCACCCTCACCTTACTTGTCCACCTGAGGAGGACGTTGCAGGATGGGGGTGCAGAGTTGGAGGAATGTCATTAAAGTAGAAGCAGATCCACTTTAGGCATGGCTGCTTGCCTTTCTCCCACATATCAGTGAGGAAACTGTGCTTTTATTGACTTTGTGTACTTCCAGAATGATGATCCTGTCGTCTGTGGCCCAGCAAACCATCACCTTTCCCTGGATCCAGGCCTTTTCGCTTATTTATTTGTTAACTTGGTGATTTAATATACCCCTTTACTACACACACTAACAGATCATTATCTGGGTGATTTCTTTTTCTTGTTACAGCATCTTATTTCTTATTATTCTTTTCAAAATTGACTTCACTTCGGTTAGTGTAGTGACCACCCATTCCATCAAGGCGCTGGAGTGCACTTCCTCTTCAATATCTCAGGAGGACACCATAGTTCAACCACTCCATGTGTTTTCCTTGGATTTTCTGGAGCTCTGTGCTCATGCTGCTTATTCACTGCAAGCCAGAGGGGACATTATCTTTACAGAACAAGTCCAAGCAAGCCAAAGTGTTACAAAAGCAGACTTGGATTGATGTTCAGAGAGAAAACTTGTGATAGTGTTTTCCAGCCTCTGAAACTAGAGATCTCACTGATGAACATAGCATGACTGGTGTGCCCTGCCTCTTTCCTCTATGGACACAAGTCTGCATTCACAGGCCACACTGTTTACATACTGCCAGGGTCACAGAATGAACACTGTGCTCCACAGAAGGATCTGTGTGAACATGGAGGTGTGTCAATTCCTAATGGCCTCAGACCTTGGTTTGAAAGAAATGACAGGAGTGACATGCAAATAGATAAATAGGCCTGGGTGTGGTGCCTCCCAGTGTTACCCTCTCCCTGGGTCCAGCTTTTAATATCTAAAGTCCCACTCTCCCTGGGGACCATAGAGCATTTTAATCTAATGCATTTTGCCTTAGAATAGTATGGTATCTGTTATAACTAACCAGTTTCCAAAGGATGAAATGGAAGCATTAGCCTCAGCTTGCAACATGATCCAAAAGCTATTGGCCTACAAACTTCATCCTCTACATTTATTCAGAAAACCCAATTTCTTTCAACACAAATACATACATACATACAAACACACGCACTCACATACATAGTCACATGTACAAACATGCATATATATACATATCTGCGTACAAATGCATGAGCTCACACATACACACATATACACCTGCATAAATATATACCCTTACATATAAACATACACAAACATGCACACAACGAAGCATAATGGAACACATCTGTAATGGATGCTGAGGCAGAAAGATTGTGAGCTCAGGGCTACCCTAAGCTATATAGTGAATTCTTGGTCAGCCTGAGAAACATAGGGAGACACTGTTTCCGAACAAAGAGACAACACAAACTCCAAGACCATGGACTCAGTGAGCTTAGCATTGTGATGCCTGGGACTCCTAGTGTGCCTGACTACAGATTCAGGGTGGCTCACAGCAAGGCAAACACCATGACATGCATTCTCAAGTGTCACATAGTGTAAAAGAAATTGAAGGGTAAAGGACGATTGTTGGGACCTCAAACAGACTCTGTTCAGATCTGGAATCACAAATATCCCTGGCTGGTAGAGAATGCTTGGAGCTCTGCCTACCAATACAGAAATATAATTAGAGAAGTAGAAACAGACAGCTGAGGTCAGAGATAGGAGGGATGTAATGAAGAAAGCTGAGAAGTTACAGATCAGGGGTGGGTTGAGTAGGGACCTATCCCTGGCTGTTTTTGTATCTCTGTGTTGAGCTCTGCCCTGTATGTAAGAAAAAGGCTGTTGCTGTCTGTCTATGAGTTGCACTGTGTTCAAATGCTCCTGGTGATGAAGTTACTTTGAAGCATGTAACCTGTACTCCCTGCATTTGTGAGGCTGAGGCAGAGGGTTTATGGGCTCAAGATCAGCCTTGAACTAGATTGTGGGAGTCTGACTCAAAAGCACACAAGAGGCAGACAGGGAGTGGAGGGGGGAGAGAGGAAAAAAGTGAGGAATGAAGGAAGGAAGGAAAGAAGGAATGAAGGAAGAAAGGAAGGAAGGAAGGAAGGAAGGAAGGAAGGAAAAAAGAAAAGAAAGAAAGAAAGAAGGAAAGAAGGAAAGGTTATAAGAAATAGGAGCTCCAGATTCAGTTTGGTCCACAGCTGTTAAAAGTTGGAATGAAAATACGGTCCTTAAAATAAAATCCATCTCAGCAGGGCTGAGGAGATAGCTCAGTTAGAAAAGTGCTTGCCATGCAAGCACAGGAGCCTGAGTTTGATCCCCAGAACCAATTTATATAGCAACCAGACATGGAAAATTGCAATGCTAAGGAGATGGACACAGGTGGAGCCTGGGGCTTCATGGCCTCCTAGACTAGCCTACTTGGTGAGCTCTGGGCCAGTAAGAGACCTTATTTCAGAAGCAAGGTACATGGCACCTGAGAGATAATCCCAGATGCTGACCTCTGGCTTCCACATACAGATGTGTGTGCAGCTGATGAAAGAAGAGTCTGAGCTGCTCCTCATGGTCTGCCCTGACTCCAGTCCCAGATGACCCGCTCCACTGTGACTCATTCCTAATAACCCTTTATGACCAAGATGGTGCAAAATGGACTTCACCTGTGTCACCACCGTGATTCAACTTTCTGTACAAAATGGCCACACTGGTGCCCTACAGGGAAGGGCAAGAAGGTGGGGGTGTGAGGAAAGCAAGCTCCCAGCTAACAACACTTTTGACCTCCCCAAGATCAGCAGCATCAAGCTGAAAGCCAGGCTCCCTGAAAGCTAGGGGAGAAGTCCAGAGTTCTAAGGGTTCTTCCAGTGTCTGATGTCACAAGTATGAAAAAGGCTGAAACAGAATTTAACTACCTATACATATCCTCTCCTGGCTGTGCCCACATCTAACAATGTCACAGGCAAGAGCTACTACCCCGCTAGATAACAAAAGCCACACACACACAGAGGAGAACAGATGCTACAAAGGTAAACCCATGTGAGCAATCCACATGCACTGAGATCATCAAGCTGCCATGAGAGTTTAAAAACCAGTCTTGGAATAGCCCCAAACAAAGGGCTCTGGAGTGCTCTGGAAGGCTGGTGAAGGGGATAAACTCGGGAGCTTTGATTCACATGGCAACCAGCCACTCATCCTGAAAATAAATCCACTCTGGCCATTATTTATCTAGCAGTTATCTTTGATTGCTAAATGAATCTGCAGCACCTAATGTGAGCTCTCCTATTCTTTGATGTCTGGTGTCAACCGGGCATTTAATAGCTGTCAACAAAGATACCATGTCTGAGGGAATATATTCAGTGAAAGATTAAATTAGGCACCATAACCAGAACCCCCACCTCTCAAGAAGGCATGATGCTGGAGAAAATAACATCGTCACTGTGGAGATGAAAAGAATTTCAAATGACTAGTTTATGATTTTCCTTCCTGGAATGCAAGGCCTGAGGTTTTTGTATTAAAACTGGTACCTGAGAGGGTTGTCCTCCTTCAAAATGCCCTCGTTAAGACTCCTGGTCCACATTCTGCCACATATAGTGCTTTGTAGAATCATTTTCACTCAGTTTTCTAATTTTCCCCTCTATCACACATGTGATGTATTCCACTTCTTGAGCCAGAAGTGCCCAACTCACAAGCAGCAGGCAGCATGAGACCATGCATGGTTGAGGAGAGCCATGAATATGAACCAACTCAAAACTGTAAACTTAAAACTTTATGATGCTTCCTCTATGATGTTTTTGTAATTCATTACACAAACATACATACATACATGCATACACACACACACACACACACACACACACACACACGATTGGTTCAGAATGATGTGGATGGTGACATCATGTTTTGATGGTAAGATGTTGGACTTGCCTGGTAGAAAAATGAAATAAAACTGACCTGGAGCTAGAGTCGCAACAAGAGAGCCTGAAAAGCCGTTCCTTTCTTTCTCACTATATGCCCCAGCCTTCCCTGGATCTAAGCCCTCCCATCAGCAAATGGAAAGGTATATGCCCTGTAGATGGTTGTGCTACTAAATGCTGTGACATATTACAGACATCCCCTCCTGGCAAGAGTCCTCCACTGCCTTCAGAATGGGTAGTTTGTGAAATCTGGCCTAGCAGGGAAGGGCGATTGCAACGAAACGTTTACCTTAAAAGAATGTACTATTCATTTGATATGTTCACATCCATGTAGTAAAGTTTTTGGTTCTTGGGGCTAGAGACTCAGAGATTTAAGAAAGCTTGCTGCTCAGCATTGAGGACAAGATTTTGAATCACAGCACCCATGCAGGGTGGCTCACAAGTGACATAAACTCCAGCTTTATGGTTCTTTTACCCTCTGGTGGCCTCAATGGATACCTGCACATCCTTGTGAGCAAACACACACACACACACACACACACACACACACACACACACCACACACAATTTCTAAAGGATGCATTTTTACATATAGAAGGGGGATATGCATTCCTAAGAAATGTGCTCATCACAGGTTCAACAAGCACAGACCATAAACAGTCACCCAAGGGCAGATGGCATTTGTGCCTGTATGTCTCTGAGCTACCAGCCTGGAGGGTGTGGTCTTCAGCCAGAAGCCATTCAGCTCCCCAAAAGCTGAGGGCAGATTCCCAGTGAGCTGTCGTCAGATGCCCCCATGAAAACTCAAGAAGAATGTCATCAGAGTGAGCTGAGTGATTAAAAGAAAACATCAAGGGTTTGTCATTTTATTTGTGGCTCCATGTATTCAGAGCTGAGCAGCTGTAAATGCCAAAAGGCTCTCAGTGTAACCTAATTCTCCATGGTGCCTGGACACAGCATTCTGGGAAGCAACGAATTAGGAAATAAAAGAAAGATCCCTCCTCTCTCTCTCTGGCTTTTTAAAGGTAGGATCTTACTTCCATACTTCCATAGCCTAGGCAAGCCTGACCTGAAACTCATTACATAGTCCAGGGCAGCATCACACTCTGTATCCCCCTGCCTCGGTCTCTGCAGTGATGCATTCGCATGTGCCTGATAAGTACTTTTTCACTGTTGTTATTCCTTTATTGTTGGTTCATGTGTTCCCTTCATTGACACTAATAAGGCATGATATCACTCATGTGATCCCAGCACTCCACTCAAGAGCTAGAAGGAGGATGATTAAGAGTTCAAAGCAACCATTGGCTACACAGTAAATTGAAGCCTAGCCTGGACTACAAGATGGTCTATCTCAAACAAAACATCAAAAAAGAAAAATAGCTAACACATTAACAAGATTACTAGGTATCAAGCTTTGTGCGGCACTTTGTAGAGCAGTATTTAATCTCTGATGCCAAGACAGGAGCAGAAACATGAAGCATCAAGCCCAGTGTCACAGCTTTGGTAGATGTGAATGGCAGGTAAGTTCCCAGCTCTGGGTAAGTCTCTCAAAAAAGTTTTATGGTCTGTGTTCTGTCTCTGGTGTGGCTCTTCACACCTATGGGAACATCACTCTTTCCTGAGAGGAGCCATGGCCAACAGGCTCTGCTTCCTCTGAACCTCCTCAGGATGTCTGATGATTTACAGGCTAAGCTCTCCATATGTTTGATAGTTCTTCCTCCACTAGATGGAGACATCTTTAACCCAGTGGTTAGTACAATTCCTGCTTCCTTCTTCAGCCTTCTGTGCATCTAGTTTATTTACCCCACTTCTTTGTGTCTCTCCCTCCCATTGCTAGAGAGCAAGCACTCTACCACTGATGAACATCTGTAAATAATGTTTTGGTTATTTGTTTGTTTGTTTATTTATTTGAGACAGAGTCTTGCTATGTAGTCCATGATGGGATAGAACTTACAACCCTCCTTGCTGAGGGCTTGGATTACAGATGTGTGCCATCCCACCTCACTCTACCTGAGTCTTAGACTTCCAAAGGAGATACAGTCTATAATAACAGATTGTGTTTTATTACAGTGCATTAAAGAAGCAAAGAATAGGAGAATCGAAAGTAAGTTGAAGCTAAAAATCCTTGAAGCCCACCCTTCGCCAAGTGACACTTCCTTCAGCAAAGCTCCATCTGGTAACAATTCCACAATCTCCTCCAACAGCACTATTGACTGGGAACTATGTGCTCAAACATACGAACCTGTGGGGACATGGACATTCCCCACACTCTCTACATTTCTCACTGAGATCACTACAGCATGGATCTTGGAAGTCTCTGCTATTGAGACAATTCTGAATTTCAAAACTTTTTAATAAAATTAGATAAACATTAATGAAGAAACCATGCTGAATATTTGAATTCAGTTGAAGGATTGTGTCACTTTCAATATCCACACCTGCTCCCCACTTGACATTTGACCTTTGCCCCCTATTTCCTGCAGTCTCCAGGTCTCTGTACTTGGCATCTGAGATCTTCCAGTATCCAAATTTGTAGCACATCTGAAATGCTCAGTTTGGCTGTTTCACAGAACCATCTGGACTGATTCAGCCCGAAGCATCTGGGTAGATTGGTCATGGGCCAAGTTTAAAAAAATTATACACTGGAAAGAGCCGCCTTCACAGAGTCTGGTTATTTATGCTTTACAATCTTTGGCCATGAACTAGTCCCAAAGGGTGGAGACATGTCCAAAGCATCACCTATGCTACTCTTGGCTTACTACTCAAAAAATTCTCCATTTCTAACTGAACTTTTTCTCACTAATCTTTTTCTGATTAATAAAACAGCCACATCACATCAATTTGAGCCAGGCAGTCTTCCGGGTCATCTACAAATGATATTTTATCACAAGATATAATGGAGATTTGGGTTAGGTGGAGATTTCACCTGAGAGTTGGCTAGAAAATACCTTCTAACAAAGATAATTCTGATAATCTATCTGTGAGATAGCTAATTTCTGGACATAGTGACCAATGTTCTTCTTCAGTGACAAAAAGTTTTAGTCTGGAGGTTAAGAGTGAATTATGTTTGAGACACCTTGAGTGCAGATGCTGATTTGAAAGTTAACTTTTATTCCACAGGCACCCAGTGGAATATATTAATTATATTCTGTTTCAGATCCCAGGGGGCTTTCCAAGACACATCTTTGCTCACCTAGCCTCAACTTAGCCAGATTTTTCAAAACTCTGCTCAAGAAAGGCTTCTCTTTTATAAAACTCTGGAAACCCATAGGAACCCACCCAGGGGGACTAAGAACTTCAGATGGAACATCTCCTTAGAAATCACTCATCTGTGGGCATCTATCTACTCATCCCTAACCCTCTCTTTGATAAAGTACCCTTGCCACATGTTTGTTTTTTCCCATTCCAGATTATGCTTCTACTTCCATCTACATCTAAAGCTCAAACCTAAAAGCCATTCCAACTGGGTTTCATCTCTTCTCAGATGGTGGTTCTACTTCCAAATAACCACAATGGATCTACTCATCACTAAATAATTAGTTACTTTTCAAAGTGACTTCTCTTTGTATCCAAAGCAACCACCTTCCTGATAGCCTATTTTCACTCTTAGCCCTACTCACCTGTTACTACTAAGCAATCTGGACATTCTGAATCTCGCACCCAGAGGTCACAGGAAACTCAAAGTTTTAATATGTGTCTTTGTCACATTGTAGACACTGTGAGATTCTTTAAACCAAAGTAAAAGCCTAGGGTCCCTGATGCTTTGTTAACTTGGTTCCAGAAGATAATATTGCCTCTCTCTCTCAATATGGCTTAAATCTGCTTTCCAAATGCCTCCACAGCTATTTGCCTCCATCCCAGGATTATACTTTGCATCTGGCTGTCATCATTTAAACCTCTCAATCCAGCTCTGTTCTATTTTATGTTTCTGATTTACTGACAAGACTGAGCTAATTGTCTTAGCATCTTTTTTTCACAAATAAGTCTGACTTTTTTTCTGTGAATCATATCATATCATTCTACATCTTAAACATGTTGTCTGTGACTCCTTGAATATAAAACAAAGCCCAATCCCCCCCCCACACACACACACACACTTATGCCTACAAAAGCCCAGTATGGCCACCTTGGCTTCTTAACCTTTTGTTTCTTCTACTTCTTTCTGTCAGAGGTCCTGCCAGAGAGAACTGATCCAGATATTTGAAAGGTGCAAAATTTCTCACTCCAGAAACCTCCATCTGTTTTTCATCTGTATAAAACCTTTTAAAAAATTATTTCACTTTAGTTATGTGTTGTAGGGAGAGTGGTGTGTGCATGCCACAGCATATGTGTGAAGGTCAGAGGACAACTTGCAGAAGTTGGTTCTCTCCTTTTGCCGTGTGAGTTCTAGGGATCAAACTCAGGTCATCAGGCTTAGTGGCGGGCTTTGAGAGCTGAGCTGTCTTGCTGGTCCTATTTGCTCAGTTCTGATTTCCTCGTGGCTTTCTGGACTTATTTCAAAGAGTACTACTTCCAAAAGGCTTTATATACCTACATAACATACAATAGCCAGCTTCCCAAACACTAGCATCTCTCTGGACTGACAGCCATGTCTTCATGTATTCCCCTCCCAGGCTGTTTCTGAACTTTGTACTTCATCAAGCCACAGGGCAATAGAAGAAAGGTGATCACACATGTTTGAAATGAAATTGCCTCTTGAGAACTGGTAGAAGTTTGTGCAGGAACACTGAATGGTTAATAGGGTAAGGAAAGCCCATGATAAAAAAAAGTCTTGGAAACTAGCCCCATGCAGCCTTTCATTTAAATGTGGTTACAGGGATGACTGCATGTGCAGCACCTGGGGGAAGACCAATCACTGGAGTCCAGTCAACCATACAACAAGAAAAACTAATAAACCATGGTGTCAGGATTGCACGTTGGAGGTGATCGTACTGCAGGGGAAAACCTCTGCTTTTCCAGCACTTTGTAGTGCTGACTAATATTGGACGTGAACATCTTCCCCAAAGGTTCATGTGTTGGAAATGTTTGTCAGGCAATTTTTTTATTGAATGTTTTGTTTCAGTTGTTTTAAATTTCTTGTAGAGTTGTGTCTTACTATACAACCCAGGCTGTCCTGGAACTCAAGACCATCCTTCTGCCTCACCTTCCTGAATGCTTGCATTGCAGTGTGCTCTGCCATGCCCCTAGCTTCATGTACTTGAGCTGTTTGAAACGTTATCTCCAATGCAGCAGGAGTGGGAGCTAAGGCCTGAGGAGAGGTTGGGAGGCCATAGGGCTCTGCCTGTCCAGGTGGACTAATGTCATCATAAGGGCTTCCCTGCCTGAGCTGCACATTGCTCATAAAATAATGAATTTACTTCTTCATATGTGCCTATCTTCTCGTTGTTTTACCCTTTAACCTTTGACCTTCTTTCATGTGGTGACTCCTCAGAAAGTCCTTGCCAATTGTCAGGCACTAGACCTTGGACCTACTGCCTACCATCTAGAACTGAATGGAGAATAACCTCCCCTTCTTTATCAGCTACCCATTCTGTGGTGTTCTAGTGAAAGACCAAAATTAAAGTTAAGGAAACCCCCCCCATTTAAGATGAAGGACAGTCCAACCTGGAAGGCTAACCCAGACCACTACCAGTTACCTGGAATTTGCTAACCACAGGCAACTTCCCTCACAAGGCCCTAGGATAGCAGGATACCAAGAATTCACACTGCCCCTCCTGTCAGTGATAGCTGCAACTCCAGTTTGCCCAGACAAGATTAATTAGCACACCAATGGTCACGTACTCAGCAGACAGGGAGTCATAGCCCCCACCCTAAGCTTGTGGGTTTTTTTCTTTAAAAGTACCTGCACCCGGAAAAATGTTGCTTCTCTAGCCTGTGTGCTGAGAGAAGCCCGTTTGCTCAAACGTATCCCGTTCATTAAAACCTCTTGCGTGTTGCATCAACTGGACTGGACATTGAGTTCTTGGGGGTACCAACCGAAACGGGGAGACTCCTCATTCTGAGGGTCTTACACTAGCTGGACATAACAGAGTGTCATGATTACAACTTGAAATAACTGGGTACTTTTGTGTCTATTGTTCTTATCTGGCCATTATAAGCCTCAGAGAATGCAAGATTGCCACCTGGTCGATCAGTGTGGCAGTGTTTTGTACCTACTAAGTACTTGGTAAAAATCTGTTTATGAATAGATAGAATGGTTTAAGACATAATATTTTTGAGGAAAGAGTGTGAAAGACAGGTGCTAGTACACAAACACCTAAGTCAACTTTTCATGTTATTGGTGAGTTAATGGGCATTCAGGAAAGAATACATGTACTTTAGACCTGCAAGAATGTCCAACCTTTAACATACAGCCCATATGCTTCCCAGGAGAGCCATTAATATGAAACAACACATCCATAGATGACAGCATATTGTAATATCAAAAGGTTGGGCACTAGCATAGTAACAAGGACGTAAGAACAAACCTGCAATGTGGCCTTCTAGAGAAAGACACTTACAGAATAAGAGACAGACCTAAGGATACAAAGGGCTCCGAGACAAGCAGTGTCTGCAGGGATTGGCTGTCAGTCTGGACATTTCCAGGTGGAAGCTTTATTCTCATGCTGTCTGGAGTGGGTATCTGTGCTACCTAGAAGGTATCTGTTTATGTTCAGCCTGTGAGCTATGGCCATTGGTTATGACCATACCAGAATGCTTGTGTGTTCCGCCATTCGCACAAAGCTCTAAACTCCCAACAGCCCCCAAGCCAGTGTTCTGCCCCTAAGATATATTCTTCATCTGTTTCTCTTGGTTTGGTTGTGTGTGAGCTTTGCTATACCATCAACCTGCACTGTGGCATTGGCCTTGTACCCACATGGACTTGCTCATTCGCCTCTACTCAGTGTTTCCAAGTATATCACATCCTGAGGCAGTGTGGTGGTTTAGATGAGAATGTCCCCCATAGGCTCATATGTTTGAATACTTGGTCCCCAGTTTGGTGGAACTGTTTGGAAAGAATTAGGTGTAGTCTTGTTGGAGGAAATGTGTCATTGAAGACAGGCATTGAGGTTTCAAATTCCATGTCATTTCCAGTTAGATATCAATTTCTCTCTCTCTCTCTTCCTCTCTCTCTCTCTCTCTCTCTCTCTCTCTCTCTCTCTCTCTCTCTCTCTCTCTGCCTCTCTGTCTCTGTCTCGCTCTCTCTTCCTCATGTTTGTAGATCAGGATATAAGCTCTAAGCTATTGTTTCAGCACCATACCTGCCCTGCCTGCCTCCTGACATGCTCCTCCACATGATGGTCCTGGAATCACTTTCTTTAACTGTAAACAAACCCCCAACTAAACATTTTCTTTTGTAAGCTGTTTTGGTCAAGGTGTCTCTCACAGCAATACAAAGATAACTAAGACAGAGAGGTAACTCGGTCATAAAATGCTTGCCACACAAGCATTAGGGCCTGAATTTGGATTTCCAACACCCAGGTAAAATGCCAGTACCATAGCATGCAGTTGTAATCACAGCACTGGGAAGGCAGAAACAAGGAGATGCCTAGGACTCACTGGTCAGCCAGTAAGACAAATTGATGATTGGGGTTTAGTGAGAACCTGTCTCAAAGACTAAGGAGGACAGTGATGGAGTAAAAGACCCAGTGTCTACCTCCAGCTTCTGCATGCGTGTGCACGTACAAGTACATGCACAAGTATGTCAGTTGGTAGAGATGGTAAGACAACTCTGTGGCCAAGGGCACATATTGGTCTTGTAAATGAACCACATTTAGTTCTCAACTTCTATTTCAGATGGATCTTAACTGCCTATAATGCCAGCTCCAGGAGAGTTAGTGCCACCATCCTGACTGCAGACACCTGCACTCACTCAGCATTCACTCATACAGAAATATACACGTAAATAAAATAGTAGTAATAATAATAGATCAAATATGTCAAGTTTGAAGCTTCTCTGGTCCCACAGGCCATGTTCTTCCAAACTCAAAGCATTATCTACAAGTAAATAAAATTATTTCTCCTGTGTACTGAGAGCTGAGCCTCAGTCAAACAATTGAGGCAATGCAGCTGAGGTTAACAGCAAAAAAAAAAAGTGAGGAAGTGCTACATTGATACATCCCTATCTCCAAAGTACAAAACTTCCAGTCGACTGCCTTCTCCCAGCAATGCCTCAGTCCACAGGGCCTGTATGTGCCATGCTCAGCCTCTACTTAGTCTTGCATATTGGTTCACAATGAAGGTGCCTCGGTTCTCTCGGATCAAATTCATTTCCAACCTTAAGCTGAGCACTAGTGGCTACTGAGGATGTCAGCCAGCCCAGCATAAAAGGAGATATGTACAAACCTTAATTTCCAAAGGCACCTGCCTATGCTGCCTTTCAGGTCTGCTGGCAGGCTAGTTATGAACACATTTTGGAACAGAAGAGATGTGAGAAACTTGGCTTTTGTGTGATGCTTTTCCTGGGAAGATGTGAATAAACACCTATTTATGTCAGAGGGAGAAACGAAGACAGACTAAAGCAACAACACACCCAACGCCTAAGTTGGAGACCAATGTATTTATTGGGGTTGCTTACAGAAGGGTGGGTGAGGGGTTAATTATAGAAGTGTAGACATCTCAGTAGCTGTGTGCATCACTAAAGCCCACAGCAGCATGGGTGACAACTCATGAAAGCTGAAGCCCTGGGGTGCTCTTTCCTTCCTGGGTCTTAAGGCATCCTCTTCAAAGTTCTCAGGTCATAGACGCTTTGGAGCAAAATGTTGCTTCCTCCATATCTGCACCATGGTGCATTCAAAACTGCATACATATTTGAAGCGATTGCAAATAGTAAATAATCCCGTTATTTAGAAAATTGGGCTTAACCCCAAATGTCATTTCCCTCCAAATTTTAAGTAATACAACTTTCCTTCCACCCTTTCCCACACAAGTGGGTGCTAGAAACAGCAGACTCAGTACCTGTGTCTGACTTTGTGTGTGTGTGTGTGTGTGTGTGTGTGTGTGTGTGTGTGTGTGTGTGTGTGTGTGTGTGTGCTGGTTTCTGCTAACATAGAAGGAGAGATCACTGGAAGCAATTCCTTGGTTTTTGTCCTACTGGAAAAAAAACAAGCTGGAGAAAGACTCTTTAAGGTCACCAAGTTTTGCATGTGACAAGAGAGTTACCTGTGAGCCCTGGCACCTAGCACTTCCATGCTATAGTCACAGCTTGACTCCACCTCTGTTCCCCTTCTTTGCCTGAGTGCCAGACTGGATGAGCTGCCTTTTATCCTCTGGTGCCTCAGCTGGCTTGCAAAAAGAATGCCTTCTCCCTGTTTTCCAGGCCCATCTCCCTGGGTTCCCTCCTGGTACACACTGGTTGCTGCCTCCACACTGGGTTGCTTAGCAACCAGGCTCTGCAGGCTTCCTAATAGACAAAGGCTTCTCCTTCCTCTCCAACTGCTGCACTAATGCTCATTGTTGACAAGGGAGCAACTCCTGGCTGAGCATATGCTATAATCTGGAGGCTGGTTTAGGAACTTGGTGCCAAGCGCTGTGGGCACCTCTCCTGAAGCGGGGAGGGGGCTAGAAGTCTGAGGAGCAAACCAACTCATTACATGGCACTGTGCTGACGAAGTGACTATACTGGTCATTTATGAGCAATTGCATTAGAGAGACCAGTTTGTTCCAGTGATATTCTGAATTTAGAGAGGAGTGTCCATCATCATCCTCGTGCCCAACAGACCTCAGAATGAAGCCTAGCAATGTCTCCATGCACACAACCACACAGTGTGAGATAATGTCATACATATCCAAGGGGTCCAAATTTAAGCTGATTCAATCCCAAACCCTTAAATCCATAGACGAATTTTATATTGCTATCTCTGGATTGTAACACTGGCCACCATCAAACTCAGCCAGGCACAGTCTAGCATTGTGTCACAAGAAATTAGGTGACTCCCCTTAAGACAGTGAGGGGAAAGGAGACAGTGCACTATCACAGCTCTTCAGAGGCTTCTGAGCCCGAATGCTTTCCATCTCTGAGACAGATGCATCTTCAGGGAAGAAAGAAAAACGATTTGTTATGCAGAGAGCTGGCCTGTAGAGAAGGAACCACAGAGGGTCATTTCTAAATTATTAAATAAGCTGGTGAAATGCAACAACTTGTTTTGGGTCACTGAGTAAAGCTGAGACCCCCCCTCATCTTCCTGAATGAAGGCAATCAGCCATTAAACACTATATTATGGATGTCACTGTGACTATAAGACAGGAGATGAATATATTTAGGAATATATACTAGGAAGTGACCCTTCAATAAGGATATTGGCCTTGCATTGATTATGCCCACCAATGAAATCCTGTGTGTGTGTGTGTGTGTGTGTGTGTGTGTGTGTGTGTGTGTGTGTGTGTACACTAGTCTGTTTGTGTGAATGTGCATTCATTTGGGGAGCTCAGTGTGCTTCAGTGTGCATACACAAAGGCCAGAAAACTGTCAGGTATTCTCCATCCATTTCCAATGAGTTCTTGGAGTCAGGGACTCTTCCTAAACCTACAGCATTATCTTCCTACCTAGGCTGGAAGCCAGCAAACCCCAGCAATCCTCCTGCCCCTTCACAATGCAGAGTGGAGTTACAGGTATTAGGGGACACTCAGCTTGTCATGTGGGTGCCAGAATCTGAACTCTGACCTGAAGTAAATTCTCTTAATGAGTGAGCCACCTCTCCAGTCCCTATCCTCATTTTCCTGTTTTACAGAGCCCAGCATGGAGAAATCACTCTAAGTACGTGTAAAATATAAGAACAGAAGCGAAGAGGTTCCAAAGAAGCCAATGTGACAACCACAACAAAAAGCCTTATTAGCTAATGTCTCCTTCCTCTCTCCCACTTAGACTGGTACAGTATCACCTTACATCAGAGATCAAGTTACTATCATTTGAGAAGAAAGGTAAAAGAGATGCCCTGCAAAAGGAGAAGAGACACACCCACCTGGAAGATTCCTGCCTTGCAGGATGGGAGGAATGGGGAATGTCATCTCAGCCAGGTCAGGGATGCACTTGAGCCCTCAGTATGGTAACTCCTCCTGCTAAGGACTATTCCATCCTTGAACATGATGGCCACTGATGTCTCAATAACTTAACTGAGTACTCAGAATTGGGACTTCAGTGGCTTTAACTATTAGGCTTTTCAGCAGTTTCCTTACAGACAAGTTTGGAATTGTCAGAACATCTGTGTCAGAGTAGGTGACACACCAAAACCCTAATGCAATATTATTTTAGAAGCCCTTAGTTCAGGGCCTGGGCTGGAGGTGTGGCTCAGTTAGTAGAGTGCCTGTTCTGGGTTTAAATCCCACCACTGTATAAACCAGGCATGGTAAAATATGCCTGTAATCCCAACACTCAGGAGGTAGATGCAGCAGGGTCACAAGTTCAGTGCCATTCTCAGATACATAGAGAGTTTGGGGCCAGCTTACTCTACATGAGATCCTAACACAAAACTCTAAAATAAAAAAAATAACATTTTTTTTTAAAAAAAAATAGTTCAAATCTGATATGCAGAACTCAATAAATATAAGTTGATATTTTCAATTGCTAAACAATAATAAGAATAAGTAAATATTTGGTTTTTTGTCTTTTATTATTCTAGAAGTCTATGCTCTTTGGCCAACCACCAAGGTATATTTTCCATGAAACCTTGGAAAGAAATTGTAATATTTAAAAAAAAGAAGAAGACTCAGCGTTTCTTAAGGTTTCTCTATTTTCTAGGTCTGGAGAAGCAGTGGTCCAGACCTGGCCAAGAAGGATCTGGCAGTTGGCATCCCACCACTTCTCTCCCACCCCTCACTGGAACGAGGAGCCACTGAGAACACACTGTTCTGCCCTCCCCATTCTGATGGGAACATGCCATGCTTTTCCATCACATGCTAGATTTTTCTGACACCATCTGTTCCCTCAAGCCCACAGCACACTGTTGTCTTACTGTCACAACTCCATCTGAAAATGTCGAGAACCGTGATGAATGAGTCTGAGGAAGGCTGTTTACCGCCTCACCATCTACCACCAAGCACTCTCGGATTTGGGTGTGGTAGCAGCACAGGTTTTCCTGACATTTGGATTCTAGGATCAGCCCTACCTTGTGTGTCTCAGAGTCTGACAGACAGACACAACGGATGGTTCCAAAGTGCCTCAATCCACTAAGCACTTGCTGCCACTGATGAGAAAATATGGAATTGTTGGAGCATCTTCATCAGAGTGACATGTGTCAGACATACACAAAGCTCTTGGTCACTGAGACTTTAGCTTCCACCAGACACAATGTTAAACACCTTCTGTTCTCTGTGGTACTGAATCCTGACAACATCCAAACACAAAGAAAGATACTGTTGCCATCCATCATCATGCCCAGGGGCAGCTGAGTAACCTTTGGAGAGAGGTTGCCAGATATTCCTCCCAGCTGCAAGGCTAGTGCATGGTGATGTCATCAGGGTGGGAACTGTTGTAATTTAAAAAGCAGCCCACAAGTGAAAGTCACCATGCAATAGAGCTCATGTGGAGGGTTCTGGTTTTTTTTTTTTTTTTTTTTTTTTTGTTTTGTTTTGTTTTTAATTAGGGGAAAGGTAATGGGAAAGGGGGGAGGAGAGGAAGGAGATCAGCCTCTGGGGACAAGAGTAGCAGAAGAGAAAAGAGAGGCAGAGAGAAAGAGGGGGGAGGCAGAGAATTAGAGGAAGGAAGAGAGAGACAGAGAGATGGGAGGTGGACAGGGCCTTTTAAAAAGGGAACATAGTGAATGTGCACAGGTGGAGCTCTTAGTGGTTGCACTAGAGACATATCCTATCAGAACCCCAAGTGCAGGCCAGTGCAGATACCTGAATACTAACAACTGTATTCTCATTGTCTGTGCTTGACTGCTTCCTGCCCCAATAACAAACAATAATCACTGATGTTTGCTTTCCTGGCTTTTCAATCAAGAAGACAACATCTGAATCTCTACTTCTGTTTGCTGATGTGATCCTCAAGTGAGAAATTTATAAAGAGTAAAGACCTGAAAGACTGATACATTTTGCTTGTCTTTATATTTTTTGGCAAGGGCTGGAGGTCCTTAGGAGCTGTCCAACTTGTTATTTGAGACAAGGCCTCTCACCAATTGAGCTAGGCTGGCTGGTCACAAAGTCTCAGTGATCTGCCTGCCTTAGCTGTGGGATTATAAGCACTATCATGACTCCTGACTTTTCCCATGGGTTCTGATGATGAACAACAATTGCTTTACCAGCTGTCATCTCTTCAGTCTCGACTCCTCACCTTGCATCTTGTACTGTGGAGAGGCTCAGTGTTGTGGATGGTTCTTCCGGCCAGCCTGGTCCCACAGCCGCATCAGCCCTACATAAACACACAGATGCTATATTAGTTATGAAACTATTGGCCAATAGCTTTGGCTTCTTATTGGCTAGCTCTATCTTAATTAATAACCCATTTCTATGTATTGTCATGAGGCTGTGGCCTACCCAGTAATGCCCAGCATGGTGTTACTCTTCCAGCAGCATTGTGACTCTGGCCAGCTCCTCTCTACCTTTCCCAAAAGTCTCCTCATCGCCTCATCTTGCATATGTTACTGCCTCATTGGCTATTGGCCCTACAGTATTTTATTCATCAATCAATAAGAGAAACATATACAAAAGGACATCCCCCTTCAGCTCAATACATATCACTGATGGAGCCTGCATCAAAGGAGACTATTGCATAATCTAATTATTTCTCTCCCCAATTAGAACATGTTTGAAAGGGAAAGATCTATTACCAGCTACTATGCTTAGACAATGGCTATGAAGTCAGGTCATCCTGAACCAGATGGACCACATGGTTGCCTTCATCACTTCCATTCTGTCTGCCTATTCCATGACATGAACTCCCTTAGCAATAGGTAGGAACAGTGTTGAACCAGGCAAACTGGGACACCAGAATATCAAGCTACCAATTCTACACACAGCCCATAAACTGGGATTCTCAAAAAAGGCAACCTGAATATCACCCTTATTTTGTTTTCCCTTTTATAAACATGTTTGCAATTTTTCTTCTCCCTACTTCTCGGCAGATGCTACCTGATTTGTGTTCTGGCTAATGTCACCCCACGTCAAATGTATTGCCAAATGCAATGAGGTGTGACTGACACCAGGAGAGATGATGAGCGAGCAGAGTGGCAGCTGGCAGCTGTTCCTTCTTGTAGAATTTAAATGAATCAAGAAGCATCCTGATAGAGTACATCTGAACATGCCCAGAGCCAAACAATGTTCTCATCCCAGACGTGGAGATGAGAGCAGTCTGAGGTTCTGCCATCTTCTTGACAGATGCATAAATTCTGAGCAAGGGATGAACCTGGGAACATGAGGGGCCGATGAGGGGCAGATGCAGGGTTGCAGAAGGAAAGGCACAATGTGGAGAGGACACCTGATCACTCATTCTGCATTGTCTGCTGTCATGGTTAAGACAAATGTTTGCCTTAAGTGAGACCCTTATTCATATCAACATGCTCTAGTTCTCCCTAAAGTTCAGGCTAGCCTTGAATTCACTGTGTAGTTTAGGATAAACCTGATTACCTTATATTTCTGCCTACACCTCCCTATTTGTAGGATTACAGGCATGTACCACAATGCCTGATTTATGTGGGGTTAGGATTGAATTCATTCATGGTAGGCAAGCACTCCTCTAACTGAGCTATACCATCCTCACCCCTTGTGGGGTAAAATGATTTTTTAGAGAAATCTTATTTCCAGGACCTTTAGGCATGTCATGGAATTCAAGTACAAGAATATAACAAGTCCTCAGAGAGCTAGAAAAAGGTTGGAGTGCTACTGGAGGAGTCCTTCTGCCTGTCATCCTCTCTTCAGTCTATCTGTTGCTCCCTCTCTCTGCCCTCCCTTCCCCTCTCTCAATCATATTTTTTTTCTTCCCAGTTTTCCTATAAGTAAATTTGAAGAGTAGATGTCATGCCTGAGGCCCACTGCTCAAAAAAAAAAAAAAAAAAAAAAAAACCAGAAAAAAAGGATTAATTCCATTGGATGGATGGACCTGACCTCCTGACCTGAGCCAAACTTTTTTTGCCTTATTCATCCCACAGTAAAACTTCCCTCTCCTCAAGGGGTTCTGAGTCTGTAGTGGGTATTTGGTTTAGAAATGGCCCCATAATCTTGGACATTTTGAACACTTGATCCCTAGTTGGGGGAACCACTTGAGGAAGGTTAGGAGGTGCGGTCTTACTGGAGGAAATGCATCACTGGGTGTGAGGGTGGGTTTCGAGGGTTAGTCCTCAAGTTCCTACTTTGCCTTCTCTCTCTCTGTTTCTCTCTGTCTCTCTCTGTCTCTGTCTCTCTGTCTCTGTCTCTGTCTCTGTCTCTCTCTCTCTCTCTCTCTCTCTCTCTCTTTCTCTCTCTCTCTCTCCTGTTTGTAGTTCAAGAGGAAAGCCCTCAGCTTCCCCTTCCTGCTGCCATGCTTGCTGCTTACTATCATGCTTCCCTTCCATCATGGACTCTTAACCTTCTGCAACCGTAAGTCTAAATAAACTCCTCCATCAGTTACTTTTAAAAGCCCATATTTTGTCACAGAAACAGAAAAGCAGTTATTATAAGGCCTTAAAAGAGACCACAAGCAGGAAACTAAGAAATATGAAGGGCTTCTCATACATCAGACACTAGGGTTATACCTGAGTTTCCCTATAGTCAGATGTGAAGTGAACCTATTCAGGCCCAAATCTTCTGTATTCTTTTTTTTCCCACTGTAAGAGTGTAGATCAGTGGCATAGTCAGAAACAAGGAAATGTTTCCTATTCTGGGAACTCACACTTGACTTACAGTCCAGCTCCTTCTCTTTCTCTCCAGCTTTGTAACTAATTCCTTTATTTGCATTATGAAAATGATGCCTTATAATATTTTATATCCATAATCATTTTCATTAATAAACCCAGCTGTATTTTTAGCCAAGTCCCTTGGTGTTCTTATTGTCTAGAGCTATAAACCAAACATAAAGGACATAGAGAGCATGAATATTAGTAGTGCAGACAGTTAGTCCTTTTCTACCATGAGCATTAATATTACTGTCAGATGTCAACTTGAGAGCTGAAGGTGAAGTGGGGGATCCCTTTCTCTCAAATCTTAATTCATCAGGGAGTTATGGTCAAGAAAAATGGCAACCTTCTCACTCAAGACCTTTAATATTAATGGATACACAGATTAAGGGCCTATGGTAGGCAAAAATTCAATAGTAACATAGCATAAGAAAGACCGAGAAGGTAAAAGAATGTTCCAGAAATCTTTCACTGGTAGACTTCTCCCTACATTTCTGACAACATAACCCCTCCTCTCCCACCCTTGAGAGAAGTGACTTGCTAGAAACAGTTATGTCTGACCCTGACCTGCAATGGAAACTGTAAAGTAGAGCCTTCCAGTTCCTCTCCATTTGAGAGTCTAATCAATACCCTCTCTGCCTCACAAGAACAGATGGAGAAACAAGGCACTGCAAAGGAGCTCTCAGAAAAAAAGGCAAGCATCAAGGTTTCAACTGTATTCAGCCCAGAAGCCAATGTAAGGGCTTCACAATGTACCTGGCTGCAGCTGCCTTGCCTGAAACAATGAGAGATGAGGCACAGTCCCTCTGTGATGCCTTGGAGGTGATCACAAGGAGGCCTCAACTCAAAGAGAAGGGTGGCAAGGCGTGGATGGCTGGTGCTTGCTAACAAGTGAAATCTAAGGCGACAGGAAGAAAAGGCCCATGGAGGATGGGAAGGAATAAAGAACACACAGGTTGCCTATAACGGCTGTGTTTAGAGAAAATGCTGGCTTGATTGGCTTCCCCTTAGATTCTCAAAGTATGCACAGTCCCACAAATCACATAAAAGATGCTCACAGATACATACTAGCACACACAAGCTCCCACACATACACACGTGTGTCCTCTCTCTCTCTCTCTCTCTCTCTCTCTCTCTCTCTCTCTCTCTCTCTCTCTCTCTCTCACACACACACACACACACACACACACACACACACACACACACACACACTCACACCACCCTCTGAAGAGTGTCAGCCATCCACAATACCAGCATTAGCTGCCTAAAACAAGACTACACAACACTTTCAAGACAGACAAAGGGACAGAGGCTTTGTGCCTGGAGAGGATGAATCAGAAAGACAGAAGGATCTAACTAAATGCCATCAGAAAGGTCGGCATGACCGACTGTGGCTTCAAAAAGCAGCTGCCAATTTCTCTGCACTTCTATAAATAAAACTAAGGGTGGGAGAAGGGCAGGTTAATGGCTGAGTGCTCTCATTACCCAGATTGGTGCCCGTTATGGAGAGACTATTCCAGTGACGTGTTTACCAAATGGTCCTATTCAAACGCTAACCGAAGGAGCAAGATACAAAAATATAAATAGCCTTTCTACTAAATTCATGCCCCCAAATGCACATGCAGATCAACTGGGACACAGACATACAAAGACACAGCTGAACATCTGTAACACTCAAGTCCATCTTCCTGAAGCCTCACAGCCGAAGAGCTCTGAGTTATTATTAGCCAAGCTTTCCTTGCACATCTAGAGTGCCACCATATAGATAGGAAAAGCCAGCGCTGGGATAGAAGCACCCACACGCAGAAACCATTTCACCATCTTGCAACAACCTGACAGCAATGCAAGAGGGGCCACGACTGTTATTTTTAGTTATAGATGGAAGTTAAATATCTGCCATTGAACTTGCATGGCCTCCATCCAAGGAACCCTGCTCAAAGAACATTTCTTGTCCAAGTTGTGCTGGTTTGAATGAGAAATATGCTCCCACAGGCTTGTGTATTTTAATACCTATAACTGGTTGATGGTGTTGTTTAGGAATGTTATGAACCTTAGGAGGTAGAGCCTTGCTGGAGAAAGCATGTCACTTGGGAAGGGGATGCTTTTACACTCTGGTGGCCTGCTTTGTGTTTTGCATATGAATGGGGATGTAATCAGCCAGCTTTAGTGCTCCAGTTACTTTATGCCAGGACTTAGCCATCATAGGACCCACTTCTCGAACCATAAACCAAAATGAACTTTTTTTCCCCCATGGATTGTCTTAGTCATGGTATTTTGTCGCAGCAAGTGAAACTCAGTAACACACAAGCTAAGTACAGACTGATAGTACCCTTCATGATGCCTTATGAAGTATTTTTATGATAGCAGGGCTTGACAAGGAGAGGTAGAGCAGATGGAGGCCACAGCTGAGGAGGGTGAGTGCACAGTTGTAAGATGTATATTTGCCACATGGACTGGATTCCAGATGACAAATAATCAACCATTTATGCACCTTGCTCAAACATGGCGGATGACAAGTGAAGGAATTCAAGGATAATTTTACTATCTTAAGTCCTGTGGGTGACTTTGGGACATATGAGGACCTGTTAGATGGCCCTGGATGCATGTCCCTGTGTCTAGATCATGGAACTATGGCTTAGGAGGTAGTATCACAACAGTTGTCTTTATTATTTAGTTCTGCCCATCTCCACACTCACTACCGAACATAACAGAATGCATTTTTCAAAGTTGTACAGAAACAAAGGAAGTATATTTCCATGCTCAGGATGATTCATCAGAGAAGAAAAAGCATAATCAAAATTCAAAGCTAAATGAAGCACTATAGATTTGCTTGAGCTGTTGGATTCACTCCATATAATATGTTCATCTTAAATGACTCTGCTTAATACAGGATGTGGAGTGTAGATGCAGGGTGCTCCCTGTCCCTTTAAATCCTCATGACAATGTCCACCAATGAGAGAATGTACCCAAGAGCAACAGCTGTCCTGCATAAGCCCAGAACGGCCAACCTAATCTGACAACATCCTGCTTGATTGCTCTATGGCTTCAAATTTGTCATTTTCGGGGTAGAATGAAAACAACTTTTTAGTCTGTATCCTGTGAGTTGGTGACTGGCAGGAAGAAAGGTTGTGAATTATGATCCTTGGCATTCAGATGGGTTTCTTATGAATCACATAATCAAGTGACAGAATTAACCAGCTATGGCAATAGAGTAAACTGAGTGGTAAAAATAAGGCTGCCAAATAAACAAATAAGTAAATAAATAATAAAAAAAAATAAAAGCTACTGCAATCCAAGCTGTGCTAAACAGAACAATCGACATTGTATAACCATTGCTTCAAGAAGAATCAAAGGTTATGTTAATGAATGTGTCTCTCAGGATTGATGGTTATAAAGTCAAAATATTGATCAAACTTGAGAGTGCACATCTATAATCTCAACATTTGAGAGGCAGAGGTAACAGGATCAGGAATTCAGGATGAGCCATAGCTACTTAGTAAGTTTGAAGACATCCTGGGCTACATGAGATTCTATCTAGAATGAATGAGTGAGTGAATGAATAAATGAATGAATAAGAAAAATCTCAAGAAGTCTGAAGATGCCCTAGGCCTTGCGATATCAAATATTCAATAAAGATTTAATTCCTAATTCCTTGAATACATGTAAATAAGCACATCCATCTCAATAATATGTAAATTATCTTAAACTTTAACAATTGGTAAAATTAAGTTTAACTAAAGTTCATTTAAAAATATATCTTGTTCTGATTTATGTATTTATTAAAATTATTGTTGATTTATGTACTTATTAAAATACATCTTTTTATAAAAAAGAAAGTGTCCATTGAAGGAGAAGCCATTTTTGTGGATGTTGCCACTGATACATTGCTGATGCTCAGGTAAATAATTGCCAACTCACGCTCATCAAAGCAATCTGATCAAACTCAGTGGATCACAGAAGAAAAACAACAACATAAACAGATGTGAAAGCAGAAGGTGACTTGTTGAGAAGAGGAAGAAGAGAAGAAAGAGGAAGAGAAGAAAAATAGTCACCAATGATGACAATATTCCTAGCAGGCCTTGAAGGATGAAGAAGACCATGGGGTGAAAACGACCTACATACATATACATGCATGGAGCTGTCAGAAACTGTAAATAAAAACAGTATGTTTTAAGTAGCAAGAGCCCAGGAGCAAGTAGGTAAAAGCTTCTTGCTCTTTGGGCCAACAGGCCATACACAAAAAGTTCCAGGCTCCTTAAAGAGACTTGAAAAGACATTTGCAGAGAGTTCAGGTCAGCCAGTGAGAGCAGGCTGATGGTAGGGAACAGTCATGGCCATGGCTGAAGAGGCTGAAAAGACTCACTTTAGCGAAGAACTATGGAAGCAATAGTGATGCCTTCCTGATACAGAATAGGTGAGGGACATTAGTTCACTTGCAAATGTGGCTCTGGCAAGCATTGCTCTTTTCCCCAGTTCCCTGCTTTGCTAAAAACCATTAGATTACATCCCTAAAGCTAGTCCCCAAGGTCTATTCCCTTATTTGGCTAATCCCTCCTCCTGAGACTGACTACCAAGGTCCATCTATCAAAATATTAAAATCCAGCAATCAAAAGCCCCCTTTGGCTCACTTAATTAACATGCCTGATTAAAATTAAATGCTTCATTCTGACATGGGTTTGCCCTTGTACCTTTATAAACTGCCACTTCCCTGTGGGCCGAATTTGTCTACCATCTATCCAGAGGCAGTCCTTTGTCCTTTGTCCCCTTTCCCTGGTACCCTTCCCTTTCTCCCTTTTCCTCTACCTCTCATTTTTGTCTCTTATCGCTGCCTTCTCTCCATCTGGAGCAAATAAATCTCCTTGGTGCTGAGGACTTAGTCTGAGAACTTGGTCTTGGGAGTCCTGAGCTGATACTTTGTCTTTCAATAGGTCTACCATATTGAAGGGAAATTCGAGTTTTTTCACCCATCCCATGGTCCTCTCCTCCTAGATCTCCCTTTCACTTTCCCTCCCAATTTCATATACTCTTTTGAAAATAACCTGATAAGTCTAATTCTTGGTGCTCATTAACTCAAAAGCGTAGGGCCATCCACTGTAGCATGGTCTATCTAACAGGAACCACCCCTAAAGAAAACCAAGTGACCCTCCCCTAACTCCATCAATTGTCAGTAGCTCCTCAGCTAGAGGTGGGTTTCCTGAGCCCCTCTGTCATCCATACTGGAATATTGGCTTGACCCTGTGCTGTCAAGTATGGCTGCTGTGACTTCATGAATGTCACTGTCCTGTCATTACAAGAGAACCCTGTTTCCTTCCAGTCTTCCCTGACCACTGGTTTTAACACTATTTTCACCTCTCTATTCAAAATTGGTCCTGCAGCCTTGCAAAGAGTATGGCATTGATGTCCTATTTGTGGCTGGAAAGGCCACAGACACTTGTTCTCTATACTTTGATCAGTTGTGAATTCCCGTGTTAACCACCATCTACTGAGTAAAGAAGTTTCCCCCAGCTCTGAGAGCCATGCTAACCTATGGTTGTGGACATGTGGATTGATGAAACAGTTTGATGCCTCTTAGATTCAGATGTTTGACTTTTTTCAGAAGATCAGAAAAAGACACTTGAAAATTCTAAAATTTAGCCAAACACAGGGGAAGTAAAAGGAAGATAAGAAAAGAAAACTTTTGGAGTAGTAAGTGGCACTAATATTAAATCTGGGCAAGCAGTAACATATTTATAACTCTCAAAAGTGTCCTAAGTTGGGGTAGCCAAAAAGGACTTTAAAACTTTATATATTTGGTCAACCCAGATCTCTTGATCTCATACCTTATCTTTTTCATAGAGATTCAGCACCAATGTGAAAAATGCCATTTACTTGCTGATGAAAGATACCATTTACTTGCTGAAGACAAGAAATTTGGCTAGCAATGTGTGGTAATTTTGTTCTTTATAACAAGCTGTGAAAGTTTTTATCTTTTAGTGTGCATATGTGTGTGAGCATGTGTGTGGGTGGGGGATGGAAGTCAGAACATGACCTTGGGTGTTGTCCCTATCTTCCATCTTGTTTGCTCTTGTTTGTTTCTGAGCATTTCATGCCAGCTGACCAAAGAGCTTGCAAGGGTTCTTCTATCTCTGCCCCTCATCTCACAGTAGGAAGACTGCATCACAAATGCAGGTTTCCACAGCAGGCTTTACATGGGTTCTGGGGTTTTGAACTCTGCTCCGACTCTTTCTTGGCAAATGCTTCACCACTGAGGTGTCTCTCCCACCTCCAAAGATTTCTTTAAATCAAAATCAAGGAGGCAAATTATGTACCTTGTGACTGAGTAGGCAAGGCAGCTAGGATGAGATGCCATCAGCCTCCGTGATGTGGAATTTACTTCTTTTGTATCTTCCTGTGTGGGAACAGAGAATCCCCAGTCCTTCTAGACTTCTGAGCTAGATTATCCTGTCAGCCATTCAGATGCTGCATCATAGCAAATCAGCTATGACTGGTGGGGGTAAGAGACTGCTTCTTTGAACCAGAAGGGGTCTTAGAAGCAAGCCCTGCACCTCATTTGTTCTCTGTGAATTCTGCTAAGTCATTATCCCCTGAGAATCAGCCAACCTGCGTGAGCTGTTTGTAAGGCACCAAGTGACCTTACCCACACCCACTGAATGCCTTATTCTTAGGGAGAAAAGAATGAAGCCATTCTCATCTGTTCTGTGGCTTTCAGAGTAAGAAAAAAATAAATAAATCTCTGCATCTTTCTGAAGGTTTTTTTTAATCAAATTCCTGCTGCTGTAGCAGTGGCTATTGTAACTACACAGCTATGTGGAGCAATTTCCTTGCTAACGTGTCACAAGAAAGGACCAGAAATTGTGTTCAGAATTCAGTTTCCCAGGTCTGTTTGTGTTTCTAGACAAATAAGACCATTACCTCCAGCCACAAAAGAAGTCGATAAAATCACGACTGCTAAAACGGAGAGGGGGGTAGTTTGACTTTATAGGTAATGCAAATGGGATTAAAACATTTAGGACATTTAAGTCCTAAATGGCCTAAGTGGGTGGGCTGAGTACATGAATGGGTGGGGAAATGTCAGTTGGCTTCACTAAGTGTGAAGTTTACTCAACCACTTAGAAAAAAGGTTGAGTCACTCTCCAGTGATTACCCTGAGACTGACCACATGGTCTAGCAGCCCCACATGTCCTACATCTTTGAGGGTTTATACCATAATGTTTATAGTAATGTTACTCACAATAGCTCAAAAATGAAGAATGAAGAAGCTAAGAATGGTATATCCATATGAGGGAATACTATTACACCATGAAAAAGAGTGATACATGGTACTTACTACAGCAGGGATGAACTCTAAACATTATGATACCATAAGAGATAGTCACAAAAAAATCCATCATATAATTATATGCGTGAGTACTAGGGCTCCAATGTGATGTAGTGAGGAATATTTTCAGAACAAAAATAAATCATGTTTCTTTGTGTACTAAAATGTGCTAAGTTACCTAAAGTATCAGTTATTGGCAATCTGAGCTGCACTTAATTGAACCATATATCTTAGTTTCTTTTCCTATTACTGTGATAAAATACTGACTAAAGCAACGTAAAGGACAAGGGGCTTATTTGGATTGAGAGCTCAAGAACATAATCCAAGTCACAGCAGCAGGACTTCAAGGCAGTTGGTCACATTCCATCAACAGAGAAGAAGCATATAATGATGACGTCTGGCTCTCAATTTGATCTTTTCTTTTCATATAGTCTACTATCAAAGCCTAGGGATTGGTGCCACCCACAGTGGATAGGTCTTCCTACCTCAGTTAATATAGTCAAGATAGTTCCCTGTAGGAATGCCCAGAGACTTGTCTTCTGGGTGAGAATAGATTACCCTCACATGTTACATATTTTGCGTACCTTCCTATAACCCTGTTGTCCATAGGCCCACAGGCGTTTTTCTGCACTGCCTTGACACAGGCCTCTTGGGAGGTCACTTTATGCTCTGTAGCTCTTTTCTAACAAAATTTCCTAAAAGACAATTTGAAAGGCTGATTGATGGGGAGACCCAGGAAAGCGGGACAAAATAAGACATAGAACTATGACAGGAATAGACCACTAGACAGACAAAGTCATGGCTCATCTGGTTGTCAACCTGACTGAATCTGGAAGCAGCTAAAAGGCAAGCTGCTGGGCATTCTGCGATAGACTTTATTGACCAGACTATTTGAGGTGGGGGGATCCACCCTAAAAGTGGGTGGCACTATCTGGTGGAAATGAAGTCAGAAGGGAAAGAGAAACAGTCTTTGCTATTTGCTTGCTTGCCCTCACTCTCATGGCAAGCTCACTTATTCTGTTGCTGCCACATTTCTGCACTGACAGTATTACCAGCATCTTCGGGACTCCAACACAGACCAAAGACAAGCAGTTCTCCTGGAAATCCTCCAGGCTAGATGGGAACCCTGGACACATCCAGTCTCAGGGGCTTAACAACTACCAGATGCTCAGCTTCCCAGGTGTAACACAGCCATTGTATCTGTGTGTGTGTGTGTGTGTGTGTGTGTGTGTGTGTGTGTGTGTGTGTGTTTGTGTCTGTTCTTCTATTGGTTCTGTTCCCCCAAAGAACCCTGACTAACACAACAATCATCCACTCCTTGGTGCTTGTGATTCCTTTGTTTTCAACAAAATAGCCTGTAAGGAACTTCACACTGAGCTATAAATAAGAGCAGTACACCTTTCTCTCAAGGATAACAAAATATCACTTGTTCGGATTTATCTTTTTTATTTTGCTTCTTTACTTAAAAGAGCAAGTTAGTTCTAAAACAGAATAGAAAATGGGCCTCTGGGATCATTATCTCGGGGTTTATCGAACTTTACTGACTCAGCTGTTGAACCCAATAAAGCAGAAGAAGACAAAGACTAAGCTCCTACATGGTGCGGATTCTGCTGCCTCATGGACCACAGTGGGAAGAGCAAGGTTCAGTATCTTCATATCAAACACAGGGAAGTCAAGGCATGGAATATACTGGAAAACCAAATCAGAGGAGCACCCTCCTAACTCAAAGTCTTCTCCACACGTTGTATGTCAAAGATCCACAACATTGCCATTTCATCATCTACTTATTAGGTCCTGAGGTGTCCTATGTTTATTCTGTGTGGCATGTGTGTATCCATGTTGATTCCTATGGATGTGTACGTTTATGTGTATGTACATGTATTCACTTGTATATAAAGGTGTAGGGAGGTATTAGGTGTCTTTATTGATATTCATCTTATTTTCTGGTACAGGATCTCTCTTTGAACCTAGAGCTCACTAATTCAACTAGAAAGGCTGTCCAGAGAGTCCGGGATCCTCCTATTTCTACAACCCAACCCTTGAGATTATTTTGTTGAGACTTTAAATGTCCACAGAATTAACCCAGTTTCTATACAACTGGTTAATATCCAAACTCAGACATAAGTACTTTACTAATTGAGTTATTTTCCCAGATCCCAGGTTATTATTGTTTTTGACCAGTAAAATTATTTGTACAAGTTTTATCCCTTCCCTACCAAGTTCTTAAAGATAAAAAATATGAGAGAACAGACAGTTCTGTTTCTGTCTGTTAGAGCTTAAGCATGTTGGTAAAAGTCCATCCAAGACACAAGTAGCCTCTGTGTGACCTCCTGTCCTTATCAGTATGAAGCTAGAAATGCACCAGTATTTAAAGTAGAGCAAGAATGGAGCAAATGAGCTGTAGGACAGGATTTAAATGTTGCAGAAAAAAAACTCAATAAAGTTTGAACACACAGTGGCTTCTAACCTATCAGTATGGAAAAATGAGAAAGGTCTTTGTAACTGAATAACATATAGGCTCAATATAATGTAAAATAGTATATACCTATGTTAATAAATGCAAAGAACATTTCTGAAAGACTAAACTCTAAAGTTAATAATGTTGAAATGTCACAGTTTAATGTTACACCGGTGTGCATTACTTGTGATAAGGACAACTGAGAGAATTTCATTTTCATACTCTCAGTTGCATTTTCATATTTGCTGAATACCATACCACTTTAATGCAGGGGCTAATAACATCCATGGGTTTGTTGTGTAGCAGTTTTCTCTGAGACAAAATAGTGTGTCTTGACTGGGGGTGGGAGTGGGGCCCCTTAAGACACAGGGTGTTCTGAGGAGAAGAGAAACATTCCATTCAGCAGCAAGCTCCTTAAGCTTAGGAAGGAAACTCATCAGCTTCAGGAAGTCACTGAAACTGACCATCTCCACTAGGCTCCTCCCTCCCTAAGCTTATATGAGCAGAAAGGGCATCTGAGAGACACTTGTAGACCAGCAGAACAGCATAGAAACAGCTCAAAGGAACTGAGGCACCTGGAACGGACATTCTGTGACCTATGAAGCTGCCTGCAAACTGTGCAGTGTGTTCCAGGTTTAGAGCTTTTGTGAGCTGCCACACGTGCTGGGTGGGCTTGGGTGATGCAGCTATCTTTGAGTTATTTCTGCTCCTGTTAGTAAGCCCTCACTCGTATGGTATATGTAACCCACATAAAAACCAATGGTTCACTAAGTTGGAATTGGTGGTATCTGTACTTTGTTTTTAGTTCCCCTCAAGAGTGAGCAGACATTTGCTCACCTTTCTCTAGGTATAGTGTCAAACAATAGGATCATATTGCACAAAAAAGAATGTGAGGATCATACACTAAAATTTATTGTTTAAAAAATTAGAAATGTTCCAAGAGTGCTATCAAATAATATAAATGATAAAGTATAATTTCTAAAAAATAGGCACAGCAATTTTGATCAGGTACATCTGGCCTACCCTGTAACTTGTTGTGAAAAATAGTGGTCTATGCCCCTATTCCTTAAATCTGAGAAGAATACCTTATTCCCAACCAAGGAAGTAGAGTCAAGTGATCCTTTGTGACTTCTGAGGCTGATTCTCAAAAGAACAAGGCTTCCTTTATGTGGGTTGCTATCTATGAAATGTCTACCACCATGATATAAAGAAGCCATCACTGAATTCACACAGCATAGAGAGCAGCAGAGGTCCAGACCAGCAGCTTCAATTCACCATAACTCATGGGGGACAACAATTCTTCAGAGGATTCTGGTCCTAACAACAGATTTCCTTGGTGTGCAGACACCAGACAGGGGAGAGCCGTCCCCTATATGCCTCCTAAATGCATTAACTAGGTAAACCTAGTTGTAAGTGATGGATTAAAGGAGGGAAAGAAAAGTGATACTAGAAACTGGACCCTTGTCACACATTAACAAAGTTTAGAAACTGAAACACAAACAGAGTGGCCTAGAAAACTGGGCAATGGAATTTTCAGAATGTGAAGATATCTCTGTGTTCTAGATGCTTCTCGAACAGTCTATTGTTCATGAAACAAAGTAGAGGCCTGCCAAAGACTCAACTGAATAGAAGCACTAAAGAAAGGATTACTGGATATAAACCAGACAGGGCTTTCTGAGCTGGAAAATAACACCATTCTTCATTCCCAATCTGTCCAGATGGCAAATGTTGCTAAAATTAATAAATATCTTTGGTACAAAGATCAAACCTGGAATACTGTCAAGAAAACATGAGCTACTGTTAAAAAGGAGGGCATGGTATAAAATCCATTGTTACGGTATCAAAAAATTAAACCAGTTTCTCAAATATTAATTATCTGCTAACAATCAATTTGTAAGACTGTCTTCCTGGCCCTTTGATTCTGGGGACTGGACCTAAGGCTTTGCACATGTGAAGCAAGATACCTCCTGCTGAGTCAAATTCCCAGCCTTTGAATTGTTAAGAAAGGGTCTCACTGAGCAGTGTAGGCTGGTTTGGGATTTTCAATCCTCCTGCCTCTGCCTGCTGAGCCCTTTATGACAGGAGCACACCACCAAGCCCACTGCCAAGGAAATTTGCAAATCTTTTTCTCTGGCAGAGTTACAAATATCTAAAATAACTGAGAGCTTGTCTCAAGAATATGTGTGATTCTAGTTGTTGGGTGATGAGTTCACCCTGAACAACTTAGTAAGAAATCTTAATATTCATAAGGGCATTGCTATATTCTCTTTTAAACATTTTTATTTGTGTGTGTGTGTGTGTGTATGCATCCCTTTCTGTCTGTATGTGTATGTGTGTGGTGGGGGAGGGTGTGTGTGTGTGTGTGTGTGTGTGTGTGTGTGTGTGTGTGTGTATGTGTGTGTGTAGCAGCTCATAGAGGATAGAAGAGAGCATTAGTCCCCTTGGAACTGGAGTTACAGGTGGTTGGGAGCTACAATGTAGCTGTTTAGAATTAAATTCTGGTCTTCTGCAAGAACAGACATGATCTTTCCAACTATTGGTATGTTGTTTTATTTATTATCTCACGTAGAGGTAGGCAGTGACAACTGTTTCTTGTGGAAATAGAACAATGAGTCAGAAGACAGTGAAGATCCCTGAGAAAGTCTTCCTTGGATAGTCATCCTGGAGACCAATGGAGGAATGAACCTCCTGTACCTAACACAATGTCAGCATCCTATAGAGCCAGTATCTGCACATCTCATGATGTCCCTACGGTTATCCGAGGACTGTCTCATCATGGTATGATGAGTTAATTATGGAAAATAACCACCTCTGGAGCTTAAAGAATCAAGAGGAACCACATTTAGAAACTATTCTGAGGAATCTTACCTGGGGGAGCCTACCCACTGCTACCACAGTATCTGTTCTAGGTAATGTGATCCTGCACCTCAACCCTAAGCCCAAGTTTTTAAGGGGTAGTAGCTTGATAAAAAATGCAGATAGAGAACTTAAAATATTTCACAAACAAACATGAATATGAACAGAGAGTGGAACCAAACTCAGGACCTCACTCGTGAAAATTGAATGTTCCATCATGAATCCAGATTTCTACGCCCCAACAAAGCATATGCATGTAGGCATCTAGGGGATGGGGATTTTCCTATTTTCCTGTTTATTTGTTTTCTTATTATTTATGTTAGAATACAAAATAAGGAATTTCATCATTACATCTCCACATGTGTGTTGCCTTAGTTAGCATTAACTGTCATTTTGACTCAGCCTAGAGGAACTTGAAAAGGGAGACCCAAGGGAGGGACTGTCCAGATCAGATTGGCTTGTGGGGATGCCTATGGACATGTCCTTACTGCTGATTGATATAGTGGGGTCCAGCACAATTGTGGTGAACATGGACAGGTAGGCTGTATGGCTAACATACTGTGTATTGACCAGCCAGGAATCCAACAAGCAGACTTCCTCCATAGTTTCTGCTGTTCTTCCTTGGTTTTGAGGGAGTTCTTCAGTCATAAGTAAGGCTGTGTGGACCAGAAGGTAGACCTTCCTCCATGTTCCTGCTAGAGTACTGGCAGAGTTCCCTCAGTGCTGGACTATGACTTAGAAGCATAGGTTGAAATAAAACCTCCTACACTAAGTTGCATTTGGTTACCATAGCAACATAAAGGAAAGTCATTGTTCTTTATTTTCATTCCCTCTATCCCATAAATGTCTTCCCATACTCTGTCCCTATTGGGATGGTCTCTCTTCTAACCACAGCTAATCCTCTATTCTACTAAATCGACTAATTCAAATGTTCTGTTATCCTTTCTACTTCCTACCTCTCTTCAGATCTACAATTATGCTCCCATGATCCTTTTTGTCATTTCATGACCTAACACACACACACACACACACACACACACACACACACACACACACACACAGCAAGCACACAGTGTTTATCTTTCTGGTCTGGCTAATAAGTCTTCCATTTTCTTTATGGATACATAAACTTCCACCAGCAACCAAGCATACTGACTAGTGTTGTGCTTGATGCCCAAGGACAGAGCTTCAAAAGGATACTTCATTTCTCAGTATGGAACATCTCTTCTAAAGGAGCCAGCAGACCATAGGAAAAGGGCCCCACAAAAAGGAACTCTTGAAGAGAACAAGCTCCAAACACCAGACTTATGAGTGAACATACCACCAGTTCTTTCTGGCTTTCCTGATTCATGAAGTCCCTAGACACATGAAGAACAGGGGGAAATGGTACCTGTTGGTATGGTATGTTACCCCAAGGTACCATATCTGAACTCCTCCCTGGAAGAACTCATATCTGAACTCCTCCCTGGAAGAACTCATGAGCATCATCAGTGGTTGTTGACTGAGTTCTGGAGCAATGTGCTGCCCAGAATTAGGTAGCCTTACACAGAATAACATTTGGGTGTTTCCATTCACTCTGCATGCCCTCCTACATACCTGTCACTTCTAGAATACTTACAATGGCCAATGCAAATAATGATTCACTCTAATTTTAAGGAATTACAACAGAAATAATAGTATGCACTTACCTATTACAGATAAAAATCAACATGTCAGGAACAAAATAGGTTTTCCCCCTAACTATTTATATAATTTTTTTCCTTTAGAGGGGGTACCAGAGTTGAATCCAGGGCTCATTTTCTTTGCTATTGAATCCTCGGAGCACTTGGTAAATGCTCAGTAATGTTGTTCACTAAAGGAATACTTCAGAAATGATCTCTATGTGTTCATGGTAAAGATCTAGTTAGGTAAATCCAGAACAAATAAAATTTTCAGTTTGAAATCTCATATTCAAATACCTTAGGAAAATGATAGCTAGGGTTTTCTATCACCTGTCTGGAGCCCCATGTCCTTTTAGCATCACAGGTACTCATACACCTATCATTTACCATTTTAAAGTTCTTTCCCCTGAGTCTGATCATTCCATATTACAAAAGGATCATATCTATTGAAAGACTGAGTCAGAATATATAAGATGCCTGGTAGAAGAGATGTCTCTATCAGCCTTGAACACACTAGCACAGGAGACAACTTCCAAACAGAATTCCAATTTAGCAGACACTAAGATAGACAATTAACAAATAGAACCTCTTGAAACTGAAAAACTTCTATAAGGCAAAAAGAACACTGTCAAAAAGACAAAACAACAACCCACAGAGTGGGAAAAGATCATCACCTACTCCACATTAGACAGAGGGTTAATATCCAAAATACATGAAAAACTTAGGCACTACACATCAAAAACCCAAATAATCCAGTTTAAAAATAGGGTACAGATCTAAACAGACTAAATAGAGGAATCGCAAATGGCCCAGAATCACTTAAAGAAATATTCAATACCCTTAGCCATCAGGAAAATGCAAATCAAAACAACACTGAGATTCCATTTACACCTGTCAAAATGGCTAAGATAAAAAACACAAGTGACAGCTCATGCTGGTGAGAATGTAGAGCAAGGGGAACACTCCTCCACTGCAAATGGGAGTACAAACTTGTACAGCCACTTTGGAAATTGATATGGCAGTTTTTCAGAAAATTAGGAATCATTCTACCTCAACACTCAACTATACCACTCCTGAGCATATACCCAAAGGACAGACACTCCACCATACTACAGGACACTTTCTCAACTATGTCCATAGCAGCTTTACTTGTAATAGCCAGAACCTGGAAACAATCTAGATGTCCCTCAAATGAAGAGTGGACAAAGAAAACACAGTACATTTACAAAAGGGAGTATCAATCAGCTGTTAAAAAATTTCAATGACGTTATGAAATTTGCTGGTAAATGGGCAGAACTAGAAAAGCTCATCCTGAGTAAGATAACTGTTGAGGATCTCCCCTGCAGCTGCCCTCTCCAAACTCCAACCAAAGAAACCCTGCCATAGAGCAGCTCCACCACTGACAGGTATTTAAGGTTTGGCCCACAAACTTCCCCCTCATGGTTCTCCCTCATGATTTCTCCTCATCCCCTGGGACCACCAGGAACTCTGTGCTCATATTAAAACCTGAACTCTAATTCATCCTGATCTGATTTATTGCATTGGTAGGAGAGTCTTAATATCTGGATACAAAAATCTTCCAGTTACCCAGGCCCAGAAAGACAAACATGGTCTGTACTCACTTGTAGATGAATATTAGTCAACGAGTAAAGGAGAACCATGCTACAATCCACAGTCCCAGAGAAACTAAGTAACAAGAAGGGCTCAAAGTGGAGGGGGAGATCCATGAATTTCACTATGAAGGGAAAATAAAATGAACATTGCCAGTGGATGGGAGGAGGGGGCTGGAAGGAAGAAAAGGATGGGAACAGGAGTGATCAGGTTAGAGGAGGATGGAGGAAGAGAGTACTGGGAGAGACAAATGGAATCTGGGGTATCTCTGGGATGAGACAGAAGCCTAGAGCAATGAAAACCCCCAGGAGTCCATGACAGTGACCCTAGCTAAGACCTAGCAATGGGTGACATGGAGCCTGAACTTGCCAACTCTTGTAACCAGGCAAGACTTCCAGTGGAGGGATGGGGACACCAACCCAGCCACATACCCTTTGACCTATAATTTGTCCTGTCTACAAGATGTGCTGGGATACAGATGGCACAAAAATTGTGGGAGTGACCAACTAATGACTGGCCCAGCTGGAGAGCCATACTCTGAGAAGAAACTCATCCCAGAGGTCCAGGACCCAGAGGCAGGATGTTCTAGAGTCCTTGAATAGAAGTAAACACGACTGGGGAAAAAGTCAATAAAATATTCATAATGATTTTCGGCTACACTCACAGACTGGTGCCTCGACCAACTGTCATCAGAGAGGCTTCATCTAGCAATGGATGGAAATAGTTGCAAAGACCCACAGCCAAACATTGGGCAGAGCTCAGAGAATCCTGAGGAGCAGGGAGTGGAGGGGGGGAGCCAGTGGGGTCAAGGGCACCACAAGACAACCTGCAGAACTAAGTAACATGGGCTCATAGGGGATCACAGACACCGAACCGAAAACCAGAGCTTGAATGAGACCAACCTAAGCCCTCTGTGTATGTGTTACAATTGTTTAACTTGGTCTTCTTGTGAGATTCCTAACAATGGGAGCAGGAGCTGTCTCCTATTCTGTTGACTGCTTTTGAGACCTGTCCCTCCTACAGATGGCCTCATCCAGGCTTAATAGAAGAGGAGGTACCTAGTCTCACTGCAACTTGGTGTAGCACAGATTGCTGATATCCATGGGAGGCCTCCCTGTATCTGAAGAGAAACAGAGGAGGGGAAGTGAGTGCAGGTTCAAGGAGAGGAGGGAGGAGAAACTTTGGTTAAGATGTAAAAACAAAAAAATAATAATTAACCATAAAACCCAAGAAAGAAAATTCAGCATGTCTTAAAAGGAGGACAGGACATCCTTAGCATGCCCTAACATTTGAAATTAGGATTATAGGAAACATCCAACCTGCCCTAGCTTCCATCCCTGACCTTTGGGTTGTAGCTTAAAGCCTTTGATGATGCTGAGAATTTGTGCCTGGGTTTCTTGCAGTATGGAAATTCAGGGAAGCTAAGGACTTCTTGACCATGTGAATACAAAGTCCTGGTATTTCCCTGTCATCTCACCTTTACCAATGCCTAACATTTGTCGAGCAATGACAAGCATCATATCTGAGAGGAAGCCTCACTACTCAGACCTCATTCCTCATCCACCACCAGGAAGATGCAAGTGACAGTAGCTCTTCCAGGAATGGAGAAAGGAATCCAAGAGTGGTGGGTATCATTTGCTCAGAAGAGCTAAGATTTGAACCCCAGGTGAGTATGCCCGATTTTGCAATCTGCTGCATGACAGTAAATGAGAGGGGAACAGTGCTACAGTGCAAGGATGCAGTGGTCTCACCCATGAGAGGTCCTCATGAGTTCCTTTGCCAGAGACAGAGCTTGGTGCTTCTGGTACTGGCTATTTCTTCTTCTCTCTCATTAACTCCATACTGCCCTCCCTATAGTGCATTTCCCTAGTGACTGCAGGTCACAGGCTCCTTCACACCGCCTCCAGGATGTTCTCCCCATGTGTCCACCATGTGCTATTGTGAGAAACAGGGTGGGAAGCAAGTCAAGCAGACTTCATTTAGCTAGCTGGTGTGTGGAAATCTGACCATCAGAGCCAATCCGAAGGTCCTGGTGACAAAGGCCAAACCTGTGACATTCCATTCACTTCCTTTCAAAGGTCATTGCCTCAGCTCTGGACAAATGTCTGGCTACTACATGGGAGGATATTTACTCCACACCCACCCACAGCCATTCTGCCAGATCCCACAGCATAATTTCAGTTTCATCCGGAGCTTTGACTTGATGCTAGAGAACTATAGGAATCACAGTCAAGTCTTTACTGACATGATTCTTATTAAACATTTGTACCAGCTAATGTAAGGGTATTTACATGCCAGGCAAGGTACTGCCTTAAAACCTCACAGGAGCCTCTAAAGGAGACACTGCTCAAACACCCATTCTGAAGGTGCTCCATCTAATGTTCAAAAAGTAAAATAGAGTGTACAAGGTCATGCCAGTGTAAATAAATGGGACTGGTTTTAGAATCCAGTCATCCTGGCTTTTTAATCTATATATTTCCACCCTTGTGCTATAAAAAATCTAATGGAGATGACAGTGAGGATGAGGAAGTGTGAATTAATAATTATAATATTACTAAGGAAAACAATGGCCAAATAACACAAGCATGGCCGTACTACCTTCATGCCCAGTGCCTTACAGTACACTCTTATAGTTCTTCATGGGCACATTGGTCCCTTCATGTCACCTTCATAATCCATGTTCCCTTGAAGTTAAATAGCTTTCCCAGGGCTATACCATGAGAAAAGTCACCTAAAATCTCCCCAAAAGTCACAATGAACATCTTACTTTAAATATGGGAAAACTGAGGCTCAGAGAGGGACATTTCCAAGCCTGCACTTTCTAGAATAACCCAGTCTAACTGCCAACTAACAGTAAATGGCAGCCATGGAGCCAGGATTCCCAACTACGAGGAAGGACAGAATCCTTGGTGTCAGTAAAAAGAACCAAACCAGACCCTGCTTCTTGGAGATGAGGAGGCTGCTGGGAGGTCAAAGTGGCCTTGGGGCTAGATAATAAAATCCAAACCATTTGTTAGCTGCTTCTTGGCTAAAGGAACAAGACATCTAATTTGTCTTGGGCCTGAATTGTTTACTAGCAGCTTATAATGTGGCTTGGAAATGTCTCAGTCTGTATGAAAGAGGTGATAAATCAGACTGCAAAATATTATGTGGGACTGTGTGAGATTGAATGGATCTCCATTAGTCAAATTAATAAAAAGCATTTTTTTCTAAAGATTGTGTGTGTGTGTGTGTGTGTGTGTGTGTGTGTGTACAGGAGCCTGTGGAGGCCAGAAAAGGGTGTTGCATCCTCTGGAGCTAGAGTTACAGGTAGCTGAGAGCTGCCCAACATAGGTGGTAAAAACCAAACTCTTGTGGTGTGCTCTCTTAACTCCTGAGCCATCTCTCTGGACTCTAAAAATGCTTTAATTATGGCCCCTAAGACTGGCTATGAAATTAAGACTACCACAATGTGAGTGTCTCACTCTATTTTTCATGTGAGCCAAGTCATGAGAGAGACCATTGCGATATCATTTCAGCTTAGGTTCAATGCATGTTTGTAAATGGTTGTTATTGTGTGCTAAGATAATTGTGGGGATGGCTCCATTGAGAGTGAGAAGCAGCTAGACTTCAGTTCTCCACACAAACTGATAATATGTGTATCTATCACGCTGGATTATGTCCCATAGAGTCTCTGACATGATAACCTCATTGCATCCCATGTTTCATACAGAAGACTGCCACAATATTGACATTCTTAGGATCTAAAGGGCATTCCAGAAGCTTAGATCTGATCTCATTAGCTTGCCAACTCACCCTTAGGCACTGTCTCTTCCATCACTGGTCTTGAAGCACCTTTGTCATCCCTGGACGCTCATAACTCAGCTAATAACCACCCTGTCTGCTTTACACATATTTGTTTTACTGTTTGTATAGTGATTTCCCCTAAAACAGTCATCCAAGAAGAAGGCCATTAAGACATGATAATTAAATGAAACTTACAAGGGTCTGGAAACAAAACTTACAAGTCTCAGGAAGCTCCTAAAACTTACAGGATTTACTTGGTTCTTACTACAAGGTTATATGAACTCCCGTATGGAGTCCTGCCTAAAGAGCCATCAGCATCTCCTTCCAGATGTCTTAGATGTTCCTCTACTCTCCAGCTTTTCTGTTTCTGACCGTGTTTCATTGTAGCACAGGCTGGTCTCAAACTCACTATGTAGCCAAGAATAACCTTAAACTTCTAATCCTCTTCCTCCACTTCCTGAGTGCTAGGGTTAGAGGAAGGCATCTCCATGCCTGCCTGGTATTACATACTTCTGGGGATCTAACCCAGAGTATCACATATGCACTGTACCAATTGAGCTACACCCACATCCAGTACTCGTGTGTCAGAGAGCTAACACTCATCTCCATGCTCATCCTTATTCCTTTCAACTTAGAATAGAGAAAAGCTAGTAACTGTCATTGTTTGTAGTACAGGAAGGAGCAGATCATAAAGGAGGGGACCTATGACAATTGTCAGGAATTGGCTGCTAAGTCCTTATGAAAATTTCAGTATTCTGCTGTGCTACAAGAGTGACATGGGTTCTCCACCTCTGTTCACTTTTCTGAAATAATATCAATGTTCTGTGTGTCATTGTCATAGACACACTTTTTTTCTGGGTTCCCAGTCACATGATTTTCCAATGTCAATATTCAATCACTCTGGTAACTCAGACACAGAAGCAGTTTTATTTCTTACTTGTGTTTTAAAAATGTTTATACATGTATAAAATTGTCAAAGAACAAATTCAATTAATAAAAAATAAAATTGGTTGAGCCATCTCTCCAGACCTTTTTTCAATGTTTTTATATAGACACGTCTTTTTAACTCTCTGTGGTGGGTACCCAGAGACAAAGTGCCAATAAAAAAAAGTTTAGGAAATAGTGGCCACAAAACTTCCCCCACAATGATGAAAACGTGAGTGTATTAAAAATAGCCCAGCATTGGTAAAGTCAAAGAATTCAACATCTAGATGCCCCAGTCTCTGCTTTTTCCTCTCCTTCTACATACAATACCAGGGTTCATGTCCATGTATCTACACAAAGCTTTTTACATGAATTTAAGTCCTCTTGGTTGCAGACAAAATATTCATACTCACTGATTCCCTTTCCCATCCCCAAGAATGAATTCTTCCACCTTAAAGATATATATAGCTACACATCTGCATGTTATTAATGACCAGTCTGTACTTCTACTGTTTTTATGAAAATGCTGATTAGAGCAGTTGAACATTCTCTCCTGGGAAGGGTAGTTCTGTGTTATGTGTGACCTGTAAAGGAATATCTGAAACTGTTTCTACTTCTTTTTAGACATGTATCATCATGGACAGTTATGAAGGCAAATCAAAATTCATTGAAAATGTGAAACAGAAAGGGCACAAGGGACCATTTTCAAATGTAGGCATCCTATTGCCAAAAGAAGATGCTTGTTTCTTTCTTGTGGCCTCAGAACTAAGAAAGAAAACTCTCCAGACATTCACTGATCAAACACTACATATTAAACAACATGTGGTCGTCTGTAATTAGAAGCTGAATGTTTTACTGTTTGAAAGTTGTGGGGCCATATCAGTCAGGTGAAACCCATATGCTATAGTCCATACAGGTGCATTCACAAACCAGGTCATTATCACTACCACACCATAAACTAAACTCTCTGTAGCTAGCTCAGTCTGTAAAGTGCTTGATTCCTAGCATGATGCCCTAAGTTCAAATGCCGACACCCAGATAAAAAAGCAAAGTGTCATGACTGTGTACCTGTAATCCTAGCACCAGGGAGGCAGAGAGAGGAGGATACCCAGAGCTTGCTGGTCACTCGGTTTAGGATTTTTGATGATCTCCAAGCTCAGGGATAGACCCTGGCTCAAACACTAAGGTTGAGAATCACTGAAAAAAGAGCCAGTGTTGACTCTAGCTTCCATATTCTCATTGTGCACCAACACATATGCAAGAACACACCTGAAATACCCAAAGTAACTCATTTTTTCTTCCAGAGAAATTCAGAGAACCCAGTCAACCATTTGAAAGCTTGCCCTGCATCCTCATTCACACTGATGTGTCTCTCCCCTCTTGGAACTCATTTTGCATGCATTGCTTCAGCCTGGCAATGAATCTCTTCTGTTTTTGCCTGGGCTGACCCGATTTCTCAAGGAGGCAAAGGAAGATTGGAATCTCCTGCTTTTTCCAGTGTGCGCTGTGGAAGCCGGCCTGGATATAGCTGCAGGATGGAAGGCAAACAAGAATGCAGGCAATTCATGTTCTGATTAATCACCAGCCATGTCCCCACACACCCAGAATCCTCAAAACAAGTGGCTGAGGAGGCTGGACTTGCCTCCAAAATGTGAAGTCCTCACCATGATCTGAGGCTGCCCCCTGAACCTGATCTGATAAGAATAGTCTCTCCTGTGATGTGACCATATAGAGTCCTGGGTGTCCAGCTCTACTTCTTTATAATAAGTAAATTAGCAAATTTTTCTTACATTTTTTCTTATCTATAAATTTCATTTAGGCAGGACTCTCTCTGGTTCACTTCAACATATTGTTCCTCTTTTTCCTCTCCTCATTCTCAGCCTTCATCTCTCCTCCTCTTCTCTGTCCTTTTCCTTGTCCTCCTTCTCCCTGCTTTCTCTTTCTAATGGGGTCTCATATCTAACAGATTGGTCTTGAATTCATTATGCAGCTGAGGATGACTTTGAACTTCAGATCCTATTGCCTCCACTTCCCACCTGGCAGGGTGAGAGATATGTCACTACTTTGTGTTCATGCCAGTCTTTTCTGCTATCTTTGGCACATACAAGCATGGGGTAGAGAGAAGGGAAATAGGTGAACAATGTCAGGCTGGCATCAAAGTCAAAATTCTAAGCTTTGAGTTCATCTACAGGACAGGAAACATGGCTAAGTGATAGCTCAGCACACACAAAGTCCTGGTTCTTTGCCCAAGTCACACAAAAACAAAACCACAAAACATTTCTACCTTGGTTCAGTAGTTTGCATACATTTAGGTGGCTTCAGTTAGACCCATTCTGAGGGTGTTATGTGAGAAGAGAGTATAGGCAGCTGTAAATGCTTTCCTTCCATAACCTGGAGTCCCAAGGGACAGGAGGTTACAGGCATGACTCCTTCAGCATGTCACTTCACCTGTGTTGTACAGAGGAACATTACAGGCTGCTGTGGTCTATGCTTGGCAGCCATGAAACTTTTGTCTGCATTGCTCAGCATTGACAATGCTCTATCTGTATTTATTTGTCACTTGAGGAGAAACCAGGCCTGGTCATCTTCCAGAATGCTTTGCTGCCTACCTAGGGTGTTTGCAAGGACAATTTTAACTGGACTTGACATCTGCCTCATAAGATGACTTGAAGGTTTATCTCTTTTCTAAGGATGAGGCCTGGCTGCCTTGTTAGTCATTATCGATCCACTGGCTCCCCAAACCTCCCTTTTACATAACACCTTTAAATTCAGGAAATTGAGAGTGGAATTTTCCTTGACCACTTTTCTTTTTCTTCTCTCTGACTCACAAAGTTCTTTTGAGTCTAAACAGAAAGCAGTCTCCTTCCAGAACACCTGCACAAGCCACTGGCTAGGCTCTTTAAGACTTCAAGAAATGCAAATCCCAGTGTGGGCTTTGGAGAACTGACAAGGGTGTTCTGTAAAATCAATGTCATTCAGGGATTTTGGAATTGAGCTGGTCTTGTGGAAATGGCAGGGAGTTCTGGCTGGAGCTTCACATTTAATGAACAGCTTTATAAAGAAACGTTTACTTTCCCAAGAATAAGGTGGGTTTTCCTGCCTAGGCTTTCTCCCAGATTATGTTGTGACCTCAGGCAATTGACATCTTTGAACTTGGTGTCCTTGTCATTTTAAAGAGGGGTGAGAGAACATCATGTGTAGTGGGATATTCACTTTGTCTGCTTCTAAGGCACTGACCACACCCATTGAGGGGTGGAGCCAGGGGCGGAAGTGACCTGTGGAACTAGGTCTGAGAAGGAGGTGGGGAACGCTCTCTTTCTGGTGGTAAGTGGGGGGAGGAGCATCCGGTTCCAACTGCTGTGTTCATCTGTCTATGTTGTGAGTTGTTTCTCCCTGAATAAACATCTATTCGGCCTATTTGTTTACCCTGACCCTTATTAAACCGCAATAATCATGTATCCCATTAAGTTCCTCCTCGGAGGGACAAACTTCCATCCCAGCCACCCCCAGAAAGGCATGTAAGTTAAGTCCATTCATCAGTTTTGAGACAAAGTTCCTAGCCCACCTGAGAAGCTCCAGCTGAGAGGACCTGGGGTCATGAGTGTATATGGTGAGGGCCCTGGCTTGGAAAGATGGAGCAGAAGCAGGATGGAAGAATATCTTCCAGCTGTGGTGTGCTTCTAATTGAAGATAACTCTTAGGACTAGCATTGTGAAGAGTAGGCAATAAATACCTATAAGATTAGGTTTGGGGAGTGAGCAAGCCAATTAATAATGTCTCAGTATCCCTGGTACCCTCAAAACTAAGACTCAAAGACATTTTCTGAGTGTGTGCACTTTCTACTCCCATTAGAAGAAAACCCTACAGGCAGGCAACCCTTGTGTATATGAAGGCTCTGGAGGTACCCACCAGTAGGCTGGGTGGGATACAGGCCCTGTTATTTTATTTTTCCAGTTTCCAAGCTTGCCTCCCACACTTATGACTCTAGATATATTGAGCCAAGAACCTGCCCACTCTGCCAAATCTTTGTCATCTGAGACCTTGACTACACTCACTAAGAAATGCTTTCTTCCTAAGTCAGTGCAGGGCTACTAACAGAGACGCATCTAGGAAGGGAGAGGATGGGAGGGAAAAGGATGGGAACAGGAGAACTTGTCTTCACCAATGACTCAGAATGACATAGTCAAAGTACTGCCAAGTGCAAGCATGGCTTTTGTGAAGTCTCATGAAGACATTCCTGGAAATAATGTATAAACAAGACCCTGGAAATCACAAACAGTATGGGGGAGATTTCTTCCTTTTTGTGTGAAGGCTTCCCATCCCACCAAGGACACAGATGGTCCCACCCAGAAGACCCCCTTCCCTAGTTATTATCCATGATGGACCTTAACTATGGATCTGCCCACATTCTGATCCATTCATTTTCATTTTGGTATGACTGAAGAACAACATCAAAAAAAAAAAAAAAATTTCCAGACATAGGAAAATAGCTCATTCAGTAAGATACTAGCCCTACAAACATGAGGTCTTGACTCTAATCCCCCAGGACCCATATTGAGGGAGGAAGGAAGGGAGGGAAGGAGGGAAGGAGTGAGGGATGGAGGAAGAAGGAAAGAAGAAAGGAAGGAAGGAAAGAACGAATGAAGGAATGAAGGAACGAAGGACACAAATTCTGGACATTGCAGGGTGGAGAGTGTTCATGCTTGAAACACTCAAATCCCTAGGAATTACTAGCCAGTCATTTTTGTCTGCTTTGTGAGTTCTAGACCAGTGGGGAACCTACTGTATGAAAAAGGTAGATGACTCCATATGAATAATACCCAAAACTACCACTGGCTGCCATGTGCCTATGCACACAGGAACACACATGCACACACAAACACTTCTGTGCACTGTACACATGCATATACACACAAAGAAAAAGAAACAATTTTCTCATGGGCATGAGTTCTAATCATAAAACATGGACTGTTGCCTTTGCCTCCCTGTATACAGCACTGACCGATGTCTATGTGTTAGTCTGAAGTTGTACTTGCTCTCTTTGGAATAAACATATTTCAGAAGCACCAAGTTCCTCTAAATGCTATAGGATCAGCCTTTTCATCCTCATAATATGCAAGGGTTGAGCTTAAATTAAAATAAGTTAACTGGGCTGAGAAGATGGCTCAGTGGTTAAGAGTACTGGTTGTTCTTATAGAGAACCCAGGTTCAATTCCCAGAACCCTTGCAGTGGCACTTAGTCATCTGTAACCCCACTTTCAGGTGATTTTATGTTCTCTGTGGACACTGCACACAAATGATGCGCAAAAATACATGCAGGCAAGACACCAATACACATAAACTAAAAATAAATAGTTTTCATTTAAAAAATACAAATGGAAAAGCATTAACAAAAAAATCCAAACCTTAGAAAAATCAAGTCCTTTCTTGATTCTACTCCTGAGGATTACCCTGATTCTACTCCCCAGCCGCATCTTCCACTTGATATTGCTAAATATGCCAGGTTTACAATGCTTTCCAATTTGGGTGCCTATTTGAATCTGTATATAAATATTCACTCCTCCAAATGTCCTATTTGAATAGACAAAATATCCGTTTTAGCACTGAGCACATCAATTCAGGGCTGGAGACGTGGGGTGCACTGAGAAGCAACGCTGACTCAGGAGTCAGATGGCAGAGGTGTGGATGTACCCAACTGTTGTGGGCCATGGGACCTGGAACAAGTCCTTTTCTTTCCCTGGAACTGGCTTTTAATCCCCAACTTGTAGGAAAAGAAGATTCTCTTGTTCCACTCACTGGGCAACTCTAAGGGAATCATGGGGGTTACAAGTTTATTTTGTGATCCTTGCTTTGAGACAGAGGAGAGAAATACAACAAGGGGCAGATACTTGAAGAAGTGATTAGGTCACTTAGAGGGCAATAATGGACCAGTCCAATCTTTTCACCACTTTCCATGCTTCTTCTCTGGGATAATGAATCTCCTTCATCAAAGAAATAGTCTGAGGGGGTGAGGACAATAAACCTCAGTCCTAGCCTACAATCCTGAGGACCTGTGTTTGACTCTCAATGACCATATAGAAGCTGGGACTATGTTATATGCCTGTAATCTCAGTCCTAGAGAGGTGGAGGCATGCAGATCAATGATAGCCTACCATTCTAGGTTCAGAGAGAGACTCTGTCCCAAAATGTAAGAGGGAAGTGGCTGGAGAGATGAATGAGAAGGATAAGAGTGATCATAGGCCCTCCCCCATGTGTCTAGGCTGAGGGAGTATCCCTCTATGTGGAATGGGCTCCCAAAGTCCATTCATATCCTAGGATCAAATAATGATCCACTAAAAGAGCCCCCATAGACTGCCCAGTCCTCCTAACTAACACCCACGTTCAGGGGTCTGGATTGGTCCTATGCTGGTTTCCCAGGCCCTGCTCCAAATGATATGACAGACTGTGAAGATCTCCAATGGAAGGCCTCACCCTCCCTGGGAAGCAGATAGGAGGTGGAATGGGTGTTGGGAGGGGGACAGAGGAGGAGGGAGAGGGAACTGGGATTGACATGTGAAACAAGCTTGTTGCAGATTTAAATAAAAAATATGAAAAATAAAAAGAGTGATCGTGGGGTTTTCAGAGGACTAGAGTTCAGTTCCTAACACCCACATCTGGTAGCTCACAATTCCCTGTAACCCCAGTTCCCAGGAATCTAGCTCCCTCTTCTGGTCTCCACCAGCACCCGCACACATGTGGTGTTCATATACAGGCACAAAAATAAAAAAAAAATCTCATTAGAAATTAAGGGGAAGAGCAACGGGAGAAGACATTGAATGTTGGCCACACACACCTGCACATGCCCCACGTGCTTGTGCATAGACAAGACACACATATGAGAGTTTGAGAGGAAATGGCCAACTTGTGCTTCCTCCTATTTTCTTGTTGGCCAATTCAGTTTCTCTAGCAGTATTTCATAATACAGTCATTGTGACCTGAGCTTAAGTGCACTTGTGCCATTTTCTAAACTGGAGCAGAGGCAGGAATCAGCCAACACTGTGTGGAATGGCACAGAGGCCAAGAGTGTGTATAATAAAGGCTGGCAGCAGGAGACCAGTGGCAATCTCCTGGGTTTTGATGCTTGGTTATATAAGATGGTGACACTAAGAAATGCTGTGAATGGCTCACTAGAATTCTGTGTTATTTTTGCAACTGGTAATTCAAAGATTATTTCAAAGCAAAAACTACAATGGATATTTTTTTTCATAGAAATTACCTAGTGCTTGTTGAAAATGCAACATCTCCAATGCCAGTGAGGTAGAAATGAAAGCCCAAGGACTGGCGCCTCCTCAGAATCTGCATTGCAATAGGCATACCAGAAGATTCTGATGCTGAATTTCCCAGAATTGTAAGTTGGGGACATTCTAAAAAAAAAAACACACACACACACACACACACACACATTACTTAAGGCCAGAGATACTTTTATATGACAGTTTCCTCTAAATTAAAACACCTACTGCAGTGGAGAGAGAAAGGCCCATAAGATCCTAATGCCTAGGAATGTTGAAGCTCACAGGATTTCAGAGGGTTCTTCCTCACAGTCAAAGAGGAGACACAAACAGGCAGGTCTGTAGAGAGGAGCTATAGTGATCTGTGAAACTGACTACAAGCTGTGTAGACAGTTCCAGGCCCCTAGCTTCTGGGAGGCATCATTGGTACTGGGGTCAGCTTTTGAGTCGTTCTTGCTCCAGCAAGGAACTCCAGTAAATACATTCATTCACCTAGCTGGACTTGTGCAGTCTTTACTTTGGCCTGTCATCTGTTCACTTTCTAGGATGAATAGATGTTGCATGTGTTTTGCCACCCCAGAAGTTTCTCATACAGCAGGTGAGAGAGTGGTGGAAAATACTCTAAACCTTGTGATGAGGACCTAGGGTGAGAACTGGGTTCTGATCCAATCTACTCTGGTTTCCATGTGAAGTTATAAACATGGATAATGTGTTTGCTTCACAGTTCCCAATTGCAACACCCACCAAGTACTTACAGAGCACTATGGCTGTTCCCAAAGGTCACACAAAAAGAAGCATGCAGAAGGTCAGTGGGCAGTAGCAGAGGCTTCCAACCTTCCTGCTGGCTGCCATAGCCTCCCCCAGTATTTCTGCATGGCCCTTTACTCTAGGTCTTGAAATGGGCCGGGCTGCCATTATCCCCATGTGGACAAGTGTTTGGCCCTGCAGTGAGTTAAACACAGCCACAGAGGAGAGACACAGCTGTATTGGGAAAACAGAGACATTGTACTCAGGTCAGCAGCAGGGGACATTAGATTTTGAATTTGCTTTACTGAGTGGGGAAGTGGCTACCGTGGTTCCAATAGTATGCCCTTTTGCTTTGTGCAATAGAAATCCTAACTTCCATCTGCGAAGACTCTGGGGACAGGAAATGAGGTCTTTGGCTCTAGGCCTTTCATTACTGAGCAGTTTTGAAGCAGATGAGACCATGGAATCACAGTGACTGTGCATCTCCAGAGGCACTATCCAGGAGAAGTAGAGAGCTGTGTTTAAGTCAGCTCACAAGCAGTGAATTTGGAAGTGACACTGATTAGAGTCTGGGGATGGCCCTTAGGCTTTTGCTTGACTAGACGTCTCTGCTAAGTGTGTCTGCAAGTGCATGTGTACTCACGCACTAGCACTCATATAGACTTCCATACTGGGAAGGGGTGAGGCATGCACTCAAATAAAATTCTCCATAATACAAGTCATATTAAAAATTTCAGCTCTAATGATTTGACTCTAGAGTCTAAGTACTTCAGTTTTTTGGCAACATAAATGAAACAGCTCTTTAGTGTTTTTTTGTTTTTGTTTTTGTTCTTGTTGTTTGTTTGTTTGTTTGTTTGCTTGTTTGTTTTTCTCCCCATAAAGAAAATACACAAGAATAAATGACAGTAACATTTTTAAAGTCTAAGAATGCTATCTATTAGGCTGGGAAAATGGCTCAAATTGGTAAAGTACACCCTGGGTAAGCATGGGGGGCAACGTTCAGAACACCAGCATCCATATTTAAGGTAGGTGTGGTAGTGTACTAGGGAGGAAGAGACAGGCAGATCTCTGGAGCTCAGAGAGCACCCAGTCTAATTGAATGGGATAGAATTCAGCTTGAGGGATTATTGACAAGCTCCTTAACCCACAGAGCCATCTTGTAGGCCCTTAGCATTTTTTAAAAAATCATTACAATGGGGGTTGAGACTGAGTGTATCGTGGGGTACGTGTGGAAGTCAAAGGACAATTTGATGTTGTCAGAGTCTTTTTAGGGATCGAGTTTATGTTAACCATTAATGGCACAACAAACACCTTCACCCACCGAGCCATCTCACTCACTCTCAGCAATTCCTTAGTAACAACAAATGATGTGTAGGCTTTCTCCTAAGCTGGTGGATCATAAAGCTGAGTAAGGTAAAAGTGTGTCCTCTATATTTGTCATTCTTAAAATGTGAGAAATGAAGCTGAGTCCTATGTAAATGGATATAAGGGTTAAAACATGTTCTTGTACCTGGGGAAGGTCATGTCGATGCTTGGCTTCTCAGTCAGAACACAATCTCATGCTAACCTATCTCCCACAGAAACAGACACAGCACTTGGACAGAATGGATGAAGTAACTGCTGAAGACTGACACAGGGCAGCAGCCAGCTGAGGGACGGTTCAGAAATGAATGACCACCCAACAGGCAGTGAAACTGGCAGACACACTCTCGTCCAACACAATACCCTACACAAAGATTCATCCCAATCCAGGTGGCAGATGTTCAGAGACCCAGAACAGGCTTCTGGGTTCAATGCAAGGAGGAGGGAAAGAGAACAGGAGCCCATGGCTTTCTTCCCATTCTCTTTTTTCTTCTCCTCTCCCTTTAGCCATATCAGAGTGACACAATGACCGAATCTAGAGCCACTGATCTCAACTCAAGGGGAAAAGAGCATAAACTCCTCCTTGATGAGTGATGAGAGAAGAGATAGTTACATGTTTTATTTGAGCCACTGACTTAGCTCTGTATTTTATTTTTTGTTGTTGTTTTGTTTTGTTTTTTTACTTTTTGTTGTTGTTTTTGTTTTTTGTTTTCTTTTTTATTTATTTCTGTATTTTGAAGATGGATTCTGACAACTTGGGAAGAAGGCATATCTTGAGATGGTGTCACATAAAGACTTGATTGACCTTGAATTTGGTATACATTTGAGAATGGCCTTGAACTTCTGATCCACGTGCCTTCACCTCTCAGCTTCTGGGATTCAGTTTATACCACCAATTGGACTGAACCCATGGTTTCATGTGTGCCAGACATATGTTGTGGCTTGAATGTAATCTGTTCCCCATAGGTTCATGTATTTAAACATATGACTCCCCAGCTGTTGATACTGTATGTGAATGTATGAGACATATAGAAGCTATGATTTTGCTTAAAGACATACATCACTGAGGCAGACTTTGTGGTTTATAGTTTGGCCATACTTCCTATTCTCCTTCTCAGTTCATTTCCCAAAGTCTAGACACATAGCTGACATTTAGCCCCATCCCTGAGTACCACGAGGGTGAGCTCAGAGGCTGAGAGGCACTGTACAAGGTCTCTTCTTGGCTTCTGCAGCCTTTGATGGGAGCATAAGGCCAGCCTGGCAGTCAGGAAGCAACCTAATCACATTTCATCCACACACATTGGTCATATGCCTGTGCACACACACAAGTAAATAAATATCATAAAACTTTAAAAATATTTAAAGGAAAATGATGGAAAACTCTCTAATTGCATGGAAAACATACCCTACAATTTCAATAATTACAAGAAATCCAATCCAGGATAAGCACATTAAAATTCATGTCAAAATGTATCCTAATCATACCACAGAAAAGTAAACACAAAGCAAGAGGCAGAATGTAACTGAAGGAAAGCAACACATTATTTGTAGGCACACCCATTGAGCAGAGAAGGAAGAAGAAGGAAGGGATGGCCAAATCTGATTCTGTGTCCAGGAAAAAAAAAATACTTCAGGAATACAGGAAGATAGTCTCAGATAAAAGAATCAGAAACTTATGGTTCTAAAGCAATTGCTAATGAAAAACCTTTAGAAAAGAACACAATTGTAAAATGAGGACAGTCAGATACCAATAGCAAAATCAAAAGAAATATGGAAAACAGCACAATATGTATTTACTGACTTTCAGAAAAATATTTGGCTACTAAAATTAAAAATATATTACTTTCTAATATTTTAATATAATATTTCAATGAATATATGTGGTATGTAAAGAATTATAACTTCAAAGAAATATACATTGGGAGGAAAGGCCTTGAACATCATTTCTGAAGTAGTAAAATATTTGTTCAACATAAACTAAAAGCAAGTGTTTATTTTACAATCACTACAGAAACTGCTACTAAAATGGTGAGGCATGATAAAGTTTAGAACCTAATAGATGATAAACTAGAAGATTTAAAAAAATTTTAAACAGCACTAAAGAGGAAGAAGTAGAGTAAATGCAAATATAGAGAAAATAAAAGTCAAACAGTATAGTGGTATACCCAAATCTAGGCATGTTGATAATTATGTTAAATTTAATGTTCTAGTTATGGCCATTGAAACTCGGAAAGAATGTAGATAAAATAACTAATTCTAACTAAAAGAAAGTCATTTCAAGTTTAATGTTGAAGAATCATATATAGAATCAAAACAATGAAAAGTAAATGCAGATCTAGCAAGACATAGACATATGGTTCTAGACCATAATAAAAGAAGTATGTCAATACATTGCAGAGATACAACTTCCCCCTGTAGTCTACTGAGAACATTGTTGTCTCTGCTGCTGTGACAAACACCATGATCAAAAGAAAGTTGGAAGAAAATGATTTATTTCAGCTTGTATTTTATAGTCTATCGCTGAGGGAAACCAGGGCAGGAACCTCGAGGCAGGAACTGAATCAGAGGCCACAGAGGAATGCTGCTTACTGGTTTGTTCATCATGACTTACTCAGCCTGCTTTCTTACATAACCCAGGCCTACCTGGCCAGCACTGGCACCACTCACATCAGGCTGGAACTTCTCACATCAATCATTAGTCAAGACTGTGCCTCACAGGCTTGCACACAGGCCAATCTGATGGAGGAAATTCCCCAACTGAGGGCTCCTCTTCCTATGTGATGGTAGTTTCTGTTAAGTTGACAAAAACTAGGAAGCACACACATTGTAAGTAGAAAAGGCATATGGCTTGATTGAAAAAGAGTTTATTGCATAAACAATGCAAACAAATATGGAAAATTTTAGATGGCCTGCTTCTAAAATTTTTGCTCAGGGTTCAAAGAAAAGAAACTGCAAATATGCAAAGAAACTAAAAATCTGAGGAAAAAAGGAATTGACTCACACACAATTGCTCCTCGGCATGTTCTTTATTATGCTTCTCTTTTCTCTTCTCTTTTTCTCTGTTTCTCTCCCGTTCTTGGGGGTGCAGGCATATATACATTTTCAATAGTAATTTTTTGTTGCAATACAATGTGAGGCTTGAGTTTCTTAGGGTCAGCAAAGTACGCAAGATTTACACACAGAGCAATAAACTAAAACTGCTAGGAGAAACTTTCAGCACCAATTGCTTAGGGTTGTAAGTCAAGGAGAGGGTCTAAGTTTAATTTGCACAAGAAACAAAAACGTGGCACCTTCCAGTACTCTGGCCTCAGTGGTGCCACAGGCCTTCATGAAAATTTACTTTTCCATGAGGATGAGCAATGGGCTGATTACCTTTGTCTTTATCTTCTCAGGGGAAATAGGAAGGATCTATAAATCTCTAAGCTAAAATCTTGAATTAATAAAACAAGAAGTTTGAGAATCTTTTAGTACACAGTTAGTTTAGGCTATCTATCTGCCAGTGAGGTAAAGCTAAGTCATGCTTACTATTTCTATCCATCTAGGCAGCTATGAATCAACAACTTTGGGCAAGTAGTAATTCTATGTCCTTGGACATCTGGGAATGTCTTAGATAGAATGCTTTTGCCTGGCCCCTAAACACTAAACAAATGCCTGTCAATAAGGATAATTGCAGGAAGATAAATCTCTGCAATTACATAGGAGGGGAGAACAAGGAACTCATAGAGGGAAACAGGACTCAAACATAGCTAAGGAATGTAACCAGTAAACTCCAAATGTATGGGAGAAATTAATCCAAATGTATGGGAGTGCTAAACTGTGGGGAGTTAATCCCAAGTTTGTTGTCAAAAGGAATAAGCTACAAGAATCTATAGCAAGAAACAACCACTTCATTCACAAAACTGTAACACCAAACACAATTTTTGCATTGGTTTAATACATCAGAAGAACGCTTAATTATTCTGAGTTGTTTCATGATATGGTAACTGTATAATTACTGGGTGATCTTGCAGCTTGTAGCAAATAAGCATCTTGGGTGTTCAGGGAGGTAGAATCTTTTGCTGCTGAAGAGTCATTGTGACAATTTTCTCAGATCCTGGCTGATCAGGGTGATATTTGCTGAGGTTCCCATGGTGTTGAGAACTTCTTAATACAAGACAGTGAAGTTTGCCCTGTGCACCAACTCTTTCATTCATGAGGGATTTCACACAAAGCAGGGTGCAGTTTGATAGTTGTCTATCCAAAGCAAACTTTCTCAAAATTAGACTCAGTCCACTCAAACCATTAAAGTTTCATGAACTAAATCTGTGTACTATTCCACACCACAGCATCATCTCAAAAAGGCTCACAGCACCATATCAGAAGTAGGTTCTGACTAAAGAAACCAGTTTGATTGTTTGATTCTCCCTCATCTATGTTTTTGTTTTTGTCATTTTTTTTCTCTCCTGGAGACAAGGTCTCATTCAGCCAAGGCTGACTTTGAACACTCCAGCCTCTTGCCTCCATTTCACTGGTGATGGGATGGTAGGTATATGACACCATATCCAGCTTGTGCAAACAATGACTTCTCTACTGATGTTCCACCATTAGGAGACAGCCATACTTGAGCAATTGAAGTTTCAGAACCCATTCCCAGTGTTAGCCCCTGTGCTGTTTCCACCACATCACCATTTACTTAAAGCAATCAAGTCTTGACTATTTCACTGTAAACCAAGGACCCGGGAACAAATAACTGATAATATCCTCCCTCAAGTCATGAACATTCTGATGGTGTCTAGAATAGTAAATCCTACCAGATTTTCAGTTTACATTGCCCATATCCACCAGAAGAATCACCGTGGTAGTTGTGGCTTCATGAGATGCATTTGTCTAGTAGTAAAAAATAAAATGTCAAGTTATTGTCAGATCCACAGCTGAATAAAAGTTGTCTTGTAAGCACACACAAAACAATGACAATATGCTTTCATCAGAACTCTTGGGGGACCAAATATATTGCCATTGTGCAGTCATTTTTATTTGCAGGGAAGGGCATCATTTCTATTAACAGTAGATCTTCACAATGGGCTTAAAATATTCAGCAAGACATGCTGAAAACAGACATTCCACCTGCCCTGTCTTGTTTCATTTACAGAGACAGACAAAAAGTAGTTGGTGCTGTTCTAAGGATCCTGAACTTTTTAGAATGGCAAATGAGCATCAACTTGACCCATCCATACTTAGCAGCTACATGAGCTCCTAGAAAATGACTCAGCCTGTCCCCCAAAAGACTTTAAGGCAGAGTCAATTTCTCTCTAACCCCAGAAGTCCTACAGACATTTCTACTCTTTCCTTTCAACAGAAGGCTGTTTCTCCCACATTTAAAATCTACTGCTGAGTTTGCCCACCATCATCTACTTTCTGGACTTGCCTGAATAACTTCCAGACCTTCTATAAACACCTGCTTCCTCACCTGCACTTTCACACCACGGAGACATCTTCCTCTATCCACATGAACCAGACTTGACTAGCTTTGGACTTTTCTTCTACAGCTTTTCTATGCCTCTTGGCCTTCATAAAGTTGATAAAAGTAAAGGCGCTTCTCTGGGTTAAGATTTGGTCTCAGCAAATGGTGGAGATGGCTTATGCTTCTCTCTCCAGGCCTTAAAGCTGACTCCACATCAACACAAAGGACTTCTCCTTTCACTTTCTTTGGTGTTTTCAGTGGGATTTACTTTTAGGTCCCTTGATGAACTTTTCCTGTTAGGTACAACTCAACTCATCAGATTGTGTGAGAAGAGAAGTCATCCATCTCAGAAATTGACCAATTGTATGAGGAGGGGCCAGGCCACCTCAGAGCTTGACACACCTTACTCACTAAACTTCTTCATTCATAGTAGCCTCTGATTTAAAGTGGGAGGCATGTGACTCTTCCCATCTCTTGGCCTTCAGAGGTGGCTGTTGAGAATCTCTATTGGATTAACTTCAATATTTTTCCATGTTATTAAATAGAAGGGCCCAAACGCTGTAGAGAAATGGAGGCCAATGGAGTAATGATAACGCATAATATTTATTAACAAAGCTTGTCATTTTGCATGGGCACAATTTATGGCACTGCCAAAACTGCTACTATAATAAAGATCATGTTTCCCAGGTCACCATAACGAATGAAATAATAGTGACAAGGTTGAACTATCCTGAGGATTGAGAGACAGCTGCTGAAGTGCTCAATGCACACCTGCTGCTGGACTTCTTCAAGCATCTGCTCTGTGCAAGATGCCTCACTATGAGTATGAAAAACCCAATATCTTCAAGGTACAGAAAACAAAGAACACTGAGACAAGGTATGTCTGCATACTTTACAACATGGATCAAAATCTTGCTAGAGTAATATATGAATACCAAACAAATTGGACATTTAACAGGGTAACAGGGTCAAGGAATGAATGAGGACAACACTGGATAATATATGTAGAATGCCATAATGAAACTCATTTCTTTAGATGCTGTACTAGTCAAGGTTCTCTAGAGTAAGAGAACTTATAGAATGAATCTGTAATTACCTACCTATTTTTCTGTCTAACTATGTATTTATATGTATATCTCTATATCTATACATAGACATAAACATAGATTTAGATGTATGAAGGGGATTTGTTAGATTGGTTTACAAGTTGTGATTCAGCTAATCCAAAGTTGTTGCTACCTCTTGCTCAGTTGATCCAACCAACATAATGCTATCGATCAATACAGGGAAACAATGTGATAGTTTATAGAAGAGACAAATGGTCAATATTCTTTCTAACTAAGTCATGACACAGGGATGGAAAGTTAATATGTTCTCAGGGTAAAACTATGAAAGTATACTGTTGGCCTTGCCAACTATAAGCAAATTGCTTCTGGTCCCTATGAACTGAGAAAAGGGCATTTGCTAGATCAATAGCTGTGTATCATGCCTTAATCTGAGATGTTTTAATCTGCTCAAGTAAGGATAACACACAACTGGCACAGCAACTGCGATCAGAGTCATTACTCGATTGAGTTTTTGATAGTCAACTGTCACTTTCCACAATCCATCTGGCTTCTGCACTGCCCAAATAGGAGAGTTAAAAGGAGATGTAGTGGGAACCACTACCCCCGCATTTTTTCAGTCTTTGATGTCATTTCTGCAGTTCCTCTAGGGATGCAATACTGATTCCAATTCACTTTTTTCTCTGATACAGACAACTCTAAAGGCCTCCACTTAGCCTTCCCAACCACAATAGCCTTCACTCCAAGGGTCAGGGAACCAATGTGAGAATTTTGCCAACTTCTATCTATCCCAATTCTACATCCGGGACTGGAAAAATAACCACAAGATAATTTCAGGGACACACTGGACATACTATCAGCTGAACTTTAATCAAAACTCCACCTGGCCTTCATAAGCCCGCACTTTAACTGGAGGGCCACAGAGCTTCTTGGAGTCTCCTATAATAAGTGCCAATTCAGAAACTGTATCCAACAGACCTCAGAAAGTCTAATTGTTACATTTCTCCAAAGTCCTTTGTAAAGGGACTTAAGTCCCCCTGGGAAAGGACTAGAGAAAAGGTAACTGCAAATGTTTAGGTATTTTATCAACATCCTTCCTCAAGGACACCTGGCTGTCTTTAAATTCAAGGGGTTCTGGCTCTGCAAAGTGGCTCATGTCTGGAAATTTGCTCATGAGCTGAGATGGCCTTTTGCCACCATCCAATACAGTCTTTCATTCATTTGCTTAAGAATTTCTGTTTATGCAGACAAAACAGAAATTCAGAGGCTTCTTATCTATTTCATGCTTCAAAACATTATGATTGGTTAGCCAATACCAAAAGTCCAAACAAGTTATACCACCATAAAATTCATTTTGCGTGTGCTAAACAATACATGTCAGGCCATTATGGATATTGCTTTGTCTATGCTTCCCATTACAGTAACTGAAATTGACTTTGGCAATTCAGTGTTGCTGCCTGGCCCCTGATACCTTGGGGTCCAATTAAACCCACTGTATTTATTTCATTCAACTGAACAACAGTGTCTTCAATCCTAAGGTCTGGCACAAGGCAAAGGGCAACAACAAATTCTTCAAATGTACTGGTACCCCTCTCACCGTTTTGCATCTTACAGGATCAGTGAAGGGCATGTCTTCTGAGCCTTCCCATTGTGGAATATTAAGCTTTACACTAAGGCAAGGGATATAGGGAACCTCCAGCTCCTTTGTAGTAGGCCTTCTTTTGACAACTGCTCCAAACCAACTCTTCAAACTTTTCTCATTTTTTTTTTTTAACTGTGAAAACTTCCATATTAAACCTGAACTTCCATTCAGGGGGTCCATATAAAAAACTCAGTCTGATCCAGTTTTATGTTCCTTCCATCATTATCCCACACTCTTAAAATCCATTCCAATGCATATTCTCCATGTTTCTGCTTGGGTGAATTAGGAAACTCATTAAGCCCTTTAGTAGTATAGTGTACCTCCTCATGGATAACACTATCTACCTGCCCTCTATGGACCTGTTTAGCTTTAAATCTAGTTAGAGATCTAAAGGCAACTATTGATGGGCCCTGAGAGACATCAGTATTGTCTTGCCTGGCATTGCCTTCAAAGAAAGCCACTGATAGTTTAGCAGACAAAGAAGGATTAAGTAATCCTTCACATTCAGGGAATGTGAGTGTGAGAACATCTTCTGCTCACAATAAAGAGACTATCTACTTCTTCGGGTGAGAATCTGGGAGTTCAAAGTTCTCAGTTTCAATAGTGTTCTCCCACACATCCCCTCCCAAGTTACAGGATACCATTCTTTACACTTACTTTGACCATAGACACCGCCAAGTCTGGCACTTGAATTTTCACTGTAATTCAGCCAACCTTACAATGAAGGATTCAGTTTAACTTTCTCTGACTTGAAGTCTGTGGCTGCTGGATAAAGAATCTCTTCCAGGGCACACAGAGAAACATTTAAACTGTGTATGTGCATCTAAAACTGGCCAATTTTACCTCTGAGTTCATTGTAGTCTTTCAGAGTATTCAGAGATGCTAGAAGTTGGCTAATTTTTATCACAGAACTCACTATTAGCCCATTGAAAAGGTGTTCAGAGATGCTAGGAGCAACCAACCAGCACCATGATTTTCCTTATTTTTCTACAAATTGTCAAGTTTAATATTCAGAGTCACAAAATCTGTTGCCTCTCACAACTGGTGAATCAAGATAATCAAATGCATTTGCCTCCTTAAGTTTGCAAAACAGTTCAAACCATTGGCTTTTAGTGCTCTCTAGGCTCAGTAACTGAAAAGCTTCAGTAACTTGAGAGGTTTCAGTAACTGTAGGTTGTGACAAATTGGAGAACCTATTCAAGATACTCAAAATATTCATCACTATACTTCTGTTTCTCTAGAACCACTTCTTATACCAAAATCTGTATTAATCCAGGCTCTCTAGAATTATAGATTTTATAAAAATGAATACATATATTTATATTTATATATGGGCTTTATTAAAATGACTTCCAGGCTATGGTCCAGATAATCAATTAATGGTTAATTATGAATGGAAGGTTTGAGTAGACAGTAGCTATTTGGTCTATGAGGTCTGATATTTCAGCTGGTCTTCAGTTTACACCAGAATCCTAAGAAGTAGGTTCTAATGCCAGTGAAGAAGTGAATTTGCTAGTGAATGTAAGGGGAGGCAGGCAAAAGAGGGAGAGCTTCCTTTTTCCATGTTCTTATACAGGCTGCCAGCAGAAGGTGTGATTCAGACTAAAAGTGGATCTTCCTACTTCAAATGAGTTAGATTAAGAGTTTACCTTCCTACCCCCAAAGATCCAGGTTGTAGTTGGGTCTTCTAACTTGAAATAATTTAATTAAGAAAAACTCCCTCACAGGTATGTCCAGTCATTTGGATTGTAGTTAATTCCAGATATAGCCAAATCGACAACTAAGAATAGTCACCAAAGGTATTTTTCTTAAAATAATTTAAACCCAAATTTAAAAGTTCATAAAGAAAATCTTGGGCCAACTCATCACAGAGAAATAATACTTTTATTACATCTTCTTTCAGTAGCTGATAAAAGCTGAGGAGTGAGAAAAGACAGATAGACCTATTCACAGCATTGACTGGAGAAGTTTAAAGTCTCAATTGTAAGTGATGTGGTGGCATCAAGTGGCACACATCCTCAGAATGCAGATGTCAACATGATCGGCCAATTGTAATTCACTGATGATCTTAGAATGTTCATCTGACAATAACCAAACATCTATTCAAGGACAAACAGACCATTCATGAAGATAAATCATATCCTGGGCTATAAATCAACCTTGCTAAAACTAAAATAATTAAATTAAAACCACACAAAGTTTTTGTGTGTGAATTAGCTCCATCTAAATTACAAAAAGATAACAGATGAATGACCAAGCATAAGGGAGTTAACTCATTTCTAGTAATCCACCTCACAGAAAGCCTTCAAATAAGTTAGAAGATAGTGTGTTCTTAACAAAATGGACTATGATACTGAAGGATCTGTGGGATTCAGCAAGGATAGCACTATGGGTTAAACAGGGACATCAATGCCCACATTGTGGACATCAACCTTAGGAAACTAGAAAGTGAGAGAAAGCACAGGAAGAAAGAAGGGGAGAGCAGAAAGGGCAGTGGGGTATAAAACACAGCTGTAATAGAAAGAATCTGTTACCCCAAATGCTAACTCACAAATCATGAGATGGGGAATGTAAGAGGCAACACAGCTGCAGGACTGGAGACATTAAATCATAATAATTTGGGGGAAAGAGAGAGAGGGAGACGGTGAAGAACCCCATGCATGCGGATCTAACAACTGAATAGGGCTGACTGGCTTCTTAAGAAAACAACTACCAAATGGACAAAACATGTCAATGAGAAGTTGTGCAGCTATGGGAGAAATTAAAGTCATGATTTAGAATCTTCAGCAAAAGAAATGACCAGGTCCAAGTGGTTTCATCAGTGGATTTTTCCCAAATATTATGATACCAGATAATATTCACTCTAATAGCATTTCCAGGAAACTGAGGGTGAAGCAACAACTCCACATCCTCATAGCCTCGGAATCAAGTGCAAGTGATGATAGTCCAAGGATCAATGATGCTCTTCACAAATATAAACCCTTATATCATATAGCACCATACCATTTGAATGAGCTATAAACTACAGCTAAGTGTAGGTCATCACCAAACAACACAGAAAACTCAACGGGAATGTACAGTAGATTCTACAGGGATGCACAGTAGGTTCAATACAAGTTCATGTAGGTCAATAAGAAAGATGGCTGAGAAGATTCCGATTATCTATATTGATTCTTTTTTAATTTTAGTTTTATTTCTGTATATGTATGTTTCTGTATGTAACAAGTTGATGTAGGTTGATAAGGAAGATGACTGAGAAGATTTCAATTGTCTATATGAAATTTTTAAGGATTTTATTATTTATTTATGTGTATGTGTGTGTTTCTGTCTGTATTATGAGTGTCAGCAGAGGTCAGAAGAGAATATTGGATCCCCTAGGAATGGCATGTAAAGAGTGGATGAAATCCTGAGTGAATGTGTATTATTGACATAGGTACAACAATTCACACCTTTGTCAAGGCTTCCTCAGCTCCCCACAATTAATGTTGCGGAGACAACCTGCTCATCAGCTAATCTAATGGATAAGTTAAAGAGGTGGCATGGCATATGTGTAAACAGTGGGATAGTATACAACAGTGACAAAAAAACATAACAAAAACAGGAAATTGTGCCATTGCAACAATGTAAGATGAACCTAGCCAGGCAGGGATAGGCAGATACCGAATGACATCACTTAAAGGTCAAACTCAAAAGTAGAGTAGAATGAAGTTAGTCACTGTGTACCAGTTTCAGCTAGATGTAGGAAGGGAAGTTCCAGCATCCTATTGTACAATGTGATGACTGTGTTCATTAATGATGTATGCTATATTCAAAATAACTAAAGGTGGAGTCTGAAGAGATGGCCCAGTGGGAAAGAGTATGTACTTCTTTCAGAGGACCAGACTTTCTTCCTAGCACTCATATTAAGTGGCTCACCACTCCTCATAGCTCTTAACCCTGAGCATCTGATACCCTCTTCTGGCCTAAGCATCTGATACCCTCTTCACACTAGCACAAATGCCCACCCCAGCACTCCTGAGTGCATGCATGCTTGTAGGCATGCATACATAGTTAAAATAAAGTAAGTCTAAAACATACAACTAAGGGCAAGGATTTCAAATATCACCACAAAGAAATGAGGTGATTGACATATTGTAAGTAACCTGACTCAATCACTCCATAATGACATTTGATATGTTCCAAATAGACATGGTTTTGAAACCATATGGTATCCTGTAAACATATAGTCATTATCCATGCATAACAATTAAAAATGAAAGAAAACGTGACAACCAAGGTCGGCACTTTGTAAGAGTAAAATAACAACAAAGAAAAAGGATGTCAATATGAAAATCAACTGCCAGCTTCTCCCACTAATCTGCATCCTTTTTCTACCCCCCACCCCAAAATTTACACACCCTTCCTTCCATGATACTCTGCTTTTACTTAGTAACAAATATGGTGCAACATCTTCTATGAGAAGAAAGAGAAACAATCACATCTGGCTAGGGTGAAAGTGGAGGTATGTGGGAAGTGATAAAGAGGAGGTGGTAAATCAATGGAGTGTTGAGAAACATCATTTTACTGAGAAGAGATGGAGGCAATAGCTGGCACAACTTCCTAGTTAAACACGGAAAATTATCAGCTTCATTTGACAAAGGTCCAGTTAGATTGATTCCTAGAATAGAGACTGCTTGGATATAAGAGCAGAGTTGGGCTTGGGATGAGTCATGAAAATCTTGAATGCCAAGCAAAGGAATTTATACTTAACTTAAATCCTACATACTTTTCAATGACGATTACCTCATAGCCTGTTCCTTGGCCTTACATGGGTCTTATCAAAAAAAGATGTTATTATATTAAAGTAAACCCAAGGGCTAAATGAGAGATCCCAAGATGCATTGCAACACTGAACTATTTTTTAAATTTCTTTTTTTTATTTAAATTTGAAACAAGCTTGTTTTACGTGTCAATCCCAGTTCCAGCAGCCTCCCATCATCCCCTGTTCCCCCCACCAACCTCCATCCCATCCCCTTTCTGCTCCCCAGGGAGGGTGAGTCCTTCCATGGGGAGTCTTCAAAGTCTGTCATATCATTTGGAGCAGGGCCCAGGCCCTCCCCCATGTGTCTAGGCTGAGGAGTATCCCCTATGTGAAATGGGCTCCCAAAGTCCTAGGGATAAATACTGATCTACTACCAAAGGCCTCATAGACTGCCCAGTCCTCCCAACTAACACCACATTCAGGGAATCTGGGTCAGTCTTATGCTGGTTTTCCAGCTATGAGTCTGGGGGTCCATGAGCTCCTCCTTGTTCAGGTCAGCAGTTTTTGTGGGTTTCTCCAGCCTGATCTTGACCCCTTTGCCCATCACTCCTCCCTGTCTGCAACTGGATTCCAAGAGTTTGTCTCAGGATTTAGCTGTCAGCAAGTTATCCTCAGCATCTATTCCCCCAGATACAACATAAATAAAATCAAATCAGGGACTGGAGAGGTGGCTCAACATGTTAAAAGCATACACTGATCTTGCAGAAGAAATGAATTCAGCTCCCAACACCCACTTGGGGTGGCTTACAACTGTTGACAATCTGACAACACCCTCTTCTGGCCCCTGAGGTATTGCATTCATGTACACAGATCACACACACACACACACATGCATGCATGCACACAGTCATACACATATGCATACACATGAATAAAAGTTTAAAGAAAAAGAAAACACTTGAGCCTCTCTTATTTTTAATAAAGCTTATCTGACAAATGAAGCTAATAGTTAATGTGAAAGGGATTTTAAAAGCACTATACAATATTTTTTTTTGAATTGTAGTCTTTGGGTCAGTATTATTTAGCCTATACTAAGACTTTATAGAAATCTAAACTTTATACCCAGACTTACTAAATAAGAAATGCTGATCTTATGGTTATCTGCATGTATCTATAAAGTCTTCTTGGTTATTCCAACACATGCTACAATTTGGCAACATCTGAAAGGTGATTATGCAAATATCCTCAAGTGCCAATAAACTCCAGCCATACATGGCTTAGTCCATCCTGAGTATTAGAGGCTCACAAAGGAAGCCTGTCTTACTTCTCCCTGGAAAATCAGATATTCTTCCTTGACATTTTTCTTTTCTCAACCCATGAGCTAGTCAAAGCTCACTTTCCTGGAGGGAAATTACGTTCAGAACTCTTCAGCACCCCATATCAGAAGGTCCAGCAATGGCTTCTCTGAAGGAAAGAAAATTAGATAGGGAATTTTCCCTTTCTGGTTTGTATGTTGATAAGGCAATTTTGCTTGAGAGAATGGATGTCAGCATACTGACCTGCAGTCACAATAAATTTGTGTCAATTTAATCAATGAGTAAATACTCTCATGTCAACATTTCCCTCTATATTCAAATGTTGCATTATAAGTTTCTGCTGCAAAATAATAATAATAATAATAATAATAATAATAATAATAGATAAACAATGAAGACATTGCTTCATTGCAAGTAGGAGGAGAAAGAACAAATGACAGGAGGTACTCAGGACCCTTTGCTTTCTCAAGGCAAAATGAGGACTGGAAATCCATGTCTGTGTAACATAGTTCAATGAGAGATGTCATCAGAAAGTAATTGAAATGGATTGTCCAGTTCTTTCTGTGCCACCGCTAAACTCTCTCTCTCTCTCTCTCTCTCTCTCTCTCTCTCTCTCTCTCTCTCTCTCTCTCTCTCTCTCTCTCTCTCTGTGTGTGTGTGTGTGTGTGTGTGTGTGAGTGTGTGTGTCCCTCTCTTTTTAATTTTAAGTTTTAATTTCATATGTTTGTGTGTGCCTGCTTGTGTTTGTATATGTGCACATCAGGGCAGTTGCCCTTGGAGGCAAGAAGAAGGCATCAGATCCCCAAGTGCTGAAGGGTTGGTGGTTGTAAGCTACATGACTTGAGTGTTGGAAACTGAATTCAGGTCCTCTGTAGAGTGGTATATGCTTTTAGCCTCCAAGCCACATTTCCAGTCCTGGGATCACATTTTTCTGTGGCTTTAATTTGTCACTATCATCACCAATATCTTTTTTAAAATCTCCTTTTAGACTGGAATTTCCCTAAGACCAGCTCTGTCAGGATGGGCCCTGATTAACATTAAATTTAGGAAGTGCTTGTTTTTATGTCCAGCTACATTCACCATATAGGGGAGACTAACAATAGAAGGAGGGTCTGCTAACCAGGCTCCGAGTTTACCTATGCATATGTTGACCACAGACTTCCCAGTACAGTCCTGGGTTGCTGCTTCCTGACCTATAAAATAACAGCTGTATTTGCTGTGGTGCCAGGTTGTGGAATTCACCTCAGAGCCCACTAAAGAATAAAGTGATCAGATGTGGTGCATGCACACAGGGCAGTTTTGCTCTGTCACAAAGAAGAATGAAATTCTGTCATTTGAAGGAAAATGGATGAACTAAAGGTTCATGTTACACAAAATAAGTTAGACTTACAGAAACAAGTGTCACCAGTTTCCCCTACTCAGAAGCTGGGAAAACAAAACGAAATGGATAAGAAACTACAGAAGGATGTACTAGGGATTTGAGAAGGTAGAGATGAGCAGGGGAATAAAAAAATAGTAGTAGAAGAGGTGGGTGAAGATAGAATACAAGTTCACTTATTTAGAAATGTCATCACACAGCCTCTTAATTTGTAAAGTTAGATTGTGCTAATTGAGGGAAAGAGAGACAGAGAGAAAGAGAGGCAGAGAGAGAGAGAGAGAGAGAGAGAGAGAGAGAGAGAGAGAGAGAGAGAGAGAGAGAGAGAGAGAGAACAATTAGCTCCATTTGACTTTGAAGCCAAAGACGTGCCTGTCTTGGCTGAAGCCTTGGGTGCCCCACACCATAGTGCAGTGATACCATAGCACTGTGATAGTTGTTTGGAGCCTACTGATGGTTAAACTCTGTTCCTTTCCTTATCAAATACAGAATCCCTCTCTCTCTTTACACTCTCTTCCCTCCCTTTCTTTCTCTCTGCTTTACATTTCTGTCATCTTATCTGCACCTCTCCTCAAAGATAGTCATGGTTGCATTTTGTCCTGAAGGTGCCGAGGTTAGGTAAAAAAAAGTACTTGTCACACCTTATTTTATTGGGCACACTTTTTTGCCTCTCTTTTCATTTTGTGGGTGAGGTTCTCAACAACCGTTGCCCAGCAAGGTCCCAAACTCATGAGTTTAAGAGATCCTCCTGCCTCAAATTTTCCCAAGAACTCCTGGGACCATAAATATGAGCAAGTACATCCAGATTATCTTGTAACCTGACACAAGGACTCTTATGTTCAGGCTCTTATGCCATGGTATAGAATTAAGCTGGGAATATTTCTAAATCCATCTCCTGAATTATAATTATGAATCCAGGAAAACCATGCTTCCCCAAACATAAGCTCCAGTTACAGCCAGCTCCAAAGCATATGTTCCCAGTCCTACTCCCTTCTTTGAGGTCAGTAGCCTTGCTCTCTAAGCCACTGGTATCCTTCTGCAAACAGGATCCAGTGAGGAGTTTATTGTGGAAAGAAGGTAGACCGTGGCCAGGGCTGTGGGGGTAGAGAGCTCGGGAAGGAAGGGGTAAGCCACTGAACTTTCCTAACACAATAGATACAGATTGATGTCTTCAATGTTTTTCCATCCTAAGTCCTTATTTACTAGAAGTTGTTGTCAGGCCATGATTAGATACACTGCTCACGGCCCCTCCCAGTTAACAGCCCAGCAATCAGTTCTTAAGAGAATCTGATTGCCACATTGTTGAAGGCCTGAATCCTCCAGATGGCTGTGCCTGATACTTGGGTTCTGTCCAGTTCTATGCCAGCTCTGCTTGCTCGCCCACAGCAGTGTGTGCAAGGCCCACCCAGCAATATCAGTAGACATCCTTTGTCTAGCAGTTGCTTCAATCTGAAGTGTATGTTTCCCCACTCCAGTAAACAACACAGAAGCGTTTTCAGATGTCTGTTCCACTGTTCATGTACATTAGACATTCCTCCTAGCCATCACCAGCCTATTCAGTAAGCTATTTCATACAAGTCAACAAGAAAGTCATCCTTGCCAGACCCCAAGAGCGGAAAACATGGTGTCTTTTCTCCTTGTCTGGTGACTGAGAGCTTCTTGTGAGTCATTATTACTGCTTAATTTAAGCTATCATTATTGTGATTAGGATGCCATTGAAGAGAAGAAAGAGAAAAACATCTAAAAACTGTCATTGGCAGGGATAGAGTTGTGGAGGAGAGAATCGTTAGCTTTCAGTGAAAATCAGTGTTTTTCTGATGGCTGGTATGTTTCAGCAGGAACAAAAATAATATCAGAAACCAAAGCATCTGTTCTTTCAATGCAATCATGCACCACATTGTCATTTCACAAGTGGATGGAGCTGATATCCTAACACCACCACACCCAGAACCTTAGACCCATGGGGATTAATGAGACCCCACCCCTCTAGCTTCTCCCACCTTATGATGGGAATTGCCTTCTCCTCTGGCTTTTAATATAAATATATATGGAGAGAGAGAGAGAGAGAGAGAGAGAGAGAGAGAGAGAGAGAGAGAGAGAGAGACCCCACTCAACTGCTAAGAATATATACTGCTCTTGCAGAGTATCCAAGTTCTGTCCCCAGCACACATTTCAGGTGGCTCACAATTACCTTTAACTCCAATCTCAGGGAATCCAGTGGATGGTGTCTTCTGGCCTCTGCAGGTACCATACTATCACACACAAACACATACATGGATGCACATGCATGCACTTAATAAAAAGTAAAATCTTCTTTTAAAGGTTTACTTTAATATATTTGGGGGTGCTGAGTGTATGTATGAAGACCACATGCATCTATGTATCCATGGAGGCCAAAAGATGGCATCGTATTCTCTAGAACTAGAGATATAGACAGTTGTGACCCTCCATTTGGTTTTTGGGAACCAAACCCAGGTTCTATCTTAAAAGATGAACTACCTTTTTAGCTCCAAAAATATACTTTAAAAAAGTCTTTATTAGTATGTATTCATTGTACAAAGCAATGAGTTTCATAATGACATTTCAGTGAGAATTATCTTTTTTTCACATTGTCTTGCATAAAAAGATCATCTGCAATGGATTTCCAGTTCCAAGTGTTAACAGAATTTCTCAGTACATCCTCAGACCCTTCCTCTAATGCAATCTAAGTCATCTGCCGAGGAACAAAGCACTGACTCACTCCAGTAACCAACCTAACAACACATTTACATGCAGCAATAAGTCAGTATGGATCCATAGGTCCTGAACTGGACATTAGCATCATCTGACATAAATCTATCATGTGAACACAGTCAAAAGAGAAGATTCTCAGACCTGGTATCATTACCAGCTCACCATAAAACACTCAATTAAAGGTGACTTCTCCTTCCTTTATGAAGCGACAAATCTGAATAAAATGTCCTGCAAAAACTGTAAATTTCTGTGGAACAGCATAATTCCTCAATCAAGCCACCTTAGGCCTCCTCACTTGTGGAGATAAGAAAATGAAACTGGCCCTCACAAATGGAAAAGGAAGATGATTAATATACAATCCCAGAATTGTGGCAGCAGAAACCACGGTTATATTCATATGTGTCAAAGTTACATGACATCAACTGCTTACTCCTCATAGCCAAGACACAGAAGCACCCAGAGTTAGACTGGGGAGGGGGGGGGACAAAGTTCAGCTCCATTACTTGAAAACTATGCATCATTAAGCAGGCATTTGTGACAAGTGGCATCCCTTAGCTTACATTCAGTCATTTTCCATACAAAAATAGAGCAGGCAGGTGGAGGGGGTCTGTCATACACACTGAAAGAGAAAAATTATTGAGTTTTTGTGGTGTCCAGAATTTAGGAGGCACCCAACCTTGATGATAAGTATTAATTTTATGGAAGAGACCAGACTACCAGCACTGGAGAGCTTGCCAAGAAATTGGTCATATCAGAACCAGCACCACTTGTGTGACACTTCCCATGTATCTGGGATTGCACTTGGAGCTTTGTGTGTACTAGGCCCTATCTCTTAACTTCCTCCCATTTCCTCTACTTTACCTTACTAGAGACAATCTTACAGAAAGACTGCTTCAGAGTTATTTGTAAATGCTCGGAGAAGACTTTCTTAGTCTCCCCCACCCCATCCCTCTCATTGGAATCTAGAAACAACTCTATAGATATTTACTGATGTTCATCTTAATCCCATTTTGCAGAAGCATTAAGAGAGGCAGGGGATAAATCTCCTGATTTCCATCCTGGTATTTTTTTGATCCTCCTCCCCTTATCTCTCCTACAGCAAGGACTCATCAGGTGAGCCAGTGGCAGAGGGCTAATTACCGATGGGCACTGAAGTGGAACAGGGACCCACAGAGAGCTGAGCATACAGTCAGCTGGATGTCTTTGCAATCCTCCCCAAGTGGCAAGTGGATTCTGGCCAAGGAGTTAGTTTATTCATCAGATGCCAGAGGGTTGAGTTTTTATGTCAGCTTGGTACAAGGTTGGCCAGGCCGAAGAAGGCAAATAAAAATTGCATGAAGTTTGGAGTCAGCTGGGGTGGGTGGCAGTGTCTCCCTGCTGGTTTGGCCTTTGGTACAGCCTCATGAAAGACAAAGACCAACCTCGGCAAGATCTGTGAGCATCCTGGAGAATCTCATTTGGCAAAAGAACAGACCTTTGGTCTGAAGGGTCTGGAGGAAAATTCATGAGGCAACAGAAGCCAGTCAGGCTGAGCATTTTCTTTCTCCTTTACAAGAAAAGGTGAGACAGGGAAGTCTTGTCTTTTCCTTCTGTTCACTTAAGATGTATCTAGTGCCTGCTTTACAGCAGCTCTGGGATGAGCACTGAGAAACACCTTCCAGAAACATCATATGGTACAGTCGATTAAATACCAATGCCAGGCCATGACAAATGCCAAAATGTAGGTCCAGTAAGAAAGAACACACATCTACTTTTTTCTTCATGTATCTCTGTGTGTGGTATGCATGCATATGTCATGTATGTTTGCTTTTGTGTGAACACAGATACAAAATGCCTGTGTATGAAGACACTTGTGGAGATTAGAAATTGAAGGCTGCAGTGCCAGAGGTTTATATTAGGAACCTTCCTCAGATGCTTCCCACTGTACTCATTGAAGTAAGGTTTCCCAGTTGAACCCATCAATTTATCTAGTGTGACTAGCCAAGCTTGCTCCTGTTTCTGCCTTCAGACAGTGAAATTATTTCAGGCTGGTCACCTCACCAGAATGGCTTTTACATAGGTACTAGGAATCTAAGATCCAGTGTTCATGCTGGGTGACAAGACCTTTTTCATCAGAGCCATCTCCATATCTTAGAAATCACATCCAGTGGGGGAAGGAGGCACTCCTGGAAGGCTACACTGCATAAGAGAGGGGACTCCAATGCATAACATTACAGGCATTCTTGGTTCCAGGAGAGGAAGAATAAAAGAATAGCAAGATTGGATGGACAGAGTCACAGACACATTGCAGGCCAATGTGGACACTTGATTATCACAGAAATTCAACAAGAACTGAGGCTCAGCCAGGTTAGAACATCAAGGAGCTCTCCATGGAGGATATATATACTCCAACTCCAGCAATATCACACTCTTCCTCATGGAAGCTCCTAAGGAGCCAGTGGGTGGAAAGTGGTGATTGCTGACAAAGCACTGAGTTGGGAGAACAGAGCACAAGCAGAGCTTGCATCACAGAGAGGCAGGAGCTCCAGCGTCACATCTCAGCATTGACTCTTCTCCACTCTGATGACCTCAGGAAAGCTTCTGAACCATAGCTTACCCAATGCTGAAAGGAAGCAATGCAACAAGCCTGGGGTGGATAGAAGTGTATTAGCAAGCATCTTCATATTCTTTTAATTGTAGAGGTTCCTAGTGTTCAAAGAAAGCAAATGAAAAGGAGAATCCTGACAGATCTCTGAGAAATAATGGATTACATTTACAGGAATAAAAATGTAGACAAGAAATAGAAAAATAACCCAATTTGAGTTGAATTGTTTTACTTGTTATCGACCATTTGGGGGAAATGTTTCTTTGTGAAGGCACAGTTGTATATCATTACAGCTAGGAACCAAACAGAAGGGAAGAAAACATGTCAGAAAGACAGCATTAGCCCTAATTATGTTGAGCTTTCTAAAAGTGAGCTAAAAGCAACTGGTCCTGCTCAGGATGCAGTTAGTGGCCTTTTCCATCCAGGGGCATCAGTGAAGGCACTCTGTGGAAGCAGGCATGTGTACAGAGAAAAGAGGAAAGACTCAGAGGGGATAAAGCTATCAGTCAGTCAGAACTCCATCCTTCACACTGCTTACCTCACCTCCCAAAACCTTTGAACTATGCTAGACCCTTTATTTTCTCTCTTGTGACATGTCTATTTCAGCAGGAAATACTATCATCTTTGTTTTAGAATGTGCTCAACATCTAACAGCATCTGCCATCATTCACCCTGCAGCGCATGACAGCTCTGAATGGTTCTCTTTTCTAGTCTTATCCACTGTATATATTGTCTTGTCTTCCATGCAATAGTTAATTGGGCAGTTCAATCCCTATCCCAATGTGTCACTCCTTGGCTTTGGTCCCACAGGGACTTCTTCCTGCTCACTCGAAGGGGGGAATATAATAGAACTATGTGGTGTGGCATGCTTGCCTAACCATCTCCTCACTAAGACTTCCCTCACTGTACTGACATCTTTGATGGCTCACAGACTCACCCAGCACTCTTCTTGGGGCCACTACATGTTGTCTTTCTTCTACACTGTCACTCTTTTCTCAGGGACCATCCTGATTACTACCTCACTTGGTTCCAGTTCTAATAGTCACTCAGGAAAAAAAATGCCCACTCTGGAAAAGTAGTAAACCACACCATCACTTCTCACCTTGTTCTTTTATTTTGTGGTGTGTGTGTGGTGTTCATATGCTTGTACCTATGGTTTCTTTTGAAGACCAGGAGAGGATGTCAGATCCCCTGGAGCTGGAGTAACAGGTACTTGTGAGCTACTGGGTGTGGGTGCTGAAAATTGAATTGTGCTCCTCTGTAAGAGCAGCATGCTACGAGCTCATAGCCACTGAGCTATCTGCCTGCTGCCCACCTTGTTCCTTCATATTTTATTCTTCAACTCCCAATACAGTGAATGTATAATTTCAATGACCAGTTTTCTCCACCAACACTGATGCTTCCTAGAGACCTTGATTTGTTCTCCGTGGCTTTTCCAGCACCCAGTGCCTATGTTCAGTGTGTAACAGTAGAGTTAATAAACACAGTCATCTCTAGGAATCCAATGTGATGGCCTATCTTGCTAAGCATCTAACTCCAACCTCTGATTATTAAAGAGCCACCAACCATGTAATACAGAAAATCTATTCTAAGATACAGCTGTTTGTGGAATTCACACTGAAATGGATGCAAAGGAACTGAAATGTTTATTAATGCACAAATCAATATTGAATGAAAGTCACAGTGTTAAGCACACCCTAGGTTATTGGGTTTGTAGGCTCTATGCTGCCTCTTATTAAAGGTAGAGAAAAATTTCAAGCCTCAAGTTAAAGATATTTTCTAATGAAACCAAGAATTCCTAGCTTAAATAACCACTTCATAAATATAAAATCTGTTCACCTCGCTGGAAGCCACAATCAACATTTCCTGCAAAGCCGCAGCTGAAGCTGTCAGATGTACACACTGGCCACTTGGCTTCCCTTTCAAGTATAGTAATTTTATGAAATCATCAACTATTTTAGAAATTAAAATGCCATATATCCAAGCTACCTTTTAGTATTTGCTTTATTTTTAATTATATGTATGATTCTATGTGTGCATGCAAAGGTGAATGGAAGTGTCTAAGGAAGCCAGAAGAGGACATAAGATGTCTTGGAGCTGGAGTTACAGATGGTTGTGTACCATGTGAGTGCTGGGAACTTAATTCTGGTCCTCTGCAAGAGCAGTCAGTGCTCATAACTACTGAGCCATCTCCCTAACCCCAAAATACATGAGTATTTTTACTGTTACATTTGTGTGTGTGTGTGTGTGTGTGTGTGTGTGTGTGTGTGTGTGTGTGTGGCACGCGCGTGTGCAGGTACGCGCTGAGGAGGTCAGAGAACAATTTTCAGGAATCAAATCTCTCATTCTGCACCTTAGATCCCAGTGATCAAACTCAGGGTATCAAGCTGGGCAGTTGTTGAGCCATCTCACCAACCCAAGTCAAACTTTTTTATTTTTTATATTTATCATAGGATGATGGGAGAGAATACTTGGCTAGCTTGGGTTTTGTTTCTACAGATATTGCTTCCACAAGACCGAGCATATTTCAGATGTCTTCAACAGTAAATAGCAAAGAAACAATAATAGTTAAGGTGTTAACTGGCCATGGCAAAAGTTAGGAAGCATGTGAGTTACTGAAATTTTAAAATGCGGACATATAGGCCAGGTGGACATTAGCACTTGGAAGACAGAAGAAAGCAATATGGTCAGGTCAAGAGTTTGTAGTCAGAGACCAAGAAGTCAGTGCTTAAGGACCCCTGCTGCTCTGCGGAGAACCCATTTTAGGCAACTCACAAGCATCTCTAACTCCAGTTCCAGGGGATCTGATGCCCTCTTCTTTCCTCTGTAGATACCTGCATACATGTGCATACATACACACACACACACACACACACACACACACACACACACACACACACACGGAAACCACACACAAATGAAAATAAAATAGATCCTCTTGGCAAAGGAGACTTTGAGGTCAGCCAGCCTGAACTACACGATGAAACTGTCTCAAAACTAGATAAGCAGAGCCCGACAGCAGCACCTCCTGCGGCTCGTGCTGGTTCCGTGGAGAAGGCACTCACCATTAACCTCATTTTCCTTCCAGACAAACTACTGATAGCTCAGAGATAAAGGTAAATAGTTAAGATCTCAGATCCTGGCCATTGCAGAACTGAGAGTAAAGTCTGGATTACTACCCCATATCTCACTAACTCTCTCTACCCCATCTCCAGGCTTACACAAGTTCTCAAGGCTAAGACCAGGATTATTAACTGGTAACTCATGGCCTGGTGGCTGTAGTTCTTATAAGTCTAAATTTGTCACCAACAATTTATACAAAGAAAGTCAACTTAAAAAAATAATAATGTTTGACATCATTTAAAAAACTGAGACAAAGTAGAGCTGAGTTTGAGTCCCACGGATGGAGACTGTCCCTCTCTGGTTCACTCCCCACTTGTACTGACTGGTAGTTATCACATCCTCTTAAGCTTAGGAAGCACTGGGGTTATGGAAAAGTTGGTTCATATTCAACATCATTCTGGTTAACAGAGTGACACTGCATAAAATCTCACGAAGTTAAGATAGCAAGACTGCGCTGGGCTTGTAGCTCAGTTGTTGGAAGAGTGCTTGCTCAGCATGCATGAAGTCCTGAGTTCACCCCTAGCACTGCATAAAGCCAGGCATACAGGTGCATGCTGAGAATCTCAGTGTTCGCACAGTAGAAGTGGTAGGATCAGAAGTGCTACATCAAAGGTTCTAGTCATCCTACAATACATGAGACCCTCTCTCAAAAGAACTTTTGATTAAACAAATAAATAACCTACTACCTCCACTCCTCTGTCTGAGACAGAGTTAGGAGTGAAAAATCCTTAGGGTGCTTCAGTTTGCCTGCATGTTCCTGTCATAATGTAAGAGATGTCCTTGGAAGGACAACACATCCCCAAAAGTTAACAGTACATCTCCTGAACTAGAATCCTCTACTAAATAAACATTTTTTTCTTCAGTCCCAGTTTGAGACACATTTGACTGTAATATGTATCCTGTGGTCACATTTTTTTAGACCACCTCTGAGCCCAGTTACTTTAAGCTAGACTTGTACACCAACAGCTTTCAGGTTTCATTTTCATAGAAAACAAGGGAAAGTGTCTTGGAATTACACAGGTTGGCCATTTGAATAGATTCTTATATGGTCAAATTTTTAAAAGTCTAGAGAAGCCAGAGGTGATGACCCATACCTTTAATCCCAGCACTTGAGAGGCAGAGACAGGTGAATCTCTGAGTTTAAGGCCAGCCTGGTCTACAGGGTGAGAATTCCAGGACAGCTAAGAGAAACTCTTGTCTCAAAAAACAAAACATCTTGAGAATAGCTGGTGTGTGTGTGTGTGTGTGTGTGTGTGTGTGTGTGTGTGTGTTTGTGTGTGTGTTATACAAAGACAGTCACCTTGGAAACTGCAATGACTTCCTCTATGAGTATGTTTGACAAAGGGGGACTTTCAGAACACTCACTCTTTATAGGCACAATCCCAATACACACACACACACACACACATACACACACACACACACACACACACACAAGGAGGCTTTACAGGAATACAGTTCACTAGGGAAAGACAATGCAAAAGTCAGCTGGTGTCTGAAGCCACCCCAGATAGCAAGTTCTCATATGCATCAGCATTCACAGCGAGGTTTTAATCCACTGGGTCCAATAATCTTGCCCCAAACCTAATATTTAGCAGCATTTCAAAGCAATGCCTGTGAAAGTAAATCCCCAAACACCTTTGGTCATGTGGGTGAAAAGGTACTTTGTTTGGGGAGGACTGACAATCATTTCAAAGTCATTAAGTTTTTATTCCAAAGTGGGCAAACAACCCTTTCCCCTGGGGGCTAAGAGAGCCTCCAAAGGCCGTTAAATGGACCATGAAGGAGTTCAGGGACCACAGCTAAGCATTTTGACACCTTGCATGTGATGAGCTGTCAAAGGACCAGAGAGGAAAAGCTCCATCGTCTTCTTTTCGTACTGGGACATGAGTTTCTGTTGCTAATCACAGCTTCTCAAATCAGGTGCTGCTTCTGTGTCAACTGCAGCATACAGCCTGAGCTAGTTCTCATACATAGATCAGTTTCCTCCTGGGAGAGTTCAAAAAAAAATTGTGAAGTGGACAAGCATATATCACTCCAACTTTCTGCTTTATGGTGTTATGTCAGTGTCAGCCTTACTAAAGACAGGGAGCCTGATCCTTACCATCGCCGCTTAAATATTCAGCAAGAACAAGAGCACAATTTGTTTGCCACGCACAAGTTACAGAGCAGTCTCGTTCCACACCGGTAAACACCATGAAGACATCTCCAAGGAATAAGAAAGACCTCACAAAGGCTGCGGCTTGAGAAAATGCACACCGCCCCCTTGTGGTCATAAAAGGCTAAGGTAGCCTTTCCACAATAGGAGCAGCTCCCAGTGAGCCTTGAGACAGGGTCCCACATGGAGTGTTTGGCTTGGTTGATGGTGTTGATTTACGAAGCTGCCACCCCTCTGTTCACCTGGCAACTGCAGTGACTTTCAGCAGTGGCCTTGTTTGACAAAGTAAAATTCCAGAATGCACTACCCCAGTAGATACAATCTCAACATGCTCCCATATATTTTATTATCCTGGGAGCATATCTAATATTCAATAAATACCTACTGCTTACATACCAAGTGTGAATAGTTTTCTAAGCATGGAAGATGTGTATGGGAAAGACATCCACAGTCTTTACTCTTATGCTGTTTGTTATATTGTGAACACTGAGCACATTAACATTGGTAATGCTCATAGTCTATACTCACCAACTATAAGGAGTGTCAGACTTATGTTTAATCTTCCCTCTAAGTTCCAGGTATAAGGCAGAAAAACATGACATCAATACTACTGCGATGTCCAGCCACAATGATATACTATCTGTGTTGAAGGGGTCTGTAGATCACGAAGTCAAGCCTCTCAGTGGAATGTTTTTAAATATATTATTTATTGTTTGAGGATGTAATACACCCTTAACATGTATTTCAAAGATCATATCCTCACTTTCCTTATAAAAAGACATTTTCATTTATGTCTAAGTGTATCTATGTATCTATCTGTATGTACAGATGATCACCATGTCCTTGGAGGCCAGAAAAAGACCGGTCTTATGCAAAAACAGCAAGCATTGTTGATTGCTGACCCATCTCTCCAGCCCTGTTCTTCATTCCTTCCTTCCTCCCTTCCTTCCTCTCTTTCTTCTTCTTTTTTTTTTTGATATATGTCAACTGTATATGGTCCTGTGTTCCATAACACACACACAAACACACACACACACACACACACACTTATACACCTATATATAATGTACTTGGAGCATGCAATCCTCCCTATTCTCCCTCCCTTCTGCTATTCTCCTTTTTGCTGCAGACAGTTCATTATCCCTCTTGTGTTGCATATCCATACAATATCTTGTGTATCTACATAAAATCTAGTAACTACAAATGAGAGAAGCATGTGATTGTTGATTATGAGACAGAGGATTCTAACCTCCAGTGGTAGCACCCAGATTCCGCCAATGCTATTAGTCCATTCTCTATCTAATAAAAGCCCTCTGTGTACACACACCACACATATCCCTTAGCAGTCCTCTCTTGTGGACACCAGGGCTGGTCCCTAACTCAGACACCACAGCAGCACTGCAATAAGCTTGAATATGGGGGTGTCTTCCTGAGGTGCTGACTGGGAGTCCTGCTTAAGCCCCTCCTTTATGATGATGGCACAATGGACCTATGACCCAGAGAATGGATTTAAGGGTTCAGCATCAATTGGGGGTTCCACTTCTATGCTCTAAGCAAGGTAGTTAAAACTTCTGAGACTTCAGTGACTTCTTATGGTGAATACTACAAAATGACTATGTGAAAAAGGTTTACCATGTGGCTTCGTGGCAGAATAAAAAAAAAAGATACTCAAGCAAGGGGCCCCAGCATCCAGAGACAGAGGAATTGCTCCTTAGGCTTCCCATCCCCTCTGCTTCTCATTGTTATGCAGATGGGGATGTACAGAACAAAGAGCAGCAAAAGCTCTACCTGGCTGTGCACTTCCGGTTCTTCTGCTGTCTTTATTTCTCCTCTCTTAGCACAGCCTGGAAACAATTTTTGAGGATGCATCCACCTGCAGTACCAGCGTTAATGCTGTGGCTGGGGTGACCAACCACTCAGGGTCAGGGCCAGGAAATGCTAGTAAGGAGTGAATCTTGGGAGACATTAGTCTTTTAACAATATCATTAGCAACACTGCTATCCATATTAATGATTCACACTTTTTTGCCCTATAGCTGTGGCTAGTACATTTGCCAACAGCTTTCCAAGCAGCCTGTGGCAACCTTAAACCCTAAGAGTGTAAATTATTTTCTGTCTGAGCCATTTTGGTTAGTGTCCCACTTCTGCTTTCTTCCAAGGTGGGGAACATTATGAAGATGAATGGTTCAGAGTCATGGAAATAGCTAACAGGGGGATAAGGCCATCTATCCATTCCTGGGCCACTTGGTCCTGAGCACAGACAGGCCAAGCTGATCTGGTATGACAGTGAAGACAATGGGGAGCAGGAGCCCAGCAAGACTCTGTGACAAGAAGTGATGATGGCAAGCTTTTTTATGCACAATGATTTGCCCTCCAGGAAGATCTGCAGGTATCCACATAGTAGCCCAAGATCTAGAACCTGGCAACATCTCTCAGTTTTCAAAACACACTTCTATTCGGGCTGCACAAAGCAGTGGGGATACAAATCCAGTCTGTAGACCTTACCTCCCTCTTGCCATGTCTCTCTACTCCCTCTAAACACGATTACGTCTTTTTTAATTGTTACTTCTAAATGCATATACAGATAGAAACACAACCTGCTGAGTCTCTTTAGTGTCACTTGTCTGTGGATGTATTTAATGCTGACCACTGATGTCAGATAAGCAATCAGGGTCTTGTCCCTGGAGAAAGCTGAGTCTCTCTCTCTCTCTCTCTCTCTCTCTCTCTCTCTCTCTCTCTCTCTCTCTCTCTCTCTCTCTCTCTCTGCAGCCATTAATTGCCTGTAGCTCTTCATCTAAGAATGAGGCTTTGTGAAATTTCCCATTGCTGTGGGAGGGTCAAATTTTGACAGTCTCAGAAATCCACAACTGGTCAAAAGGCAGAGAATAAGTGAGTGTGGGCTATCCAGCCCCAGTTGGCACAGCTACAACAAAACCCTTATACCTAAGTCTCAGGGAACATTGCCCCTGAGCTGGAGGGAAAATTGTGAGGCCCAGAGGATCAGGACATTTATCTCCAGATAGTATCTTATAGGAAAGCAGTACCCATGAAATCTCAACAATATCGCTACCTAAACAAGACCTTTACAATGACAACACCAGTTGACATTCCAATTTTGTATGAAAGCATTTAACACTTTGAGAGTCAAACTTAACACTTAAATGAGAATGGGCTCGAAGGCCATCTGCCTCAGTAACAAATGGAATTGCTTTATAGCTGGCACAAAATGACAAAACCGTCATGTAAACACTTTGTAGTTCCATTTGTTAGCAATGAGAGTTTATGGGTGCAGCTTTCCTGTAATGTACAGAAGACACTACCATTGTGTATAAAATGCCTGACATTCTAGCCTGTATCATTTCATAAGATGTAGCCCAGGCTGGCTTTGAACTCATTATACTCCTATCTCCACCTACAGGGTACCTAGATTGTGAGCACTGCTTGACCATGCCTGGCTCAAAGTTTCATTTCTTGTCTTCAGGAAAGAGTTCACGTGGAGATGCCTGCATGAAGCTGGGGTCTCTGTCTCTGGCCAGAAGAAAAGAATAAAGCTGATTCCCATCAGAATTAGGGCAAATGTTTAAGGACATAAAGAGACAAATGTGAGGGTAAAAGCTCATGAAGAAGACAATGCTGGATATTTCTAAGACTGAACTAAAAAATGACAATAACTTTTTCAGAAGAATGAACATGAACCAAGTACTCTGTAGCTCTGTACCTGAAACACACCAGTTAACCCCTTGTTGGCTCCTGGGGGGAAGGCTATCTATTCACTTCTGCCAAGGTCCATCAGCTTGCTCCAGTATTTGGAAGCTGGGTTTACAGCTTCTCAAAAATGCACTTCACAGATGGTGAATCCTCTACTTAGACATGATATCTTATATGAACCACATACTTTTTTTGCTCTTTGATATAGAGTCTCACATAGTACAGACTAGTCTCAAACCAGCTGTGTAACTGAGATGACCCTGCCTCCACCTCCCAAATTCTAAAACTGTGGGCATGTGTAATGATTAATTTATTTCTATTTTGTGTGCTTGGGTGTTTTGCCTGTGTGCATGCCTAGTGCCTCTGGACATCAGACTAGGGAGTTGGATGTCTTCAAACTAGAGTTACAGCTGTTTGTGAGCTGCCTTGTGGGTGCTAAGGATAGGATCTGGGTCCATTGTAGGAGAAAAAAATTCCCTTTACCACTGAACTAGCTCTCCAGCCCCAAGCCTCATCTTTCTTAACTAAGCAGATTGCTGTTCTGTGCTTCAGCCACCATCAGCTGCACACAAGCAGAGGGCAGTGAAAGGTGTCAATGAGGGTGAGTGGGAGCTTTCCCTGGGGTGAGGGTCTTACTGTGGAGACTTGTACCCATCAGAGAAATGCAAAGTAAGACAGGTTTGAGATTCCTTCTCACCACAATCAGAATGCCTTCATCAAGAAAATATAGGACAACAGATGCTGGAGAGGATTAGAGAAAGAGGAGCACTTATTCACTGCCTGAGGAGTGTATATTAGTGTTCCCACTATGGAAATCAGGGTCGAGCTTCCTCTGACTCAGCTCTGCAATCCCTGGCATATACCTAGAGCATTGTAAATCCTGCCACAGAGATATATACTCATCCATGTTCACTGCTTCTCTGTTCATAACAGCCAGGAAACAGAACCAGCCTAGACATCCATCAAGCATACCTGTATGTCTGTTTATATATATATATATATACATATATATATATATGTATATTTATATGTATATATGTATATATGTGTGTGTGTGTGAGAGACAGAGAGAGAGTATGAACATATGTGTATTTGTGAGCTTGTGTGAGCATGTGCATTTGTGTGCGTGTATGTATCCATGTGTGTATATATCTGTGAGTATGTGTGTATATATGCATGGGCATGTAATGTGTGAGTGTGTGTATGAGTGTCCATAAATGTAAGTATGAGAGCTTTTAGTTAAGAGGGATAGGGAGGGGAATAGAACATACATGACAGGAAAATAGCAAATATATGATATGGACATGGGTAAGAAACTGGAGGACGGCGAGGTGAATATGAAAATGCTATAACGAGATGTTACTATATATGTTAATTAAAATTATAACAGCAATAAAAACTTACTGGGCCAGGATTGACATGCAAAGCTGTGTAGATGTAAGCGCCCACTTAGAGGAATTTGAGGCAAACACACTTGTGAAACCATTACCACCATCTTGGCCATAAACTCATCCATTGCTTCAGAAAGCTCCCCCTGCCCTTCTTCCTTTGAGACAGGGTCTTGCTGTGTAGACCAGGCAGTCTTGAGCATGCAGCCACCCTCTTGCCTCTGTTTCATTGGTGTGTGTGTGTGTACAGGAGAGAAGATCTGCCAACTCGACACATTGTAAATTACTCACTTTAAACAGCAGGATATAAGGTCTGAGCTTGGAGGTTTTATGTAAGATGAGCTTCATGTGCTTGAGTTGTTATATCCATGCTTGTCCTGCTACACCCAGTACCTGAGAACCACTGCTGTGCTCTCTGTAACTAATTTAGATTACTCATTTAGTGACATCCTGTAGTATTGGTAGGACTCTGGCTAGTGCTGCTCGCCATCAGACATAGTGTCACTAATAGCAGGATATCCTTCCATTTTAAGACTTAACAATATCCTGTCACTCGTAGGTGTTTTTTTTTTTATCTGTTCACCCTCTGTAGGAGTGTGGACTGCTCCATACCAGCCACAGATACCCACCCAAGGTCCAGGAATGCACACAGACCTGGGACAAATACTCACACAGGGTAGGAGACTCTGTTTTCACTCTTTAGTGAACGTCTATGCTGTCTCCCTGTCTCCTGTAGTGACCAAACCAGTTCCCACTCACTGAAGAGCTACATCAAGGCACTGAGACTCAGATCAGCAACTCTGAGAACCTGCTGCCCCTCCAGAGGAATGTGCATTTAGTTCCTAGCACCTGAGACAGTGCATAATCACCTTTAACTCCCAGTTAGGACATCTGGTGTCCTCTTCTGGCCTCTGTGGGCACTGCGCTAGTGAGCCACATACGCATACAAACAAAAATAAAAATAAATAATAGTCCTTTAAAAATAAAACAAGCCATCAAATGAAACTAAAGTTGTTTTCAAAAAAGAAAGATCCCAGAAAAAAAAATAAATCAAGCCACAAGACTCTCCTCCTCTCTCTGTGCCCTCACCAATCCTCAAGCTTGCTCTGTTAACCACCACCTGCACAGGTGAAAGAAATTAACCTTGTAGTGTTTGTGTTGCGCTCAGGTTGGTGATGGGAGGTGATGGGTACCTGCACAGGTACCCATCAGCCATTTTTACATCTTCTTTGCAGGAACCTGTATCTCATCCTTTGACCTGCGTTTGGACTGAGTTGTCTGCACTTGCTTTGTTTTGCTTCCTCTCCTGGAATCTTTTGTGTTTTCATTACTAACCTTTTCTCAGATATACGTTTATGTAGCCCTCATAGTCTCTCTCCTCCTCCTTGATGTCCTCTTCTTTCTGTTGATTGTTTTCTTTCATGGGGCTTTTGAAATTGTACCTCACATGAATTTCTTTGAAAATTACTCAGTTACCCCCCAGCTCTTTTTTTTTCCAGAATATGTTTTCTCCCTGCCTGCCATACATTTCATTGTCTAAGTGTTTTATTCATTGAACCGGCAGTGGGCTGTGGTGCGTGGTCCTTTTGCCCTCTCATTAACCCAATTTTCTTCCCCCTGATCTGCAACAAAACCGTGACTAATTTCACTGCCTGGGCTCTGCGTGGAGGGCCATACCTGCCACTGGTTCACAAAAAGGCAATTAATCCACTGGGTGCCATTACTACTATGAAAAGGAGAGCCTATTGTTCATATTTTTAGAAGCTGTTAAATTAACCTTTATGGGAAGGAAATTGGCCTTCGGGTAAAAAAAATAAGACCCTCCCACCTTGCCTTCTCCACTCATGGCCTGATTTTAATCAGCATGAATTTAGCACAAGTGTGCATTCATACATGCATGAACATGTACACACTTAACCCCACACACATATACAGAATTTTTTTAACCTCCACAACTTTAAAGTAAATCTACTTTCTGCAATATTTTTCAGATGCGTTAAACATTTCCCCATCTATTTAAACTGAGGATACATTAAATTCAATAACTCTCCTTCTAAATAATCTAAATTATCTTTTTACTGTTGTTTTGTTGTCTGGGCACTTCTTACATGCATGTAATGTGTTTTGGTCAAATCCACTGCCCATGGCCTTCCTTCAAATTACTCCTCTATCACCCTGCAGCTTTTCTTTCCCAATCTCAAATATAAATAACCAAAAACAAAAAACAAAACAAACAAAAACAAAAAACAACCCAGTGGGCCCTCTTAGCCCACCCCACCCTATATATATATATGTGTGTGTGTGTGTGTGTGTGTGTGTGTGTGTGTGTGTGTGTGGCGCGCGCGACCTAATCTTGGAATTATATCCCTGGAGAAAACTGACTCTCCCTTCCCCCAACAGCCATTAATTGCCAATAGCTCCACAGCTAGGGCTGGGACTTCATGCCCCACTCCTGCCAGGCTGGGGTTTTGACAGATATGGCCATGTCCTCTTTAGGACTCTCTTGATGCATGCACATCAGTAACTGTGCCATGTCACGGCTCTCTTTCTGGGGGGGGGGATTTTGTGGGTGTTTTGTCTTCATGTTAAATTTCCCTGTAGACACTAAAGCTTTTGGAAATCTTTAGTTTTCTAGTATCTGCGTGTGTTCCCTTCCCCCACCCCAACCCCACATGGCATCTCTGCAACACACTAATCAATCAAGTCCCAGAAACTGTTTGAACACCTGCCTATAGCCCCTCAGCATCTAAGTTCTGAAAGAAATGTCAGGGTATTTTATCAACAGAGTTGCCAACAATTCACCCTAGCAACAGGTTGCATATAGTGCCTGGCTTTGTGTCTGGATTTGACTAAGTCATGCTCCAGGGAGATGATGTATCCACTCTGGCCACACCTGTCATGAGTCTGATAGTTTTCCTTCCACTCCACAGAGGCCATGAAAGGTCTTGGACACCTAACCCTGGCTGCATCCTTGAATATAGCCACTGGGTTAACTTAGACTACAACATAGGATGCTGAGCCAGCTGAACCCGTAGTCCTCCAGATGCCAGAAAAACAATGGTTGAGTTCATCCACGGGGTTTGGGGGTGATAATATTTCAGGCCTGGGAATATGTATCAGTAGGTAGAGTGTCTGCCTACCATAGAGGAATCCCTGGGTTCCATCCTCAGCTCCACATCAACAAGGTGTGATGGGACATACCTGTAACCCCAGTACTTGAGGTAGAGGCGGGTGCCCTTGACTATATGTAGAATTTGAGGCCAGCCTAAGGTATATAAGATAATGTTATAAGGAGTAAGTGTTTTAGATTTATATTAAGGGAACTCTGAACATGCCACATTCATTTAGGGACAGGTAACTCCATGAATTTGTAACACAGATTTAATTCTTTACTCTGATACCTGTTTATAATGGTCCAAATACTATTTTTCTCATTCTCCTGGTTGTGAATATGTTGTGTTTTCTTGCTTAGATCCTCCTCCATCAGAGAGCAAGGAGCTTCTCTTAGTCCTGGGAAAGCCCCATCCTCTCCCATCTTTCATTCAGACCAATACCTCTGCACATGCTGGGGTCCTGACATGGACTCTGCTGTCTCTCCTTAGGCTTAGGTGGCATCTCCCTTCTACTCACTGACTTCCAATCTTCCTTATTCTACTAAATCTACCTCTTATCTCTCCTTCCTTCAGAAAATAATTGCCCAAGTCCAGTTGGTACCACCCATACGCACGTGGATATAGGGACACCCACTGGAGAGTGGACAACCTACCAGGGACCACACCACTGAAGAAAACTAACTCCCATTCCCTCAGCAACCACCAGCCCTACTTCATCACCCTGACTTGGGAGCCCCTTCTCTCACACAGCAGCCACCCTGGCCTCTCTGGCCACTGTGCTACTTGTTTCACATGCACTTCTCTCTTAGTGTTATAACTGCAGTGAGTCCCTCTGGCAGGCCACATAAACAACATGTTAACAAGCTCACTCCTCCACTCTGGTCTGCTGTGGCTGGTTTGCAGCATACAGCGGTTGGGGTGCTGTTAATGTCCTTGCCTTTCCTGTGCTCAAGCCACAGCAGCTTCTTAATTCATTATGAACAGAGACCTTGGGCCCTGCCCATTACTATACTGATCTCTCTCTCTGTTTCTCTGTCTCTCTCTGTCTCTCTCTCTGTCTCTCTGTCTCTCTCTCTCTCTCTCTCTCTCTCTCTAATGTCACCCTCAAGTCTACAGGATTCCAGCCACCCTGTCCCCCTTGCCCTTGAAGACAGACTTCTTTCCACCCTGTCACTTTTTAGGAGTTCTGTCCTCAACTTGGCACATTCCATCTCCATCCAGTTTCCACATGATTCCCACCCCACCCCTCCAAGTTTCTACTCAAGATGTTCTTTCTCAATAAAGTCCCCCTGGAACCATTCCATCCATGATGACTGATCTTGACTTCTACTCGACAAGAATGAGAGATGACGAGGAAATTCCAAATATCCACCCTGGGAGTATCTGTGAGTGCTCTCCCACGGATGGGAGAGCAACTGAAGGGGAAAGGCCTACCATGACTGTGGGAAGTGTTGTCTAAGAGACTGTCGAACAGACAGAATAAACATGGAGAGAGAGAGAAGGAGACAGAAAGACAGAGAGGCAGAGAGAGAGACAGAGGCAAAGACAGAGAGCAGCCAGTGAATTCAGACTCCACTCTACCTACATAGAGTGCTCCCTGCTGCCATTTTTTGTTTGTTTGTTTGTTTGTTTGGTTTTGTTTTGGTAGTCTTGCCACACAAACTCCAGCTACTTTTGCTTTTCAGCACACACTCTCTCAGGTAACTCCTCAGGAAGCTTCCAGGCCTCCTGCCTGGACCAAGGCTGCACCACTGAGCTTATTTTTCTGAGGCATCCAGGTTTGGGAGCGGGACAGCTATTAGTTCTCCCTGACTATTTAAAAGAACAACCCTCTCCCGGTGCCTTTAGTCTCCTAGTACTACTTTTTATTCCACAACTTCTGTGTTACCTACAGAATAGTCTCTCTTTGCTTTAGTTTTAACATCTACCTTTCCTATCAGAGTGTGGCCTTTATGGAGACACAGCAGTTGTGTTATGCCCTCAGAGATGCCTGTCTGTAATCTAGAGCAGGTCTCAATAAATAATGAACAAATGGATGAAACTTTGCCTGTTGGAATTGGAGAGATGGCTCGGTGGGGAGAGTGCTTGCTGTTATCCTGACTTCCATCCCTAAGACTCATACACTAGGAGAAGAAAATCAACCTCTCTAAGTTCTTACCTGACCTCTACATACAACTTGTGGCAATGCATGTGCACATACATACAAAACAAATGAATGCAAAAATATGATTTAAAGTATTTTAAAACCATTGCCTATTTCGTGCTTCTGTAAATTTTTAAGTTTTACTTACTTACTGGTTTGTCCCAACTAAAGTACACAAGTTTCCTGTGGTTCTGGGGAAGTAATTCAAAGCCCCACACAAGATAGATAAGTGCTGAGCCATGAGCATTTCCAGATCTGTAAGCTAGAATGTGTGCATTATCCAATTCATGTATATGCTTGATTGACATTCTGTTGTTTTAGAACCCTGTCTCATTAGGTTCTGGATACCTCATAAATAAATGATTCTAAGATCCTTTGTTGTTTGACATCAAGAATCTCTCATTCATTCTACCTCTTTGAGGAGCTACCTAGGAACACTTAAGGGTTAATATAGATATGATATATTAATTGACACTGAAGACATGGCTCAGGAGTTAATGTTCTTCCAGAGTACCCAAGTTCAGTTCTCAGCCTCCAGGTTGACAGATTACAAACACCTGTAACTCAAGTTCTGGGAGCTCTGGTACCACCCTTCTGGCCTCTGTAGACACTATACTCATATAACTTGTACATACAGAGAGAGAGACAGAGAGATACACACACATGCAAAATGGTTGAAGGCTTCGACAGTCTGTATTTTTAAAAAGGCATTTGGGATGTTCAAAAAGTAAATAATCTACAAAATGAAGAGTGCACTACAGCTGACAGAGAGCTTGGATTTTATTCTCAGTTCTGCTACCTGAACTTTGCAAAAATTCCCAATTTGCAAGTTCTCCCAGCCTTCTTTCTCAATGTTCACTATTGGTCTTTTAAATGTAATACTCTTTGAAAACAAGGTGAAGTCTTTGTGGGTGTAGAAACCAGGATGGTGCTGCCATCAGCACCATCCTCTGGCGGCCTGGCAGAGGTTCACCTAATGCACTAATTCCATGTGGCAGAAGCAACACAGTTAACAAAAAGTCCTCTTTCAGGGCAAGGCATGCTCCATGTGAGCTGGCAGAAGGAGGGTTTACATAATGAAGTGTACTGGTGCAGAGCAAAGCCATCTGGAACAGCCCACTTCCCCTTTGGGTCATGTGCAGCTGGGGAGTTCTGAGGAGAGGACAGAAGAGAGATGTATTCCAATCCCATGAGCAGGAGGCCATGGGAATGAACTAATACCACAGAAAAGACCAAAATTAGAGATCTAACTTTGATTATGGGATGAAATGTTGCATGCTGAATATTTGTTATCAAGGAAACCTTGTGACTCCATTCTGCCTCCATCAGAAAATCATGCCCTTTTTCTAATCATCTTCTCCAGGCCCAGGCTCCAGTTTGTTCAAAACCTCAGGTTGGATTCTAGTGATCAGATCCATAAACAGTTTTTGAGTGAGCATGTAAAGCAGTCCAAACCGACAACACTCAGAGGTCCTCCTACTAAGGTCCAGGAGTTGCGAAAGCGAATCTGCAGTTACAAGCACTTGCTGTTCTTGTAAAAGGCTGGATTCAGCTCCCAGCACCTATGTCAAGTGTTTCACAACCACCTGTAACTCCAGCTCCAGGGGATCCAATTTTCTATTCTGGCCTCTGTGGGCAAATGCACTCATGTGTGCAGGCACACAAACACAATAGTTTTTAAAAGTTAAAAAATAAAATAAGACAATGTGGGGGCTCAAGGCCCACTGTTTCATTCCTTGTCCACCTCCACACTCCAGAATTCTTTCCACAAAGATGTAATTTCATGAGATACCTCACTTTTGGCACCACCAAGACAAAATCCGTGTGGAATGGGATTGAATTGCCCTGACACTCAGTCCTGTGCCTTTCTCTACTACTGTGTACTACTTAATCCTTAAAGGATGAAAGCTTCTGCAAGAGCATGAACCTAGAAGGCTGGGGATATGGCTCAGTGGGTAAAGCACTTGCCTCACAAACATAAGGACCTGAGTTCAAATCCCCAGCACCATATAAATGCCAGATGGAAAAGGAACTGTAGCTATAATCCCAGCATGTGGGAGGTAGTGACAGAGATCTCAGGAATAGTCTGGTGAGCTATACCACTCTGTGTCTGAGTAAGAGACTTGGCCTCAGGTTGACAGTAGTTGTCACTCTCTGGCTTCACACAAATTTACAAATGTGCACATGTATACATGGACATACATGTGTGTTCACATACCTGCAAAATGCAGGTACACATGAGCATGTATCACTTTCATGCATGTATATATACACACACAACACACACAGTAAAGTTGTTTGAAAATTAGTTAAGTGATAAAACATTAGCCTTATCATATGTAAGGCACTGGGCTCAGACCCCAATGACATATAGAAATATGTGTGTAATAAGATACACCACACACACACACACACACACACACACACATCCAGCAACAAAATGAAGAAATGAAGTCTGATCATAGAACCAATTCAAAGGAAAATGAAATGTGATCATGTATTGTTATTATGATTCTGTTATATCATCTGTGTTGGAAATGAAATGCAGGGCCTTTAACATGGTAGGCAAACATTTGAGCTGTATTCTTATTTTAAGTAATGGCATATTGCTTCATTATTTGAGACCGAAGCCAGCACAACCCTGGGCATTTTTCTAAAGGAAAGTAATAAATTCCTGTAATCTTTGGACCCTGTAAATTATATTTTGAATATTTATAATTCAATAATTCTTAATTGATGTGTGCCTTTTCCTTTATCATAATTTAAGATTCTCTTACACCTAGCTATGCCTTTACAGGCATATGACAGTAAACATGAAAGGGCCAAACGATGATATACATGGCACTTTCTTCTATTAAGGATGATAGGGGAAAATGAGTAAATAAACAAATAAATAAATATTTTAAAAGAGAGATGGTAGGACTGGGGATGTAGGTCCTAGGGGGGTTGCTTGTCTAGAAAATACAAGGCCCTAAATTAGAAACATAGTATCACAACAAAAAAAGGGAGGAGAAAAAATGTGTAAACAGGAAATGAGGAGGTATGAGAGAAAAGAGAAAGAGAAGGAGAAAGAAGAGGAGTAAAAGGAGAAAAGAAGGAAGACGAGAAGAGGAAACAGAGGAAAAGGAAGAGAAGGAGAGGAGGAAAAAGTGAAGAGAAGGAGGAGGAGGAGGAGGAGGAGGGAAGAAGAGAACAGGGAGAATAATTGTCCCTGCATTGACTTCCAGCCCTGGCCCAGCTCCGTCCAATCTCCCAGAGCCTCAGAAGTGGCTTCAGGCTCAGGTGAATAGGCACTGCTGGGAGTAGCAGGATGAGATGACAAGATGCTTGGGGTATGAGGGCCCATGCATCTGAGCCTGCTAGGATGATCCAGCAGTAGGAGCACTTCACAACATATGCTCCAGTAACAACAGCTGGGCATCATACTGATCCGTAAGAAGCAGACTGCCTTCAAGGAATAAACATATATGTTGGTACCAGTGTCAGACTGCAAGGGAAGAGAAGGCTAGGTAGCCAAGGCAACATCCATCATGGGGATCAATAACAAGCTCGTGGACAATACATGTTACCATCTTACCTCAAAGTTCTATGGAACAAAACAAATAGTTTACATTTGATCTTTATTTAAAGGTGACACCCTTGGCTTTAAATACAAGCTGAATAAAAGTATGAAAACAGAGAGGCCTGAATTCCAAGTGCAGGGTCTTAACAGTTTTTAAAAATCAGAACTTGATGAAAGCAACAACTTGAAAACACAGCTACTGAAAGTGGAGCCACTGGCATTGGGTCTAAATGAGCTCTGGCGTTGAGCCTGCCATCCTCAACCCCCATGGTTTTATTGCCTGTGCACTTAAAGAGGAAACTCCAATCAAGGGTCAACAGCTTTGGAAACTGACAGGTTATTTTAAGTTTCTTTCTTCTTCCTTTCTTTGCCTCCCTGTGGTTCTGTTCCTCTCAAAAGCTTTCAAGAAATAAATGTTTCTCCGCCTTGGAAGTTAGCTTCTTTCTTTCTAGCAATGATTTGTGTGTGAGAATGTATGTGTGTGTATATGAGTGAGTGAGTAAGTGAGTGAGTGAGTGAGTGAGTGAGTGTGAATGTGTGTGAGTGTTTTTGAGTGATTGCATGTGTGTGTAAAGAGGCAGAGAGTTGCAGGGGAGACAGAAAGATAGGGAGAGGACAAATGGTTTCATTATTTTAATTATGCATAGTTGGTCACTGCTAAGCTCTGTAAGGGCAGGGCTTTGATCCCTCGTGCTCATTGCTACACTCTGCAGCTTATCATTAAGCCTGGAACATAACAGTTGTGCTAATATTTATTGGGCTGAAACATAAATGAGAAAAAGCAAAAGGCATTGAAAGACTGCTTGTGGTGCACACTCACACACAGGCCAATAGCTATCGTGGATGGTGGGGATCAATTTTCTAGAAGGATTCAAACCCAAGTCAAGGAAACTTTCATTTCACTCTCTGTGTGTGGTAGCTGACTGACTCTCTGGCCTCTCTAGTCTAGCAGCTTCCTGGTGACAGGGACTTTTTGTTCTACATAACTCCCAATCCTGAGAACAGAGCCCACCAATACAACCCAGCCCATCCCTTGTCATGCAATTGTTCATATATTTGAAAGTGAAATTGCATCACTTACAAAACTATGTCCATTTTCCAAATATCCCATCCATGCATTGCCCTTCAGGCAGCCTCTTCTCAAGCCCACCCTGTTGATGCCGTGAGAGGAAGCATCACTGCAAAACCAAGGTCTTTCCCCCACTTCCCAGCACTTAGTGCTTCACTCTGCTCAGCATCTCTTCTCTCCACTCCTTTCAATACTAGGACCCACTCTTAATTCTCAGAAACAACTGTAGCTCTTAAACTAAGCATTTCATGCCTGGAAATTGAGTCAAATGTTCCCTCTCCCAAAGGGACCTCAGTCCTGATCTCAGTTCTGAAACATACTTATTTCTCAGCTTAATGCCCTCTTTTTCCCTGTAAAGCTCCCCCTCATTTGAGGAATTAAGAGACTTTCAAATAACGCAGGCTTTTGATATTGCCCTTGGTTTCCTCCCAGAACTTGAAGGTAATATCATACTGCTGAAAAAAATTGCACACATCAAAACAACACTTGAGGGATTCAAGATAGAATGATCTGGAAGCCTCCTCCCTTAGGACTAGCTCTCATACTATCTGAAGGTGCTATGCAAACTGCCAAGGAAGAAAAGCAATCAGCCTTCCTCCCCAGATGTAAAGTCTATACACCACAGCAACTGCCAGCTAGCAAGATATCCCCAAGAGCACAATGGTGGCAGTCACATCTTGGAGATAATCAAAAACTGTCTAGTTGGACTTAAGGTCCATTTGATAGGAGAGAATTCATGCTTGGTGCTATAAACCCAGACAAGTACTTGTGGATGGCGAGGTTAACAGGTGCCGGAGGAGACCTATTACTCTCATTCTCCTAAACCAGTATTATATCTAATGTGAACCAAATTTTGACCTAAGCGGATTTGAAGCTTGTTGTAGTCAAAAGAAATTCAAGTATAGCACTCCTGGCACAGCTATCACAAAGCACATTCCTTGTCCTTTCACAGCAGTATCTGCCTTCCCCTGCCAGGACACACATCCCTGCCCATCCTGTATTGCAGCGATGTGCATCAAGGCATTGATTCTATATCAGTGATTCTCAACTTTCCTAATACTGTGACCCTTTAATACAGTTCCTCATGTTGTGGTGACCCCCCAACCATAAAATTATTTTCACTGCTACTTCAAAACTGTAATTCTGCTATTGTTATGAATCATACATAAATATCTGTGTTTTCTGATGGTCCTAGGTGACCCCTGTGAAGGGGTTGCAACCCACTTAACTATATGACCACAAATATTTGTTCATTACTGAGACCTGTAAAGAATAGTCATTCAAGCAGTGGTTTTCATAGGAATGTAAGGACAGCCCTATGCCTGGACCAGAGCTTATAGTTCACCCCCTTCCAGGACAATTTCTATGTGGAATTGGCACAGACATGGAGAAGAAGTAGGAGCTCTTCAGCCCTAGCAAAGCACACATTGGCTACAAATACATGTGCATGGAATATAGAGAGACTTGAATCAGTCACCATTGGCCTCTTCATAGTCTGAGTTTCTACCCAGTCATCTCATCCTAAAAGCAAGACCTTAGGAAGTCAGAAAGATCAGGTTCCAAAAGTGTGGTGTCTATTTAGGCTTGATCAGACGTTAGGTCACAGTAAAGGTGCTTTAAGACATGTGGGCCATTGACATCATATCTTGGAGAACAAAGCTGCTGTGAAAAAGGAGGAATGTAGCCACAGTGACCTCTGTCCCATTGTCACCTAGCACAAAGACTCTGTCCTTTCTCTGATGCTCCTTGTCTTTTGGGTTAGGACACACCTACACCTTCCTGGTAAGACTACCAGGTCTCAGACTTGGGGACATGGATCTCTGAATCTAGGCTTAGAAATCTACAGAAATGCTCATAAACTTACAAAATTCTCTAAAAATGACAACATGGGGGGTCAGTATGAATGCCTAAGAATGATCTAGTGGAGAGAAGTTCATCCACCAGGTCCACAGAACTGGGATGTCACTGTTTTCCAGTGAGATTCTGCAGCCACCTCTGTGTCTTGGTGTCCTTACATGTAGACTGGACAATGTGTATATATGAATATATAGGCATGCACCAACATCTAGGCAGATGTATATAGACTCAATATGATATGTGACACATTCTAGAAAGGCCTGTGAAAGCAGCTTCTTTTCATCCAAAATAAGACATGTCAAGCCATCAGAGGGGTTTTGCTTTCTATCTAATGTGAGGCAGAAGCCCCAAAGTAGTGATGTCATTTCAGGGAAAATAGAAAACCAATTTCCTGTCTTATGGGTGAGTTTTCTATGGGGAAACTCACTTTCTCAGTGTTAGATCATATAGCTCATGAGGGAGTTTTCCCCCACCTTCCTATAAGTCAGACATAAGGAATATACAAAACAGATTACCCTGGAACCACACAAATCTGATGCCAGTCACAAAACACTAGAAGACCCATGGAAGTCAAAGTAAAATGACCTTCCCTTCCTAGGAGACACTTCAGGGCTTAGATCCTTGTTTCTGTTGTGAATGGGTTAAGAACAGCAAAGAGAGAAAAGTCAAGCCAATGGGTAGGACTAAGGTGTGGGGGTTCTCTCTGAGTTGATATTATAAACTACAAGAGAAAAGAACACTAAACTGATGAGAGCAGGAAATTGTATCAACAGGTAGAGCCTAAGAATAATCAGTCAGAGGAAAGAAGATGGAGGGGGTGGGGGCTTGAAAGCTGGCTCAGTAGTGAAGACACTTGCCACTCTTGTAGAGGACCAGTTTCGTCCTCGGCACCAGATCAGACAGCCCACAAAGCATCAGTAACTCCAGTTCCAGGGGATCTGACGCCCTCTCCCGGCCTCTGCAGATACTGCATGCACATGGTACACAGGCATACGTGCACATAAAACACCCTCACATATAAAATTAAAATTTTCTTCCATTGCTATTTTTTTAAAGTCAGCTAACACCAGGGAAACAAGAACAAAGCAAAACTGTATGTTGGAGGTAAGAAGGGAAATAGAAGCGAAAGTGTGAGTTGATTTTGAAAAGGCACCCTTAAGTGATTGACGCATACATGGCATTGTTAGCACTGCGTGCCAAGGGCTCAATCGTGGTGCAGAAGAGAGACTTCAATTTAAAGCTCTGCCTTCTACTTTATGAGACAAATAACTGGGTTGTGAGCCAGTCGCAATGAACAAGGCAGTTCAGAAATCCCCTTCCTTCAGGAAATGATTGACTTCTCTGGGTCTCCAGAATAAAATTAATTTCTAGAATTGCAGAAAGTAAGTGCATAACAATCACATTTTGAAGAGGCAATCCACGGATGCCTGTAGAGGACCACTCTGTCTTCTCAGAAGCAGAAATGACATGGTCTTCATTGACAGAACAAGCAAAGGACCAGAGCTGTCAGTTCCACACCATTCTCATAATTTGGGGATTGTTTACATAATTTTGCATAGATTATAATGACGTGGGCTCTCTTGTTAAGAGGTCCTAGAATAATAAAGTAAATTAAAAACAGCCTTGAATAATACCCAGAATAGACCAGAAAATGTGGTTTCAAGTCAGGCTTTTGATTAAAAAAAATAAGAAAGACATCTATCCAGGTTGGTTCACTCTCACAAACACATGTACATACCACACACAATTAATTACAGAAGAAAAGCTGGAGGTCACTTCCAATTTCAGAGACTGAGGGCTGGATCTCTTCCACTCACAGCCAGGTAGACACTCTCCCTTCACACAGGGTGGTGACAACTCGGATCTGTGTTCTCAGTCACCTAGTGTTCTCAGATTGTTGCCCTGTTATCCCACCAGCTCACAGCCTGTCAGAACTCCTTCATTAAACCATTGTCAATAAGCCTAGAAGAAAGTGGCTCTTGTCACATGGAGTCAGCTACACTGGTGTCTCCTATAGGGCTGCATGGGACAGCATTCCTGCAAGATGACAGGAAATATGTGTACTCAATTTTTAAAAAATGTTGAAAAATACTTCTCAAAAAGAATTATATATATGTATATGTACACATACATACATATACATATATGCATACATACACATACATATACACATACGTACATACATACATACATACATACATACATACATACATACATACATACACACAGTTTTACCATGCTGGTGTGTTCCATGACACACAGAACAGGGTGCGTGTTACTTTACAAACACTGACAATTAGTATCACAGTTGAGCAGAGTAACCCACAGTGAGAGGATTATCAGGTGCCACACCAGCTGAGGGACATTTGACCATTGATGGCTACCAAAAAAGGGAGAGTCACCTTATTTTGTGGGTGTGGCCACTCATAGTTTGTTCATGCCCCAGGGGATAACTCCACTCCCACGTGTTCATGGGCAACACTAACTGGACTCACAGGGTATTGAAGGAGAAGGGCATGAGGTTGGGAAGTGGGGTAGCATGACAGTAGGTGAGATGGAGGGGGATGGGTAAAGGGGATTTGATCGAAATACATTAACTATGCATATAAAATTTTAAAAAATTAAACCAAGTAATCCCAGAAACCAAACAAACCATGTATTGTGGCAGTCTATAGGCAAGACATCATTTAAGAGTTGGAGAACGCACTGAGTTCCCTAACACTGAGACCAGGTTGACCTGAGCACTTCCTGACTGTGTGATACAGTACTGGGTAATATCTGGGAGATGCCATCTCAATTTCCAGGATGTAACTAGGGAACCATTTAAAGTTACATTTGGATTTCTTGGAATAAAAATCCCAGGACATGCATTCAAACTTAAAGCTAATGTTTGCTTCATTCCTGTTTGCCCATCCATCTCTTTGAGATCTCACACACCATGGAGAAGCCACTTAGCACAATCTGGAAATGCAGAGGCCTCTCCAGCCCACCCCACACTGGCGCTCCACCTCACCCAGCCTACACACATGATTTCATCTCCCCTTTGAGAGAAACCTCTGCTCATTCTTGTTGGAATCCACCCATCCATGTTCACTCCCACTAACTCTCTCACCGCCTCTCCACCCTCTCTCCCACAGCCCAGCAGCAGCTGGAAGCAGATGCCTGTGTTTAATGTCTCTTCAGTGGTTTTCTGACATTGTGACAAAGTACCAGAGAAAATTAGTTTTAAAAGAAGAAAGGTTTAGTAGGGCTGAAGGGTTCAGAGATTTTCCCTCTGTGGCTGCCACACTCCTTGGATTGTGCTGAGGCAGAGTATTACAGTATGGAGCAAGCCACTTGCTTCCAAGAGGCCAGGAAGCAGAAAGTCAAACTGGTGGCTCCCAAAATACCAGTTACCCCGTATAGAACACACCCCAGTGACCTCACTTCTCTCAGCAGACCCTACCCTATAGAAGTTATAGGCCTCTGGGGATTCTAGTCCTAAAACATAACGCTATTATTTGCATTTCTTTATTCTTATTTTCAGTCCATCAATGTGGTCTATCCCAAGGGCAACCTCCTTGGGAAGTCCCCTGAACAAGCATTCCTAGCTCAGGGAAGCATGATAATAAAGTTTGATTTATATTACGAGTGGAGGGCATGGACTTCCAGGATGTTACTAGCCCTCCAGCCTACCTTGTGGTGGGTCTTTCTGTGCTCATAAAGAAGTTTGCTATTATGAGTCTGAAACCTGCCACCAAACTACAGCTTGGAGGCAATGCTGCTGTTCCCCAAGAAAGCTTGGGGCCTTATTCTTTTGTTTGTTTGTTGGTGTTTTGCATTGTTTCTCAGGACAGGATTTATCTGTGTAGTTTTGTAGACCAAGCTGGCCTCAAACTCACAGAGATCTGCCTGCTTCTGCCTCCCCAATGCTGGGATTAAAGGCATGTGCCACCACCACCCAGCTAGCCTTATTCTTAAGTATGTGCTGTTTCACAGAACTCTGTAGGCAGTACCAACCTAGCTCATTCCACAAGATGTGAACAAATTCTTCAGAATCTACTAAAGAAGGGTTTATGGACTGAGCTCTAGCAGCCCACAGAGTGGAGAAATTAAAGCCCTGAAACAAAGTCCCCAGCCACAAAGACTGTCAGAGCTCACTCCACCCAAGAGCAAATGGAACCATCAGCCACAATCCCTAGACAAAACAAGTGCCCCCCCCCCCCCCGTTCTGAGTAGATGCATCCTGCCCTTCCTTGACAGGAGACTGCTTCTGGCTGGGTAAGCTTGCTGTTTGCACCATAACACACTTCAGTAGAAGACCCATATATCAAACACATCCAAATACCACCACAGTCCCTGAAGAGCTAACAAAGGTATTTACAGAATGTCTATGCAAAGGACACTCAGGGTGACAATCTGAGTGAGTTTAGAGGGCGGGTGATTTATGCTGCATTTCAGTCTGCAGGAAGCAATCATTGCTGGATGAAATCATTTCTTGAAAGATAAAATCCAGTGTGTTTGACACTGTGGAAAGGAGATGTTCCCTGTGTCTCTCCATTCATCTGCCATTAGAGACAGTTCTAGCAACAGAATGATGGGATGACTGCAAAGAAATGACAGCCCACAGTGTCCAAGGAAGCCAGAGAAGGGGACAGGCCAACCATGAGGACACTGTCATCTCTACCTACCATAGACAAAATACTTTAAGTTCCTGTTTTGAGACAGGAAAACATATCGTTTACATTTTGCCTGGTGAGCTATATTCACAGCATGGACTCAAGGGAACTTGTTGGACTGAAACCTGCTAGTTATAGTCAGAACCCCTAGAACTGAACCAGGAACTTTACAAATGTACGCATTACCCCTTGCCCCTGAACCAAACACCCTTAGAGCAGGCTTTCAATAGTGACAACTCCAAGCTTCCACATTTATAGAAGGGAGGGTGGTGAAGCTATGTCTTCCTAGATGAAGATTAGGATTTACAAGGGTGTTCTCCTTCAGTCCTGTCATGAGTGATGCTGTGGCAGGCTTAGTTCATGGAAGCACACTCCACAATGCTCCCAGGGGTAGAATCTATAGGATCCCATTCCTGTTGTTAAGTGGCACGTGACCACATTACTAAGATCCTCATTGTCTGAAACATACACATGACTTTGTTCAGCAGACCTGGCTGTATTGGGCTAACAGTACAGGCTTACATAGCCATGCACTGTCAACAAACCCTGCCCAGAATTATAACTAGAGCAATGAATTGAATTAATATGGTGTGTGTGTGTGTGTGTGTGTGTGTGTGTGTGTGTATAGTATGCAGTGATGCTCTTAAGAATCTCAACAGTATAAGGCCAGTAACTGGAGTGGCCTCAGCTTTGCCAATACTGCTTTACAGAACCCTAAACAGACTAATTACTTCCCTGGGTCTCACTTCCTTAACCTAGAAAATGAAGACAATCATAATCTGTCTTATAAATTAGGGGCCGATTACTTAAAGTACTGCCCTTAAGGTATTTAGTGTAGTCCCAAGACATAATTCAGTACATCAAAGATATTATCATCATCAAGAATTAGGATGAGCAAGATTTTACAGTGTGTGTGTGGGTGAGAGAGAGAGAGAGAGAGAGAGAGAGAGAGAGAGAGAGAGAGAGAGAGAGAGAAGAGGGCTGGAGAGTGAGTGAGTGTCTATGCTGTATGTGTGTGATATATACTCACATGACATGCATGTGAAGGTTCATGTCCTTCATGTCCTGTATACTGAAGAGGACAAAAGAGGATGTCAGGCATCCTGCTTGGTTACTTTCCAACTTATTCCTTTGAGATAGTCACTCACCAGACCTGGAGATAGGCTTGTGGCCAACAAGTCTTTTGTCTCCCCCCAGTCTTCCCATAGCACTAAGTTTACAGCCATGTACAGCTTTCTTTATGGGTGCTGGGGATTTGAACTCAAGTCTTTGTGAAAATAAAGCAAGCTGTCTTTCCTACTGAGCCATCTCCCAGCCACAGGCTTTATACAGCACGTCTCATAAAGTCTGCCAGAGTGTTCAGTGAGCAGGCCCTGCCCTCTGCACCTCCCAGGAACCTAGAGGTGCTTTGATTCTCCACAAATACTCCCAACAAGCTACACGGTGGGTGGATGTTCAGCATCAACCTTAACTTGACTCCTTAGATCTAGTTCTGCTCAGAAATGTGCTTATTCTGCAGACAACGCAGCACTTACCAAGTGCCGGCTGCCACTTCTAAACACTTAGTATTTCTAATGCCTCGTGGGTTAGATCACCTCCTTCCTGAATGAGATAAGGAAACTGAGGCACAAGGATCAAGACCCATGCAGCACGGTGTGTTCAAATGGACAGTATGTGCAGAGTTATGATTCATTTCTAGGCAGATTCGCACAGAATCTGGGCTGCCAGGAATCTGGGCTGCCACTGCCAGCCTCACACCCTGCCTTCTCAGTCCAGGCATTTTTGAGTGTTACTGAGTCTCCTTACCACCCCAGATGCTTCAAGTGAAACTGTTGTCTTCTCTGAATCCCCCACTCCTCTTAGCATGTCCTAACCCACCATGTTTCTTCTTGTAGACTCTGCTCTAGATTACAGCCTAAGACATCCATCCACATTCTTGTAAATTCTCCCCACCCCACCCCCCACAGTGCCATCAGTTCCTCCCCCTGACCCATATTAATTGGTCTATTTCACTTGCAAGCATAGGGGACCAGGTGGTGTGTCCTAATTTGGTGCACGTGTGACTTCACCTACCCCACTAAGATATGATTGCCAGGAGATGATCTCCAGCTTTGTCTTGTTTTATTCTCACGATCATCCGCCTACCCTAACACGGCTCAGACATCTTACAAGGCACAATGATGTGTGGTGTCAGTTTGATCGCATCCCCCAGACACCCCATCCCCCACCCCTCCACAAAACTGATGACACAATTTTGTATGCTAGTCAAGATCGCCATCTGGTGGTTATTCCCTGAAATAGTTTACAAATACTGTGCTTGAGCCAGACTTCAAGAAGCGAGTGCAATCCTATCAGCAGAGTACCCTCTACATGAAGGAAACCACAGCTGTGTGAATGCACAACGCCCTGTCCTAAGACAGAAAAGTCATGGGTCAGGTAAAGGAGGTGTACAGCATGCGCTGATGACCCATTTCATGCCTGGCTATGCATGAGAAAGCAGACTATTCCTCTCTGCCTTTATTGGCCCACTGTAATTTAATGATGGTAGTAAACTGGTCCTTTGAACTATTTCCTCTCCTATCATCTGCAAATGAAGGTGTAAAATTAACCTCGCATTTCCCATTTAAACACTATGTCACAGAAATGTGGCCTGTCCTCAGCACTGAGACTTTCACTTAATAATTCAATTCTTGATGTGTGTGTGGGGGGGGGGGGGCAGCATTGTTGACAGATGTGGATACCTCTATTGAAACTTTTTAAATTAAATTAATTTACAAACCAATGGGATTTCATAAGCCTTCATCATACCTCCTTAGTTTTGGTTAACACCACCCCCATCTTCTACAAAACACTCTTTCCACCTTCTACTGTCACCCATGCTTGAAACTTAGGTAGTGGTATTCTCCACAAGTGAGTGGTAAAAGAGACTGCAGAGATGTCCACAACAAAGAAGACAAGCAATTGCCCTTCTCTTGGTTGCCCTTCATAGCTAGATAGTAAGTCCCTATTGCTGAACATTCCACACAGCTCCATTGAAGAGGTAGAGAACTGTTTTGAAAGCTATTATATTCCTGGTGGGTAGCCTTCATCATGGTGGAAGGCGCTGTGCGGGCTGCTAGGGGAGGAAAGGTCTTGATGGTCTAACCTAGAGCCAGAGCCTGCAAGCAACACCCACCTGCAAGGCAGATGTGCAAGGGTGATGAGACTGTTTATGGGATATGGTGGTTTGAATAAGAATGACCCCCATGGGCTCATATAGTTGAAGATGAATGCTTGGTCATCAGGAAGTGGCACTACTTTCAAGAGATTAATTGGCGGAGCCTATTTGGAAGAAGTGTGTCACAGGGGATAGGCTTTGAGGTTTCAAAATGCCCACTCTAATCTCCCTCCTCTCTCTCCTGCTACCTGTGGATATGGATGTAGAACTTTTAGCTTCCTCTCCAGCACCATATCTGCCTGACTTCTGGCATGCTTGCTGCCATGCTGATAATGAACTAAACCTCTAAAACTGTAAGCAAATGTTTTCCTTTTTAAGAGTTGTCTCTTCACAACAATAGAACATTAACTAAGACCAGAGGTAACGAACCAGTCACCTGATTAGATCCAAAGCCTGCTCACAGGACAAAATTCATAGCTAATACTATAAACATGGTCAAAACCCATGGCTAGAGAAGTTGTGGGCCCTGGAGGAGAATCTACTGATGATGATTTGACAAACGAGCATGTTGCCAAGCTCCCTGCTAAGTACTCAGGCTCTCATCTATAGATTTGGGCTGCTGATCTCAACTTTAGTCAGAGATAGTTCTTACTACAAACTTGGAACCAAGCAGTGTGCTGAGAATCAGTGACTGTGACTGCAAGTGCACGGCTATAGGGGAAATCTATCTCTCTCAACCTCCTGGACTCAGGGAATGTCACAAAGGAGGGATATGGAAGAGTGTTGGAGCTGGAGGATGGTGAGTGCTATGGAAAAGCTTCCTCCAGATATGACATGCATCACTCACAAACTCACGGCAGCTGTACACACCTGCACTGGCTTACGGCAGTCAAAGATTCCAGCATGGAGCCTGGGAAAGTCTCCCAAGCTCTATCAGTATGAAAGACAGACAGGAGTTTATTACACACTAGAGCTGTACACCCTCAAGAGGTTAGAGTAGCCAGTGTCCTGGAGGCCTTGGGAGATCTGAACACTCTGAAGACATGACAAATTGACAGAGTAGACAGAGGAGCCCTTGTAGACTTGGACACTCTCAAGGGGTGGGAATTAAAATGTTGCTGGGATGGATAAGTTTCCTAAAGAGCTTACCTGGTGATTGACAGGTTTATGTAGTTGGCTTTGAGGATGGGCAATGGTGTGGCCTCATTCTTTATAAGAAAACCTCCATATGGTGATCTGATAAATTTGGGGCCTGGGGGTACTGGCTTTAGCTATTTCTCTGCTAAAGACATTCTGGATAGTTCTGCATGTCACATCTCTTCTCAAGAGCAGATAAAGACTCAATCCCATTCATCTGACCGGTAATTTAAGTCCTGCAGCTCTGGTTCTTGACTTTGGAGGTATTCATTCCAAGAGAGGATTCTAGCCCTAAGAGCCTCTCACGGTATTGATGTGTGACTAGCTACCAGACATCAAAGTTAGACCAAGGAGGTGTGACACAGAACACCATGTTAGCAGAAAGAATAAAGTTGTTTTCTGTTTAAGGCTACCCAACCCAATTCATTAGTAAGCCATATTGACTGTTTTAGTCCAAATAGAATGCCCATTCTGAAGGATAAGCTAGCAAGGAGCATAACCACATAGAACCTCAGATAGGAATAGAGATGTGGTTTATGAAGGGAGGAAAAGAAAGCTCATCCACTGTAACTGTATGCACTAGCAGAAAATTAGATAATGTGTGAATGTTATAGAGCAGGAGACAAAGCTCCAACACTCAATGAAAAAGAAAACTATCAGAGTGAAATACTGACATTACACAGCCCTGAGAAACAGGAGCTACACAAAGCAGACCCGGTATTCCTGGAAAATTGTCAGTGACATGAAGAGTGGGCTGGCAGAAAATCATGCAAGACACTGGTGTTTAAAAAAAACAGATCAAAAATAAACATAATTCAAGAAAATTAAATATATAGAAGAGAGCAGATAATAGACTACTGTGTGAATGACTGCTCTTTCAAGAAGAGAGAAATTTTACAACAGAAAATAGTATCCAGCTCTGAGTGGAGAGTGATTCAGAATGAAGGCCGGAGGCTGCTTATCTGATGGCTCAATGGTTTTTCAATTTTCCAGTGAAATGTCCTAAAGATTATCACAAATATTATATTCAGCATAGCATCTACCAAGGCCCTGGAAAGAGAATGCAGTGGCTAAGAGAGCTGATTGTTTTCACAGAGGACTTGGAGTTTGGTTCCACACACCCACATTGTACAGGACCGGCTGCTCTTGCAGGGGACCTGGGTTCGATTCCCAGCACCCACATGGCTGCTCACAACCACCTGTAACTCTAGCTTCAGAGTGTTCAGTGTCCCTTTGTGACCTCTATGAAACAACCACACACATGTGGCACACAAACAGAGATAGACACATACACGTGAATAAAAAATAAACCAATTTTGACTAAAAGCACCTCATTCATCATAAGAGGAGTAACAAGTGGTAACTGCAACACAAAGGCAGGCTAGCATTAGTTCCTGGCTTCTCAGCGTTGAGATGCGCCTTCCAATAGTCAATTTAGTTTGGACAGGGAACTATGGATTTGTAAAGCATGACAACTGCCAAACAGAGAATGCACATTGCTGTAATTGTTCTGTACTTCTCCCCAAACTCCCAATCCATCCCACAGACTACTCCATAGCAACTCAAAAGGACTCAAAAGGAAGCAACTCAAAAGGAAAATTTCCCCAATGCAAACCCTGATATTCCCCCTGAAAAGTATGTCCTGTTTTTTGTTTGTTTGTTTGTTTTCAAATTCTTAAGCACTTTTCACAGAAGCATGAAGCATGAGGACCTGTGTGCAGCTCCCTAAAACCCACACAAAGCTGGACAGAGTAGCACACATGACTAACCAGCACTTCTGTGGTGAGATGGAAAAGAGACTACAGGATCCTGTTTTGTTCAGGCCAGTTAGCTTAGGTTATTCAGCAGCCAATGAGAGACTCTGTAACAAACAAGGTGGAAAGCAAGGACCAATATAAGAAATTGTCCTATGACTTCCATATATGCACTGTAGAATGCACCTATATGCAGAGAGAGAGAGAGAGAGAGAGAGAGAGAGAGAGAGAGAGAGAGAGAGAGAGAGAGAGAGAGAGAGAGAGAGAGAGAGAATTGGCAGTTTGGGGCAGGGGCGGGGGTGACTATTAGCTAAGCAATGGGAACAGCCAGGGCTGCCCCAGGCAAAGGCTGACAGAGTCTGTGACTGAAACCCTTGAGGCTCTTGCAAGCACTGCAGCTGGACTTGGGTTTGAGCCAGGTCTGGAAGAGTCCACTAAGCAACAAAGTGTGCCTTCTGGGAATCCTGGCCCCAAAGTGTCTGCATTTTCCCTGGGGAATTATTTTAACCTACTCTCACCTAGATCTGGTATTGGAAAGGATAACATCTATCTGGTCAATGACAACTCAAGCACAGGAAGGATGCCATCTCTACTTGGTGGCATTTTCTGAGGTCATGAAGAAACAAACACACACTATTGGGTAATGTGTCCAAAACATAGGTTCTTTGATGGGAGTTCTCTGATTAAATTACACTTTAGGAGCTGAAGATTTGGCTCAGCACTCTAGAGCTCTTGCTGCAGAGGACCTGAATTTGGTTCTCAGCATTACATCTCCACTGAGTCACAAGCTGCACCTGTAACTCCAAATCTAGGAATGGAACACTGATGGGAGATGTTATTCTGTACATATGTTTCTCATACTGGTTAATAAAGCACTGTGGCCAATAGAAATCTAGATAGGCGGGGCTAGGAGACTAGGAGGAACCAGTGGCAGCCGGCGGGGAAACCTGCTGTAACATAATGGTGTCAGAACTGGGTTTAAGAACTTTCGCTTAAAACTTAACAAAAGTTTAAAAAATAGTTTTTAGAAACAAGGGAACAGAGACTAGCAAGACTTCTTGGTAGCAGCATTTTCTCATTTGGATTTGTTTTGATGTAGACAGAGAGTTGCGCGGCTCCTTTAAGGGAGGTTTCCAATTAGCATAAGCGGCAAAAAAGCCGCCTTGCTTTTAAAGAGCTCTGCTAACAATTCATTGGTGTGTACAAGAGCTGCAATGAAGGTTTACACTGTGTTTTAAAAAATACGCTGGCTTGGGAGAGAAAAAGGAAGGGGATACAATGGTTTAAAAAAGAAAACAGAAAGTAGAATGAATGGGTATAATGGGACATGCCATTAATCCCAGCACTGGGCAGACAGAGGCAAGCAGATCTCTGTGATTTCAAAGTAAACCTGGTATGCAATGAATTCCAGGACAGATAAAAGTTACACAGAGAAACCCTGTCTTTGGATACTATATGCGCTTCTGTTGTCTTTAAATTATTTGCTTGCTGAGAAAATAACAACTATTGATAAAAGAAATGCTGCTGGATTAATTCAATTTATATATTTTAAAAATGCTTTGACTCAAAAATTCAAGCCTAAGGACAAGTTACTGGGGAAAAGGATTTCTATTTTTGTTTCCACAGAAAATGAAAAGCTATGGATTCTTTCTAGACTTATATGGTTTGATCAAGCAAGACCCCCTGAAGCAATGTCTACAGCCAAGATTTCTGCATCTTCTTTGGACCCCCATGACAGCGCCCTCTACCAGCAGGAAGTAGTTTGGAAAGAACGACGCCCAAATTCCCAAATATTGTTTATAAATGTTTGTTTTCATTTAAATGGACTTGGTTATAAATGGCTATAACCACACACAATCTTTTTAAAGGAAAAAAGGGAATTATGGTATAGATATGAATACTTTGCTTTGGAATGGATTTTCTTTTATTGATACAATTTAAGGTCAATTTTGTAATATGTATATTTCTCCTCTTGTTTAGGTATTGTGTTTATATAGCTCATTGGAAAATGTAATGTATAATTTAGTACAGATTATAGAGAGTTACCTATGATAGTTAAAACTTAGAGTTAAGTTAGTTTGGATTTCAAGATATGCAGAGATGTATTTGAGATGAATAGGCATTCTTCAAACCTTTCAAAGACCTACAGAATATGGCATTTAAAATGATTTAGGGATTTTCTTGACAGTGAGGCACAACTGCTCCTGGTAACACTACCTATGTAAGAAAAGAAGATGGACATCGAAGAAACGTGTTATGAAGTTTGCTTCTAATATGGCAAGACTAGCCATTTGGGCAAAGTACTGCTCTTCTGGACTCTTTGACTTTATGTTGTAGAAACTGGACATGCAGGACCCACAAAAAGGTGACTGCTGATTCAAGATGGATATTGCTACAGGATTCCTGCTTCATGGAAGAGGCTGCCAGACAGCCAGACAGTCTACAGGACACAGAGAAAAGTTTCCTGCCTTGTTAAGGAGTCTGGACACACACTATGGCCTATGGGCTGAAGATGCAACATTACAGAAGAACTTCGGGTGACTGACCAGGCAATGAGTTGTCTCTGTCATTTCTAGAGTTTATATATTATCCTTCTGTGGTCTTTGATGGAGTTGAAGACAGGTAGTTATGGTTATAGTTTCCCTTAGTTAGGATTAAAGATAAGTTACATATAGGACTTTAGACTCACAAAGATAGGATAGATGATATTTTCTTTAAGTCTTACAAAATGTTAATGGACTAAATATTGTTAACTGTGATTCTTATTTGATAACTGTTGTATGTTATATTTTGCTATGTTAAGGTTAAACCCCTTCTTTTACTTTAGACAGAAAAGAGGAGATGATGGGAGATGTTATTCTGTATATATGTTTCTCATACTGGTTAATAAAGCACTGTGGCCAATAGAAAACTAGATAGGCGGGGCTAGGAGACTAGGAGGAGGAAAGAGGAAGTAGAAGGCAGAGTCGAGTTGTAGCCTGGGAGGAAGGAGGACGCCCGCCGCTGGTCCCTGATAAGACGACCACGTGGAAATACTTAGATAAGTAGAAATGGGTTAATAATTAAGACAGAGCTAGCCCATAAACAATAATGGCAACTGGACCACAGGATTGTATCAAATACAGAGTCTCTGAGTGTTATTTGGGGCACACGTGGTTGCAGGACAATGGCGGCAGGACCAGGAGGCCGGCAGGAACAACATGCTATAACAGAACACCACTTAGTGGACTCTGTGGGTACTGCACTCATATCTGCACAGACACCCACCCCCAACATACACACATACACATAGAGAGGCACATGTACACATACATGATTAAAACAAAAACAAGATTTTAAAGTAAATAAGTAAATGTAAGTGAATTCATGAAACACACAAGCAAACAAACACATTTGAGGAAAAAGGAATTCCATCAGATTTAGACCTTGGGAAACTTCAAATACTGGACATATCAGATGGATGGCACATGTTGATTTTATAAACCACTATTTCAAAACTAAGGCATTGCATAAAAATGGGGACACCCCCCCCACACACACACATACACATTATAAAGAAGATTCTATGAGTCCCATAGGAAGGGAACAACAAAGAGAGGATGTGAGGTATCGTGATTCAAGTGTGCTTTATTCTAGGTCTTGACATGGGGGATGGGTCACAGACATTTGATTATGTTTACATGCCTCAGTACATATTAAGTATCACAACCCAGTTCTGTTTTAAATGTTACATGGGGTGTAATTTACAAATCTTCTAAGGCATTTCTTGTTCCTTTAGGCACTGGGAGTCAGGCAATTGTTAGACACAATGATCTTTATCAATAAAAAGTGGAGAGTCAGCTATCAGGGTAAGAGCCTGAATTATCAGAGAAGCAAGGAGCAGCCACCAGTTGCCTCCTACTTCTATTATTCCTCTGTCCAAAACACCCAAGATCCTCTCTTAGCCCCGCCTTACTACTTCCTGTCTCTTATTTGTCTACAGTCCTCCAAACCTGCTGGGTTAATTTTGGCCAACTAGTGGCTCGCTCTGCCCTCTGACTCCAAGCAAGTTGCATTTGTCAAAACACAATCAAAATACTTCACAACAACACAGACTCAGCCTCATGAGTGTAATAACCAGTTGCCTGTCCATGCCTACTCTTTTTCTTAGCTAAGCCTGACCTAGTTGGGGCAGCCTGACTTTGGGTTATGAATGGAGGCTGCCTTGTTCTTCCCATCACTTTATTTCCTGCTTTTATTTTCCAGACTGAAAGGTGAGTTCTGCAGGCTTCTGCTCCTGCTTGGTACCCAGGAAACTGACTGCCAGGTCCTTCATGAAGGACCCTAGAAGAACACTCAAGTGTCCAAGAAAAGACCTAAATATGTTGACAGGTTAGCTAATGTCCAAGAAAACCACCTGCTGGGTAACCCCCGTGCCCATGAGCCCTTATCTCGCAGTAAGATCTTTCACTACTTTTAAGAGCATTTATCTCCAATAGAAGATAGCTAAAGGTGCTAAGAACCAGCACAAAGGCCTTCAGGATGACCAAGCCCCTAAACAAGAGATGCAGTTCTGGGAAAGCCAAGACTATGTAGCAAGAGGATGCTTAGACAAAATCCCACCAATATCTCCAAATAGTCTCAAGGCAACCACAAAATATCTTCTTACCCATAAAATAAGCAAAGGATGCTGTCAGAGGGAATACTCCTCAAAACTAGAAACATTAGAGAAGCTGAAATCTCAGGAAAGTTCATGAAAATTACAAAAAAGAAGAGAATGTTTCTTTTTTTAAAAAAAAAAAAAGTATACATCTAGGCATTCCAAGTTTAAAAAAACGCAATTATGGAAAAATACAAGTAATTTCAGAGAAGGAAAGCACTGCATTTACTTCTGAGAATGTATTGGGATCAGAGAGAATGCAGTTACAGATGAAGAGGACCCATGAAATTCTGAGAAAAACAGTAAAAAGCATACTCATTCCAGGAAAACCATATATAATGGCATTTAGGATACCCTTGCAGAGGGATGAGGAAAGCACTATGAGGCTTTTACAATTAATACACTGCAAACTCAACGTTTAACTCACTCCATGTCAGCCCATAAATCCATTCCTCTCTGTGCAGAATGTCTTTGTAAAAAAGCCCAAACACAGAGAAGTTCAAATATTGATATTTGCTTCATTTTCTCATCTCTCCTTCATCAGGAAACCCTATTGTTTCTGTTCCCACAATACTCCCTATTTATCCCCTGCCTCCATCTCCCTCCATTCAGTCCTACCTCCTCTCACACAGACCAACACAGCAGCTTCCTACCTGATCTCCTACCTACTCTCTGGTCTTCTCCATCTGGATATCTATTTCAATGTAGATAAAATCCTGTCACCTACACCATCATGATGGCTTCCCAAGCTGAGATCCACAGTCAATACTTTTTCCCCTAAGTTTCTCCTTGTCTGGAATTCAGACACAGTGGGAAAAAAAAGCATAGTTAATATAGACGTGAACAAGAGACCCTCTTAGGACAGGTTTTAAAGCAATGTAATTCTAAGCAACTGATTCTAGGTTCTCAGAGAAACCACTGAGAAAGTTTGAGTAACCAAAAAAGGATTCCATAGTCTACAGTGTGAACATTGGACAGAGGGAGGGAGGCCACACTGGGGACAAGAAGCCTTTGGGGAAAGTGTCACAACTCTTAGACAGTGACCTGAGTTAATGTGGGAGGGGGGCTCATACTGGATTCAAGAGAACTCTTCAGGTCATGGTGGCATAAGGGGGATTCAGAAAGCTTTGGAATTTATAGACTGGGATTTACAGAATTTAGTGGGTACCCTGGTGGGATCCTGGGGTGAAACAAGATGCTGAGTCTTCCTGTGCACTGGGCTGACTTCCTTATGACATTCTAATGGGGCAGGTCTCTTCGGTTCGTCCCAACATAAAACCAGTTGCTCACTGTTCTAATGTCTACTATGCGAAACACCCTGACCTAAAAGCAACTTTGGAAAGAGAAGATGTATTTGCCTTATAATTCCTTGCAGTCCATCAGGGTGAGGAAGTCAAGGCAGGTGGACAGGGAAAGAGGGGAAACAGGGCAGGGTCTTCATTATGGTGGCCCTAGGAGGCAGGAATGGGGCAGAATGATAGTGCTAAGCAGGTTCATGATGGGCCATTTTGAAGAAAATCTGTGGACTCTAGGTGCTAGGGTTTGTCCCCAATACCTAGCACCTTACCTTAGAATGGTTAGTGACGACAAAAGATGGTCCCTAGTATGAATATTTCTTAAAGGTTATCATTCACTGGACCCAAAATAAAACGTTTTACCCTTTTTCCACTGGATGTCTTCCAATGTGGAAACATTTCAAGGCTTTACTGTAGAAGTGGAGGCAGAGGTGACTGCAATTGCTGATGGTGTATATGTGTCATGGGGAGGGATGTTACATGGTAAAGAATTTTAATCCAACCATAACGATTCAAGTTCTTACAAAACTAATATGCTCTTAGCATATGGATCAGTTACTTTTCTCATTGTTGCAACAAAATGCCTGACAAAAGTAACCCAAGGAAAGACAGGTTTATTCTGAATCAGTCTGAGAGCTCAGTCCTTCATGGTGAGGAAGGCTCTAGCTATATGAGGCAGGAGCATTAGGTAGCTGGTTGTGTTGCCTTCATATTCAGAAACAGAGTGAGGTAAAATCTGGTACTTGGCTCGTTTCTTCTTTCTTTCGTCTTCTCCTCTTCCTCTTCCTCCTTCTACTTCTTTTTTCTTCTTCCTTTCCTTCTTCCTTTTCTTTTTATTCTTTTCTTCTCCTCCTCCTCTCCTTCCTCTTCCTCATCTTCTCCTTCCTTCTCCTTCTCCTTCTTTATTCTTCTTCGTCTTTCTTTTCAGTCCAGAATTGAAGCCCATGGGGATAATATTGTTCATGTTTGAGGCCAATCTTTTCACCTGTCTGCAGTTGCCTTCAGGGACATATGCAGAGCTGTGCATCTTAGATGATTCAACATCTTACAAAGTTGTCAATTAATATTAAATATCACAGATCTACCCCTTATCAACTTGACACCCAAACATATCACTTTACATTTAATGTTTTACCTGTGCACGTGTGCATGCAAATGTGTGTATCTCATGTACAGGCACACAAATGCATGTGAGGGAGCACAGTTTGCCCTCCTGATCATTCCACTTCATTTACTGTGTCTCTCACTGAACCCAGAGCTTCCTAATTTATCTCTTCAGTCAGGTTTCCATGAGTATCACAGCCTTTGTCTCTTAAACACTGGGCTTACAGGCTGGATGCCACATTAAATTGGTACTGGAGTCCTCCTCACATTTGTGACGTGTATGTTTATCCACTGAATCATATGACAAAACCTGGGGCCCTTGGCCTGGGATCCCAAAAGAAATGGAATGAACTAAACCAAAGCCTGAGTATAGAATCAGATTTAACCTAAGCTGAGCTTTTATTATATAGCTGAAGAACAGAGAAAAAAATGCAAGCTCCAAGATCTGGATGGCAGGGAAGTGATTCTAACCCTGAGGAATCTGGAAGACTTCTGGTACTTTCTGAGAAAATGGTACTTAAACTGAGCAGAAGGATGATATTCCAGAGTTTCTGGTCATGCCACAAAAGGCACTGAGCTGGCTGAACCTTTTGTTCTATTGTGTATTAATAAAAAGGAATTTTTTATTTTTATTTTTATTTATTTTACATATCAATCCCAGTTCCCTCTCCCTCCCTTCCTTCCTTCCTCCCTCCCTCTTTCCCTCTCTACCCCTCTCACATGCATCCCGACCACCCTCCCCTCCCATACCCTCTCACTCCACATGTAGGGTGATGCCATCCAGAAAGGATCATCTAAATCTGTCAAGTCATTTGAAGTAGGGATGAGGACTTCTTTCTTGTCTCTAGGTTAAGGGACTATCTCTTCATGGGGCATGTGCCCACAAGGTCCTTTTGTGCACCAGGAATACATCCTGGTTCCACTGTCTGAGGTCCCTTAGACTGCTCAGGCCTTCTAGCTGAGACCCATGTTCAGGGGGTCTGAGTCAGTCCCATGCTGGATTCCCACCTATCAGTCTGGGGACCGGTGAGCTCCTCCTTGTTCAGGTAAGCTGTCTCTATGTGTTTCTGTGGCCTGGTCTTGTACACCCGCTCTGCATCTGGATTCTAGTTCAGCTCAGTGTTTAGTTGTGGGTGTTTGCTTCTTTTTCCAACAGGTACTAGATGAGGACTCCATGATGGTGGATAAGTTAGTTGTTGATCTCATTATCAGGGAAGGGCATTTATGGTAGCCTTTCCACTGTTGCTCAAATTGTTAGTTGGAGTCATTCTTGTAGGTCTCTAGACATTTCTCTAGGTTCAGTTTTCTCTTCAAACCTATAATGGCTCCCTCTTTTATGGTACCCTACCCTCTCTCTCTCTCTCTCTCTCTCTCTCTCTCTCTCTCTCTCTCTCTCTCTCTCTCTCTCTCTCGTCTTCTATTCCTCCCCTGACTCGATCACTCAATCTTCCTAGTGCTTTTCTCTTCTCCCCTTCTCTTTCTCCTACTTCCCTCTCAACTCACCGCTCCCCCCACTCCCCTTGTGCTCTGGAGAACTTGTCCCTTCCCCCTTCTGTGAGTAACCTTATATGAATCTATATAAAGGAATTTTTTAATGTTTGTTTCATCCTAGGTTAAGTTCTAAATTTTGCATGTGATTAATTCTCCTTTCCTTTTTAGAGTCAATCCCAGGTTGTGTCTAGAAGGGTAAGATGAGCCTAGGACAGCCTGTGCTGGGAAGCAATGGGCTTGAGCACACGGGAGCCAGCTGGAAGGGCCCCTGTGGGTCAAGCTTGGGACAACTTGAGATTTAACAACAGAGTAATGACATGAGTGTATTACATTACTTTGAAGAAAGACTCCAGGACTCAGCTCCAAAGAAATGACTAAGGTAAACAGAGTGGGCAAAAAGAAATCCCTTTATAGAAGATTGACAATTTCAGAAAATGGGAAAATTGGCATTTCCCACCTCCAGGCCAAGCCAAAGTGCACATGGTGTTTTTGGAAAACTGAGGGTTTGAATATATTTGGGGCAAAACATTATTCATAGTCTCAAAGTTTGTCCCTTTGATAACTTAGCGTATTCAGAGTCCCAAGGGTTCAGTAGGGATGGAACGGTGATCAGTGGTGTGTGTGTGTGTGTGTGTGTGTGTGTGTGTGTGTGTGTGTGTAAAAATGTTATAATGAAGTACATAATTATGCATATTTAATATATATAATCAATAATTAATTAAGATATATTCATCAGAAGGAGGGGTTGAATTTTAATGAACACTTGCTCTTTTCTTCCTGAGATGATCATATGGCTTTTATTCCTTTGATTTGGTAATATGGTAGACTATATTAGTAGATTTCTAATATTTAAGAAAAGAGGCTTGGGGACTGGAACTACATCTTGGTGGTCAAGAGAACATACTACATTGCAGAGGACCTGAGTTTAGTTCCCTGCAACCATACTGGCCAGCACACAAGCACATATAATTCTAGCTCCAGCAGAACTGATACTCTTTTTGTGGCCTCTGAGAACACCTGCACACATGTGATATACACAGAGAGAAACACTAACACATCTATACTGCTCAGCTCACACACATAAATAGAAATAAATATGTTTCAAGTCCCAGAAACCATCAGTTTGACCTTATCTAATTAGTTAAGCCTCAGCTTAGCTAATAACACTTATGTAACTAGTCATTGCAGTGTAGTATGCTGGTCATAGCCCTGTCTCTGTGGTGTTCTTCTCAAAGTGTTTGACTTCAACCTAATTATGATAAGAACAGCAGACCAATGTAGAATTCTACAAATTCACCGACTCTTAAAAATGTGGACATCACAAAACATAATACAAGCAATGTTAGCAGTACTATTCTAGACTATCACTGCATTACTGTTCTAGATTAAGAACCTCTGATATCATAGCTCACTCTTGATTGGTTCTTGATTAAAAATACTAGCAGGGACAGTGAGATGTCTTAAAAGGTAAAGACTTCTGCTGCCAAGCTTGACAACCTGAGGCCGCTCTTCAGGATACACACACACACACACACACACACACACACACACACACACACACACACAGCAGAAGGAAAGAGCTCAACCCTGCAACACCTAAATAAATATAAAAAATGGAGGAGAACCAAAAGTGTGAAAGGATGCATGGGATAATGGAAAACATTGACTACAATGGTACCAGACATTACTGTAGTTCTCTAATACTGAGGGAAATGCTCCCAGCCTGGAGATGTGGCTTTAGTGATAGAACATGAGCTCAACTTGTGTAAGTGGGCCCAATCCTCATTAGCACAAAAAGGTCTTTATTTTTGGAGATGAAAGCAGACGAATTCCTTAATGAAGGTTATGATGGCACAGCTTTGAAACAAGAACATGTGGAAAACTTAGTAGGACATCTTGTCTACAGCAAGCTCTTCTTTCAACTTTTCTATAGGCTCAGAAATTAAAGATAAAAGGTAAGGAAAGTGAGCTTTTAAACATGAAAGCTCTCAGCATTTGGGAAAGAGGTTAGGAAAGAAGAGTGAAGGAGGTAAGAAAGGAAGAAGGAAATGTCACTCAGGGGGCCTTTATTAGAGTCAGCGCCCCCAGAACTTCACAGTGACTTGAGGGAAGAGACTCGTTTCCAACATCTCTCATCTAGAAATGGAAAGTCAAAGACACAAACCTCAGCCGACATAGCTGGAAAGGGGCAGGGATGTGGTTCAACATAGGGTCACATTCCTCTTCCATCCTAAGTCTAAACTGTCATTTGCAGGTGGAGGAGCAATCAACAAGCTTCTCTTCCTTGGTGACTTAAGGTAGGTTCCCATTACTCATGTCCAGTGGCTCAAAGTCAGCTATGATTCTGATGTGTTTTGCCTCTTCAGGAACACACACACACACACACACACACACACACACACACACACACACACACAATTAAATCTTTTAAAAAAGACAAAGATCATGGGAATGTCCAACCAATGAATAGTCCAACCTGAGACCCAGGCCAACATCTGACACTGCCTAGAGTGTCAGGACCCAGATGCTAGATAGTCCAAGACCTAGGATTGAACCAAATATTGGGGGGAAATATCAATATAATGATGCCTAGTGATATTCTTCTATACTCACAGGTCAGTGAATACCCCTATTGTCATCAGAGAGCTATCATTCAGTAACTGATGGAAACAGATAAATAGACCAACAATGAATCATTGGGCCAAGCACAGGGAGTCCTGCTGAAGAGAGGGAGTTAGAACTGTAGGAGCTAGAAGGGTCAAGGACATTACAAGAAAATCTGCAGAATCAACTAGCCTGGGCTCATGGGAGCTCACAGAGTCTGGACCAAGAACCAGGGAACCTACATGGAACTGATCTAGATCCTCTACATATATGTGACAGTTGACAGTTGTGTAGCTTGGCTTCTTGTGGGATGCCTAACAATGGGAGCATGGGCTGACTCTAACTCTTTGGCTGGATTTTGGGAACCTAGTCCTTATACTGGATTGCTTTGTCCACCCTTAATGCATGGAAAGTGGTTAGTCTTACTGCAACTTGATATACCATGTTTTGTTGATATCCATAGGAGGTTTGCCCTTTTCTGAACAGAAATGGGAGGCAGAGTGGGTTGGGGAGAGAGGAAGTGGGGGAAAGGAGAGGAGGAAAGGGAAATTGTAGTCTATATGTAAAATAAATAATTTATAAAAAATTAAAAGAATAAATTTTTTTTGATTTTACCCTAAGACTCTGGGATATCTCGTCTCTGGTATATATTATGGCCTCCAGTTTAGTGTTTTCTATGGGACTCCTGAGTGTGTGAACTAGTGCCTTCTCTTGCTGCTCTTCTCCTTCTGTTGGTTTGCCTTGTCTAACTTAGATGTGACCCATTTCGTTTTATCTTATTACATTTCATTTTGTTACATGTTGTTATCTCTTATAAGTCTGTTCTTTTCTACTACAGACAGAAAATGAGTAGATCCAGATGAGAGGGATGGTAGGGAGATTCTTGGAGGTGTGGGAGGAGGAGCTGTTAATCAGGATATATTGTATGAGAAAAGAATCTATTTTTAATAAAGGGGGAAATGTTATATATGATAAAATAAATAGAGAGAGAAAGGAATGAAGAAAAGAAGGAATGAAAGAAGGAAGGAAGGAAGGAAGGAAGAAAGAAAGAAAGAAAGGAAGGGAATAAGTCAGCAATTAGCTAATGAATGGTAACATGATAAAAGTCCAGAAAAGCCGTAGAGACCCCATGATATCATTTCATAGGCATGTATAAGAAATGGCCCCAAACAGCAGCCAAACAGCTGTCTGTGAACCCTAATATCAGAATAAGAGGTACAGTCCACAAAGTGTGGTAAACAGCTTGAGACATTTCCATGATGAGTCAGAAAACTAAAATGTGTGGCTTCCTTTTTTTCTCTTCTTTTCTTTCTTTCCATTCTTTCTTTCTCGTGTGTGTGTGTGTGTGTGTGTGTGTGTGTGTGTGTGTGTGTGTGTGTAGCATGCATATGTGTGTGGTGATGTATGTGTGATGGTGATGAATGTGTGTGTGTGTGTGGTGCCTGCATATGTATGTGAAAAATGCATGTGTGTGTGGTGCCTGCATGTATGTATAGATCATGCATATGTGTGGTAATGCATGTGTGTGTGTGTGTGTGTGTGTGTGTGTGTAGTAATGCATGTGTGTGCATGTGCACTCATCTATTGGTGAGGCTAATATCTGATATTATGTATGACTTTCTAACTTTAAGCTCTCTCCCTCATCAAGCAAGCTAATGAAAATCTTCCTCTCTCCACCTCCTCAGAGCCAGGTTTACAGACCAGCACTATACCTCACTTTTGCTTGGGCCCTAAGAATCCTAAGAATCCTAACTCAAGTCCTCACCTTTGCACAGCAAGATTCTGAGCTGCCTCCTCCTCAGATCTCAGATTTCCTTTTGTTTTTATGAGAGTTATGAGAAACCTTGTTCTGTCTTACCACATGGCATGACAGCCTGGACTTTAGATGTGGCTGTGGTTAGCCTAGGTTCATATCATCTCACCTATGCAGCACTGTATTTCCCTGGGCTGCAGGCACTCACGCTCTCCTGAGGGCTAACACGTCACAACTTCCACAAAGGCTTTTAGTCCTGTCTAGGCTGTTAACCAACTCAGAATTCATATGGGCCATTGCTCAGAGCTGAGTCAGATTTCTGTTGTATATGTTGTGTATCCACGCCACTCACGTTCCCTTTCCTCTTAGGTTTCATTAAACCCAGTTTGCAGATGAAGTTAATCCAAGATCCACTAGATGGTGCTATTTCCACTTTTCTTATACTTCAAGGCTTGTGGTCCTCTTCCACACTCTTGGCGCATGAACTGCATTCAGAGCACACAGGGTTGCAGCCTCAAGCTCTGCAGATTTCAGGGCAACCTCTCTGGAAAGTCAGTGCTGCCTGTGCATGTTCGAGGCTATAATCAACACGTATACAGACCCCTATAATAAGAGACAGCCCCATCATAATTGTTATTTAAAAAAAAAAGAAGAAGAAGAAGCGCTTCGAGAGAAAAAGACACCATGTGATAGAGGTCACATGAGGGAATTGTGAGGGGAAAGGGAAAGTGGGGAGGGCAGAGGGGTGGAGACTGTCCTTTGGGGACAAGAGCAGCAGAAGAGAAAAGAGAGGTAGGGGGGATACAGAAGGACAGGCAGAGAAGCAGAGGTGAGGTGGGGCCCTTTTAAAAGGGAAGGCAGTGTGCACAGGAGGTGCTCTTAGAGGCTGCAGCAGAGGACATACCCTATCAGAACCCCAAGGGCAGGCCAGAACAGATGCCTGAATACTAACAGTAACTCCAATTGGGCTGGAGACATCTTGATGGTGAATAGTGGTCTTGCAGAGGACCCTGGGTTGGGATCCCAGCACCCATATCCGGTGGCTCACAATTACCTGAAACTCCAGCTCTGGGAGATCCACCCCTTCTTGCCTCCAAGAGCACCTACACTAAGATGCACATACCCAAACATAATTAAATTAAACAAAACTTTTAATTTTTAATATAAAAACAGTTAAATAGAACTTCAATTGGGGAAGGGAAACTAAGCTATATTACTACTTATTACTCTTTATATCTCTAATTTTCATTCTCAAAGACTTGTCAGGGAATCCCAAAGACAACCATAGCTGTTCTCCCCCAACAGCTTCACACATCAGGAGAGTAGAAAACCAACAGTGCCAAGAGGCCCATGGGAAGGTTTCCTGTCATATGAGAAGTTGGGCTTAAACTCCCGGGCACTATAAAGAAAGGGGCATGGTCTGGCTCTGATTCTGCATTGATTAGTGCTGTGTTACTGTCACAAAACACCTGAGGCAATTAACTTCTCAAAGTTTCATCTAAAGGTTTAAGTACAAATTCAGATCCCATCAGTCTGGGTCTTGGGTAAGGGTTGGTACACCATGGCAGGAACACCACAAGGAAGGAGAGAGACAATGTTCTATCATTCCTTCAAGGTCACCACCAGGGATGACCTTCACGTGTAATCATTTCTTCAAAACCCACAGCATCTTCCAACAGGGAGATGCCAGGTACCAAATTCTTAAGGCATGGACCTTTAGGGAACAGGCAATACCTTCATTATAGCTGCCGCTTTCTGTGAGAGTACAGAAAGTTGATCCTACATGGACCATGCCTTCATCCTGGGTAAAATAGTAAAGACAGGGCTGCCTGATGGAATGGGTTTTAAGAGTTAACAACACAAACAATACTCAAAACAGTGCCTGGGATCGAACTCAGGTTGTCATGTTTCACTGTAAGTATGCTACAAACAAGGTTATCTTCTTAGCCCTAATAATAATAATTATTATTATATATTGGCAGTGTTGGGGGTAAAACCAAGGTCTTGTGCACACTAATATAATACTTTTTATAACACACACACACACACACACACACACACACACACAGGTGTGTTGAAGAGGCCTCATGTAATTCAGACTGAACTCAAATTATCTAACTGAGGCTGACCTTGACCCGGCATTATCAACCTCCTAAGTGCTCCTAAGACATGCATCACCCCAGCTATATTTTGCTATTAATGACAACTGGCCTAGCAGCTGGTGAAGCAGTTCTTGGCTCATCAGTTCTCCATCATCCAACATCTCACTTGATCCCAACAAACCCTACAAGATAAACACTGCGTACCTATCGATAGACTGGAGTTCACATGAGTCACCTGGCCACACAGCTTTGGGGGACAGAATGTAAACTCCAACACAGGCTCTCTGACTACACAGCCAGGATTTAAATCTATAGATTGTGACTGAACTGTGGGTAGCAGTCCCATGAGGCAGAAAAGACAAATGGTTTGACCTCCACCAACATGTTGCTAGGTGATGCCTGATGCCTACTGCCAAGAGTGCCCTGCTTTGGTAACTCTTCTACTCCGTGTTCAGACCAATGCATTTGAAAAGTGCTTTCATTACAACCTTCTTTTGTCTTTCAACCATAAGAACCTGAAACTGTTTCCATATTGGAACTTGGCATTTTAGGACAAACTGCATCCATGCTCCAAAGCCATGGTCACTCATATTTGACTCTGTAAAAAAAAGTATTTCTTCTTGCCTTTGAGGGGAAATCTTTGCTGTTGAGAAAGTCGAGTGTAGATAACCACAGTTGCTCTGTCTTGTTATGGTTCTGTTCCTGTCAGGACTGAAAGGAAGAGATCTCCATGCCTGATATCAGTCTCAGTCCTTCTACTGGACTCCTCCTCCTCCTCCTCCTCCTCCTCCTCCTCCTCCTCCTCCTCCTCCTCCTCCTCCTCTTCCTCCTCCTCCTCCTCCTCCTCCTCTTTCTATTCTTCTGTGTCTGTCCATTCCTTGTGTTTTCTACTAATCCCCAGAGTTGTAGCTTGCAAATGCTTAAAACTCTGAGACATACGCTGGCAGCTCATCTTCATAATGAGAAGGATAAAGGAAAGTAGGTAGGGAGGGATTCTGGGAAATCTATCAAAGGTGGCACTCAGCATGCAGAAACACACATTTCCATTGTTTGCAGCATTTCTCTTGAGAAGAGAGACTGTCCTCTCCATCCTTCCTCCTAAAAAACCATCCTTTGAGGTTTGAAGCTTGTGGGCTTACAAGGCAGAGACTGAGTGTGAATGCCACATCCATCCCTCCCTAAGCTGATTCCTAGTATGTAGCTCCACTCTAGATCCAATTAGTTGCTCAGAACAACCTTCTTGAGCTGCAACTCTGCTGGGTGAGCCAGACAGGTCAGGGGCAATCTAGACCCATGTATCAATTGTCATCTTTGCAAGGGAAGGTGATGAAAATGTGCACAGTGTATAAAGAAGCAAGACGGGATTGGCCAAGGGTTATGAACAGTGATTGGAAACCACACCACAAGTTGTTAGAGTGAGTTGGTAGTTTTACTCAAAACCATTTTTGTTGGTAGAAGAAAGTGACATCAGTGACTGTGAAAGTTAGTGTCAAATGGCAACCTAATACAATCTGGAATTGCATAAGAGAGAAACTCTGTGAGGGACTGTCTAGATCAGGTTGGCCTGAGGGTGTGTCTATGGGGATTTCCTTTGCTGCCTTAACTGTGGCAAAACCCAGCCAGAAAGTGGGCAGCATCACTCCTTAGCTTCAAGCCCTAGACTGCTCAAGAGTAGAGAATGTGAGCTGAGCAATAGCATGTATGTACTCATTTCTCTCCGCTCTTGACTATGGGTATGATGTGATCAGCTACATCAAGTTCCTGCTGCCTTGGCGTCCCCACAATGATGGGATGTGACCTGATATGGAAAGCTATAATAAACCCTTCCTTCTTTAAGTTGCTTTTCTCCCTCAAAGGTATTTCATAGCAGCAACAAAGACAAAACTAGAATAATAAACCCTTATTCTGACCTCATATTTGATTGACAAGGACAGTTCTAGCAGGTAAGTGATATGCAAACAGCCAACAGCACAGTCACGTGTGGCTGCAGAAGATGCTAGTTCTCCTACTCTAATTTTCATTGACAGGACCCATTCAAGACCATGTGAGTGTTCTATAAGCAAGCAGAGGAGCAAAGCACAGTCTCCAATCAAAAGGCTGCAGATTAGACAACATCGTGTCTTCTTACTCAGGAAGCAATTAAATTTTTCAATGTGCTACTGTGTGTGGAGAGTCTCTAAAATGTTTCTCTGTTGAGTCTGCGCCCCATTTACCTGTCTATTGAACACTCCTTGAATTCTTGCAGAGCATCTTATTAAAGCACTAATCCATGAGAAGTCATGTGTCTCCTACTGATGGATTGACCAAATATGCCAGTCTTTAACCCTCTGTCATATCAGGAAGATGTACAGGAATCCAGTCACACAGCAGTAGTGGGACCTGTGACAGCAATGGCAGAGAAGGCTTTTCATGGTTACATGGCATGTAACCATGCCATGGTTCTCTTTCTGCTGTCATCTCCCTTCTCAAAGCCACTGTCTTCCCTTGATTTTATCCATAACTTGTTTTCTTGATTCTTTTGTTTTTTTTTTTGAAGTGTGTGTGTGTGTGTGTGTGTGTGTGTGTGTGTGTGTGTGTGTGTGTGCTTGTCCACAGGTATGTGGGTTGGAGCACATGCACTGTAAGCATGGGTACAAGTGGATGGAGGGTCCAGGTTGTAAGGATTCATTACCCATCATCCTCCATCTCTCTTCCTCCTTATCCATTGAGACAGGGCCTCTCTCTATCAAACCTGGAGTTCACCAATATGACTTGTCTCACTAGCCCACAGGATCTAGTAGAACCTCCTGTCTCTGACTTCTGAGGATGGAATTCTAGATAGGTGTCCATGCCCACCCAGCACTTACTGGCTTCTTGAGATTTGAACTCTGGACCTCATGCTTGGGGGATAAGATCTTTAAATTCTGGGCCATCTCTCCAGCCCACTTTTGGTTTTGAGTCATGTTGTGCAATTATCAGCCAGTACGTACTTTCCAAGAGTCAGCTAGGACATGTGACTCTCCATTAAACCACTGCCCACAGTCTTCATCAGAATGATGATGCGTGGGCATAGACCCTTGCTGTCCTTACAGTACCTTTACCTGCCCCCTTCTGTTTATCCTATGCCACATGATTTTTTTCTTCCAAACAATTAGTCTATTCTGTCACAAGGAACTCTGAGCTTTGCATCTCAATCTGTACCACTTTGTGCCCACAGTATATGACTGACTTCTCATTTTCCTTCAGGTTCTCTGTTCCGGTGTAATCTTGGAATTTATTCTTCGTGATCCAATTTCTACTATAACTTTTTTCAAATTCAATAGTACCTGAAATTACTTTTTGATCATTTGCCATTTTTATATCCTATAAAGGTCTTGATTTTATTATTTATCATTGGAATCGTGTGTCCTGGGACAATTGACAGCACACAGTAGATATTCAATAAATGCTTACTGAATAAGTAGATGAATGCAGTGATGAATTTTTGCCTTCCATGATCCTCAGAATCTGGGCACCTTGCCTGAGCTACCTGTGGCTTCTGAAGCTTACACGAAAAACAAGTGTGTGTGCTGACATAAAGGGCTATTTTAGTAATCACTTACTGTGTACACTAATATATTAGGTTATTTTAATAATCATCTATTGTGTGTGTAAACATGCAGGGCTATTATAACAATCATTTATTGGGTGTGAAACAATTAAGTTCTAGCAAATGAAGTTCTGCTAAATCCCAAAGTATTTCTCATCTCAACAATGATAGTGCTAATTATTTTTATGATAATTCATTTCAAAAGTTACCACAAACTGTTACTTTATATATAAATCAAGAAGCGTATGACTGACAGGACACACTGCTTCTTTTCAGCAGGTAAGGTTCTTTCTGGAAAGTCACGTCTTGGCCTTCAGCCTCAAGTGCCTTTATTTGTAAACTGAACTAGATGCATCTATGATCCGGAACTGCCCTCCACACTCTGATCACCTGAGGCAGAGGCTTGTGACCAAAGCAGGACTGCAAATGAAATCCAGTGACTGCCACTCCTGAGAGCTCACTGTGTGTCTCTGATCTCCTGGGAACAATGTCCCAGTCACACCAGGTACACAGCATAAGCCAAGGGGCATGTAGGCTAACATGGGGTGCACTTCTTCCTTGGTTTTAGGAATTGCTAGGCACCCACACTGGCAGTTTTGACTGAAGAGAGTTTTTGTCACTGATAAGGCACAGTGACACACAAAAAGTAAACGTGCAAGGGAATAAGGATGTAGGTGCTGATGAGGGACCAAGAAGCAGTCAGACAGGAGTCCAAGCATCAGGGCTGTGGGTGGGGGAGTATAAGTAAGGATGCCCAGGAGTACTTGAAGGAGATAGTAATGAGTAAAAATAAATAGAAAAATGGAAGGAGGGAGACACAGAGGTATGGGGAGAAGAGTATTCTTAGCAGAGGGGCGTGGGAGTAGTAAAGTCCATGAGACAGAACCCAGGTCTGTATGTTCAGGGAACAAAGAGCCTCCATGGGAACTATGGTGAGGAGGGGAGGGAAGAAGAGGAGGGAGGAGAGAGATGGTGAACCTGCCTTCTGCTCTGTAGAGTGAGGCATTGGAAAACACAAGTAGGAACTATTCACAGAATAGCTTTGTTGTGGCCTAAGTATGTGTGTGTGCTGTGTGTTGTGTGTGTAGATACATGCAGCCATGTGTATGTATATATGTTTGTGTATGTATAAGTGTGTACACATATATATTTATATGTATATTAGTATATGTTTGTGGGGGGAATGTGTTTATATATTTGTATGTGTATGTATGCATATGTCTATGTATACACGTGTGTATATGTTAGTGTTTGTGGGTATGTGCTATGAATGTATATGTGTGTATGCATATATCTATGTATATGTATGTGTATATTTGTGTATGTGTATATGCTGTCATGTCTATATGGTGTGTTTGTGTTAGTGGCTAATGGCTAAGTATGATCAGTGTGTGTGTGTGTGTGTGTGTGTTTATGTGTTCATATGCGTGTATGTCTGTGTACATGTGTATGCAAAAGCCAGAGGTCAACTTCAGATGCCACTGGTCAAGTAACACCCACTTTGGTTTTTGTTTTTAAGGTTTTTTGTTGTTGTTGTTGTTTGAGGTAGGTCTCTGCTTGGTCTAGAATTCACAAATTAGGCAGGATGGCCTCAGAGGCCCAGGTGTTTGTACCTTCCTGCACTGGAACTACAAGCTTTGCCACCACACCCAGCCTTTTAAAAAACGGGTCTTAGAGACTGATAACAGATCATCATGCTTGCACAGCAGGCATTATGCTGACCGGGACACTTCCTCAGCCCTGACATATATAGTCTCATTGAAGTGACAGAAGTGTCCTGACGCTGACTCATGGTGATGCAGACGCACAGCCCAGTACCTACACCAAGAGAATAAAACTTTGATATCAGTTGAGTGTTATTTATGAGTAATAGGAATAAAAACAGGTGTCAGGGAATATGTAGCCTATGGCTCTGTAGCTATGACCAGCAAACAGGCAGAGCTGGGGTAGCCTGAAATAGCAATTGCAATGTAAAGACAGGTTCCCAAATCAGACAGGACTCAGGCCAAAGTCAGTCCTGGTGAGGAAATACAACTCCACTTGAATAGGGCTGTGTGCAGAGGTGTTGCCAAAACCCTTAAACTTTGAGCATTCTTGATGATGGGTTCACAGAAGTGACACTTTTCCTCCTTACTTGAAGGCCTTGAAGGAATCTTTATGCAGCAGGAGTTGGATAAGACAATATTGGCCTTCCCTGGCTCAGGCTTCACTACCTTCTGAATATCAGGCCAATAGCTGGAGTGAGTCAGCCATCATGAACACTGGAATGGGAAAATGAAGGATGTGCTCAGATACAGGAAGGATGCTATGCCAACATCACTGTAAACGGAGGCTACACATATGGTCAGGGCCCTAGAGTGTGCTGGAGAAAGAATCCTAGTTCAAATATGAGAGGGGGTCTTGCTGGCATGAGATGAGACATTCTTCTTAAGCAATAATTAAGTTCCCGAAAAATGCCCCTGGGGCATGTATTCTCATGAAGCTTAGAGAAACAGCCAGCATTAAATGAAGTAACTGTATCAAAGTTAGATGTCAGACTTAGAAAACTAGATCATTGAGTCAAGGGGCTTAGACTTTCTAGTACTGGTACAGGGATTAGAAAGCCAGCCTACTTACAGGTATAGTCCTCATAAAGACTCAGAGGAAGGTCTGTTGGTGAAGAATGAGCCACCAACATCATGCACAGATCATGGGTGGCTTCTGTGGCTGAAGCTGTCAGTGGCAAAAACACTGGCATGACTGGGTTTTCTAGAAGCAGTGAGCGACAAGAGGTTAGCCTCATCTGGTCACCAGGTGGCAGCACATGACTGTGGAAAATAGAGCTGGCCTAATTACCCAATCAGCTGAGAGCTCAGGTACTTCACCAGGCCAGTGTTCTAGCTGCAGTAGTAACACATGATATCTGAGCAGCAATGTAATTGAGTATCCCAGTGGGAAATCACACTTTTTCCCAATTCCCAGATGTGAGCCTTCTCAGGCTCCCAGAAATCCCCATCAGCATCTTCTTATATGCCAAAAGCTGGGTAAAGATTATTCATTTCCCCCCAGAGCTGGAGGGCACAGATGAATTGATGCAGATATCCAGAGACCCGGAGCTATTGTGGCTCCCACATTTGGAGTGAATGTTTAAGGATGAATTTTAGTTTTATCTCAGATTTCTCCCCTAATGTCTCCCCTAGTTCTACAGACCAACAGGTGGTCCTGTCCTGGGCTCCCAATGTATTAATAGAAAGGACATGATCAGCCATAGTCAGAAGCTACCCATAGACTCCTCAGCTCTGTGCGGGGAGACTCAGCACAACAAGGAAGGCCACTGCTCCTTGCACATACAGAAAAGTACTTAGCTAATACCAGACTCCAGCAGAGGGCAATGCAGAGCTATGCTGCTCTCCTCTCCAGAGCAGGGAGCTCCGTCTTCATCACAGAATCCACCAGATGGAATGGACATCAAGGGAGGGGCCAGAGAGGCCAGATAGCGTGGAGAGTAGCACAATAAGGCACTAGCTTGAAGTAGTTACGGAGGTCCCAGGAGGGAATAATATAATTTTTTTAACCTTTGTGTTCTACATGAAACAGATAATACAAATGTAAACATTTTAAACTTTGAGGGTAGCCACATTGGCTCTAGTCACACTGCAAAGCCATTTTGTTCTGTAAATAAACAAACTGGGGCATCATTATCTCTGTGAATGAAAAAGCATACTAAAAATGCCAGAGCCAAACACTCCATAAGCTGCTTGCTAGAGGTGAAGTCAGAGACCTGACACTTCCTATTCCTGTCCTATGGCCAATAAGGTCTGTCCCCTTGACTTCTGTTCTTTAGTCTGTCTTGCTTCATGTGACAGTCAGCCATTGTCTCTAGAGCCATCTCTCCTCTCTCCCTTGCAGTAGTAGGGGATCCCTGGTTTTGTGACCACACAGGATGAGGTGACATTCCTTACCTTCTTTTTAGCTAGGGGCATCTGCACAAGATTAGAAACGAAGTGCAAACTTCCACATGTGTCTGTGGAGACAACAGATCTATTTCCATACATGCAATGTGCTTTCACTCTGCAGGCTAGAAGTGAGCGCTATGACATCCCTGGGAGCCTGTGCCAAGGCCTCAGAACACTGTTCTCAGAGGCTCAACCCTGCCTCTAACTCCACAGGCAGCAAAAAAGATGCTTTTCTGTTACCTGAACCACAATGCTGGTGACATCTGCCCCTAAAGAAGACATTCTGCCCAATCCCAGATGACAGTGAAATACAAATCTCACTATTCTTTGTGTGTGTGTGTGTGTGTGTGTGTGTGTGTGTGTGTGTGTGTGTGTGTGGTGTACATGTATGCATGTGTTCATGTGGGAACCTTTGCATGTATGTGGAGGTAGGAGGTTCATGCCAAGTGCCTCCCTCAATTGTTCTACACTTTATGTAGTTGAGGAAGTCTCTCACTTGAACCCAAGGCTCACCAATTTCACTAGGTTAGCTAAACCAGCTTGCTTTGGAGAGCCTCTTTCTCTAACTTCCCCAGGCCTAGGACTACAGGCATTTATAGCTTATATAAATGCTGGGGACCTGAACTCCAGCACTCTCACAAATGCCTTCCCACATTGAGCTCAGGACCTCGTTTTAAACTTCATTTAGAGTGTGATGCCTCTGTGAAGACAACATTGGAAAGGAACAGGGATGTGCAATTGTTGGAAGAGTATCAGTAGACATGGCAGGGGGAGTTCTCTCCATAGTTCTCGAAGAGCCTGAGGTATAAAACTAATCACATTTGTACCCACATACAAGAGAGGCGGAATAAAGGGGAACAGGTTTGCAGGGCTGCAGATAGGAACAAGATTTAATACCACAGAAGGAAGAGATTTCTCACCATTAACCCACAGAGACTAGGGAATATTCTGAGATATAATGAGTTTCTTGCCTTGAGAGGGCAGTCGTGAGTTTCCTGAGCTGAGGGTACACAGCAAAACTATATGCAAGATAGTCTGATTCTCTTTCCTCACGATACCCATGTTTCTTACCATCTACAAACCAAGTGGAGTTATTTTCATATTTATTTAGTGTGGTTACAAACAGAAGGAGAAAATATTCAGGACAATCTCCCAGGAGAGTTCTAGCTGACCCTATTTGACACGGTATTGACAAAAGTTTATTTACTATCTGGGAAAGAGGATAGGTCCACCTAACAGCCCTGTAGATCTGTGATTCGGAAATACTCATTTCCCTGAACCTGACACTTAGTGAAAAGTGATGGCAAACACAGAAATCTAGCCTTAGCCAGTCCCCACTCCACACAAGCCACATGCCTCATGGGTAACCTCTGCTCATTCGGCACTTGCCCCTCCACACTTGCAGGGCAGGTCAGAACTCTCTGGCATCCTCCTTGGATGTAGTCTCTAAAGTTCAGCCTAGCCTGTCTCCCTAGGAAGATTCACTCAGTCCAAGCTGTGGAGAGAGGGGTGGGGCCTCTAAAAAGCCAATGCAATCTGACAGAGAGGAATGACTAGCACCTGAAGGGTGAGGGGACCATGGCACCTACTCACACCTAGATCATTCCTTTCCACCTTCCAGGCTCAGATTCCTTAAACTAAAAAACCTCGATTTAAGATGAGTTGAACAACTTGTACAAGCCTAAAGCTACTGAAGTCTCAGTGTAGAAGTCAGTACTTACCTGGGGAAATCTGAATGCAGGCATTGCATAGACAGAGGATGTACAGTCTTTTAAGCAGAAATAATAATTTCCACTAGAGCAACAGAGCTATCAATGCATGTATCAGGGTCCTTCTTGGTGTAAGTTATTTATTTGTTTAAAATGATGGCTTTGGCGTGACTTCTGCTTTATATATAGACTGAGTCTTATTCCCCACACCCCTTCACTCTCCTATCCACCTCCCTCTCTCTAAAACCTCTTTCCCCAAACAGCTCCCTTATATTTTTTTATGTATTTTTAAAACCTAGAGTCCCCTCCTGAAAGAAAACATGCAATGTTTTGTCTTTTTTGAGAACCGCTTATTTTAACACAATCATCTCATTTCCATCCCTTTTCCTGAATGTGATCCAATTCCACACCTCTTCATAACCAAGGATTCTCTATTGTTTATTGCCTTCACCACTTTTCTAGATACTGTGACAAAAAGCAACTTAAAGGGAAGGGTTTATTTTAGCTTACAGTTCAAAGTTGAGACAGACAATCATGAAGAAACACACAGTATCAAAAGCCTAAGACAGTTGATCACATGTTCATTGAATCCACAGTGTTGCACAGAGGGCTTTGAATCCCCCAAGCTCGGGTATCATTCTCCTTTTAACTCAGTCTGGGATGCCAGCCCACACAATAATATGCCCACATTTAGTGTGGGTCTCCCATCTCTATTAACCTGGCCCAGAAACTCACTCCCAGACATATTCAGAGCTTTGTCTCCTTGGTAATTCTAGATCCTGTCAAGTTGTCAATTTATACAAACCATCATAAGTCAGCACCTTGCCAATTTGAAAGGCAGACACGTTACTTTAAATCCATAATCTTTCACCCCTTAGCCACATAGGCTCATTGGTCTGTAAGTGGACTCCTATTAAGGCTGTTGAGTTCTACCTGTTCTATTTGACATGTGAACAGGAGGCAATTCACAAGCAGCCAAGAGATGATCCCTGTTGGGTACTCAGAGTGGTGATTATACCTCAACTGATTGTTACTTCTACCATGCCTTATGCACTCAGGTAGGCTCTGTGAAGCCACTTCCTAGGCATTACACTGCTCCCTCACAAATGGTCACCAGTGGGTTTTGATTTGGGTTTTAAAAAAATAGATATGGAAATAAATTAAAATGCTTACTATTTGCCTGGCGTTTTCGCCAGTGGCCTCTTATTTGAGGAAAGAGTATCTGATTACAGTGTGTTCAACTGTGTTAACAGAACACTTCATGTTACATAGCGAAAGGGGGGATATATCAGATAAATGTCATACTCCCAAAGGTCTTTAGAGACACCACTGTTGATGCAAAGCTTGGACCTTCTCCCCTAATTATGTGATCCCTATTTTGACAGATTAAGGGACCATGTCACTACTTTTACTATTTTATGTCCTCTTGTCCTGTTTTTGTGTTAAGCCATGTCTACTGTGTGTGTGTGGAAGACATTCAACCCCAGTAAGATGCTATAAATTGTATCACTATCTTTGTTCATCACAGTCAAAGTATCTTGAGACTTAAGGTCCTGGAATTTTAGAACTTTGTAGGATAAGCAGATGATGATTCTATTCTCCTTCTCCCTTCCTCTTCTCCTCCCCCTCCTCCTCTTCTTTCTCTTCCTCCTCCTCCCCTTCTCCCACCACATATCCCTCCTCCCTTTCCCTCCTATCCATCTTCCTTTTCCTCCTCCACTTCCTTCTCTCCCCCTCCCCCCTTGTCCTTCTCTCCCTTTTCCTCCTCATTTCCTCTTCCTCCTTCATTCTTTGTTTTCTCGTGGATAGAACTCAGCACAAGCAAGATCAATTAGACCTAGTTGTAAGATCTAAGACAATGTTGATGGGTCTCTGCAGTTGACACTGTCAGCATAACACCCAGACAGGGTGCCAAGGAAGCTAGGATTCAGGACACATTTTCTACCAATGCAATCATGGTTTATGAGAGCCATGCTGTGTCACAGAGCTGTGGTTTTAGATAAGCCAGTACAGACACATTTCCGTCTTGGGAATGCAAGCAATTATAACCACAATACCAAAAGATGCCTTTCAAACCAGCAACATTGTTGGTATAATTATTTAGTAAACAAAAGGAACTCTTCAAAGTCCCAGGCTTTCATAACTGGATATTATTAAATATGAATCCCAAAAGGACAAGTTCATAGAAGAACAAACAAAGTGTTCTATTAAAAATAGTAATTTGCTGACAGATTCAGCACACAAATGATGCACAGTCTGGAAGCCAATCTGCCTTTGTTGTTAGCAAGATCTTCAGTGAAAAGTTTAGAAATATTTCTTTCATAACTTTGAAAATATTAAAACAGCATATCCATTTCTTTTATTACTCCAAAATAAAAGTGGTTCTATCCAAATTGTTTTTAATTCCTGTAAAGTTATACTCAGGATTCCACAAGACTGTCACTGAGCAAAGCCTTCTCCTGGGTCCTCTCTTCCCCAAGGAAAGGCATAGGAAGTCAAAGAAGTTTATTAGCAAAACAAAGCAGATACCCCAAGGAGAAGCCAGAGCAGGCTGCCCAGAGGAGGGGCAGACAACACAGTGGGCTGTGCAAAGTGGATTTTTATGACCAAGGTGGTAGCATACTCTTGAGGCTAAGATAAGCCTTTCCCTTCCCATATCATGGTGGAGTACATCTCCCTCTTAGGGTTACTTCTTCTCACAATCATTTAGAACAGCACACAAGGAAAGTGGGTCAAAATCACGATGCAAATGATACAATGACGCCAAGATCTTTGAGGTTATAGACCCTTCTTTATTAGTGGTTACATAGGACTTGGGAAAGTGCCCAAGTGCGTGAGTCCCCGATACAGCAAGCAGAACTCAACTTTGACCTCAAGAATGCTTAATCACAAAGCAGCATTTGACTCTAAGAAGACACAGCTTCCAGGCAAAATTTGCAGTTTCCTCCGTTCCCTCATGTCTTGCCATATTTCTTGCCTAACCAGGACACACAGCTACAAATATGAGGATACAGGGCTGGGGAGAAGGCTTAGTGTGTAAAAGTACTTGTCTCAAACTCTCTCACACACATATTTGAATATATGTAATGCACGCACGCACACACACACATTCCTACACATGAATAAATATGAATGAATACACACAATAAAAACTGCTGCTGCAGTTTTCTTTAATTACTTTATATATAACTTCTGGACTAAGTGGTTTCACTCTACTTGAGGAATATGGACTCATAATGTGATAAAGGCTGTAGTAGGGGAGGGCTGTCTCTTTCTTAGTAAGTCCTTACGACTAAGGAATGAGGCAGATGCTGTGTCTTAGGTTTCCATTGCTGTGATAAAGACCACGACAAAAAGCAACTCAAGGAGGGAAGAGTTAGTTTCATCTCACAACTCTCAGGTCACACTGTTTCTGAGGGAAGTCAGGGCAGGGCCCTGGAGGCAAAGTGCTGAAGCGGGGCCCATGGAGGGGCAATGCTTACTGCTTACTGGCTTGCTCTGTATGACTTGTTCAGCCTGCAAGGATGAAGGTTTTAGGATGTATTTCTTATACATCCTAAAACCACCAGCCCAGGGATGTCACCACCCAGAGTGACAATTGGCAATCAAGAAAATGCCTTACAGCAGTGGTTCTCAACCTTCATAATGCTGCAACCCTTTGATACAGTTCCTCCCTCATGTTGTGGTAACCCCAACCATAAAATTATTTTCATTGCTACTTCATAACCCAAAAGGGGTCTCAACCTACAAGTTGAGAATCACTGTTCTACCTGACTTGCCTATAGGCCAAGCCTACAGAGGCATTTTCTCAACTGAGGTTCCTTCTTTCTAGGAAGGAAACTTGACACATGACTCCTGCGTGTGTCAAGTTGACATAAAAACTAGCCAGTGTACCCCGCCAATGAGTTCAACATTCTTGCTATGTATGTTGGTGGAGGAATCAAGGCTGTTAAGCTAAGGAAGGGAGCTTGTTGTTATGAGTAACAGCTGATCTTATTGGTTATATTATCCCACAGAAGTTCTCTCCCACCTGAATTAAATGGAATGTGATATCTTTGGGTCTAGTCTGGAAGGGACGGGCTAGTATTTTCATTGTAGAACCACTTGAATTTGAATGTTGATTTCTGAAAGAGATAAACTGGATTGATTTAACAATTGCTACTTTAGTCTATTTACTCCTGTGTTTTCTGCCTAAGATCCATGAACATCTCAGGTACTGAAAACAGAAAACTTTGCCAAGATATCCATACCCTGTTAGATGGACCCATAAAGTCTTACCCAAAGGGACATGAGCATAAAAGACTAAATGTCCCAATGTCTAAACCACTCTCATGTCCAGTAAAGGCAGAAGAGCCATTTATGGCATTATTATGATGAACTGACTCTCAGAAGGTTCACCTTATCAATGATCACATCTGTAAATCCGAAACATATGTAAATGGCCAGTCTTTCTTTTCAGACAAAGCTTTGAAACCTCTTCTCTCTGCACCATCCCTCTTCTGCTGCTACCTCAATCCCTTGTTTACTTTCCCCAGCATTTTTATTTCTCTTCTTTGATTGATATTGGGTACCTAAAAGCTTCCAGATGTCCATACAGTTTGCCAGAGACACTTGTACAAACTTTGGGTGTTGTATGTGCAGGTCATGAGTAGATCAGCTATAATGCCATCCTGGAGTACCCAGGGAAAAATGTAGTTCAATGTTGGGGTTAGATGGAAGGCTCACTGTTCCAGTAAAGGAAGGCTGGGCTCAGATAATCTGTTCTCTCTTTAGTAGAGTTGGAAGGGATGACCTGTAAGCTGTTGTCCCAACACAAGGATCAGTCCCTAGTCTAGAACAACTGAAGTACAGAGAACAAGGTCTTTCTTGGAATTCAAGGTCCTGGGGTGTAGCATCTACATTTAGTTGTTCAATTGTTTGTTCCACTTCTCTTTTAGACACCATCTGCCCCCACCCAACATAAAATGATTATAGAAAAGGGCCTTGGACTTCAGATTGCATAAAACTCTATTTCCCAGTAAGTTTGGGTTGCCCTTAATTCATTCCACACAGAAAATGACCCAAGGACAATAGTATAAAAATTAAAGGAAAACTGCACACAGGAATAGCTGAACTGGGTCCAATTCACAGCTTCAAATTTAACAGTCATTGTTCCTAAAAGCCATAAAGGTCTGAGCGCAAGGAACCAATAACCATTTGCCCATGTTCCAGTAAGAGACATAGTTGGAGGATGATGTTGAAATTTAAATTCCCATTCTAGGATCAGACCTCTTCATTATTCAACTTGTGTTTCTGCCAAGCTGTGTTACCAAAGAAAAGAGACTGAATTGTGTGTGTGAATGTGTTTGTGAGTGCATGTGTGCATGCTTCCATGCCTCTCTGTGTGTGTGTGTGTGTGTGTGTGTGTGTGTGTGTGTGTTATGTTGTTTTGTTGTGTTAAAGGACTAAGGTGTGGTTTTGGCTGAATATTTAAAGATACAGTCCAGAGGGTGAATTTAACAGACAAATATTTTCCCCAAAGAAACACAAAAAGGAAAGGACCCACAGACTTCTCTAGTATGGCCTTTAAACAGGACAACTCTCCTCAATAGAGTTAAGACTAAGCAGGTCCAATCACATACACCATCCTAGACAGCCTATGAAGAGGGGATTAGGGCCAGAATGAATGTAGACTCAGGACTGGACATCTTTTCAGATCTTGTGACCATCACACAAAGCAAATCAATATCATGAACAAACTCCTATTATTAAACAGAGAATGAGGCTGCATGGATTTGTGTTATTGTGCACAGTGGCTATGGCAGCATAGTGTATCAGATGTCTGATTCAGTGTGGAATGAGGGAGGCTGAGTCAAATTGTCTGGGGTCTTGGATATGGCCCAGGAAGGAACTGATCTCTTGCATCACTCCCACCCCTACCTGAATACCCAAAGCCTCTACATGAGCAAGTACAGTGATAAATATGCATGAAGATGTCATATTAAAAATCATTGTTTTATAAGCTTACTAAAAAGTTTTAAAAACTGATAAGATTCATATATGGAAAGAATGTTTTAAATAACCAAACAAAGTACCACAGAAACAATGAAGACCAGAAGAGTATGCTGCAATAAATAGCTTTGAAATGTGAAGAGAAAAATGAGGGAAAAGAAATAACATTTTACAGTTCTGAGAAGCCCAGTGAATCCCAGGCACAATAATTACAAAGAAAGCCACATCTAGGAACATAAAGATCTGGGAAGCAGAGAAACAGTGATGCTACACTATCCCTACTGCCAGTGACAGCTAAGTCATCACCAGAAGCAAAAAGGGCTGAAGACATGAGAACAGTTCCCAAAGTGCTCAGAGAAAGGGAACTCTAAGCAGAAAACCACATCCAATGAAAACAGACATTGGGTAGAAGGCAAGAGAGGCATGTTTCCAGTTAAGTAGGATCTGTGGTCATTCACAGCCAACATATCTTCTCTCTGAGAAACTCTAAAGCATCAAAAATACTTGACAGGTTGACAGTCAGGACTCCAGAAACAAATGCAGAGCTCTATAAGTTATAGAGATGGATAAATGATGAAAGCCCATATAATTCCCCCAGCTGTTAGAGATGTGTGATGACTTCAGGATGTGCCTGAGTGCTGCCCTCCGTGCTGTGTCCTAGATAGTGAGGAAACTGTCATGTTGACATCTCTAGTATTTTACAAGGACTGGTAAAACATTAAGTAGATTGCATAGGTTTGAAATGCTTATTGGATGATTACCAAAAATATGTTCATGGCAGACAGCCTGAACAAATGGCAACAAAGAACAAAATTAGTTCAGCTTACAGCCAATGAATCAGCAGGACATTAAACAAAAATGGGCTGAATGTTCCCATTAAAGGTCAAAGATTATCAGACTGACTATAAAAAGTAAAATCCAATTATTTTGTGTCTATACTCAATGCCATTTAAAGACAAAGGTAATCTAAAATAAAAGGATGAAGTCTGAGAACCCCAACTGACACACATGCAATAAAAACACAAACCAGAGTTACTATATACAAACAAAATAGGATTTAAATCAAGGAATACAAGAAATAATTATAAATATTTCATTGGATTGAATTGTTGGTTTTTACAGAAAGATGAATTATAAATGCATGTGACTATTTTAAAATCTCTAAAAATGCAATGGACCAAACTGACAGGCCTAAGGGAGAAGTAGACCAATACACCATACCTATCAGCAACTTTGAAATGTCTTTCTGTGTAAACCACAGGGCAACAAAATAAAAGCATCAGGAAGGATACAGGACACAAGCATCAACACTGATAGACTTCTACACCCAACTACCACAGGGTACACATTCTTTTCCAATTCAAACAGACTTCACCAAAAGTTTCAAAAATGGCCAATGAGATGGCTCAGTACATGAAGATGATTGTCACTAAGCCAGGTGGCTTAAGTTCAATCCCTGGGACCCACATGGTAGAAAGAGTTAAAGGAGTTTCTCAAGTTGTCACCTGACCTCCATATCCACACCTCCCACACAAAACAAACAAATAAATAAATTGAATTTTAAAAATTTGTTTTGTTTCAAAAATGTCTATGTCAATGAATATATACTCTGACCAGAATGGAATTGAGCTAGAAATCAACAGCTTGCTGTATAAAAGCTAGCTGTATCTGGAAAAGCAAAGCACATTTAAATAAACCAGGAGTCCAAAAAAACCACAGAGAAATAAAAATGTATCTGGAGTGAAATGTGGTGAAGATAACTCAAACAGTGGTTAGTGAGAAGAACATTATCTGAAAGTATTATACCAAAAGGAGAGAGACATGTCCCCCCCCAACCATCACCTAAGCTTAGAAAAAACTTATGAGAGTCAGGAGGCTGCATCCCTCCAAGACCTGCCGAGAAGGCTCTCCAGATAAACCCATCCAAGCTCTAACCCTCAGAAGCCAGGATTAGAAGCATGGAATAATGCTTGTGATTTGTCACATGACATTAGAAAATGAATACAACTAGGAAACACAACCCAGATTGAATGATCCTCTACTCTGTGTTCAACTCATCTTGCCTCAAACACTTCTGAGGTGGAGGGATTTTGTTCCTCACTCTACACCCCTACTTTAGAGTCATGTATTTCTTGGCCTTTGTTATAGGTATCTTCATATACATCATAATAAAATTGTTGATGTAAGCCAGTTTCTTTATATCATAATGGTGATAACAAGACCTCAGATCCCAGTATTTTCTTTTTAATTGATTCACATGAGATGTTTTTTGTTATATCTCAGTTGAAATCATTTTAATTAGTTGAAGGGGATGGATGCAATTAGGAGGTATATTTCTTTTTGTTACTGTGTCCCTAAGAGATATCAACAGATTACAGTACTTTAGTATCCTTTATAATACTGGGAAGAAGCACACCAAAGACAGTGCATAAATTCACACAGAATTTTCTATACCCAGTAGAAAAAAAATACCCTACTTCCTGACCTTCAGCTTCAAATGCCACCACAATTTCTGTAATATTCAATTTTTTCTCAAAATAGAAAGTGAAGGCTACGAGAAATTTCACTAACCAGAGAGGGGGGGAGGGAGGAAAGAAGGGAGGAAGGGAGACAGAGATGGAGAGAGAGAGAGAGAAAGAGAGAGAGAGAGATGTTCTGAGACAGTTGACATTTCACAAAGCCTTGTCAGTATGCCAGGATACCAGCAGAATCATGAAACATATTGGCTTCAATTAGGAGGCTCAATAACCTAGCACGCGAAGGGAGAAGAGATCCTCAGAAAATGGAGTTGGGGGGGGGGGTGTAGCAGTCTCTGCTTGTCTGTGTTTTCCAGAGGAGATGTAAACAAGTTCATAGTCACTCTAGACAAGACACTCACCACAGACCAAAAGAAGCCACCCCACCATGTGTACTGGGGTTATGAGAGGATGGGTGTGATGTTTTGAATAAGAAATTCTCCTGCACAAGCTCATGTGTTTACATACTCAAACCCCAGTTGATGAAGCTGAAGAGAGTGTGGAACCTTCATGAAGTATACCACTTCATGAAATATACCACTTTGGGGATTTGGGGTTTCTTTCTACTTCATTTTCTCCCCCCTTCCTATTTACCTCCTCTCTCTCCCTGCTTCTTGTGAGTAAATGAAATGTGAACAGCCAGCTCCCTGCCACAATGCTTTCCCTGCTTGTTGTCACACTGTTGTGGAATATTCCCTTACACCGTATAAAGATGTGCCACTGTGATTGGTTTAATAAAGAGCTGAATGTCCATTAGTTAGGCAGGAAACTTCTGGAGACAAGGGGGGATTTGGAAAGGAAGAAAGGTAGAGTCACCAGTCAGATACAGGAGGACGGGTAGAAGCTATGAGTCACATGGCAAGAAGTAGATGAATAGAAATGGGTTAATTTAAGTTATAAAAGCTAATGGGACACACCTAAGCTACAGGCCAAGCTTTTATAATTAATAATAAGTCTACATGTAATTTTTTTTTGAGTTGGCAGCCCAACTACACCTCCCCTCCCCCACCATGATGGTATCTACTCTTCCTAAGCCATAAGCTAAAACTGAAGCCTTTCTTCTCCTAGTTGCTTTGGTCATGGTCTAACCCAATGAGGGCTTACTTCTGGAAGCAAGGCTGACTCCAAACACTGAATTCCTGAAAGTCCCACCCCAGCACGGCTAATGGCTCACTAAAGTTGAGTCCCTGGAGCTCTGCACCCAATTTGCAGGCCTTTCCACCAGAGATTATCCCTGAATATAAGACTATTTCCTGAATATAAGAGCCTCACTCTAGGAGGCAATGTTTCATTTCTGAGGAAATAGCACAGGACAGGGAAGGACAAAGATGTCACTCTGTGACCACCTCCCAGCCTCACCCTCACATGCCTTAAAACCCCTGTGTTATAGCATTTGATGTCACTGCTCTCTCAAGTCACATGCTGGTTGTGGATGATAAACTGAGAATCAAAACCATCCAATGAGCCCAGAGGAAGAGTACTCCTGTATCATCCATGTGATGTTTCCCTCATTGCTTGGAAGATGTTCCAAAGGCTAGGCTCACACTAGATTGTCAAAATAAATCTAACTTTCTTCAAATGAGCTATGAACATGAGCAGTGGTGCCGCAATTACCTGGGCATTCTGTTCACATGCTAGGTATGTCTCCACAGAGGTTATCTTGATCACTGAGACAAGAAGGGAAGTAAGTGGGGGCTATCCCTAAATCCTGCTGCTAGAAAATGAAGACTCAAAAGTTCAAGCCAATCTGATATAGAGAAATATGCTGGAGTGACCTGTCACACATTTAAACACTTGAAACAAACCCCTGTTCAATTACATGCTTCCAGATGGTTCATCTAACAGCAAAAGCACAAGCCCCTACATTTCTCCAGCCCTCATCCTTGAAAGGTTTTATCTGGACAATGACATACGTATTTGATTTCAGCAGAAGGGTCTGCGGCAGAAATGAGAAAATTTTGTCTCACATATGTCATGACAATTACATCTCTGACTGGGCCGTGCAATTGTTCTGCCCTGAGACCTGGAGGGACTAAACGATCTTCAAAGGTCCCAGGTACATAAATACCGACATCTTTACAGATGCATTTTAGTTCCACTGAGCAGGACCAGGGTTTGTGTGGGCAGTCTGAATTGATGAGATCCTTTTCTGGCGACTTTATTACACCATGCTTTAAGTCTCAGAGGTTCACCCGAAACTGCAGTAGCTACAGCAACTTAAAGTGAGGTGGCAAAAGGGAGACATCCAATAACATAACAGCCAGGAGAAATTAATCTAAATGTTAATGCTCCAACATCTCAGACTGCATTGGGCCTGCATTTGAAAGAACTGTAGCAAACCACAATATCAATGAGAATGTCTTTACCAAGGGCACCCTGAGGAGGCAGCAGGGGAATCTCTCACAATGGGATAGAATCCAATTAGAACCTAGCCAGAAATACACACACACACACACACACACACACACACACACACACACACACACCTTTCCTGGCACCTGTACTCATGCTTAGCAGGTACCTCTTGACTGCAGCTATATTCATGAGCAAATCTGTCCATCCATTGAAACCAGTGATCTACTGGACACTGAAAGTCACTAGAAGGTTAAAAAAAAAAAAAAAAAAAAAAAAAAAGGCATAGCCTTTATAGAACTCTTACATTTATGATCAAATACCACTCCTTTCCCCACCATTTTTTCTTCAAAAATCCTGTGTGTCTCAGTAACAGTTTCCATTAGTATGATAAAATGACAAGACCAAAGCAATTTGAGGAGGAAAGGGTTTATTTCAGCTTACATGTCCACATCACAATCCATCAGTGAGAAACAATTCAAGCAGAAACCTGAAAGAACCTGATACAAAGGCAATGGAGGAATGTTGTCTACTGGCATGTCCTCTTGGCTTTCATTTACAAGGTGGATGGCTACCCATCTTCAATAAGCCAACCAATGAGCTAAGGGTAATAGTCAGGAAATGGAGATTTATTCTAACAGTGGCAGACTCAATATCAGGACATGCCTTCCTTCAAACATCCCCCTGACCCCATGTGCTTTTCACAAGCTCATTGCTCATGAACCCAGGCCTGAGAACTATGGGACAGAACTTTCTCAGCAAAGCCACTGCCCTAAGGACCTCTCTGGGTGGCTTCTACCTCTCCTTCTACTCCACAAGAAAGCCGCTATTATCTTTTTGCCTCCTGTGACAGTACAAATGTTAGCCCGTGTACAAGCACAAGAGTGTGCATGTGCACACATGTGTCAAAACCAGAGGTTGGTGTCAGGTGTCACTCTTCATTGCTCTGCACCTCACATATTGAGGCAAGGCCTTTAGGTGAACCAAGAACTGGCCAATTTGGCTAATCTGGCTAGGCAGCTTGCTCCATGGGACAACAACTCAAAGATGGAAACTTTCAGAAAGCATTCTTAGCCCTGGATCAGGCACACCAGATGAGTTTCCCACGGGCTCTACAAATGACCATGAAATAACACAGAGAAGTTATGCCATACCCACACATGCATGTACATGAGCATAGGTACACATGCATGAGCATGTAATTTCCTCCACTGCACTCCAAGTTACATACTGAGGTAAGGTCTTTCACTTGAACCAATAACTGCCCTAATTTAGCTAATGTGACTAGCCAGCTTGCTTCATGAATCCCCTGTATCTGCCTCCCAGGCATGGGATTACAGGTATTCTGCTAGGCATGTCAGCATTTACACAGTTGCTGGGGTTCCAAACTGAAGCCCTCACTCTTGTCTGGCAGAAACATTATCGGCTGAGCTGTCTCCTTAGCCCAGTATCGTGTTTTGATGCAGCAGCTTGATGGATAGAAACATTAAGCTGCACACAAATTATACTTGTCACATATAATTCACTTCATATCAGTCTTCCTGGAACTGTGAACTTGATCACTCACAAAATGCATGTCCTTAGACAGCTGAGTAACACAGTATGGCTTTTTGAAAACAAACTGATACCTCAAGTTCCTGAGGGCAGAAATGTTAAGTCTGAAAGGCACACAGCCCTTCCATTCATAAGCTGCTCTGGGCACTGTCACCAGTATAATGAGGAATTGATCATCTCTAAGCAGAGATGCAAACAGGCTAGATCCCTACAGTCCTCTGCCAATCCCTTCTGCACAAAAATCCTTGGCCACACTGGAAGGGGGATGGTCACTGTCCCCTAGGCAGCCTTCCCTTCCTTCTTAGAAACACTCAGTTCATCTACCTCCTTCCAGCCTTCTATCAAAATAATTGAACATCTCAGAAAGTGCCGCTGGGTACAGATTTTTTTCTAATTAAACACAGTGTTCAGAAGACGTGTAGTTATTCCTTAGTGATACATGGCACACACATGCCTTAGTGGAAGCCCCTCCAGGAAAGCAAGTAAATGGATCCAAAGACCTTCTATGTATCCAATGCCACAAGATTCATCCAGGCCATTGTTATAATGAAGCATCCATATCAATGTCTATACATATCTATTACTACCTCTCTGAAGGGGGGAACTAATGATTCAACCTCTAGATATCTAAAGTAAAAATTATCTGAGATTGTTGTATAGAATATCCCCCAAAATTAAATGTTTCCATCTTAGAGAAAGGTTGTTAAGACTATAAAAGTAAACAACTCAAAAGTCTCATGACTGAGCCCCTCACTCCAAAGGGGCAGGCTAGGGAGTAGTTCTTCTCAGGACTGCTTCTGAGAATCAAAGTGACATAGAATCTTAAGGAAGTAAAGAAGAGATGGGAAGGAAGATAAACTCATTTGAGACTGGAATCTTACATGAACAGAATAAACAGGAAATGGGTTGTTTTCCATAGAGCACCAGGGAGACAATAGCCCTTCTCTCTCTCTCTCTCTCTCTCTCTCTCTCTCTCTCTCTCTCTCTCTCTCTCTCTCTCTCTCTCTCTCTCTCTCTCTCTCTCTCTCTCTCTCTCTCTCTCTCATTCTCTCTCTCTGCCTCTCTCTCTCTGCCTGTCTCTCTCTCTCTCTCTCTCTCTCTCTCTCTCTGTCTGTCTGTCTCTCTTTCTTCACTTGAAAATGTCATGCAATCCTTAGAATAGAAACTACCTGCCCATCAGATATCAGCCTTGAAAGCTGACAGCAGCCTTTCTGTCCCATCTAGAAAATAGGTGAAGGAATCAAACCCTCGCCCAGCCCCCTATTTTAGCAACCATGACAGGCTGCAGAAAAGACTCAGCAACATGGGCTTGCCTGACCCAGTCACTAGGAGGTCAGATACCCTCCATATGGCAAGAAACCAATCAGAAGTTAGCTGGTGGGCTTTGGGCGTGCTTTAAGATGCTTTACAGCAGTGCTTTAAGGTAAAAGTGGGTAACAGTGGCATGCAGAACATAGCAACCGCCCTGTGAGGACCTATAGATAATAGCAACCAGTTAACCAATCAACACAGGACAGGTTGCCCAAGCCCAAAAGCACACCAATCCTCAGACTGTTGTATACCCCCTAGACTCGCCCCTTGTACACCCCAATAAATCCCCCTCCTTGTAGCCTGGTGGAGTTCTTCTCACACCATCTGCTGTGATGAACAGATGAAGGGCCTGAGTTAAGAATAGAAGAATCTTTGCTTTTCCATCAGAATGGGTCTCTTGATGATCTTGATGATTTGGGGGTTCAGAATTTGGGCACAACACAAGGTACACTCTTTGCTGTCATACCGCCATTCGGCGAAGATCTCTTTGTGAACCAGGAGCTTGCGCTACAACTTCTCACCCATCCTGAGCTGGGCTTGCCCAGATCTCATAAGCAGCCACACCCTCTGCAGCCTCTGCCTGCTCTGCCTCTCCATGCATAGATCCTGGAGTTACAGCTACTGCTGGCCTTTCCATAGAGGTCTGATTAAAATGCGCACGCACCACTCTGTTCTGAGTACACCAAAAACTGCTACTAAGCAATTTAAAGAACAAAAGAAGTCAAAGCCAAGCCGATGCCTGTTTTTAAAACCCATCTACTCTGCTTTTAATCTTTATAGTTTTTAAAGTTTAGGATTCGAAGCCTTTAACACGGTGTTCTCCTTGGATTCATCTTCTTCCTGAGTCTCTGAGAGGCAAATAGCTTGAACATTATAAAGACAGAATAGATCACAGCCTGGACTGTCATCTTCCTCTGTTGGGCATTAAGCTAAGCCATTAAATGACTCTATCCAGCTTGTTTGCAAAGGCTTTTATTTTGCATATTGACTTTTGTGAATGTGCTTTCTCTTTTCTTGAGGGCTGAAGAGAAACCAATAACAAGAACCCCACTTTACAGTTAAATATTCTTTATACTAATTTAATAGTGACCTACACTAAGCAGGCTTTTCCTCCTCTGACCTCCTAATTTTTCCACTAAATAAATACCACGGGATTTGAGAAATAGATAAGGCCTCGGGAGATATAAGTGGATTTTTTTTTTTGCCTTGTATTTTTTTTTTTCACGAGAATAGTATAACACACTTGCTATCTCCATAAAGGCACACACACCCCAAAACACAAAGTGCAATGTACAACCACACAACTACAACTAAAAGTCTTTCTCCCGTGGATTAGCCACATTTTGAGAGCCTACCTACTCCCCAGAACAACAGTGGCTTCATAGATTCCCTTCTCCAGGAAAGAAACTCAGGGAATACTCACAGAAAGACAAAGGGAAAATATTTACTGTGCTCTGCCAAGTGAAGGTGGAGGTACCTTGGGAACTTGGGGGCATGATTCCTTGAAGGATCAGGTTTGCCAATAAAGGTAGATTACCAGTCTTTTCATCCATATAGTCTGAACAATATCATCAACAGGTTCCCCTTGGCCTGTTTCCTCAAATGTCTTTGCTGAGCATCCTCCCCCATGTTAACATGTAGTAATGGTGGTTCACAGAAGGGAAGTCAACAGCAAAAACCAATTTACCAGTTACCTTGCTCATTAATAATCTCTACACAAACACACACAGACTAGGATGCCCTCCCTAGATCCCTTCCAGTCCAGCTGTGGATGGCATCTTCTGCTTTCCAAAGAGGGGTGAGTTCCAAGCTGCACAGATTTCTGTTCACCTTCCAGACAAATTGCAGGTCCTCCTAGAAGAGAGGCATCACTCTCTCTGTACACAGTAGCATATACTGGTCCAAAAGAAGAGCTCACTGCCCGCACTCAGACTTCTCTTTTCCTTTTGATCTACTCCAGGTCAGGCAGTGGTGGCGCACACCTTTAATCCCAGCACTTGGGAGGCAGAGGCAGGCAATCTCTGTGAGTTCTAGGCCAGCCTGGTCTACAGAGTGAGTTTCAGGACAGCCAGGTCTACACACAGAGAAACCATGTCTCACAAAAAGAAAAAAAATAAAACAAAAACAAAAAACAACAACTAAAAAACAAAACAAAAAATCACATGCAATCAACCAAACAAAGGAACAAACAAAAACAAAACAAAACAAAAACATCTGCTCCATTCAGTTTTCTAGCAAAGTCTCTGAGCTGTTGCCTCCTGATATTCAACTTCTCTTGTCTTCTCCACCCAAGGCTGTCTCCAATATTACCACAGAAATGGCTAGGCCTTCTGACAAGACAGAAAAACATGCTGTTTACCTCAGCTATTTGTTGTTTCAGAAATGGAAATAATTCCCTGGAGAGTTGGCAAGACACCAACTCCCTTCCTGTGACATAGGCTAACTGAGTGAGTCCTCAGACTTTGCATATAAACCCAAGAGCTTTTTCTGCTCTAAAATCTCACATCCAGATCCTTGGCTGTTCTATTCTTCAACCACAGTCAAAATAAATGGATATTTTAGAAAGTCATTTAATGGCATAATTAAATTAGAAGTATTCTCCATTAGCAAGAAATGGAAGCATTCATAATTGAATGCAACTCAAGCCCTCCCGTCTGTCCGTGTGTGTGTGTGGTGTGTGTGTGTGTGTGTGTGTGTGTGTGTGTGTGTGTGTGTGTGTGTGTTCCATTACTGACTTTCGATTCAGAAGGCAGCAATCTGATTTTTATGGGTCTGTGATGCTTTTCCATGTTGGACAATCCTCTCTTCTCTTGATCCCTCTGTTGACATTAAATCCTGAGCTAAAACAAAGTTCCAGTGGGATTCGTGGGCTGTGAGAACAGTGCCTTCTATTCTGCCTGCGTGACCTGGAGATGCTGCTGAGTGTTTAGTACCCAGCTACCACACTTTCAGCTTCCAGGCATCCACCTCCAGGGAAGGAAGGCTCCACTGTTAAGCCCTTGGCTCTTTCAAGCTGCCTGATCTCTTCCCATCTGCCCTATACTCACAGCAGATGTTGCCCATCGATCAGCATCTACATGTAACAACCATGGGCCAGGTAATCCCAGCTCCCCCAAGGCTCCCAGCTATTCAAACAGCCCTAGAGTAAAATTGGTGTGTGCTTTCAGATTGTCAGTATATCGAGTTAAAATTCATCTCTGGCTAGTTCACCGTCTCAAGGAAGTTGTGGTCATCCTGGTCTTCATTAGGCACACTTGACCTATGACAGACATAACTTGATATCCAAATCTGAATGGCACAGGCAATTATTAAAAGGTCCCTGCGTTCTTTCACAGAACATATCTCATTGCAGATTCAGTCTGTTTCTAGCACCTGCACCCTCACCTTGACTAGCTTGTCCCAAGATGAAAGGCTAGCTTTGCAAGCCCTAAGTATCAGAAGAGTCCAGTACAGAAGGGGTCACTTCTCACCCAGAGCTGAGGAGAGGGAACTGCCTTGAGTTATTTCTCGCAGTCTCAGGGGTTGTGCATCTTCCAATTCAGACTCTAAGAAGAAAGAAGAGCTGTGAACTTCCTGGTGACTTCACAGTTAGGGAGGAGGAGGAGGCCTGTGGTTGCACAGAGTGAATCCCAGGAAGATGTAAAAAGGCTTTCAAAACCCTACTGTTTAGAAGAATCTCCCAGGAATGGATAAACCAGATTTGACCATCAAATCTAGGGGGAAGGCTCATCCCTCTCTGTCCCTAAAGTAATAATGGTCTCCTAGATGCATAGATGATGATAGCAATTAAAAAGTGGCCAAAGAAGCATGAGTAAGCAAAGTCTCCCTGATGGAGAGAACCCCTGATCATCCAATGCTTCTAAAATTCTGCCATGTGCAAGCAGAAATATGAGGTATTTGTTAAACACTTGGGTTGGTTCATGGAGTCCAGATGATGTCTGAGCTACCAGGTGATGCCCATGCTTCTAGCTAGCTCCAGTGCCATGCTTTACAGCCAACTCCAGAGTGCTTTTCTTCATGTGCTTCATGTCCCTATGAGCCAGGAGATGCTGAATCAAAACTCCTGGGGTGGGGCTCAAACATCTGTTTTACAACAAACTTTAAGGTGCTTCATGTGGATAATAAATGGGATAATCCTCAGGTCCAGGTTTCAGATACTCTGGAAAGAGCCTGGAATGTTTGTAATTGCAACCCAAACAGGAGCCACAGCTAAGAAGGAGATACTGACCCTTCAGTGATAGGTAAGTGATGTGCACTTACCTATCTGTTCCAGGGAAGGTCCATGATGGTGGCTGCTCAGGAATAGAGATGCAGGCAGGAGGAGATTCTGCCTACTTGAGGCAGACAGAGACTGTTTTTAGGTAGACAGGGCCTTTTCAGAAACTCATGTGAGAGACACAACAGGGCATGATGTAAAGGCCAACAGGAAGGTCTTCCAAAATGAACATCCTCCAGCCTTTCTACTCTCTGTAGGTCAATGAGCTTAAAGTTCAGTGAAGAGGCAGAAGCAAAGAGAGCAAAACACATGTACCACAGAGGAAGACATTTGTATTGATTGGTATCGGGTGTTGATTCACCATAAGACATTCTGAATCTTTCACTGTGAAGGAATGGATTTCCTAGCCATCAAAGAATTAATATTGATTCACTGCACTAAAAGCCTCTGAGTTATGTTTGAACCGATTCATTTGCAACAGAACAATCTAGGAGGAGATGGGAGAGAGCCAGGAAAGCTCTAACTTTCCCTGTGTAACCCAGTTCACCTATGGAAACATACATCGAATCTTGGTGGAAGTCAGCTGGAAGGCACCATTTATAAACCCAGCCCTATGCTGGATGTTTTCTTGACATTATCTAATTTGAAAACAGCCCTGTATGACATGTGTTATTGCTTTCATTTTTCAAAGAAAGAAGCCAAAGCCCAGAGAGTCTGAGCAAGTTTTCATTTATTAACGCTACCAAGACTGAAATCCAGTGTCCTTCGTGATTTGTGCCTCTACTTGACTACATGCCTGTAATTATGTCACTTCCACTTGTAGTGGGATATTCACCGTGTCTGCTTCTGTGGCACTGACCACACCCATTGAGAGGTGGAGTCGAGATGTAGCCCGGGAAGAAGCAGGAAGCCTGCCACGCGGCTCCCCGATAAGACGACCACGTGGAAATAAGATAAGTAGAAATGGGTTAATGATTAAGACAGAGCTAGCCCATTAACAATAATGGTAACTGGCCAACAGGATTGTATCAAATACAGAGTCTCTGAGTGTTATTTGGGGCTGGCGCAGCTGTGGGCCCACGTGGCGGCAGGACTGGGAGGCCGGCGGGGAGACCTGCTGTAACATAATGGTGTCAGAAGCGGGATTGAGAACTTTCGCTTAAAACTTAACAAAAGCTTAAAAAATAGTTTTTAGAAACAAGGGAACAGAGACTAGCAAGACTTCTTGGTAGCAGCATTTTCTCGGTTGGATTTGTTTTGTTGTAGACAGAGATTTTCGCGGCTCCTTTAAGGGAGGTTTCCAAAATTAGCATAAGCGGCAAAAAGTTGCCTGGCTTTTAAAGAGCTCTGCTAACAATTCATTGGTATGTACTAGAGCTGCAATGAAGGTTTACACTATGTTTTAAAAAATACGCTGGCTTGGGAAAGAAAAAGAAACGGGATACAATGGTTTAAAAAAGAAAAAAGGAAGTAGAATTAATCCTAGTACTCGGCAGACAGAGGCAAGCAGATCTCTGTGATTTCAAAGTAAACCTGGTATGCAATAAATTCCAGGACAGATAAAAGTTACACAGAGAAACTCTGTCTCAAAATATGTAAAAATAGAAATAGAATAAATAGATTAATAAAAAAGCCACGTAAAGATGGAAAACACAGAGAAATTTTGGATACTATACGCGCTTCTGTTGTCTTTAAATTATTTGATTACTGAGAAAATAACTACTGATAAAAGAAATGCTTCTGGATTAATTCAATTTATATATTTTAAAAATGCCTTGACTCCAAAATTTAAGCCTAAGGACAAGTTACTGGGGAAAAAGATTTCTATTTTTGTTTCCACAGAAAATGAAAAGCTACGGATTCTTTCCAGACTTATATGGTTTGATCAAGCCAGACCCCCTGAAACAGCTACCCAGGTGATCCAACATTCAAAGCAGTTGAGACAAAGCCTTGCAGACTACTGCCAAGATTTCTGCGTCTTCTTTGGACCCCCATGACAGCGCCCTCTACCAGCAGGAAGCAGTTTGGAAAGAACGATGCCCAAATTCCCAAATATTGTTTATAAATGTTTGTTTTCATTTAAATGGGCTTGGTTATAAATGGCTATAACCACAAGCAATCTTTTAAAGTTAAAAAGGGAATTATGGTATAGAGATGAATATTTTGCTTTGGAATGGATTTTCTTTTATTGATACAATTTAAGGTCAATTTTATGATATGTATATTTCTCCTCTTGTTTAGGTATTGTGTTTATTTAGCTCATTGGAAAATGTAATGTATAATTTAGTACAGATTAGAGAATTACCTATGATAGTCAAAACTTAGAGTTAAGTTAGTTAGGATTTCTAGATATACAGAGATGTATTTGAGATGGATAGGCATTCTTCAAACCTTTCAAAGACCTACAGAATATGGCATTTAAAAATGATTTAGGGTTTTTCTTGACAATGAGGCACAACTGCTCCTGGTAACACCACCTACAGAAGAAAGGAAGATGGACATCGAAGAAACACATTATGGAGTTTGCTTCTAATATGGCAAGACTAGCCATTTGGGCAAGGTACTGCTCTTCTGAACTGTTTGACTTTATGTTGTAGAAACTGGACATGCAGGACCCACAAAGAGGTAACTGCTGATGCAAGATGGACATTGCTACAGGATTCCTGTTTCATGGAAGAGGCTGCCAGACAGCCAGATAGTCTACAGGACACAGAGAAAAGTTTCCTGCTTCTTCCCGGGCTACATCTCGACTCCACCTCTCAATGGGTGTGGTCAGTGCCACAGAAGCAGACACGGTGAATATCCCACTACATCCACTCCCTCTGATGGCTCAGTTGCTGTGGGGAACTGAGGAGCTAAAAGAAGACACTGTGACTCCAGGAGCCTCCTAACTACTGCCAGTTCCCCAGCTTTGCTCTGGGCTCCATATAAACACATGCTAGGTCTCTGAAATGTAAATATGATGAAGTGACATAGACACCTATTTTCCTTGCCTCAGTTCCTATTTCATAACTGAATGCACCAAGGGCTGGGCTCAGTGGGTAAAGTGCTAGCCACAGGCAAGCATGAGGACCTGAAATTAGATGCCCAGTTTATACAGAGCCAGACATGATTCCAGGCTTCTGTGATAACTTCATTCCTACAGCAAACAAGAAGCAGATAGGAGAATCTCTGGAAGCCCATAGACCAGCAAGCCTTGCATATATGCTGGCTAAAGTTGTCCTCTGACCTCCACACCCATGCCATGGTATACATGCTTCTGCATGTGTACATGCACACACACACACACACACACACACACACACACACACACACACCAAATAAACATATACGCACACACATATGCACACTTAAATAAAAACATTCATACACACAAACACAGGCATATATATATACATGCATAAATATACATAGACATAGGTCCACACAAACCCACATATACACATATGTACATTCACTTATCACACACACAGATATATAGACACACATGACATAATATGGTATTCATCTATAGTAAAAATAATTGTAATGATAATAATTATTATTATTTAGAACAACTAGGTAGTACCAGCAAAGAGCCTTTGTGGAGTGTTTCTGCCTCAGGGAGATCTGATAAATTTGCACTATATTAAGTAACTTAGCATAGTAAATGGTACATTATTCTTTAATCAAGATAAGTTCCAATGAGGCTTAAAACCCTGCTTGCCAAGACAGGAAAAAAAATGAAAATAAAAGGCATTCTTGTTTTGGATTTTCTTCTGGAAGTTACAGATTCACTGCAGTTCTGAGAACAGAGTAGGTGGATTTACATGATGCTAGGGATAGGGCAGGTTTTCAGTTCTCCATCCTTTATGGCTACCATGAAATTGTTCATTGATTTATTCAACTTAAATACTAAAGAATTTTGCTAAGGAAAAAAGTCAGATTCAATTAGCCATGATTGTCTGATGATTCATGGGACAATCTATAAAAGGAAAAACTAACAGTTGGGATCACAGTAGCTTTTCCCAAGGAATGGTGAGTAGAACAGAAGATAGGAAAAAGAAAAGTAGATAGGGACAAAAATAGATTGGAAACAGAAAGAATGAGTGGGTATAGAATTCAGTAATACACTATTTCTGTCTTGGGATGATTGCATAAATTTGTTATATTGAATGAGATATTAAATGACTATTTTTCAGAAGAGAGTTCAGAATGATGATAGCATTTGATAAGGAATCAGAGAGAGGGACAAATGATTTCTCGGATCTGTTGAGAGATGTAGAATTTTATATCACAGAGAAAAACACTAACACATGAACTACAAAACATTTTTAAAAAGTAATCAGGATGCTGTGGAATCTAGGATGAAATAGTAGCTGTGAAGATGAATCTAACTTCTGTAAATGTCTGACATTATCATTCTCTAGAAAACAGGGGAGGAGGAGATGACCCAAGACACACTGAAAATGGTGTTTAAATGAGAGATTTTAAAAAGGAGAGAAAATAAAATGACAAACATGTTATACTTCAGTTGTTAAAGGTTTTTATCATGAGGTCACAGGTCAGCTATTCTACAGCTGCCTTGTAAGGAGGTTGAGGTGGGACAGTTCTCATTGGTGTAGGGCTACAGTATAAGCCAAAGAGTTGCTAATCTCTGTGCAGACAGAAGCTTAGGCGTTCAAATTGAGCAGTACTTTAATGTCATTTAGTATGTTTGGCCAGTGTGTCAGTTTACCCCTGGGTTAACACAGGAACAAGAGGAAGGAAGCTAATTGCTCTGTTGTTGTTGTAGTGTGGTGAGCCAGTGCCCCCAAGCAGCCACTGTCCTTATTAGATGGGATCTTTGGGGACACAGTGTCTCCTCATTTCTTAGGTCCTACTTCTTTTGTTTGGTAACCTTGTTCATCAGACACATTCATCTGGTTAGCCCCAGGTGTGGCAGTGTTGTTAGACCTTCACATTAGAAAGACAGTCACGGGGAGATGTGTCTGTGATGGATGGGAGGAAGCTTCGCACTGCAGAGCCATCCTAGTGGGAGTGTAGCAAGGCAGGAAAGCTAAATAAGTGGTATCCTAGATTCTTGCATTCACAGCTTTGGTGAGCTGACATGGCTTTCTCAAGCCAGTCAGCACCACAGAACTCCTGCCTGTCTCAGCAAAGGGCCCAGCTTTGCTGTCGCTGCTGGGCTGTCAGTAGCCAAGCCCTCCAGGTGAGTGTGAGCTCATTGCAAATGAGAGTGGCTTGAACCTGTTGTCAAGTTACCAATGCTCCAGCTTACCAATGATCCTGATACAGATCTGAGGACCAGGTTCTCCCTCCCTCACACTCATGTGGGTTGGCATGAGACCATCTCAGCCCCCTGTTTCTTGACAGTCCTGTACTTTTCTACATTTGATAGCTACCTATTAATTTGTACAATGTCCTCTCCATTCCCAACCTCTTCTTAAGAATTTCAGAGTGCTACACAGCAGCTGTGGATACCTGCACAAGATTGAGCAGACTCTGTCAACAGTCCTTCAAGGATAGGGGAGGAGCTCAAGAGGCCCCACCATTCTCTGAAGAGCTATTGGTAGTTCATGGTTGCCAGGAGACTGGAAGTCATTTTCTTCAGGGGTATGGCCATTGGTTAATTGTTCAATGCTCCAACCCATGCAATACTATCCACTTTGGTTAAATGAAAAAACAAGAAGGTATGGGAGGGGGCCTAATTGGAAAGAAATAGGGTCAGTAGGAGCGGAGAAGTGGGGGAATATAGTCACAGTGCATTGTATATATGCAGGAAATTGCCAACAACAGGCTTTACTATGAAATATGAACTTTTAATGAGAAAGCAGAATGTTGAAGGGGTCCATGTGATCTGGCACAAGTTTCTGTGCACCCCACCCCTCTCTTTTAGACATGGCCTTATGTAGCCAAGGCTGGCTTCAAGTTTGCCCTGTATCCAAGTATGTGCCTTCTCACTGCTGGAATGATAGGCATGCACCACCATGCCTGCTCTACATGGTGCTGGAAATTGAACCCAGGGCATCACTTATATTAGACTCTTATGTACTCTACAAACTGAACAACATCCCCAGCCCTCTTCATGACCCATTCTAATGAGTCAGCCTCTGCATTAAAAAAATTACCTTCACATTCATTAAAAGAGAAATCTGCTAAATTTGAGATTTTTTCCCCCATTCACAACTTATGAAGTTGCCCTTTAAGCCAACCTGTGCTTGACTGTATTTTCAAGGCAAGAGATACCTACTTAGTTCACACTCAAGTGAGGAACTCACAACAGTACAATAGTCATGCGGTGGTGTTTTACATTCAGTTTTCAAACAGAGCACTCAGCTTGTCTTATGGACTAGTCCCATCACTCCCCACCTCACCCCACGGCCAGGCCATCACCACCTTCCTATGCTAGATCATGAAACAGAACCTAAAAAACAAGGAAATCAAAGAGCCAAGTGGGTAGATTAGAACGCCCACACCAGCTCACTGAATGGATGGGAGATGGGACATTGGTCCACGTGGGCTTGGCACATGGGTCCCCAGAGTCCCAGCTGAGTCAGCACAGTGATTTTTGGTAATATCAGAAAATGAGTTTGAGAGCAAAATCTCTTTTCTAACCCATTTCTACTTGAAGTAATCTTTCCTTTCTTTCTCTTCTTTTTTTAAACTTTCTTGACTCTAGCCTTCTAACACGCGGCCGAGTACATGATTCTTATTCTTTGAGTGCCCTGGCTTGGTGCTGAGTACTTCTTTAACTGGCATGTTGCCTGACTGGAAAGTTCTGGTGTCAGAATTTCCTTTATTGCTTTCTGAGAAGTTGGATTTCTCCTTTCCAAATTACTGACTTTATTAGTAGTCGTGATTTAAATAAATGCAGCCATTTGTACTGTGATAAATCCTTTGTTTGTTTCCTTTTCTATTGCCTTTCTTTAGAAATATACTCTAAACTAAAATCACTGTCAATCTATTATATGACCACTTATAACAGTTGCTTGTTGTCTCTATGTGCTTACCTGTGTGCATACCTTTGTTTTCCATAGCAGAGTTTGTAGATAGTTTATTGATTAGCCTCCTTGTGTTGCTGATGATCTACTGTGTAGGATATCCCTATGGCTGGTATCCTTTGTAGGATGGGAAAGCTGGAATTCTCTTCATGTGAGCTTTATGTGAGCTGGAGCATGAACTGCCCCATGAAAGGTAGTAGGAAAGGGTTTCAGATTAAAGAGGAGGTTGAGGGAGGAAATAGAGTCAAGGATAGGTAACTCAACCCTGGTTACATGATTCCACATAGGCATGATTTTACAGGGCTGTTCTTTTATGGCACTTTGAGAGTCTGCCAAGGGCTATCAAGAAGCAAACGACAGTTAGGACATCAAACCTCTGCTCCAATGTCCAGTGTCTATGTAAATGTGTGTACATGTGAGCATTCATATGTATGTATGTGTGTGTGTGTGTGTGTGTGTGTGTGTGTGTGTGTGTGTGTACCCTTCAAGTGGACCTCAGAACATGGACTGCATGGGCTGCAGACCAGAGACAGAAGGCAGCCTGTCTAAGGAATCCTCCAAAGTCACAGACACATAGTATAGCATAGTGATTCTATACAGTCTTCCCCTGTTGTCCCCTTGATCTGCTACCAAGCAACAAACTTTTCAATACATTCTCCTCTGGATTCAGAACTGTACAGACCTCCCAGGAAACTTTGATCTTGAAATCAGGGTAGCAGATGGCCAGAGTATTAAAAATGCTGCCACTGCTGCTTCTTGTGTGCAGTTACAGTATTTTCCTTGTATTTTAAACAACACTGTTTCAAAAACACTCATGGAAGCAGCCCCTCCTGCCTGGCAGATGAGAAAGTCTGAGGCAAGAGCTTTAGTCTAGACCTGATTTGAAAAAAAAAAAAAAACATTCTGAGCTAAAATCCAGGGCTCAGCGGCTCAGCACAACCACCATCCTTTTACATTTCACCATTGAACCTCCTGAAAGTGTCTCTAAAAGTAATGGTGAGGTCTCCCAGGCCCCTTGGGGTGGGATATGCTGATCAGAGCTAAGGACAGATCTCATGGGCTGGAAAACAGGCATCTTGATGGAAGCCAGCCTTTGTAATAAACCTATTTGAATTTGTGCATAAGCAAGGCACAATGCAGGCTTCCAGACTATTCTTGAGAAACTGCAGTGTCATTCTGTATCATATTTTTACAAGGACACAGTCTAAATGGAGAATAAGTTCCAAGGAGCTGCAAAGAACAGACTGCAGTAATTTCAGCCTAGGTGAGCTGGAAAAAAAGTTGCCTCTGCGATGGGCCATAAATCCAAGCTATTTTATAGGCCTCCTGCTTCTATTCCTGCATTCAAAGAAAAACCTAATTTGTTTTGTGAAAATTGGAAAAACAAAACAGTACAGAATGTGAGTACAGGCCTCAAAGGCACAGCCACAGTCAGACAGTCCAGGCAGACTTCTCTGGACCTACAGAGCCTGTCCACTCAAAGTATACAGCACAAGACTCAAGCAAATTCTGGGGTTGGCAGCTTCCCAAAGGCACTGGGATGAAGGAGAGGTGGTCACTGGAGAAACACCTCAGCAGTAAAGAGCAATGGGTGATCTTACAGAGAACACAGGTTTGGTTCCCGGGCCTCCATGACAGTTCACAACTGCCAGTAATTTCAGCTGTGGGAAAAATCTTTCTTCTTGCCTCAGTGGGCACTGCGCACATATAATACACACATAAATAATGGTATATCTTTAAAAAAAAAAAGAAAGGGGGGTTATACTGATACGTTTTGAATACCTGGTTATTGATTATCTGCTGCCACTGACGTAATGAGGCTATCAAACAGAATTAATAAATCCAGGTTTAAAGAACAGGGCAAAGTATTCCTGAGGGACCCTCAGGAGGGCAGGAGTAATTATGAGTGCACACGTGGCATATCTATAAGCTAGTCTTAAATCCTCACTAGGTGTGGCCCCAGACATCTCTGGGTGAGAAGCAGTGGAAGGTAGTTTTTTGAGGGGGGGCAAGGTCTGAGGAAAGAGAGAGAGAAAGAGAGAGAGAGAGAGAGAGAGAGAGAGAGAGAGAGAGAGAGAGAGAGAGAGAGAGAGAGAGAGGTGGGGCTTCCATCTAATCATATACCAGGGCTGGGCTGGAGCACAATGGCCATAACCTATGTAGTTTCTGCCATGCCATGTTAGCAAGTCCCACGTCACCTGAGCCAGCCCCATCCCCTTGCTAAGACTAAGGAAATTATATACCCAAGTTCTCTGCCACTTCTGTGAATCACAAATGTGCTAGAAAGTCAGGAACTCTATTCAAAGGACGCTAAAGGAACAGGCTTAATGCTGGATCTGTGCAAACTAGAAATTTCAATCATCAGCGTACCAAACTTGCACTTACCCCAAACACTGGCCTCAACTTCATCTTCCTTTCTATGACCTGCAGAGTGCTTTTTGTTTTTTTCATTGTTCAGCAAGGTATGCCAAGCTTCCTGCCTGAATCCCCATCTAGTTATTACACACACTCAACAACATTACAGGGTTTCCTTAAAAGGCTGGTGAGTCAGATTTAAAGCGAAGGGCAGATTTTTCCGGTCAGGTGGCTGCTTGCCTCCATCCATGTGTCCTTTCTCTAGTTCTGTATGAGAAAAGGCTCCTGCAGAGGCAATTTTTCTAAAAGAGACTTCTTAAGTGCAGAAAAATTAAGTCCAGGATACTTGGAGGAGGGCAATACGGTTTTCCAAAAACTGTACGTATATAATGACATCTGAATTATTGGATGGCAGGATCATTTGAGAGAACAGCAGCTATGAGGGTCAGCTGTCAGAGATTCTCAGTCTGCAGGCTTAAAGGAGGCTTGGCAAACAGTGTCCCTGACATGAGCTGTAGAAGGATCCAATGCAAAGCCCAGTGGTATGCTGTGCTGGTTGGTGATATAGCTGACAATCAATTGGGGAGAGGGTTTCAGTTGAGGAATTTTTTAGAGCAGGATGGCCTGTGGCCATATTTGTGGTGAATTGATTGACTAGGTAGACACCGGAATACTGGTGTCTGGTTTGGGTCTCTGGGATGTACAGGAGTAGAGAAGGCTGCTGAGAGCAAGCAAGAATATGTTTATTCTCCTTGCTCTTGGCTATGGATATCATGTGACTCACTGCTTGAGTTCTTGCCTGGAGTTTCCCCTCAGTGGTGAACTATAACCTGGAATTACCTGCTGAGTAGAACCTTTCCTCCCCATGATGCTTATTGTGAGATTGTTTAGTACAGCAACAAAATGAAGCTAAAACTTATGCTTCCCCAATAATGGCTTTTTCGGCTAGTTATCACTTCCCAGGTTACCCCAGAGATCTCAAGAAGGGCAACTAGCCCTCAGAGACTCAGTGTTTGACACATCATGGAGAACCAGGGCTGAAAATCGAGTCCTTGATTCCCCCAAAGCCATGTAGCCTCATTGCAATGCATGATGAATCACAGACCACAAAAGCATGATTACAGAGGAAGGCATAACTGGAGCCAAGAAAATGCACATGTGTGTGTGTGTGTGTGTGTGTACAGATCTGAATTAAGGATGAAGAGAAATCATTTGTAAGTGGAACAGAAGATGTTTTCCTTATCACTACAATGCCCAGTGGTTCACCCCCAAACTTTCCAAAGGGGTCAAATCCTCTACTCCTTACATGCCCAACTCTAACCTGCTCACTCAAGAGATAGAGATCCCCCCCCACTCCCAAATGTAAAAAAAGTGAAGATGTTGCTTTCAGTTTTGACTCTAACCCTCTCCCTTTATCTTCTTGATCACTGGCTATATCCTGTTTCACTGTGGGAGTAAAGCTATAAACAAGAGGAGAAAGGTCTTCAATACTTCATTGAACCAACCATTCACAAACTGGAGTTGGACTCAGGGTTCTTATACCAGGGTCCAATATCAATCAGAGATGTAATGTGCCATCTTGGGAAAACTGTTCAGCTTCCTTAAGCTCTGCAAAGAAAGAGATTTGACAAGATTTTCTTCAGGAGCTCATTGGGGATGATTTCTGAAGATCAGTGATGCAGTGAGCATTGGATATATGTAAAGATTTTGAGTTGGGCTGGGTTTCTGAGAGATAAACAAAGGTATATTGCCAGGCTGATGGCATAGGCCTGTCATCTCAGCTACCTGGAAGCCTGATGCAGGACTTGTCTGGGCATGAGAGAATTTAAGGCCAGACTTGGCAACCCTTTCTCAAAATCAAAAGTAAAATCAGGGCTAGAGCTAAAGCTCAGTGCAGATTGTTTCCTTACCATACATGAAACTTTAGATTCACTCCCTTGTATAAACCAAAAGGAAAGCCATGAAGCATCTCTCCTTCCTTGCTCATCCCAGACAATCATCCACTCTTGTCTGCTCCAATCTGTCTGCCACAAGCAAACTAATTGATTTTTTTCAAAATAAAAATTAGTCTTCTCTCTCTCTCTCTCTCTCTCTCTCTCTCTCTCTCTCTCTCTCTCTCTCTCTCTCTCTCTCTCTCTCTCTCCCTCTTTCCCTCCCTCCCTCCCTCCCCCCCTCTCTCTCTCTGTCTGTCTTTTCTGTCTCTGTTTCTGACTATGTCTCTCCCTCCCCCCACTCTCTCTCTTTAAATATACATTGTAAGTCTCCAAATGTCCTAGTTAGTGGTCAACTTGACAGAATCTAGAGTCCATCTGAGAGCAAAGTATCAACTGAGAAATTGCCTGGGTCATGTGTTTGGACATGAGTATGGTGAACTGTCTTGATTATTAACTGATACAGGAAAGTCCAGCCCATGACACTCATTACCATTTGTAAGCAGGTTGAATGAGAAAGCTAATTAGCATGAGCATGCAAACCAGACTGCAAGCCATCAAACAGCATCATCCATGGTTTCTTACTTTGAGTTCCTATCGTGACTTCCCTCAGTTATGAACTGTGATGTGGAAGTATAATCCTAAAACATTTTCTTCCCTTATATTGCATTTGGTGTTTGTCACAACAACAGAATAAACTACAATGTTTATTCTGAATACCAGAGTCCATATGTGCTTTCTTCCCTTTTGTCTGTCTCTGATACTAAGCATGTTATAGGACTTCCATAAATATTGGTAGAACCAACAAAAAAGTGAGTGGTTGAATGAAATAATGAATAAGAAATATGACTTGTCACTGAGGCTGAGTCATAAAGGAAAGTACAGGGAGGGCAGTGATATGGGGATGCTGGGCAAGGATTCACGAACTCTACAAAGAGAACTAGCAGCCAGCTTGGGACACATGAGCATCTGCACTACCCTGCTCTGAGAACACTAGGGAGGTGTGAAGTGAGAGGGGACAGTCACCAGTTGGGTTGGCTGCATTTTTAAGAGAAACTTCAGCCTCAGAACTCTCAGCATGAGTTAGCATAATGAAGACAAGACCTGAATGAAGAAAATCTGCTGTCTCCGTGGCCAAGACACTCATGGGAAAGACCGGCAGCCAAGTTGGCTCACACAGGTGTTTTTCACACCAGAAGCTTGTTTTTGCTCATTAGATTTCACACCCGCCATCCTCCCTTATCCAGCCATCCTTCTGAGTTAATCTGCCCACTGACAGCAGGCAATAAGACTAGGTTTAGAGCCTATTGGATCAAGAGAATGGATGAGCTTCTCTTCACACTTCTGCTGCCTGATGAGATGTTAGGATAGCAGGACAAGGCAGTGCTCAGGAATCACAAACCTGTATTAAGCAGAAGATTGACACCTTTACCAAGTCTCTGGTAAGTGTTCTGCCTACAGCTGAGAGCATGAGATGTATGTGCCAGCTAGGAGACAAGGGACTTTCTCATTAGCCCCTACATCTCTTCCTTTTCTCCTTCGGAAAATAAGGACAGCAGCAGTGTCTACCTCACAGACTATGTAGAATGTGGGGACACTGTTAAGGTCCTCAGGACAGTTCCTGGCTCACAAAAAGTGTCATATCATGGTTAGATATTGCTGGTGGAGTGGAGGTGCCATTATCGCTACCACTGCTCTTCATTTAGTCTTTTTATAATTTTATATATTGAAGTATTAGGGGATGAACTTAGGAATCCACCCTTATGTTATATCTATGGCTCTTTAAAACAAAACAAAAACATTTTATTTTAAGTCAGGACCTTCTAAGTTGATCACACTGAAAGTAAACCCTCGCTGTAGCCCAAGCAAGCCTTAGAGACTTACTCTCTCTTGCCTTAGCCTCACAAGTAGCTGGGATTGCAGGCCTGCATCGCAGCCTAATTTTCTTTTTAAAACAAACATAAAAGAAAGAGGAATTGACATTTTTCCCACAGCCTACCTGATTAGTTCAAAATCACATATTCATTAAGTAGCTTAGAGATAACAGGACTCAAAGCACTCTGACCCCAAACCTTTTTCTTTGGGGGAGGATTTGTTGTCCCAAATACTAAGACTAGTAGAACTATAAAGGGAGCTAGGAACAGAGATGAATGAATGAATAAGTGGAATGAATGGATGGGTGTTCAGTTCCAAATTCACTCCAACGCCATCTTTGACAGTTGACGGTGTAACTATCAGTGTAGCCAATCAGCCTCAACTGCTTGAATATGTAAGATGAAAACCACCAAGACTATGAACATGTAAGCTATTAGTTCATGCTTAGAAATGTATCCTCAGATGAATTAGACAAAACACAAACAAAAACTTCTTCTGTACCAATTGCTGGTGTAGGAGATAAAAATTGAAGAAATGAACTCATGAGGGATACATACTATATCATAAGTCTTGTGAGGGACCAATGTGTCTCCTCCATATACAGTAGCTGATTCCCAGAAATCTAGTAGTTGTTTAGTCCATGAAGCTAGATGCCTTAACAGTCACTTTCTGGTGCTGGAATTGTAGGAGTCCTGGAGAGATGCTGACCTTCAATATCCAATCAAATCTTCAAGAAGCTGGGTTTAATACTGACTTTGGCAGCAGGGTAGATGGACTTGCCAGCAAGAATGAGAGCAAACAAGCAAAAAACAAAGCTTCCTTCTTCTGTGTACTCTATATGAGCTGCCACCAGAGGGTGTGGTGGTCTGGATTTAGGGAGGGTCTTCCCACCTCAAATAATATGATGAGGGAAACCATTCACAGCAGGACCCAGAAGCTTGGTTCATTCCAGTTAATTCTAGACAGACAGTTGATGACCAAGATTAGCATCACAATGACAGAAGACAGCCTTGGGATTCTGATCCTCATCTTCCTCTTTGAGGCAAAGTCTCTCTTGCTCACTGCAGTGTCCATCAGGCTAGATGGTCAACAAGCTTCTCAGAGCCTCTCGGAACCTGGACACTGATATTACAGATGCTTCTGTGTCCTAAATATACATTCTAAGCACCCAAACTTAGGTCCTCACACATGTGTGGCAAGCTCCTTACCCACAGAACCCATTCTCTGTTTGTTATAAAGAAAAATGTAATGTAATTTATAATGCAGTGCTTGATGTAAAAGTGTGGCATCTTCAGGCAGATTCCTCCATTAGTAGAGCATATACTTGGTGGAAAATATAACTTAACTTATTGTTGAATGATAGTTAAGATGCCGAAAAGAATTCAGGTTAGTGTGAGTCCTTAAAACAAGACTGTAATCTGGGTCCTAAAGGCAAACTGGTGCTTGCTTTAAAATCTGAAGTGAGGTAAATAGGTGCCCAGATATTAGACAGACTGAGAAGCAGAGGATGCAATTAGGAATTATTGCCTCCAAAAATATCTATATTCTTAGTATGGAGAAATAAGCACACTGTTCTTTAGCCACCAACACAAAAACTAAAAACCAAATCAAGACCCCACAGAGCTCAAAGTAAGGATGGTGGTGGGAGGCACAGAGCTGCCATGGCTAAAAAAGACCATAGAGGGACAAGGTTTCATTTTGGAGACATTGCATACCAGAGGAAGGACGAAAGGAGGCCATGCTGCTCTGCAGAGTGCTAATATCAGATGAGGATCTAAGACTGCTCTCTCTAGCCCCTCCCAGCCTGATTCTTTGATGTTCACACTTCCCACACTGGGGGGGGGGCACCTTCTTCATGCTTTCCTGCTTTCTCTTGTGGCATAAATAGCTGTAAAAGCTATGTAATGATGATCTTTGAACCACTGATCCTCCTCCCCCACATTCTGATGACCAAGACCTCAGGAGTGCACCACCACACCCGGGTTTATAAAGTGCTGGGAATCAGTCTTGGGGCACCGGTGCATGCTAGGCAGACACCCAACAAACCGACCTATCTCCTCAGCTGGGAAGATGGATGTAGTATTTTCTAGTTCTGAAAGTTACTGCCTTTTAAATATTATCATTTGGTGTGGATAAAGTATGAAGAACCATGGTTCTGGGGACTGAATTATTTTTATGCTTGCACAGCAGGCACTCTTACCAACAGGGCCATCTCTTGGCTCTTATTTTTATTTTATTTATATTTTAATACATTTCAAGATAATGGGTAACACGATTTGAGTCACATTTAGCAATCCAATTTCCATCACATCATGAATTTTAATTCACAAGATGTGCTTTCTTAAAGGTTTTGGTCTGTGGCCTCCAGAGTACTCATGCCTTAGCAATAGCAAGCATCTCCCTCAGGTCCTACATGATTCTCATGGCTTTTATCCAAAGCTACATATGGTTTTCATTGGTGGGAGACAATTCTGTTTGCTGGGTTAAACTGTCATTTTTATTATTCATATGGAAGTTCTTAAGTCTAGCTTCCTTGTTGCCACATTAACAGCCCAGAAATCGAGACTTATTGCACTAGGAAAAACTCTCCCAGAGCTGGCTGGGCCATGTGCCTTGGCTGGATTTTGGTTACATGAATTTCAGCTCACCTCTTGTTCTGAGCCTCTGACCTCTTGTTTACTGTGATCATCTGAGTTTCTGTCTCTGGTATGTGAACAACATAAACCTCTCCAGGGTGTGGTCTCTTGTGGTCCAGTCACTCCATGTCTCTAAATCAAAGCTGGATTTCAGTAAGTACTGGATGACTGCATACGGCTGCAGAATTTATACAAGTACTTACACGAGCCAGGATAACAGCTATAAGCCATATTCTGATGATCTATCTCTGTGACCTCATTGCCTACTGTCTAAGATGGGCACCATTAGGGCCAGGAAATTGAAACTTAGAGACTTGAAGCAAATGATCAACTATGGAGGTAAGATTAAGCCCAGTAAGTCTAAACTCAGAACTCAGGTACCCAGTCCTGATAATACCCTGTCAAAAGTAGCTTTGGATTAAGAATGAAAGCATTTAAGCAAAAAAAGAGAAGGTCTCAATTGAGGAGAGACAATTAGGGATAACACTGAACTTCATGGTCAATCTTAAATGTGAGAGACTTGAGAATATGTTCACTCATCTTGAATTTTACACCATTTATAGGTTCACAACACAAACCAGGAGTGTGTCTGGTCTGGTTTTTTTTTGTATCTATTACTTTTGAATCATCCCTTGGTTTCTCCCGGGATGATACCAAGACAATGTGGCCAATTCCATCATAGTGTTCCAATCATTACTTTGCTTCTAGGCAGCATTGCTTCTATGCTCCCAAAGATAGAGGCAAGCCTCCCCCCACCAGGGTTTTCCTAAATGTATTGTGTTTTCTAAATGAAATGTGAAGAGGCTTAGACAGTCTTATTTTCTAGTCTGTATCCCTAGTCACTCACTCAATAAGTGAACACACATACACACACACACACACACACACACAGAGAGAGAGAGAGAGAGAGAGAGAGAGAGAGAGAGAGAGAGAGAGAGAGAGGATGGAGGAAAAGGCCAATTGAAAGGAGAATGCTCTTGTTATTAGTTGAGGCTTTTGGCCCAACTCTATGGTTCTAACAAGTTGATCATTACTGCATCTGTTGTTTTATTATCCTGGTCATTAGGCCAGGGAGGAGAAAGAAGAGATGGAAGGAGGGAGGAAGAACAGAAGGAGAGAGGACCCACAACTAGACACTAGAGTGTTATCCAAGCATGTAAGGAAAGATGGATTTAGTAATATCAGCAAATTCCTAGAATGTGTTTATTCCAGGATGTACAGGGGAGAAGGTGTGGAAAGAGTGAGTAGTTCCCACTCAAGGATGTAAGTTCTCTCCACTCTATTGAAGTCTGTGAAAAAGACCATAAATGTAGGTACCAAATTTTGAAATCAAATGAGTGATAAGATAGAAAACAATGAGAAGATCTAAGAGAAGCTTCACAGCTTCCTAAAGAGGTTGGGAGTTGTGCCTTGACCAGCGCTCTTCATTCCTACACCTCAGGGACAGCTCAGGACAGTGGCAGTCAGGAGTGTGGATGCAATCCTGGGAAGTCATCTAAATTAACTGGAAAAGAAAAGGAACTGATTAGATTCTTGGATGGCATCTAGAGAATGGATAACATGGGACTGGAAGTAGATATGAACCACAGATCCCCACTGGCACCGTCAAAGCCATTGTGATGACACACCTGTCTCCACTGCACCAAATTTCCACAGATAGTCAGGAGTACTTAAGAAACAATCTAGCTGGTGCTCATTAACGGGGAAGAAAGAGGAAGATTATCTTACCTCATGGCCTGACCCTTGCTGCAGGCTGCATTGGGTGAACTAGTCAAGGCAGTGCTAGAAGGCTTGCCCAAGTAGTGACAATGAGGGAAAGCTGGCAGGCTGATCAACCCAGCTACCACCCAGGCCCAGTAATAGAGCTACAAGGTAGCTCACCCCAACATCAACCACATCTGTGGAGCATGTCATATCTATGCAGTATGTGGCAGGAACTTTGCTACAGATCCAAATCTGAGGGATCTCTACAACATGGGACAACAGGATATCCAAGAGCAGCCCCAAACAAAGTCCATTATTGATAGTGTAGCAGAAGACAGAGGCCTCAACTCAAACCATAGCAATGAACATTTACAAGTAAAGATGAATGGACAAAAGAGTAAACTGTGTGATTTAATGGGCCACACTACAGGATATCCTTCTCTTTTATTTTATTTGTTTGGTTGGTTTGGTTTTTTGTTTTTCTTTTAAATTTTGTTTTGTTTTGGTGGAAAGGTTGCATAGGAGGAGGATGGAAGTGAGATGATAGGAAGATAAGCAGGGTCTGGATACATGATCCGAAATCCACAGAGGCTCAATAAAAGTTGAGAAAAAAACAATAAGAAGGAAAAACAAAAGACAGAAAAGAGAAAGAGTACTGTTCGAGGGTGGGGGAATCAGTAGAAATGGAAGGAAAAATATCTTAGGAAGAAACAAGTCCCACTGCCCAGCAACAACCCCTGATAGAGAATGAACATCAAAAGGCTGAGTGAAAAAAAATAGCCAAACATTTGTGTAAGTGCATAGCAATTGACTCATCTGTGTCTCTCACCAGACTGTCGTGGCCCCGGGAGAGCAGGGCCTGGTGCCAGCTCCATCACTAGTGGATTCTCACAATCCCAACCCCAAAACAAACATCTAATAGATACATGACTAACACACAAATAAAGGTTTGGGGCTGGAGAGATGGCTTACAGGTAAGAGCACTGAATGTTCTTGCAGAAGACCCGGTTCTGTCCCAGCACCCACATGGCAGCTCACAACCGTGTGTAATTCTAGTTCCAGGCATCCAAAGTCCTCTTAGGGATTCTATGTGTGCTTGTATATGTGTAGTGAACATACACACATTCAGGCACATAAATATTTATATAAAAATCCATTTAAACTATTTTTGAAAGGGAGTGTCTCTGATAGAGATTCTGGGTAAATGTAAAGAAGCTTTGGGACTTAAAGGAGCCACATTTTCTACAGAGGGAAAATAACAGGAAGAAGAGAAGTATCCAACCTTACAGGAGAGGGAACAGAGTGGCCAGGTTTAAGGAAGCACAGCTACAATGTTAATAAAAACAAGAAAGGCAAAGATCATGGAGAACTTTCCAGGTGTACAAGCACAGTGAAGGCAAGGGGAGATGGGCAGTGAAAGGAGCAGGCAAAAGCACCTTGGCCTAAGTACTGCCATTTTGACTTCAGACTCCATTGTACCTGTAGGGTAAAATAAAGTTCAGGTTCCCAAGCCCTAAAGGCGCTGACTACTTCCAATAGCTGCTCAACCTCCTCCCTAAACCATAGAAATAGTCATTAGGCATCTTTACTTCTCTAGAAACATTGTGACTTTCCCAACCATAGAAGGAACAAATGAATGTGATTGCTTAGACTTAAAGGCTTGCATTATATGTCTGTTGACAATTATAGAACATTCAAAGCAGCTCCTAATCGTTGATTCCTGATTGGTGAAAATTGTAACTGTAACTTGGAAACAAATGTTTGTGATTTTTGTGCTTATAAACCCCACTTCTGCCCCAGCTCAGGGCCATCAGGAGAGTGAGGTTCCTGAGTCCTTATCCTACAGCCCTAATTGTTCAGTGATCTGCTCATGTGATGATTTAATAAAATCTTTAAAACTCTTAAGTGTCTCTCTTCTTCCTTGTGGCATGTAATGGGCTAGTGGTGACAGTGGCACTCAGTGTTCTCTTGCCTTGGTGGCTTCCTTGAGGAATCACTGATGTCCAATGAGTTCCACGGGTCTTGGGCAACTCCTGACATCTGTGTACAGTTGTGAAACCATTGCCATGTCAGACAAAATCAACAGAGCAAGCATATCCTTTCCTATGGTTTCCCCTTTGGCATCTCTATACTCCCTACTCACTCCATCCCAAGGCACACACTGGCTATCACCATCATCTGCATCTCCTAAAATTTTATATGCATTATTGAATTATAATATTAATTATTAAATTGACATATTGATGATTAAATTATTAGTATTGGATATGTAATATCCAAGACATATATATATGTATATATATATATACACATATAATTATATAGGTACTTAGACTATGATTTCCTTCACTCAGCACCATTATTCTGAGACATATCCTAGTCAGTGTTCATCAATAATTGATTTCACTTTATTGCAGAGCTATAATGACTCTATGGACACACCCCCACTTGTTCATCCATTCAACATGCATGGAAATTTGGACTGCTTCCAGCCCAGAGGAGTTACAAAGTGAGAGATGGATTGTGCAAAAGCCCAGGAGCAACATGGTTGTGCCAATGTGCACAGATTTTTAAGAAACAGCCAGCCATTTCATTTGTTGTTTTTGACTTTGTAAGCCCACCAGCTGTGTCTGAGACTTCCAGCTTCCCCAGACTCACAAGGAGAAAGTTGGCTGTTGGTTCTGAAGGACAAGAAGTTCTGATTCATGTTGCCCTGAGGATCCAGGGTATTAAGCATCCTTTCGTCTGCTTATTTTTCTACCCATGCTTTACTTCGTGAATTATCAGTTCTAAAAATTCAGTTTCATCTGCCTCTTCTTATAAAAATGGGGTCTTATATTTTCCAGAATTAACTTGAAAATCTACATACATATAAGAATGACCTGGAACCCCTTCCACCTCCACCTCTGGAGCAGATGCTGGGATTATAGTTATGGGCTACCAGGTCAGGTTTATGTAGTGCTAGGAACTCCCTGTGTTGTACATACTAACAAAGCACTTTACCCACTGAGCTGCATCCCCATCCCTAACTTTGTTTTTTGGAAGTAGGGGGTTTATTCAAGGACCAATCATTAGAATTTGAGAGAAAGATCCCAGCACAAGCAAGCTGTAAATCCCACCAAGTGCTGAGACAAGGGAGATGGAGAAGAGGAGGAAAGCCATGCCTTTTGAATTAGGGGCAGCAATGGAGGTCTGTCTGTAAGCAGCTGGAGCCAGATGAAAGGAGACAGGGATCTCCAGAGCAAATAGTGACAAAGCCCAGAAGCATGCTTACAATTTGTGCCCATGTCCAAAGAATACATTTTTTATAAGGTACACAAGAAAGTTACACCCTTGAGCTAGAACTCAGAAAAGCTGGCAGGTTCAGCAGTGAGAGCTGAGCCACTGCCAGTATGCATTTAACCATGTGCAGGGTTGTGTTTTAACTGTTGGCTGCAGAGATGTATTGTTGAATTCTTGACACAAGCCCATTATCTGCAGCGACAGGAGCAGCAACCATAGCCACAGAGTTATAACAAAGCTCTTATTGTGTGCTGTTTGCCTCAGTTATCGCCACACCTCCACACCCCTTGGAGGAAGATCTATCGTGATAATTATCCAACCTTACAGATGTGAAACCTGACAACTTGAGAGATTAAATGATCCCCGGTAAAATCTAGAGCTTTCCACTCCAAAACTGTGCTTGTAAGCCTCAGTTGGAGAGAATCAGGTAACTCAGCCCTCACTAGGCCAAAGCAAAGTGTCTTCCACTGCCAGAGAATAGGTCTTGCTCATAAATGCATTTCCTTATATGGAAACCCATCTCTGAAGGCTTCCGAGAACTTGACCTGAGTATTCAGGATATATGCTGGCACACTGAACTAGGTTTTTAAATGGAATCAAGGGTGGGGTTAACCACAACTCTGTGTCTAACATTCTTCCCTTGGCTAAGTACAACTGCACAAATCTACTGCCAATCCATAGTGGTGTGAAAGGTATCATCTTAAGATGGGAAATGCAAGAAATGAGAATGAAGTCACTTTAAAATCTATTGTGAGGACTGGTTAAAATGCAGAGAATAAATGACTGTGGGGTGCCCAGGCCTAATCAACACATCTATAATAACCGCTACACTCAAAGCTCGGGGAACATTGCAGAAGGGGCATGTGCAAGAGCCAGAGGACCAGGGCATTTGCTGGGGATAGTGCCATCTAGGTACAACAGGGAAGCTGCACCCATGAAATCTCAGTGATACAGCTGCCTAAATAAGACCTACATAATGACAACACAAGTTGACATCTCAAAGTAGATAAGCAAAATTGCACAAGGCTCCACTCCTAGAATATGAGTAATAGCAATCCAATGGATGCTGAGAAAGGGAGAATCAGTCCCATCTGAGGATGAACCACCGGTGATAGGTTATCCAATCCCAAGTGGTCACCCCTAAATTCGTGTACTACGAGCAATACTAGATGAACCGTGTGTGTGTGTGTGTGTGTGTGTGTGTGTGTGTGTGTGTGTGTGTGTGTGTGTTAACAACTATAGAAAAGAGGTCATAAATTTTGAGGGAGCGTAAACAGGATGAGTGGGGGAGAGAGACAAGGTGTGGATGACATAAATACAGTATTATGAAATTTAAAATAGGAGGAAAATGAAATTAAAATTTTTACAGTGAAGGAACAAGAATCAATACCCGAGCAGTGTCTAGAAGCAACTTTGGCAAGAACTCATCTATAGTCTCCTGCAAGAACCTCTTCTTTTGACTCACTGCGCCTTCTTACAGGTGTCCAGAGAAACCCCGGTTTCTAATAATTATTATTACTATCTCATTATTCTGTCATTTTTCAATTTACAGGATGTTTTTTTTTATCAAACATCTCATTCAACTCTCCTAACAGCAGCAGCCAGATGTGATTATCCCCACTTCACATATAAAAAAAATGAGCAGAGAGGTAAATGACTTTTTTTCCACTGCTTTCCCTGGCTGCTTGATGGCAGAAATGGGAACTGAAATAAGACCTTGTAACTCATGATCCAACAGCTCCACACAATCCCTATGGTGTCTGGCTCTAAGTAGCAAAGAAGCTTGTTGAAAAGATGTGTGTACCTGAGATAATGTACTTGTTGAGATCAAAGATGAAGAGTAAAGATGAACAAAAATGATGTCAACCTTGAACTTCTATTCCTGGAATGAAGGAGACTGCAGAATGCTGAGTATTCTTGATCAAGTAAATCCCTAGCATCCTTGGTCCCAACCTTGATCTTAGCCATACCATCTAATCCAAACCTACAAAACCCTGCTTCCCTACACTATATACCAACACTCAGCAACATGGGCAGAACCAGAAACTTTCCAACCACACACACACACACACACACACATACACAATATAAAGGACCCATTCAATCTGCACATTCACAAGATTCTGAAAAGATTGCCACATGCATTCAAGTTTGAAAGCTCGGCAAGATCTCCCTCTATCATGCTGATGCACTCTGTGTATCCATTTGTATGAGTAAGTAGTTATTATCAAACACTTCCCTGCCAACTCTTTTAAGACTCATTGTAGACACTAGTTTTTACTGGAGGAGGAGAGGAAGTGAGATGATTTGGAGGCTGAAGGTACTTGCTGCCAAGCCTGATGACCTGAGTTCAAACCCAACCTGGGACCCATCTAGTGGAAGGGGAGAATTAACTCCCACAAGCTATCCTTTGACATTTACATGTGCACACACACACACACACTCACACACACACACACACACACACACACTATCACACACTTTAACCCCAGTCACCGCTCTCTGTTTCCTTTGCTAAATAGAGTGTAGCACATTTGCCTTCATTTGACTTCATTGCGTGTACAATCTTAGCTAGCTCAACCCTATCACCTGCATTTGCCTTCAACCAGAGCAATTGTTGAACCTTGATGTCACCAATAACTTAACTGCTCTTTCAAATATCTGGAGTTGTTTTCTGGCTGTCTTGTTCCTATTGTTTTGAGATAAATAAGGTCTTTTCTAGACCAAGTTGGCCTTGAACTTGTTATATAACCAAAGACGACCTGGGATCATAAGTCAAACAAAACCTTCCCCCTCTAAGCTTCTTTGCCAGGTATCTTATGATAGCAACAGAAATGAGACTAGGACAGCATCTAACTCATTTCTTTAACCCTCCCTGGGTTCATCTTCCTCACCATCACCACACCAAAGCCACTGCTTACAGGATCATTAGTAAATCTTGGCTTCACAACAGAGTGTTGGCTCTCTAACCCTGTCTGCATAGCTCACTTCTTACTTCCTGGTCCCTCTAAAACCCCAGGAATCTTTCTGAGTCTTGTCTTCACTTCACTTACAACTATTCTTAATAATCTCAAATAAAGTATTTATGCCTATCATTTAGTATGTTCCTTATCCAAGGGAAATGCAAACTTACTAACAGACTCATTAAAAACTACAAAAGCAAGCAATCCAAAAAAATGAGACTCCCTTGAGTGATATCCTGCATGTCATTACAAACTGCCTTGCCATTTATTAGCTGTGAGGATACAAAAAGAGTCATATCCTCTCCCAGGGCTCCCAGGGCCTCTGTGTCTCCAAGAGCAAAAAAAAAAAAGCTTGGAGATGAAAAATAAGGACTTCAGGACTTCTCACTAATGATCTGAGAAAAAAGCTTGGCATACTTGAGAGTGGGATGTTTTATCAGCCAGTGGTTGAGGCCAGAACCAGAAATGTGAGACAAAGAACTGGCTACATCTTTGTTTGGAAAGAGACATTGTAATCCTCTGGCCTCCAAAATATGAAGGATACTGGTGGTCATCAATATGGCATATCACTGGAGCCTGGAAACTTAAATATGCTGCATCATCTCATGTGATATGCTGACCAGTGCTCAGCGATTATCACACAACCTAAAGAACCTTAGGAACCTTAAGACAACCTTAAGACGCCTATAACTTGATCTTCTATGGGCCTGTCCCACCTTAGTCTATTCGTGTGGATCTTTCAAAGGAGGACAGAATCTTAAAGATTATAGTTCAAATGTCTATCTTGTGGGCAAAGATATGGAAGTGGGATGTGCTGGATAGAGCTAATGCAGACTGCCTTAGAATTCTAGAATTTTCACTCAAGTTATGAAATAGAGAGAATTTAGTTCATCCTGCCTGGTGACCATGAGGATATACAAAGCCCTGCATGGCTGATTCACTTTTAAGATTTGGTTTGTTTGTTCACATTACTGGTGATTGAACCTAGGGCCTCACTCATGCTAAACAAAGCAATCTTCCCTTGAGCTGTAGCCACAGCCCACTGTTGCATTTTTTTCTAATATTATGTGGGTCCTCTAGATGAAGCAAATTGTCTGAGAATATTTCTATCATTATCCAGATCACATCATATTTAAATCCTGGCTTATAAAGCTGGCTGAGTCAGTACATTTCTTGGCACAACTATGAAGATCTGAGTTCTGATCCATAGCACCCACTAAAAAAAGCCATATTGGTGAGTGCATCTTGTAATCCCAGTGCTGGGGAGATGGAGAAAGTAGGTTTCCTGGAGTTCACTGGCCAGCAATCTTAGCTGAAAGGATGATCTCCAGGTTCTGTGAGAGACTCTGCTTCAAAAATCATAAGATGGCTCAGTGATTAAGAACACTTGCTGCTCTCGCAGACGGTCTGGGTTCAGTTCCTAGCACCTTTTTTAGGGTTCACAACAGTCCATAACTCCAGGTGCAGGGGATTGTATGCCCTCTTCTGACCTCCACAGAAATATATGGTACACATACTAGACAAAGGCAAAACACTCATACACATAAAATAAAAGAACTCTTTAAATAAATGGAGGGTGATTGATGTGAAGACACCCAAAGTCAACTCTTTATTCTCTCTGTGTCCTCTCTCTCTCTCTCTCTCTCTCTCTCTCTCTCTCTCTCTCTCTCTCTCTCTCTCTCTTTCTCTCTCTCAAACATTTCTTCTGTCTCCAAAGATGGCTGTGAATGCAATGCAGACCTTCCTGCCAAGGCTGAGCTATATGTCAACAGGAAAGAAAGGAGAAATTTGGAGGAGCCATGCTGGGAGATTCTGGCAGACCCAGGAAGACTGGCAGATGGCAAACACCATGAAGACATTATTCTCTTCCTTTATCCTTTCACAGGCATCCATAACTCCCAGAGCACTCCAAAAACACATAGAACATAGCAAGGGCCTGGATATTTGTTTCCCTTCAGGGTGTATAAATTTTCTAAATATGTATATAAATTAATGAATAAATACAACCATGAACCCAATGGCAATTGCCAAGTACCCAGCAGCTGTCCAGGTTGATGAATGAAAGACAAACAAACACTATAGGTTAGAGAATATTCTAAGTGGAAAGGATTATCCATTCCAATCTTCTAATTATAAAAATAGAGAAAACAGAGTCCAAAATTGGCATTGAAGGAACACAGAAGCACACCATGAGCTAGACACACATCTAAGGCAAATACTCAGATCTTCTGATGGCCAATCTATTGTTACTCTTGTGTGAGTGCTGGCTAATGGGTTCTCCAGACAAAACTGGATTTGTGGTTCAAAAGACCAAAGAAAAATACAAAGGGGTGGGTGGAAGCAAGGAAGCATATCTGAAAATAATCACTGAGAGGAAAAGTGCTGTCCCAGAGGAAGGGTGCTCTACCATTTAAAGTGCTAAGAATCAGAAGGGCAGGCGTGATGTAGAGCATCTTCATGTCCAAAGAAAGAATAAATCAGAGCCTTGTTCTTTTATTCATTTAGCACATTTTACTGATGCTTAGATGCCAACCATGGTGAAGAGTACTAGAGGTGCAGCCATAAATAAAATAGCCCCAGTGTTTATAAAATGTATATTCCTAAGAACAGAGGAATGAAATACATCATGTGAATAAAATAAAATATTTTTGACTGGAGATTGCTATGAAGGCATAAACTTAGTTTGTTAAGGGACACCTCTGAAAAATGCCTAAGCCTAGAATAGGAAGCTGAATAAATACTGTTTGAGAAGAACCCCAGGTAGAGGACATCAGGCTGAGGAAGCTATAAATGCAAAGGCCTATGGCAGGAAAAGGGCAGACTGGTTAGGACCTACCATTGCTTGTGGGAGTGCAAACTTGTACAGCCACTTTAGAAATCAGTATGGTGGATTCTTGGGAAAATGGAATCAGTCTACCTCAAGATCCAGCAATTCCACTCTTAGGCAAATACCCAAAGGATACACATTCATACCAAAAGGACATCTGCTCAACTATGTTCATAGCAGCATTATTTGTAATAGCCAGAAACTAGAAGCAACCTAAATGCCCCTCAACCAAAGAATGGATAAAGAAAATGTGGTACGTTTATACAATGGAGTACAACTCAGCTGGGGAGCGGGGTAATGAAATCTTGAAATTCTCAGGCAAATGTATGGAACTAGAAGAAACCATCCCATGTTAGGTAACACAGACACAGAGGACCTGCATTCATCCTAGTACTGTGAACTTTTCCTAAGGAGACCATCTATTCACCCCAGAAGGGCACCAATGATAGAGCAAAGAAAAGATTCCACTCCAGCCCATCTCAGTGAACCAATGAGTTTCATTAATTATTTATAAGAGTATGGATAACCTAGGATTAACTATACCATTAAAAAAAATGACCCACCCAGCACTGATAATGATCTACAGATCCTGACAGTACAGCCTTGTGATCCACCCTCTCCCATCTTGTGCAGGGTAATTATAGCTGCCAACAGCTCAAGAAAGCAATAACCACATCATGTCCAGAGGAAAGTATTTAACCCCATTTGCTGTTTGGAGACAAGTTCCATTATTCTAGAATCTCTTTTTGGAGAGCTTTCATCGGAGGGAGACAAGGGTCCCTGGCTGCTGCCACTGACTCTTTCTGTTCAACCATGGTCTCTAACTTGGGATGAAAGAGAAACATAAAGATGAGATGAGACACAGGCATGTCCCAGGTGGACCTTGATCATTATTGCCTCTCTGGTCCTTTCCTCCCTTCTTGCAGGAATTGGGCCCTCTGCCAGTCACAGATGAGGCAAGAAATCAAAGCTAAACCAATCTCATTATTTCTGAGGAAAATTTAACTCATAAGCAGAAGTCCAAAGAGAGAGAATCTAGTTAGTGTTGAGCTCAGAGGACAGAGACCCAAGGTCACTGAGCACTGTCGCTGGCAGGGTGTCAGCGCCATCCTGGCTCCTCTTCGCTAAAGCTTTCCACCCAGCAGCCCTCCCCATCCATGCTCTGGCATGCTATAACTAAATAAGCCATGTTTGCTCACATGCTGGCTTCATGATGTCTTCCATCACATAAAATTAACTAATGCAATCTACACAATGAAATTAACAGGCATAGATCAGATTTTTCTAACCAAAATATATCTTCTTTCCAGGTTTACATACATTCACAATTATAGTTGAGAGGTCATAACCAAAGGGGAATTTGGATAATTTTAAATGGTCCTAATTATACAATCAATGTCTTGAAACAACACGAAACTAAAATTGGTGATGGAAAAATGCCTCAGCTGTCAAAGCTCTTGCCGTTCCTGGAGAGAACCAATGCTCAATTCCCAACTACCACTTCTGGCTGTTCATAATTGCCTATAAGTCCAGCTCCAGAGGACCTGATGTCCTTTTCTGGCCTCTGGAATCACCTGCACTGGTCTGCATGCATACACATACACATTACAACACATACACACACACACACACACACACACACACACAGACACACACACAAAACAAATAAATGAATAAATAAAAATAAAATATGTTTGAAATTTAATCATGTCAATTGTGGTGATTTGGATGAGAATGGTCTCCAAAGACTCATATATTTGAATGTTTGGTAATTAGGAAGTGACAATGCTTGTTGAAGTAGGTGTGGCATGCTGGAGGAAGTATGTTACTGGGGGTGAGATTTGGGGCTTCAAATGCTCAATCTAGTCTGAGTGGATCTCTTCTTCCTGCTGCATGGAGATCCTGATGTAGAACTCTCAGATCCTCTATCACAATATCTGCCTGTGTGTCACCAAACTTCCTGTGATGCTGATAACAGACTAAACCTCCGAAACTGTAAGACAGCCCCCAGTAAATGTTTTTTATAAGAATTGCAGTGGCCATGGTGTCTCTTCACGGCAATAGAACAATGACTAAAACAATACCAGCAATTTGTACTAGATGCCTTTCTTTTTTTGTTGGGTAAAAAAATCAAAGCTGCTGTGGTCTTTGAGCCTCTTCATAGCACCAGAATACTGGCTGGGACAGAAGTTGGTTCCAGGAGTGGGATATGGCCATGACAGGCCTAGCTGTGCTTCTTAGTAGTAGAATGTGGACTTTGAGACTTTGGATTAGAGAAAATCAGTTGGACACTTCAGGTGGGGCTTTCTGGGCCATACTACTAGGAGCAGGGAAGACAGGGAAGCAGGGAAGACATACTCTTAAGCAAGGTAGATTATGACAGCCTAGCTCAAGAGGTTTCCTAGGAGAAAAACATTTGTAGTGGTCTAGAATTTATCCCTGTGATATGTTGGTGAAGAATGTGGCTGTTTTTAAGCTTGTCCCAAAAGTATGCCTAAGGTTAAATTGAAGAGTTTTGGATTAATGGCCTTGACAAAGGAAATTTCAAAACAATTTAGTATTGACTGTGCTGTTTGGTTATTAGTGGCTAGTCTCATGCAGATCTACATGAAAAGGAATAAGATTATATACACAAACTGTACGGTCTGAGGAGAAAAGGAACACCATGGATTGTAGTAGAACTAAGTCCAATGTTCAAGGAAATAAACATATAAAAGAAAATACTGATCTTAAATGTAATAAAAGGAGTAGTAACCTCTGGGCAATATCCCACCCAGCTAAGCTTCCAACTTGTATAAAGGAATTAAAGAAAGGCTTAACCAGTGAAGGAAACCATTGAAAACAGAAAGCTAATACAAATGTAATTGAATGAGAAAGCTATTTTCTAGCCCCAGCAAGCAGCAGAACTTGGCAGCTTTTGCCACATGATTCTGGCTTTGGAATCAGGGATACAAGAAAGTGGTTATGGAATTTGCCCCTGCATCTAAGGAAAGCCACTGAGGCCGTGTGTGTGTGTGTGTGTGTGTGTGTGTGTGTGTGTGTGTTATGTGCATGTATGTGTGTGTGCACCCCTGAATAGGCCCTGAGAGGCCATTGTATGAAGCTGTAAAGGTAAAGCCTGACTTACCTTGGAGACCCCAAGATGTTGGAGATTTCAGAATCATAGCGAACATGCCAGGGAAAGCTGCAGAACAGTGTGGAACCAGCTGAAGACAGAGAAGTGTGTCAACAAAAGTTGGAGATCTGAAGAGTGTTTTGACATCAGACATGGAGAAACAGAGTTTGAAGTTTGCCTTGCTAGTTTTTGATCTTGCTTTGGTCCAGTAGTTCCTTGCTATGCTCCCTTTTCTGCCTTTATGAATGGTAATATACACTCCATGCCATTGTATTAGAAGTATATGATCTACCTTTTTTATTTTGATTTTACAGGAAGTTACAGTTAAGAGATTGTTTTGAGTATCAGAAGAGACTTTGAACTTTAGACTTTTCAAAAGTGTTGAGACTATTAAAAACTATGGGGATTTTTGACATTGTTCTAAATGCATTTTTGTATTATGATATTGCTACAAGCCTATGGGGGGGCAGGGAGAGGAATGTGGTGGTTTGAATAGGAATGGCACCGTGGGCCCATATGTTTGAACACTTGGTCTATAGGGAGTGGTGCTACTTGACAATTATTAGGAAGTATAGGCCTAGTTGGTGTAGGTGTGGCATTGTTATTGGAAGTATGTCACTGGGGATGGGATCTGGGGTTTCAAATACTCAAGCTAAACCCAGTGGTCCTCTTCTTATTGCTGCCCGGGGGTCCTGGTGTAGAACTCTCAGCTCCTCCAGCACCATGTCTTTCAGCATGCTGCCATGCTTCCCACCATGCTGATAATGGACTAAACCTCTGGAAATGTAAGCAAGCCCCAATTAAATGCAGTCCTTTATAAGAGCTTGCTGTGGCCATAGGTCTCTTCACAGCAATAGAACTCTGGCTAAGACATCAATAAACAATTAGAAACGTGAGTACTAGTTTCAATTAAAATATTATGGAAAACAAGAGGCAATGTTGTATTTAATAGTTACAGCAAATCACTTGTTGAATTCCCAGCATGTATCAGTCAACTAGCCCTTAATCAAGCCATTCCACTAGTGGACAAACTGTCTTCTACTTTCAGTACAGAAAGACAGTATTTATGAAGATTCTTACTGTAAAACAAATGTTACAGTAAACTATCTCTGAGTCTGTTACCATGTGTTCAGAAACAATCTCAATGAGTTAGGAAGTGTTTACTGGCATGATAGATTTCCATCTATCATGATCTACTTGATCTATTGACTTCTGTCTCAACATGGGGGCAGGACAGTGCACAGGAAGAGTCCTGAGCACCTAAGTCCAGAAGCCTGGAGTTGGCAATGAGAGAAAGTGTGAAATGCTGGGGCTCTGCAGGGGGCAGCCTGCAACTTGCCTTTGGAGTATACAGGTTATGGGACAGGAGGACAGCCATGTGGACCTGCTAAAAGAGAGGCTGCTCTTTTCTGCCAGAGACTGTTATGAAAGTTAACTTGGAGTTGTGACTGGCTACAAATGGCAAGGTGTCTCTAGTGGTGCAGAGAAAGGCACCAGCTGAAAAGAGAACAGTGAACCAACTAGCATATGCCCAAAGAAATAGGATGCATGGTTTCCTGTTACGTTTAACAAGGGTTTTTTTTTTTTGTTTGGGACATGGTTCTTCTGACCCTTGTTAAAATTATAAATGACTCTAACTTGACCCGGCCTAGGAAATGTGAATGAACTTACCATCTGTCATTTCCAAATACAAAATATCAGAGTCAGAGTTTCTTCTGTGTTTAAGGAATCATGTGACACTGGTTGAAACCTGCACTCTAATGTGAAAACCATATTGAGTAGAAAACACCAAGGCAATCCTTGGTGGGTGTGTAGAATGAACAAGCAGTAAGTCTCTGTTTATTTTAATCTCCTAAGGTTTAGAAAGCATGTGTTAGTCATGATTGCCTAGAGGAATGGTACCGATAGAATGAATCTACACACACACAACTACACATAGACACACACAGACACACACACACACACACACACACACACACACACACACACACACACACACACACACACACTAGAATGGCTTTTAGGCTATGATCCAGCTAATGGTAGACAATGGCTATCTCCCAATGGAAGGTCCAAGAATCCAGTAGCTGCTCAGTCCATGAGGCAGGATGTCTCAGCTGGTTTCTAGTAGATGCCAGAATCATTAAGAAATAGGCTCTAATGCCAGCTAAAGATTGAACTTGCCAGGAGCAAATGGGCAAAGAATGCTTCATTCTTCCATGTCCTTTGTATGGGATGCCAACAGAAGGTGTGGCCCAGATTAAAGGTTGATATTCCCAAATCAAGAAATCCATATTAAAAGTGGGTCTTCCCATTTCAAAACTTAAGATAAACTTCCTCACAAGTGTACCCAGCCACAAGGGTTTTAGTTCATTACAGATGTAGACAGGTTGACAACCAAGATCAGTCATCACAGATCATAACCTAGACCAAATGACTGAAATGCTATGTGAAAAGGGACAAGTCCATCAAGTCTCACTGGTTCTTATGCTTCATTTTCCTCTCTGGTACTCACTGGGACAAGGGAAGATAACCGCACAGACTCTGTTGATGCAAAAGGCACAAAACTGGTACACATGAGACACTTACAAAAACACATGAGAACAGGTGCTCAATAAACATAGCTACTGCTATTTCTGTAGGTTTTGTAGACACCACTAAGGCCCAGTGTCACAATCCCCTTTCCTCTGTCTTCAGCCACACCTACAAAGGCTGAGCCCTGTGCAAGCTAAGGTTTACTGTTGTAGCTCAGGCTGCACCATCAGCCCCCATTGCTCTCCTATCATTCTGCTTCTTAATCTTCTCCAAATGATCAAGGAATAATTCAGAGATGTTGCAGAATTCCTGCTCCAACAGCATTCTTTTCCTGTGAGGGGTGGGGTGTGGAAAACACCCAAGCTTCTCTCAGATGAACACACATGTATGTATATACATATATAAAAATAAACATATATATAATGAACACACTTATATATCACAACACATATGTATATACTATGTATATGCATACACACACATATATATATGTATATATATATATATATATATAAAATCATTAACACACATCTCATTTACACATAAACCAGTCCGAGAACATTCCCAGTGTAAAAAGGTTGCAGCTGTATTGTTTGCCTTTTGAGAAAGAAGCTCACTGTACAGTCCAAGACTAGAACTCAGCATGAAATCCTGGGTGGCCTCAAATGTAATAGCCCTTTTTGACCTCAATACAAGTAAATGCATTTTGATTATTCAATTATTACTATTATTATCCTATTACATGTCTTATTATTAAATTTTACTTTAAACTGCATATTTTCAAATAACTCATACTGAATATTTTTGTAGTGTTAGCAGTCAGACCCAGGACCTTGTCTTTATTAGAAAAGGCCTCTAAAGTGGGGCCACATCTTAGACTGATATTGAACACTTTCCCTAATAACCACTTAACCTTCATGGAAATCCTGCAAGGCACTGCAGCTATTTTATTTATTTTGCAAACTGCAAAACTGAGGCTCATGGAAATTAAATACAACCCTGTCTTTTGTTCTTTGAAAATTTAATAATTATATGCAGTGTACTTTGCTCATATCACTGCTCACTCCTCTCTTCCAGCTCCCACAATCACACCTCTACCCCAACTTTAGCCTCCCTTTTTAAATTTACTCTTAAAACCCCTATTAGTTTGTTTTAATCCAATTAGTGCTGCCAACATGCATATGGGTCTGGTTTTATACAATGGAGGACCTGTAGGCTACTAGTGGTCATACCCCTAAAGAAAAGTGTGCCCCTCTCCAGCAGCCAACAACTCCTCAGCTATGGTTGGGGCATTAGGGTCATTTCCCTTTCTGTGCTGGAATTTCAGGAGCTTCATCTTGTGCAGGTCTTGTACAGGTAACCACAGGTGCTGTAAATTCACCAGGGCATCCCTACCGAGTCCAGAAGACAGCATATTTCACAGCTCTCCTCCCCATCCTCCAGCTCTTGCACTCTTCCCTTCTGTTCTCCCAGGATGCTCACTGAGCTCTGAGAGAGAGGACGTAGATGTCCTGTGCACAGCTGAACATTCACAGTTGCCTCTCTTCTATGCTTTGCTCAGATATGAGTCTCTTCATTAACCTCTACCCTCTCTAACGAGAAGCTGCTCAGACTGATTGGGAGCAGCATGAATCTATGTATATGAACACAAATATTTAGAAGGAAATTTGACAATATGTCTATTTAGAATAACATCAGTAGGTCAGTAGGTTCACTCCTAGGGCCCATGACTCCTAGCAATGTTTATTGATCATGTTTACAGTAGCCAGGAAAAAGCAAACACAATTTTCAAAACCTACACTTACACTAAGTGTCTACAATTTCTGTCTTTATCCCCACTCCACTACCTTTCATTGATGATAGTAAGTACCATCATTTGATGAGGCCTACCCTGCCATAATGTGGTATTTTTCAATATTTAATGTGGTGCTCTATGAATTAAGAAATACCATTCCTATCCCAGTTACTTTTCTACTGTCGTGATAAAATGTCATGACCAAGGCAACTTGTAGACGAAAGGGTTTATTTGGGCCTTCCCTACAGCAAGCAGACAGGCATGGTGCTGAAGCAGTAGCTGGGGGCTTTTGAAACCTCAAAGCCTGCCCCCAATGACACACCTGCTCCAACAAGGCCACACCTCCTAATCCTTCCCAAGTAGTTCCATCAATGGGGAACTAAGTATTCAATTATATTAGCCTATAGGGATCATTCTCATGGTCTATAGAGACCACATTTTCCTAACCCTGAATTTAACACCTGTCACCCTTATAATTTTAAAGATCTTTACATTTCAGTGAGATTTTTCAAGTTAAATTCCTTCTTTTCTTTCCTTATAAATAAACATTAAAGTTTGTAATAATGAGGTCAACATTAAAGCACTTTGGAGTTGTGTGTGTGTGTGTGTGTGTGCATGTTAACACTTGCATGTGAGCATATATGAGCATGTTCATGCCAGCATATGTGAATGCCCATATACATGCAAGCATGCAGATAAGAGAACAACTTGGTTGTCATTTTTCAGGTGTCATCCACCTTGCTTTTGGAAACAAGGTCTCTCACTGGCCTAAAACTTTCCATCTGGTCTGGCTGGCCAGTGAACCCCAGGGATCTGCCTGTCTCTAACTCCCTAGCTCTAGGATCATATGCAGGGGCCACTACACCCAGATTCTCTAAAATGTATATGTATTTGTGCGTATATGTGTATGTATGTGTGCATGTGTACAAGGTAAGCATAAATCATAGTACCCATAGGAAGGTCACAGGACAAGCTCTGGTATTAGTTCTTGCCTTCCACATTGTAGTAGGGTCTCTTTACGGTAAGCCACACTCATGCCAGGCTATCTGGTCCATTAGCTTCAGGGGAGTCTGCTGTCTCTACCTTCCACCTTGCCTTAGGAACATTGAAGTCACAAATGCATTTGATTGTGTAAAGTTTTACATTTGTTAAGGCAAGTTTTGTGAGGTGCATGCTTTATTCATTGGTACAGCTCCCTAGGCCATGTTCAGCTTTTGGGTCCTAGTGACTGAATACCTTCATACTTGCAAGGCAAACACCTAACCATCTCAACTATTCCCGAGCACTCAAAGCATACTCCAAGTCTGGCTCTTAGGTGATGGCAACAGTTAGGATCTGTCCTTCTCTCTCCCACACTGATCAGCAAAATTCCAGACAGTGATAACAACTTCAGTCTGGGTCTCAGAGTGATCACGGCACAGGGAAGGCTCTCTTCACTGATGCTTGACAAACAGGCAGTGTGGGAACAAATCTTCACCATTTTAAACTATGTTAGTGCTGGAAACTGGACTCAGGTACTATAAAAGGACAGGTAGTAGTACCCTTAGCATCAGTTCATCTCCTTAGCACCCATTTCCTTAGGTCTTAGAAGCTGGACCATGTGTCACTATTACAAAATTATCTCTAAATATAAACGTAACTCTTATCTCATTGCTGTTGTCATTATGGCAGCCACTCCTGTCTCTTCCTAGACTCACTCTCCTGGATTCTGCTGCTCAAACACCACCATCATCACCACCAAGTATTCTTTCAGCATGAAATCAGATCCAAAGCCTATTGGGTATCAGTGAGAGCCAAATTCTCTATCAAAGCCTTCATGTTCACATGTCCCAAGAGTCAGATTATTATAATGTATTAATAGTGTGGCACAATTCCTGAGGAGACAAACACAATTCTACTCATTCCAGATAGGGAACCAACTACAGAGCAAAGTACAGATACCACCAAAGTTCAACTTGGTGAACCAGTAAGTTTCACTGGGGTTACTTACAGAAGCAGAAATGACTCCAAGACAGCTGTAGCACTACAGCCCACCCCAGCATCAGTGCCAGCTTACAAAAACTGGAAACCTGGAGTGCACTACAGGCAGCTCAAAAGATTGCAATGTGTCCCTTTTGGGTGGCTCAGGTTGGTCTAAGCCTCTCCCAGGCAGCCCAGCTCGTCTAAGAGAATCTCTCAGCAGTTCCAGGGGCTTAAGCACTCTTGAGTGCATAAATCTGGTCAGTTTCAGGAACTTCCTGAAATTTTCCAGCTGTTTATTTATAACGAGCTTCCTTAAAGCATGGAATGTTTCACTTCCCCTTGGAATATCCTAAGTCCTAAGGAGCTTCCATCCAAGGTGGGAGGTTTAATCTCACAGGAACTGCTGCACAGCACGAGTCGAAGGACTCACCCTCTCTTCATCACTGGTCAGCTCCACATTCTGAAGCTTGTTTTCTTCTCAGGGCCTGTGCACTTGACATTCCCTTTATGGGGAATATCCTTCCCCTAGCCTTTTAGATCCTGGCCTCAAAGACATATGCTGAAATAAGCCTTCCCTGGCTTCCTTTGTAAAGTATTTATCAACTTTTACCTGGAAACATATAATGTACTAATTCGCTTGTACATGTTCAGAAGCCCTAACAGTAAGAAAAGCTCAATGAGTAGAGATGTTAACTGATTGTGGGGATTTGTCACATGACTGATCTCAGAATCTCCCAGGAGACACATCTTTAGCTATGCCTGTAAAGGGACTCTTTCTGACTATGGCTACATGTGGCTTCGGTGGACCAGCTGCCTCATGCTCCTGCTGCCATGCCTTCCCCACCACAGCAGACTGTTGGAGCCTTTTTTCAATTATGAGTGAGTCCTTCCACTTTTACTTTTTAAATATCACATTTATTTATTTGCTTGTTTGGTATATGTGTGTGTGTGTGTTCGCGCGCACACGTGCACGTTCGCACATACTCACGTATACATTATGTGTGCCATGCACATGTCGAAAGTTGGAGGATAACTTGTGAGAATTGGTTCTCTTCTTCCACCCCATGAGTCCCAAGGATTGAGCTCAGGTCATCAGGTTTGATGAAAAGCTTCTTTAGACCTGAGCCATCTCACCAGCCTCAAAAAGTCCTTCATTTAACTTTGCTTCCGTCCAGTATTCTGTGAAAAACATCTAGAAGAGTGACTAACACACTTATGTTTCCACAAAGCCTAGGACAGCACAGGGCACAAAGTAAATCCAGGACAGAGTTTGCTGAACAAAACAAATGAATAATGCAGGAGAGGAAAAAAGAGATAGAGACAGAGAAAAGAGAGATAGGGACAGGCAGAAAGACAGAGGGACAAACAGACACATATGAGAAACAGAGAGAGAGACAGGGACAGAGAAAGACAGAGAGAGAGAGAGAGAGAGAGAGAGAGAGAGAGAGAGAGAGAGAGAGAGAGAGAGAGAGAGAGAGCAGACAGGCAGAGGAGAGGAGAAAGGGAGAAAGAGAGACAGAGGGACAAACAGGCAAGAGGGGAAGGGAGAGAAAGGGAGGAGTCGAGTTCAGTTTTCCTAATTGCTAATGATCTGGTCCTGAAATCCACTTGTTTTCTAAACTGCTGAGAGATGGTTAGGAAAGGACAGAACCTAAATGCTGATTTTCAGCCACTGAGATAATCCAAATCACTCTCCTCACACGTTTTCCAGAGAGCCCTGATTGCCCAAAGGAATAATATAATCTGAGAAATCGGTGTATCTTCCACTCGTTGGTCTGACATACAGGGATCAGAGAGAAACAGGGACTCCAGGCTTAGCTGTCAGGTCCCTCGGGCCTTCCTGAGTTTCTCCCCAGAGGTCCACTATGCTGAGGCTGGCCCTGGTGGGAGTATTTGCTCCTCAGGTGGCCCAGTTCACTCAGTGTGAGCTGATTCTCTGGCTGCTTCCAAGTCACAGGGAGGTCCCTACTCTACTCCCCCCCCCCCCACACACACACACAAAGCCAGCACACCAACCTGCCTGGCTCTCCCACGGTGCAGCTTAACACACTCATTGGCCTAGAGCCTGCCGGGGGCGGGGCTTGGGTGATCCTCAAAAGGAATTAGCAGCGTGAGAGGAGAGCCCTGGAGGCTGATGCTCTCATCTCACTCTCACCCTCTGCTTTCAGGATCAGCTTAGGATAGAGCCTCTGATCAGGGGACACCTGTGGCCTTGGATTTTAGTGATGGGAAATCTTGAAAATGCTTCCTGGATCCATGATCCTCTCCTGAAGTACCTGAACAGCACGGAGGAGTACCTGGCTCACCTCTGTGGACCCCGGCGCAGCCACCTCTCACTCCCCGTGTCTGTGGCCTATGCTCTGATCTTCGTGGTGGGGGTGATGGGCAATCTTCTGGTGTGCCTGGTGATCCTCCGACATCAGACCTTGAAGACACCCACCAACTACTACCTCTTCAGCCTGGCAGTCTCAGACCTGCTGGTCCTGCTCTTTGGGATGCCTCTGGAGGTCTATGAGATGTGGCACAATTACCCCTTCCTGTTTGGGCTGGTGGGCTGCTACTTCAAGACCGCACTCTTCGAGACTGTGTGCTTTGCCTCCATTCTCAGTGTCACCACCGTCAGCATAGAGCGCTATGTGGCCATTATTCACCCGTTCCGAGCCAAGTTGGAGAGCACACGGCGGCGGGCCCTCAGGATCCTCAGCCTGGTCTGGGGCTTCTCTGTGGTCTTCTCTTTGCCAAACACCAGCATCCATGGCATCAAGTTGCAGCACTTTCCCAATGGGTCGTCTGTGCCCGGCTCTGCCACCTGTACAGTCACCAAGCCCATGTGGGTCTACAACTTCATCATCCAAGCCACCTCCTTCCTCTTCTACATCCTCCCGATGACCATCATCAGCATCCTCTACTACCTCATGGGGCTCAGAGTGAGTATCCAAGGTGTCTGGCTTGGGGCAGCATCCCTCCCAGTTTTCACCCATTTTAAGTTCAAAGATAGCGTGGAAGGAAGGCATAATCAGAAGGGGACATAGAGGATAACTTGAAGTGGGAAATTACGAAGCAAAAGTTTATATGTAGGTAAAATAGTTTTGTGTGTAAATTCCACACCTGTACTCAGAATATATGTCACAAGTAAACTCAGTTTGATCTCCTTTTGAACAGGGAGGCAATGGCCACCAATTAAACAGAGTAAAACCCACAACTCTCTGTTATTTTCTTTACATGGTATCCATCACTATGCTTGTTCACTATGCTTGTTTCTAAGAAAGTGCTAGAAAACTTCCTAGAGGTATCTATATAGATAGCACTCAAGGGGGAATCTGACTCCAGGGGTTTGAGGAGAAGCCTCACTTTGAATGTGCACAGAAAGTGACCTAGGCGTAAAGGGTCACATTCTGGAGGAACCCTTCCTCATCCTGTTGCCTCGTTGCTGCCCCCTGCTCCACTTTACTGTCTATGTTGAAAATTTTCACTGTGCCAGCTTATCCTGAAGGCATTGTGAGCACTCACTGCTTAGCAGTCTGAGACAGATACATACCTGTGGAGGTCAGTATTCCCTTGTGGCTGCGCTGACCCTTTGATTGGAATATCAAGTTAAATCATATGGATGTACATATATATGATTTATCTTTCATATATACTGTATATATATATACATATATATATATATATATATATATATCCTTTGAAACCACTTTTGTAGCAGGTAAAAGATTGAGGGATAGAAAAGTAAACAGAACTCATAAGTTAGAGCAGTATAAAGCATGATTAAGACACGTGGGTTTCTGGGAAAATCACTCTGTTTTCCCTGTATCTTACAATTAGAGGTTCCTTCTCTAAGCTTTTGGAGATAAACAACTTTTTCCCATTTTTCTCTGGTTCCAAATTAGATGAGAGATGTTTTTGAGATGTGTGGGAGTGAGTTTTTATACTTCCTACTGTATTCTGTACTCAAATTCATAGATGTGAGACCTCTCTATGATAGTTTTGTATTCGTTTAAGGAAGTGGTTCATGCAGTAAACAGTTACGGCATTATTTAGACTCTCAGGTCCTCAGCTGACATACGCCTTTAGGCAAGCTGCACACAATTCTCTTGGAATTGCTTTCCCATTTGGAGAATGAAAAGGTCACATCACATCATTTCTAATGCTTCTTCTGGCTCTAACAGTCCGTGTTTTTTTAAAGGCAAAGAAACTATGAGTGGGATAGACATGAGCTATAAGAATTAAAACACACACACACACACGCACACACACACACACACATACACACACACACACACACACCAACACATCCCCTGGCACTATGGTTCCAGATGCAGGATCCCACCCCAGTTCATCTCTGAGGAAGGTGTTTATCAACAAAGATAGATTTTCTTTTTAACTATTTACTGGCCCAGAATGAATGATCAGGTTTGAGTAGGAAAATAGACATGTAGGGACAGGAATGAATGTGGCCAGAGAGTGGTGACATTTTCCCTAAGATCTATGTCACCCCAGACCAGCTGCGTGCCACAGTTCCAGAATGTCCTATGTATCTAATCCAGAGGAAAAAAACTTGCCTACATTTCCAAGTATCATGCATCCCATGAGACATTCCCTCCCCTAGACTTTAGTAACAATATCATCTTGTTCAATGCTAAATAATGTTGTGTCTTGCATGAGTTTGGGGGAAATGCCTAAGTTTAAGAGCTAACATGGAGTCCTCTAAGCTATTTGCCAGAGTTTCATTTTGTTCCACTCTCCTGAATCCAGTGTAGGTGTCCCAAACTATTGGCAGCTCAGATAATAGCCACCCTACTTTGTATGAGTAATGCAATTGATGACATCCTGTGGCAAAAAAAAAAGATGAAGTAGGAGTGAGTAGACTAGAGAATACCAAGAAAGGAAATGTCTGATTTGTCATTCTGAGAATTTAAACAGCCCTTCATCCGTGCCTGCAAAGCAAGTCCTATTCAGTGCCACAGGTGTCACAACCTACAGATCTGTTTTCCTGGAAGTTTACTGCCCCCACCACCATACTTCTTTTCCCTGTTTTACTCTTGTCCACCCTTTCAGCCATGCTTCAAATGGACTTCCTTGAAGAATCTTTCCTAGACCCTGAGCTTTCCTGCCTATGTTGTAGATGTCATGACTTCCAGTAACTTCCTTCTCTACAATTTATAATTCCATGTGGACCCTTTAAATCATCCATTTCTCCCAAACCAGACTAAGTTCAGTAAAGAGATAAGGCTAAATTGCTTCCCTCACTACTGAACTTCATCTCCTCTACATAAAACAAAGGACTTGGAAACATTGTCTCAAAGGCCCTTTGGATTTTCAAAATTTAAAGACACCCAAGCCCTGATGGTATTTAAGTTATTGAGTCTGTTGAGAAGTCTAAAGGTTTGATTGAGTGTGGTTGCCACTACTTTCAGAAGGCAGCCAAGACAATACTGGTGAAAACACAGGACAAAAGAAGCCCTGTGTATATTCAAAACTGAACAATCAGTGATGCTACCCTGTTCCAGGACATGAATTTCCATGGAGATGCTCTTTGGGCTTAGAACATCATGGAGACAGAAAGTATGTGACCCAAGAGTAGCTTCCCAGCCATCTAGGAGGAAGTACTGAAAAAGTCTAGCTTAATCCTTATCTCTCTCTCACGTATAACTTTTGTGCTGATGAGGGGACATGTGTGAACTGCATAAAAGTCAATTATGCCTGACAGGCTTCAAAAAAACAAGATAGTGGACGGATGGATGGATGGATGGATGGATGGATGGATGGATGGATGGATGGATAAACAGGTGGACATGATGGGTAGAGATTGATGGACAGAGAGACAGATGATAAATTGATGGATGGTGTACAAAGGCAGAATGACAAATTGGAAGAGAGATAAATGGATAGACAGATGGTTAGACAGACAGACAGGTAGAAAAGAAGATTTGTGGAAAGAGAGATGGATTGATGGGTAGGTAGATGGATGAATGGATGGATGATGGATGGATGAACTGATACAGAAGTTGAAAGATAGTCAAATAAGTACAGATCAGAACAATAAACATCTATACCTATATTCACATATACACACATATATACTCAGTTTTACACACGCATATACACACACCCTAAAATCACCATGAACAGCTAATCAATACAATAACCTCATTTTGCAGTTGCATAGCTGGAGGTGTCAGATAGGTAAGCTTCTAAGCTTCTGAGTCTTGGAGAATCCTATAGCATGACTACAGTGTTTCATTCCCCTTTGTCACTCCGTGAGTCTGGAGAGGAGAGTTTATACCATTGATGACTGTGTATCTACCCATGCTAAGCACCTGAAACAAAATGAAAGAATTTAATATTAAGGCATCATTTAACATTAACTAGACAAATGTCTTAGACTGTTGTGTCAGCCACTGTGAACCCTGATGGAACACTACAATATGCATATATTCAGTCTATATCTTCCTTAAGTTGTGCCATTATAACCTGAAGACACCTCAAGGTGAGCAGTAATTGATAAGTGGTTTTCTTTGGGTACAAACTACAATGGCCAAGAGCCTAGTTCATATAGAGAACTAGGTGGAATGATTATATGGTGTTTGAGTTGAACAAATGTCTTGTGGGAGTACAGTTTTCCCCTGAGAACTATGAAATCCAGCCATGACATAACCAACTTTTCAATATTAACTATTTTCATTGTTAATTATTGGCTAAAATCAATTATGAAACAGCCACCAACTGTGTCTTACAATGGCCACAGTTTTACAACCAGAATTAAAATATCACCATCATCATCATCTCCATTATTTCTCCTTTACTGAAAATAGATTATTTTTTCATACAATATATCTTGATTACAATTTGCCCTCCCTTTACTCCTCCCAGTTTCTCTTCACCTCCCCTCTCATTCCAATCCACTCCCTTTGAGAGTCCTCTGGTGAGAATTCTCTGTTCAGCTTTGTGTGCCACTTTTCAATTGGGTTATTATGCATTTTGATGTTTAGTTTCTTGAGTTCTTTATACACTTTGGTGGGGTGGGTGAAGATCTTTACCCATTCTGTCAGCTGCTGTTTTGTCTTACTGACAGTGTTTTTTGCCTTACAGAAACTTTTCAGTTTCAGGAGGTCTCATTTATTGACTGTTGCTCTCAGTTTCTGTGCTACTAGTGTTATACTTAGGAAATGGTCTCCTGTGCCAATGCATTCAAGGCTACTTCCCATGTTCTCTTCTATCAGGTTCAGTGTAAATAGATTTATGTTAATGTAATTGGTCCACTTGGATTTGAGTTTTGTATATGGGAATAGATATGGATCTATTTGCAATCCTCTACATGTTGACATCCATTTATGTTAGCACCATTTGTTAAAGAAGCTTTCCTTTTTCCATTGTACCATTTTGGCTTCTTTGTCAAAAATGAGCTGTTCATAGGTGTGTGGATTAATGTCAGTGTCTTCAATTTGATTCCATTGATCCACATCTCTCTTTTTATGCCAATACCTAGCTGTTTTTATTACTGTAGCTCTATAGAAGAGTTTGCAGTCAGGGATGGTGATGTTTCCAAAAATTCCTGTGTTGTAAAAGATTGTTTTAGTTATTCTGGGGTTTTTGTTTTGTTTTTCCATATGAAGTTGAGTATTGTTCTTTCAAGGTCTGTGAAGAATTGTGTTGGGATTTTGATGGGAATTGCATTGAACCTGTAGATTGTTTTTGGTAGGATTGCCATTTCCTTTCTGTCTCTCATTACAAAAAATAACAACCTTCTAAGAGATAACTTCAAAATATAGCAAAATAAAATATAATAAGATAAAACAAAATCCATTATATTGAAGTTGGATAAAGCAAACCAACAAATAGCCCAGGAAAAGGCAAAATAACAGTAATTTACCACCACTTGTTAAGTACCTCATGCCCTGCTCTGGCATTATATTCAAATTAGGAACACATTATCACCTTCAAGCAACCCTCATTTATTTCTACACAAGTGCAGGATTCCCTCAGTTCTTCTCAGGTTCCAGGTGACTCTGAAAATAGCAAATGGTTTTTAACGCCTCACTTCCTGAAAACATAGACGTTATGTAGATATCACCACTGAGTCCAAGAAACAAGCAGACATAGTAGCACACAGGTGGGTGCCTGGAGCCCATGAGTTCCTATGGACTGCTTGATTTTAAGGAGAGACAGACTATGGATTTGTGACACTCTTAAGTTGAACTTAATGGGCCATTCTTCCAAGTTATCCAACTTTAAAGACTTTCTCTAAAGTATTCTCTCATGATAACTTACATCCCAGAAAGCTCACTAGTCCTTAGTCTGTTCATCATCACACACAATCCCACACAGTTTTCATTTACCTTGAACATGAAAATGTCTCCTTATAACTCAGTGGGTTGGTTCTAATGACACTTCAGACTATGTAGAACAATTTGACTTTTCCTTCCACTGGATGACCTCAGTTCATATGTCAGGACCCATGTCACCACCAGTGAAGGAATATAGCTCGACTGTTGGCACATGAACGGAGAGGGGGAGCATGAAAATTCACAAAACATACAAAGCTCTCAGTGAAGGTTTGTTCAGGAAAACACATACAGTTGTCAAACACCCGGCCTCCTTTCAGGTTCTTTGCTCTGCTTTCTAGGGAGTTTAAGGCCTGAACACAGCAGCACTGTGATTGCTTTTCTCATGGTGCCACACAAGTGGCCTCTGTAATTCCTACCTCTGATGCATTGAAGAAGGGGTCCCTTCCATTCCCAGGAATACAGAAGCCAATACATGAAACCCTCTGGCTTCAGTTATCCAACTACTGGGATGGGGAGATGGAACAGTGTAATCTGCTAGGTTATTTGGTGATGGGAGCAGGAGTTGGAGCTAACTCGGCTTAATCTTCCCTGTCATCTTGATTAGATTTGGAATCACCTAGAAGACACACCTCTGGGCACCTTTCTGTGAACATTTCCAGAGAAGCTAAACTGAGGGAGGAAAACTCACCCTGAATGATGGTAGCAGCACCCCACATGCTGGGGTTACAGACTGGGGTGCCTTGTAACCTCCTCTCCCTAATGGAAACCAATACTGTGCTGACCTCCCTTTCTCTTACATTCCCTTTTTATTTAGGAACAAGAAAACAATGGGCTAGAACTGATGCATCTTCAGCAGTTGGTGGGTCTTAAACAGGCTAGTAGGAATGGCATGTCAGATCATGTTGATATTCCAAACTTACATTACTACACAATCACACTATATTCCTATTACTATAAATATGTGCCAAGGTTTACATTCTGAAGGATGTGCAGTTCTAGTAGTAGAATCAAAAAACAGGGTGTCCTAAATTATGCTTGTAGTACAGAGTCAGGGAATCTGCTGAAAGGGGCTGGGAACTTATTACTCAAAGAAATGTGACTCTTCTTTCTTTTTTTATAAATAATATAATTTAAAATTTTTACATGTTTATCCCAGTATCCTCTTCCCCCTCCCTCCCTCCATCCCTCCCACTTGCCCTCTTTCCCCCCTCACATGCACCCTGACCACCCTGCCCTCCCATCCCCCCACCCCCATTCCACATGTAGAGCTATGCTATCCAGGTGGCATCATGTAAATCTGTCAAGTCATTTGAAGTAGGGACTAGGACTTCTCTCCTGTCTCTAGGATAAGGGAGTGTCCCTCCAGGGGGGATGTGTCTGCAATGAGCATAAGAGCATGTAGAAACTAGGGAAAGGGATACACCAACCCCTGGAAGATCCACATTGCTCATGAGCACATTCAAGATGCTGCGAGTCCCACAACATGGTGGTTTGAATTTGAATGCCCCCCATATGCCCACATATCTGCATGCCTTGTTCCCAACTAATGAACTGTTTGGGAAGATTAGCAGATGTGGCCTGTGGGGTTTCAGATGTCCACATCAGGCCCAGTGTAGCTCTTTCTCTTTGCCTGCTGCCTTTGGATCAGGTGTACAGCTTTCAGCTACTGCTCTAGCACTATGCCTTTCTGCTTGTCACTACATTTCCCACCATGCTGATCATGGACTAACCCTCTGAAACTGTAAACAAGCCCCCAATTAAACACTTTATTTTGTAAGCGTTAGCCATGGTGACAGCAATAGAACAGTAACTAAGACACACAACAGATAGCATAACATCCCATAATATTTTCTTTTTCTGAAATCTCCTATCATATGGAATAGAGTCTTGACTCTAATGATATGTCTAACAAAAATGAAAGAGCTTAGGTGAATGGAAGGGCCTAGCTAGCGTTTTATTGTTATTGTGCATTTCAGGATTAACCGTTTTGGCCGTGTGTGTGTGTGTGTGTGTGTGTGTGTGTGTGTGTGTGTGTGTGTGTGTGATATTAAGACACTATAGAACTAGAACTGCATAGAATGACTTATTAAAAACTTTATTTTGCTGTATTTTACCCATAACCTTGTCCAGTTGAGTCAGGGGGCCTAGATGGAATTCTGCCTCCGGTGAAGTATTTAAAAGTTTAAAACCATTTCTTTAAGTGCTGTTTCTATCCCTCCAAAGTTTCTGGTGCCGGGAGAAAGCTTCTCTTCCTAACCACATCTCCACTTCTCTTTCAGTTGAAGAGAGATGAATCTCTTGAGGAAGACAAAGTTTCTATGAACATTCACAGACCCTCCAGAAAATCAGTCACCAAGATGCTGTGTAAGCTGCTCTCTTTGTTTCAGTGTTTGTTCCTTTCTGTTTATAAGAGCAAAGGACTTGTGTTTGGCACTGACGTAATGGTGCTGGCTGAGACGTTCTTCTTGGTTTCCAGAAAGTTCTATAACTTGCCTGTTTTGTCTCATCTTTGGCTTTGAGCATTCAAAACCTTGTGCTAGGTTACAATTGCCAAGACGCCTTCCAAATGCTATGAAATAAATCACATTGGCACGCTGAGCCTGGGCCCCACTCTCTCTGTAAGATGTAGAGGTGGGTTCTGAACCTGTTTGTGTTCCAGCATTCTTTAAACATGTGGCACAGGTCATGATGGATCCTGCACTCACAAATGCTTATACACACAATGTTTTATAACTCACTTCAGGGGATTGTGAGCTCCCAATGGCCATGTAGAGTCTGTGGATCTTTTTAATTCCAGATTAAGAACAACTAGTCATGAATTCTCCTGAGTAAATTATTCTGCCAAGGTCACTTGGTGACCTTGTCACTTGGTGTAGCCTTGTATCAAAACATCAACCTATGTAAAAAAGCAAAACAGTAAAAATAGCCTTTTTATTGGAAATAAACAAAGTACTTTAAGAAATCCAGGTGCTGACCAACCTCTCCCAAATGGATGCTAGAAAAGTCAATGAATCCTTGGGCTGGGGAGATGGACTAGCATGAGAATGAGGATCAGATCCCTAGGACCCACATAAATGCTGGTGGGAGTGACCACTCTTTTATAATTCCACTCTTAGAAGGTAGAGATGGGGTCCATAGAACAAACAGGCTATTAAGCCTGGCCATATCAGTGAACCCTGGGTTTGACTGTGAGATCCTGCCTCAGTGAATAATGTAGATGAGTGACTGAGGACACACACACCCATACATATACAAACATGCATGCACACACACACACACACACACACACACACACACACACACACACACACACACACAAGGGGGGGGAGGGAAACTTAAGCAAAGCAACACCAGTCCTCCAGGAGAGACTGATGAGGTATGCGAAACCTCATATATTTTCCAAATCACAATTTACATTCAGAAAGAAAAGAAACCCCAGGCCAATGTGCACATAGAGCATGGAAGCGGTGTCCTCTATGAAGGAAAACCAGAAGTCACTAAAGTTGGTCTCTTGACTCTGTTATTTTCTTTGAAGTGTTTCAGCCCCGGGTGGGACTTGGCCTTTGTTGGCAGAAAACAGGGAGTCTTCATTACTTTTCCCCTTCTCCCTTTGATCATGATCTCATCAATGTTTGCTCATGTTAGCATCTCAGTAACATGCCTGGGGTGGGGATGGGTTTAAAGCCAACCTGGGCAATTTAACTGGATTCTGTTTCAAAATAAAAAGTAAAAAGAAGACTGAGCTGTGGCTCAGTGGTAGAGTGCTTGTTTGGCATGTGTGAGGCCTTTGGTTCAATTCCCAGGCCTATGGAAAAGTTATAATAGCAAAATGTAAAGCATTTCCCTTCATTACTATCAGGAATTACAGCCAGAAGTGGGCAGTAGGTGGACATTTCATTGAGGGAGAAACGTCAGATATTTTGAAAACCTCATTGCACAGACAGACAGCTTTCCATTGATGTTAATTCCATAAGGAAACCAAGGTGCCATTTCCTGTGAAAACCTGTAATATATGCATACACTTCCTCCAAGAATCAGTACTGTTTACAGTTGTTCTGTCTTTGTGTCTTCCAGACTCATCCAGAGTCAAAAGGATGAAAGAAACTTCTAATGATGTCTAGAGTATTGTGTTAGCAACTTTGCAATGCTATGAGAAAATGAAGGAATGAAAGCTGGGGAGATGGGTTGGTTGGTAGAGTGCTTACTATACAAGCTTGAGAACTTGAGCTTGATCCCCAGCCTGTATAACAAAAAGCTGGGCACGGTGGTGTGTGCTTGTAATGCCAGAGGATCCCAGAGCATCCCAGGTGGACACAGGTGGATCCCTGAGGTTTGCTGGCCAGCAGTCTAGCTGTGTTGCTATGTTCAAGATAAAAGTGAGAGACTGTTTAAAAACAAAGTGGGCAGGCCTCCTGAGATTGACACTTAAAGTTGACCTCTGCGCCTCCCTCCTACACACACACACACACACACACACACACACACATGCAATAAAGAAAAGATTTATCTTGGGTCAAGTAGCTTTGGACCTATTGTGAGGCAGACTATCACTGCAACAAGGTAGGCAGAAGGGGAGAGAGGGACAAAGGGAGATAGGGAAGAAGGGAGGGAGGAAGAAAAGGAGGGAGGAAGTGAATTGTCAACTGTCCTCTTTATATTATTAGCTGCAAGCATCAAGTCTCTATGAGTAAGCCCTCTGTGACCAGCTTACCTAGGGGTAGATTGCTAGCCTCTAGTCTTTTTGGAGCTTTCAGTCAGCTTTGGGCCTGTGATAAGGCAGACCATCATAATATGGCCTATGGTGGAACAAAACTGTTCACTTCACACTCTATGCACAGAAAGGAGTAAAGGGGTAGAGTCCCCATACACCTTTCAGGGCACAGAGAATGCCCCCCATCCATCTAGATTCCACAGGTTCCCACCCACCTCAGACAGCATCATCCACTGGGGACCATGCCTTAGAGACATGGGGTTCTGAGTGGCTGTTGGAATCCAAACCCTAAGAACTCGCTGAAAACCTGTGACTATAACTATGACAGCTCCCTAAGACAACCTAATCTAATCATGTATGAATCTCTAAATGGCTGGCTGCTAAGAGCATGGTTTGTTTTCCACTGTCAAGTGATTTGGGAACCTTGAAATAGATTTGGTTCTATTTTAAATATTCTAAGGAGAAACACACACGAAATCTTAAGGAGATATCTCAATGGTTAAGACCCTTTGATACTCTTGCAGAGGACCCATGCTCAGTTCCCAGCATCCACCCTGGGCAGCTCACAGCTGCCTATAAAGCCCTTTTCTCTCTTCTGCAGGCACTGCAGACATGTGAGGGTACAAAGAGATAAGCAAAGCACACACACTTTACATAAGTAAAAATAAATGTATTTTGTAAGAATAATAAATCAGTCAATCCTGGGCCCAGCGAGACGGTCAGAGGGCAAAGAACTTGCTGCCAAACCTGAGTTTGATCTCCAGGTCCTAGTAAAAGGAAAGAACTGATTTCAAGAAGTTCTCTGACTTTCACATGCGTGTTGTGGTATGTGTATGTGTGTGGTGTGCACACACATACACCAATAGTTATAACAGGACTTAGTGGGTTCTCAACAAAAAAAGACATTAAATTGAAGTGGGGGTATGTTGAGGGACATGGAAGGAGTTGGACTGGGAAAATAAGGGGTAAAAATGGTGATATCTAATTATATGTGTATTTATGAAAATTTCAAAAACAGAAAAGTTTCAAGTAAAAAATATATATAAACTTAAAAAATGTATGCAATTATATAGAAAACTTATCCTAGATCCACAGTTAGTTCTTATGTTTGAATATTCTTTATCTCTGGGATCTCAATTGCTTGTCACAATTATCACTTAACCAAGGTGACAGGGAACCCTTGATAAAAAGAAGGAAACTGTTGAGAGCGGACATCACATTCTTCCCTGGCCCACTCCGCCATTCTGTCTCCCACTTGCTTTTCCAGTTGTCTTGGTCCTCGTGTTTGCAATCTGCTGGACCCCCTTCCATGTGGACCGGCTCTTTTTCAGCTTCGTAGAGGAGTGGACTGAATCCTTGGCTGCTGTATTCAATCTCATCCACGTGGTATCAGGTAAAGGCTTGGCAGGTTCAGTGACATAACTATGTGGTAGCTTTTCCTTTGCTCTGTCCTGAGGCAGACACCACTAAACAAGCAGCTCACAGGGATCTGGATTTCTGTCATGGAAACAGTAGGAGCTGATTATATTCAGAAATTAAAAAATGTTTTGAGGTTGCTTTTCAGGAAAAAATGCCAACTCTCCATGTGAGGGTGATAAATATAGCAGGAGAGTGCTCGGGGATCATCAGCATTTGACAGCAAACAAACACACAGGAAGAAATGGTTTCCCCAAAGGCACAAAGCTGTAAACACAGTAAAAATGGGGCTCAAGTCCAAGCCATTGAATTTCAAGTTCAAGGCTTTTTCCAACAACCTAGAGAAACTGACCATTAGGTTCAGGGCACATCTGCCCACCTGCTTCTTTTGTCTCTGGCTTATTCTGTAGGCTCTGGGATATCAAGAACATAACCAGACGGTAAAGGTTAGATGCATATATGCAACTTAAGAACATCACAGCTCAGGACAGAGGGAAGAAGTGGGGAGGAAAGAAGGGAGAGAAAGATTATACTGTCAACTTTCCTGTAAAACACCTCCATTTCTACCTCTGAACATTTGTACCCAAAAACATGCATTCTCTCTCTTCAGCTGTCTCCTATTCATATCAAGGTATAGCTGGTGCCATGTACCTCCACTGAGTGTCTCATGACCGCAGTAATTTCTATTACATTAGAGTAGCTGCTGTTGTCTGACTGTTGGTATCATACGTGCTCCCAGGAGTACCATGCTTATCCTTGCTTTGCCTGGGATCCTGCCTCTGCTATATTCTTCCATGTAGTTGGTGACAAAAAAAGTCTAAATCCTCTGCTTTCCAATGTGCTTTGAAGTTCCCACAATGTTCTAGTAAGCATTTGATCCATGTCCAAATGAACTATGTCTCCTCATTCCACGGGGAGCATCGACCATAGACACGTAGAAGGGATTTCATCCAAGTGCAAAATGAGTCACTGGGGTTACTGACAGGAAAGAGAGCAATTTATGGGCGGCATATATATATATATATATATATATATATATATATATCAGCAATGGTTTGTTGTCTATGAATCCTTGGAGGGGGCCCAGCTGCATAAGCCTCTCCCCATATAACTGTTAACTGTCTAACTGTCTAAATCTTTGAGGAAAGGCAGGCAAGCCCTTCCCCTGTAATGCAGAGTTAATGGGAACATTGTTGTGTAGTCTCCAATGGTTGATCTCAGTTGAGAGTTCTAGAGGGCAATGGCCCTGACAATGTTTTGCCTGGAGGATGCTATTTCTCAACATACAGCTTCCACAGAACATCCTGCCCCCATTTTCCAGAAGGAGCTGATGTGTCAGTATTTACCTAAGGGCACAGAACAAAGGAAACCTGGGGTCCCAACTGCCCCCCCTTAAGCTTCCTTGGTGTCTTCGAGAAACAAAACAGGATGTGATAATAAAAGTGAGCACAAGAACTGGAGAGATGGCTGTGTGGCTTACAGAGCAGTATGAACTCTACTTCAGTTCCCAGCCCCCAAGCAAGTTTCTTACTTGCCTATAACTCCAGTGCCAATGGGTCAGGCACCTTCTTTTGGTCTCTGTGGGTACTAGGGCTCAGGTGCACACACAGGGGGTGGGAGGAAGAGAGAGATCTGAAGGAAACAGTGAATGTGTAACAAGCAAAGAAAAGGTAATATGCAGACCGCCTGGTGGACAAAGTAAATGGTAAAATACAATTACTCAGTGGAGGAGCTATCAAGGGGAGCAGGAGTGGGTAGGGAAGGGACATGGAGGTGGGAAGGGGGATGATCTCTCTCCAAGAGGTTTTCAGCAGAATGAGGGATCTCAGCAGGGACAGAGTGTTAGCTGATTGACTGATCCTCACCACTGTGGCTTCAAATAAGAACTTTACCTAAAAATCCAATGAAGAAACAAAGCTCTTTTCTCTGATCCTTGAGCATCAGAACAATGGAAAAAAACCCATGGCTGTTGCATGGCTCTGTCTGATTCCTGAGTGCACAGATGGATCTGCTCATAGCCTTTCATATTCTCAGTGAGAGGTAGTCGCAGGACTCCCAGGCATTAGCTAAATATTTATGCTTTTTCCCTACATTGCTGTTTTGCCTTCTTTCAATCCTTCACTTACAGGTGTCTTCTTCTATCTGAGCTCAGCCGTCAACCCCATTATCTATAACCTCTTGTCGAGACGCTTCCGAGCAGCCTTTAGGAATGTTGTCTCTCCTTCTTGCAAATGGTGTCATCCCCAGGATCTCCCACCAGGACCTCCAGCCCAGAAGATAATCTTCTTGACAGAATGCCACCTTGTGGAGTTGACAGAGGATGTGGGTTCCCAGTTCCCCTGTCAATCATCCATCTACAAGTCCAACCTCTCCACAGCCCCCTGTGCTGGGCAGGTACTGTGAAGGGAGTGGTCAGAAGGCCACTTCAGAAAGCCGGATTCTGTGGATTGACATCCCTCTGAGCCCCAGCACTGCAAGGAGGGACATCTTGTCACCTGTGCCTCCTGTGTGCCATTAGAGAGATAACAAAACCCTTAGATGCCATGTAAAAATCCAGACTTCATTCTAGGTCACTGTGCAGACTTTGCTGATTCAGACACTCCATCTATTTGTATTGTGAGTTTTCATAGCTGTGATTGCAATGCACCATGAGTACTTAAAGACCTTCTCATAATGGCTGAGTTTAATGGAGTGAAGTATTACAGAGGAGCTAAGCAGCACAGCACAGTTAACTCAACCTCCAATCCCAGAACTCCTAAAAAGCTACTGGTGGTGAGCCAGCAGCTGGCTTAGAACTGCTTGCTAAGGCTTATCCCTCCAATAGTTAGGACTTTTGTAAGCTTGCTGTCGACTGAATGATGACTTGAGATCAGTCATAGTAGAAATATTTATGCTACAGAAATTAACAAGCTCTCTAAATCAGGGTTAAATAATTTTTATCCCCTGGAGAGCTGGCCCGTGGGCAGGTTGAGAGCTACTAATAAGCTGGCACTCTGCCAGTTTTCTGTGATGTGGGTGACTTGTTTTTAGAACAAATCCTGGTAATGCTGTAATTATGGTCTACTTAGAATCATGGTTAACTTGGGAAAAAATGCTATGGACTAATTTTTTTTTTACCTAGAATTCCTAAATTAAAAAATAAGCAAAAAAAAAAAAAAAACCCTGCTAATTAAGCCATGGAAGCAACATTAGCATTTTATAATTAACCTAGAGTCAAAAGATTATTTTTGGATGCCATCCATTAACATCAGTGCAGAAAACAATGGACCGAGTGTCATTTTCCCTCACACATCTATATTTACAGAGTCCACTGGATATGTTGTCAAAACAGACAAATTTTCTATATTCTCTACTTGGCTGCAGACTTATTTTCTTCTTAACATGTAGAAACGTGGTAAGTGGGTAAAGGCTCTCACAACCAAGCCTAAGGACCCGAGTTTGATACCTGGAACTCACATGGTTGAAGGAGACAACTGACTCCTTGAGCTCTTTTCTGACTTCCAAATATGCACCATGACATATGATCCCCACATACTCCTACCACATCATACTAAATAAATGCATATGAAAGTGTAAGTAAGGAAATTATGTTATAAATCCATAGTATGAAAGCTAACAATTATTCCATCTTCTAAAAGCCAAGCAAATCAAAATCACAAAGCAGCCTTTAACCCCTCCTTTCCTTTCTCATCCCAAGTAGATGACTGAATGCCACATGGATCCCACTTCTGACCCCACCTGTGGAACACTATGGAAGCTTTTTTAAGGCAAAGTCAATGTTAAGAAGTTTTGACTAATTTACAAGTGAAATAGATATTGCAGACTATACCTACTGATTTCACTGTGAGTGAAATACGTTCACTGTGTAAAACAGACTGTTGACTTGGAGGGTTAGAATGATGGACAAGTCTGACAAAAAAAAGCCAGAGCCAAGGACTACAGGACAGAGAGAAGCAGGGCTGAAGAGATGGCTCAGTGAAAAAGATACTTGTAGGCAAGCCTGCTGATCCAAGTTTCAGTGGTTGAGGAAGAGACTCAACACCTGAAGTTGTTCTCCAGCCAGCACCCCTTTCACACATAATAATAAATAAAATTATTTTTGAAAGGAAAGAAATTTACCCTTTCAAACGCATGCGGTGCCCATATACTGTGAAACCACATGGAGGCATAGATAAAAATGTTTGGGAGTAAGTAGCTATCTTAAAAGGTTTGATAGGATGTGCTTATTTGAATATTTTCACAGCAGAAAGACTATCTTTTATCAACACTTTATGTTTTGTTTTATAAATGCTGAAAATATTAGATCCTGGCTTTGACAACCAGTTCTTCAGTAATAAAACAGAATAAACACTGTCCTGTGTTCTCTTCACTAGCTGATTCTCCCCTTACCGAGAAATAAAGAATTACTGAGCCCCACCCATCCCCAGATGACAGCAAAGAGCTTATCTTTAGTTACACCTGGGTGAATCATAAAACCAATCTCCCAAGCTACAACAGTCCCATTCAAGAACCTGCAGGGGGATGGGATGGTCCCAGGCTGGGATCCTCTGAGGTTTAAGACTTTCCCATCTGAGTAGTCTCCTTGTTACAGCTCCTACAAGATTGGTCAGTCCCTATGGAGGGCTTGTCTACAGGTGTCCATATTCCAGAATGGTGAGTGCCATTCCTTCCCAAGGAAGTCTATAGACCTCACACAGCCTGTGGGTCATGACCCTTTCACAGGAGTCACCTAAGACTATCAGAAAACTCAGATATTTACATTACAATTCATAACAGTAGCAAAAGTACAATTAGGAAGTGGCAAGGAAAATAATTTTATGGTTGGAGGTAACCACAACACAAGGAGCTGTATTTAAGGGATTAGGAAGGTGGGGAACCACTCCCATAAACATTGGGTTGCCAGACAGACCCCTGGACACCACTCAAGAGTTTAGTCAGTGAAGAACATCACGCAGCCTATGCACTAGAAGTGCCCTCCTCTGCTTCCCCACAACTGCTCACTCCCCACCACTCCCTCATTCCCTACTTCCCCCTCCCCACCTTCCCCTCACTCCCCCACATCCTCAGTCTCATATTTACTGGGAATTTACTTCCTTTGTTCTCTAGAGGTTCAGGAATCAGGGACTACTTGGCTCCAGACATTTCCTATGAAACCTTCCTCCTTCCTCTGAGAGCTTATAACAAGGGACCACCACTACTCCCCAAGGGCCCAACTCTTCTCAGACTTCACACTATGCTGCCTTCTGTCTGTTTTTCCATGACGTTAACAAGTTTAATAAAGCTCTTACTGACATCAATACCCCCTCAGTCCTAACCCTGAGCCCTTTTAGAATTGCTCTGTCAGGAGGTGCAGGGGTCACCAGGGGTACACTTCTCTTAGTAAGCAAGTCCCTAGGACTATCAAAGGCAGAAACATGGAAATACCCTTTTCAGGAGGCTGTGGCCCCACCGAGATTGGCACACGTGCTATCATCATATGGAGGCTGGATTTTGAAGCTTTTCCCCAACTCTCGGAGTGCTTCTTGGTTCTCTCAAGAGCCTGAATTTGGGGTAACAACCTAAAAGCCGTGTGACCATTAGGTTTATCTTGTAGAACATACAAATAGAGCACTAGCTTCCAACTAACCAAAGGCTAAAGATGCTGTCAGAGAGTATCTGAGGTGACACCACATTCTCCACTTTGCCTTAACCATCGACTCCATGTCTCCACTGATGTATAAATCAGGTAAGTTCCCTGATTTATGACTCTCCTTGTTCTGTTACTATAAAAACTGCATCAAACTGCCACCACATTTTAACATGGAAATTGGGATGACCCGAATCCATATTCCTGGGCCATGGTTACTATCTATATTTAATCCTAGAATGAGCCCTTGTCCACTGTCAGGTGACAGCTGTGTTTTCTGCATTGACAACCAGAAAGACAAGATGAATCAGGCCTGGATCTTTCATCCACTGTGTCAAAACCAGAAGTTCAGAGCTACCTGATCCCTACCTCTGAATCTGTGCCCTGGGCCATGGTCACTCACATTTGGCTCCAGAATAAACTCCCTCTATGAGGTGAGAGCTATGATTTTGCACTGATACTCATGTGCCAACTAAAGGAACAAGCAAGACTGAGAAGCAGAGAAAGTAATGTAGCCACATGGAAGCATGGAATAAAGCAGTCCATGATCCCCCAACTCAGTGATTGTGGATTACAGCAGTATGTTTAGGTATAAATAGAGGATGAGAGGTACCACTAACTAGGCAGTACTGTCAAAGCTCAGAATAGTCCATCATCATCTAGGCTCCAATCTCTCCCCCATGGTTGTCTGAGAGGAGTTGTCAGAACTGTGTGAAATCTTCCCCCAGGAAAAGAATACCCCCTTTGGCTGCACCAGCTTCATCTTCCTTCTTCCAGTGTGAGATTCCTGGGAAAATTCCAATTTCTTGGGGTCTATTATTTCAATAGTCTTGATAGTTCAAGGGTAGAGCAGAGATAACCTCTTTGAATAACCTCACCCCTGCCAGGATAGTTACCTCAGGATAGTACTTAGAAGTGTGATAATAAGCATCTATAGGAAAAACCAATAATAATAATTAATAATAAAAATAAACAGGAATATGAATTTATTATTCAGGAAGAAAGGTTTGATGGCACTTTACAGTGTTATTGCTGGTGTGTGTGGGGGGAACATTCTGGCTGTATAGCAGCTTCTTCCAGGAAGGAGAGCAAAGGCTTATGGGACTCAGGTTTTAAGAGGCCCTCTCCAGGGTTACAGAGGCAGTGAACAGCTGCTGGGGGTGAGGGCTTTAACCAGCATAATGTGTGCTGTAGAGAAAAGCTTCTCAGGCCCACCCAGCTGCCTGAAAGCTGCACAGAGAGCCCAAGCTTGCAGCTTTCAGGAGTCTCGTCCATGGAGGATGGAGCTATCAGTGAGTACCAACCAGCCTTTGAGATGCTCATGCACAGGTAAGTAACCCCTCACCCACCTACCCACCCACAGGAACCTCAATAAGCTCACCAAAGCCAAAGATGCTGGTGTGATCGTTATTTCAATGTATTGTGGGTCCTCTGGGGTGGGAGAGTGAGTGTGCTCACAGCACCCCAGGAAAATTTCACACAGCAGTACTTCTCGGTGGGGGGGGTACTCAAATACATAGTATAAATGAGCAATGTTGGCACAAAAACACAGCCCTCACCTCAAAAGGGAGAAGAGTTTCCTCTGGAGCCAAATGGAGTGACCATAGCCCAAAAACACAGATATAGGTCATGCTAAGTTCCATGTTATAGTAACAGAAAATAGAAAGTTGTAAATCAAGGCGTTTCTCAAGCTCCTTGGTAGAGACATGAAATTGACCCTGCTGTCTCCTCAGGTGCATTACATGACAACTTTAGCTTGCTAATTGGTGGGAACCAGGGTCCATTAAGTTATTATATTTCCAAAGGTTTTACCTGATCATAACAAGGATACTAAAGCATACAAAGATGTGGGGAAAGGGTGGCTAAATTTTAATTAGGTTCTGGACTTGCAACATTCTCCCACAATCTCTGAAGTTCTAATCAGTTGCTGGACTTGGCAGAAGGTTCAGTGGGGTATGCAGCTTCTTACTAGAAAGCTTTCTTCGCAGCAACATCCTGGGACATTTGTCAGGCTGTTTTAAAAAATCGTTATTCATTTCCAATCCAAATAAACAAGCTCCCTAAGATTCCACCGCCCACTGCTAAGACTCGTGAATAATGAAGGCATGGACATGTGTTACAGATTGCTTCTCTGGTACATGAAAGATTAATCAATAAAATGACAGGGCAGTCAACAAAATGAGGAGCCCAGAATGCTCAGAACAGCTACACATATTAATTGAGACTGAATGTCTTCAGCCTCTACCATCCAGGAAATGAAATGTCTGTAATTTGTCTCAGAAAATACAGATGAGGATAATGATCATGTGATCATTCCTGCCTGAATATCAAGGTCAGAGATGGATGAAGAGTGCGTGGTGCGTGTGTGTGTGTGTGTGTGTGTGTGTGTGTGTGTGTGTGTGTGCGTGTGTGCATGTAGCATGCATATGTTCGTGTGTGTGTGTGTGTGTGTGTGTGTGTGTGTGTGTGTGTGTGTGACTCACATGTAGAAGGCACATGCACACACCCAAATTGATGTCAGGTTGATTCATCAATCTTCTCATGCTACTCTTTGAGACAACCATTTCTTACTAAATATGGAGCTCATTGACTGTTTAGACTGGCTGGTCAGTGAGTTTCAGAGATTCATCTGTCTCTGCATGCCCCCAATCCTGGGTTTGGGTAAACTAGTGTACTCCCCAGCCCATCTCCATGTATTGGCTCTACGGATGTCATAGAATTCCTCTCACTGACTGAAAATATCCATTCTTTATTTTCTATTGATTCTGACCCTGATTCAACTGAGGCATGCAGCCTTTTTCAAAGCCTATAATAACTTAACAAAAGTTCTAAGACTTTAGAAGATTAAGGTGCCTTTGATATAATCTAACCCAACTTTTACTTACTCATATATCAGAAATGTGGATTTAGACTTTTTCCAATGACCATGCTAAAGTTTTCAACAATTAGCTGATTTAACCTTCTCAACAACTATATGAGATGGGTATGGGTTTGATCTCGTCCCCTAGCAGAAAACATCCTGAAGCAGAGAAGTTTAGTGATCTTCTCATGGTTAACAACCAGGACTGTTGAGCAAGGGTTGAGATATGGGAAGATTTGAACGGTTCCATGTCTGAGGCTCAAAGGGAGAAACTGAGGCAGGCTGACCTTTAAGAGATTTATTATAAGAGTTATTGATGCTATGAACAGACAGCAGTATCTCTGAGTAGAATTCAGACCCTAACAACATAGACAGACTACACAGACAGGGCCCCAGCGAGAGTTCAGTCTCGGGAGGCAGAGCAGGTGTCCTTTTTTATAGGGCTTATGCCATACTGTTGATGACTCATCCATAGCACAGGCCTGTCACCAAAGCTGCCCTTGATTCCTATAGGCAATGGTGTGCTTCTGAAAAAAAGAGTGTGGGGTGCAGAGGAGGATGTGGGGGTGATGAGAAGGAAGAACACATCTAGATGAGGGATATCCATTATAATTACACATTTTCTCTTGCCCTAGACTCCAAAGCAATGTTTCTCAACCTTCAGGTCATGACCCCTGAGGGATCACTTATCATCCTGCATAACAGATATTTCCATTCTCTTTCATCAGCAAATTACAGTTATGAAGTAGCAATGAGATAATTTTATGGTTGGGAGGGTTACTATAACATGAAGAAATGTATTAAAGGATCCCCATTAGGAAAGTTGAGAATCAATGGTCTAGAGCTCAGTGGCCTGAGTGTGTAAAACTCCTTGGGACAGTGTGAGTGTCACCTGCCATTATCCTGGAATCTTGGCACATGAGAAGTCTGTGAGGGCATGAGATTTACAGACAGGCTCTGAGTAAGGATTTGGATTTCATTAATAGCAGCTGTAAAAAAAGAGCTGCTGCAGGTGGGTGTGGCCTGACTAGCCTGTAGCTTGGAACCTAACAGACTGCAAGTCAAGACCTCCAGATTGTAGCTACAGACCTACCCTGTCCACCTAAAGCACAAAGAGGTAAGATGCCTGATGCTAAATAAAAAGATGAGTGGCAGGTGGGTGCTGGGGCTGGTTCCTTTCATAGCTCATTGCCTTTTCGTGAAGAGAGAGTACCTACAGTTTGGTGATTTGGGGATAGAAGAACACAATCAAATTAGCATAATTCTTTTCATTAATGAAAACCTCATTAATTAGAAAGTTTTCTTTCTAATTTGAGCAGTTTCAAAACATGTTTGTATACCCTGTACACTGGCCAATTCTTTATAGCAAAAAGATTTAGCCTTAAAGCAGGCCTGGGTAATAGATGGTTCACATTGAAATTCAAAGATACCTACTCTCATGTTACAATTTAACCACAAGTGAAAGAAAGTCTCAGAATTTATTCTCAGTGTAATTCATGTGATTCTTGCCTACTGAAGCCATAATTACCCAATTGTATAAAAAAAAATATCACAATGGGAACACTTGTTAAAAATGGCAGCAAGGAAGACTTCGATGGCTGTGGCCATGATAAGAAGAGAGTAAGCTGAAACTCAAGTAGGTCCCAGTCAGGTGAAATTATAGTCAGCATCAGAGTGAGGGGAGGGATGGGGAATTAGTGGTGTTTCAGTGCAGAGAGATCTGATTAGATAGAAGCTGAAGGAAAGGAGTTTGAATGATGTCAAGTTCAGAAGGAACTCTGTAAACACCTCAGCAGAATACTTTGAAATAACTGAGCTCAGCAGGAGGAAGGGGCCAAGAAGAGTCCTGACTGATACAAAGGCTCCAAGGCACCTGAGTGAAGTTTGGTGCAGAGGCCACTCCTTATTTGTGGCCAGTCCAGGAGTTAAGGAGGGCCCAGCAGGGGCCAATGACAGACAAAGTACCAAGATACAAAGTTCCAGGCCCTAGAATATCACACTGAAAAAAGCTGTGGCTTCTCTGAAATTCTCTCCACCACCCTTATTTCTCCTACAAGTTCTCCCTTCCCATATCTCTTATTTTACATCTCAGGATTTCTACCAGGGAGAAATCCTTACAGAAACAGACTAGGCATGATGGATGGTGAATGGATGTCCCAGAGAAAGATGAATGGGTGTATGAATAGATGGGAGATTGATAAATATATAATTGATTGATTGATACATAGGTAGATGACAAGTGATAGAGATGACTGATGTTCATGTGACTATGGAAGCTGAGAAGCTGCTGTTGCTGCTGCCACAATTACCCAGTTTCTTTGGTCTTCCAACAGCCAGCATTTCTCTAGGAATCTTTCAGGCTCCTAGCACTGGACAAGGACCACTGAGGTGTCCAACTTTCTAGACTAATATACTCCCTAGTTCTCAGCTTTTACTATTGAGGACAGTTTACTAAATGTCTTTTCAGAGCATATATTCATTCCCTGGGCTCTGCTCCTCTAGAGAATCCTAATAAAATAACCTAGGAACACAGAGCACTGTAACCCATTGGTAGTTTGCTGTGTGGTCACATTACTGACAGGAGCTATAGCTCACCACTGAAGAAGAACCTTAGCAAACATCATTACCCGAAAATTACAACAGAATCAAAGTTTCATTTCTGTGAAATCATACCAAGTTTGGACTATTGCAAAGTTGAAAATTTTGAACCATCCACAAATGGAAGTTATGAAAACTTAATTATTAAATAATTAAAAAAAATTGATAGAAAAATCAGTATATTTCAGTAAAAGCAATCATCTTTTGGAACCATGCTCCCCAAAGCTTAAAAAATATTGCTTTTGGCAGTGCTGTTGACCAAACACAAGTCCATAAACACTGTAGGCAAGCTCTCTACCACTGAATGGTAGCCCTATACCCTAAAAAATGTTCCTTTCACTCAGAATTGTAAACTGAATGACTCTAGGTATATTGCCTCCTCCCAACAATTAAGAGTTATCCAGCTATCCAACCCCAAACAACTTAAGTAAATAGATATGGACTTATTGGAGTAGAATTTAATTGTTTCTGGAAAGGGACAGAAGCTAGAAGGGATGGTAAGGAGTAAATACCCACTCAATCTACACTGCTGTTGACACAAAGATCAACCACAGGGCCCCCATGGTGCCCCTGAGGCACTGCAGCTGGTTGATGAAGAGCTGAGAGCAGGGTGCATGATTCTGATGACAAATGCAAGGTTCTGAGAGTGGGATGCATCAGTTCTGATGACCAATGCAAGGTGCTGAGAGCAGGATGCATGACTTCTGATGACCAATGCAAGATGCTGGTACGTGACCATAAACTAGAAATCTGATGAGCTGGTGAACACTGCCTTAGCAATGCTTTCAAATAAGGAGTCATTTAGAATTATGTCTCTGTAAATTATATGCCCATGTTAACTATTAGAAATGTTTAAGACAGTGTAGTGTTCCCACTTGTTGGCAATCAGGTCCCCACATGGTGTCTTTCCAGTGAGTGTGGCTTACACATCAGCTTGCTTCCAACAAGTAGAATATAGGAGAAATAATGGGAGATCACTTCATTGTTGAACTAACAAAAGTCCAGTTCTCTCCTCTCCTGGGCATGCTGCCCATCTCTCTCATCCTCTCCCATTACTACCTCTCTTCCTCCCTCTCTTCATCTCTCTCTCCCTCTCTTTTCATTTTCAGAATTTCATACAATGTATCGTGATTCTTTCCTCTTCCCAAATTCCTCCCAAATCCTCCCAGGCCCCACCTAACTTTAAGTTCTTTCTCTCTCATAAAAATAAATAAACCAGTAAATAGATCCCACAAACCCCCCACACACTCATGAACCCCACACACACACATATACTTATATACAACCAGAGAGTCAGGATTGTGTTGGGCAGCTACTTTTGAGCATGAGACCATCCTGGAATGTGGTTGATAGACAAACTGTCACTCTATTGTGTATGGGGGGGCAGGACAAAACAAAACTAATTTTCCTTCTTCCAGCATCTATCTATTGCAAATAATTTCTTGATTAGGGGTGGAACTATATGTCTACTTCTCCTTCTCTGTGTTTGACTTTTGTCTGGTTTGAACTTGTTCAGACCCTGTGTATGCTGTCACAGTCTCTGAGTTCACATGTATATCTGCCCTGCTGTGTCTAGAAAACTCTATTTCCTTGGAGTCATCCATTACCTCTGGCTCTTACAATCTACATAGACCCTGAACCTTGGGGATAGGAGTGTGATAGAGAAAGTCCATTTAGGGCTATGTCTCTGTCTCTCTCTCTCTTCCTCTACCTGTCCGAGACATTTTGTCCTAGTCAAACAAGCTACAGGGAGAGTGTCAGTAAACACTTGCCATCCCAGCACTGGTCACGCCCTACAGAGACTGCAACCTTTGAATATTACCAATGCAGATATACAAGAGAGCCTGAGCCAGGCCAGGTGTCCTACTATGCAATATGTAATCTTTGGTCTATGGAAATTGTGAAATAATAATGATGTGTTGCTGTTATTCTGGGATGTGTATGCACACATGTGAATTTAGGATGGTTACCAGCCACACATGTACCCACAGAGGCTCCACAGTGGAGAACATCAGATGTCCTGCTCTGAAATTCCCCACCTTATTGCACTGAAACCAGTTTCTCACTGAACCTGGAGCTAGGCTAGTGATGACAAACACCAGTGATTCTCATATCTCAGCTCCATTTCCCACAGTGCCAAGGTTACCAGAATGTGCAAGGCCACCTGCATTTTTCCATGGGTGGTGGGGATTCAGGCTCAGGTCCTCCAAGCTTTCAGGGTAAGTATTTTGTGTTGGTGTAATTCATTAACTTACTAATGTTAATGTAAAGATCTCATAATCTTGAAGCCAGTTGAGGAGAATAATTCAACCATTAGTATAATTCAATCATTAGCATACCTTCATCACCTAGAAACTTTCACACCATCATGAGACCCTCTTGCTGAATACAGCTTATTATAATTGGACCATCATTACTGATTGAACTCAAATAGTGTTCAGCCTTGACCACTGTGGCTGTATTTTTCACTGAAGAAAACTCTTCCCAGCCTTTTTGCTCTCTGAGCCCCGGAGTCAGAGGAAAAATAGAAAATGAAGTATGAATGGTTCTTATTGTGTTTATTTATACTCTAGAAGAGCTATCATTTGCAAAGTGAAAAACACTGCCCATCCAGTGACTTCTGCTTTACTCTCCTCCAGTGCATCCACAGAGAAACTAAAGACTCCCTAGAGACACTGAAAAAATGCTTTACTACCCCCAAGTGGACACACAAGTAATATTTTTACAGACATGAAAATGTAAAAGTGGCAATGTCATCCAAACAAAACAGATGGAATGGAATGGGGTGCTAATATATCAGACTGGGGATCTCAGAGCTGGAGGGACCTAAAGACTAAAGAGCTTTACATTTCTGGCCCTTGGAAGCAGCATCAATGCAGTCTGGTCCACATCATACTTTTGTAGTCAAGAGAGTCAGCTGCTCTTCAAATAGCTGCATCTGTGTTGTCCTTGTAAGTCTTGGCTCATCATCCAACACTGTATACAAATTATGTGAGATCGCTAATGTCCTTGGTACCAATTATTTATTTATTATTAATTTAGTTGATTACTTTGGAGGAAATCTTACTATATAGCCAAAGATGATCTCCAATTTGCTATCCTTCTGCCTCAGGTTTCAAGTTACAGGTGCATGTCACCATGCCTGGATCTCATCTACACTTTTATTAAGTGGTGTGGCTTTCTAGACATTACATTCAAATAACCAGAGAGCTGAGTTGCATCTAACCTGGAGTTGATTCTTCCACATTCACTCAGCTAATCATTTCTTTCGTGGATGCTGAAGCACAAAGAGCTCCAAGAACTGAAGCCTCTCCAAGGCTCCCAGCTATGCCTCTGAGCTCAGTTTATCATGGTTTCAGACTAAGATTCTACTAATCAGAGGTGCCCAACCTTCTGACACAATGGCATCTACAAATGTGTTGCTCACATTCATAGCCATCGGATTATGCATCCCTGGGGCCACAGGTTGAACATACCTGGTCTAGTACAACTCCTTATCTGTGCTGGAGCCTCCAAGAGAGACATTATTTCTAATTTCAGAGTCAGGCTCAGGCTTCATTTCCAGCAAGGTCTCCCCAAGCCCTCTTTACAGAATGTGGCAGGATGACAAACAGATGAGAATTCCTTTTCAGAATGAGAATTCCTTTCAGAGCTATGTCTGGATCTTAAATATCTCCAAGAGGCTTGTCTTCAGCTGATGGTGCTGTAGGGATGTGGTAGAAACTTTGAGGTGATGCAGAGTTGAAAGAGTAGGTCATTGAGTGCATGTCCTTAAAGAATTGGGTCTCCTCACTTCTTCCTCTCACTTTTAGCATTCTAGAAACTATAATGTAAATAGGTTGGCCACACCCCACCCTCCATCAGGATGCTCTGCCTCATCACAAACCCAAAGCAGTGGGGCCAGTCAACCATGGACCAAAACCTCTGAAGTCAGGAGCAATAAAGAGTTTTCCTCTTCATCTGGTTAGCTCAGGGGTTTGCCACTCTCTGGGAGGGCTGAGATGCAGCCAGCTAGTGTCAAGACCACTGTTTCTCAGGTTATGATCATGGAGCTGACAATCCACTTTGTGAGTAGTTAAGAGTCATTTCAACAGCACAGGCTCTGAAAACACTGTAATGGAACCTGGTGGATGAGTGTAAGAGCATGGATTATTGTTGGAAGCGTCCAGGCAATCTTCATGTACACTCAAGACTGGAAACTATCACAAAGCCCAAATATTGAGAAAAACAAAGGATGATGAAGTTGGATAAGTCAGGGATCATCCACTAATTATAGGGCAAGAATCTGCTAGGCCATCCTGCTGCCAAGCCAGGACACATGTGTCCTTACTGTTCAACCTTACCTATAATTGGCAAAGAAAGAAGAGTTGAACATCAAATGGATGGTTTAGGGTTCTTGGGCCTTGAATGGACTATCATGATTTCATGCAATCAGTGTTCATTAGAAGTATAACCATGGTCTAGCAGGTTAGTAGCACAAGCTTCAAGACCTGAACTCAATCCCCCATCACACACATAAAAATGGATAAATATGGATGGCTCCAAAGGTTTTACTCTGACCTCTACATGCATGCCATGGTGGATGTGCCTCAACAACAATAATACATTTAAAACATAACCACAACTCCAATCCTCTTGCATATGCCCACTTAGAACTACTGCTTCTGTATAGATGTGACTGTAACTACTCCCTCCTCTATCTATGTCCTCTAAAAACACAAGCCAGACTGTACTAGGGCCTGTTCTACTAACCTGATATACTGACCTACAACTATCCCCTCTAACTTCCTTTATCCATAGCTGACATAAGACAGTCCTAAGATTGGAATCGGGAGCAGTATAAAATCCTTTTCTAGGTTTTAGGTTATAAATTGGATTTCAGTATGATTGTTCACAAAGAGGCCTACCTTAGGGTGCTAGGGTCTTTCGATACAGTTTCTAGGCATGCTGTAGGAATCTGATCCCTAATCATAGCCATGCTATGCCTCTGTGATCTCTCCCTAGAATCTAGAAAGCCTACCAAACCACCCTTTCAGAGACTCACAGCTCACACTGGTGTGTTAAAACCTCCATCTAGTCTCTGCAAGCCTCACAGTGAGCAAAGATGATGAATGTCATTCATCGAGAAGTTTTCCACCTCTGTGTCTCATGGCTCCACTGAGGAAATATTGTGGAAAATGTCAGTGTGCATTTCAAGGCAGGAAGCATGCTCTGTAAGAGCCAGGGAGTGGATGCTTCAGACCTTTCAAAACCACACACTATAAGAATTATACAATACTGCCACTGTTGCAGGAAAGCAGGTATCAAAAACACATTTTACAAAAGGGGTCAAGATGATGGGTTGGAGGAGAACAGCACTCTCTAGCCTCTCTGGGACCTTGGAAGTCAAATGGCCAGAGCAGCTCCTTGGAGATGTGAGGGAAGTGGGTGCACTGAAAGTCAGTGTTGGGCACATAGATTTAGAGACAAACCCTGAGAGTTTGGGTGTCAGAATGAGGAGAAGGGGTCAGAAAGCATGCTTGCCATGGGTCACAGAGTACCAAAGAGTGGGTGGTCAGAAGGGTCAGAGGTGTGGGACAAAGTTGGAACAGAAACTTCTGTTGTGGCAGAGGACCTGGGATAGATTTCCAGTACTCACACTGTGGCTCACACCCATCTGTCACTCCAGTACCAGGAGATCTGACTCTCTTTTAGCTTCTGCAGGCACTAGGCATGCACAGTTTGCACATATATGCAGGTAAACACACACACGCACACAGCACACACACACACACACACACACACACACACACAAGACAAACAAGAGAGTGAGAGAGAGAGAGAGAGAGAGAGAGAGACCTACTTTAACAAAAGAGGAGGCAAAACCACTTAATTCTACAGTTTCTGCAGTCTCCTTTTCTTGAACCCTCACCAATCAAGCTGTTCTTTTCTTTGCTTCAAGGATCAATTGTCAACCCTCTTATAGCTCAATCTCTTAATATGATTGCTTACGTAACCCCCTCTACTACCATAGCACTTTCTCTATTGGGTCTCTAGGCACTACTTCCACCTCTGGATGCTGCTCAAACACCTCTGATTGCTCTAATACAAATGCTCTCTCTGTCTTTCTGTCTCTGTCTCTGTCTCTCTCATCAAAAAGCTTTTTAAATGGCTTTACTGATTCTACATTTTTTTAAACCTCACCCCACACTCTTCTATACACAAAAGACAGTCAAGGTTGACTTGGTGCTTTAAAACTCCTAATGTGTCCCAAATCTACTAGTACAACCCCAACACATTTAGAAGACAAAACCAAATCCACTGCTTAGCTTACATCAGCCCCATATAAAGGGGGTCTCAACAACTTCCTTACCTCTGCTCCCTCCCATTTCCTACAAGTTGTACCTGCCTCCTACAGCTCATTTGTTCTCATGGCCTTTTTGCTTGTCAAACAGACTGCCTGGCATGAGATGACTGGACTGTTAGTGTCTTCACATCATGCAGACGCCCATGAAAACATCACAACTCAACAATGCTTCTCACAACCAACTCTTTCCAAAGAACTAAACCCTTTCTCTTCATAGCCTTCTCTTCTTGCTTTCCTTCACTGGCGAGTGTCAATAGCTCCTTAATGATGCACTTATGTGTTTGTTGCTTTCTCTTCCACAGGATAAAGCAAACCCCACTTCCCAGAACACCCCTTGAACTAAGATGTCCTGCAAGTGTTCATTGCACAGGCTGGGTGATGCTCCTAAAGACTCCAGAAGCATAATGTCAGATACAGGATAGGAAACAATGTACACGTACCACACACATAACTACATAACTACAAAGACAGTCCAACTAGCATGAAAGAAGGCCACGTAAAGTCAGATGAGAACATGACTGGATTTGAAATTACCTTCATCAAGAGGAAGGGTTTGCAGAGCAGGTGACATCAGAGATTGCACAATGTTTGGTCAGAAATAAGAATGGGCAGCACAAGAAATGCCAGAGTCAAAAAAGCATGATCATCCATTTGTTTAATGAATATGTGTTGGTTTTCTATTATAAGCCTGCTAGGTATTATTCTAAATGCCGTGAATAAGACAGGAGTGAATAAGATGGAGAAGACCACCAATTGCACTTTCAAAAAGTGTCCCTTCTACTGGGAGGAGTTACACAACAAGAAAATAAACAGAGAAAGATTGGGGAGACAGACAAGGGAGTAGTCTCAGTGGGGGAAAGTGCTTGCTACAAAAGCCTGAGGTCTTGAGTTCAGATCCCCAGAACCCACACGAAAGCTGAACACGGTTGTGTGTTCTTTGTGTCAGACATAGGCAGATCTCAGGGATTTGCTAGCCAGTTTATTTAGAATGGTAAGCTGTGGCTTCAGTGAGAGACTCTGTATCACAGTGAAATTAAAAATAAGGTGGAGATAGAATTGAGGGAGAATGCTGATGTCCACCACTGGCTTCTGCATGCATTCACAGAGGCAGGCACACCTGCACATATATGTACGCACATGCATATACCACACACAAATCCCACCACAGACAGAAAAAAGAAGCAAAAAGCAATGCTAATTTCAGTTCATGAATTCAGAGAGTTACAATGAGACACTGGGGGCTGGGTTGGAGAAGGCCGAGGGGCACTGCTTGGACATATGTGGTGAAGGTGTTCTCACAGGGAAGACCTGGGATCTCAGGAGATCCCAGGAAGCATCAGACCTACAGACAGATGAAGGAAATCTATATCAAGGTAAGGACACATCAAGGGCATGCTTCCCTCTGGTACAGGGATACAAATAGTCATTACTGACCACTACTTTCTGATGGTTTCTGGATTTCCACCTGCAAGGCATGTGGAGTAAGGCCTGTCATTGTTCTTGCATCTTTGTGGTTAATTCTGGCCTCTGAACTGTAGTGGAAGTAATATGTGCTGCCTAATTGCTAACATGTCTGGCAGAGTCTGGATTTCCTCTAGAATAGCAAGCAACCGTCATTAGCAGGAATCTTGGCTGCTTTGTGGTTCTGGGTCTCAAATGAATTAAAAAGCAGAGCTTCTGAGATCCATAATGAGAATAAAATAACACTTGGGTCCATTTCTTTCTTCCTTTATTTACTTATTTATTTTATTGTGTGGTTGTCAACTAATGGGGGGGAAAACTAACATTGGGTCCAATTATTTATTTATTTATTCATTTAATGCATGATTGTCAGCTAGTAATGGAACCATTAGCTCATACTCCGTGGTTATCATTTTAAGTACCCTCCCAAGGAGTGATATCATTTACATTGTCAGAAGCGATGCATGGATGTTCTGGATGCACACATATACAGTTCTCTTTAAAAGTGTGATGTCTGGCGAGTCAACCATGTTTCATTGGATGGTCCCCCTACCTGAGTATACTGACAGCACAAATTAGACTTTATGGATTTAAAAAAAAAAAAAAACCAAGTCACAGTGTTGGATGAGTTAGGTGGAATGGAGTAGCCCTAGGAGCAGTCAGGGGAATGAATATGATCAAAATACATTGTACAAATTATTTTTAAACTAGTAAGAATAAAAATACTCACCACTGATAAAAGGCTGCTTGGGACAACCTGTCTCTTCCTTTTACCAGTCAGACAGCTGATCTCAACATGTGGAGGTAGTGGTCAGTCTTTCCAGGGAACCAGTCCCTCAGACAGGGGACCGTACTACATAGAGTTCATGGTAAGTCCTTCCAGTAAGACAGTCAGCCCTCTTCTCTAACTGTGTTTTTGATGTGACTTATTTTCAATATACATCTATAAAAATCCAGAAAACATCTGCAAACACCAAGTCATTTTACCAATTACCCAAATGAGTAAGGAAGAGTCAGGGCCATCATTCTCAGCTGGCTGCGCTGCCATTACCCATAAGTCAGCTGTAGTCCAATTGAGCAGCCTCCATGGGCTCTGAGAGACAAACAGGGTATAGCTTGTTTGCTGTGATGTTTGAAGTGTACTAAGGAACTTGTATTCCTAGTTTTTCCTTGAGTGTCTCATGTCAGCTGGTCCTGAGACTCATCCTTGAATACTGATTGAATACTGTATGGACCAATTCCTGACACTGACTCTCAGTGTCAACCTGTAGAGATCACCATCTATCCCTGGATTGAATCCAAACCTAAAGTCTACAGAAGGATGGCCTGGAATGTCCAGGCTTGGTTGGAAAAATTGAGAGGGAGGTACATTTGTTCCACATGACTGAGCAGGAGATATTACTCGTGTTGTAGCAGCAGAAGTTCAAATTCCGGGTGTTTGGGGGACCATGCTCCCTGCAAAGGTTTTCAGGAGGAGCCTTTCTTACTTTCTCTGCACCCTTTGCCCCATATAGCTTTACCACTTTCTGATGACGTCTTTATCATGTCTTCTCTTCTGAATTTCCCATTTTTCTCCTAGGACATTAGTCTCAGAACCTTCCAGATAGTTCACTATGATCTCATGTTAAGATCCTTAATTACATCCACAAAGAAACTCCTCCCCTCCTCAAAAAAAAAAACATCAAATTCAAAATTAGTAAGTGCTAACTTGGATTTACCTAGGTGAAGGGTACTGTCGGGTCACCTCCCAAAATCTCCTTTACAAAACTGGTTACACTGCAAACCTGGCTATGTAAATAGAGGGACAAGTCTAACAACATGACCAAACATTGAACATAACTAAGCAATTGAGCAGAAACCAAGTGACAACATAGAGATGAGAGAGGTACAAATACCTTGCCCTATCTGGACCACTGAGTCCAGGACATCAGGGAGTTTGCCAATGATCTTTCAGGGAAGCCTGAATAAACTGATGGGCCTTCAGAAGAAAAAGCAATGTTTAATTAGGGGTGGATTGTATTAACTGCTTGGAGAAAGTCTCAGTTTCTTATTACCACAGCACTAATCAAATGAATAGAAACAAAACAGTGCTGTTACCCTCCAGTGTGTGAAAAAGGAGGCCTGAAAATGAGTCTTAAGAGCAACAGAAGCCAGGAGAGGATGGTGGGCATCAATTTTCAGCTCATTGCTCCATAGAGTCTTAGCAAGTGCACCCCAGTGTTTATTGGATGAGAGCTGACAAACATCAGAAGCATGGGCTAGCAAGACTTATGACATTATCCCTCTACTAAATTGTGTAATGTCACATTATCTGAATGCAAAGAAAATTACATTATATATTATATAGAATCACCATTCATCATGGACTATAAGCTGGACGATAAGCCACCCATCCGCCATGAAGCCCTGAGATCTTTTGAGCCAGACAATGTTTGCTTTGTGCTTCTGTGATCTGATATACATCTGGAGATGTGACCAAATTATGCTCATAGCCACTAAATACAGACATGAATTTTCAGCCAGAGATTGACTCTAACTAAATCACTAACATGGCAAGACACCTGGTCCTGTGACTGCCATTGTTTCATTTGGTCAAACAGGACATCATCTCTAGGGGTCACATTCTATGGACTTGGGAAAATTTAGAATATTAAAGTCAACTAAGTTTGAAAATTGTAGAAGAATAAATGTCCTTCTTAGCTGTTTGCAAGCCATTCTGGTGTGCTGATGGCTTTGAGAAGACCACAATTAAAGCATAGTCGTGCCAACCATTTTATATTAAAACAAACTGATTAGAAACAATATATGGAAAATCAGGAGACTAGGGTTGCTGGTAGAGCATTGAAGAAGGATTGAGGGTCTAGGTGTGTATCCTTGAGGTCAAGTCCTTGCTAGGATGTACAAAGACTTGGGTTTGATCCCCTCAACAAACTAGCTAACTAACTGTAGTGGTTTGGATGAGAATGGTCTTCTTCATAGGTTCATATATTTGAATGTTCAGTCTCTAGTTGGTTGGTAGAACCATTTTAGGAAGGATTAAGAGGCCTTGTTGGAGAAAGTGTATCACTGGGAGAGAGTGGGCTTTGAGGTTTCTTTAACCCATGCCTGGCCTGGTTGCGCTCTCTCTCTCTCTCTCTCTCTCTCTCTCTCTCTCTCTCTCTCTCTCTCTCTCTCTCTCTCTCTCTCTCTCTCTCTCTCTCCTTCTGCCTGTAGATAAGGATGTAGCTCTCAGCTACTTCTCCAGACTATGCCTGCCTGTGTGCCACCATCCCACCATGATGATAATGGACTAACCTTCTGAAACTGTAAGCCCCCAGTTACATGTTTTCTTTTTATGAAAGTTGCCTTGGTAGTGGTGTCTCCTCACAGCAGTAGAACAGTAACTAAAACACTAAATAAATTAATTAACTAGCTAACAAATAAAAATATAAATCAGATGAAAAGGTGTAAAGAAAGGCTTATATTAACCAATAGTAAAACTTTCTGTGAAGGTGTGGTAATCAGGTTAGGGTAGAATTAATAAAATAATCAGACACAATCATTGGAATGGAAGTCATAAACACACACACACACACACACACACACACACACACACACACACACACACATGAGACACACACACACCTTTGTTGGCGGGATTGTAAAGAGGTATGGACACTTTGGAAGACAGCTTGGAAGTTTCTTCTTACATAGCTAAATATAGTCATCACACAATCAAGAAATCTTACTCCTGATTGGAAACTTCATGCCTACACAAAAGCCTGTGCACAAAAATTTGGGGTATTTTATTGACAGTCTCAAAACTAAAGCAATCAAGATTCTTTTTAGCAGAGAAATGAACTGTGGTACGCCCAAACTATGAAATACTACCCAGAAATAAAAAGGAATATGCTATTAAACCTTGTCAACATCTGGATGAATCTTAAACATATGTTGCAAAGTGAAAGAAGCCACTCTTGAATGACTATAGGGCTCAGGAGATGGCTCAATGTGTAAGTGTCTGCCATACAAACAAACTTGAGGACCTTACTTAGGGTCTCCCAAACCCATACAAAACAAAATGCAGTGGTATGCATCTATAACACCAAATGTCATGCAGCAAGATGGGAGACAGGGGCAAGAGATTCCTCAGAAGTTCATGGGCCAGTAAGCCTAGTGCAGACAGTGGTGAACAAGAAACCCTGCCTCACACACTATGAAAGGCACAGGCTGACAACCCAAGGTTGTCCTCTGATGTTTTCCTCATACCTAGTACTGGTAAGCTTGGTCCACTGTGCCAAAACTTGGTAAAAAAAAAAAATGGGGGTTTGCTGCTTACTGTTTTCCTTCTGGGAGTCTGGAAATCTAATGCACTCCAGGCAATGGATGTCAGTGTGGTCAGCCTCCAGTTGCAATACTAGGAATAAGTGTCCAATAACTTTTTCCCAAGACACAGCTCATACCTGTTGCCATAACTCAAAGTTGAGTTAAGGTCATTATGTGTGACTCCCCTGGGAGAGACCTTTGAAGTCTAGGCCTGGTTCCATTTGGACTCTGCCCCACATCCCTTTTCCTCTGGGCAACTTTGTTTTACATTTCCTCACTGCAATGGTTCATAAAAGCAACAGTATGATGAATCTCAAAAGGCCATCTTTCAGCATTGCATGAAAACTGGAAATGGCCTTGAGGATCCCAATTTAGACTGTATTACAGAATGGTGAAGCATAGAGTGGTCACCATGCTATTATAGGAATTTGGGCAGGGGTTCCAAGCACAATAAAACTGGGGCAACATTAAATTATGAAGTTGTCATTGTGGATGTATAATGCATTTGTGCAAACCTGTAGCATTTACAAATACTATAAATGAAGGATCTTAATGTATACAAATGATTTAAAACGTAATAATTTAGGAAGTGAAATAATTCCTGTGGAAAAGAATCTAACCAGTGTTCATGCAAGATGATATCCAGTTTTAACAATGAAACCCAAATCCCCCTGTCATAATCTTAATAGTGTGAAATCTGCTCAGCAGCTTCAGAGTTGACTTTTACAGAAAGGAGGAAAGTCTCTTTCTTATCGACTAATACATACTGTTTATGCAGCTTCTTTGGCCTCTTAAAGGTCCCACTAAATTGTGTAACAATTCCCTCCACAGAGTCAAAATCCTCACACTTGGCTCAGTCAAAGCCTTGTGTGATGTCTGGTTTTTACTGTCAACTTCACACAAACTAGAGATACCTAGGAAGAGGGAATCCAGATCAGGATAGTTTGTGGTCACGTTTGTGAGAGATTGCCTGATAATCTATATAAGTGGACCCAGCCCACTATGGACAGCTTCATTCATAGACAGGAGGGTCTGAGCTGTATGGGAAAGCCATCTGAGCAAGCCAGAAAGCAGCATCCCTCCATGGTCTCTGCTTCAGTTCCTGCCTCCAGGTGCCTGCTTGAGTTCCTGTTCTGTCTTCCCTCAATGATGGACTGTGACTTGGAAGTATAAGACAAATTAACCCTTTCCTCCCACAAGTTGCTTTTGGTTGTGTTATTTGTCATAGCAAGAGAAAGAAAACTAGAACCACATATTTTTTTCCTCCTTTACATGACTTGCTTGGCTTTCTTTTCTGTTTCTAGACCATAACCTTTGGCCTGAATGCTATCCCTGTATCCTCGGTGGCTTGCAAGAACTTTCTAATGATGATGATGATGATGATGATGATGATGATGATGATGATGATGATGATAAACCCATGCCAACGTCTATCCCATTCAGTCCTTATTGATGAATAATTGACAATTCTGAACATGATTAGTGACAATGTGTTGTTACAGGACATTTGATCACACTGTGAAACTCCAAGACTGTTAATAAAAATAATCTTCATTTTGGATCAGGAAGAGGAGCCAACAGCCAGTTAAAGGAATTAGTTATAAACAGGTCAGAGGAGCCAGGAATAAGGATAGAGAGATGCAGAGGAAGGAGAAGGGAGGGTTTTAGAGATTCACAGTCTTTTGGGCTTAGGACAAGAGGAGAGATGCTTCGCTTGCTGGGTCTCTGGCCATAAAAGAAGGTCAGCTGGTTGATTCTCAGCTTCTCTGATCTAACAGGGCTCCACCAACATCTAACTCACAAGTCTTTATTGGCAAATAGAATGATAGAAACTTAGCTAAAGCCTATATTTGGTGGCTGCATTGGAGCACATGCTGGGACCTGGCTAGGTCTGAGTAGCAGCCAGGTGCTGACTGCAGAGTTGCCTGACACAGACAGTAGTTAAACTATTAGTATATTCAGATGCAGCAGCTAAGTCGACAGAAAAATAATGTGCCTTTAAAACTAAACAAATGAATTAAATAAAGAAATAGCCCTCTCTTGAGAGAGCCTGCACGCTGGCCTTAGGTGATACAAATAATGTCATTTTCTTAAGCTCCTTCCCACTCTTCCCACTTCCCTCCTATGACCCTGTCTCTGATTCCCTCCTCTCTCTTCCTCCACCTGCCCCTCTTTTCCTTTCTCCCTTCCCCCCTCTCTCTCTCTCTCTCTCTGTCCCTACTCGCTCTGTAGCCCCTCTCTCTCTGCCTCTTCCATCTCCTTACTCTCACTCCTGTTTTTCTACCTCTTCATCCTCAAACACAAAGAAGAAATGAATGACACTAAAGTTTACTGACAGCTTTCACTATGAGTGCTAAGCCATAATCCAAACTCCTTCATTTAAACAGCAAATCTGTTCTCAGAAGTTATTACTGTTATCCCACACACACACCTACCCTGCTCCTCCTCCCTCCCACACCTACCCTGCTCCTCCTACTACTACACCTACCCCATTCTTCCTCCTCCCTCCCACACCTATCTTGCTTCTCCTCCCCCTCCCATGCCTACCCTGTTCCTCCTCCCCCTCCCACACCTACCCTGTTCCTCCTCCTCCTCCCACACCTACCCTGTTCCTCCTCCCCCTCCTATACCTTCCTGTTCCTCCTCCTCCCACACCTACCCTGTTCCTCCTCCTCCTCCCACACCTACCCTGTTCCTCCTCCTCCACAACTGCCACTTCTGACTGCTGCTTTTTCATGATGAGAACACTCCTGTAATGAGCTTCCTTGAAACCAAGACTGGTTGTAACTGGACTCATTAGCACCACATCTTTAGTTTATTTGTCTGGATGTGAAAAGTAAATCTGTTTCCTAGCAACCTGTTCTCTGCTTCCTCCATCTTCCTTACTCATTATCCTCCCCATGATCAACTACAAATTAACCAAATTATGGGCAGTGTTTAGGCCTCCTGAAAACTGAAGGAACACTTAAACATATTTGTGTGTCCTCTTCTCTTGGCAGGAAGTGACTTTTCAGACTGGTGCTTACTGAGAACAAAGAACAATGATAAAAGTTGCCATCAATCTTGATGTGTCCACAGATATGGGAGCCAGCTATTTCAGCATGGCCACTTAAATGACATCTTTTAGCCATTTCTTGTTCCCCAGATACTCATCTACAAAGCCAATGGTCATTTGTGGTAGATTTTTACACTTAGTTCTCTTGTTCCTACCTCATAGCCTCATCCTTTAACATTCTAAAAATCACATGACAGTTCAAACTGACCTGCCACACCTCTTTTTGGAGAGACATGGGAAAATATTCTGTGCACCAATACAGAATACAAAGAGGGACTCACCCAGCCCATCTCTAGCAGGGCTCTCCAAGCCCAAGGCTTTCTATACATGAATAGTCTGAATTGAGTCTGAGATGGTATTCTCATGGGTAAAGTGCTTTCCATATAGGCATGAGGGCTTGAGTTTGACTATCACTCACCTAAAAAGCCAAGTATGGTGGGTATGCTTATAATCCCAGTTCTGGGAGACAGAGACAGGGGGGTACCTGATTCTCACTGGCCAGCCAGCTTAGTCTAACCCATTAACCCTACTTCCTAGAGAGAGATCTGTCTCAACAACAACAAAAAAAAAATCAACCACATACTCGGCAATATAGCAAACCACAATAGGTACAAAAAAATATTGAAATAACCCCCTGTATCTTATCAGACCACCATGCATTAAAGTTAGAATTCAACAACAACAAAAATTTCAGAAACCATACAATCTCATGGAAATTGAACAATGAGCAATTGCACCATTCCTGAGTCAAGGAAGAAATAAAGAAAGAAATTAAAGACTTCCTAGAATTCAATGAGAATGAAGACCAACATACCCAAATGTATGGGACACTTTGAAAGCAGTACTAAGAGGAAAGTTCATAGCACTGAGTACTTACATGAAGAAACTGGAGAATACTCACACTAGACAATTAACAGCACAACTGAAAGCTCTAAAGCAAAAAAGAGGCAAACTCACCCTGGAGGAGTAGATGCAAAGAAATATACAATTGGAGGGCTGAAATCAATAAGATAGAAACTAGGAAAACAGTACAAAGAATCAATGTAACAAAGAGTTGATTCCTTGAGAAAATCAAGAAGATAGACAAACCTTTATCCAAACTAACCAAAAGAAAGAACATGCAACTTAACAAAATCAGAAATGAAAAGGGGGACATAACAGTGGACACTGAGGAAGTCAAGTGAATCTTCAGTTCATACTTTGAAAATTGAGAATAAGAGAAGGCTTCCAACTCTCTCCATACCTCTTCAATATTGTACTTGAAGTACTACCTAAAGCAATAAGAAAACAAAAGGAGATCAAGGGGATAAAAATTGGAAAGGAAGAAGTCAAACTATCATTATTTGCAAATGATATGATAGTTTACATGAGTGACCAAAAAAACTCTACCAGGGAACTCTTACAGCTGATAAACACCTTCAACAAACTATCAGGATACAAGATTAACTCAAAAAAAAATCAGTAGCCCTACTATATACAGACAATAAAGGGGCTAAGAAAGAAATCAGAGAAATATCACCTTTTACAATAGCCACAAACAACATAAAATGTCTTGAGGGTAATGCTAACCAAACAAGTGAAAAACCTATATAGCAAGAATTTTGTGTCTTTAAAGAAAGAAATTAAAGAAGAGACCATAAAATGGAAAGATCTCCCATGCTCTTGGATAGGTAGGATCAACATAGTAAAAATGGCAATCTTCCCAAAAGCAATCTACAGATTCAATTCAATTCCCATCAAAATCCCAACACAATTCTTTACATACCTTCAAAGAACAATACTCAATCTTATATGGAAAAACAAAAAAGACCCAGGATAGACAAAACAAACTCGTACAATAAAGGAAGTTCCAGGGGCATCACCATCCCTGACTTCAAGCTCTATTATAGAACTATAATCCAGAAAACATCTTGGTATTCATGCAAAAATAGGCAGATAGACCAATGGAATTAAATTGAAAACCCTGATATTAACCTACACACCTACAAACACCTGAGTTTTTACAAAGAAGCTAAAATTATACAATGAAAAAAAAAAAGAAAGAAAGCATCTTCAACAAATGGTGCTGGCATAAGTGGATGCTAGTGTGTAGAAGATTGCAGATAGATCCATATTGATTGTCATGCACAAAACTTAACTCCAAATGGATCAAAGACCTCAACACCTATCTGATAGCTGGGAAACCAGCATAAGACAGACCCAGTGCCCCTGAATGTGGGTGTTAGTTAGGAGGACTGGGCAGTCTGTGGGGCCTCTAGTAGTGGATCAGTATTTATTGTTAGTATATGAATGGAATGTGGGAGCCCATTGCACTTATACGAATACACTCTCAGCCTAGACACATGGGGGAGGGCCTGGATCCTGCCCCAAATGATATGACAGACTTTGATGACTCCCCATGGAAGGTCTCACCTTCCCTGGGGAGCAGAAAAGGGATGGGATGGGGGTTGGGGAGGCAGGGGAGGACAGGAGGGAGAGGGAACTGGAATTGACATGTAAAACAACCTTGTTTCAAATTTAAATTTTAAAAAATTATAAAAAAAGAAAGGAAGGAAGGAGAGAGAGAGAGAGAGAGAGAGAGAGAAAGGAAACAAGTCTACATCTTCACTTTAGGCAATATGAATGGGGCCTCCTCTTCCAGATCTGTAGTACGGTTATATGTCCTTGCCTAATTAAGGGGATTTGGTTTTGCCAGTGGCATATGAATGTGCCCCTGTTTGTCACTTCGGGATAAAGGCTTTAGAGCTAGGGTTTTATAGTCTGCTGTCATCTTATCTTAGCCATCATTCTGCTCCCTGGAGTTTGGGGGAGTCCATAGTGGAGTGCCCTAATGATCAGTGTTCAATACCAACAGCAAATACATTATCACTGCCCCATGCCTCCTCTGACTGAGGGAACACAGTTGCTATGGACACATGGGCCCAAAACACAGTCTCTTAGTATTTCCACTCAGTGAGCCATGCTAACCATCTGGTCTGAGCGCCAGTGTTCACATGAAGACATCCCTTTTTTTCTAATGTAGGGAAGTGATGCAGTGACCTTCTTCACCAGAAAAGAAAGCAGGAGATCAAAGAACAGAGCCCCTCACTGGAGGTCAGGAGGCCAAGGCCCTTGTTGTTACAAGTTGGCTCAATAGTAGTGAGTGCATGGAGATCACCCTTTGTCACAGAAGTCAGACATTTAAGAAAATGATACTATGTCATATTCACCCCATGATCCTTAATGGAGAATTGCCCATGTAGGTCACTGGGTTTGTATAGATGCTGAAAGCTGCTCTCATATGGCTGTTACTCATTTCACAGAATCCCATCTCTGTGCCTAGTCATCCCTATTCTCATTATGAAGTTGGAATCCTGAGCCTTGACACTTACCCATCTCTGTGTTCTGAGAAGTGAACCCTGCTTAGAAGAAATGACACAGGGTAGACACATGACACCTCTGTGATTCAGAAGCATGTCACTTCTGGTAGAGGGAAGGGTCTCTCTGGGATGCCCTATTTTGAGATACTGGCAAGCCCCAAACTCCCTCTCAGAGCAATTTCCACCCCACTGGAGGAGTTAATCAGGCTGCATGGGATTCAGTATGAGATCCCCTGCAGGCCATAGCCAGCTGCACAAGCTAACACCAAAAATGACTCCAACAGAAGGAAAGCTATCCCACATGTGACTGGAAAATCATTAATATGTCACCTTTAGAGTGGGAACAGAAAATGGTTACACACTCGGAAATGTGTAACCCAGAAGTTCATGTGGACTCAAGAGGGAATCAGGCCAGCGATTTTCTGCCCTGTTCTTATTCATTGTCACCTTGGAAAGTGATTCACCCTGTCTCAAAAAATGAACAACAACAAAAAAAAAAAACCCAAATTAACAAACAACCCCCCCCCAAAAAAGGAAAGTGACTTTAGAGACACACCAAACATCAATCTTCACTTTTAATGGAACCAGAAAAGGACAAACACAGATAGATGTGGAAATTCACTCAAGGGACCCCTGAGCAAAGCACATCCCTTCCCAGAGGAAAGACGACAGGGGAGTTTTAGTCTCACAAAATGCACTTGTATCGTTTCCAAATTCTCTTCTTCCTGAACCAGCAGAAGTGAGTTTGGCTCCAGATCCACCATTACTGAATTCCTCTAAGTTGTGGACACTGGTCTCATTTGAACCTGAAGCTAACATTTGGTTGTGACCGGCTAGAACTCTCACCATCACAGGCTGTCTTTCTCCACCAGCCTACACCATGAAAACACCACCATTTGGGTCTGGAAAGAGGGTGGATCAGTAGCGAAGAGCACTTGCTGCTCTTTCAGAGGAACCGTGTTCACTTCCCAGCTCCCATGTGGCAGCTCACAACTTTTCATGATAATTCCAATTCCACAGATTCAATGCTTTCTTCTGACCTCCTCAGACACCAGGCACACACACGCCTCAGAGAGCAGGCAGAACACTCACACACATGAAATGAAATACTAACTTAAAAAGAGAGAAAGAGAACACCAACATTGCTTACTGTCCAGTCAATTCCAGCAATGACAATATTTCAGTGAGACTCTTTGCTCATCTTTACTTTCTCCTGCATTATGTAGATTTCAGTTGAAAATAAACAGCTAATCTGAATTAGTTTCATATCTCTCTTGGTGCTCTGAAAAGAAGTGCTAAAACAATCAGCCTGTATCTATTTGAAAAAGTATTAAATAGTTAGGGAGATGGAATATTAAAATTTACCCCATTATAAGTGAGAAGTTTCTGCCACGTTTTCTTATAAATCCAGCTGTGCCCCAATTTAAGGAAATTCATACTGAAAAACGTCAACTTGCAATAAACCGTGAAGGTAAATTGGTGCTTCCAAAGCAATACTTCAAAGCCAGAGCCCTCTTCTTCCAGGCAGTAATCTATTTAAAGATGTAAGCAACTCAGAAAAAGCTGAGTGGGGGAGAGGGAATCTTAGAGAACCACAAGACGACATGACCTAGGAGGAACTGTCTGCTTCCCGGATCCGAGATGCCTCAGACTGCCATGAGTTTAGCTGGAGCTCATCTCATCCAAACACAGACACTTGGGAAGTGATCATAGTGTTCCTCCTTCTAAGAGTCATCTTTTTGTAAGCTGGCAATGTAGATGCCCTGTTCCTAAGCACTGGCATCTCAACTCTATGAGTCTTCATTGTCTCCATGCCTTAATACACCAATTTCTATTGTTCCCTAATGCAACTTAGCAGACTTGGGACAGTCCTGGAGAAAGGGAAATCTAGCTGTCCAAAAGGCTCATGGAGTTCTGGAGTTCTTCTAAGTAACACCCTCTGCCCAATACCTGTACCTTTTTTCTCAAGCAGCAGTTGTGAAGTGTGGATGCCTGATACAGATGCTAGGAACATTATTTACATAGCCTAAGGCATTAAAGGATGGCTAAAGCCTATCACTATTGTTTATCTTTATGTAAATTTTCTGTGACAGAGACCTAGAGCAAGCAAATCTTAAGGTAATTTATTATAACACATGGCTATAGGTGTGGCCTTCCAGAGTCACTTTCCTAGGTTCAAATCCCCAAATTCCTTACTCACTGGATATTGTTATTTGTGTGCAACATAAACGTTTTAAGCTTTCATGTCTCATCTTTAAAAAGGAATGGAAGGTGAGTGACTCCAGGCTGTGATCCCAGCACTCAGGAGGCAGAGGTTGGAGAAGCAGGAGTTCACAATTGCCATAAGCTACAATAAGAGGTGAATTAGCCTGGGTTATACTACATTCCATACAAAAAAAAAAAATAACAACAAAAGCAAATCTTGGTATGGTGGCCTGTGCCTATAATGCTAATATTGGCTGTGGTATGGGTGGGAATTGGGTATACAGGCAGATCCCCAGAGATCATTGGCCAATTGATCAACAAGATCGTTGACAGACCCTATCTCCAAAGCCCAAGGCAAGGGGTAGGAGTGGAGAGTAATAGAGGAGAGTGCCCATCTTCAATGTCTAACTCCCTCTACCTACCCCAAACACACTCACACACAGGTACACCCACACACATGCATACAGACCTCCTACAAAGAAATTAAAACACAGCTAACCTTACAAAATTATACAATCCCTGAACGGTGGTGATCTTGGGTTGATTTGACAAGGCCATGAAAAAAAAAAATAAACCATTGCTTTCTGCACAGGTCTATGGGAAGTTCCTGGATGAAGCATTTGTGTCTGTAGAGTAAGTTAAGCAGATTGCTGTCTCTGGTGCAGGTAAGCCTCATCCATACAGCTGAAAGCACAGAAGAAAGAGGCTAGCCCTCAATGGATGCTATGGACCACTTCTTCCTCAGCCCAAGAGCTGGAATATTGCTCTTTTTCCAACCTCCAGGCTGGGACTGAGACACTGGCTCCTCTTGGGTCTCAGGACCAGAACAAACAGCCTTGCTTCTGGATCTCAGGCCTACCCACTCAGAGTTCTGCATTCAGGCTCCTGGGTCTCAAATGTGCCAATCACAGACCTCAGGGATTCTGTGACTCTATAATCACGGAAGCCATATTTTGGAATAAATCTCAACTTTTTATCTGTTTTTCTTTATCCACTTCTGTCTCTGTGGTAGAGACTCATGTATGCAACCATCTACAGATGAAGAGCATGGCAGGTGTGGTGAGGGATTCCACAGAGATTAGGATTGTCACATACCTGGCACTATACAGAATTCACACAGATACAATGACATGTAGCATGGCATGCCACAATCTCCAGCCACTGGGCAGTCTCCCAGTGTCCCCCCCCCATTTCTCCATACAAGGGCATTGTCTCGCTTCATATACTATCAGGCAGGCATTTAGTAATCATGTAGCTCTTTCCTTGTCATTACTTCCTGTGGAAAATTTGCTTAAATCGTCAGTTTGACACAATCCAGGATCAATTGGGAAAAGTCTCAGTAATAGATTGTTTACATTGGCTCGATCTGTGAGCATGCTCATGGAGTATTCTCTTTAGTTAATGTATGTTGGCCAGACAAGACCCATTGTGGGTGGCACCATTCCTTAAACAGGAAGTCCTGAACTGTGTAAAAGAACCAAGCGGACCACAAGGAAACAAATGAGTTTGTGTGCATCCCTTTCTCTCTGCTCTTCACTGAGGATGTGCTGTTTGAAGTTCTTTCTTTGGCTTTCCCACGAACTCTCTAGGAGGCTGACACACATATTAATCCTTGGAGAAGCATCTGGGAGTCATGTACTGGTCTGAAGAAGCCCAAGAGCCTCTCAGGAGCAAAAAAAAAAAAAACCAGATGAAGTGAGACAGCTTCAGCTGGCCCAGGAACGAAGCCTCAGGCCTGGAGCTGGGGCATCTACAATCAGACAAGAAAGCCAGTGCCTGAGAAGTGTCTCTGTGTGTCCATTTCAACAGAAATACTTATTTCTTTTGTGCATTCACAGTCCAGACTCTTCCTTTTTCTTTTAATTTCCCAGAACAGAGAACAAAATTAATTTGCATGGTCAATTCATTCCTTGCAAGGCTTAAATGTACTTGGTTGAAACTAGTCTGTGGCTGATTTGCTAAGGAGCAAGGGGCTGCAATCTGTGCCCTGTCTCCATGTGGACCAACAATTCCACAGCCTTGAGCAAAGTTACTACACTAGGCCCAGAGGCAAGGCAGGACATGGGACCAGGAGGCTTAGAGAGTATCCTCCACTTGATAAAATAAGAGCAGGCTCTCCTTCAGGGATGCTGCAGTAACCTTGCTGATTCCCATGTCCCAAGTGCTCTCTGGGGCTTTCTCATTCCCATAGCTGATACTATTGAGGACTAGACACACTCTACTTGTCTGAGAAACAAACAAATCACCAGAGCAGAGGAAATCTTTCATCACACTTGCATTGTTTCATTTCATTACAAATTAAATCTAAAAACACTAGAAAGCACATAAAAATACAACAGAGTACAATTACATAGATTGTTAAAGCTGTATTTTCATCTATTTGTATACGGGTCTATTGCTGTGATAGAACACCATGGCCAAAAGCAACTTGGGGAGGAAAGGGTTTATTTCAGCTTACACCTCTTAAGTCACACTCCATCAGTGAGAGAAGTCGGGACAGGAGCCCAAGGCAGGACCCTGGAGGAAAAGAGACTGTGGAGAAGTGCTTCTGACTTATTCTCTGTGATCTTACTTCTAGACCTACTTCCCTGGCACTGGAAGCTGGGACTCCTTATTCCTGTTCACCATGGGTCATGTCTTGCTCTGGTGCCCGCTCATGGAAATGCTATGGAGTTCAGGAACAGCTGCCCACCCTACTGAGAGGGTTTCTCTGAATGTCTAAGCTACCCACCATCTAGTTGCACACTGCCTCCTTCCTAGAAAGGACTAAAAATCCAGGGCTGTTTTCAACTGTGCTCCACTCACCTAGAGCCAGGCCCTTTAGCAAACATGTAATATATATGACTTCATTATGCCAAACAGCAGTGCTCCAAACAATTTTCCACATGTTATGAATGAGGAAGGAGAGGATCATAGTGGTAGCAGCTCCCCCATAACCTACAGACCTGGGTTGCAACTCTAAATCTCCTTTATCCTGCCTGACTTGGTCACACTCTGCTGGCTCCCACCCCCCAAAGGCTACATACACCCAACACACTGTGGAACCTGACCCTACAAGTTACCCACCTTGCTGGGGGCCAATACCATTGTCAGTGGTTCCTAAATCTGAAACCAAAGGCCACCAGCTGCAGAGGCAAGCCGTGTCCTTGTTCAAATGAATACAGTGTAGCAAGTATAGGACAATTAAATATTAGACATAAGCAAGACTTAGGTAGTCAGGTGTGCAGCGGCATGGCCGGGCCTATGAATATAAAAAGTAAAATGTGTCACATGCAAAGGATAAAGAGTATAGGTTCCATCTTGGTGGGCTGTCCAGAATGGCAAGCGCCACTAGGGCAAACATAGATTAGCAAACTCCAAAGAGTCTAGAGCAGGGAGAAATGGGGAGGGAGGCTCCATCTCCTAAAAGTTTTACAACCTCTCCAGATGGCACCAGCAACTAGGGACCCAGTATCCAAACACCTGAGACTCCAGTGCACATCACCCGTTCAAACTGTTATGCAGGTGATGCTGGGTGGGACACACTGGAGCTTGACATATATTGTCTTGGATCCCTCAGCATGGCTACCAGGAAGCAGCCCTCCTGAAGAACCTCCAAAATTAAGGCTTTTCAAAGATTGTTTTAAGGAAACAAATCCCCAGTCAGAACGCCTGACTAAGCCAGCACCAAAACCTCATGATGTCACCTTTCACTCAAGTGGTGCTGGGTTCTTCAGTCAGAGAGGCATGTAGAAGGTTCATCTGGCCATCAGCACGTCTGCCCAACCTAGTCACCAAGTCAGGAAATAGGACAGCAAACAGAGGACTGGGAGATGTGTGAATTGTGAAGATTGGACATAGACCAAAGGAAGAGGAACAAGGATCGACCAGTGGGTCTAGTGAGCCAGCACATGTGGCTCTGATTTCTGGTAAATGGGAGTCAACGGCTAAAAATTCAGGGTTCAATGTATTCATTTAGTCATGACCATTCCTTCTGAGGCAAATTAATTCATTTGTGGCTCTTGGCAACGGTCTGGGGGCTTACAGTGAAGGCTCAGTTACCTTGTCTTCCTAGTGTTTTAATTCTTAGAGGGGCACTCTTGGCCCGAGTTCCTCAGTATTTTGGCCTTGCTTCAATAAATCAAATGCTGCATGAGACAAGGAGACAGAACTCAACCCCGACTGTAACACCCAAGATGGGCTACGGTCTCTCTATGGTTAGTATTGAGTGTCAAATCACTGGATGCTCAATGGGCTTAGCACTCGCCAGGTACTATACAAAAATGCATTTAATTCTTATATCTACTTTCACAGACAGGAACTAATTTGCCTCCTGAATGGTCAAGGAAAAGTTACTGCTGGGTTACAATATCTCCTGACTACACTGCCTTGTGTACCCTATTTTAATATCTCCACAATGTCCAGAATTTTGGACTTTGTTGCTTTGTTTCTCTGAACCAATGATTCAAAATGTTGTCTAAGGCGTCTGGGCACTTAGGACTGCCTATAGCATAATTTTTAAGACAGCCTGGGAAGGAAAAAAAAAAAAAAAAAAAAAAAAAACCAGGGTGCATGGTCCCATTGCAATTGCAGCTCTAAGACACTAGGGGCTGCTGGTGAGCTGCAGAAAGCTGGAAGGCTGCCCATAGGTCTGGTTTTAAAATTGCATTCTTACTTAAAGGGCTTCCTGGATGCTTCAAAATGCAACTCAGGGCCTTTTGCAAAGAAGGCTGGTTCACTTTCTATAGAGGTGTTAGCCTCATTCTCTCCTGAGGTTGGAAGGAATGTTAACCAGCTCCAAGTGAGTCAATGAGCTGAGGTTGAAAGGGAGAGGAGAAGAGGTCTTTGAGTGCTAATATTTGTACCTAGGAGATAGTCCAACTGGGAGAATTTCTAAAATGCTCAAAGACTAGAATCCCTATCAATGTCATAAAAACTAAATTCCAAAGACCATTGCTAAATGCAGATATCTAGGAAAGCACCATATTGGGTCACTTTTACGTGGAAAAGACATCATATAACAGGAAAGAGTGTAATTCTGGAACTCCCTATCATGTGTTTGACTTTCAATGTATTGCCTTTTATTTGTGAAGCTGTGAAGCCTGAGTCAATGACAAATCCTTGCTAAGCCAGTTTCTTTTAAGATCCCTATACCACAGGTCATCATGCATGTTTAAATGAAACAATTTATGAGAAATTTTACAAACAGAGAAGGTATACCTGTGGTAGTTTGAATAGGAATGGCACCTATAGTCTCATATATTTGAATGCTTGGTTATTAGGGAGTAGCTCTAGTTGAGGGGGACTAGGAGGTATGTTCTTATTGGAGTACGTGTGGCTTTGTTGAAGGAAGTGTGTCAATGGGGGTGGGGTTTGGGGTTTCAGAAGCCCAAGCCAGATCCAGTGGTTCTTTCCTTCCTGCTGCCTATGGATCCAGATGTAGAACTCTCAGCTCCTCCAGCACCATGTCTGCCTGTGGGCTGCCATGCTCCCCATCATGCAGATGATGAACTAACCCCTGAAACTGCAAGCCAGTCCCAATTAAATGTTTTCCATTATAAGAATTGCAGTGGTCATGGTGTTTCTTCACAGCAATAGAACAATGACTACACCAATACTAATAATTTGTATTAGATGCCTTTCTTCTTTTGTGGTTAAAAAAAATCAAGGCTGAAGCTGGGATGATATAGTTCATACCTGTGAGCTCTGGACTAAAGAGACAGAGGAAGGAGGATCGCGAATTCTAAAAGATCCTACAGTGCAAAGTGGGTGCTGGTTAATAGGCAAGGTCCTACCTCAAACTTTGAAGCCAAGATCTGATAAGGAGACATGATCTCTGGGGTTTTAGAATGATAGAAACAAAATGAGTGATGCTTAAAATACAAGGGAAAGTCAAATTGGATGCTTTGTATTCATTGTGTAGACAGGTAAAGTCTTCTCTTATTCAAGAATACTCAGAGCTATATAAATTTGATGTTGTTACAAAATACAGCTCAATTTTATAATCCAGATACCAGAAAACTTGTCCCTCAGAGGAAGGACACTGAAGGCAAAGTAGGGTTATAACTAATTTTACTGTTAGGGGAACAGGAGAAAGACTGCCCAACTGTGGAGCTCACAGTATGAGAACACAAGCAGATTTTAGACAACCACAGGCTGGATGGCTTGGGAGGAGTTCACAGTCATCTCTGAAGAGGGATTGATGGTATATGGGGTGCTCTGTGGGAATGGAAGAAAGCATGGAATGACTTATATCACTGTCTTTGGCATTCTCAAAGACTATTCAGGATGGATGAGCCACTGGTCTCTGTGAGACAAGAAAGCTGAATAACATCAGTGGATGTTGGATTCTGTACATCTCCAGATAGATAGATAGATAGATAGATAGATAGATAGATAGATAGATAGATAGATGGATAGATATAGAATAGATAAAAATGATGAAAGATAGATGATAATTGTGTGTGTGTGTGTGTGTGTGTGTGTGTGTGTGTGTGTGTGTGTTATGCTCGCACATGTAGAAGCCAGTTGATATCACCTTTTCTTTTGAGACAGGGCCTCTCAATGACACTGGGGTGGAGTTCACTATATAGACTCCTAATTAAAAGTTGTGGATCACTTTCTAGAAAATTATAGCATAGCATCTTATTCTTTTTTCATGTATGTAGTATGAAGGTGGGTATATATATATATATTGTGTGTGTGTGTGTGTGTGTGTGTGTGTGTGTGTGTGTGTGTGTGTGTTCACATATGTATGTGGAGGACAGAGGTTGACAACAGATGTCTTCCTCGATGTCTTTCTACTTTATTTATTAGGGTGCAGGTCTCTCACTGAACCCCAAAGCTCACAAATTTAGCTAATCTACCTGGTCACCTTGCTTGGGGTATGTTATTTCCACCTCCTGAGTGCAGTGCTGGGGTTAAGATACCCATCCAGCTGGGTGGGTTCTGGGGATCTGAACTCTAGTCTATATGCTTGTATGGCAACTGCTTTATCCACTGAGCCAAGCCCCACTATGCAACTTCCTTCCAATAAAATTAACATATACTTTTATCTTATATGTGGAATGTGTGTACACACGTGTGAATGTGTGTGTGTGTGTGTGTGTGTGTGTGTGTGTGTGTGTGTGTGTGTGTGTGTAAGAAACTAGACTTTGGGGGAAAGAATGTGACCAGAGCAGGGGAGATGGAATGAGAGGAAGTAATGAGGGAGGAGAATAAACATGGGTGTGATGCATGAATATCATGTACAAAAACACCAGAAAGCCCCTTTATTTTGCACATATTTTAGAGCTTCAATAATGACTGGCCTGGTAAGATATGTCAGCTTGTGCAACAGTGACACAAATATCATGGGAATAAACAACCATTTCTTGATTGAATTTAAGACCCATTCCACGAGATAAAGCCCATACTTAACAAAGTTATTGGAGCCAAGAACTTGTGGCTAAACAGATCATAGGCCCTTAGAGAGACCCTACTATGATTATTCTGCTAAATTGACCCAGTATTAAAATGATTCCTCATGATTTGCCATTATATCCATAGAATAGTGAATGTCCCAACCTGCACCAGGGAAGCTTCTGTTTGCAGTAGATGGTGATTGACATAGAGCTTCACAACTGGCCAAGGTGCAGAGAATGAGAGACTGTGGAATGCTCAGCCCTAAATGAGACATCTAGGTCCACCCCTCCTTCACAAGGCTCAAAGTTCATTGCTGAAGATGAGGCAGAAAGATTTGAAGATCCAGAGAAAGTGGATGACTACAAGGAAACTGTTGTCTGCACCCAGCAGGGCAGTTGCACATAGGAGCTCACAGTAGCTATGACAGCATGCACAACATCTGTGCAAGTTCAAGTCATACAAAATTCCCAGCATGAAGATGGGGGGGTGGGCAGGAGGTCCCATCTCTAGCTGGGGAGCTATTGGCAATTAATAGCACTTAGGAGAGACTGAATCTATTTACTTTCATGGGTCTGACTCCTAGGAAGTCAATCACACTCCAGTGGAAGGCCACCTATCCAAAAACATGTGGGCAGCACAAGTTGGACTTAATGAATAATTTTTTTAAAAAAGACACAAAGTTGAATGTGTAGGAAGAGGATAGATCTGGGGGGAGCTGGGGAAGGGCGATCAAAACACAGTGTATAAAATTCTATCTTGATTGTTTTTGAAAAATTAAAATGTTGACATAAAATGTTCTATTTTCAGAGAGTATATTTATCCCCATGATGGTTAGTGCTGTCAACTTGACAGAATCTAGAATCACCTCGGAGATGGCCCTCTGAGCTTGCCTTAGATTACATTAATCGATATAGGAAGTCCTAAGTTACTGGTGGGTGGGTCCACTCATGGGCAAGAAGCATAGACTGTTTCAGTGAGCAGGGAGAGGGCAGTATGGGCTGGCATGCCATGCATCCTCTGCCTATGCCTTCTGACTGTGGAAGCAATGTGACCGGCTGCTTCAATTCCATCTACTTTGCCCTCCACACCATGGTGGACTCTACCCTTGAAATGTGAGTCGGAATACATTCATTCTCCCTTAAGTTGATTTTGCCAGAGTATTTTATCACATTGGCAGGAAAAGAAACTAAGCTTCCCACTAAAGCTACCCTTAGCCAAGCTCACCAAACTAACTGCCACATCTCCCATGTCCCATGGAGTAAAGCATGTCCATCCTTGGCTGACTCTTGAGAATTTTGCCTATTTCTACTCATTTTCTCTGATAGCTCCTGCATACAAGGGTGTTTTTTTTTTTTGGAGGGGGGAATGAGGGGAACTCTCCTTGTTGTCTCCCATCATCATTAGTCAGACCAGCATTCTAGATTTATGAGCAAATCCTAGTACCAAGAATCAAAATAATTGGGTCTATATTATCATGTCTGCCTTGGCTAAACTAGGGGACATTGCATTCTTTAATAGGGGAGCTCCTTAATTATTCTACCTCCTAATGATTACACTTCTTCCTGCTCTATTTTATACACCAATGCATAGCCAAAGCCGCCTCTCAGTTCAGAGCAATAATCCTAGTACAGAACAGACCTGACACTGTAATTCTATCCTGAGCCGTCTGCAGTCAGTTCATCTTCTGACTGTGCACCACAAGCTGAAATGCAGAAGGTCCTGGGGATAAAGGGCACTGCTCCTAGAGGTGGGCAAAAAGATGATAAGAGGAAATACATGGCCTCTCAAGTCATGCAGGCTTACACATGTTGTAAAAGTCTCTTAAATCTTGCCTTAGTCACCTGTAAAATGAAAGTAAAGGCAATACCATGTGAATAGGATCACCTCATGGACCATCCAGCACTGATTCAAATGAACTAAATAAGAGACTGTGTCGGGTAGGCCATCAGGAAGCTTTAAATAGGAAGCCGCTCATTTCAAGCTGGCAAAGAAGTCAACTCTTGCTTGAGCTAAGATTTCCCCTGGCACAAGAAAGAACAAAGTGAATTTCTCATTGAAAGACTGAGAACAGCACTATGAGAAAGATGCAGAATAGAACAATTCCACCCTGGGGAAACAGATTTTTAGCAAGTCTGCTTATTAGAAGGAATGCACAGAACATTCTGGGACCCAGAGAGAAGATGCATGCAAAGGAAGGTGTTTGGCACACCACAGACCCTTAACAAATATGAGAGCTCTCTGTCCTTAGCTGACAGGGGCACCCTGTGCTAACCAGACCCACCACCTTCTTATGGGTCATATCTTAAGGTTGTGACAGTGCTCGTGTCCTCAGACACCAGCAGTCATCACCATCCATCATCCACTCAGATAGGCAAGAGAAACATCCCCAAAGCATCATTAGGCAGAGGACAGAGAACCATTTAGGCCAAATGAGTTGCACCCAACTGTTCACTGCATTCGTTAAGGTACACTCACTGTCCTCATTGTGGGGCCAGAAAAGCAATAAGAAAGAAAGCAGTCAGGAAAATGAATCAGAACCCAGAGAATTGTAATAAAATGTTATTAGAAGGCAAGGCAGACTGTGAGACAGAAGAACTACAGCCTCTGAGGGACTGGCTTTGGTTGGAATTGGATGACTCGGGTCTCATCCATGCAAGACACCTGCCCCTCTAACTCCCGAGCTCTGCTTGCAGGGCTCATTGGTGCACAGGAAGCCTACATTACCCACTCTTTCTTCCAGCTTCCCACTGCCCAGTGCTTGTCATCTTCCATGTTCACTGGTAGCCCCCTGCCCTCTAATCCAGGGGCCTCTATTGGCAGCATATCTCTTGGATTTGATATTTAGACAAGTCTTAGTCATCAAAGAATCAAGCAATTTCCCCAGTACGTGCTGACAACCTACTGGAAAATCAGGTCATGCCCACTCTCCTCACTGGACCTTGAACTTTCCATCTGCAGTATGATAAAGGTTAAATTAATTCCATTGAACCTATTTCTTTGTACCAGTCTTTGGTGCCTAAAAGATCACACAAACCCCATCATTTCAATAAAATGTTTTCTGTTCCATTTGTTTGGATTTTGAAGATGTTCTCATAGCCAAAGCTAGCCTCAAACTCAGAATCCTTCTGCCTCAGCCTCACTGGTGCTTGTTTGTGTCACTTATCTGGCTACTTGGAGGGTTGAATACTAGAAGATATTAATCACCTGGCACTTAAGGATGGGGTGGGGGGTGTCACTGTTTTCTTTTCTGCTCCAGGTAAGATTTGAAGAGTCGATTTTGCCATCTCTCTTTGTCTAAGATGAACCTACTTTCTTCTTAGAATTCCCTGTTCATGTTACTACTGTCCTCAGATTCAATACCTGTGTCACTGGTCAGTTGGATACATTTGTATAGGGCCTTGTTCTTACAGGTATGTCTCATCCTTTATCAAGGAACCAGACTGAAAGACTTAATTGAATTAGTAAATATATGCATCAATTAAATGATAGCCAAGACTTGGGTTCCAACCTTCCAGCCACTGCTCCCACATGCACTCCAAGGGTCCTTAGATATCACCAAGGACCTTCCAGAACAAATGCTTTAACTATCCAAAATGGTGACAGAATAATACTAACTTAAAAAACTATTCATGAGGGTGAGGAAATGGCTCAATGGATAAGAGCCTTCCAGAGGACATGCCATTGCTTGCTTCTCTGTTGCTGTGATAAAATATGGACCAAAAGCAGCTTGGGGAGGGAAGGGTTTATTTTAGCTTACAGATTATAGTTCACTGTAGAGGGAAGCTAAGACAGGAACTCAAGTCAGGATCTTGCAGCAGAGTCTCTGGAGGAATACAGCTTACTGGTTTATTTCCCCTTCCTGCTCTCTTAATACAATCAAGGCCCACCTGCTCGTACATAGCACAGTGAGCTTGGGTCCTCCTACATGAATTACCAACTAGAAACATGCCCACAAACAAGTCACTGGACAATCTGATGGCGGTAATTCCTCAATTGAGATTCCCTCTTCCCAGATGACTCGAGTTTGTACCAAGTTGACAAATGAAACTTTAACTGTGACATCACTTCAGGCAACTCACAACCACTTGCAATCCAGCTCCAGGAGATCTAAACCAATCTTCTGGCTTCCTGGGGTACCTTCACACGTGGGAAATAGTTAGATAAGCACACATACACACAAAAAGTGATTAGTGAATATAGATAGACAAAATGAAATTCAGTAATGAATGAAAATATAGGAAAACCAAACTCTGATGGGTAAGGAAGAGAAAGAAAGGATTTTTCTTTGGTTTCACCCAAGAAGGAGGTACAAAACACAGTGGACTATGATGAGCTCTGCATGTACAGCTTTGAAATATTTTTAAAAGAGAAACCTAAGGATTTCCTCTCTTCTTTTAGTTTTCTTGTTCATGCTTTTATCAATACCCTATATTTTATAGTTAAAAGATTCCTCTACCACAAAGTGGAAATAAATTGTCTATGTCAGCACTTTCTCTTCACAGCTGGGTCCCGGGTAGGTAATGTTTTCTCCCATAAAACCATAATCCATAAAATTTCAGGTTATTAAGTTGCAAGTGAATAATTCATGAGGTAATTATAAAACATTTATGATAGGATGTTATGAGATTCTAAATAAAAAAAAACATTTGGGGTCTCCAAGTTGACAAAGTTTGGGAGCCATGCCTAGCTATCCCTGGAGGGACCCAGGTGGACATTCTATGCTTTTTGCTGCTTGGGACATTCTGGGATGGTTGAAGTTCTGATGCCGCAAAGACACCTCAGTGGCTCAGCCCCAGTGGGCGTCACAGTCTACCACATGACATAGTCAGGGTGAGAAACATAAAGCCTAGTAGAGACACACTTCACATCTGGCTCTGTGACAGTCACTGTACATTTCAGAGGCTCTGACTTCTGCACTGACTTTCTGAACTCACTGCTCTCTTTCTCAGCCTCTTTTCCTCAGAGTAATAAACTGAGAGTCATCAAGACCCAGTAGTATTCAGAATAGAGAAGAGTCTGGACTCAAATTCAAGCAGTCTGGCCCCTGAGTCTCCACACTTAAGCACCATGGTTGAGTTAGTCAACACAGTAGCTGGAGAATGAGAGTTGTGTCATCTTTAATGCATTATGAACTCACAATCTGTCCTGTTATTCTTTCTATTCATTGTGTGTGTGTGAGTGTGTGTGTGTATGTGTATGTGCGTGTGTGATGGTAGTGGTATTGTGTGATGGTGGTAGGGTATTTGTTTATGTGTATGTGATGGTGGTGGTGTGTATATATGTGTGTTTACGGGTGGCAGTAGAGTCTTTGTGAGTGCGCGCATGCACAAGTACACGCAGGTATGCACAGATGTGCACATATCTGTGCATACACATAGATACCAGAGGAGGATGTTGGGTATTTCCCATCCCTACCCATCTTTTTCATTGGGAAAGGGTGTCTTTTACTTTTCTATTGCTGTGATAAAACACCATGATTAGAGCAATTTATAAAAGAAAGCTTTCATTTGGGTTTATGGTTTTAGGGGATTAGAATCCATGATGGTAAATAGAACGCATGGCATTAGGCAAAGCTGACAGCTCCCATTTCCACATTTTGAGTGACAGGCAGAAGTAAGAGAGCACACTAAAGCTAAACGCCTGTCCACAATGGCACACCTCCTCCAAGAAGACCACACCTTTGTCTCCTTCCCAAACAGTTCCTCCAACTGGAGGCCAACCATTCAAACATATGGGCTATTCTCACTCAAACCATCACACAGGATCTCTCCATGGAACAGGAGCCTTGCTGTTTCAACTGTGCTAGGTGGCCAGCAAGCCCCCAGATATTATTTTTTTTTGTCTCAGCCCTTCAGTATTGAGATGATGGAGTCAAGCAGCCATGTTCAGCTTTTTAAGTAGAGGTTCAGAGATTTGAACTTGGGTCCTGATGCTTCCACAGCGAGTGCTTTCCCCACTGAGTCATTGCCCTAGCCCTCTATCTTGTTCCATAAAGCCATTTCACGTGCATTATCCCATTCCACACACCTCTGCAGTATTGTTGTTGAATACTATTTGACAGGTGTTATCTGTTTCTATGCTACAGATGAGTACACTGAGGCCCAGAGAAGTTAAATGAGCCAGACAAGTCCTTAGAGCTAATTAGTACAGGCTTTACAACTAGAACTTGAGAGCAGGATACAGATGATGAATCCACTGTAACATAACAGGGCTGGAAGAATGCTTCCTTGCTTTCCCACATACAGCATCTCTGAAGATGGACCTTCAGCCCCAACATGAGCACTTCTGGAAGTAAGCAGCTTCTAGTTCAATGCAAAACTCCGATAGATGTTAAAATTCTAAAAGCTTTTCATATTCCGAGTCATTGTTGGTCTTAGCTGTTTATTGCTTTATCTGGAAGGCAAAAATATTACCATTGTGGGCCCCAAACACGTGATACATCTTTATAAGCTCTTCTCCTCAGTCTAGGAACTTTCTATTTTGTACAAGATGCATTTTCAATGTCTTACTCTTCTTAGTCACTTTCCAGGAAATGCCCCACTTTGTTAATACCCCCAAGCAAAATGGAACCCAGCTCTACAGACACATAAAATTATTTTCATTGAAAATATTTTTCATACAATATATTCTGATCATGGTTCCCCACTCCAAACACTCCCAGATCCTCCCTAACTTTCTACCCACTCAAATTCATCCAAATCCATGCTTTTATTTTCTTCCCCTCTCTCTCTGAGAAAAAAAAATAAGAAACTCACATACATACAAACAAAAAAAAAACCCACTAAATCAGAAACCATAATATACAATATACAATCAAAAGATCAGTTAGGGAAAAAAATGTACAAACAAAAAACAGTGAGGAAAAAACGTCTACAAAAAAAATACCACTGGGGTTGCTTTGTGTTGGTCAGTTAGTGTTGGGCATGAGCCTCCCCTTGAGTGTGGTTTATACACCCATTGAGACCCCATTGGAGAAAACTACCCTTTTTCTTTGCAAGAGGGTATCAATTGCAGATAGCTTCTCAGTGGGTGATGGGAACCCATGTCTACTTCCCCCTCTTAGCATTGGGACCCCATCTAGCTTGAACCTGATAAGGCCCTATTATTGAAGACTACACATAAGGTTTTGCAGTTAGCCACCTTCACCTCCTTATGAGAGCTATGCAAACAGATGGCTTAGCAAACAAAGTGCTTGCTCCCAAGCCCGAGGACCAACCCTAAACCCCATACAGTCATTGTGGTTACCAGTGATCTCAGCACTTGGACAGCAGAATCAGGAACTCTCTCAAGCAATCTGGCTAGATAAACTAGCTGGAATCAGAGCTCCAGATTTAGCCAGGGAGTCTGCCTCAACACTGATAGAAACTGACACCCAATGTCAACTTAGAGCTTCCACACTCTGACATATATATATATATATATATATATATATATATATATATATATATATATACACATGCATGTTCACCTGTACACTTGTGTGCACCTACATACGTGCAAATGTGAGTACACACAACACTACATAAAGGGCAATCTGGATGAAATCCATCACCTTTCTCCTCCATTCCAAAGCTCCTTCATGACTCCTCTCTTCTCTGCAAACTCCATTTCATACCACATGGTGATTTCAGATTATACAAAACTAGCATTCTTAATGCCATCTTATCTGGCTGCATTTGTCCTTCAAGGCTAAGCAGCAGTATGGCCTGGATCTCTAAGGATGCTCATTGTGGTCCAAGTAAATGGAAGGGCATGTCCATCAGGGCGCAAAATGAGTTGTCATCTGTTCAAAGCTGATATGGCTCTATCAGATTTTCTATGGGTCGCAGCTGTGTTGCAGAGGGCAGACTAACAGTTGCCTTCCTGCTAGAGCAGTGGTTCTCAACCTGTGGGTCTTGATCCTTTCAGGAGTCAAATAACTTTTTCTCAGTGTCTAAGATCATCTTCATATCATATCTTTACATTATGAGTCCTAACAGTGAAATTATACTTACAAAGTTGCAATGAAAATAATTTTATGGTTGGGGTCACCACAAGATGAGGAACTCAAAGGGTCAGAGTATTAGGAAGGTAAAAACCACTGTGCTAGAGTGATAAGCCCTCTACACTTTAGAACTGTGAGAGATTGGAGAGACATTGAATCCAAACCATCTCCCCTGATAGGACCCAGTCTATACTAAAAGTAGACTTAAACCCAGCCCAGGATCCCAAGCACTTTGCCACTAACCTGGAGTAATGCATCACAACCTGGTGCCTTATTTATAGGAGAACAGAGTGGGGCAACAGTCTCAGAAATACTCAGCATAAGGATGAACCTGGGTTTTGCAGCCAGTGCTTTAAATAAAGGAGTTTAGGAGGTAGCAGTTCTGTGTGTCTGTACAGGGGGGAAATGATACCTCAGCAATGAGACCCACATTGTATAACTGCCTCTTCCTGTAGAGCAGGCTCCGAGCTGCAGACTCTGGATCTGGTTCTGGCCATTCAATCACTGTCATGTTTCCCCAGAAACATTTACTTTTCTAGATCACCCCTGCCTCTGTACACAAGGACACCATGAAGCAAATTTTGAACTTAAAGAAAGAAACAAAGGAAATCCAAACACACCCTCACATCTCCCACCAATGACCTTAGTCTAAGAATCCCCTCCAGGGACCCAGGCTTCATGCCTGTAATCCTAACACTCAGAGGGTTCAGAAGTTAGAGACAGGAGTATCTGCAATTCAAGTATCTCCAATTCACCCTTGGTTACATCATGAAATCTAAGCCATCCTGAGTTACACAAGCTCAACACTGAAGGGCCATTGATAAGGTATCTCTAAATAGGTACATCATCAGAAAATTGGCTTCCAAAATTCTGTAAGGAATATTCATTTGCCAATGTTCTTCCATCAAAATTATCTGTTCTCTGAAGACAGAATAGTTACCAACCTTTCATCATGTTTACTCATTTATTTAGCTGCAGTGTGTTTAGATATGAGGATGGGCGATCCTTAGATCTGGGCAACCCTGTCCCTCATGCTCAGGGGCTGCACAGGCTGCTGCTGTTTAATAAGCAACACACACACACACACACACACACACACACACACACACACACACATACACACACACAAACAGACAGGTGCCAGTGAAAGATAATACAAGGTTTGTGTTAATTAGTTCTCCACTTGCCTCAAAGTTTTTTTTTTAATTCAGATTATGTGTGACTGATACTTTGTAAGGTTTACATGTGTATGGGTGCATTTGTGTGTGCATGTACATATGTGTAGAGTGCAGAGGATAACCCTGAATATTGTTCCTCAGACTTTATCCACCTTGTCTCCTGTCTCTACCTTACCAGGCATATGTGTATAGCATGATGCCTAGCTTTTTTGTGTGGGTGCTGGCAATTGAACTCCAGTCTTCATACATAAGCAGTAAGCACTTTTAAGACCAAGTTGTAAATTTGCCTGCAAGTTGTTCCTCTTCCCACTTTCAATACCTTTGGTTATTCACACTGGAAATCATTCTAACATAGTTTGGTCATGAGCTGCCTGGGGTTGATGGAGTTGGAAAAAACAGGACTTCACACAACTTCCTTCATCTCACTGGCAGGAAAAGCCACTGAAGCAAAGGTTCAAAACCTGTCAACCAGTCCTGGGGTCCTTGAGACAATTCCCCTGGCAGGCCAGCCTCCTGCAGCAAATGGCAGTATTCTAGCTCACCTCAGGCAGTCACAGCAGGTGGGTGACTGGGCTGTTGAGCTTATCCCAGGGGGTCTTAGAAGTTAACACGGGGGGGGGGGGGAAGAAAGCCACTTGCAGCCTGCAGCCTGAACCTGGAAGAAAAAGGGCTTGCTTCCCCACGAAGCAACCCTATTTCTCCTGGAAACAGCAAAACCTTAATTGAAATCCATATTGTGACATTCACACTCCTAGGGAAAAAAATCTGAGGAGCTCAGTTTTCCTAAATGAGCTAATGTCACTCTGAGAATGGCCCTTGTCATACCAGTTCTGAGCACAGAGACACAGCGGAATGACTTCTTTCCCGCCCGACCCTCCTCCTGTATCTAATTCAGGGTCAGACAGTAGAAGGAAACATTAGTGTAGGAACTCCAGCACCACCCCTGCCTCATTTGCTTCTGATTTTCAATTACTCTGCTATAATGTACTTAAGATCTGTCTTTTATTTAGGAAGATAAACATAGCAGTTTGGTAATTTCATTGCTGTGTCAATTTACAAAGAAAATTCTATTTAAACTCAGTGACTGGCCCACTGCCACCAACCCAGCCAGTGGCATGCTGCTGTCTAAAGGGACAAGGAGATGCCAGCCGAGCCTCTTGGGTGAGTGTCGGAGCTGGCAGGAATCCTTGCTTCCTCTCCTCAACTGTCTCCTGGGAGGTTTTCGAGTTTTCAGAATTAGAAACAAAGATTGATTTCCATCTTATTTTACCCCAGCTGGTTTGCATACAACTGACATTAGATATGCATGAAGTGTGGGATGCTGTTTTCCAACCTCTAACTCATGTGGCTCTCCTAATCACCCTGTGAGGAAGTTTCTGTTACCACCCTCCCCCACCCACACACCATTGGATGGTTGAGAAACTGAAATTGGAGGGTAAAGTTAGCAACATGAATAAACTCACATTTGATAACCCAGATATGTACAGTCCTAGAGTTTTTTCCCCTGACACCTGACAAATCTAACTGTACTGAAAACTATTTTCTTGGCCCTTGTTCACCTACCTGGGTGTAGCATAGAAACTCAATAAATGTGCTTTAAAGAAATTATTGATTGAAATCTATCCCTAGTGCCTCCCCTCTCCTCCAGGACTCAAGGAACACCACAGAAGAGGAGGCAGAAGGAACAGCAGAGCCAAGGATGGGGAAGGGTGGTGTGGAATGATGTCTTCTGGATGTGACTTGGCCGTCACACACATGAGCTCACAGCAGCTGTGATCACCTGCAGAAGCTCAAGCCAGTTAAAATTATGGCATGGGTGGGGGATGGTATGCCAAGGCCCACCTCTAGAAAAGAAGATAATGGCAGTTGGTAGATGCTGAAGAAGGGTAGCCAACAATAGGTAGTCCATGTCCCAGTGGATGGCTCTACACCTGTTGGCATATGGGCAGTACTAACTGGACTCATGGGATTTTGAAAAGAAAAGGACCTGATGTTGGGAATGGGATGGTGGAGGGGCACCTAGAGGAAGTTAGGGGAGGAGAATGGATATGATCAAGATGCAATGTATACATGTGTGAAATTTTCAAAGAATAAATATTTTTTTAATTAATGATTTAATGGTCTCATGTTTGCTCTGTGATTAGAGTCTGACCATTACTACAGAGCCCACTAAGCCCTGACCCAGATCACATAGTTAATCCAAAGTCAGAACAATATAAACTGCTTCCTTTGAGTCTGATCAGAATGCTAGCGTCATGCACAGCTGGACCAGTGGAGCCTGGATAGTTGAAAACTCTGTTTCAACTCTTCTAACTTGCCAGGCCTAGCTTCCACCTGACCTGTGCACCTGCTGCTGAAGGAAATCCATCTCTGTTCCTACAGAGACCCTGTCCAGCCTCATCCTGCCCCATCCTTGTTCCTCCATATACAGAAGCTCTTGCTCTTACACCCATATCAACACTGCCATCATTACCTTGTGGATGATGCACCTCTCCTCCGAGTCAGTTTCCTCTACTCAACACTCCTCCATCTATGATCACTTAGCTTTTCGCTGCTGGTCTAATTACTGACTGTCTCCTCTGTATCATACATGCCAAAACAATGGGGATGTATCAATTTCAAGAAACGGATGAACCCAAGAATCCAAGAATTCAGGGCAGCACCCAGCTCATGTCTATAAACATCTGTCAGTGGCAGCCTGAATTGTGCCTTCATCACAGCCACTGCCCTTCACCCAAGCCAGGAGTCAGAAGCTCATGTTATTCAAATACAATTAAGTAAGCACTTAGATGCTGAGTTAGGTAAGGGAATACAGATAGGTGTTTCACTTAAGGTATGGGTTTGACTGATATAACCAGATCTTTCCATGGAAAATATCATTGTTAAGTTCTAAAAAATTTATAGAACTTCAGCTCAGGTGTAGATAATACCCGAGAGTAACATAATCACTGGTTGGTGTTGGTCTCGCCCTTTACATTCTTCATATACCACAAACAAACAGATAAATGATGGACAGACACACAGACAGGTAGATAAATGATTATAGATAGATAGATAGATAGATAGTAGATAGATAGATAGATGATATATAGATGATAAATAGATGATAGATAAATGGATAGACAGACAGACAGACAGATGCAATGAGGCTTATTCAGCTCAGTGGTATGATGATTACTTGGCATACACAGGACCTGTGTTCAATAATCACTGAAAGTATGTATACAAATGTTACACATATTATCCACATCATAATATATAATTGATGCTTAGTAAGCGAAGTTCTTGGCCAGCAAGATGAACTAGAAGGTAGAAGTGTTTGCCACCAAGCTTGATGACCTAACTTTGATACCCAGAACCCACAATATAGAAGCTGAAAATTGACTCCTACAAGTTATCTTCTAACCTGCCCAGGCTCACCGTTGGGTGGCACCTGTGTGCCCATAAATAAACACAAACATATATGTCATAATTTTTTAAAGGAGTTCTATTTTTCTAAATTCTAAATTGGTAAGAACAGTGCAAGATATTTTGTTCTTCAAAACTGTGTTTTGGAAGATAACTGTTATTGCCCCATTGGTTATGGTTAGAAATAGGTATAGACTATTATGTGGAGATTCTCCACACAAGCAAATCTTTTAAATTAAGACCTAATGAGTAAATCATGTTGGGGCTAGGTGAGTCAGGGGACAGGGCAGTAGATTGTTTATGTTTGCATTGTTCAATTAGCTAGTCAATCCATCACATGTTTGCCAATGTCCTTCTGCCCAGCACTGGACAACGGTTTGAAGGCCAATCCCATTCTCAGCCAGGCACTTTGGTTTGGCTGCACACACTGGATCTAGAGAAAGGAACAAGAAACTATGAGATTTTGTTTCTTGTTCATTGTCCCTCTGGAGGGCTAAAGGTCTGCTTCCCAGCCACTCTTCTCTAGGTGGCCGAGGTTGGCCTCGGGAATATGAGCCAGGTGAAGCAGTAGCAGAGGCTCAAATTAGGGATCACTGTTGGAGTCAAAGAATAGCATGATCATCTGTCCTGTAAAAAATCCAAACCTCCAGTGTCACTTTGTCATAGGATTAAGCAGAGCTCAGAGAACAGAAAAGGAGCTCTCATTTCGTGGGAACACTGACTTGTTCCTCACCCTCAGCGTCTCTGAGCCCCTGACTCTCTATTGCTTCTGCTGTTTGCTTTTTTTTTTTTTTAATTCTCTATACTAACCACAGTTTCCCTTCTTTCCCTTGTCTCTTCCCACCCCCCCATCTCCCTTTTATGTCCCCATCCACTCCTCCTTGGTCTCCATTCAGATGTGGTAACACTCCCCACCCCCTGACAATTCCCCTCCACCCTGCTACCCCCCACCCTCCACCCCAGGTGGGAAGTCAACAAAGTATAGCATTACAAGTTGAGGCAGGACCAAGGCCCTGCCCCCTGCATCAAGGCTGGACAAGGCTTCCCACCATAGGTTCCAAAGAGCCAGCTCAGGCATCAGGAACAGGTCCTGTTCTCACTGCTAGGAGCCCCATAAAAGACCAAGCTACACAACTGTTAGCCAGATGCAGAGGGCCTAGGTCAGTCCCATGCTAGCTCCCTAGCTGTCTATCCAGAGTCCATGAGCTCCCACAAGCTCAGGCCAGCTATCTTGGGCTTCCATTACTCTTAGAGATAGCCTCTCTGTGGCCACATTGTTCCCACAAGGACATCAAGAGGCCAGCCAGAGCAGCGATCCCATGCATGCTGGAGTCTCCTGGAGATTTCAAACAGCACTCTAGCCTGACCCCAATCATTGTGAAGATATCATATGGGGTGGGGCCTCTGGCTCAGGAGGAACTTTCAAAATTTCCCAGGTAATTCTGCTGCACAGCAAAGGTTAAAGTCACTACAAACCCAGAAGCTTCCCTTGACTTCTTTCTGAACCAATAACCCACTGTTTTAGCCCATGCTGACCTCAATAACCCACTGTTTTAGCCCAGACTGCAGGTTTTTCCAAACCTCAACATGATGATAAAACATCCAAGGGACTTGGATTTATTTTATCATTTGTTTGTTTGTTTTGTTTTACTTTAATGTATTTATGGGCTGCAACTCTAGAGTCCATATCAGTATTTTGCAGGTGAGATCAGTGACTCTGCATCTTGAGCCCCTGAGCTGTCACAGTGCATTGTGGATCATGCTAATCACTGCGATTACTGACAGCAGAGCCTGTTCTTCATTTCAGAAGAGCAACCAAATAGCATTCAGCTCACAACAAGGAGGGGTGCTCTGAAGGCAGAGCTAGCTGCCCAACCACTAGAACCAGACTTGTCCCTAGTCTGACAGATGGCACAGAGAGGGCCCCTTCCACAAAATATCCCAGCGCTGCTGCAGTATGCTGCTGCAGAGGCAGAGACGGGTTAAGATTGATAGCCCCCATGCTGCAGAACTCCATCAGCCCAGCACCTCGTGATATCAGCAGTGATGCCACTGGCCGTTATCAAGGCACCCCAGGGTGCCAAAGATTGATTTCCAACCACAGAAATAACGCCTACCATCTCTAGGTATGTGGGCAGGAAACCAACTCCAAATCTAACTGTAATTTAGCATTCATTTGCATTTTTAAATTAGTTAGGCTCTGGACCGTTACAAAGCAATGACAGAGAATTTTTATAATAATTAGACTTATGGGATAGGAGAAGGAGGGAAATGGCTACCCTACATCTCATTGGAAGCAAAGTGAGATTCCAGCTTGGGTCATCAGATCTGACCCCAAGCTCCTGGTCCCCACTGACCTTGTGGACCAGGGCAACTTTCCCCAAACCTTGGCTGAACATGCAGGACCATCCTCTCCAGCAAATCCAGCATCTCCTTGTGTTGGCTAAATGCCTCTACAGTCCCTTTGCTTTGCTTTCTTTAGGGCTGAGTTCAGCTCTGTTCTGTACAAATACTCACCCAGGAAGTGTCAACACCATGATGTGTTTGCTAAAAATACCTGACATTGATAGAGCTCTGGCCCATCTGCTAACACACTCTTACCCATTATAGCAAATAAGTCCCTACTAGTCTCTGAGGATGAGCCTGGGTAGGATGGATAGATGGCTCTGTATCTTAGAGATGAAGAAACGAGGCAGGGGAAGACCTCAGGACCAGCCCAAGGTCACACACAGCTAGCAAATGGCTGTGCTAGGATTGGAATGGATATCTCAACTACAAAATCCATACCCAGTTGTTGCCATAGCAGGATATGCTGTAAAGGAATGAATGGGGTTTGTCACAGCATAGTACAAATAATTCAGGGCAAGCTGTGGGACACACCACCCTATTCCAAGCACCTTGCCTAAGGAGGAAGGGGCACTCAGAAAATGAAACATGACACAGAAGAATTAACTCAAGGGGCCATTGGGAGTGTGTGTAATGACCATCTTCAAACTGCTAGAAGGATTTTGTGGGAACAGGAGATGTGTTTTCATTGGCTTGTTCACCAAGGATTTACAAGGTGCTATGATTTAGATGTAAAACATCTTCCACAGGTTCGTGTATTGGAACACTTAGTGTGTAGTTGGTGGCACTGTTAAGAAAGGCTGTGGCATCTTTAGAGGGTAGAGTCCCACTGGAGGAAGAGGGTTGCTGGGGTGGTGGGCAGGGACAGAACATGAGGATCACAGTCCAGCCCAATTTCCAATCTGTATTTTCTTTTTGCTGTCCAAGATGTTAAGTGTCTCAAACACAAGGTACTACTTCCATGAATTCTGCCATGCATTCCCTTCCACGCCTCCCCTTCCACATTGGACTACACTCTCATAAACCAAAACCAAGTTAAATTATTTCTCAAGTTGCTTTTTCTCAGGACATGGTAACTATTACAATGAGATACATTTCAGGTTGGTAGAGATGAGCCAGTCTGCACAATTAAAAGTTCTGAAATCATACCACCCACACCCAAACAACAGCCTTGTTATTTCCAATTGACTGACATGGGCCAGGTTTGTGATTTTTAATTGCCAGACTCCTCATCTGTAACAAAAGAAACAGCGATGGTTACTGTATATGATTGTCAGTACTGTCAAATAAGCTGATACAAACTCAATGAGTACTCAACAGATAATGAATAGATATGACAACCATGACTTACACATCTATGTCTTATACACCCAAGGAGAACCAAACTCACAAGATCCTCAATAAAGAGTTGAAGGATTCTAAGTCAGAGTAGGAAAGAGCCACAAATATTTCTCTCTTCTCCTGAGGATGGAGAGATAGCTCAGTGGTCCAGAGCACACCTGTTTTCAGAGAATTGGCATTCAGTTCCCAGGATCCATGGCAGGTGGCACTAACACCTGTTAACTCCAGCTCCAGGGGATCCAATGCCATCTTCTGGCCTCTGTGGGCACTGCACATACATGTTCATACCTACCTACCCACCCTCCCACACACACAAATATAAATAAATAAATATGAATATTTAAAATATATCCCTTCCTTGAAAACAGCTACTAGTCCATCAATTCTTTTCAAACCAATGTGAAGAATCATGTTGGTTGAAGTGACACATGTCCAACCTGAAGATGCTGGCTACACACTGCCACCACTAGAAAACACTGAATCTATTCTAGCTGGGATGAAGAAGGGAGAAGGGTGACATAAAGATGCCAGGGAAGAGAAAACAGTGTAAAATTGTCACCTGACTAGACAACATGGCTGGGTGTTCATAAGCTCCAAAGGAATCTGAAGATAAGATTTATGATGCAGAAATGATCTAAATAAAGAAAAGTCCATACATTAAACATATTCATATATCATAATTTTAAAAACTCCATCCAAGACTAATTAATATACAAGTTCCATGTAATTCACTAGAAATTTCATCATATAGTTTTTATGCAAAATGAAAATCTAATGTTCCAGACTAGGCTGGACAGCCTTGCAATCATGCCACTTATACCCTGCAGCTATAAAAAACTAAACTTAAGTCCCACTCAAAAGGAAATCATTCCTAGTGCTGTAAACCTAATGAACTACCTATGACTGGTAAGGTTACAGATCCTAAAGGAGTACCTACTACTGCCATTTCCCTGAACTAGCATAATTCCTCATGTAGTCTAAATACTTAACCTCATACCCACAGATAAACGTAGCTCTGAGCCCTCATCAAAGAAGCTTTTTTTATGCATCAGCTGGAGCCCATTACAGGAATTCACAGGTAATCAACAGGCAAAGAACAACAGACCATGGGGTTCCCAGCCCCAACATATGCATCTACAATACAGCTCCTGTACCTAAGTCTCAGGGGACATTGTGGAAGAGGAGGGGAAAATGAATATAAAAGCCAGAGAACCAGGACATAGGCTGAGTGATAGTGTCTTCTACATATGACAGGGAAGCTGTACCCATGAAATGCTAAAAATATTGTCACTTAAACAAGACCAGAACAAGGACAACACCAATTAACATGCCATCAAGTGTGGGAAGCCCAAGATGGCACCTGGCTGGATGCCAGGTAGTTCGCGCTTAGCTGTAAACAAGCCTTATTTGGAAGTGCTTGATGGATCTGGTGCGCTTCCTCCTTCTGTGGACTATCTGGGATCACCAGGTGGCATGAGCTGATTGGGCTGTGAGCACATTTAAGGGCTTGCTGGGGCTGGGAGAGGGAGTAAGCTGATGAGAGAAGCAGGCCCATGTGTACATGAAAGACCACAGGCAGTTAATGGCTGCTGAGAGATGGATAACCAGTCTTTCTTTGGGATGAGTCCCCTCTAATGGTTCAGGTAGTAGATTTAAAATCACACACATGCAAACATCACTAAACAGACTCAGCAAGTTTCACTTATGTGTATGGCCACATGTAGTAATGTTAATTTGAAAAACAAAATAATAGAGATAATACATGAATTCAGGAGTGCTTAAAGTTAAAGGAAAGGGGACAGGAGGAGGGAAGGCAGGACATGATAATAGGGGATTGAAGGTGACCAAAGTACATTATATACATGTATTAAGTGTCATAATAACACCAAATATGTTTAATAGCTGATAATAAAAATTAAAAAAAAAAGCACAGGGGAAAAAAGTGTATAGGAAGAGGGGCTACAAGAGTAGCTGGTCAATCATGAAGAATATATGCCACCCTCCACAGTTCATGATGGTGACACAGCAGTTTTGTGCATAAAAGGACTTTTAGTTTAAAAGATACCAAATGAATAGTTACATGTAGAAAATTTTGCCACCCTTTACTTTTACCAAATAAGCACATACAAATCATTTCCTAATAGGTTAAAAAGAAATTTAAAAACCTAAAGGTAGAAAAAATATAGAAAACAATTTTTGAGCTTATTGTGTCACTTTGAAGATAAGGAAAAGTTAAGGTCCTAAGCTGTCTCAACCAAATATATGCAAGACCCAAATAAATAAGTGGGACATATTACATGAAAGGAAAGAGACACCCCCCTTAAACTTCCAGGTGACAAAAGCTGAATCAAAGTGGCCAGGCCATTAGGAAACAGAGTGACTCCACCGTGCCCTCTCCCAGACTACTAAGAAAAGGGAAGGGAAGGGAATCAGCATTAATAAAACCCCAAATGGTAAAAATATTAAATAGCACTAGAGTTCTTAAGTAGCCCAATAACACAGTCAATTGGAGGATGACCGGTTGGCATATACCAGGATGTGGGCAGGGGCTAACCTAAGAAGAGTTTACCAGGCTCAACAGAAACCTACTTCAGTATTGTACTTTGTGCTTAGAGGCAGGACCTGTCTTTGTTTCCTTTCTTGTTGCTGTGCTAAAATACCCAGTGAAGAAAATCCCTCATGGGCATGACCGAAGGCCAGCCTGATCCAGACAACTCCTCACTGAGACACTCTTCCCAAATGATTCTACATTTGTCGAGTCAGTGATCAAAACTAACAGGGTCTCATTCATGTAGCTTGAACTGACCCTCACTTATATAACCAACCTCGACCTTGAACTCCTGATCCTCCAGCCTCCATTTCCCTAGCTGGCATCACTGGCATGTGCCACTATGCCTGGCTCCAAGCACATAAAAGGATGTCAATTGTGGGACAATACACTGGTAGCCCACACTAGAAAGCATTCATAGTTACATACTCAATGTGGAATATAGCCATAAAGATAAATAAATGACAATTGCATGTAGAGACTGAGATGGAGTTCCCAGATCCCACATTGAACAAAGAAGTCCAATGGAAAAAATGTTTACTTTGCATTCATATTGAACTCAGTAAGTGACTGAAGAAATCAACATTGTTAGAAATAAAGGCAAGAAGGGGTGGGGTTCTAGGCAGATGATATCCTGTCTTGACCCAGTATCAGTTGTAAGAACTCTACACATGCAGAACAGAGGCTCTCTCTGTTGTATTGTATTAGTTACTTTTCTGGTCACTGCTACAAAATACCTTCAACAAGGAACTTAAGGGAGAGAGAACTTACCTTAGCTCCCAGTTTCAGGTATTTAGTTCATTGTAGTGGGGAAGGCACAGCAGCAGCTGCTGTACACATCCAAGAACTTCAAGAAGCAGAAGCAAGATAGCAAGTTTGTCCAGCCTCCAAATCCCACCCCTACCCCAGCAACTCACTTGGTCCAGCTCCACCTCACCTCCTAAAAGTTCCACAATTTCCCAAAACAACACCATCATCTGGGGACCAAGCTGTTCAAACATATGAGCTACTGGAGGGGAAAGTTCACATTCAAGCCATACCAAATACTATAATTAATTTTTTAAGTGTAAAGACAGCTAAAGAATTATGAGGTAAGGAATTTTCTCCTCTCCTTCCTGGGTCATGCAGTACTTGAAGGAAAGCAGGAATAGATGATAGATAGATAGATAGATAGATAGATAGATAGATAGATAGATAGATAGACAGATAGATAGGAATTCACTGGGATCAGACTGACCCAGGGCTGGAGTGCCAGGAAGAGCTGCTCAACTGTCTTACCCTAAGTCAGGATTTTTGCAAACTTAAAAGGGCTAGATTGCAAACATTTCAGGTTTTACAAGCCACACATTCTTTACTGTACCCACTCAGCTCCATTTTCGTAAAAGGAAATTAGCCAAAGATGATATGCAAATAAATGTGTGTGGCTATGCTCCAGTGAAACTATTTGCAAAAGCAGGAGATGGTCTAGACTGCCCATTCCTGCTCTAGATGCTTTCGATGGTGCAGTCATAAGATAGGATGCTTCTGAGCACTCAAGAATGTGGTTTAAGGTGTGCTTCAACAGAGTCATTTTGGGGGCAAATATTGAATAGAATGTTGGAGAGAGCACAGCATCTACCTAAAGAGACATGACTGGGGCAGAAGACAGTAAAGATGAGAATGGAAGAAGAAGGTTCAGGGAGTCTCAATAACATTTTCCTTCTTTGTCATTTGACTGCTTCCATGGCTCCTGCCTTACTGTTAAGGATGGACTTGAGTAGAAGGCCCTGCTCCACCCCTCCACACCCTGGATCCACCATGCAAGCTCAATGCAAGCTCAGGTACACACGCATACACACACACACACACACACACACACACACACACACACACACACGAGGAGAGGGGAGAGGGAGAAAAAGGCAAAGAGAGAGGCACACACCATGACTGTTCAAAGTTGAGAGAGCTGCTTTGTGCAGAGCCCTGTTCCCAGAGACTTGTGTACTTGACATTGCCTCTGGGGAAGATGTCTGGTCTTCACCGCATGTGGACCTGTTCTGGCCTCTAGCTGAGCTACCACATAAACTCTGTCCAGCAGAAAGGCTAAATGGGTCGGTTTCCATCTACCTCTTTCTCTGTTCCTTTCTCTATAGGTCTTAAATTCCATAGTGTTGAAGTAGCAGATGCCTCAACCACTGAGGAGGATAGGATTCTTGGACCTCCTCACCTCCCAGGAGACTTCTCCTGGTCTCAATTAGAGAAAAACAGACACCTAGCCCACCTCCTGCCCCATAGAAATTTAAAACCAAAACCCAGCTAGCATCATGTTACTTTTACATGCATCTTTTCTGGGAAGCTCTAGGGAGTAGGCTTAACTAAAGGAAAGCAAGTTTTGCGTGATCAAGGGCCCTTCAGCCATATGCAGTTACAGTACAGGTATGTATGTATACACACACACACACACACACACACACACACACACACACACACACCACCATCCCAGGTAATAAGATCTGGTATATAAGGCTGGTATCACTTTAATTATTGGGCAAATGAGCCTGTGCTGATTAAAGTCATCTGGGAGAAGGAAAATCACAACTTAGGAAACCCCTCCATTCAATTGGCCTATACACAAGATGGTAGGGCATTTTCTTAACGTTTGATGGGAGGGGCAGTGACTGTGAGTGGTACCAGCCCTAGGTAGGCAGCTCTGAGTTGTATAATAGAGGTGGGTGAGTGGACCAGGAAAAACACACTGGTAAGCAGTGTTTTCCCACAGCCTCTGCTTTAGTTCCTTCTTCCAGGTTCCTGCCCTGACTTCCTACCTTGGTCCCCCTCCCACCCGCCCCCTGTGACAGTTACCTGAAAGTGCAAGATGGAATAAACCCTTTCATCCCCAGGCTGCTGTGGGTTGTGGTATTTACCATAGCAACAGACACCTAACTATGACACAGCCCTATTGATAAACAATTTGGCCTAAAGTTCTGAGTGTTCAGCACATCAGACAGAGCCAACACAGTTTTTTTCTTTTCTCCATCCTTGGGTGGTAGCCACCCTCCACTCCACCCCACCTCACCCAAAACACACGTTATATGAATACAACATCATGTACAGAGGACAGAGAATAAGTCATCCTGGCCACCAAACTCAGACACTGAGTGGAGATTCCTCTAGCTCAGGTGAAGGAAGAACTCTGAGCCAGTTCCTGTTCTTGTCCTTCTGCCTCCCCCCAGGCACACATCCTTACCTTGTTAATCATTCCAGCTGCATCTGAAGACATTACCTCCATGACCACGAACCAGCAGCCTCATTATGGAAGCACAGCCTGCAGCCAGGTGGATTTCCCCAAAGGCCCCTGGACCTTTCCTTTTTATTGCCATGTCACTCCTCATTGTAACACATATTAATCACAAAGATACATTTTTCTCGGGCTATAGATTTAAGTGGTCCTTTCCAAGCACTTGGTAAAGGTTGGTTCAGGGAAGGGAGAACAGGAATGATTAAATTTGTAAGCTTGGGTCTCTATCCCCTAGTTATATATGCACAAAAAAAGAGGCTGCTTGGTGCAGATTTCAAAAACATGTCAGAGGCACTTTCCTTTTATAGGTTGGAGGTGGTGATGCATACAGGATGAGGTCTGGACTTCAAAACACCCTGATTTCAAGCCTGTCTCTGCCACCAGCTAGCTGTATGACCCATGAACTTACCTTTCTGGTGCTTAGAGTCTTCATCTACATAGTGGGGAGCCTCACTATAGGGCTCTGGCATTTAAACAATGAGTAATCAGTTAAGGGGTGTTGGGCAGCCCTGTTCTATTTGCATCTCTTTTGTTTTGATAAGAATTCCCTGACAAAAGCAACTTTTGGGAGAATAGGTTTGGTTGGCTTACAGGTCTATACTACAGTGCATCATGATGGGGAAGTCAAGGCAGGAACTTTAAAGAACTGGCCACATCACGTCCTCAGAGAGAAATGAATGCATATATGCTGCTCCCTTGCTTGTTTACTTTTGCCAAGCTCAGTTTCTCCACTCTTACATAGTTTAATGCCCCCACCACCACTGCCTAGTCCACCTACAGTGGACTAGGTCTTCCCACATCAGTTAACAACATAATTCCTCGAAGACGTGTCCACAGGCTAACCTGACCCAGACAATTTCTCAACTGAAGCTTTCTTCTCCAGTGATTCCAGGTCTTGGAAGGCTAGCATTCATAAACCAACCAGCATACCATATCTACCAAAGCCACATTGACTAAGAGGAACTCCAGTAGCTATTCAGAGGCTGATCAGATAGGTCCCACAATGACCTGGCCAGCTAGATAAAGAAACGTCTCTCTAAGGAGGTATGACCACTGTGGGTTTTCGTCTTCCAGCTAGTGGGAAAGGAAAATGTTCAAGGTGGATCCTATGAAACCTGAGACAGCTTTGAGCATGTCATGGTTTGAATGTGACATACCCTTCACTGGCTTCTGTGTATAAACACTTGGTCTCTAGCTGGTGGTACTGTTTAGAAAGTTGTGGAATCTTTCAGATGTGGAGACTTGCTATAGAAGTGGATCATGGGGATGCATGTCTTGAGGTTTAAAAGTCCTGCCCTGCTTGCTCCCAGACTGCTAGCTGCTCTCTGGCTATACAAGTTGCATGTCCAGCTGCCTCACATGTTTACCATTATGCCTTTCCTGATATAACAGATTATATCCTTTCTTAAGCCATGAGCCAATACAGACACTTCTACACTTAGATTGCTTCTTGTTAAGTATTTGGTTATGGCAATGAGAAAAGCAACTGACACACAGGACATGACTCTCATTTAGCAGGCTGGCCTGTGTGGTTCATCTTCCTAATGCCAGACTGTGTTTAGCCCTGAGCTTTGAACTAATGAGGCATGGGCATTATTAGGCTCTCCTTCAGACTGGAAGTAAGTCCCAGAAAGGTTGGAGCTATCCATAGCCACCTAAGTAAGGAGCAAAGCTGGAATTTTCCCTCATTTGTGGCTCCCAAGTCTGACTCTGTTGGGCTTATGGAATAGGAAACTGAGATGCTCTCAGCCCCAGATGGCTTGTTCTAGAATCCCTGGGGCTGAGATGCACACTTTTGCTTCTGTCTTTCTTGGGCAAGAACATTACCTTCAGAAGACTTTGGAAGCTAAGAAGAAAGGACAAAGAGAAGGATCGTGAAGCCTGTAGCCTTCCCTAAATACAGCCTCCTGCACTGGCTGCTTACACTAAGATCTCCAAAGCAAGTTATTCATAGAAGAAAAGAAATGTAATTTTTTTTAAACTTTGAAACTGGAGAAGAGGAAATGCAATCATGTTTCAATCTGCTCCAGTGCATCTCCTTGGTGAGGTGATATATTTTGTAAAAGAAATAAGGTGAGCAAAGAAAATGGCCAAAATCTGCTTCAAAAGGCAGAGCAGTATTCATGCCTTCCTTTAAAAGGCATTTTCTGTCTGCTTCTTTGCTGTGTGCATACAAACTACTTCAAGAATCCTGTTGGTTAAATCTGACCCATCAGATCTGTAATTTTTCTCCATCTTTCATTGATTCAAGGACCAGAAACCATCACCTGCCTTTAAGGACTCTCATCCTTGCCTAGTGGCAAAGTGACTAATCCAAACTCTCTCTCTCTCTCTCTCTCTCTCTCTCTCTCTCTCTCTCTCTCTCTCTCTCTCTCTCTGTGTGTGTGTGTGTGTGTGTGTGTGTGTGTGTGTGTGTGTGTGTGTGTGTGTGTGTGTGTCCCTAAGGAGGATAGTCTTAAGTGAAGAGTTATTTGGACTCAAGCAGTTTCTGAGAATTCAGTCTATAGTGAGCTGGCTTCATTGCTTTTGGGTCAATGGCAGTAAGGACATCATGGTGGGGAACATGAAGTAGAGAAAGGATGCTGGCTTTGTGACATCTGGAAAGCAGAGAGAAAGGAAGAAGAGAATGGAACACACCTTTCAAGGACATGCCCCAAATGACAAACTTTTTACAAGTAGGTCCCAACCCTGCTCAATAACAACAATAAATACACCAAGGAAGCAATCCACTGATGAGGTCAGTGGTATCATGATCCAGTCACTTCTAGAGACCCCACTCCTTAACACTGATGTACTTGGAATTCAAGGAACATTTGAGATTCAAACTAGAACACATATGCACAGGGCCGACACAACAAATACACTGCATTATTTATATTTCTGTTGCTGTGACAAAATACCAGAAAAAAAAGCAACTTAATTAAGGAAATGTTCATTTTGGTTCATAGTCTGAGGTTATAATGCATCCTGATATGGCAATGGGAGCGTGAGGCAGCAGGTCACAGTATGTCCACAGGCAGAAAGAAGAGAGAAGAATGCTGGCTGATCTATTCATCTTTACTTTCTCCTTTGCATGCAGCCCTGGACTCCAGACTATGTAACTATGCTGCCCATATCCCTCCTCAGATAAACCTTGTGGAAAAACACAGATTCACCCAGTGGTGTGACTCCAAGGTGATTCTAAAGCCAGTCAAGTTGACAAAAAAGACCATCCATCCTATGTGGTAGCTACCAGAACCATTGGGTAGTAAGACCTGTGAAACTCCATCCCAGACCAAGAACAATTTCTATGATCCATTGCTAATGTCAACCACTACAGGAGAGGAAGCAGTAGAATGTGTTTTAAATATCTGTTGACTAATATAACATGATTATGATTTCAAATAAACAAGAGTGCATTCTAACATTTGTTAAGAGAGATGAAGGAAAAATGCTAGACAAGTAGACCACACTTTTCACCAGACAAGACCCTTAGCTGTTTCCTTTCCTATAATATCTATGATTCTTATTGTTAATTTTCAACCCAATAGGGTCCAGAATCACTTAAGAGATAAGCCTCTGGACACAAAGGGATTATCCAGGTTATGTTAGCCTCTGGACATGCTAATGAGAAATTATCTTGACTAGGTTAATCAAGTAGAAAGAACTGTCCACTGTGAGTAGCATCATTCCCTAGCCTAAGATTCTAGACTGTATAAAGAAAAGAAAGTGAACGAGCCCAAGCTTGAATTCCTTTTTCTCAGATAATGAGGCCAGCTACTTCACGCTCCTGCAGCAGTGACCTCCTTATGATGGATTTCACTGAATAAACCCTTCCTTTTTAAAGTGGCTTCTGTCAGGATATTGTCTCACAGCAACAGGAAAAGTGATTTAAGACAGCATCAACTTTCCTGCCCTGCCCTGCCCTGCCCTGCCCTGCCCTGCCCTGCCCTGCCTGCCCTGCCCTGCCCATTCCTGCCCTCTGATCCTTTGGGGGCTTTGGGAACATCCACAATTCTGAGAGAAAAGTGACTTTTAGTTCTTCCTCTGTTAGCTTGGCATTTCTTAGGACACACCTTAATTGCCTACCCACATCTAATTATTCCCTAGCATGGTGGTTCTCAAACTTGCTGCACATTACAATCATCTGGGGAGATTTCAGAGAGTCCAATGCCCAGCTCACATTCTAATTAAAAAGAAAGGCTAGGGATGAGAGCCAAGACCAGAGATCTTAAAGATGCTTAGATGATTACACTGGGTAGCTAACTTAGGAACCAGTGAACTAATATCTCCATGTGTGGGAATAGAGTAAGTGCTCAGGAACACAGAAATACTTCAGGGAGTCCGCCAGAATCCAAGTATTGGATTTATAACTCTGTGGAGGGCTCACCCTATTCTGGCAGAGCTAAAGAAAGGTTTCCATGCAGACATCCAAAGCACCATTAGCACCCGTTACAGTAAGCAGTATGTACATAGAAGGAAGTCACTGGCTTATAAGAGGAGGAAGAGATTTCTAAAACAAATATATTAACATAACTGTAGAGGGTCTAGAGAATAACAAATAAGCCTGTTAGAATCGTGGCCTGTCATGAGGAGTGATGGCTCATGCCTGCAATCCCTACACTCAGGAGGTGGAGACAGGAAGATTATCAATTAAAGCTTATCCTTGGCTACATAATAAACTCAAGTCACCCTAGGCTATTTGAGACCCTGCCCCCTCCCAAAAAAACAACTAAACAAGATCATGGGCTGTCGAGGTTTAGGCAAGCAGAGCTGCATCTAATCCAACCATCAATACTAAGAACTGAGAAAGTGGCACCCAAAGAGAGAACACTTAATGGCTAATTCATTAAGTTCATACAAAGAACTTTATATAAGGTCTTTACACACATGTCCTCTGCTGACTTCAGAGCCCCCCAAGGTAACTCTACCCTTTCTTCAGGACCTACAATGTCTAAGATGGAACTAGGTACTCCCGTGCCCCAGTCAGGCCCAAACTATCACACATCTCTGCTCTCCTCACATCCTCTCCTAAGCAAGCACATCGATGTGCTTCGACATCTGTCTGCAATATAGATCTTTGTTCTTTGCCAATTTCAAAACTCAGCATCAAAACTCAGCATTAAGATTTCCTCACTTTCTTGCCATTAGTGCCTAAACTGGGTTTCTTCCCATTTTATTCCATACTTGCCTTTTGTTTCTTGACACTCAGTATCATTTGAATTGTTTCACATATGTGTTGTTGTTGTTTTCAGTTTTCTCCTGATTTGTAACATAAACCCCACACAGGAAAAAAGATAAAATAACAAGCCTTAGCCACTTTAATGTTGACCCTGGAATCTAGTATACTAGTTCCGTAAAGAATTCTAGAAGGAAGGAAAGAAGGAAGGGGAGATGAAAGAGGGAAAACAAGAAAAGAAGGAAGAGAACATAATGAAAAAGAGAGAATGGAAGGTGAGGTTAAAAACTGAGGGTGGCATCATCATGGCTCCTGTTGTTTACCTGGGGCTTTATGACAAGGCTAGATTGAAGATAAAGCCAGAATTGGTACTGAGGCAGCACTGGTATCCAAGCAACTGTGATACCCAGGCAACACTGGCGGTCAGGCAACAGTGGTACCTAGGTCTCCTAATGGATGTGCTAATGTTGATCACTCATGCCAGAAAAGAGAGAAATTAAAGGCAATTTGGCCCCTTCCCCAGGACAATTTGCTGTCCCCATGGAGACGGTCTCCTGGCATGATGAAAACTAACTTCTTTTTGCTTCAAATGTGATGACCAGTTTCAACATTGCTGACCACAGCTCTGGCTGTAAAAAGCTGCTGGCTCATAATGGTCAAAGACTTTCTCATGATTCACTTCTAGCTCTGTCATGTCTTGTTCTGTCTGCCTGCAACTCAAGTCACTTGTCTATCAAAGGTTGTTTTATTACTAAAATAATAGCAGGGGAAAAGGAAGCCCATGGGTGGTGAAGATGGAAAGACCGAACAGTATGGCCTGTGCACATCAGAACAATCCATAACACTGTGCTGGTATCAGACATGAAGCCATTCCCTTGTGCCCTGCTCTCTCCCCTTCTCTGCTGCATTAGCTGCTCTTCTCGTTGCTGCAACAAAATATCTGACAAATGCAGCTTAAGGAAGGAAGCATTTGTTTTGGTTCACAGTTTGAGGGTACAGTACACGTCAGAGTGGAAGGTTTGGCAGCAGGAGCTACTTACAAGGAAGCTGGTGTCATTGTGTCTGCTCAGGAAGAAGAGAGACATTCATGGTAGTGTTTAACTCATTGTCTCCTTAAAAAAAAAAAAGACTGTATTTTATGTGTGCACCCACACACAGGCATGTGCATATGTGTGCAAGTGCAGGAGGAGGTCAGAGAGGATATTGGAACCCCTAGAGGTGGTTATGAGTGCCTGACATGAGCTCTGGGACCAAACTCTGGTCCTCTGCAAAAGTGAGAGCAGTACATGCTCTTAACCTGTATCCCATCTCCCCAGCCCTATCTTCTCCTTTCATTTAGCCCAGCCCCCATCCTATGAAATGGTGCCACCTAGATTAGGATCAGTCTTCCCACCTCAGATAACACCGACATGCCCAGAGCTTTGTCTTCTGGGAGAATCTAGGTCTTGTAAAGTTGCTGATCGGTATTAATGACCATGCTTGCCCAGTGTCTTCTTAAACCACAATGATTAGGAAGTATGGGAAGGGTGGATCCGGGAGAAGACAGACACCATCAACCCCTTATTTTCAGTGTGTCTGTCTCTTTACAGAGAGCAGTTCAACACTTCATTCTCCCCTTGAGATCTTTTAATTCCCATTGTAGACATGAAAACTAAGGTTGGGTAAATTTTGTTCAGCATAGTAGCTCAATAGCAAGATGAGACACAGGCAACCAGACTCCAGAGCGCCTGTAGCTAAGTTCAAGCCACAATTTCCCTGGTGTGAAGGATTGAAGAAGATTGAATAAGATTCCCTCATAAACTCTGATATTTGATCACTTGGTTCCTAGATGATGGCACCTAGTTTGGGCAGGCAGTGTAGCCTTGCTGAAGAAACTACATTGCTGGAGTGGGCTCTCAACATTCATAGCCACACCCAACCTCAGTTGGTTTTCCCTGCCTAACTCTCGGCTTCCTATACCTTCTGCCATGCCGGCCTCTTATTGTTGTTATTCCTCCCCACTATGGCAGACTCAATCCTCTGGAACTATTAGCCAAAATAAATTCTTTCTTCCAAAATTGCTTTGCTCATGTGTTTTTATAACAGCAAAGAAAAAAAAATAACTAATAAATCTGGATTAAAGGAAAATATCTTTGGAAGTGATAAGGAACAGAAGGCAGCCACACCCACACTCAGGCTGTACTGCAGCTTAGTCTCTGGTCATGTGAAGTAGCCATTAGAAACCATTGTAGTCAAAGGGAAGGGTGAGTGGCCTCTCTGTGTGCACATTATGCATGCTATAGGCCACTTGTTCTTTCAATTTTGGTAAAAGACACATGACACAGAAGACAATATTTGAACTGTCTTAGGGTATGCAGTTATGGCATTAACACATCCATTATAACTGTCTAGTTCTAGGACATTCCATCTAAGAAGCTAAGAGTTTACCCCCAAAGGATCCCATTAAGCATTAAGCATTAAGCTTAATCCTCATTAAGCAATCACACAGCAGCATCCCAATCCCACTGCCAACCCCCAGCAATCACCAATCTCCTTGCGGTGTCTGTGGCTTTATAGAAACTCTCTTACATCCTTCTAAAAGAGTGAGGAGATGGCTAGGGAATAAAGTACTTGCCTTAGATTTAAATTTGATCCTCTGATTTCAAGTTTTTGGTTTTGTTTTGTCTTCTTGTGATTGCAACATTGGGATAAAGACATGGGAAGATCCTGAAGGAGCAACAACCTGCTAACCACCTAGGCTATTTGGCAAGTTCTAGGCTAATGAGAGACCCTATCTCAAGAAACAAGGTGGATGGTTCCTGAGAAGTGATACCTAAGGTTGACCTCTGACCTGAGAAACATGAACATGCTTACACATGTACACACACACACACACACACACACACACACACACATACACAGCACACACACACGTGCACACACACACACCTTACTTACTGTACTAGGGCAAGACTCTTTCCAGTTGCTGCATCTCTCTGTCTGCTCCAAGTTCCAGCTTAGCAACTCCACCTGTCTCCCCAGAGAGATACCTGCTAATTGCCTAATTGAAGGACACAGATCTGGGGAGCAGGAAGCTCTCATCCCAGGGGAGCCATTCACACTGGCAATTGAAGATGCACAGGTACATTAAACCCATTAGAAGCTGTCCAGATTTCTGATGACAAACCAGACATTTCAGGAACATGGGTTGGAAGTCCTGCGGGGTGCTACACTGAACCTCATGGTCAGTCATGATGTGTATGAGGGAGAAGAGGCTTTGGGGATTGCCAGGGTGGAAACTGAGCTCTTCAAATTCTAACTCAGTAGGGAAGGATGGGAGAAGAGGAACTCAGGTGGGAACCAGGTCCAAGTCACTCAAGAAGAGAAGTGTGGAAAGATTGGCATTGCTTCAGAATTCCTAGAGAAAAAAAAAATGGTAGAAATACCCATGCTATGATAGTAAGTTTCTGGGAGGTTCCAACATCTGAGTGACAGTGTGCATAACATTCAAATGTCAAAGCAATGCTGGTGAGAAACATAAAGCTTGTCCTAGGTGTGGGCCATTATCCCTGGTGGAGTATTCTGTGTACACGTCTCCCTCCAAGCCTGCTGTCCTCTCAGAAGCTCTGGATTTTTCAATGTGAGTACAGCCCCTGTGTATGAGAAATAGCCTGTAGGAACTTCAGAAACTGGGAATGTAAAAAGGGACCCTGGTGGGGAGTACTGCATGAGGAATAGGAGCTAGGACCCACAGGTAAGAGGGAACATGTGGTATTTGTCTTTCTGAGTCTAGATTTTTTTTCACACAGTATAATGGTTTCTAGCTCCATCCATGTACCTGCAAATTTCATGATTTTATTTTTCCTTACAGCTGAATGGAATTTCACTGGGCATATGAACCACTTTGTCTTCATCCATTCATCAGTTGAAAAATGTTTAGGTTGCTCCCATATCCTAGCTATTGTAAGTAGAGCAGCAATGAATATGGTTGAACAAGTGTCTGTGGAGTAGGATGCCAAGTTCCAAGGAGTAGTACAGCTGGGTCATATAGCAATCAATAGTCCTACACAGCTATAAAGTCTACACACCACAGCAATGACCAGCCTGGCAAAATATACTCAATGCTGCAATATATCTTAGTCATAACTAATAGGCATCTAATTGGATTTAAGATCCGCTTAATAAGAGGGAATCCATGCCTAGTACTGGGAACCTAGCTACCTGCTCATGGCTGGTGATATCTTGAACCCTACAAGAGACCTATTGTTGCCTTTTAAAATAAGTGCAATTTCTAACCACGTTCTACATACTTAACCTTATATATACAGATAAGCATTCTTCTCATTTCTCACCATAAAAGTTTCTTTTTCAACAGATGAAGACTATCGTAGAAAACCACAACTGGTCAAAATGAAGAGAACAATAGGCCATGGCATGCCCAGCCCCGATAGTTAAAACACAACTCCTGCAACTAAGGCTCAGAGAACATTGTGGAAGAAGGGGAAGGAAGAAAAACGAAAGTCAGAAGACCATGACATAGGCTGGATGACCATGTCTTCTCCAGAAAAGGAAAGGTGCACCCAAGAAATCTCAAAAATATGGTCACTGAAACTGGACCTGCACTATAGCATCACCAGTTGATAAACCAATGTGGATAGTGAAAATACTACAAAGACACACCCCTATATAGGAGCTACAGGTAATGGCTCTTTAGAGAGAGGGACAAGCCCCTGATAGGTTATCCAATTTCAAGTGGTCAGCCCTAAATATATATATGCATACAGCAACACTAAATAGACTCAGTATATATATATATATATATATATATATATATATATATATATGTATGTATGTGTGTGGAGGGGGTATTACAAGTACATCAGTAATGAAGAAGATGAGGTCATGAATTTGAGAGGGATTCAGGAGGACTCAGGAAGAAATAGAGGGGGAAAGGATGGGGTAAAATAATATAAATGGGGTACTCATGTATGTAATCTTTAAAAAAAAACAAAATAAAACTAGAGTAGAGATGAAAGGGAGAAGATTTGGGGCTCAGAACATTAAGTCAGGAAAGCCCATAGAACTAGAGGTAGAGCAAGGCTCTGGTCTCTACTCCCAAGCCCACACTACAAATACAGTTGCTGCCACCTACTTGAAATATAGCCCTGCCCTGCCCATGGATGAACACAAAACAAGAGGTTAAGGGCAAAGTGTAGCTCATCGTGGTCAAGAGGATGAAGTCAGCCAACCTATGGCACTAGATACAAAGACTCTCAGAGGGTTTCCTGCTCTGACCTTCCAAGCATTCGTTTCTCTTTGGAACACTGAGGAGCTAAGACATTCAGGATTTCCCAGCTGCCACAGAGAGAGTTTGTGGCAGAATCAGACATAGCAGCCACCTTCTCAGGCTCTCAGGCTGGTGTTTTTTCTTTATTAAGGGGATGGATTAGAACCTTGAAGCAATCGTCAAGTGTGAGAATTTTAAAAATAAAGACTGAAACATTTCTGAGATAAAGCAAATCGATGGAAAAATGAGATTTGATTCGAACAAATTTGATTTTTATGTCGTCTTTTCAACACACACTTATTCTATAAATCAAGGGAAATCCTCGGTCCTAGTACTGTGTCTAATGCTCCCATAATTCCAAGGTAGCTACCATGACAAGCAATATTCAGCAGAATACATTACTTTCATTCTTGAATGGAAGCTTTAGAAGGTATACTGTTTGTTGAGCCAGACTCTAATTAACAGGTACTTGGAGCTTTAGGGAAGCTTATCAGGAAGGATTAAGGTCATAGCTCTGGTAGCTGGAAAGCTCATAATGAAGGAAAGAGCACCCTGGTTCCAACACAACTGCACTTCTATTTCTGATCCATTGACCTCAACTCCTTGCACTTACACTATGAATGAGGAATTAGGACTACAGCTATATCTCCTCACCTTGAGCCATTCTCTATTGTCTCTTCCTTCCTAGCTGCATGCCAACCATATCACCATTTCCTCAAACTCTTTCTTTAGATCACCCCACCTTTCATCCTTTCTGCATAATTTTAACAGTGACCATTGCATATTACTGTCACTAGGGGGAAAATAACATTCCTTCCATTAACCATATGTCACTGTAAACACATGTGTACTTAGTAAAATTTTAAGGGGGGGGGGTGGTGAAGAGATGGTATAATGGTTGAAAGCATTCCTTCTCTTGCAGAGGACCTGAGTCTCATTCCCAGTACCATCATCAGGTGACTCAAAACCACCTGTAACTCTAACTCAATGGGGATCCAATGCCTCTGGCCCTCCTTCCAGAATTTGCATTCACATAAGATTCTACTTCTATAGAGTAAGCACACCACTGCCTGAGTTACCTCCCAGCCTCTCCCCATCCCGTTCTCAGGCAGCTGCTGTCACAGGGAAGGCCACAGAATCAAGAGAAAGCATGTGTAAAGCTCAAGAGCCAGCTCAGAGCTCATTTAACAACCATGAAACTCTGGCATCAGATTTATAATTATCTGTATAAACAAGGAGGATGCAACCCAAAGAATGAAGGGGAATTGCCTGGTCTGCCCTAACTAGTTTCTTTCTGAGTCTGACCCACAGCCCACAACTCTACATGTTGATTATACAACATTCCTACTCAAGTATTTTTTTTTAGCCAGAAACCACAAATCTGAACTGCTGTTAACAAAAGCTTTCCATCCATTGGCATTTGATAACCTGAGTCCTGGGATGTCAATCATCACACCTTCCTCCATGCAGCCCTTCCTACAGAGCTGGGGCTTTACGGCCCACTGTGCATGCTGAGGTGTGAGACAGAGAACATATGAGCTATATTATGGCAGACCCTACTGAAAGTAGCAAAGGGAAGGTAGCATATTCAGTGATGTGGTTACTACAAACACAAGAACCTGAGTTCAAACCCCAAGGCACACATTTAAAAAGGCGTGCTGCTCTGTACATGCAATTCTAGTGCTGGGAAGGTGGAGACAGGCAGATCCCTAGGCTCCCAGCTTACTCAGTGAGCTCCAATGAGCTCAGAAACCCAAGATGAATGACACCTGAGGGATCATACCTTAAGTTGACCCCTGACCTATACATACATGCCACATGTACACACACAAACAACACAAGTGCAATGCATGCAAAGACAGAAGCAGACAAAAACAGAGCAGAAGAGAGGACCTCTAGTGGGATCTTTTATCATTCATCTGGAATAAGCTGGGATTGGCTCTTTCAGGAAACCTGAAGGGACTGTGCCCCTCAAGGATGAGTCATAGGGGTTGTATCCTGACCCTGCTTGTAGCCCCTTTAATCCCCCCCCTACTTGCTGACTACACACTCAGTGTAACCAGCTGCCTCATGATTCCACCACTGCCCAAGCCACAAGCAGTCCCTGAGACCATTCCTTCTACACCCTTCTTCTCAAGCCATGAGCAAGAAAAACTAAAGCCCTCCTTCCTTAGCTTTTTATTTTGCTACAGTGACATGAAATGAAGAGCACATTGTCCAGTTGCCTTCCAATGACACCACCTCCACCAAAGCCTGCCCTGGGAACGGCTGGATGGTGTAGCTTCTGCTGTGTCTACATCCTGGAGCAAGAACACAGACCCTTACCAGCCTTCCCTCCAGTCCCCACAGCTTCCCATGGGCCTGACTTTCTAATTTGTACACATGGCCCCTATTCGGAAACACTGCTCAAACATCCTCTTTCTCCACTTTGCCCCGTGTCCCAGCTCCCTTCAAATCTGACAGAGACCTCCCTGGGTTATTTCCAGCCTAGACACAAAACAAGTAGACTCCAGAGAGACACAGGGAACGAGCAAGAAGCAGTGCTACTGTCTGTCTCCAAGTCACTGGGGAAGCGTTTCAAACAGCGGCTTGAGGTGGGGAGTGGGGTGGGGAGTGGGGGGTGGGGAAAGGTGCTTTGGCTCCCAGAGAGCCAGAAGAAAAAACAAAACCCTCTCAAGCTCTAAGGACAGCTGCCATCTCCTCCAGTCTTGATCAGATCAGATCAGCATGGGAAAGTCTGCCAAGTAGAGGGAACCTTGCAGACAGCCCTGCAGTGCCCAGCACCTGTGTTTTAAAGGGTCTTGGCTCCTTACCTTGACCATCTCCATTTGCTTGGCCAACCTTTATTCAGGCTCCAGAACCTTCTCCACAGGATACATCTTTGTATGATCCAAAGGAAGCAGTCTTCTCAGTCAGTTTAGAGATAACTTCCCTTCCCTCCATAGCTGTTCAGGTTCCCTCTCCTCCATGTGCCCCAGGGTGAAGCTGGTACCCTGGTACATCTCCAGCACAAGTCAGATTGGTTTAGTGGAAATGTCCTTACCAGTAGGGTTTTCCCTTAGTCATGTCACATCTGAAAATCCCACCTTGCTCCTTGGCTATAAATTCCCACTTGCCCACCATAGGTCCCACCTTGTCTACCCAACTCCAGCCCCACCACAGTGACTCCTCTGTCTACCATGAAAGCCCCGGATAAACTCTTCTTCACCATGCTTGATCAATAAGTATCAATGAAAAAGCATCTCCTTTGGAAGCTGTATGGATCCTGTGATTTCCCAGAGAAGTGAACCAAGTGGATTTCTCCCCAGCATCTGGTCTGCCTGAACTTTCTTAAAGCAAGGAGAGAGAAGGGGGATACTCTGGGAAAGAGTGACCAGGTTGTCTTTTGAAGTTAGGGATTAGCACAACTCACAGCTGCAAGATGCTTTAACTTCAAAAGGAAGGTAGAAAACAACCTCCAGGAAAAATAGTGGGGCAATTTTGTGCCAGTACTTCACATCAGCTGCCTGTATGACTGAGATCAAAGCCTTGGTCCCCATCTGTGAAGCAAGGGGTCCTGGAACTTCAGGGTACCACTCTAGATTTGCAGTTCTCTGTTGAGCATCAGTTTATATCCTGGACCGCTGTCCTTGCTTCTCTAGAGAGAATGTGCCAAGCCGGCCAGTATTATGCCATGAAACCTGGCACAGTGTGATTTAAAGCCAGACTGCCTGGATCCCCATTGGAACCTTCGGAAAGAGTTCACCATCCACAATCTAGTGTCATCATTATTGGCCCCATGAGAGACATTTATTTCTTCCCTGCCCTTCAAATCTCAGTGCAAGGTGAAAAGCTCTCAGATTCTCACCACTTTCCCTTTGTCATGCAAGCTCTGCATCTCAGAACTCAGGGACATGTGCATAGCAGGGGCTGAGTTCAGACAGAGGAGAAATGCCCAGTCCCAGATGCAGTACTAGTGCAACCCTGCTAATTCCCTGCAGAAGCCTATTGTGAACTGCTGTGCGTCCCTCCTGCCACTCTGGGTTCATCTTAGCTTCCTCTGCCTGGAGCACCTTCCAGCCCTAGCTAACATCCACAATGTCTTCTCTGCTTCATACTTTTCCTACAGAGATCTTCTTACTCTAGACTAGCTCTGCAAAACAATTGTTCCTCCCTATTCTCTGCCCTCAGGTGAGGCATCTGCACTGAAGAAAGATGGGGATGCAAAATCTGAATGACATATTCAGAAGAGAATGGCTACCATCAACTAATATTTTGTTTTGTTTGCCATAGTGTCAACAGTCTGTCCAACTCCATCCCAATTCTAGACTGGCATTCTCATTATTGGTAACTTGACCCTGAGCTACAGCATCCTCTACCCTGAGATGTTTTAATCTTCATCTCATAAGCAACAAAAGGAGTGGGAGTCTCAGAGAGGACCACTTTGACAGAGCAGTGCAGGCTTCCGGCCATAGAATGGCAGCCAAAGACAAAGGTCAGGTATAAAATGAAGACTACTGGGGAATCATGCCTTCTTCCCTGTAGTAAGTCCCTTCGTTCAGGTTCAATGTGGGAAGACAAAGCCTGGGGTCTTCATAGTCACGTAAAGGAATGCAAGGTCTTAATTGATCCAAAATATTTAAAAGAAACAGTAAGAAAACATTCCTTACATAATTGGATTATACATCATTTCAGATGTGGATAATGAAGCCAAGACAGGCAATCTATCTTAAATGCTAAAGACCTTTAAAGTCAAAGATAGTTCTATTTAAAATCCTCTCTGGAACCAGAATGAACCAATTGTGGAAGAAATGAGCTCCCCTGGGCACCAGAAGTCCTCAACTTAAGCCAGGTTGGCCACACAGCAGGGAAGGCTGAGTCAGCGGATCAAAGTCTAAGGGATGTGAGCCAAGGACTATGCAGTGGTTTGATTTCAGGTCCATCTTTGTTTCTGCAGTGCTGGGAACAGAACCAGAGTCCTTGTGCACACAACGGCACCACTGAGCCATACTCTATCCCATAAGTGGTTTGATTTCAACTGGCTCAAATGACACTGCCAATGGAGGTGCCAACACCACCCCTGTTGATGTTGACAACAAGATGACTGGAACTCACTGACTTCATGCTTGACAATAAGCACCTTCAGGTATTTATAACTTCATCCAAACTCTCTGCTAACCCTCAAAATGACAAGCCTAAGGAGTAAGCATCATTCCATGGCCTCCATTTAGCAAATGAGGAAATGGAAAACTCTCCCCAAATCACACAGCCACACAGGAAATAGCAAGGTGGGTTTTTTTTTTTATCTCTGTTGGGCACACTCTTAGCCACAACCTTTTTGGGGTGGGGTGATCAATGCTACAGAGACCACATCAGAATGCATGTTCATTGGGTCCCACACAGTGTAGCAAAGAGAAGGAAAAGTTCCAGAAGCTATCTTGAGCACAGGCTGAGCTGGCCACCCATGCACAATATACACAGAAGCAGTGTTCATGCCACCCAACTGTAATGGAGAGAGGTGAGTGGCAGCACAAACTGCTTCTACCTTGCCTAGAAAAGCAGGTACATCACCCCCATACAACCTTAATGTCAACAGCAAATTCACATGTACTGGCGCTGTATTCAGTCCCTGGTGTTCTCAGTATCTCATTCCCATCTAGTCATCAGTTTGTCTGTCTATCCATTGACACTTCCCAGTGAATAGCAGATAAAATACCCCTGATAGAAATGCAAGTGAAATGCAAATGCAAAATTTGACAAGGCTCTTCTTCAAACTAAGAAGTTTTAAACCACAGATCAAATACAGAGAGGTAATGTGTCCGTGAAGAACAAGACAGAGACCCAGGAAAGCATTTATTTCTCTTCTAAGGGCCTGGGAAGTGAAAGGAAAAGTATGACCCCCCCAAAATGGCTTGTCTGACATTAAATGTGGCATAGCTTACTTCCTAATCAGGATAGGTACACAGCCATACACTGACAGAACGCTGCTCCAAGCATCACCACACATCCTGCAAATAAATAAGCACTTTCTGTCTCTTCTTCAGGCCGTCTAAGTGAATGCTACCTTCTGAAGGACCACCATAAGTTGTAAGGAATGCTTCTTAAATCAGAATCATGTCCACACTTAACTTTTCTAGATGTCAATAAATTTTTATTAAAAGATAAAAACTATCTTTCCAATATAGCCACTGGGCCGGTTTTGCGATTAACTGCCGGGAAGCCCTGATTTCCCGAGTGGGTTCAAACCATGAATCTGCCAGAGGGGCCTTTTAGTTTAACACCGGGCTCCTTCGGGAGGCACCAGAAAAAGCATCGTGAAAGCTCTGCTGCCTCTTGCCATGTGACCTCTGGGATATCCTCACCCCCAGAGCTCACCTCACCCCTGCAGGGCAACATCAGTGGTATGGGAAATGGACCCAAGCAAATGGGGTCCCTTGAAACAAAGCCTAGAGCTGTGCTCTTAACAGTAGATGAGGTATAGTGGGACTGGCTGGAAACCAATATATTTAAACATAAGCTATTTCTAGCTCTCCTTTATGATATTAACCCCATACCAACTCCACAAGGAAACAAGGAATAGATCTAGCTTGCCTGGGCTTTTTGCATTTTGCAGACTATTAAAAAAAAAAAAGGCCTGAACAAGGTAAAACCTTCCTTCACTTCTTTGCTTTTGGTTTTTAAAGATGATCACAAACTGGGCCACACTTGTGAAAATACTTAAGAGTAATACAAGGTTTCTGGAAGGTCTATCATAGTATTTCAACAAACTATTTTCCCTTGCCCCATGATTGTCCTGTCTACAGCTGTCAACTGAGAAGCCAGTTTCTTTTCTTTAAAACATTTTTATTAAATTGGTTTATTATATATACACAAATGTATATGTATATATATACATACATAAACTATATATATATGTATATATATATATATACATAATCATGCACATATGGAGATCAAAGCACACTTCAATGGAGTCAGTTATCTCCACCCTGTGGATCTGAGGATTGAACTCAGATTATTAGGTTTGGCAGCAAGCACCTATATGCACTGAGCCATCTTGCTGGCCTTGAGAAATCTGTCATTTGCTTTTAACTCCAGCACCATCCCAATGTAATTTATAACCATGTCACAGAATCAATATCTTTGCTAATTGGAAATCTCACTTTACGGCTTCTTTGCATTTGTTTAGCATATATTGTGTTTATTACTCCATGATCAGACTAATCAACAAAAACACTGATGTTCAGGGTGGGTATTAGGGCAGAGGTGAGCTTCAGCAGGGTGTGTTTCACAAAAGTAGTCAACACCTTGGCAAACATTTTCTTACAAAGACTATTTCACTCCCCTAAGCAACTTTGAAATAGCATAACTTAGGGCCATCCCCATCCTCACCTACCTTTCACCCCCTTTAACCCTTGCCATACATTTCCATGGCAATTTTAGTTAAAATCACAGGAGGTTTATCCCCTTGCCACATACAACACTCCATGAACCACTTTTCCACCCTGATTTCTTTCTGACACCCATGTACTGTATGTTCTAAACATTCATTTGCTCATCCTATCACCTCCACTATCTTCATCATAAGAAAACCTGCCTGCCGACAGAATGTCCACATGTTCTATTCACTGATCATCACAAGTGTCTAGCCCTGGGCTGGGCTGGGCTGGAGCTGAGTGTAGCCTGTCTCCAAACATATGTAGAATACATGAATGAATGAACAGAGTGTGAAGACACACCAGTATCTCAGAGGTCATAGAATATGGCTGACAGGACTAGGCTGTAGGTGTTCTGTCTCATCTAAGGAAGACCAACAGATTCCATCATGGTTTGCTTAGGGGCTGCCTGGAGCACTCCGTGAAAAGGATGGGATCATGGAAACCAGTGGTAAAGTAGATTAGTGATGTCTATCCTGGTGTATCAGAAGTACTCACAGGAACAATGGATGTTTGATTTTATTTGTTTTTCAGATAGGGGCTTGCTCTGCAGGCCAGGCCCAACTTTAAATTGAGTCAATCCTCCTGTATTAGCTTTTCAAGTGCTGTAGCCCTCCCCCTGACTTCTGGGGTCACTGTAGTCCTCCCCTTGACTTCTGAGGTCACTATAGAGGCTCCTTCCCTGAGATGCCCTTGGACTCAGACAGGTTTATTATCCTCAAATGCTTTAGAAAACTGCCATCAGACATTACACCTGCTATCAGTACCCAAGACAGCACTTTCAGTTGATACATACCAATTAAAACTCGCAAATCCATTTTTCCAGAAGATTACAATGAAATTCTTTCTGAACAAAAAAAAAGTCATTAATTTAAGTTCATAAAAATTATAAAGCCTAGGCAGGTGTTTCCCAGTGCCTGGAGTCTCTGTCACTTTGTGACACTGGGCCACATCTGCCTTCATTGCCCCTGCAGGACAATCATCCTGGTGTTACCAGCCTGGATCTCACCTGGGGCTGGAGGAGATCCCACAGTCAGACCAGGGCTGCTTCAGCCTGCTGCCCACTTTCTTGAAGCCCGCCCCTAGCCAAGCTAGAGGAGAGATCATCATTAGAGCCATCATTTCAGAGGCTGCAGAGCTCTGTGCAAATGGCAGCGATTGCTCAGCAAACATGAGGGTCACCCGGCAGTCTAGATAAATAGACACACACCAAGGTTCCCATGACCCAGAAAGCCTTAAGAAAATAAGGTTTTACATAGCGAAGAGGGGGGGTGATATCTTCATTTAAAATAGCTGATGAGTATTTTTCCCTTCCACTTGGGCAAAGGAATAGTCTGAGGATGAGCAGAGAATTGGGGCTCTTTGTAATTCCCTAGGGAGTCATTTGTGGGAGAGATACGAGCCAGGGAGAAGAATGGGCTGGAAGGGAGGCTCTACTGCAGTGGGATCAGGCCAGGCAAGGAGGAAGTGCAGCTAAAGCTATTTTCAGTAGTGCTCTGCTGCCTGGTGATGAAGCCTCTCACACTCAGGGCTGTGTGCTTCTTGAGGGTGAGCACTGGGTCCCTGTCCCAGATGACCCTTCTCTTCCTGGTGGCCAGCCCTCCAGAGTGTGCCATAGGTCCTTAGTGAATAGTCACTATTCACTCACCCTTATGCCCCTGCCTTTAGGCTGTGATATTGCATGCACAGGCTCCCCTTGTACCCCCTACAGCCTGCCACTACCACATCTCTCTGGTCTGGTCCTCAGTTCCCCAACACAGTTCTCTGCCTCCCTCACAAACCTTCCCTGCTCTGCAGACCATGGTTTGGTGTCCTGCCTGGTTGGATGGGGTGTTTATTTCTGATATTATGTGTCTATAATTGTGTGTATGTGAAAGAGAGGGGGGCAGGGAGGGAGGGAGAGACAGACAGACAGACAGACAGACAGACAGACAGACAGACAGACAGGTAGAGAAGGAGGAGGGAGAGAGAGACTCTTAGAGGCTCTGCTAGAAGCCTGGAAGGGATAATGAAGTTTGGGGAATAGTTGCGATTGTAAGTACAATGTGTCATGGTCAGTTTGACCAGATGCATTTTTTTTGCATTTTTATGATATATAGATCATCTTCATTCATTAGTACATGTTGAAAACTGGCACCAGCAAATCTTTTTGATCCAGATTCTTCCTCCACAATATCATAATTTCAGATCCATGCTGTATGCTCCAAAGTGATGTTCACATCAACATCTTGACATGCAACTTCATAAGGCATGTACTCTTTCTTCCTCATTGTTTCAACAACTACCTAGCCAAAACTACTTAAAAAAGGAATGGTTTATTTCAGGGTATGGTCATCATGGAGGAAAGTTGGTCTGTCAGAAACATTTATTAACTGGTTACATCATATCCATAGTCAGGAAACAGAGAGATGAACACTGGTGCTCTGCCCACTTCCATACTTTACTCAGTACAGGATTTCAACCATGGAATGGTATCACCCACATTTAGTGTAAGGTTTTCTACTGATGCCAACCTGGAAACTCCCTCCTAGCTATGCTCAGAGGTTTGTCTCCTAGATGAGTCTAGGTTCTGTTCTGTCAAGTTGACCATCATGGCATTAACCATCATGGCAGAAAATTACTAAAAATCACCTTCATCATTGCCAACTCAGATCAGCACAATTTTGTGTTTACTATTATATAAGAAATAGAAGTATGTCCCCAGCATTGACTGAAACTGTTGTGCAGAGATTCCTCTTTAGAATGCTGCCTTCATGAATTATGATGCCCAGGTAGTGTACCCAAGGTCCTTAGCAACAAACATCAAGAGGTGAGGTCACCCTGATCAGCTTGGCTAACTTTAAGGCCAATCATTGAAACTACAACCCAAATGACTGCTCAGTCTTAGATTGGAATTCCTGAAAGATACCAGAGTGAGCAAGAAGGCATCATAAAGCAGGAGGGATGGCAAGAAGGCATCACAAGGCAGGAGGGATGTCTCATCATGCTTCTCCACAGGTAAGAAAACCTCCAAGAAGGAAAATACAGTGTTCTCTCTCATCTGACTCATGGAATTCCATGAGTCTTGACTGACTTAGGCAACTCTCCCATCTTTGGAAGCAGAGAGCCCACTCTCAAGGTGGAGGAGAAATGTTGAGTTCTCAGGGTTGTCTTTGCCCATGAACTCCAGTCCATCAGTAGGGATTTTTTTTTTTGCCCTTTATTGCTTTCTATATACACTAACAATTTTTAATTAATTTTTTTATGTTTGAGGTTTCTAGTTCCTATTATTTTCTGTGTCCACAAATGTACAGTATACAAGTGTACTCTCCTCTCCTATAAACTATGTCTTCTCTGATAATTGTTTCCTTTGCTGAGTCAAAGCTTTTTAGTCTGAAATATTCGAGCCCATTTTCTAGCTTCTATTAAACTATTCATGAGTAGAACCCTGAGGAGCTAAACACCTCCCATTAGGCACATTCCCCAACAGTTTGCATAAGGATTGAGTTCCCAATGCATGCTTTTTTTGGAGACCAAACAAAACATAAATGGACTCCTTTCTAATTGTAATTCTACCACTAACATGCAATAACTAAAATGAAAAGACCTGAAGAACATTTCAGCAAACATTTAACCTATTTAATAACTTCATCAAGGAAATCTGAGGTTCAGAGAAGTATTTCCAAACTCATGGTGATGGTCAGTTTTAATCAGCTTGACCCAACCGAGAGTCACCTGAGACTAGCCTCAATGAGGGACTGTCTACACTGGGTTGGCCTATAGGCATGTAAGGGGATTTTCTTAATTAAGTTAATTGATTTGAAAAAATACAGCCCACTGTTGGTGGCACCATTCCCAAAGCTGGGGATCCTGGCATTTGTAGCCTCCCTCATTATCTATCTATCTATCTATCTATCTATCTATCTATCTATCTGCCTATCGATCTACTTATCTATCTTCATCTCTATGTCTGTCTCTCAACTGTGTGTGTGACCAGCTTCTTCAAGCTTCTGTCACTATGACTACCTGCTATGTGGAACTATAATCTGGAACTGTAAACTTTTTCCCCAAAGTTGCAGTGTATTTTATCAAAGCAGCAGAAATGAACTTAAATACTGCTGAATTTGAAACATCAAAGCATTTCAGAGTAACTATTACAGGATGTTAACAGGTGTTGTGAAAGGGGTTAGTGATCAAATATGCCTTAGAGACACAGATTAAACCAAACGTTTTTACTACAGGACTTGAAACTTTTCATAAGATTAAAAGTTTTTCCTAAATCTAAGAGAAGCGATTGTGGAGGGGGAGTGGTGGCTGAGGAACTGATGTCTGCTACTCCTTCGTGGTATACATGCCCTTTGATGCCTGGGTGAGGTGAATTTTTCTCTCCAAAATAGGCACACTATTCCCACCTAACCCACAGCTCCATGTCTGGCCCACATATCCACCTGGATTATTCTATTTTCTTTGTGTCTTACCAAATCAAGAAAAGTAGAGTCAGAGCTGGAGAGATGGCTCAGCAATTAGTAACACAAACTGTTCCCATGGAGGACAAAAGTTCAGTTCCCAGTACCCACACTGGGCAGCTGACACCCATTCCGGGGTATCTGACACCTTCTTCTGGCCTCTACAAGCATGAAATCACATCTACACACACACACACACACACACACACACACACACACACTTTACAACAAAATAAATATTAATTAAGAAAGGCATCAACATTCATCTGCCAAGATTCCCGACTGTGATCAGCTGCACTATTCTTTTTTGTCACAGCTAGAATCAGTCTCAGGAACAAGTCTTCATCACGGTGGACTCTACAACTGTGGTTCGAAATAAAGCCTGACTTCCTTACTGAGTAAAGAGAAAGGGTCATGACACTGAGTGCAAATCTTTACTTAGTTAATATCATTTTTAATGTGCCAGAACCTTACTACCAAAGGCTTTTAAAACGATATTTTAATTCCCCACCACAATGTGTGTGTGTGTGTGTGTGTGTGTGTGTGTGTGTGTGTAGCATGAGAGGTGCTGGATGCCCTGGAGCTGGAGTTACAGGCAGTTGTAAGCACCCAAACTTAGGTCCTCTGCAAGAACAGAGCTGGTACTTAGCCACTGAGCAATCTGCCCCACCTCACCCCATTAATTTCCTTTTATATAACCATAAAACATAACCCAACTGGGACTTTTCCCTGCCTTGCTTTTCAAATGAAGAGGCACATTCAAACAATTCCCTCTACTAACTATATCTATATCACCAATGTCATGGCCAACGTCTCTTTAATCTCCCTTTGCAGGATCAGAAACAGCCTGCCAGATCAATGGCTTAGGTATTATGAGTCTGTGCCCTTCCCCTGAGGCCTCCACATACCTTCCTGGGCTCTTATATACAGAGGTGGAGCTATAAGTTAGTCACCTTCCCAAGTGCCTTCACTGTGCTTTACTACCAGCCCTCACCCACACAAAGTGTGGACAGATCATACTTCCCTGCTCCTTGCTCAGTGCTCTCTCCTAGGTACCCTGACCTTCTGAATATGGAGAACAAAGCCTTGTTCCCCAGCTGCCAAAATAATCACCAAAGCCACCACCCTTCAGAGAGCAACATAAATTCCTATCAGGTCCACACACTGTCATCATGTGTGTCAGGGCTGACTGCCCAGCCTGTCACAGTCAATCCATGCCACTTTGGTCATGATGGAACAGCCTCAGGGAAAATCGTCAGCTCATTCAGCTTGGCTTCAGCTGCAAGCAAAACCTGCCAGAGCTCATTCACCTCTCTTTCTCTCTCCTGCTTCTCTCCCCTGTCCCTGGCTTTCAGACAGCCTTCCCAGGGGAGCTCCTTGTCTCCTGTGGTTGGACTCTGCATGCATATAGAAATAGTATCTACATAATTTATCACTCTTAACACATTTACTTCCCTCCACTACAGAAATATGGACCACTATCTATATCAGGGGAGCCAGAAAATTTTACATATTGAATAAGCTTTTGCATAAATGTGTCATTTGCCAATCACTTGGCAAACTGTATTCTTTAACACCTCATTGCTAAGACTTATTCCCTGACTTAAAAGGACCCTTTCTCCTGACTTCCTTCTGACACTTGCCTAACAAGTGACTTTTGTTGCTTCAATTTTCCTGTGAAAATCCTATCTCTAGGATGTGGTCTAGGAAGTCTGTGTGAGATGCCCCTATCACAGGCTGGAATAGTATGCTTCCAGCTTGAACATTTAGAACTCCTACCTCTGCAGTTGTAACATTTGGTTCAGGTATAGATAAATGATGTAAGCAAGTTGATAACAATCAACCAAGAACTTTTGTTCACAGTTCTAAGCAAATGTCTTATTCACATGGAGATACCGGGGTATCAAAATAGAATGCTATCACAGCAGAAACTTCCCCTGTCCCTACTTGATCATGATACAGCAAATGGAAAGGAAGAGCTTCCAGAGAAGTGAACGTATTTTTCAGGACATTCTTTCATCTTCAGGATCAAGCCATGTTTGAAACTAGCATTGTCCACTAGCCTTTTGGATTTATGATCCAAAGGTTGGTGGCATCAATGGTGGTGGCAGGAGGGGTGATAATGGTGATGGTGACGGTGAGGGATAGTAATGGTGGTGACGGTGATGATTGCCTAAGTTGGCATATGGTGTTAGATTGGATAGTATCCATGTCATCCTAATTCTCCTTTAGAACACTGCTACATAACCTAAGGAACAAAGGGTTGTTTTGGCACAAGATCATCTCATGTTACAGAAAGCACTCTGTCCAACCTCAAAGTACACAATCACAACAGCATCAGGATTATTCAGAAGTCTAAGTCTCAAGACAGCATCTTAATTTTTGAGTTCCTGTCATATTTGAAAAAAAAAAAAAACGTATTTCCAATGTGATGGCATAGCGTAAACATTCCTATTTCAAAAGGATGGAATGGAAGATTGCCATGGAACAACTGGACAAAGGCAAGACCAGAACTCAGCAGAACAAACATAAGACAAGCAGCTCCATGTCTGGCATCTGAAGCTCATGATGGTATCATCTCGGCACCAATGGACTCAGGAAGCCCTACTTCTCCAGCTCTGCTGTGAGTGAAATGTGTGGTCTCTCTCTTGGGTGACTCCACTGAAGGCCTGCAGTCCTTTTCAGTGAGCATCCCATGTTTCTAGCATATGCAGAACCCTAGACTCTACTCTGTAACTTGGGCTTTATATTCACAACTCCATCCACAGCACACTCAGGAGCTACATGCAGGGAATTTAACCCTATTACTCATTGCCTGGCCTCAATCACTTTCTTGACTCTTGGTACAAGCATTCATGATCCCTTTACTCTTGTTTCTCAAATGTAAAACCAATGTAATGTGGAAAATTACACCAAATTCAGCTGTCAGCTCAAGATGTAGGAATGTCTGACTGAAGGAACCTAGGAAACATTCCCTAAGGTGTCCCTGCTTGAGCAGGATTCTATGGAGGGCCTTTTTTTTTTTTTTCAGTTGCTCTCTTTTCTTTTAAAACTACAAAATATTTATTTAGGTACAATGCTCCAGATATTCAAATATACTATAAACATCCAGGACTTTTAAAATTGCATTAGTTATTCTTATGTGCATTTTGAAGATGAAATTAAAATTAGACTATGTAAATAAATAAATACCAAACTAATCACATGTGGAATAATTAAAGTTGAGTAATGGGCTATGATGGAATGCAACGACCCATCTGTGGAAAGATGGATGGTTCTGATTATTTGATTAGAGATAATACAAAGTTGTTAAAGGAGTATGGTGAGAGTTAAAATTATGTAAGCATATTTCATGATGTTTTCATGCTTATGTCATAGAAACTCTATTCAGATTATCAGAAAAAAGTTAACCTGGTTTTACATTAAATGTCATGTTTATCATGTTGTTTTCATGTCCATTATGTAGTTGAGATGATTAATTGAAGGGTTATTCAACCTATAAAAGGAAAATCACTTTATTTTACATTTACACCTGGGAAGTTTCATTTTGTTTTTCTCTTTAATGATACTTTCATTTTGTAGATTTTCATATAATACATTTTGATCTTATTCTTTCCACTCTTCCCATATCCTGCTAACTCCGTGTTCTTTTTCTCCCAAAAGCAAAAACCAAAGCAAGATCCCCTCCCCCCAAAAAAAGCACACATGCAAAAGGAAAGAAAGTCTTGGAGGACTAGAGAGTTGGCTTAGTGATTAAGAGCACTTGGTGCCATTGCAGAAGTCCCAGGATCAATTATCAGCACCCACATAGAAGCTCACAGCCATCTGTAAATCACATCCCAGGGGTGTGGTTAATATACTCATGTCATTCCAATGCGGAAAACTGATTTTTCTTCTCCCTGTGGCTCTCAATTGCAAATACTTTCTTGGCTGGAAATGTGACTTTGTACCTACTTCATCTTCTCCATGCTGAGGTTTTGTCTACCTTGAACTGGTACAGCCTTGTGTATGCTGTCACAGTGTCTGAGTAGATATGTGCATTAGCCTTGTTGTGTCTGGAAAACAGTTACCTTGGTACCTTAGTTAGGGTTTCTATTGCTGCAGTGAAACACAATGACCAAAAACCAAGTTGGAGAGGAAAGGGTCTATTTGGCTTATACTTATCACAGTCCATCACTAAAGGAAATCGGGACAAGAACTCAAGCAGGGCAGGAAATTGGAGGCAGAAGTTGATACAGAGGCCATGGAGGGGTGTTGCTTAATGGCTTGCTTTCCATGGCTTGCCCATCCTGTTTTCTTATAGAACCTAAGACCACAAGCCCAAGGAAGGCACCACCAACAATAAGCTGGGCCCTCCCCCATCAATCACTAATTAAGAAAATGCCTTACAGGCAGATCTTATGGAGATACTTTCTCAACTGAGATTCCCTCTTCCCAGATAACCCTAGTTTATGTCAAGTTGACATAAGACTAGCCAGCACACTTGGAGTCATCCACCACCTCTGACTCTTAGAATCTTTCCATTTCCTCTTCTGCACACTCCCTGAGGCATGAGGGCAGCGATTTGATGAAGACCCTACATTTAGGGCTGAGCGTTCCAAATTGCTCTCACTCTGCACACTGTCCGGTTGTAAATCCATATTATTAACCACCTACTGCAAGAAGCTTCTCAGATGCAGACTGAGCAAGGCAAATTTCATAATTCAAATGTGGCCAGTCCCAGAGCTTTAGATGGATGGAATCTTGTCCTCCAGGCACTTTCCCTTGTGTCCTAGGGGCAAGTGTTCATTTACTGCTTCTTGTTCATCAGTGACACTAAGGTAATAGTTATGGATGCTTTGTCTGATCTTACATTATCTTCTCCATCCAAACTTTAACCCTGTTCTTGCCCTTGCTAACTGCATACTTTTCATTGCTTTCTTCTTTCTCTCACTGTAAATCTGACTAAGAGCAGTGAGCAATGAGTACAGCACTCCCTGGATGCTTTACTATCAAGAAATTCCCTCTAGCAAATGAGTTAGTCCACAGATTGTGTGTCCATCCCCACTCCAATATTCAGGATATGGATAGAACATAACAGATAAATTATCAAATGTGACAGGAATGGCCTCAAATCTTGACCGACTCTTTGATCTATTCTCAAACCTCAAGTGCATGACGCATTAAATCTGATGACCTGACACACCAGAAACTTGCTCCCCCCCCCAACTAGCATCTAACATCCCACAGATTCTATAGACTCGCAAAGCAGGGCCTCTAGCTGGCATCAAATACGCAAACATAGGAGCTAATGAGACATGTTCATATTCAAGACACAAGGATTAAGGTGTCAATGCCTTCAGTGGTGCAATGTCACTGCTGGTGGTTCAGGAACACAATCAAATGAAGGCTTCCCACCCAGGCCTGTGTTCCCTCTACAGGAAGTTCACATATGGTGGTTGGAAACACTGGGGTATCTACAGTTAAAACCAAAGGAACCCTGGTATATTATCATAAGGCCTATCCTAAATGCTTCCTTTGTCTCCCAAAAAACTTCAGTAGCATTCTGTGCTCCTTCCTAAGCTCCTGCTACATATGACTCTTGTGACTCATGCCTTCATTTCATGGAATCACTACTCCATACCTTGCTGCTAAAAGGGTTGTGTCTGACCCCTCTCCATGAAACTCAACCTCTAAGGAGACATCTTTGTTTTCTGAAGCCTGTTCACTTTGCATAAATCTGCACTCATCATAAACAGAGGGACATTTGACATGTGTCCCCATGAAAACCCACTCCATTCTCATTGTTGGGGAGGTGTGGAGGATGTATTAGTCACCTAGTACTGTGTAACAAATCAGCTTCAAATTTAGCCACCTAAAGCAAAAGCATAGCATCTAAAGGGAAAGAATCCAGAAGCTCTCACCTATGTGACCACTATGTATGATCACTTTCACAGAACTGGAGTCAAGATGCCAGGTACAGCTGCTGTCACCTAAAGACCGTGGAACTCTGCTTCAAAGTGGTGACTCATGCTGGACACAGTGCTTCAACTTCATAAGCCAGCCTTTGTGAAGCTGATACAGGAGGATTGCCAGAAGGTCATGGCCAGTCCAGGCTACAGAATGAAGTAAAACAAAACAAAGCAAGATGGTGAGTCACAAGGCTGATGGCAGGAGGGCTCAGTCACGAAGCTCAAGTCCTTGATGATGCCTCCTCCCCCAGGGCTGCTCCCTCCTCTCCCAGATCTGCTCCACCTTCCTGAAGGCTGTTCCTTTGCTCTCCTTACAACAAGGAGCCTAGCTTTGCTCAGAATGACAGCAGAGGGGAAGCGTGGAGGAAGCTACTACAAGTTATGTTTTAATGCCAGGCATCCTACTCTCAAGAGAAGAGAGCTGTCAAACACACAGTCTTGGAAAGAAAGAGTCTCATGGTAATTTGAAGATCCTGTTTAAAACTGTAAAAACTCTGTCCATTACATTCAATAGCCACAAGAAAATCCCTTCCAATCCCCCTACAAAGGGATCTTAATCCTGCTCAGCAGCTGCCTGATTGTTTTTCCCTCCAAACACAACAAACCATGCCACAGATCTTGTTTTTACTCTTTGCTCCTCAGAAACTTAAAACCACATCTACAACCTCCTGCATCCAGGATAAAATATTCCACAGCATGTAATTTATGTAGTATCTTCATTTCTAAATTTTCTGCCCTTGTCTCTAGTTTTCTTTTGACATTACTTTTCCTATTTTAAAATTTACTTCACTCTGCTATAAGCTTTGCATACTAATGAGCTGACTTTGAACCTTTTTCTAAGGACAAGGAATGGTCTAAACAAAACAGTAAGTCCAACCATACAGATGCATACACACACACACATTGAAAATGAGTCTCTTGGTTTGCCCATCTATATTCCCAGAGTCAGTGCACCAAATCTTTTGAGGGAATCCAGGTCATTATCCTGGACAGAGCCTGTGGTCAAGAGAATCTCAACAGCACTTAGTGTCATGGTGGAAGCTTCACCCCAGCCTCTGGCATCCATAGTCTGGAATATTATGGTGGAAGTTCCACCCATGCTCCCTCCCCTATCTCTCCAAACCCTGCTGCCTCTCAGGAAGCCCACCAAATTGTGACCCCTTCTCCAGAGATGCTCAAGACCACTCCCACAGAGTATTTAAACTGCCACCCAGAAAACAGACTCCTGGTTTTTCAGGTCTCCCTTTGTTTTATCCTCCCTGGGGGACTGGAAGGCCATTCAAGAGCATTGTATCCATTAAATGTGGGCTTTTTCTAATTCGGTTTGATTTGGTCTGATTTGGATTGCTGCATCGGTGGAGAGGCTTATCAGGATGTAGAAACTTTTCACTTAGGCCACCCAGGGACACCCATTTCCCATCAGCAGTGTGCCATACGTGGTAATCAACCATTTCACTATTTCCTTTATTTAACCCTCAGGGTGTCCTCCAGGGTAGGTACTACCACTTCCCTGACAAGGTTTACAAGGGTAGAAAAACAGAACCAGTGTTATCTTCCAGAAAGCAATAGAAGAGCCAAGACACTAACCTGGGACCACTGAATTCTGCAGAAAAGCTATGCACGGCTGCTACTGTTGCTGGGCAAATGGGGAAATACTTTGTAACACATCAGTAAGGACAAAGCTATGCCACTTCCACCAAGTGCACCAAGACAAGGTCAACCCAGACAGGGGTGGAGTCAGCCATGATGAGTGGTAAAGTTATGGGCTACACAGTCATTGACCAAGACAAAAAACGCTGTATTTGTATATTCCGTCAGTCTTGTTTGTTTCTCTAACCTGAAAATAAGCCATGAAGACAATTGTCTTATATTTTCTTTCTAAGTCTGAAAACAATACCAGACAAAACAGAAGGTGTCTGTAACATAGTCAATTAATTCAACTAATTAATTAAAGAGATAGTCCCTGATGGTTAGTCGGGAGGGGGGGTTAAGAGCATGTGAAGATAGGCTAGAAAGGGGAGGGAAGAAAAGATGGGAAGGAATGAGAGGTCTAAGAAGGGAGGAAAGCAGAGGGAGGGGGTTCTCCAAGGCTTTCCCTTTTCTACTTCCTCTTTCAAAACTACCTCAAGCTAATGGAATTTAATCAGTTTGTTTTCCAAACTGGGACACCAGCTGAGCTGTATTTGCAGGTGAAAAGGTCAACTCTCAAGAGTGGCTTGTCTCCTCCCCATTGGGATTGGCATTGGAATTGGAGTAGAAAGTAATTTTGGCTAGGTATCACTTCATCACCATTAAAACCTCTAATAAGTGAACCATCCCAAATCTTAAGTATTAGACCTATTCCTGGTGAAGAGATCAGTAGATTAGTGCAGGTCATTTGCAGAGGGAGCAAGGCTTGGTGGATGAATGTAAGTGAGCTGAGGAAACAACAGGGCAGTGTCCCTTGTTCTTTCTGTCTGATTTGACTCAGACTGTGGAGAACTCAGAAAGCTCTGCTGAGGTGCTGATGGATAGGATAGAAGGACATAGGCAGGGCATGATGTCAGCACATCAAAAGACAGTGAGAGCAGTCATCACAATCAATGACAAGGGCCTGTCCCCCAAACTCAGCACTGAGTTTCCAAAACATCCTGTGTAGAATTTGAACCCCCAGAGCCTCATTCTGAGCTCTAGAGCAGGTGCTCTAGTAATGTCTGCCTTGGGCACACAAAAGAAGCATAGGGAGTCATGGTACATGTTTACCTTGACTGACCTGTTTACAATACCATCATCAGTATCCTTGCAGTGCCCTCATGCCACAGGCCCCAGATATTCCCTATATCCTATTATTTCTGAAGCCTGAGTTGGTAATTTTCACAATTCACCAAGATACAGTTGTTATATCTTGTGTTCAGATAAAATGCTGCATCCTGGATAGAAGGTTACATTAAGCTCAGGTTGTAAACAACTCAATAGCTTCAGGAAGACCCTGAAGCTGACCAGATTCGCTAGAGCTTTCCTTACCCAAGTACATATAAGCAGTAAAGATAGAGAGACATTTTTAAAGCAGCTCAGTTGCCTACAAAACTCTCAAGCAAGCTGCCTGACAAAGCTTCAGTGCCTGGGAGAAGCAGAGACCAGTTCAGCTGTCTGGAAGAGGCTAAGTCTACCCACCCATGGCCAACTGAGGTACCTAGACACTCTTCAGCCTGCCAAGCTGCCTGAAGGCTTTGTGGTATGCTCTAGATTTTCAACTTTTATGAGCTGTCACCCATGCTGGGGTGGCCTTTGGTGATGCAGCTATCTTTGGGTCATTTCTGCTTCTGTAAGTAACCCCAACAAGACTCATGGTTCACCAAGTATGGATACTTAAGTGGTATCCATACTTTGATCTGTCATCATTTTCCTATCTACACTGTATAGATAGATATTTGTTCACAACTCTTTAGGAAAACTATCATACAACAATACAATGATGGAACAATTCAGGAAATATGTCTTTCCAGGTGCCTATTTAAGTCATATGCTGCTCACTCCCTACCTCCTCAGATACCTTGGAAAGATCTACACCAGGAATGGGGTAAGGAAGCCATTTAGTCCTATGCAAATGTCCCCTTAATAGAGAGCCACACCACACCCTCGGGATCTGCTGTGTAAGGCTGAACTGTCTCTAAATAGAACATGGCTTCAGGTTTTTCCATTGGGGGACCTGCATCAGCAATTTTGTAAGTAAGCCACCGGGCAAAAGCGACTTTCTCTCTAGCATCCTTTGCCCCTAGCAAATCCCAGCTATGCAAGAAAAGCAGGCTAAGGAGATGGGGTCACAGCATAGAAGGAAAGGAAGGAGCAAGAAATAGGTTGAGACCCTAGCCTCCACTCTCAGATTCCATGTTGCTCTCCAGCCAGTGGCCTTGGCCTTCTAGACTGTGAGCATGCTGGCCATCCCCTCCCCTTGAGTGCCCCATGGCTTTTCACCAGGGATCCCTCAGTTTACCTGAAGGTATTAGCTGTTAGTTACTCCTTCCAGGAAGTGTCTAAGCCTATCATCCCGTTAGCATTAAATTCTAGTGATTTTTTCCAGCCATCTACCTCTTAGGAGTGAAAGCAGCAGCCAGCATCTGTGGAGTGCTTGGTATGTTCTGGGTAATTTTCTAAGCATCAACACAGGTCACTTGACTTAAGAGACAACAATTCGACAGGGCCATGTTCTCACTGTTCCAATGAAGAAATAAACTCAGAGGGACCAAGAGTTATCTACACAGTCACACAGACCTTACAACTAAATGAACAGCAGAACCATGTTTAAAACTGAGCCCTAGCTACTCTTGCTGAGGACCTGAGTTTGGTTTCCAACATCCACATAGTGGTTTACAATCATTGGTGACTCTAACTCCATGGAATCCCACGCCCTCTTCTTGTAGGGCCCTGCATGGACCCCCGAGGCACCTTGAGCAAGCCTGGAGCTGTTGGCTGGAACATCTTGCCCCAGAGTTGTTACTGGTACTCTTCATGTTTTGCTTACACACATCTGCTGGGGAGGAGCTAAGCCTGAAAACTTCCACCATGCTAGGAGTCAGTATATAAGCCCACTCCTTCCCCTTCCTGTTGTACAAATGGTCCACTTTCTTGTCTCTTATTTAAATATCTAGGCTTTCCCCTGATTAGTGGAACAGATTGTAGTGTAGGTGCTACATCTTCTCACTCCTTGGGTGCAGACAATGCATACACTTGAGAGGAAATACGCATATGTATAATACAAAATAATGTTCCAAAAACTAAAAAACAAACAAACAAACAGATCCAGGCCATCAAGTTGGCTTAGTGGTCTAAAGTTCAAGCCAGAATGAAGTTTAAAAATCAAAGGTTCAAGGAGGGATCCTCAGTGATGTGTAAAGCAGGTGAGATGGAATATGTGTGATCCCAGCACTAGGGAGGTAGAGGCAGGAAGATCAAAAGTTCAAGGTCACCCTCAGCTACAGTTAGCTCAAGGCCAGCCTGGGATACAGGAGACAATGTCATCTGAACTATAACTACCCTCTCTGTGACCTGGTTTCATCATCCAAGTAGAAATAGAAATTCTGACCTCATTAAGTTGCCACAAAAATGAAATGAAACAGTGTATCAGAAAACATTCTCAGGGCAGGAGAGAGGGGTCTATGGTTAAGAGTCTTTGCTGGTCACACAGAGGAGTAGAGTTTGGTTCCCAGTACCCACGCTGGGTCTTAAGAAATCTGTAACTGCAGTTCCATGGGATCTGAAGTCTTCCCCTGGCCTCTACAGGCACCTTCATACATATGCAAACACATATCCATACACACAACTAAATATACATATTTTTAAGTATTCTAAAACCCTCTACACTCTAGACACAGTCCCTCCATGTCTATTCATGAAACCTTTCTTTTCTTTTTATCATCTTTCTTTTCAACGAACATGTTCAGACAGATTCAAACGCTGTATGAACCTTAGAGAGATTAAATAAATAAATAAATAAATAAATAAATAAATAAATAAATTGCCCTTAGTCCAAACCAAGCAATCCAAATGAATGTGTTGAGGACCCAGGACACACAACACCTTGAAGAGTAGTTAAGCCTCAAACAAGCTGTGTCAGGCAGGTGCTGTTGCCATCTAATAGCTCAGAATTGTACCAGGGCCATCCAAAGTCACACAAATAAATACATCTGATGCTTGTGCAGAATTTAGCTGGTGTTCCCGATGCTATTTGACTTTTCCAGGGACGAGATGTGTTCTTTCGTTTTTAAGTACTGCCTGCCCTTGCCAAGCTCACAATCAGTGAGCCCCAGACAGTTCATCAAAATTATCTCCATACCTCATAGCCAAAGATTCCACACTCCCTAGCTTTTCTCCATAGTTCCCAAATCCATTATTCTTTAAGAAATCCACAAGGGAAAAGCACAGCAAAGAAGGGATGGGTAGAGAGAAGCCCATCTCTTATTGGCCTTCACCACGCTTATAACTTCAGGCCATGAGGGAGGAATGAGAGTCATGAACAATGCTGACAGCAGCAACTCAGACACAGTAGAGAATCACACACACACACACACACACACACACACACAGCACGCACGCACGCACGCACGCACGCACGCACGCACACATGCAAACACACGTACGAACATGTCCACCTCAGTCCCAGGAGTGAGTACTTTGCTCTGTGACTCTTCTCGTTGTTCTGTCTGGAAGATGAGATCTAGTGAAAGCAGATGTGTGTGGTTTAGAGACCACACAAAGTCATGTCTGGCTCACAGATCTCCAAGAGGAGCCTCAGAGGCACTGCCAGCCATTCTTTGCAGAGAAAGGAAGCTAAGCTCTACCAAGGAGAATCTCAGGCTTTGCAGCCGTGGTGGTGGGGTGGTGGACAGAAGGGTGAGCCTCTCCAATAAAGTTAAGAAGGTTGATACTGCACTGCTATTGTGCTCAATGGGATCATTGTGAACTCCTGAGAAAAATGCTGTAGGGAGGCAGAGTTGATGAGTGTAAGAGGGACATCAATGTTGATGAGATCAGGGTTGACTGAATGCAGACAACTCATTCTGCCATCATAGTGTTTGAGTGGTTGGGACCCTCAAAAAGGTCATAGAACACATCTATACATTTGCAAGGATGATATTCCCAGATGGCATCCTATTTTTTCCAAAACTGAGATTCCGATTTCAGTAGTATAGTCCAGTTACCAAGGTCATAGAATTGGTCCCCAGTTGGTGACACTATCTGGAAAAGTTGTGAAACCTTTAGGAGACAAATTCTGGAGGAAGTACAACATTCTCTCTCTCTCTCTCTCTCTCTCTCTCTCTCTCTCTCTCTCTCTCTCCCTCTCTCTTTCTTGGTCTCTCTTTCTCACTCGCTTGTTCTCTCTTTATCTCTCTCACCTCTCTCCCCCACCCTCACTCCCACTTCCTGTGTGTGGATGAAATATGATCAGCCATGTTCCTATACCTGCCATCTTTCTGTTCCCATGCTCCCCTACTGTGATGGACTCTATCCCTCTGGACCTATAAACCAAAATCAACTCATCCTTTTTCAAATTGCCTTGTACAGAATGGTTTATCACTGAAAGAAAAAACTGACTAATCTAACCACAACAAATAAATAATAAATATCCTCAGAGCCTCTACTTTCTCAACTTTTTAGTGTGTAATCCACATGGTTACTTAGCCTCTTGAAGTTTCAGTTTCTCCTGTGAAACAAGCATCATAAAGCAGTTCTCTTGTATAGCTGGTGTGACATGTCAGTTAACTTAATAGCATTATAGTATTTGGGGAGTATTTTTACATAGTAAGTGCTCACTAAAATTTATTAATATTGATAGGTGACAGTGACCTTCTGGGATACAATAATGGTTCAGCACAAGACAGGTCCCTGCTGTGGAATAATCTTTTTTACACCATGAAGATGCATTGCTCTCCTTGGTTTAATAAAGAGCTAATTGGCCAATAGCCATGCAGGAAGTGGTTAGGCAGTATTTGTGGACAGGGAGTAAGCTAGCTGGGATGAAGAAAGGATGAAGAAGTCTCCAGGATATTCAGGGAGAAGCAAGATGAATACATTGTGTTGAAAAGGATACTGAGCCACATAGTAGAATGTAGATAAGAAGTATGGTTAATTTAAGTTGTAAGAGCTAGTTAGTATACACTTATAATTGATAATAAGTCTCTATATGGTTATTTGGGAGGTGCTAGGTGGCACAGAAAATTATGACTGCAGGTCCCCACTTCTACCATTTATGAAATCATAAATACATATGATTTCAGATATCCCAAGACCCTCAAGGAATAATAGTGTAATACATGACAGTGCCTTTGAGAAAATAGCAAGGAAATAGTACATATGGAACGCTTGTGATATAAGAATAACTCCAGTTTAAGCTTGCCAAATCTTGAAAACAGCTGGCTATGATGACATGGGAACACCCCAGTAGAGGGGATTAAAAACACAGAAGCCCAAGGCAGATCAAGGTTTAATATGTTAAGAACAAAAGAAAATAAAAGACAAACTCTGCCTGTGGGGCTTTAAGCAGAGAGAAGAAACTGGGAGAAAAGGATGAGAAATGAGATCAGAGATGTAGACAGGATTCGCTCACACAGGACCCTAAGGTCAAGGCCAGAAGCTGGGGTTTCATTCTGTGGCTCTGTTGGAAGCCACTGACAGATTTAAACAGGGTAAAATGTTGTACAATTTACATTTTAAAGAGATCTTACACTTAATGTATAAAAGCTAAATACCAGAACCTTCTTGAACAATCTGTCCTTCCTCTATCTGCAGACACCCCCAGGGCCCTTAAAAATTCAGAGCTACATGATCAAGGAGTCAGGGCCCCTGGGGAGGCACCGGGGTCACCCCCAGCTGACCAGCAGCACCAATGCTAGACTATTATAGGGTTTTGTTGTGCTGAGCCAATCAGATGGGAATAAAGGGAAGGAGGAGAGGAGAGAGAGAAGGAGACAGATGTGGGGGTTAGGAAGGAACCCCACAAAGACTCTCTAGTCCATGCCTTGAACAGAGCAGTTAGCTGCTAGTATAGGGCTCAGCTAAAGACCTATGATGATATGGGTAAGAAGCCTCCATCACTCCTGAGGAATTCCTCATGATAGCAAGTGCTGATGAAGACTGGGAAAACCAGAACAGCCTCAGATGATACTCTCCAGCACCAATGTCTCTGTTCACAAGCCAGGAGTAAAGTGGATATTACTTTTCTCCATCAAACCCCAGACTGCTGTTCTGAGTCCTTGGTGGACAATCAAGTTTGGCTTCAAAAACCCTAGGTTACAAACAACAAAGAATGGGCTGCTGAGTGCCAGGCAACACCAAGCAATGTCTCTCCCTAGACATCCATCACCAGACACAGGTCCCCTTAAAGCGAGGTTTAGACATCTGGTGTATGCCTGGGTTCACAGTCATTTATCTGTATATATTCACTAAACACCTACTTGTACCAGGCCTGGCTCCAAGTACTTTCAGGATTTGCAGTGAACCAAACAGACACAGTCCTTGTTCTTTTCTCAATATATCATCCAACAACCATGTACAAGACAGAGCATGTCCCCAATCTCCTAGCAAACAAGCAGATGCTGATAAGGGCTCAGGAGAAAATGACAGAGTGCAGTACAATAGGGTGTCTTTGAAGAAAGGACAAGAAGACATAAAGCAGGGCAAGCTTAGAAACTGGCACTCTGAAAAAGAATAAAGAGAAATATGTGAAGGATGTCAGACATGTTTACAACTATAGTGAAAGCAAAAGCAGGGAGGAGTGGATTAGCCATCCAGATGGGGCAGTCAGCAAGCATGAGGACCCTAGTTCACTCACCAGAACCTACATTAAAAAAAAAAAAAAAAAAGCCAGGCAATCGCCCGGCCTCTGCACGAGGACTACCCTGAGTCCCTGGCTGCCTGATCTTTGACCCCCATTGTGGGGCCTCTACCGAAGCACTGGGCCAGAGTGCAGGTCCAGCAACCCCTCCACCTCCAGAAAACTTCCTGAATCTGCTCTGAGCACACTGGACCTGGATATCCATGCAGGACCACCCTGAGTTTCTGCCTGCCTGATATTTGCCCCCATCGCTGGAGCTTTGCCAGAGGTAACTCTGGGACCAGTTCAGGTTGAATCCTCCCTCCCCCCCCCATGCACACACACACACACACACACACACACACACACACACACACACACACCCTTCCCTGGAAACTCCCTGGATAGAACAGTTCTAGTACTCTGATCCACAAACCAACCCACCCAGAACCTGCCCTTCCCCCCACCCTGTACCCTACCTAGCCCACTGCTCCACTGCTCTGGTTGAGCAGTGCAGGGTGCAGGTCCAATAACCCCTCCACCTCCCGGGAACTTCCTGGGTCTGCTCTGAGCACACTAGACCTGCCTATCCATGCTGGACCACATTGAGTCCCCGCCTGCCTAATTTTTGACCCCCATCACCAGGCCTCTGCCAGAGACCCACCCTGAGTCCTTGCCTGACTGATCTTTGACCCCCAATGCTGGGCCTCTGCCAGAGGAGAGACCTCCTAGAGAGCTTGGACCATCCAGAATTATAGACATCTAACTCCTGACCCACCTACACCCACTGGGAGAGTAGAACAGAGAGAGTGTCCACCTGTACCCACTGGAAGAAGTGATGTGAAGACAGCAGTACAAGAAAAACACCCAACAATAGAAAAACAAGCATGACCCCACCAGAATCTAGGAACTCTACACCAACTAGACCTGAACACACCAAAGCAGATGAAGCAGAAGAGAACAACTTAAAAAATAACTTCATAAAAATGAGGGAGGCCCTCAAAGATGATATGAGAAAATCCCTTAAAGAAATGAAAGAAAAAACAAACAAAAAAATTGGAAGAAATAGAGAAAAAAAAACAAACAAAAAATGCAAGAAATGAAGAAATCTCTTAAATAAAGTAAGGAAAGCCAAGAAAAAAAACAATCAAACAAGTGAAGGAAACAGTTCAAGACTTGAAAACTGAAATAGAGACAATAAAGAAAACACAAACTGAGGGAATGCTGGAAATAGAAAAATTTGACAAATGATCTGGAACTACAGATAACTACAGATAACCAATAGAATACAAGAGATCGAAGATAGAATCTCAGGCGCTGAAGATAAACTAGAGGAAATAGATTCATTGACCAAAGAAAATCTTAAATCCAACAAATCCTTAACACAAAACATCCAGAAAATGTAGGAAACCATGGAAAGGCCAAACCTAAGAATAACGGGTATAGAAGACGGCAAAGAGGCCCAGCTCAAAGGTGAAGAGAACATACTCAACAAAATCATTGAAGAAAGCCTTCCCAATCTGAAGAAGGACATGCCCAAGAAAGTACAAGAAGCATACCGAACACCAAATAGACTGGACCAAAGAAAAAAGACCCCTTGACACATAATAATCAAAACACCTAACACACAGAATAAAGAAAAAATATTAAGAGCAGTGAAGAAAAAAGGGCAGGTAACATATAAAGGCAGACCTGTCAAAATTACACCTCGCTTCTCCATGAGAACACTCAAGGCCTAAAGATCCTGGATAGATATTCTACAAGTACTAAGAGTCCACAGAAGCCAGCCCAGGCTACTATACCCAGCAAAACTCTCAATCATTATAGATGGAGAAAACAAGATATTCAAAGACAAAGCCAGATTTTCACAATACATATCTACAAATCCAGCCCTACAGAAAGTTCTGGAAGGAAAATTCCAATCCAAGGAATTTAACTACTCCCACAAAGGCATAGGAATAGATAACCCTACTTCACCAGAATCCAAAGGATAAAGCAGGGCTAATTCACAATACCACCACCACCAACAAATCCATCCTTCTATTGTATACAAGAAACATATCTAAGCTTCAAAGACAGACATTACCTCAGGATAAAGGGTTGGGAAAAGATCTTTCAATCAAATGGACCCAAGAAGCAAGCAGGTGTAGCTATCCTAATATCTAACAAGTTAGACTTCAAACCTAAATTAATCAAATCATATTCATCACAGGAGAAATCCATCAGCACAAAGTCTCAATTCTGAACATCTATGCCCCAAATATAAGGCATCTACATTCATAAAAGAAATGCTACTAAAACTCAGAGCTCACATAAAACCTCTCACACTCATAGTGGGAGACATCAACACCCCACTCTCAACACTAGACAGGACCACCAGACAGAAACTTAACAAAGAAACAAAAGAACTAACAGAAGTTATGTCCTAATTGGGTTTAACAAACATCCATAGAACATTCCATCCAAACACAAAAGAATATACTGATGGGAGATGTCATTCTGTAAATATGTTTCTCGTATTAGTCTTCCAGACAGTCTGCAGGACACAGAGAAAAGTGACAAATAAACTGCCAATACAGGTGGACAGTTTAAAGTTTCCTGCTTTGCTGAAGAGTCTGCCAGACAAACTATGGCCTATGGGCTGAATATGGAACATTACAGAAGAACTTTGTGTGACTGACCAGGCAGTGAGTTGTCCCTGTCATTTCTAGAGTTTATATATTATCCTTCTGTGGTCTTTGAAGGAGTTGAAGACGGATAGTAATGGTTATAGTTTTCCTTAGTTAGGATTAAAGATAAGTTACATATAAGACTTTAGACTTACAAAGATAGGATAGATGATAAAATAATTACTTTAAGTCTTACTAAATGTTAATGGACTAAATATTGTTAACCATGATTCTTGTTTGATAACTGTTGTGTGATATATTTTACTATGTTAAGGTTAAAACCCTTCTTTTTATGTTAGACAGAAAAGAGGAGATGATGGGAGATGTCATTCTGTAAATATGTTTCTCTTATTGGTTAATGAATAAAGCACTGTTGGCCAATAGGAAAGGAAGATAAGAGGGACTTGGAGACAAGGAGGAAAGAGTAAGGAGTAAGGAGGAGCCAACATGGAGAGACTGGAGAGAGAAGAATGCCAGCCATCTCTCAGGTAAGATGAGACCACGTGGAAATACTTAGATTAATAGAAATGGGTTAATCATTAAGACAGAGCTAGCCGATAAGAAATTAGTAACTGGCCAACAGCATTATATCAAATACAGAGTCTCTGTGTGTTATTGGGGGCTGGCAGGGCAGTGGGACAAGACCAGCAGGGAAAAACCTGCACGTAATAATATACCTTCTTCTCAGCTCCACATGGAAACTTCTCTAAAATCAACCACATACTAGGCACCATAACAAACCTCAACAGATACAAAAAAATGATTGGAATAGTGCCCTATATCTTATCATACTACCATGCTTTAAAGTTGGAATTCAGCAGCAATACAAACTCATGGAAACTGAACTATGCACAATTGCACCATACCTGGGTCAAAGAAGAAGTAAAGAAGGAAATTAAAGACTTTCTAGAATTCAATGAGAATGAAGACACAACATACCTGAACTTATGGGACACTTTCCTTAGTGCTATGAGGGAAGTTCGTTGCACTAAGTGCCCATGTGAAGAAAATGGAAGATAGTCACATTAGAGAATTAACAGCACAACTGAAAGCCTTAGAACAAAAAGAAGCAAACTCACCCCGGAGGAGTAGACATCAGGAAATAATCAATTTGAGGGCTGAAATCAATAAAGTAAAAACAAGGAAAACAATATAAAAAAATCAATATAACAAAGGGTTGGTTTTTTGAGAAAATCAAGATAGACAAACTTTTATCCAAACTAACCAAAAAGCAGAGAGAGAACATGCAAATTAACAAAATTAGAAAGGAAAGGGGGGACATAACAATGGACACTGAGGAAATCCAGACAATTTTCAGGTCATACTTTGAAAACCTGTGCTCCACAAAATTTGAAAGTTCCATTTCAAAGGAAATGAACAAATTTCTGGATATCTACCACTTACCAAAATTAAATCAAGAACAGATAAGCAATTTAAATAGACCTATAACCCCTAATGAAGTAGAGGCAGTCATCAAAAGCCTCCCAACCAAAAAAAAAGCCCAGGGCCAAATGGCTTCAGTGCAGAATTCTACCAGAAATTCAAAGAAGAGCTAATACCAATACTCCTCAAATTGTTCCACACAATAGAAGCAGAAGGTTCACAGGTTCATTACCAAACTCTTTTTATGAGGCCACAATTACCTTGGTACCCAAGCTTCACAAAGACACACCTAAGAAAGAAAAGTACAGACCAATATCCTTCATGAACATTGATGCAAAAATACTCAACAAAATACTGGCAAATAGAATCCTAGAACACATCAGAGAAATCATTCACCATGACCAAGTAGGCTTCATCCCTGTGTTGCAGGAATGGTTCAACATATGAAATCTATCAATGTGGTCCACCATATAAACAAACTGAAAAAGAAAAACCACATGATCATCTCACTAGATGCTGAAATAGCCTTTGACAAAATTCAACACCCTTTCATGATAAAGGTCTTGGAGACATCAGGGATAACAGGAACATACCTAAACATAATAAAAGTGATATACAGTAAACCAAGAGCCAATATCAAACTGAATGGAGAGAAGCTTAAGGTGATTCCTCTAAAATCAGGAGCAAGACAAGGCTTCCTACTCCCTCCATATCTCTTCAATATTGTACTTGAAGTTCTAGCTAAAGCAATAAAACAATAAAAGGAGATACAAATTAGAAAGGAAGAAGTCAAACTGTCACTATTTGCAAATGATATGATAGTTTACATAAGTGACCAAAACTCTACCAGGGAACTCCTACAGCTGATAAACGCCTTCAGCAAACTAGCAGGATACACGATAAACTCAAAAACAACAACAACAAAAAAGATTCAGTAGCCCTACTATATACAGACGACAAAGGGGCTGAGAAAGAATTCAGAGAAACAGCACCCTTTACAATAGCCACAAACAACATAAATTATCTTATCTTGGGGTAAAGCTTAAGTGAAAGACCTATTTAGCAAGAACTTTGTGTCTTTAAAGAAAGAAATTAAAGGAGATACCATAAAATGGAAAGATCTCCCATGCTCTTGGATAGGTAGGATAAACATAATAAAAATAGCAATCTTGCCAAAAGCAATCTACAGATTCAATACAATCCCCATCAAAATCCCAGCACAATTCTTCACTGACCTTGAAAGGATAATACTCAACTTTATGTGGAAAAACAAAAGATCCAAAATAGCCAAAACAACTCTGTACAATAAAGGAACTTCAGGAGGCATCACCATCCCTGACTTCAAGCTCTACTATAGAGCTATAGTCCTGAAAACAGCTTGGTATTGGCACAAAAATAGACAGGTAGACCAATGGCATAGAATCAAAAATCTTGATATTAACCCACACACCTACGAATACCTGATTTTTGACAAAACAGCTAAAAGTATACAATGGGAGGAAGAAAGCATCTTCAACAAATGGTGCTGGCACAGCTGGATGATAGTATGTAGAAGACTGCCATGCACAAAACTCAAGTCCAAATGAATCAAAGACCTTAACATAAATCCAGCCACATTGAACCTATTAGAAGAGAGAGTAGGAGGTACCCTTGAACAAATTGGTATAGGAGACTGCTTCCTGAACATAACATCAGTAGCACAGACACTGAGATAGACAATTAATAAATGGGACCTCCTCAAACTGAGAAGCTTCTGTAAGGCAAAGGACACAGTTGACAAGAACAAATGGCAGCCCACAGACTGGGAAAAGATCATCACCAACCCTACATCTAATAACATGCTGATCTCCAAAATATACAAAGAACTCAAGAAACTAGTCACCAAAACACCAAATAACCCTATTTTAAAATGGGGTATAGAACTGAAGAGAGAATTCTCAAGAGAGAAAATCAAAAAGGCTGAAAGACACTTCAGAAAGTGCTCAACATCCTTAGCTATCAGGGAAATGCAAATCAAAACAACTATGAGATACCATCTTATTCCTGACAGAATGGCTAAAATTAGAAACACCAATGACAACTTATGCTGGAGAGGATGTGGAAAAAGGGGAACACTCCTCCACTGCTGGTGGGAGTGCAAACTTGTACAGCCATTTTGGAGATCAGTATGGCGGTTCCTCAGAAAAATGGAAATCAGACTACCACAGTACATGGAAATCCCACTCTTAGGCATATACCCAAATGATTCATATCCATGAAACAAAGACATGTGCTCAACTATGTTCATAGCAGCATTATTTGTAATAGCAAGAAACTGAAAGCAACCTAGATGCCCCTCCACTGAAGAATGAATAAAGATGATGTGGCACATTTACACAATGGAATACTACTCTGCAGAAGAAAACAAAACAAAACAAAACAAAACAAAACAAAATGATATCTTGAAATTCACAGGCAAATGGATGGAACTTGAAGGAACCATACTGAATAAGGTAACCCAGTCACAAAAAGAGGAACATAGTATGTACTCACTCATATATGGATTTTAGACACAGAGTAAATTATCACCCAGCCTATAATTCATATTGACAGATAAACTAGGGTACAAGGAGGAACCTAAGAGATTCATACAAGGTCCCTCATAGAAGTGGGAAGGAACAAGATCTCCTGAGCATATTGGGAGTGGGGGGTGGGCAGTGAGTGGAGAGGGAGCTAGGAGAAAGAGAAGGGGAGGATATGAAAGTATTTGGGACTAGGAAGATTAAGTCAGGGGAGGAATAGATGAGAGAAAAAAAGAGAGAGAGAGGTACCATAAAAGAGGGAGCCATTATAGGTTTGAAGAGAAAACTGACTCTAGAGAAATGTCCAGAGACCTACAAGACTGACCCCAACTAACAATTTGAGCAATGGTGGAAAGGCTACCATAAATGTATTTCCCTGATAATGAGATTGATGACTAACTTACCCATCATCATAGAGCCCTCATCTAGTAGCTGATGGAAACAGAAGCAGACACCTACAGCTCAACACTGAGCTGAACTGGAATCTAGATGCAGAGAGGGAAGACAAGACCAAGCTATAGAAACTGACAGACAGCTGACCTGAACAAGGGGGAGCTGATGGTCCCCCAGACTGATAGCTGGGAAACCAGCATTGGTCTGACTTAGGCCCCCTGAACATGGGTCTCAGCTAGAAGGCCTGGACAGTCTAAGGGACCTCTGACAGTGAAACCATGATGTATCCCTGACTTGACAGCTTTTGTTGACCCATCCTGGAAGGCATCACCCTCCCTGTGGAGTTGGGGAGTGGAATAGGAGGGTGGTTAGGGGGCATGGGAGGGAGAAAGAAAAGTATGGAGAGAGGGACGGAGGGAGGGGGGAGAGAGGGATGGAGTGAAGGAGAGGGAATTGGGATTGATATGTAAAATAAGGGGGAAAAAAGCTAGGCATAGTAGCATGTGTAGACCTTTGGTGCTGGGAAAATGGAGACAGAGAAACAACCTTGGGGCTTGCGGGCTGGTGGGTCTCACTACACTTTTGTAACTACACTCTCCAACATGAAACATTTCCACTCTGGAGCAGGGAGGCCCCTGAAGCCCTAGGAAGCAAACTATGTACATGTTTCAGAAAGTTTTTACAATTTAAAAACTTTGCATCTCCCCACGCTCAAATTACATGAACAGTGGAGAGCGCTGGAGAGAAGAGGCTCTCCAGCCTGTGGAGCTGCCTGCAATTTGAGCAGAGAACTTCATGACTGGGGATTTAAGAGCTGTCACACTGAGGCAGGCTATTCAGGGGTGCAGCTGCCTTTGAGTAACCCATGCTCCTGTAAGTGATGCTCCCCATATGTTTCTGTAAGTAATCCCAAGAAATTCATTTCTTTGCTAAGTTGGTTGTGCTGGCATCCAGTTTTCTTGTCATTTTGTTCTTTTACAGTGTCCTGGGTCATTTACTTTCCCCAGGAAAAGAATCACACAACACATATAATCCTTGACCAATTTTTGTCTTGCCCTCTCTCTTACTACCTCCTGTCCTACCATGTCTTCCCTTCCCTCTGAATCATAACCCATAATAAGTTCTTCCTCCTTTAAGTATTTCATACCCATCATTCACAAACAGCCACCTGAGATGGCCAAACATGCCTCTCCTGTATCCAGACGGCAAGCACTAACCTGCTGATAATAGATGAACTTCAGAGTATGAGTAAGAGGTCCTTAGAAATGGCAAGCATGAACCTGGAGAGACAGCTATGCAGTTAAGAGCACTGGCTGCTCTTCCAGAGGACCTGGGTTCAATTCCCAGCACATACATGGCAGTTCACAAACATCTATATCTCCAAATCCCAAGGATCCAACTTCTACTTCTGACCTCCACAGACACCAGGCATACCTGTGATGCAGGCAAAACACCCATACACATAGGTAAGTTTTTAAATGATAAGAGCTACCCTGCAGAATGTGCTCATGGCCCAGACTCCTTTCGTTTCCTTAATGTGGCCCTCGCCATGTGGCCGAAGGTAGGTGGCAGCTAGAATTCCAGCCATTAGGACTATGAGACAGGAAGCATTAGTTTGGAGACCTGCAGAAACTCACTTCTCTGCTCTGGAGTAGTTTTCCCATCTTCATCTATCTGTCCCTTATTGCTCTGACAGTGGCCTGGTGGTCTGAATGGAGGCTGAGTGCATTTCCAGTTGAAGCAAGAAAGCTGCACTCAGGTGACACCACCATACCCTCAAGTGACACCGCCATACAGATTTGACTGGGAAACTGACCTTCAAATACTCCATTTTCCTACTGGTGCTGTGGAGAGTTGCTCTCCAGGGAGCCAAAAGGGTAATTGCTTCTGCCTCTGTTTTGAGGGCGCTGACTTCCATACAATGCCAGCCTCACCTGCAGGTTTAATTTAGCTCTTTTGTCTGCTTCAAACTCCCTGGAAACCATCCTTTATGTGGTGCCAAACATATCACATGGCTGGACACCTCTGGCTGAATTTAGACTTGCCCTTTTCACTGAAGATCTTGGGACTCTCTGACTGCCTGGTCAGGTACTTGGTCTTCTATCCTTTGGGATCCTAGCTCTCAGGGCTGTGGGTGATTGAATCTTACCACTGGGTGTCAGCATTGTTTTGTCTGCTTTAAAGAACATGGGCTGTTTGTGTGTCTGGGGAATTGTCTGTTCAGTAGGTCTGAGCTCCAGTGTGAAGATAGCCACTTCTGGCATGTTGGGCACACCCCCATCATCCCAGAGGATCAATCCCAGCTCACTTCGGCTCTTTGCCTGGATCACTGCAACCATCCACACCCCTTTTAAGTCTTCATCTCTCAAATCTATCTTTTCCATGATGCTACAATCAGAGTTCATTTGGAGACCAATGACCTCCCTTGCTAATACTATAGGCTTGCAAGCAGAAGCTAGACAAACACCTGGCAGGAATATTTGTAGAGAAAAATACATTTAAAAAAAAAACAAATATCACAGATATAAACCTAGATGCACATTGTCTTTGTGTCTGTGAGTATGGGTGAGTGCTTTTATATATGACTAAGTACAACTAGATTCTGAATGGTTCCTCTTTGGTGCAGGGGTCCCTGGGCAAGTTTCTCAAACACAAGTGGAGCTCTTGTTTCTTTCCTGCTGGAAAAATTTCAATGACTCCCTGTTGCCCATAAAAGGAAAGTCTATGCTACTCAGCTTAGCAAGCAGTCCTGTATGCACCTGTCTAATCCCAAACCATCCAGCTCAATCCCCTGACAGGAAAATTGGCTTTAATATGAGCAAACTTTCACAAAGCTAATCCAGCCCCCTACAACTCCATCTCTCTAGCCTATGCTTCCCCCATCCCCTTCAGTCAAGGCAGCCTCCTTCCAGAGCATTCTGCAGGAGGCTAGTAGAAAGTTCCTCCCCATAGGCTCTGTTCAGCTTCAACTCTGCCTTCCTGCAGGCACCAGAGTCCATCAGTCAACACAGCTTCCAAGGGGATGGAGTGCCCCATGGTGAGTCCCACACCGTCAGACTATAAACTGACTGCTTTTGAGGGGATTTGAGGTTTTTATCCCTGTGTCCCTGACTCCCATCCTGTATCAGGCAGATAGCTGATAATTCCCAAATTTTTCTTGAACTGATGTAATTGGACCACAGGGTTATTGTGCTGATTTTGCTGAGTTTGCAGAACCCTCTGTAGGTTTTGTTTTACTGTTTGACTTGCCAGGGGCCCACACAGTCACACAGGTTCAGTGTGTCCCAGACTTACCGCTTATCCCTTCCTCTATTTGATGGTTCTTAGTGTACTTAGGCACCACATGAGCTGCATTTTTAAAAAGCCTGTTGGCTGTTACCTCCACTTATATTCATGGGAGGTCATGTCTGTTGTCCCAGGGAGTGCAGGCAGGAAAATCACAAGTTCTTATCTAGCCTAGGCTACAGAACGAGTTCAAGGCTAGCCTGAGTGACTTTTTGAGACCTTGTCCCTTACAGAGAGAGAGAGAGAGAGAGAGAGAGAGAGAGAGAGAGAGAGAGAGAGAGAGAGAATGGGGTCAATAATATAATAGCTTACCAGGTATGAGGAGGCTCCCTGGATAGGTAGACCAAATTAATTGATGATCCACAGTGAGAGAAGTAGATGATGCCTAAGGAGGAATACCAGAGGCTGTCCTCTGGCCTGCTCCCATCATACACACAACTTCACCTTCACCAGCCCTCAACGTGTACAAGATATAAGTAAATCAGGAAATCACATGTTGCTTAAGCAAGGGTGTGCAATGTAAGTCTACAAAAGCTTCAGGACACCCACCTCATATAATTGTCAGAAGAAAGGAAAGCTCCATGAGAGAGGCCCTCAAGGGAGGTGACACTTTCAGGTATAGAAAGCGCTCTCCTGATTCCTGTACTACAAGCAGGAAAGATGTGCCCTTCTCTGAACCCCACAGGGCATCACAGCATACCATGTGTCATTTGTTTATCCATTCTTTCAGACCCTTGGCTCTTGGAGAGCATGAACCTCCATCTTTGCACCAATGACAGCAGCAGCGGCTGTAGCAGTTCATGGGCAGAGGCATGTGTTCGGTTGATGGATAAGTGATGGAAGAATAAGTGACAGGCCATGAGAGAAATAACATACACACACACACGCACACCACAAGCACACTCTGACAACCCCCACACACACATCACACACACCACATATATACACCACATACACCACATACACCACACACACACACACACACACACACACACACACACACACACACACACACCACATACATCACATACACACATACCACACACAGCACATACACCACACACATATACACACCACATACACACCATACACACACCATACACCACACACCATACACACCATATACACAAACACCACATACACATATATACACACACCACACACACACACACACACGCAGCACATACACCACACACCATACACACCACACACACACACACACACACACACACACACACCCGCATACATCACACACACACCACATACACACCATACACACACACCACACACCACACATCATACACACCGTATACACACACACACACACACACCACACACCACATACATCACACACACCACATGCATACACACACACACACACACACACACACACACACACACACACACAACATACACACACACCATACACAAACTTGGCTACATTTTCTTCAGCTGGTAAGGTGCCCATGTTTCTATGAATATCCCCTCACTCATGAACCTGCAGGCAGCCCCAGTGAAACTCATTTAGTCACTGAAACACAAACAAAAAGACATGACAGTTCTAGAAACTGAACTAGTAGAGAGGAAGGAGTGGGTCAATGGGACCTGGGTGAGGGAGGGAGTATAATAGCGGTAAATATGATAAAAAAATACATTATATGAGTCTATGAAAATGTCACAATGAAACTCATTATGATGTACAGCTAATGTATGTTTACAAATGATAAAAGAATAGTCTTTAGGTCAGCCCACTTACATGGCTTGTGTGATCATGTGGTTGCCAACTTTGGCATTCCATAATTCAAACCTGGGAACTTTAAGACCAACACTTCTAGCACCTACTTCCATGGGATAATCTGATTCAATAGGAATTGGGTGGGTCCTAGGCATCAGTAAGTGCACATAAAGGATTCTGAAATCTGTGGCCCAAAGCCTGGTTCTCAGAGAACCTGAATCTCACTCACCCAAGTGTCATGCTGGACTTGTATCCCCAAGGGCTGTTTCTGTTTTACTCACTTCCTCTTCACAGACAGCTCAGCTTTCTTGGATAATGTGCAAAAGGTAAAACAAGACAAGAACAAAAATATGCATTGTGGCTTGAAAATTCCATGAGGAACTGTCACCTTGATAGTAACCCTGCAGCCTTGCCAGTTAGTAAGGCCGCCTGTGCCCACTCAGTCCAATCACCAACTCTAAGAACATGGGTGTCACACAGGGAAGGGGAGGCATGGGGAGGCTGAGTGACTGTGTCATAGGAAGTATGGCAGTTTGAATGAAAAATGTCTCATAGTCTTAGGCATTTGAACACTTGGTCTCCCACTGGTGAAGCTGTTTGAGGAGGTTTAGGAGGTGTGGTCTTGCTGGAGAAAGTGTGTCATTGGAGTTGAGGGACATAGATAGTAAAAAACCTTCTCTCTGCTCTGTGCCTGTGGTTTGAGATTCACTCTCTTACCTTCTGCTCCTGTCACAGTACCTGATTCTTGCTGCTATGCCTCATCACCATGATGGACTCTAACTCTCTGGAGCCATAAGTTCAAATAAATCCTTTCCACTGTAAGTTGCTCTGACTATGGAGTTTTATTACAGCAATATGAAAGTAACTAATATAGGTTGAGCTGGAGAGGTGGCTCAGTAGTTAAGAACATTTGCTAATCTAATAGTAGAGAGGCTACTTTAGATGCCCTTCCCTGATAATGAGATTGATGACTACCTTATATGCCATCCTCAAGCCTTCATCCAGTAGCTGATGGAAGCAGAAGCAGACACCCACAGCTAAACACTGAGCTGAACTCCTGGAATCCAGTTGTAGAGAGGGAGGAGTGATGAGCAAAGGGGTCAAGGGGTCCAGACCAGGCTGGAGAAACCCACAGAGACAGCTGACCTGAACAAGGGGGAGCTCATGGACACCAGACTGATAGCTAGGAATCCAGCATAGGATTGACCCAGACCCCCTGAATTTGGGTGTTAGTTAGGAGGACTGGACAATCTATGGGACCTCTGGTAGTAGATCAGTATTTATTCCTAATATATTCCTTTGGGAGCCCATTCCAGATAGAAGGATACTCTCTTAGCCTAGACACATAGGGGAGGGCCTAGGCCCTGCCCCAAATGATATGACAGACTTTGAAGATCCCCCATGGAAGGCCTCACCCTCCCTGGGGAGCAGAAAAGGGATGGGATGGGGGTTGGGAGGGGGATAGGGAAGGAGGGGAGGGAGAGGGAATTGGGATTGACATGTAAAACAAGCTTGTTTCAAATTTAAACTAAAAAATTATCATTAAAAAAGAGCATTTGCTAATCTTCCAGAGGACTTGAATTTGGTTCCCAGGATCTATACTGAGTGGCTCTCAAATGACTATGCTGGCATGCATGCACATACACTGGCACACACTCACACACACACACACACACACACACACACACACACACACACACTTAATTAAAATAAAACAAATACTATGTGGCTTCAGATCCCCAGACCATATGTGGATATCATGTCCCTAAGAACAACACATACAGCCAGGCTGAGAAGAGATGTGAAAAGCCCAATGAAACTCACTCAACACAAAGGTCTCCATAGATGAGACGATATGGATATAAATGTTATTAGTACCACCATTTATTTACAGGGGAGGTGACTGAGAAGCACAGATGTTGAGAAACTTGTTCATTGTCACACAATTGAGAGGATTAGAGATGGGACTTCAGCCACCCCTGCAACCTCCTTTCCAGCCTCCCTCTGGCCCGTCTATCTCAAACATTCTCCCAGCCCACCCCCAACTCTTTCTATCCGGATCTCATTCAGGCATTTCATCAACAGAGGTTTCTAACTCTAATGACTCTTAACTTGTGTCAGGTTGACACACAGAATCAGCCTACACTAGCCAACAAAAATATTTTAAAATAAATGTTTCTTTGGTAAAAGATGAAGTCTGAAGTCTTGTCCAAAGGCAGGGAGGTTCCCTGTGAGTGCCCTGGGCTGGTGGTGGGCCAACACACAAGGACTTCCTGAGTGGTTTCTAACACTCTAGCTTCTCTGCCAGCTTCACTCCTAGCCTCCCCTACTAACTACCATTCTAGCTTCCCTCTCACCCTCCCCTACAAGCTACTATCCCAGGCTTCCTCCCAACCACCCCAAACATAGCCTCCTTCCTTCCCAGCTGCTCTTCTATCCTGTTGCACAGTGACTGGCAGGCCTTTCTGAGCAACTCACATCCTTTCCTTTGGTTTCAGTCTCCAGAACAATGGAGTCTCAAGGCTGATATTTTTCAGTGACCTCATTTAATTTTTTTTTAAAAAAAATGTAGATTCATAACTGGGATAAATTTTTCAGCAGTTCAAAGAACATACAATACTCTTGCAGCCAAATTCAGTCCCAAACACCTATGTCAGGCAGCTCACACCTACCTATAACTCCAGCTTCCAAGGATCTGAGATCTCTTCTGGCCTCTGCAGGCAACTGTACCCATGAGCAAAAATACACACTCAAATACATATACCAATAATCAAAAATAATCAAAAATAAAATCATTTTGAAAAGTTTAAGTTCTTGCTTCTAGATAGAAGATATAGATATGGTTATTGATCCACTTGAGCCATTTGACTAGCTGTCTTAGTTAGAGCTTCTATCGTTTTGATGAAATACCATGACCAAAGAGCAAGTTGGGGAAGAAAAGGTTTATTTGGCTTACACTTCAGCATTGCTGTTCATCACTGAAGTCAAGACAGGACTCAAACATGGGCAGGATCCAGGAGACAGAACCAGCAGCCCATGGGCTGGGCCTTCCCCCGTTGATCACTAATTGAGAAAAAATGCCTTACATCTGGATCTCATTCAGGCATTTCATCAACAGAGGTTCCTAACTCTAATGACTCTTAACTTGTGTCAGGTTGACACACAGAATCAGCCTACACTAGCCAACAAAAATATTTTAAAATAAATGTTTCTTTGGTAAAAGATGAAATCTGAAGTCTTGTCCAAAGGCAGGGAGGTTCCCTGTGAGTGCCATGGGCTGGTGGTGGAGCCAACACACAAGGACTTCCTGAGTGGTTTCTAACACATGCTACAGCCACACTCACCACCCTTCAGTAGCCATTTGGTGGGTCACTTTCCGGAAACATACACTATGAAAAGCCAACTCAAACATGAGCTTCAGCACAGCAAAGTGAGATGCCTTATACCCTGCCCCTACTGCATGTAAGCTTTGTTACACAGGGAAGCTGCTAAATCTCTGAACCTTGATTTCCTCACCCAGTAAAATGAGTTAACCGCCCATACATCTCTCATCAAGAAGCACAAGGCTGAAGCAAGATAATAAAACAGATGTGGATGTAATCCATACTGACAGTGCCGATAGCACCCTCCGATGCTGTATAATGCTTCAGCCATTGTTCTAATCAGTTCACAACCTGCCATGGAAGAAAAACAAACTCCTGACTTTGAAAACTGACCACACCCTTTTGATCCCACAACCAAGGGTTAACTCATTAACCAACACACTAACTTCCAGGTTGCCTGTGAGGAAGATGATGCTTCAGGGGCAGACATCAGCACCTTCTTCTAACTGCGCTGCTTCAACCTGGATAGTGCTGTTTTTAGAGTTACTTAGGAATCATGTGACTGAGCCTAATGATGGGTTAAGGGCCATTCAGTAAGCCAGTTAATACTGAACACACTAACTGCCGTAATTAACAATATCAGCAATGGTGACAGAATACGCCATCTGCAGGGAGGATCCCCTTCAAAGCTTCATGATGTAATGTCTGAACTGCCCCCATCTGGTGAACAAATACCCATGACCTACACAGATCCCTAAACATCAAATGTGGTGGAACAGAGTTCAACCCAGCAGCCCGACTCTGGCATTCACACCATGTCAAAGTCATACTCACTCTGTGTAGAATGTAATACCATAAGGACACAGCAGTTAGCATCCTTCATTCTTCAGTAATCAAATCTTGTTGCTTCATCCTGAGAAAAGTGCACAGCCAGAGCTTGAGGAGCCTTGATGCTTTGACACCCATCAGACCCTGTCATGGAGCATCCTGAATTCCAACTCAAATAACAGATGATGTCTGGATGTTGGGACTCAGCACCAAGGTGCAGATGATGGCTTGCTGGTTAGCATGTCAGCTGAAGGACGATACATTTTAATGCAAATTCAATGAGCTGGAACAATGATGGTACTTCTCCAAGAGTCTTAACTAGGCTAGCATGACCTCTGGAGGGGCCAAAATTCTAACAGCAAAATTAGAATAGAAAGGCTTCTGGAGATTTCTATGCTAATCAGTCATATTTTACTGGAATAGTTTCCTTCAGCACCCTGGCAAATGGCCAGGGAATCATGTGGTCAGATGATGGACAGAAAATGATGACTCAAAAAGTGGTGGGGAGGCCACATTAAGGTGGTGGTACCCCAAAGGTGCCGCAGGACTAGAAATAAAGTGAGGTCCCCAAAGAAAAGATTTCCCAGCAGGGTTTCAGTACAGGCTCTTGCTGCTCTGTATGTAGTATGTGTTCAGCTGCAGTAAAAATCCTGTCTGGGCTTCACTAAGAGCAGTGGACCCCTGGGACCAGAAATCTGATATAAAAGAGAAAAACAAGAAAATGGTTTTGCCCAGTGAGAGGATGATTTTTTTCTTTATGTGTTTTTCTTTTCACTTGGCTTGGAGACTCTGCCCTGCTGACGGGAGAAGGACAGCACTGTCTTTCTTTGACCTGGCCCCACACAAGATCTTCATCATCCCTTACATTTGTTTTGCTTTGGGATTAAGAGAGTTGACAGAAGCTGAGATGGAGCTGAGCAGACACAGAACTTCATGCAGAGAAAACCCAAAACCCAAACTTATGTCTGTAAGAGGCAAACAAGGAAATGAAGAGATGATGATGTCCCATCATGCCCCTTGGTACTAACGATGCCATCTGAACAGATTTTTAACGGCTTTCAAACGATTGTTTGGCATCTCCCCAGAAATACTGAATCACAACTGCAAGGGAAGACAGAGAAGAAACTGTCCACACTTTTAAACAAGCCATCCGGATGATTTTCATTCAGGGCCAGTGTGGACCACAGTCCCCCCACCTAGCCACAAACAGGGAAAGCACTGATGCTCACAAGTGCCCTCTACTCATCTGCTAAATGCTAAACCGAGAGCTGAGTTTGCAGACACGTAGCGTAGCTGTTATCTTTCCTGACATTGACCCCAGACAACATTCCAATAATTAATATTCACCTAGCACCTAATGTGTGCCAGGAACTCTTACATATATTATCTTGTACCAGTCAAAGGTTAATGTCACTGAAACATTCTGAAAATTCAGCATTTGGATTGGTTAGTCTCAATTAGAGTTTCTTAATGACATTATGCATAATTGGATCACAAGATTCTGTTACACTTCAGTTTAGATGAGGATGGAAAATAAATTTGGCCTGTAACAGAATTTCTGCTCGTCCACAAGCCTCATCTGAGTGGGAGAAAAATGAACTGAGGGGCTGGCCACCAAGATTGCTCAACAGATAAAGGTGTTTGCTGCCAAGTGTGACAACCTGAGTTAAATCCTCAGAACCTGCCTACACACTATGAGGAGAGAACCAGTTCTACAGGAAATGAACTAAATCACCAATAGGATTTGAATTCAATCTGTTCTTCTCTAAACAGTCATTTTAAGTGGTATTCGGGTAGTATTCATCTTGAATGTGTGTGTGTGTGTGTGTGTGTGTGTGTGTGTGTGTGTGTGTGTGTGTGTTATTTTGCCCTCTTGTGACTCCACAAAGACAGACTTAAGCCATAAGAAAAGTGGAAGAAAGAGGTGAGAGTCATTCATAAGAACTGATGAAGTGTGAGGGATACAGGGATGACATCACCTGCTCTGGTCCAGGGGTCACATCCCTTCTACATGTATGAGCTGCCTAGCCTTCTGACCTCATGGAAGAATGCGAGTTGGCATGATACCTTCTGGTACCATCCTTTTATATCACATTGATCACAGAGCCTTGTAGCCCTGGACTCTGTCACTCACTGCCACTAACACAGACTCCTCTAAAATTTGGGGCACTGAGGTTTTCTCCACCTGTTGGATCTAGGCTGCAGTTTCCACTGAAATGCCAGTTTACCGCAAATACTGTTTTTTCCTCAGTCTTACCATCATCACCCATGATGAGCAGATTCTTTATCTCCTGCCCTCAGCTGGTGGTGCAGCCAATCCACTCCCACACTGTCTGTCCAACTTCCTCTAATGAGCCTCCCACTCCCTGGGCTGAAGCCAAGCAAGAATGAGGAAATTATGACTGTGTCTGTTTGCTCTGATCTCCAGTTCTCTTCCCTCAATGAACTCCCACTACCTTTGAAGATAAAATGGGACAGAGCCTCCACATGGCCTTGCTAGGGAGCTCTTAGGTAAAGCATGCCTTCATGTGCTGACCAGGCAGCCAGAGGAGATGAGGCTTGCCCTTCTGAGATTGTGCAGGTGGGCCCTTTCTTCTGGGATTCTGGTGCTCCTTTCTTGTCTCTATGTTCTCCTTCAGGCTTCTAAGGCAAAGCCTTGCACTTGGGAAGTCAGAAGCATTATTAGTTAATTCATCATTAATTTCTTAACATCATGTGTTTATATGCGTATATATACTCATATGTTATTTGATGCTCCCTAGAAGCAAGTTTTACTTTGAAAAAAAAAAATACAAGTTTCAAAACACTGCAAGGCATTAGGGGCACAGCACTCTCCAGCAGCAGCACTGAGGATGCAGAAGCAGGAGGATCAGTTCAAATCAGGCCCTGATGCTTGATAGAAACTAGTATCTGCACTCCACAGAGAAAAACATTGAAAAACCCATCACGCTACAACTGTATCTATGTCTATCATTATGTAGACTATGTCTACAACATCATCCTTTTGATAATTCCCCCCAAAAGGAAAGGCAGCATCTTCTTTGTATGGTGCCTATTTTCTTTTTAGAAACAGTTTTTAATCAGTGCTGCTCCATCTGGTAATGAGTCTTGCAAAGAAAAGAACTACAGTTAGTTAGCCCTGTTACATCCCATTTTTTCCAGAACTGTCTTATTATAATCCACCAATCAGAACCATGCCATCTCATTCCTCCAATCAGAATCATCCCGTCATATTCCACCTATCAGAAAAACCCTATTAAATACCACCTCCCAGAAGCCCCATCTCCCCAACCACTCCTGTGCCCTTACCTTACAATTCTAACTCTAATTCAGACAGCATCATGTGACACACAATGCCATGTGGTGGTGTCCATTGATGTCATATCTGTCACCCATATATCTCTTCTCTCAATAAGTGTGTACAGTTTTCTATAAGCTATTTGAATCAGAGACTGTCTTGTAAGTCCCTACCTGTGGCCAAGACAAAATATTCTTTGTTAGCTTGTTTTTGAGATAAGAGTCTCACTATGTAGAATGGGCTGACCTTGGACTCATGATGCTCTTGCCACAACTTCCAGAGTGCTAGATGTATAGGTCTGTGCCATCACACTTGGTTAAGACAATAGAATCTGAAGTTAGATGACCCATGTTCAAATCCTGCCTCTGAGCTGTGAAATGCTGAACATGCCACTCAACCACTCTGGGCCTTTATTCCCCAAACCTTTATCTATAAGATTAAAATTATACAGGTATTCATAAGTATTTTATGAAAAGAAAACAATGCATTCATTGAAGCATTCAGAATATCCCTAGGTACATACATGCTTGATATCTACATTTAATTTTTCCAGCTATACAATCTTTTTATTTTTAATTTTAAGCCTTATTCTGTGTGCGCGTGCATGCGTACATGCTCACACACATATATGAACACATGTGAGCAAATATCCATGGGGTCTAGGAAAAGGACATTCAATTCTCTGGAGCTGAAGTTACAAATAAGGTTATAACTGCTGGATGCGGATACTGAAAACTGAATTTGAGTCCTCTGAAAGAGCAGCAAGCACTCTCAAGCTCTCAGCCACCTCTCCAGCCTCCATGTTTGTCTTGAATTATTTTCTTCTCGTTAGTTCTAGTTGTTTTAATCACATTTTATTAAAATAATAACCCTGAGGAGCAAAGCTAAGTGTCTTACCATTTCAATTCTTCAAATATTGAAGTTCTTTAAATAAATGAGTATATGAGAGTATAGAAAGCACTTTTCACCACAAAAATACTACCCCAAATCACTAGATATCTCAGGAAAAAAAAAAAAAAAAAAAGAATGTCAGCCCTCAGCATTTTACTGTATCTCTGTGTCACTCAAAGAAGTGTTGTCTTTAACTATTATTCTTTTGTTATAGTGAAAACAGATATAAAGTTTAAAAGCAATGCTGGCAATGCTGGAGTTACACTGGAGTAGCTGGGGATGCAGGAAGGTAAATAAGAGTGTTTGCATATAAGTAAGATATAGCCAAAAATGAACAGATAAGAAAGGAAAACAACAAAGCCAGTCTTGGCTACCTCTGACTGGTTCCCACCATTCTGAAAAACATATTCGAGACCCAGTTATCCCTTCACACTTGCTTACATCTGGATACAACAGATTACACTGTAGGTAAGGATCCCCCTATTCCAGGAATCAGAACACCCCAGACTACCCTATAGTCAAGGAGTTGGCTATGAAGTAACCAAGTAAGTGGCAGTTACATCTTGGTAGCTGTGGTAGGAATCAGCTCTCATAATTAAATAATGTGTGTGATGGATTTGAAGATGATGACACAAATGTGAAAACAAAACAAACAAACAAAAAGTATGGTTTAATTTGTAGCTAACAGACTCAGCCAGGGTTGGTAGCTAGTGGACAGTATCAAGGCTGAGGGCTAGCAGACCTAGACAAATCTAGAAAGAACAAACATGGGTGACTGTGATATTCAACTACCCTCCCTAATTGGAGGAGGAGTATGTGAATAGTGTGTGATTTTCTGGGTTGGGCCAGGAGGAAATGCCTGGAGCATGCAGGCCTCTGTTGGCTCAGTGCATGATGTACCCAGGGAATTGGCCAATCTTAATAAAAATTATCCCAATCTTTGCCCACTTTCTGCCATAAGTTCTATAAAAAAAAAAAAAAAAAAAAAAAACAGCACCAGACAACTGTCTGGTGGTGACCTCTTTGGGGTCTTCTACTAAAAAAGTCTTGGTTCGTCCTGTTCTTTTCAAAACAAAGATTGCTTTCTCTCTACTCACTCCTCTGTGCCCCTGTCCTTAGCTATCATGGATATAAGAGGATAACATTGAGAACCATTTCTCATTGCCTTTCAGTGACCTTTGATTTGGGTCAAGCTCACTAGAATAAGAAGGACACCATCACCCTCAAAGATCTGAATGGTTTTGGAAAACTTGTAAGCCAATGAATTTGTTAATTTATTAACTGTACATGTTAGCTGTGTTCAGAGAGATGTATCTCCACATGATGACATACATGAATCATATTTCCTTCTCCTGTCATTACCCTCCTCAGTCCCAAGTATACACTATGTATGTTCAATTTGACTTTTTCCAGTTTCCACATGTTTAAGAGAACACAAGACACATGTATGTTTCTCTGTCTGGCCTATTTTGCTTAACATGATGATTTGTTTAACACTTTTCTGCAAATGACAGTATTTTACTTTTTATGACTAAGTGGCACACACATAGAGGGGGACAGAAGGGGGGGAGGATGGAAGGGAGAGAGTGCACATGAAAAATTGTTTTGTAGTTCAGGAACTGATGGACACTCAGACCAATTCTTCATTAGCTATTGCAATTATCCCAGCAATGAATATGAGCAGGCAGATATTGTTTCTACATGCTGACTCCATTTCCTTTGGAATCTAGACATGGCAGGGCTGGGTCACAACATAATTTTATGTTGAGGTTTTATGTTTGTTTGTTTATTGAGATTCTGGAAATCACACATAAGGCCTCAGTCATGCCAGGCAAGTGTTCTGCCATAGAGATTCAGCCCCGGACAAGTTCAGATTGACTTCCATGTTGTTTTCCATGTTGGCTATGCTAATTTGCATTCCCTAATTTACATCCTCATCAATAGTGCATTGCTTTCCACTTCTATTCATTTTCTTGGAAAGAACATGATCATTTTCTTTGTGGATAATACTGAATTGTGAATTATACTACATTTTATTTGTTTGTTAATAGGTACTTGAAATAATTAGCTTAAGCAAAATAAACCAGACTCCCCAGAAAGAGAAACATTTCATGTTTTCTCAAATATGTAATAACTAAAAAATATTTTTAAAATGTTAAAAGAAGACACTAAGCTTGTGAGGACAAAAAGGAAAAGAATAAGGGAGGAGTTGGACTATGGGAGAAGGTAGATAGAATCATGATACCATGAAGCCATGCATTCACACTGTTCATGATATAACTACAGTTTTTTTTCTGGACATGACTTGACCATCTTATTGCCATCACAGAGTGGAAATAGCCTGGGTTTATAGCCATGGAAAACAAAGGAGCAGTATGACAGCATTAGATCTCACTCTTCAGTAGTGGTGAGAGTTCTGTTACCACTCCCTAGAAAAAATCCTGTTTCCAAGCAGAGATGTCAGAGGTTCTTACCTTCCTTGTGTTCTGAGAAGACTAAAGTGGCTCTAGAGGGCTAGACTGTTCCATTCAACAACAATCAACAGTGGAAGTTGGAGAGGAAATCATACCTCAGATGTGAGAAGCATAAAGTTGTAAAGCTGTCTTAAGACATTGCTTAAAGACATCTTTTGTGAGTGCATCATTATGGCCCAGCTAAATCTCTGTCACTTTCTTGTTCTTTTGGGTGAGTGTCACCTTGTATGTCCCAGAACTTTTTTTAAAAAGAAGATGGGGAATTCTAGAAGGTTGACCAGACATCTATTCTATTTTGGTTCTCCAAATCTCCATCAGCCTGATGATGTCTGAGCTGAGAAACGGGGCTATTTCAGAGAACAGCAGAATGCCAGTGGCAAGGGCTTCCACATGTCTATTTATGGATGTCCCCTGATGCTGTGTCATTGGGAGAGTTGTGACATCACACTTTTCCCAAAGCTTGACATTACAGTGACTCCTAAAAATTGTCAGCTGTGGCTGCCAGCCTCACTTAATACACAAAGACTATGGAACCACACAGAGTGATTTGTACAGGGGTTGGGCAGTGACAGGAAGGTAAAACATCAGAACTAAAAATGACCTAAGCTGTCCTCAAGAAAACTCATGGGTCTTCACTAGTTTCCCTGTAAATGAGACCCAGCCTTCGCTGGTCCACCTACAAGGACAGTGTGCTCATGACCTCACTGGAAAACTGGATGCAGATTATTTATATCACAGTGACAGACTATTTCGGCACAAGATTTTTAACAGCTCATGTCATAGGAAGCCTAGAGGGAGGAGGTACCAGTGTAGCTCAAGACATACTAAGGACTAAGGACTCAGTTTTTTCATCACCATCAATGATGGTTTTCTTCGTTGGTTCAAGCACCTTTTCCACTTGATGAATAGTGCTAAAGCAAGATGAAAAGGGTTGCACACAAACAGTATTCTTCTGCCGTCTCCCTGTTCCCCAAGGTAGAATACCTTTGCCTGAGAACCAGAAACTTGTCCTCAGTCTCAGTGGTCAGAGCAGTGTTTTGTGCCCATCCCTCAACCCTTCACAGATGCTGCCATTTGACTGTGAATTGTGCCTTGGGGTTGGGAACACTGCTGTCCAAATAAATAACAGTGAAGAAGAATGAAAAATGGCCACTAGGTATGGGCAGCCAGCCATGTCACCACAGTGACTCAAGGCCTCGCTTGAACTCTATTTTTATAATATTGAGTTGGACATGACTTTTCCTGTCTTTCTGCCCTTTCATTGCAATTCTGAGAATCAAACACAGTATCTTTCTTGTGTTAGCCAAGTGTTCAACTCCTAAGCTACATCCTCACCCCTACTAAGGTGTCTATTAGTAGATAGTAATCTAAGTGTATTTAGTCTCCTGAGCTGTGTGGCACCGTGAGCTCCAGAAGTGTGTAGTTTGGGCCCAGTGGTCTGCTTTGTTATTTCCTGACTGAGTAACTTGTGAACATCTCTTGACCCTTTGTCCTGGCCTCCTCATCCAAACAGTGAACACAATGGTATCACTTACTTCTCAGGCTATAGTCAGGATTAAGAATATACAGAAAACTCTTAGAAAAGTGACTGTCATGTGCCTGGTACATTAAGGAGTCTATTAGTATATAGCAATCTAGACGTGTTTACTTGCTTGCCTCCGTCAATATTCTCTCTGCATCTGTCACAATAGAAAGAAAGCATTACATTTAAATCTCAGCATTGTAGTATTGATCTATCATCAGCCTATATTTCTGAAGTTTATAAAAAAAAACCTAGGTGAAAGACTGAGATGTCACTCATTGTCATGAAAACATATGAGCACTGAAGGCAAGCTATCATCTAGGAAGCAGAAGTTCAGAGACAACCCTGGTTGCAGATCTGGACTGATCACCCAGACTTTGTGTCACCTGTTAGCTTTCTCATCCTTTCCACTTACACCACTTGTAGTTTTCCCATTGTGGTGGTTTGAAAGAAAACCGGAAACCAAAAGCACTATTAGGAGGTGTGACCTTGTTGGAATAGGTTTGGTCTTGTTGGAGGAAGTGTGTCACTGTGGAGGTGGACATTCCCAAGTCTCGTATATGCTCTAAGCCATGCCTGGTGAGACAGACCACTTCTTTTGATCAAGATGTTAGAATTCTCCAGTACCATGTCTTCCTGCATGCCACCATATTCCTAGCCACCATGCTCCCTGACATGATGATAATGGACTAAACCTCTGAAACTGTAAGCTGCCATGTCAATTAAATGGTTTCCTTTATAAGAGTTGCCATAGTCATGGTGTCTCTTCACAGCAATAGGAACCCTAAGATACTAATTATTTTGAACTGTTCCATGAACCTCTTGTTAACTGTGTTACCACAGGCAGTGTTGAGGCTAAATTCTGTCCACCTAAAATTCATATACTAAAGTCTTAACTCCGAGTGTCTCAGATTCTGGTCACGTTTATAAATATGGTCTTTTAAAAGCTGCTTAAGTTAATTGAGCTGTTGGTGTGAGCCTGGATCTAGTCTGACTTTGTCTTAATAAGAATATTCTTGGATGCACAGAGACAACAAGAGGGTGGGGATGTAGCTTGGTGGTATAATACTTGCTCATGTGAGAGCCTGGAGTGAGAGGAGTAAAATGAATATAAAGAGGACAGACCAAGCAATGACACTACCATGACAAGATGGTCTCTGCAAGCCAAGGAGGAAGGCATCAAAATAAAATCAATTCTGATAATTGGTCTTTGTTACAACTTCAAGAACTTAGAAAATTAATTTCATGCAAAACAAAGTGTTCTGTCTATGGTGTGTTATGTTATAGCAACCCCAGAAAACTTACAGATAAAACTTCAATGATTCCTGTTGCTTGAACTTAAGAACCCTGTTAAATATAGACGTGTATTCATCCTCTACTTACCATCCACCACCTCTGCCATCATCTCCACCATCCACCACTTAATTCACCACATCTACCATCATCTCTTCTACCACATCCTCCATCACCACTTCCCCAACCATTCTTAACTCCAGCACCTTGTGCCCCTCAGCTGTCACCTTCCTCACTCCTCTTTCATCTACCCATACACATCAACAGCAGTTACAATAGTCATTTTTCAGTATTCTCACACTGCTTTACCCATCATGACCCACATCAGTACAAGTGCTGCTGCCAGAAAAGTAACAGTAGAATCTAAGAAGAGGAAGGAGTTTACGGGGCACAGTCCTGGTCCCTATCTCAGGCTGACAATGGATAGCAGATGTTTCTGGGACCTCTCAGCCACCTTCCCTGGTGCTGCTCTGTTACTAAATATTTGTCAACTTCATAGTGTCTTCCAATAGGACCTATTATGGAGACTTGCACAGGATGCTATTCTTTCTGAACTTCCATTTTATCTTCAGTTCAGCAAGGAATGCAAAGTCTACAATTCATTTTGTATCCATCACTTTTCTAATTGGAATTAAATCTATTTAGAAATGGAGCATCATGCTGACTAGTATTTATCAAATTCCAAGACTTCACACTTCCCCTCTGTAGTAAGGAAGAGTGCAGGCAGATGACTCAGAATGAGCAGCATCAATCAGACAGACACATGCGATGACCTAATGCAGGAGCGATGATGGCTTTTTGGTAGGTGTCCTGTCCTCCTGCCCCAGTAGCATCAGGGAGCTACCCCAAGGCTTACTGCTCCAGGGTGCCCATCCAGATGGAAAATAGCCCAGTTTTGGAATGAGTGATATCCATAACAAGAAATCAGCATCACAAAGCTGGAGCTGCCTAAAATGGTCAGCATCTGAGGATGAGGGCAGAAGGAAGCATAGAGGCTGGACTGTGTTGACTGTGTGATGACTAAGTTGATTCAAACAGTTGTACAAATATAGTCTCTGACACCCAGAATCCCTCTGTGACCAGGGTGCAGTCAAGCACTGTATACCTCCCCTTCACATGGACCACAACCAAGAATCTGCCCAATGAGTGAAAGGGAAGAGGGTCAGAGGGCATGTAATAGAGTGAAACAAGGAGACACAAGAGGTTTGAAAGAGTTGGGAAGTTATCTGTGAGAAGCGCAATCCCCCTGGCTCAAGCAAAACAGCTGTCACAGGCCTGAACCAGCTTTGGGCCAATTTTGCTTTTGCTCCAACCTTGACTATACCATATGATTTTCAATCATATTGCATTGTTTTCATTTGAAAATAAGAAGAGGTTTTACTTTTTCACATAAAATAAATGAAAATATATCTATGGTATCAGTAAATATGGAATATGATGCATGTACATAAGAGCAACACTAAAATGGACTCATCCAGGTTATATTTTATGTATCTATATGCACATATTATATATATATCAATAATAATTAAAGAAAAGGTCATGAGTTTGAGAGAGAATAGAGGGGACATGAAAGGAGTTGGAGAGAGTTTGAGGGAGTGATATAAATAATGTAAACACAGTACTCATGTACAACATTCTCTAAAAAGTTAATTTAAAAATATGCAGTATGTTTCAAAATATTAGTCACAGAAGCGTAGCTTGTTCTAAGGGAGGGCTGTTACTCTAGCATACTAAAATCCACATTTATTTATTAATTTATCACTATTGCATTCCTTTTTTCTGCATCCAATCAAAGAGTATGTGTTAGGAACTCTGAGTACCATTCTCCATGTAGAACATGGAACATGATGGACCAGTTCCTTCCTGACAGGAGCTCCCAGGCCAGCAGAACAGAACGACAAATAAAACACAAATAAATAGTTATGAAATTCTAGCTTTTCTAAATCAAGTGGAAGAGACACACATGTATTGTTGCTATTTAAATGACTTTAGAAAGGGCAGTTAGATGAATGGAAAATGTCTGCCAACTATTCTGACAAGGGTATAGCTTCCCAAGGCCCTCTCCCAACCATGCTAGAAGTTTGAATAGCTTGATTCTGTAATGGCTGATGCAAGACAGAAAGTCAGTTTTCATCAGAGATGTAACCCATGGAAGGTTACCCATGCTCTAGTGGATTGGCTATATCCATACACACCTTGGCAACACTAATGGGACTCAGTGATAATGGGGAATATAAACTAGGGAGGAAGATATAGGGAACATTGAGGAGAAGTTGCAAGGGAAGGGGTAGGTGGATATTATTAGGCCATGTTGTATAGGTGTATGAACTTCTCAAAGAAAACATTTGAAACATCCTATTTTTAAAGGAAATGCCTGATGGTTGCACATGTTCTACAGGGGACCAAACCAAGGTCTCATGAATCCTGAGCTTCAACAGATGTATGCATGTGATGATTCAAAGCAAGTTTATCAGATTTCTGTTTGCGTGTTGCAAGATGCTTCAGCTATATTCACAGGCTGTACTATTATGTCTGTATGTTTACTGTACTATGTTTACTATACCACAATGTATACATCTGTGGTACCTATAAAATGAACTCATACAAAACTCATTATGAAATGAACTTAGGGAAACAGACACAAATACCACAGTTTATTTCTGGAATGTATCCCATGCTGGAGGATAATTTCTCCTTCCAGAATCTGGTAGAATGCATCATTCCAATGTCAAGACTGTCTCTGGGTTGGCAGCTTACAAATTCTCCCCCCTCCCCAGCCAAGAGTGTATTTCACCAGCATGGAAGCAGGAGTGACAGAATGGGGTTAGAACAGAAAAAAATTATATTTTTTCTTTCTCTCTTTTTAAAATTCCAGTCTGAGGTACTGCAGAAGAGACCATGGTGAGGAGCCAATGGTGGTAATTTTCTGGGATGAAGTAAGCAGGAGATGCTTCTACCTATGTGGGGTCCCTGGGAACTCAGGGGCTCAGAGTCTAGAGAGAGAAATGCCATCAGAAAGCCCAGATGATGGCCTAGATTCAATTCCCAGAACTACAAAAGGAGAAAGGAGAGGAAGAGGACCTCATTGAAAACTGAAAATGTAGCTCAGATGTAGATTACTTGCCTAGCATGAACAGAGTCTTAGATTTAAAACCTAGTATCAGAATCACAAAGGAGGAGGAACAGGAAGAAGAGAGGGAGGAGGAGGGGAAGAAAGAGAAAAAGTTCTTGCTCAGATTACAGTCACTTCTTGTGGTAAACTTTTGACTTCTTGGTCCAGTCATTTTTTTCTGGGCCTTTGGTACCACCCAAGGAAAATGGAGATAATTACTTCCTCCAACTACATGGATTCCATGAATATGAAGATGCACAGTTTTAGGAAAAATGTGTTAAAGAGACAAACAGCTACTGAAGACAAGCACCTCTGCACCTATTAGCAAACTAAAACTTATTTTAAGTGGGCCCCTTTCAGTAAAGTACCTCACACCAGGGATAAGGCATTGTCCCTAGGGATTGATGAAGCATTACATGCAGAAGTCCTTTGTAAACTGATAGGGTTTACCATGGCTATAGTAATTAATTTAAATTTAATTATGATTATAATCATAATAATTATCATAACTTAATTATTTTTTTTCTTGCCTGCTTGAGACACAGCTTCAGTTTGTAACTGGCTTCATAAGTCAATTATTCTGCTCTGAGTTGTTGGATGAGTAGATGAATGAATAATTAGAGAAACAGATGACCACACATTTCAAAAGTCACACAAAAGCAGTTTCTGGACATGAAGAAATTAATTTCCAAAATGCATAAGAAACTGAATAATATCTTTTGATTCTGAAAATGTGGGCCAAAGATTTTCATAGACATTTCTCCTAAAAAGATATAATAACCAACAGGGAGACTATGAAAAGGTGTTCAACACAACTGATCACCAGGAAAATGTATGTGAAAAGTCCTAAAGAGATAGGATTACTTCATACCTACAATAAAGAATATTATTTAAAATGAAAACTAGGAAACAATTAATGACCATGAGCATGGGGATAAATTGGAGCTGCAGGCCTTGGAGGGAATGCAAAACAGTGAAGCTACAATAGAAAACTGCAAGTTCCTTAGAAACTTTAAAACAGAATTATGATAATTTGCAAAGAAGGATATGGCTTCAAATTGCCCTCAACATTTATATCTTTATATACATACATTAGTTCAACTCTCAGACCTCATCAGAGAAATTTCTTTCTGCAGTCAATAGTAGTTAACTGGCCAAACTCCTGGGAATAAGTGTCAGTAGAGTGCTTACTATTAATTGGGCATCTGTGTTGAATCTCCTCTCCATAAGTTCAGAGAAAACATTGTAGAAGATGGAGAAGAAAAGTTATAAGACACTGAGATTGGGGAAGAACAGAGTAAAACTGTATTTCCTGGTCATTTTGGGACCAGTGCTTTCAGGAACTCATAATAACTGGTTTCTTGCACAGGATCTTTATGAGAACAAGCCAATCAACATTCTAAATGAAGAGTTACTTGCAGCCAATGGCTTTAGGAGAGGGACAGTTAGTTTTCTTTAATAGTATGGCCCCTGGCAGGTCAATCATTTCCTAGTGATGGCTTACACCCAGAAGTATATAGGAAGAAAAAATTAGACTTGCTGTGTTATAAATTTTTAAAAAGAGAACATTATGTTGGTAAGGATTAGGGAGGTGGGAAGTAGATCTTGGAGAAATTAGAGAGAGGAGTCAGGGGCAGATATAGTCAAAATATATTGCATGTGTGCATGAAATTCTCAAGGAATTAATACTATTATATTTTTAAAACTTAAAAATAGAACTATTATATTGGATCCACCTATCTCAATTCTGAATACTTAACAAATAGAATTGCAAACAGCCTCAGAAAGGTATCTGTACTCTCATAGCCATTACAATGTTACCCTCAGTAACCAGTGAGAAGCAAAAGCAACATAGATAAACACAGATGTTCATTGCTGGATGAATGGATTTAAAAAATGTGCTGTATATATTCAATGAAGTAATATTCAACAATAAAATGTAGTCACAGTCATGTTCTGTAATGGACTGAATTTTGAGGATACTGTGCTTGGTGAAATAAGGCAATCTCAGGGAAACAACTAAGACATGATTCCATTTCTATGTGGTATCTAAAATAGTCAAACAAAACTCACTGGCCCAAGACTAAAAATGCCGTAGGGATGGAGTTCTGCTCAGAAGGTAAAAAGGTCAATCTAAGTAAGAGTTCTAGAGAGCTGGTGTGCAGCATTGAGCGTCTGGGTACTGATGCAGTGCTACTCATTTAAGATATGCACAGAAGGGGCTGGAGAGATGGCTCAGTAGTCAAGAGCACTCGTGACTCTCCCAGAGAACCGGAGTTCAGTTCCCACCACCCACACAGGAGGGCTCACAACTGTGTCTAACTTCAGCACCAGGAAATCTGACTGCTTCTACTGGAGGCTGCACATTCCTCTGTACATGCCCCCACATATATACACACAATTACACTTAATTAAAAATAAAAGAAATCTTTTTTAAAAACTGTATTCAGAGGGGAGACTCCTTGTTAGACATATTTTACCATAACAATGAAATGTTTTAAAACAGCCTTCTCCACATTGCTGCCCTATTTTATTTTTAGATCAATTACTCATGCTTTGTTCTGTCTTTTGTTCAGCACAAAGCCTATCTTTGGAAATTAAAAAACAAACAAACAGACCACTATCCTTTTAAAGAGCAATCGAGAACTACATATTATGTTGCTTCTGGAATCAACAATCAGAGAACAACAGCATCGGGGCAGTGGTGGTGTGGTGGTGGTGGTGGTGGGGTGTAGAAATAAGCAAAGTAGTCTCCAAGTTCACAAATGAGAAACCTGGGAAGCAGAGGTAGCCAAGGTTCTACCACAAGTTAGTTAAGAAGTAATAGAACCTCCAAACCTGGACCATGCAGCCTGGGGATGCTGTTTAAAGGCAGTTTGTGAATCAAACCTCCTTGGAACACAAATGAGGAATGCTCAGGACCTAGTGGAGCAGCTGAATGCAAGACCTGGGGAGCAGACCTGTGATGCACATGTGTGATGGTGTATACCAAGGACAGAGAACAATCATGGATGTTGTTCCTCAGGGGTCTTCCACCTTATTATTATTATGTTTACTGGGACAGGGCATCTCAGTGACCTGGAACTTGCCAAGTAGACCACACTGACTTGCCATCAAGCCCAGAGATCACCCTGTCTCTACTGGTGTTACAAACACACTACAACAGTCATCTTTTTTTACATGGGTGCTGAGAATCAAACTCAGATCCTCAAACTTGCACAGAAAAAACATTATCCACTGAGCATCTCCCCAGCCTAACATGTTCTGTCTAGTAGAAAACGAAAGACAGGCTGGCCTGGCAGGCATGAACACATGCCATTCTTAGTAAGATCTACACAAGAATGGAGGTATCTTATTCTTTAAGTAGCTATACAGCTGTGACATGCACCAATAGCCAGGCCCCAGTTCCCCATGAAACTTCTGTAGATACCTTATCTTTGAGAATGTCCTCTATCCAAATAACTTCAAAACAGTGCTTTTCACTTCTGACCCCCAGTCTCCCTCAGGTTGGGATGGAAGAGCCATCACTTTCATTCTCATGCTTGCCTCACCAAATCAAGGTCAAGGTTGACTACTGACACCCAATCAAAGTGGTCTCTGCAGGGCTTGGTCTTCCCATTGTCAGGAAGGGTCTTCACAGAGGTGGTCACAATAATAATTTCTATTAATTTAATAATCACAAAAATTCTGCTAATATCGAGGGAACACACACAAAAAAGCAAAGTTTGTAGGGTAAATTCACAACATCAAATATATTATAAAATTATATGATATACATATTTGTATTATTATAATATATTGGGAAATATATTATAAATATATAAATATATTATAAAAATTCTGGGGTTTTTCTGTTTGTTTGTTTTGTGATACTAAATTTCATGTCCAAGATCCTCTGTGGACAGTCAGCTATGTTTCTACAATGTCCATGCTTAGTCAACACAGTACAATAAGTAGGGTATCTGTGAGTTACATTCAGGCCCCTGGATCCCAGAGGCTGGGGTACTCTTGGCCACCAGTCCAGAGTGGGCCTGAGTGAATCATCTGGCATTTCCAGTTCCTCTTTAGGCCTTAAAGAGCTAAGATTGCAGTTGGGAGATGAGGCATGGGCACAGAAGTTCTATCCTGCTTGGAAAGGTGGGGGACACGAAAAAACTTTGAGCATCACTCATTTTTGTATGAGCACCTACTTCTTCCTGAGTTTTGGCTTTCTTGTATCATTAAACAAACTGTGACTTTGTTATGATTCTGATACATAAAAGCCCAATTGCGTTTTTCCTACTAACCCTCTGCAAAAGGCTTTGGTCTTAAATTTGTTTTCAAGTGTTGTAGAATATTAGTTAAAGATGTGTCACATTTGTTTATGCTGTGAAGTATTTGCCAAATGATGCAAAGGTGTGTTGCATTCCTTTATGTTGCATTTGTTTAATTCTGTGAAGCTGTGTTATTAGACTGATTGGTCTAATAAATAGCTGAATATCCAATAGCAAGGCATAAAAAAGGATAGGTGGGGCTGGCAGGAAGAGAGAACTAATGGGAGGAGAAATCTGGAAAGGAAAGATCAAGGAACAAAAGAAGGAGAAAGACTCCAGGAGCCAGCTACCCAGCTGCACAGCAAGACACAGAATAAGAAGAAAGTTATACAGGAATAGAGAAAAGTAAAAACCCAGAGGCAAAAGATAGGGTAATTTAAGAAAAGCTGTCAAGAAACAAGCCAACCTAAGGCCAGGCACTCATAAAAGAGGATTAAGTTTCCATGTACTTATTTGGGAGCTGGGTGGTGGGCTCTCAGAAGAACCAAAGAGTGAAAAAAAAATTATCAATTACACCCAAGTCTGGGATTTGGTATGGGGTGGGGATGAAAGACAGAGTTAGAAATGCCATATATGTCATTACTCAGCATGCCCCTATTCTAGTAAGGGCTAGTGCTGTGTTCAATAACTAAAGCTATGAACATTTCTAGAGAAGAAAAGGAATACAAGCATTCAGTGAGCTCACTCATTCTAAACTGTTTGGGAGGGGGAGCAGGCACCAGAGCTTAAGTCAGCTCAGGCTTTGCGGCCAAATAAGTTGTTTTGTTTTGTTTTCCTTTCAAAAAAGCAAAATCATTTCACTTCAAAGCTTTGTGGATTTATGCAACTGTGAAGCTATAGCTTTTGCCACAGAAAACTTAGCTGCTTCCTTTGTGTCTCCATTTTCTCATTTGTAAGATGTGCAGAAGTGTTCTTACTTCATGTAAACCATATCTGGCTTGGATTAAGTAAATCCATGCACACTCATCAGTTCAAGTGGCAAACTGCTCAAAGTAAACCCCCAGAAACTACCAAGTGCTGTGTTCATCCTTTTGTCTTTCTCACTGCCAGTATTCCATGAGTCTAAATAATCAAATTGTATTTAAACATTTAAGTGTACTAGCAGGAATGTTTGAAGTATGCTCTATCCTATGCTGGCAACTACCTTGTGAATTTTAAAGAATCAAGTTGCTTTTTTATTACAGCCCATAATAGAAAGCTGAGCACCCCAGTATGGAGAGGTCAAAAGAGATTTCAAACAGGAATTGAGGATTAAGGTAACTTTAAAAGTAAGTGGTATTGGGATACATCAAAGGAAGGAAAGGACATTCATTAAGAAGCAGGAAGAGAGTAAATTCTAGAAAGAAACTAACCTGACCTCCAAAAGAGCTTCAGGACTTAGGAGCTATGTGGTATACAGACCAACCATTTAACCCTCTCAAGCTAAAATAGGGGTGCTACCTTTCAATATCAAGACAGTGAGATGTCTCACCAGGTAAAGGCACTTGCCACCAAGGCTGAGGACCTGAGTTCAATCCCAGGACCCACAAAGTTGAGGGAGAGAACAAACTCCTGCAAGTTATCTTCTAAACTCAGTGTACACACTCAGTTGTGCAAACACAAACACACACATATGTGCACGCACACAAATGTAATTCAAAATTGCTGGGAGGCAGAGAAATTGTGTGCATAGGGCATTCAGAATAACTGTGAACAAGTTCCCATGGTATTAACAGTCAGATTCCATGAAGAAAAACAAACCCACATGAGATTGACATTAAGAATGCCTTTCCCTCAGCCCTCATTATCAACCCAGACACAGGCTTATACACTGAGGTTCTGAGCATCCTATAACCAAGGTTGACAACCATTCACTTCTCTTCTTTGACTAGGGATTGTTGCTTTGGGTGCTGACAAGACGGAAGCCACCACCCACCAGCATTTGAGATGCTAAGACTGTATTCTCAGAAATTATAGTGAATTACCTTAGAGTTGAATTTTGCTCAGGTCTTACTTGTCAAGTGAAGAATTCTAGAGCATGAAGTTTGGGTAAGGCTGAGAAGAAAAGTCATAGTTTGAATGAATCCAGATGTTGATTCCTTTGAAATCCAGGCAAGGATTTAAGAGTGAGTTCTTTTTTTTTTCGAGTGCATTTGGCTCTTGGTATTTACTACAAAAAACACCATTTGAAGATTATTTCTAACACCTCTAGCAATAACATTAGAGCCTTTATTATATAATTCTGCTCCTTGGTGTTCACCACCATTTCTCTACCTACCCTCTTATTTATGTCTGTCTCCAGAGCCATCTTAACTCCCATTACAGCCTAGTGCATGGACTGGAAACTATACAGCAATGTCTCCTTCTCTATGTGCCTGGGTATTCTCTCCATCCCTTGAGTAATCAAGCAGCCTCAAAATTCCTTGAGGAAAGAACAGATGGCTGACATAGAGCTTAGCAAGAAATCATATAACAAAGCAACAGCCCAAAATGTGGATGCAGGTATCACATCCTTTCAAGGGGGTGATTTTAAAAATTCAGCAAACAGAGGCTCTGTTGATAACCTACACTCACTGTCTCTCTTCAAGAGCCTAGGGAAACTTTTGCTAAGTTCAACATGACAAACACATGGCAAATTTTACAATGATGCTATTGTTTGTTCACTTACTCTTCATCACCTTCTGCTATGATAATGTTTGTGCTAGTTTGAATTATAATCATGCCAAAAACACCCACTGAGCACAGCAGTGGTGAGCAGCCTCTTCCTATTTGAGAGGCTCTTCATTGACCATGTAACATGCCTTCCTGATTTAACACTTCTCATTGTCATAGTAAGATGACATTACATACCCATTCTGCAGCTGGTGAAACCAAGACAGCACAATATTGATGCTATTCGTATGGTACCTAGATGAAGATTCAACATTTAGACTTACATTTTAACTTAAGTCTCAGCTTTTGTGTTTTAAAGTGCCTCATTTGGGGGCTGGAAGTGGAGCTGAGTAATAGAGTGCCCTGGATTCCATCCAATGTGTAAGAAAATTAGTGAGAAATTTAAACATTCAAGTTTAAATTTTTAAGGAAAAAATATTTTTGCAAGGGAAAAGTTTAGCAAACCAAATCATGCTTTAACATATTCAGAGGTAATTAATATTTATTTGTTTTGTTTGTTTTTGAGGGGAGGTCTCACTAGCCCAGGCTAGCCTCACACTGGCGATTCTCCTGCATCAGTCTTCCAACTGTTAGGAATATAAGCATGTACTACCCTGCCTGGCCAAAGGTAATGTTTAAGAAACCTTAGAGGAAAGAGTTTTCCAAATATTCCCCCACAAAATAAGAAGCACACACATATTTTTAACTGTGTTCTATTTCCTTTCCTTCCTACCTGCTCTTTAGATAACATTAACTAAGGGTGCCCACCGGCCAACACACAGGCAGGATTTTGAAGGTGTGACAAGTCTCTGAGCTTCCAGGTTGAGGGTAGTGTCCTTTCATGCGAAAATGTCACTAAGTTAGAGAAGAGAATAGACAGGGTATGTCATGTTGACTTTGCTATCCCATAGAATACATCCCCATCTGGAGAAGCCAGCCTCAGACAGATGAGTCCCTGCTGCTGATAGCTGGGCCCATCTGAGGTTTTCTCTGAGGCTCTGATGTAGGGAACATAACTCCATCTCTAAACTAAGAGACTAACTAACAGAGCCAGTAATGGTCTGGAACCAGGACCTTGGGGAGGTACAGATCCAGAGATTCTATCTCTTTCCACCCTAAGGGGCTATGATTATCAGCTCAAGGCCAATGTGTACTCCATTTTCTTTGAGGTCTCCTGTGTCCCCTTGTGCAACATTGTTTGATTAGCTTGTTGCTGACTTTGTTCCATGTATAATCATTTTCTACTGACTCTGTCTCATTTTCCCTGACAAACAGTATATAAGGTGCTATACTTCTTAATAAATTTGCTTAGCATAAGTTATCAGGGTACACAAGACCTCCTGACCCCAGCTTCCTGTCTTTTGTCTTCTCATCTCCTAGTCCCCAACTTAGGACCTTGCCACTGAAGAACAACCTGATGGTCCAAGTCACTCTACACCTTCTTAACCTGATATTTCTAAGCCTACCAATGTATATTAATGTATCCTTTCCAGTTCTCCAAGCTTCCATGCTTACAGTAATGGTAGACCAGAAAGCTGCTGGTTGCTCACTGAGGTAGGTCTGATGCATTCTTGCTGCTATTCATAACAGTGCAGAAAAATTGTGACATAAGGAATTTTTATTATTTTTTATTATCATTGTGCATATTCATTATACCTGTTAGCAGGTTACATAAGGAATTTTCATATAAGCATATTGTACATTACTCATACTCCCACATTCTTTTCCTCCTCCATCCTGCCCCCTGTAGTGCATTAAAAAAGGAAGACTGTTTTTCCCTAGTAGAAAGACTTTGAAGTGGGGGAGTAGAATTTAGATATTTGGTTTGCCTCATCTCAGATCTGCCACCAAAGAGCTGACACAAGGCAAGTATTTTTCCTCCCCCTGGGCCTAGATTTTAGTGCAGGGAAAAAGGTTGATGGATGGCTTTTTGAATGACTGCTTGGGTGAAGGACACCAGAAAAAGGCTTTGGCTGACCCCTAGTGTGCCACCAGGGGCAAAGCTTCACTCAGTAGGCCAAACTTCTCCCGAGGATGCTGTTTCAGCACCGCGGACAGCAGCTAAAGAGTTTGGAATGAATTTGTCTGTGCTAGAGTTTCACCTGGAGAGGCAGCTATGACTCCGTGAATTCATATTCAAGAGGTCAAGAATGGAAATGTCCCAAAATACCAGCACTGGGGTGGACTGGGGTTCATGTAGTAGAACTACAGAGCATCAGTATCTCCAGGGGAGATGGCAGGGGGACCTGGCAAATCACTGGGGTCTTTGTGGTTCACTGAGATGATACAAACAACAGGAGGAAGGCCAGCCTCTCCTGTCCCTGTGAGCAAATGCCCAAGAAAGTTACTCCAGCCTTGTTTTTGATCTGTCCCAGTTTAGAAGATGAATCAGCAGCTTTCCACAGACTATCAGAAAAGCAACTCCAATTTAAACCCTTCTCCACCCATACCTGCCCCTGTTCCATGACCCTGACTTCTTGGGCTGAGGAGTGCTTACAGAAACCTAACCCAAGAGAATCTGCACCTCATATTTCCAGTTTTTTTCCTTGGTCCTCATTTCTTGATGAGCAATCAGTTTAGACAATTACAACCAGAAGCTGAGAGAGGCAGGGTTAAGAGGTTAAGGTTCAAGGAGAGGATTAAGTGAATGGGACCTGCCATGGAAATGAAGTCACTGTTTTGAGACTTTTGAGTCTCTACTAGTGACTTGTGTGATAGCTTTAACATAAATATCAGCTGGCTTTCTCTTATGCTGTTACTAAACTTGGTTATGGTGAAAAAAATAAAGGCATATAAAATAGAAATGTGCTAAGCTCTTAACAAGAGGAATAAAAGACAATTTATTCTGAAGTCAAACACAAATGACCTGGCTTGGGAAGACAGATTCAGACTGCCCCAAATACCACATTCCAACATGGTAATTGTCTTGAGAAGCATTTATAGTAACAGGACAAAAGTCATAAATCAACACACTTTTAAAATACTTCAGTTGACTATATCAGCAGTGCAGATTACATCGAAGAAGAGAAACCTCTGTTAAGGGCCTCAGATGCTTCCTAATGGCATCCTTGGGCTTTGAGCTGAAGCTAGGAGCCTGAACATTCCAAAATGTATGGTAATTTTTAACTTAAAGTGGGAAAGAGGGTTACTTTATTCCAGATAACTTACCTCCCACTTGGATACACATGCCTGCATTTGTTCAAGTTATGCTTGACATACTCCACTGTGGTACCCACAAGAAATATTTAATGATCCAGGTTCTGATCTCCAGATGCCACAGGCCATATGCAGAGATGAATGTGTAAACACAGTAAAATGTGAGGTCATCAATTGCTTTTCCACACCCTCCACATACTGTTTGCCAGTATGCCTAATAGATTTATTTCAAACAAACCTCATGGATGCTAGGGAAACACAGCTGGTTAAAGCATCCTCTTCTAAAGGATAAGGACATGACTTAGGATCTCTAGAACCCAAATAAAAATCTGGCTGTGTTGGTGCATGTCTGAACTGAACTTCTAACACTACGTAACGGAAAGCAGAGACAGGAGGATCCATAGCAGCTACCCTGGTCTTTATGGTAAAGCTCCAAGTCAATTACAGATCTTCCCTTAGACAAAAGGTGGAAGATGCCTGAGAGTTAATACCTGAGATTCTCCTTTAGTCTCCGCACATGTGCTTATACCTGCACACACACAGAAGAACCCACAGATGAACACCATACACCCCCACAAAAAAACGAGCTAGAGTGATGGCTCAGCAATTAAAAGCTCTTGCTGCTCTGACAGAGGACCAGAGTTCAGCTTCCAGGACCAAGGTCAGGAAGCTCACAATCACCTGTAATTCCAACTCCAGAAGATCAGTCTTCTGGACTATTTGAAAGCTGCACTCAAGTGTGCATGCATCATAAATATATATATACATATATGTATATATGTATATATGTATATATATACTCACACATATGTAAGTATATATGTGTATGTATGTATGTGTATATATGTATATATGATATGTGTGTATGTATACATATGTATATTCTTCAATTTATCCTGTGTCCACATGCATTATTATAAACATTTGAGTCCATGTGTTCTCTTCCTGGATCATTGGATGGAAGCATCTATCATAGGTCCTGAGTTTCTATCATTCCCACCCTGTAATCCATCATTGAGCAATATCCAGAATGAGCTACTGATCTTAAAATGTTTTTTTTTAATCTTGCCACCATCCTGTTAAAATGAGATTTCTGAGACACTTAGAACTTAATGGCATGAAATGTCCTGTACAATTTCACACTACCCACTTCACTCCTGTCCTTGTTCATGATCACCAGGATCTAGCCAGAATTGGAGCCAGTTGCTATTGTGAACTTTTCACAAGCATGTTCCAGGAACCTTAAGTGACAACCTCAGAGTGCTGTGACCTGACACTACAAAGCTGCAGATCCAAGCCTTTTGACCATTGACCAACCAGAACTCTTCTTATTTGTGTAACCTGATCTGTACAGCCCTGATTTGCATGGCCCTTATTTTCATGACAGAGTTTGCATAAAAGGAAATGATTTGTGCAGTGGCTCACTCTAACCACAGAACTGCACAACAAGACTATATTTTTTCGTATGGCATGAATCACATTCCAAGAAAAGAATCACACAGAGAATCTCACCTTAGTGGAAAAAATATGTACCTCAAGTACAGACAGACAGATAGACAAACATACTCATCTCCTTACCCCAGTTACTCCCCAGAATGGTACCCATGTCTGTCTGTCTGTCTGTCTGTCATAATACCTTTCCAAGGCCTTAGTGTGAATTTATTACAGCTATAGTATCTTTAGGTGAGAACAGACCTGTGTGATCTCCAATGGCAATGTGCCAAAAATTTGTGAATAAAGTTTCTAGGAAAGGTCATTTATGCCAGGTAGTGGATGAGAAACACAGAAGGTACCTCATAGCCTGTGTCACTCACAAGATGTTAGGTCACTGAAATATCTTTGCCCTGGCAGGTTCAATGAAACAGCTGTAATTTAACATGTTGTGTGTGTGTGTGTGTGTGTGTGTGTGTGTGTGTGTGTGTGTGTGACCTTGTGGGATCCAGGGATTGAACTCAGTTCATCATACCTGCATGCAAAATGACTTCACCCTCTGAGCCAACTTGCCAGTTTAACTTCTATTTATTTTTTAAAATTATATTTCCATATATAAATTTTACATAATACCAATAACACAGAGGTCATAAGAAAATAAATACAATTCATAGTTCTGGAACATCATAAGAGAGGTCAGACCCAGTGTTCGAATTCCCTCTTATGGACGCATGTACTGTAACTAGATGCTTGTAGGCATAGGTAAGTGTGAGTATATTCAGTCAAACAAGAATATTTTATACATGAAGATGAGCTTATTTCCATTTAAAAAATCCCTGGAAAATATTCACCCATCCAAGATAAAGCATCTCTCTAGCCCCTGGTGCATGCAGTACTATTGTTCCAAAGCATCCAAATCAAGATGAAGTCTCCTTCCTAAGACCAAAAGTTACCTGTGGTAGAAACCATGAAAATGATTCTATGTTAAGAAGCACTGACAAATCCATCTGCTCCTTCATCCTCACAGAGACAATCCCTCCTGTTTAGTAGGTAGGGAATCTGAGCAATTAAAATCTTGTGCAAGACATGGCAGCTAATTTTAACCTATCCAAGATCAATTTCTTAAAGAAGAGACAAGAATCCAGGACGCTATACTGTACAGTTGTTTAAAACTGTATTAACAAGTAGTTCAGGCTGGCTTCCAACCTGCTACATAGCTGAAGACAACATTGAACTTTTAATCTTCCCTGCCTCATCTCCGAAGGCTTTGTATGTGCTAGGCAAGCACTCTATGAACTGTGTTACATTCTCAGCCCAGAGCTGTTTACCTTTCATGATGGAAAGACAACAGGCTCTATTGGAAAGGAAGCCCAGGAGAGAGTCCATTCTATTCCCCATGCAGATATACAGGTAGGTAAAAAGCTTGACCAACTTCGGGCAGAGTCTCCAGTGATTATCTCTCTAAGGCCTCTTGCTGTTCCATTCTCTGCCTTAAGCTATTCCTTCTCATCCATCACCAGACTCAGATCAAATTTCCAAGTTATTAATCTTTTGGAGTCATGCTGTCTCAGCAAGAAGGCAGCAAGGTGACTGCTGAAAACCCAGGAGAGGAAAAAAGAAAAGCTGGAGATGGGCAATGAGACAGAGAATTGGGAGAGCTCAAGTTGGAGGTTGCAGCAGAGAACCATAGAGAGAGGCTAGCAGGTAACGTTAGGTCTAGGACAGAAAGGAAAATGTAGGCACGAAGCCATTAAAGGCACAATCCATCTACCCTCATGTTGTTCAGCAGCCACCACCACCACAGAACAATCCCAAATATAAGGCTTGGCATTGAGCCATTCATTTTCAAACCATGAAGTATAGCTGTCAATAGATTCAATAGTCAGAAACCGTTTTCTCAAGTTCAGCTAAAAAATACCTTTGGTGTCTACAGTGTAGGTGGCTTGAGTGTGACTGGCTGGTGTTCAAGCTTAAGTCAGGTAGTTTGTTCTGGGCCTGAACCTTCCTGATTCCAGATGCTAGATTCAGGAATCAGCAACAATGGGCCCAGCTCAGCAGTTTGATTCCATTTAGACCAGCTTGTCTGTTGTGGTCCTTGACTGGGTACTTAGTCCTTAATCAAGCCACTGACTTAGCCCCAAGAATTTTCACACATGATGTCTGTTCCCACTCTAAACCTGATTGGAAACAAGACAAGCCTAAGACACAATTAACTCTATCTGCAGTAACTGGTGAGACTTAAACCTAGGAAAAGGAAGAGTTAGTTTACTCACTTAATGATTATTGAAGCACCTGATATGTACCAGGTTCTCTGCTGGACACTAGGGATGTTATACTTGGCAGACTATCCCTGGGAGATAAGTATATCAAGGGTAAATCAACTACAGTTTTGCATTTTCTGTGATGATTTAACCCCAAGCTCCACTCTTTTCCAAACATTAGCTTATAACCTGCAGGTTTGGGCTGAGCCTCAATCCTACCCACAGACTGATCCAGGCTGGAGGTGTCTGTGTACCAATTAAAATCCTAGAAAAATGATAGGAAGGTTCTTAAAAACCAATTCAGACAACACTGGGGATTACCTGACAAGCTGCAGGAGTCATCATTCAGTGTGTGGCAACATGGAAGAAAATTAATGTGTTCCCATCAATCCTGAAGCAGAAATAAGAGACAGTCTGGTGCAATGGTTCTAAACATTCCTAATGTTGTGACCCTGTAATACAGTTCCTTATATGTTGGTGACCCCTTTCCATAAAATTATTTTCACTGCTACTTCATAAATGAATTTTACTATTGTTCTGAATCTTATTGTAAATATCTGGTATGAAGGTTATCTGATATGCAACCCCTGTGAAAGGGTCATTTGATCTCAAAGGGGTCATGACCCATGGGTTCAGAAACGCTGGTCTAATGCATTGGCACTGCTCAGGAATGGATGATGATCACTAAAGGAGTAGAGAAAGGAAGGTGGGATACAGATCATGTAGGCAACTACAAGATATCCTACAGATAGCAGTGGAATCCAGAGGAATGCTTAAATAGCTGCCTAGGAGAGAATGAAAGTTGGAGGGTCAAGATATAGGGAAAGACAAAAGACACTGGATACACAAGCCTGACAGATATGGAGAATTAGATTCTGAAGATGGGGTTTAGTTGAGAGGCCTTGTACCGCACCTACCCTTGACCCTTGACCAGCAAGGAAGAAACGACTCGGGAAGATCTTCTTCATGCAGTTTTAATCAGGATCCTTGAACATGCTTCTTCTGACCCATGGGACCACAGGGAAATGCCTACACAGGCTTAAATCCCCTTGCACTAACCAACCCCAGTGAGCTACATGGACCCTGCAGATAGGCTACTCTAATGCAGAAGCAGAACAGACTTAACCAAATAAGGTCTTGTTTACGCCAGAGAGCACTCACCCTCAGGGAGGTGGAAGGTGGAAGCCAGTGCCATCTTTAAGGTGCGGCACTTCGTTTGCAGCTCTCTACAAGGCCTGATGAAGACCAGAGAGATGGGTCAGTGGATAAAGGCCCTTGATGCCAAGCCTAATGAATTGAGTTCTATTCCTGCATCCCACAGTGGAAGAAGTGACCTGACTCCTAAAAGTCGCCCTTTGGCCTTCTGACTTCCACAGGTTCACTGTTGTATGCATGCTCCACCACACACTAAATAAATGGTGTGTGTGTGCATGTGTGCATGTGTGCGTGTGTATGAAAGAATATTCAACATGGCTTTACAAAAAAAAGAGGTCTGACAAGTGACTTTGCATCAGTAGATTCTCTGGGGATAGCTAGAATAAGAGGAGAATGGGACCATTTTATGGCCAGACCACAATGCCAAGCAGAAGGTCCTACGAACAAGAGAGTATGTGTTCATGTTGCATTCAGTTCGGAAATGTTAATTAAGGCTCAGCTGCGAGAGGTTCATCCATTTGTGTGTACTCAGAGCTTAGTCCTAATCCCTTACTAATACTCAGTGTGGGAGGGATCAGAGCAGGCGGGAGTAAAAGAAGAGAAAATCCAGAGAAAAGGAAGAGGCTTCACTAGCCATTCTTACCCATAAATGCAATGATAACAGAGGAGTGTGGGGAACCCCCTAGAAATAGATCTTATCAAGTTACTTTCAACCAATATAATAAAACATAATAAAAAACAACTCCATAGTGTTGACTACACTTTGTGACTAATTGAAATGTTGAAAGAATTTCTTTCCTATAGAGACAAATAATAGGTTCCCCCCCCCATAAGGTCCAAATGACAACCCAAAGTATAATTCCATCAAAGTTCACCCTGAGGAAGTAGAGAGTTTATTCAGCTTACTTACAGAGCATGAGGGGTAATTACAAACAGGAACATAGGTGACCCCAAAGCAGACCCCTTGCAGGTCTGAACCAGTGTGGTTAGCCTTCCCTAATTTATATACTCTAACACTTCCCTATAAGCTGAGGCCACCCATGCAATTAGGGCAGAATGGTATGCAAATAATTGGCTGGAGTCTTGAATGAGGGTCCAGTGATCTTCTCAGCCCCCTTTTCTTTGAGGGAGCCCCAGCAGTCAGCAAGCCCAGCTGTGGTATTTTACAAGCAAGGCACAGCTGACCCAATGAACGAGGAGGCCAGTTTTCTCAGAAGACCACACGCTATCACAGAACGTCACCTTTTCTAGCCTCTACTCTTCCCTCAGATCTTCTGGGCGTTCAGACTACAAGGTGGAACCATGATGAGGGGGTTAGGTTGCAAGGGCTGGCTCTCTAGCCATTGAATTAAGTCTCTGAGGAAGGATTTCTTCTCAGGATTCTTTAAAGCCCAGAAACACAGACCCAGCCATTGTATTCCAGTCCCACCTGGCTTTGCACTAGGCAAGATACAGGCAAAAGGATCAAGGAGAGGAACTAATTCACAGCAATTGAGGTTAATCCCACTCACAGCCTCAGCCCATGTTAGCAGCTAATCCAGCTGGAGCAGCTTTCATGGGGAGCTCTGATAAACCCTTTAGCCTTGGCAACTCCACATTCATGAGGAGTGTCATCAGCAGTTGAGGAGATCAGAAGCCTGTCAGGTTTGACAGGCATGTCAGCACAAACCATGTTGCCCACCACCACCCCAGGGCAGGGCCTCCCAGACATGCTCTAACCAGTGCTGAATATCACCTACTGTGGTTCTTCATGATTTTAAACCAATCAATGCAAATCTTGGAATCTTAAAATCTCCCCAAAGACTGACAGACTCTCTCTCTCTCTCTCTCTCTCTCTCTCTCTCTCTCTCTCTCTCTCTCTCTCTCTCTCTCTGTCTCTCTCCTCTCTCCCTCTGTCTGTCTCTCTTCTCTCTCCCTCTGTCTGTCTCTCTTCTCTCTCTGTCTCTCTTCACTCTCTTTCTGTATGTCTGTCTCTCTCTCTCTCTTTCTCTCTGTTTGTGTGGGTGGGTGTATGTATTGTTTAAATTAGAATTCCCAATTTGACTATAGAATCTATAAGATTTGGAATGGGTTTTAGGTCTTTACTCATCATCCCCCCCATAGGGCCAAGGATGGAGCATGTCATAGTGTGGGAATCAGATAAGGCTGTGTGTGTGTGTGTGTGTGTGTGTGTGTGTGTGTGTGTGTGTGTGTGTGTGTAAATAGGCACATGTATGTGTATATGCCTAGAGAAGCCAGAGGTCAACATTAGGCAGCTTCCTCAATTTCTCTCTGAATTATTTTTCAAACAAAAGCTCTTACTGAACTTGAAATTCACTGATTCAACTAGACTGGCTAAGCAGCAAGCCAGAGACCATCTGATCTTCACCACCAAGCCCCAGCCCTGGGATTACAAGCAGGCACTATCATGCTGGGCTTTCTTATTTAGGTTCTGAGGACTGAACACAGTTCCTATCACCTGAACAGCAAGCATTTTACTGACTGAGCAACCCCAAGACCCCTTATTGGTTTATTAATAGCACCAACTCTTAGATACCAGACTCAGTGGGTCCACCAGAGACACCGAGTGTTGGTTTTTTCTGCTGTCTTCCTGGCTGCCATAAGGCTGCTTTCTTAGCTTCTGGTTAGTCCATCTTCACATGGAAGCCAAGTTCTCCCTACTTCTGTGTCGCTCCTGGGCAAAACTACACAGATCATGTTCAACTTCACTATTACCACATTCTTATTAGGTAATATTCCATTTTAACCATCTTTCTAAGCAAAACTCAGCAGTCCTAGCTGCATTGCCAATATCATACCAGCAACACTATAGTCCATTTCCAGAATGTTTGTCATCCTGAACAGGCTGCCACACCTATAGGCTACATACAACTTATTCCCAAAACCTCCCTAAGCCTGATAACTTCCATCTACTTCAGGTCTCTATTATTTTCATATTCTGTGTATTTCATATATATATATGTCAGTGGGTGTAAAATTATATCTCATGTTTCAATTTGTATTTTCCTAATGATTCTGGATGTCGAATATCTTTGCATTTGCTTATTGGCTATTTCATCTTTTTTTAAGATGTGTTCATGTAAGTCTTTTTGCCCACTTTTTAATGTGCTATGTTAGTCTGTAATTTATTGGAAGAAATGTTTATATATCTGGCATAGTAACCCATTATCAGACTTATGATTTGTGAATATTTTATCTCATTGGGTATTTTCTAACATATTTATTAATTTTTAATTGCTAAACACAAATGGCACACAGTATACTCCAAATCTTAACCTCCTTAATCTGCTTACTTGTCATTCTAATCATCCCATCCTCCCAATGTAGTCACACTAGCACCTGGCTAAGGAGGAGGCCTTTGTCCTCTTCACAACAACATCAAATCATAGCTTCTCTTGTCCATCTTTATCATCATCATCACCATCACCACCATATATTGACTATTGCCATTGTCATCATCAATATCAACATCATCATCATCATCATAACCATCACCATCCCTTGATGGGAGATGTCATTCTGTAAATGTTTCTTGTATTGGTTAATGAATAAAGCACTGTTGGCCAATAGGAAAGTAAGATAGGAGGAACTAGGAGACAAGGAGGAAAGAGGAAGTAGGAAGGAGGAGTCAACATGGAGAGACTGGAGAGAACAGAGGTCCGGGCCCTCTCTTTGGTAAGATGAGACCACGTGGAAATACTTAGACTAATAGCAATGGGTTAATCATTAAGACAGAGCTAGCCGATAAGAAATTAGTAACTGGCCAACAACATTACATCAAATACAGAGTCTCTGTGTGTTATTGGGGGCTGGCCTGGTGATGGGACAAGACCGGCAGGGAAAAGCCTGCTCGTAACAATCCCTGAACTAGTTAATTGTTGTCAACTCTACACAAACTTGAGTCACCTGAGAAAAGCAAACCCCAACTGAGGAATTGCCTCCATCAGATTGCCCTTGTGCATATCTATGGGGGTATATCTTTATAGTTAATGTTGGATGTATGAGAGCCCAAAATACTGTGGATGGTGCCACCCTTGGGCAGGTGATCCTGAACTACGTTAGAATGTAGGCAGAGCAAGTTAGTAAGAAGCACTCCTCTGTAGCCTCTGCATTGGTTCCTATTTGCAGTTTCTGTCCTGAGTTCCTGTCCTGGTTTTTCTCAGTGATGGACTATTACCTGGAAATGTAAGATGAAATAAACTCTTTCATGCCCAAATTGCTTTTGGACATGGTGTTCATCATAGCAACAGAAAGCAACTAGAACTATCACAGCCATATCATTGTCAACATCACTATTGTCATCATCAGCATCACCACCATCACCATTTTTATGACTAGCACCATCACCATCACCGTTTTGATCTCCATCATCATTGTTATCACCATCATCACTACCAGCACCACCAGCACCATAATGAGCTCTATCATCTTTTATTGTTATTTTGTGATGTGTGAGATACTTTTAATATAACTTTAGCCATAACGTCTCTCATTTTTTTCATACCAATTCTTAAAATTTTGCTTCATTCATCCCCCTTGCAAGTCAAAGAAACAGACTCAAGCTAGTGACATAGTGAAGGTCATTCACTGACAGCTCTTCCTATCTATGTTTATTTATACTTTTTCATGACAGGAATGCATCAGCCAATCCAAATTAAAATTTGAAATGATTCTCCTTTAGCCAGGTTTAAGGCCTGTTAACACCTAGACATTCTTCAAGTGGACTCCTGCTAAGGATGGAAATTTCAGGCAAGAATCAGGGTTGATATAACCTGCAAAATTACCCTCAGAAGCAATAGTAATTCTCAGACAAGTGTACTGACTACATCACAGGCAAAAAAAGAAAAGTCCACCCATTCAACATCAGCTATTCCCTGGAATCCTTGAACAAGGGAGGAAGATTGCAAAATCCTCCAGGCTATGTGTGCCCCAGTCACTTCAGCCACTGTATAGAGATCAGTGTCTCACTGTTACAGACTGAACCATACACTCACATAATGAATGTCTGTCTACCTTCAATATGATGTTATTTCGAAATGGGGTTATTTGAGGTAGTGAGTTCTTGATAGAGCATTAGTACTTAACCATCAAATAGGTTTATTTCTTCATAAATGAATGGGAAACACTGAAGTGGCCCCTTCACCTCTCTTTCTCCTCCTTTTCATCCAGAGATTTTTTCAGGTAAATGAATATAAAACACCATTCTACTCATAGGTCACCAAATGCTGCCTCACTTTCTCAGTATGCCATCCTACGTCTAGTATGTGACCTACAGCCTGTAAGTGACCCAGATGGGCACCAAGTCAACAAGCTAATGTATAGGCCAGTCACATGATGGTTTTATTCTTTAGCACATTAAATTTGAGATTACATGGTACTTTATTTGCTGCTCTAAATAATATTCTTATAATTTCAGGTGCTGTGAATTTATGGCTAGATTGACAGCTTGAAGCTATCCTTTGTGCCACCAACAGGCTGGGCAAGCTTGAGGATATCAACTGAATTCTCTTCACCTTATTTCCTGAACCAGGAACACAGTGGGAGTCACACCTGATAATCATTATTTTGTTATGCAAAAAATATAATGACTTAGAATGAAAAGAAACTCTAATTCCCAGTAATTGCAGAGACACTTGATTTGGACTAGGCTGGGCTCAGATGGTAATTACACCCCTGGAATGAAACCATTTGTGAAACATGATATTTCTAGGCACATGGCATGGAGAATGATCCACTCTCTCTGGAAACACTTTCCATTCTATCTATGAAGAAAGGAAGCTACGTGAGGTGAGGTCTATGTTTGTTTTGCTTTTTTCCTGAGGGCACTTTTTCTCATCCACATGGTGCAGCCTGGATAGAATCTAAGGACAATGCTGTGGTTGTGTGGGCTATGGGGATCCAAGAATTTCAGTGCTACCATACTGGGAAACAACTGACAAAGGAAATTCAGGAAGAAAGGAAGCTACCAGGATGATAACAAAAACTTGAAAATGTATGCACCTTGAATATTTGGCCAGCTCTTGAATGGGGCATGTAAGGGAGCCACTCAATGATCCCCTGAGGAAAGGTTGTGGCTTGAACTTAAATTAATGCTTTCATTGCTTTGTTTATATGGAGACAAGTTTTCCTGTAGCGCAGGCTGGCTGGCTTCAAACTCACTATGTAGCTAAGGATGACCTTAAACCCTTAACACTCTTTCATCCACCTAGCAAGTGCTGGCATGACTGATGAGAACTGTCAGGTGTTGGCATTTGAGCCCAGAGTTTCTTGTATGCTAGGCAAGTACTCTACCAACTGAGCTATATACTCAGCCCCAGTCTTATAAGACAATAAATAAGACTTAATCGCACTGTGGTGATTTGAATGAAAATTCCCCATAGGTCAATAGGGAATGGCACTATTAGGAGGTGTGTTCTTGTTGGAGTAGGTGTGGCTTTGTTGGAGGAAGTGTGTCACTAGGGGTGGGCTTTGGAGCCTCAGAATGCTCAAACCAGGCCTGGTGTAACAGTTCACTTCTTGCTGCCTGCCAAGTAACAGTTCACCTGCTGCCTGCCAATTTTGTTGTAGAACTCTCAGCTCACTCCTCAGCACAATGTCTGCCTGCACACCACCATTCTTCCCACCATGATAATGGACTAGACCTCTGAAACTGTAAACCAGCCCCCAATTAAATGTTTCTCTTGGCTGGAGAGATGGCTCAGCAGTTAAAGGCTAGGCACACAACCACAAATAAATGTTTCCCTTTATAAGAGTTGTGATAGTTATGGTGTCTCTTCACAGCAATAGAAACCCATCATATTGGAAAGCTTACACATCATGAACTTGCCATTATTACACCAAAAGACTATGTTACAACTTCAGGTGTGTCCAGCCTGTGGCCCACAGACTCCATGTAGCCAAGACTAGACCTATGAAGGTAGCTCAACACAAAATCATAAACTTATATAAAACACAGTGAGATCCTTTTTTTCCTGTTTTCATTACATTATTACATTATAGCTACCAAATTATTTTTTATTTTCTCACTTTTACATCCTAACCAAAGCTTCCCCCCCCCATTCCCTCTTACCGGACCCCAGTCTCCTCTTTCAACATCACCCCATCTGCTCTTCTCCCACTGTTTATCTTCAGATACAGTCAGGCAGCCCATGGATATCAGCCCATCAGGGTAAACCAAGCTTCAGTGAGACCAGGCACCCCCTCCTCCACAAAGGTTGGATGAGGCAATCCAGCAGGAGGAATGGGTCCTAAAATCAGGCAATAGAGTCAGACATCCCTCACTCTCACTGCTAGGAGTCCCACATGAAGGCCAAGTAATATAACTGTAACATTTATGCAGAGAGCCTAGGTCAGTGCCATGAAGGCTTCCTGGTTGTTGTTTCTGTCTCTATGAGCCCTTATGAGCCCAGGTTAGTTAGTTCTGGGGGAGTTTTGTGATGCTCTTGACACCACTGGGTCCTACAATCCTTCCTCTTCCTCTTCTTTGGATTCCTCAAACTCCACCTAATGTTTGGCTGTGGGTCTCTGCCTGTTTCTATCAGTTGCTCAGGTTAGCTTTTCTGATGACATTTGGGCTAGGCACCAATGAGTGTAGCATAACATCATTAAGAGTCATTTCACTGATGCTTTTTTTTTTTTTTTTTTTTTTGCCATTCCTGTTTGGTTCTATCCTAGGTCTCTGGTGCAGCCTGCTTCTGGGTCCTGACTCTCAGTGGGGAGCTGCCTTTCAGGATATGAGTTTCCAGCTAGGTCAGTCATTAGTTGATCACTCCCACACTTTCTATTCCATCTTTACCTGCTGCACAGATTTTAGGCAGGACAAATTGTAGGTTGAAGGGATTGTGACTTGGTTGATGACCCAGACCTCCACTTGAAGTCTTACCTGGTTGCAGGAGATGGCTGGTTCATGTTCTATGTCTCCCATTGCTTGGAATCTTAGCTAGGGTCACCCTCTTAGACTCCTGTGAGTTTCCATTGCACTAGGTTTCTAGCTAATCCCAGAGATGCCCCCACATTTCAGTCCTCTCTCCCTTCATCTTTCCCCAACCTGACCCCTCCTGTTCTCATCCTCCATTTTCCCTTCCACATCCCTCCCTCTGTAAAATTCTTTTAAAAAATAACTCCATGATAGTATTTACATACCATGAACTTTGTAACTGACATGGTGTCACAATGTCAAAGGCTTGGCTACACCAGAAGAGGAGCTTCATCAGGATCAAGGAATCTTTCTTAGGACTAAATGCAAAAGCCATCCTGACAGTAATAGAAATATACTTTTCCTACAGTAACTAATACTCAACACCTTAGCTGCCTGTGGAGCAAACCCTGGAGAAAGGAAAGGAAGTCAACTAAGAAAGCATCTACAGCATGGCATCCATGATAACAACACCAAAACAGTCAAAGGAAGAAGGTGAGGAGACCCTCACAATATCCTCAGTATTATCAGCAAACACGAACTCCAAAGAAACTGCCATCTCTGTATTCAAACATACAGGGGAAGAATCATTGTGCAGAAAGAGGGGAGGTCTATAGAAAAATCTACAAAAAGAGCCAAGAAGTAACTCCAGCATGATGCCACCATGTGAGGTATATAGATTAATTAGATGGAATTTACAGTAGATGGGAACCATATGCACAAAGAATAACAGACTTGAAGGAGATGAAGAGAAATGATTGTGTCTGAAGGAGAGAAGCATACTGGGGAAAAAATATGCAGAATCCTCCATGACCTGTATGGATCAAGCACTCCAGCACTTTACTGACCCAGGGGAATCAGGAGGGCCCAGCACCTTTGCATTTGGCAACTTGTGAGGTGAGAGGAAAACAATGGGAAAAACACAATGGAAAAACAATGACTGGAAATGTTCCAAAGGTGGAGGATAGGTCATTTCAGAGATATAAGATCCACAGCAGAACCCCACGCAGCATAAACATAAAGAAAAGCATGCACCAGAGTCAAACTGCTCAGATCAAGAGAAAAATCTTAAAAGCAGCCAGGGAGAGTATGTGCAAGGCAAAGAGAGGACACCAAATGATCATGGCTGTTTCTCTGCCAGAGAAAACAGATGCAGCAGCCTAGGGAGTGATACCAAGTGCCAATGACAATAACACTGCTCATTCACAGTTCTGCAGACAATGAAAATATGCTTTGAAATTAAAGTAAAATACAAATATTATTTAAATGCACATAAGTCAAAAGCTTAATTGGCAGCAGATCAATAATAGATCAATAGCAGAGGAAGCTGTTCACTTTTTACTGAGGAGACATTGAAACCATGATTGTGTAAAAGATACACTAAAAATGCCAGATGAGAGAAAAGGCAGGATGTTATCTTCTGATTTCTTCAGAGGATAATCCACAAACTACTAGCAAGTTTAAATGTCTTCTGGAAGTCAACATGTCTTGAACAAGGCAATGGAGTCTTATATACAGCACAAAATGAGTGATTCATAGAAGAGAAGATTTATAAATCACACTATTAATATTTACAATATCTCTACAAGAGTGTTGGGAGCCTGAAAAGAGAAACCACAGACTACAGGAGATATTTGTATAAGTCAGGTCTGATGAGGGTATATGCGGAGTATATAAATAGTATTCAAATTCCAATAAAAATCAACTCAAAAAGTCACAGTTGTGAACAAAAAACCTGGACAGATATATCACTAAGGAAAACATAGATACAACAACAACAAAAGCAAGAAAATATGTGCAGCATCATTAACCAATAGAAATACGAAAACCTAGACTTGGCTTACACTTGCAATCCCAGCACTTGGGAAGCAAAGGCAGGTGGAACACAGAAAGTTCAAGACCAGCCAAGATTAAGTAACCAGTTCCAGGCCAGACAGGCCTCTAAAATCAGGCAGAAAACCTCAAACAAACAAACAAACAAAAAGGCATGTTGAAATTAAAGCTGTAACAGTCCTTTATTAAATGTTGTAGTTTAGTGGCAGGCAAGAACAAATCACAAAATACAATAAACACACATGGAAATTTATTGGTGGGGGTAAAAGAGGGAGTTGTGAAGGTCAGCTGGGAAAGGGAAGTGGTGAAGAGAGTGAGGGATGGGCAGAGCTTACTTTAAAAGGGGTCATTTGCACATATGCACAGAGTTTTACACAGTCACACAGTGACATAGTGACTGACATATAGCCCTAGGGCCTTGGGTTGACTAAGTATTTGCCTGGATACTGACAAGTGCCTGCATAGCTGCAAGACTCTGGGGCTGGCTAGGTGTTTGCCTGAGTGCAGGCAAATGCATCCTGCCAGGAGACCGGGCAGGCCAGCATAATGCTTGATTGCTAACACTAAATACACACTGTCTGTTGCTGTGACAAATGCCTTGTCCAAAGCAAGTCCAGGGGAAAGGCTTGTTTTATGTGTCTATATCACAATCCTCCTTGAGGGAAGTCAGGGCAGAAACTCAAAGCAGGAACCCAGAGGCAGGAACTGAAACAGCAGAAGCCCCTCCCACCCCCTCCCATCCCACCCCCACCCCCACTTCACAGGGAGGGTGATGCCTTCCAGAAGGGATCATCAAAGTCTGTCAAGTCATTTGGAGTAGGGTCTAGGCCTTCCCTCCTGTCTCTAGGCTAAGGGTGTGTCCCTCCATGGGAAATGTGCTCCCAAAGTCCTTTCATGCACCTGGGATAGATACATCCTGGTTCTACTGTCAGAGGTCCCTTAGACTGCCCAGGCCTTCTGTTTCTTACTGGCTTACTTTCAAGCTTGTGTTCCCCTACTTTTATTATATCTTCCAGGACAACTTGTCCAGGGGAGGCAAGCTTGGTCCTCCCATACCAATCATTAATCAAGAAAATGCTCCCACAGGCTTGCCCACTGCCCATGTGATGGAGGTTTTTCCTCAACTGAGATGTTGAATGAACCTAATTTGTGCCAAGATGACAAAACAAACAAGCAAAATTACCAGTATCATACCCACTAGAGTGGTACTTGCTCCCAGAAGAAAACAAAAAAAAAACAAGATCAGTACAGGAGGAGATAGCAGGTGGTATATACCTGTGTCCTAGGGTAACAACACCAAATGATCACACTCTGGTTTAAGACACACAGATTAGGTCCCTTAAAGTTCTGGAAACTAGAAGTCCAGACCTAAGGTGTGAGCAGGGATGAGCTTCCTCCTCCAAAGGCTCTTAGGAAGGGTCCTTTCTTGCCTCTTCCCAGTTTGCCATCACCGGCAGCTGCTGGCATGCTCTTGGTTACAGGAGCATCCACCATTTTCACCCATGGTCACATAGTGAATTTCATCATCTCCAAAGTTCTCTCTCTCTTTTTTTTTTTTTTTTTTTTTTTTGTAAAACAGCTGTCACTGGATTTATTGGCCACTCCATTCTAGTAAAACTTCATTTCATCATCTCTATTAGGACCTTGTTTCCAAGACCAAGGACCAAAGCTGCAGCATGTCTTTTTAAGAAGACACAACATATACAACAGTCAGTTATGAAGAGTCCTTGGAAGGATGAAAATGAAATGAAATAATATGTTTAAAACAGAAGGGCAGTGCTTTACACTATGAAGCCAGATGTGTGTGCCTGCCATACACAATGCATTGGATATTTGTATCTATCCCAAATTTATATGTGATTTGAATTCATATGACTTGATTTGAGGGAGGTTTAAGAGTTAGTGAGGTTATGATGGTGGAGTCCACCAGAATGGAATTAGAGCCTTCAGCAAAAACTGAAGAGAACTTTCTTTCTTCTCACCATGTGGGGACCCAATGAGAAGCCAGTGTTTGTAACCCCAAAGAAGTACCTGCCCAGGAGGCCATTATACCAACTGCTTAAGTGCATACTTCCAGCTGTAGGACAATAGACTATCAGCCAAGCAAGTATCGTCAGTCCAGGACACCAGCCTGTGGAATGGTGCTACCTTCTTACAGTAGATCTGTGATAAATATATAATAATACAGAAAGGGAACCTTATCTTGAACAAAATAAGCCTTCTGTTTATGAGGGCTATGTCACCAGATCTGCTGCAACTCACACAAGGGTCAAATGTAAACCCCCTGAGAATGGCCCTCTGGTCCCTATCTTTATAGTCATAGTCTGTGTAGGACACAGTATTGACAACCAAGGGATTAGATATAAACAAAAGTTTGTGTGATTACTTGCAGCTTCCACTGGACCATCTGCAAGGCTGATTGACAGACTAGAACTTCAAGGATGTGGAGAGGTTAGAAAGTTGCAAGTTACCATCCAGCATTACCCTCTTTAGTATGTGACCTGACATCTTTATGACCAATCAGTACATACTTTAGGATGTAAAAAAAAAGTAAAATCAACATCAGCAATGAAAACCAACCAACCAGAGGTAAAATAATGTCCCAGAGAATGTCTGATGCCTATAGATGAGATGTCTCTGCTTGGCTGTAACCCTCCTACCTGATATCTTTTACTGATATATTTGAAAAGTACCTTGATTTATGACTTCCATTGTTCTGTTACTATAAACACTTCATCAAACTCTTACTACCTTGGAACAGAATTTAGGGCAACCTAAATCTGCATTCCTGGGACATTGCCACTTAATTTGGAAAAACAACGTGTGTGTGTGTGTGTGTGTGTGTGTGTGTGTGTGTGTCTGTGTGTGTGTGTGTGTGTGTGTGTCTTACCCTCTTTGAGTTAGGTAAGAGTTAATGAAAGCATAAGAGAATGAACTCAATTAGTGAAAGGCCCTTAGGCCACCCCTTACTCTCTTAAAACAGCCACCTAGTCACAGAATATTCTCAGAGTGAAAGGGCAATTAGTACCTCAAAAGGCTGGGTATTTCACTGCTGTCAAGCTTATACCAAGAAAAATGTCTTTCTCTGACATCCTCTAGGCCTTCTGCAGTGCCTCACTGTGCAATAACAAGAATAACAACCTCTCTTTTGCATGGTTGGGGTTCAGCCAGTCGCTGTGGAACAGCTCTGGCAGGCAAGTGTGAGGACCTGCCTTCAGTGAAAGACTGAAGCGAAAGCCAAGAAACTCCCAAATCAAGACAAACAGCATCTTAACAGCAATATTTAAGAATCCAGTCAGTGTGCTGCAAGCCTACCAGGGTGAGCCCTAGAGAGCTTAATGGAGATTTTCTCTTAGGGCTGAACCTTAGGGTTACATCTCAAGCTTCCCCAAAGGGCAGTTTATTTTTTAAGGGATGTTTTTGTTTGGTCTTTAACAACCCAGAAGCCAAAGCCTCCTACGCAGGAATAACAAATGAATCCTCCTGCCAGCGTGCCCTGAAGGCTGCATTTCCATCAACCGAACACACAGTCTTTCTCTCCTCTGGTAATAAAGTAGCCCCGAGGATTAGTTTACCTTTTCCCTAAGTGAAAGCAGATGTCTCAAAGCAAGGATGCACTTAGCCGGCTGTGACAACTACCTGGCCAGCACAGGAAACACTTAAATGGGAGGCTAAAATTGGGATTTTTATGTGCGTGTCATCCTTCCTTTCACTTTCTCCCTGTATTCATAATCATGAAAAGAACATTTGCGGACCAGGGAAAAGGCTCAGTCAGTGTAGTCCTTGTACTATAAGCTCTGGGACCTGAGTTTAATCCCCAGGACCAACATAAACATGCACACTTCAAAGGAGGAGGTGGGTGGGTTCCTGAGGCTCAGTGGCCAACCAGCCTAGCCTAATGGCAGAGTGAGATTCAGTGACAAACCCTGTTCTCTAAAAAAAAAAAAAAAAAAAAAAAAAAAAAAAAAAAAAAAAACAAAAGTGGACAAGTGAATAAGATAGATTGTCCTCTGGTTTCCACACACATGACACATGTCCTTTCACTCACATCCATGTGTGTACTCACACACACAAGCATACCACACATACACACATGGGAAGGCACTTGTTAGGATAAAGCTTGGGGGAGGATCCTTGGCATGGGGAACCTTGGTGGATATGCCTGGCAAGGGTAATCAAGGGGGAGGGAAAAACATACCAGGCAGACAGAGCTTAAGTGAGAAGTTTTATTAGAAAGGGGAAAAGGGGGGAAGGAAAGAGAAAAGAGGTAAAGAGACAGAGAGAGGACAGAAGAGAAGGGGGGAGACAGGAAAAGTGCTGTCTGCTCCAGGGGAACAGCAGGAAAGAGAGCAAGAAAGAGAACTGGAAAAGAGCAGAAAGAGGGGGAAAGAGAGCATAAGTGGGTGGAGGTCTTTCTTTTTGTTTTGTTTTTCTGTTTTGTTTTGTTTTGTTTTGTTTTTTGAGACAGGATTTCTCTGTGGCTTTGGAAACTGTCCTGGAACCAGCTATTATAGACCAGACTGGTCTCGAACTCACAGACATCCATCTGCCTCTGCCTCTGCCTCTCGAGTGCTGGGATTAAAGGCTTGCACCACCAACTCCCAACTCGGAGGTCTTTCTTTTAGTCCTTTGAACCTGCGTTCAGACTAGTACTCATGGGACCCTGGGCTGACCAGGGTACTGTCTGAGTGCATTCTGCCAGGTGTCAGGGGCAGGCCAGCATGAAGCCTGAATCCTTAACCAGCAGCACAACCCCCTGAGAGAAGCCATTTACTCACTATGCACCAAGCATCACAGACACTGCCTGGTACCTGTCATTTCTAGTCCTTAACTTTCACGGCAACTTTGCAAAAGTAGCATTTTATTTCCTTTCCAGCTCAAGGTCACACAGCTAATTGTGGTGGAGGGAGTCTCATCAATGTCCCTTTGAAGTCAAAGTGGGATGGTTCCCAGACACGCTGAACAACAGAAGCAGACAGGTCCTTGAAGCATTAATTCTCCCACTTCATTTATTCCTTGTCGTCTTGTCCATAAACTCTTGCCATAATCTTCATTATTATTCATAAACTGTTTTATAAGCCAATTCATTTGTATTGAAATAAGTTTTGGAATAAAATCTAATTGAGATTTTAAATCAAAATCCTTTGGTCACTTAATGAGCTGAAAATGAAGTCAGGTGTGCACATGCCTGTAATTTGAGTACTTGAGAGGATCAGAAGTTCAAGGCCAGGCTATAAGGAGATTACAAAAACAATACAAACTAACACCACTTTCATATGTGGAAAATACGCATTGTAAAGCAATACTGTGCCCATAATACTTGTCTATCAAGTGCTTGAACTTACAGCCCAGACACTTTGCTAAAGAGGAAAATGACCAGGAACTGGAGAATCAGGATCAGGTCAAATTCTAACCGGGCTGCCTTCAGGTGCAATCAGGAAGACCGAAGCAGCAGGGTACCTGAAAAGTTTCTGTACCCCAATAAGCCTCTCTACTGACACAGCAATTCAGATCAGGCTAAATCAACCCGAATTTTAAGAAAAGCCCATATTTAATGGGTAAACCTCCTAGATAATTTTCCAGCCCCCCAGAGAGGAGTGCGGAAGGAGAGACTGAAAAACCACCTGTCTGTTTTCTGGGTGGAATTTAAATACACTGTGGGAGTGGTCTTGAACATCTCTTGGGGATGAGCCCTGTTTGGGGGGCTTTCTAGGACAGTGCAGGATTTGGGGAAAGGGAGATGGGGGAGGGGCATTGAAATGGAACTTCCACCAGAACATTCCAGGGGCTGAGGTGGAGCTTCTATTAGAACAGTTACTTAAAGATCAACACCACCTACTTCTACATCTGGATGACAGCAAAGCTCCTTCCAGTTCCACCAGAAGCTGGTACTCCACATGTCCTCAAAACTCCATGAAACAAGCAACCAGCAAGTGACACACGTCCCGGCATGCTGCCTTCCCATCATCAGCACCATGGGAGGTGGAAGATTTCATTCTTGCCTACCAACCAGTAGCAGGATCAGAGGCAAATTGGGGAAACATTTTGAACTGCAGTGTCTCCACTGATTAATAAAGGAATTAGCTCCCAGGGTGGTGTGTCTACAAACCCAAGACATGGGACACGGGATACTGAGGCAGGATGATCACAAGATTATGAGGTTGAAGAAAGCCTAAACTATACCATGAGAGCTTGTCCCCTGAAAGACAAAAAGTAAAGTCCAGTTAAGGAAACCCCCCGACTTGAAGGGCAGTCTGACCTGGAAAGCTAACCCAGGCCACTATCAGTTCCTTGGAATTTGCTAACCACCCACAACTTTTCCTCACAAGGCCCTAAGATAGCTGATACCAAGAATTCACACTGCCCCTCCTGTCAGTGTGTCAGCAGGTGGTTAATAGGGTCCTTAAGAAACAAAGAGTTAGCTGCAACTCCAGTTTGCTTAGACAAGATTAATTAGCACACTCTGAGGCCCTGAGGTCTGCTGACCTGAGACCATCCTGCCTTAAAAAGAGAACCCATGACTCTGGTCATGTATGGACAGAGGGTCACAGCCCCACCCTAAGCTTGTGGTTTTTTCCTTTAAAAGTACCCGTGCCCAGAAAATGTTGCTTCTCTAGCCTGCGTGCTGAGGGAGTCCGTTTGCACAAATGTTTCCCATTCATTAAAGCCTCTTGCATGTTGCATCAACTGGACTGGACATTGAGTTTTTGGGGGTACCTACCAAAACGAGGAGACTCCTCATTCTGAGGGTCTTACACCCCCAAAATGGAAATAGAATAAAAGTACAGAGCAGAGGGAATGGGGAAAATAAAAGAGAAATAAACAAAATGAGGAAAGATGAAGAGAAGGAGAAAGATGGATACAGAGAAGAAGGGCCAAGTGGACCTGTTTTTCTTCATTTTCTTTTATAAGTTCTCCATATCTAAAATTCTGAATTTCACTTTATCTTCCATATTTACATTTCTTTTCCAAATTTTACTGTTTACATTTTGAAACAGAGCTCTATTATCCCTGCACTTATCTTTGACATGAGACAAATATGTGTCTCAGAATGAAAGATTTGCAAACCTAGCCACTGATCATCCTATCAACCTAAACACAATTCTTCCCTGTATAAAAGACCTTGGGGCACAGATTCATTATTTAATTCAAATTTAATAAAGAGAAAGAGTGTAGAGCCTGGCAGATGCATTCTAGCTCAGGCTCTGGCCCATGTGGTTTAGAATACTGGCTGGGCAGTATTGCTTGCCCTTTCTGACTTGGTCCTTGTTTCTAGACATAGCAAGACATTTTTCAGCCTCTCCTACTCTTGGCCTCCTACAGGGATAAGATGATCTCACAGATGAAGAAACGTTTGAAAGGATGCCACCCAAGTCCAGCCTGTCAGAAGATCTCTGACACTGTCAAATGAGATCAGAGATTTGAGGCCAGTTCCAGAGTGTGATGTAACTTGTCAGCTGACCTTGGATGCCCAGGTCTCTCTTGGCCTATTTCCTCATTTGAATGATAAGCCCATTTAGGGTCCTTTCATCACCAAAATTACACACTTCTGAGATTGATTTATTGTCAACTACAATTACTGTTTTACACAATACATCAGACAGGATCATAGAAAAGGAGATAAAAAGAAATATCAGGAATAAAGTAGAGAGATGGTAGATTTGGGTGAAAGCTCTGGGTTTGTGTGTCAGCCGTGTTATATGCAGTCTGTTCCTCTGTACACCTGTCTGGTGTCCTGCCTCCTTCTCTGTAATATCTTCCCAAGGGACCATCTGGTCCATGTGCTTCTGAGTCCTGGAAATCACTGTCAGGCTTTGACCAATGAGTAGACTTCTTTATCCCTAACAAAATAACTGCCTCCAGGTTAATCACTCCTACAAAATGGTTCAATGAAGTCTATCTCAGGGCTTTGGTGGAACCATGAAGAAGGAGATGTCTTTGTGCCCAATAGTACCACCCACCATAGAGATGATACAAGCCTGAGTTCACTGATGCCTGTCTGTCTCCTACTCAGGAAGGATCCTCTGTAGACCGAAATGCACTCAGAAGAAGGCAGAGGTGATGGAAACAACTGACAGACTCATCCGGGTGTCTAGATGCAGCCCCATTGGAGATCATACCCAGTGACACAGGAGCCTGTCAATGGGTCTTCATCAGAGCCAGCTTGAACTGGGTCTCTTTCTCTTGCCCCTGAAGAACTTTTCACTGATGCACAGAAACTTTGAACTTCAGGAACTTCCCTCAGAGGTGTCTTCAGGGCCATTGAAGCAATGCTGAGGTAGGTGACAACAATTATAGGGTCCCTTTTTTAAAAAGCAGGTTTTCTCTATGCCCTTTATCTACTGAGTCTCACATGAAGTTTGCTTTGAAAGCAATTTTTAAGGATATTAGTTAACCTCGGAGTTCCCTGAAGATTCCTTTCTGGAATCCAAAATAACTATCTCAGCCTTATCTGTCCTAGAATAAAAGACAAACCCAAAGGCTAAGAAAATATGGGTTGGGGAGGAGAGGCCATAGGCAATTAAAGAGACTTTTGCACAAGAAATAGCAAGGGGATGAAGAGAACTCAGTAAAAGTTTGCTATAAAAGCATGAGGACCTGAGTTCAAATCCCAACATCTGCATAAAAGCTGGACAAGACATTTGACATTCTCTTCTGGCTTCTCTGTGTATGTATCAACACACACCCACACGCACACACACACACACACACACACACACACACACACACACGGGGGGGGGGAGAGAGAGAGAGAGAGAGAGAGAGAGAGAGAGAGAGAGAGAGAGAGAGAGCCACACATACAAATACCCACTGTCTTAGGGTTTCTATTGCTGTAAAGAGACACTATGATCACAGCAACTCTTATGAAGGAAAAACATGTAATTTGGGGAGCTTGCTTATAGTTCAGAAATTTAGTCCATTATCGTCATGGTGGAACATGGTGGCATACAAGCAGATACTGTGCTGGAGGAGTAGCCAAGTGTCCTAAATCTTGACTTATAGATAACAGAAAGTGGTCTGTGTGTCATACTGAGTGAAGCTTGAGCAAAGGAGACCTCAAAGCCCACCCCAACAGTGACGCTCTTCCTTCAACAAGGCCACACCTACTCCAGCAAAGCCACACCTTTCCCTTTGGGAATCATTTTCTTTCAAACCACTATATGCACTAAATAATTTTTTTTTAAAAAAAAGCAACACAACTGAACCCCTGCTGCTGGGCCATCATATGAATTCAAGAATACCAAAAATTTTGGTATTTTTAATGAGTTCTATGATTCTTGGTATATTGGTTAAGTTTTTCATTGCTGTGACAAAATAAATGAAAATAAGCAACTTGAAGAAGGTTGAATTTATTTGGGCTTATAGTTAGAGGTGACACAGTCCATCATGTCAGAGAAGTTAGATAGAGGCAGCTGGTCCTAGTGTGTCCACAATCATGAAACAGAGAAAGAGGAAGGTTGATAATCAACTCACTCTCCTCACTCTCTCCTTTTTCATTCAGCCAAGGACCATAGGCCATAAACTAGTGCTGCCCATACTTAGGGTTGGCTTTCCCAATTCCATCTACCCAGTCTGGAAAGTCCTCCACAGACATACCCAGAAATTTGTCCTCTTGGCAATTTCAGATGATGTCAAGTTGATAATATCAGCCATCACTGTTTTCAACGAGTTTAAAATTTTCTCAAACTTGATCCAAGCAAGCTACATCCACCAAATAAACTGAAAACATTGACAACAATAGAAACTTCTCCCTACCGAGTCCACAACAACTCCCAAGTGTGTCTGATCTGCATGTCATTGCAGGACAAGCTTAATGTGTATGTGTGGCTGCCAAAGGATAGCCTCAAGCTTTCAGTTAGACTCTTCTTTGAAGGTATCCATCATCCAGAAAGTCTACCATGTAAACACCATGTCAAAGTAAGTGCCACTGTGTACATACATGTGTGTATGTGTGTGTGTATGTGCATGTGTGTGTGTATGTGTGCGTATACACATATAGACACACATACATATATATGTGTGTATACATATGCATATGCTTGCACATGTGTGTATGTATATATGTATGTACACATATATAGTATATATGAGTACATGTGTGTTTGTAAATATGTGTACATGTGTTCAGGTATGTGTGTGTGACATACCAGTCACTTTCTGTCCCATATTCTTCTCTTCCAATGCTAGCAGGTCAATTCTTTCCTCTTTGTATCTCTTACTTTTCTCCCAAAGAGAAAGAGTTACTATATTACAACTTATATTTACTGTGCTCAGCCAACAGAGAAATAAAATGTTCATGGCCCATTAATCCAGTGTTAACCCTCTGCACACTCCATCTTTGGTTCAGTTATGACAAGGCAGGCTGTGGGGAAACTCACATGCTCTTGGCCAAGGAAGAGGCCATTGCCTTTGGCTTCAGGGATCCCATCCCTTCCTTTCCTCTTCACTGAATACAACTGACAACCTATAAAATTAGTTCCTTCATTGGCTCAGTCATTCATCCACCCATTCATGCATTCATTTGTCAGATAAAAGCATGTAAAATCTGCAACTGTGTTAGCCTCAGAAATACCAAGGCTGCTTCTTCCCTCGAGTTCACAGCTAATTTGGGAAGAAGTTATTATTATTTAACGATATGTTCTTCAGTTCATTTGTACCAAACACCAATTATCTCATTTGATCTTTACAACTGAGTCAGTTATTCTCTTTAATACATAAGGAAACTGAGGCCAGAAAGGATTGATTTAGAGCCAAAGTATGGTATCAACAGATTTAACTACCCAAACCAAAAATCTGGAGATTTCAGAGTAAGATGATGCAATGCACCAGCATTACAAATATACCAGAATTTCTTCTTAGTTATGGAAGAAAAAGAGGCCAAAAGAGGGAGAGCCAGGCCTGGTAGGTCTCTTCCCATGTTAGCACAAGATCAGTTGTGCTGCTGTTATTCTTCATAACATATATGTTACATGTGAGCATGATCTGTGACTGTCCAAGACTCTAACTGCTCAGTGCTCAGTTTTCTAACATGTGGGCTTTATTTTCTCTTGTCCTCCCACTCAAATTCATCCCTTCCTCCTCCCAATTAGTTCCTCTTCTACTTTCATGTCTTTAGAACAATGCTTTCATGGATTCTTTGAAAATTTCTCATACATTTACATGATATATTTTGAACATATCTGTGATGGTTTGAAAGAAAATGGTCCCCAAAGGGAGTGGCACTATTGGGGGATGTGTCCTTTTGGAATATGTGTGTTCTTGTTGGAGTAGATGTGGCCTTTTGGAAGAAGTGTATCATTTTAGAGGCAGGTTTTGAGGTCTCATATATGTTCAAGCCACTCTCAAAGTCTCTGTTCACTTCCTTCTGCCTTTGGACAAGATGTAAGGACTCTCAGTTCTAATACCATGTCTGTCTTTATGCTGCCTTGCTTCCTGCAATGACAATAATGGACTAAACCTCTGACCTGCAAGTAAGCCACCCCAATTAAATGTTTTTCTTTATAAAAGTGGCTATGGGCATGCTGTCTCTTCACAGAAACCCCAACTAAGACAATATCTACTACTCATTTACTCCCAATCACCTTAGAATATATGTTACAATTTTATTTATTTAATCTACTGAGTCTAGTTAGTGCTACCCACATGTGCATGGTCATAATGGATTCATCACTGAGGCATAGATCATCCAACAGAGGTCATGCCCCAAAGAAAAATTACTCTCCCTCCCCCGGCAGCCACCAATTGCCAGTATCTCTTCAGCTAGAAATAAGGCCTAAGGAACCCCTCACCTACTCCATCTTATAATTTATATCTTGTGCAAACAACCATAGCAACTGTGACTTCTTGTGTGTAACATCTATGTCATAGATGTGGCAATTTTTAGCATCAACTCTAAGATGGTCATAGACAAACTGGAATGGCAGGTTACCCTTCCCAGCTTAAGAATCATGTATGTCTTCTCACATTCTGACCCAGAGCCAAAGCAGAGGTCTTATGTAGGAGGAGAACTTACTAGAAAGCTAAGAGCCTGACTTACAAGGTTAGGCCAACTTAAACTAACTCTAACAGATCCCAGAGTACTTCTCTTAATTCACTTTGTGACCATGTACACACATGGAAGGTAAAACTTAACTTCATTCTGCTAAAACAATCTTAAATCATTTAATAACTTAAGTATTGGGTCTTTTATGAAGAAGTGATTGGAGTTTGCCTGCTCATCCAGCACTGCACTTACTGCCCCATAGGGAGCAGACTCGGAAGCTTGAGGGGAAGGTGGATGGATATACCATTTAGGTTCAACTCTGTGTTGCCTGCATAGTCAACTTAACACAACTAGAATCACTTGAGAAGAGAGTGTCAATGAGGAAATTTCTAGGTCAGGTTGACCTGTGAGAGTGTCTGTGAGGGATGGTTATAGTAAGATCCAGACCACTGTGGCTTGGCATGAACCACATGGTGATGATTGCTACTTGACAAAGTTTCAGCATTTCGACATTGCAGACCACACTTCTCCAAACACCTTTTTACTTTCATTGTTAATGGTTTTCACTATTAACGCCTTTATCTTTGGGAAATTTTGTGTGGTCTTTGGTAAAGGATGAAAATGTGTTTAATGGTAGCTTCTCTAAACAAAATAATTCTTTGAAAACAAAACAAAACAAAACTGCCACCTGGGGACCAGGAATTCTATTGTACCTTTCTAGTTAAACCAAGAACAAGAAAGTTAGAGGTTTACTAGACACACTTGATCCCAAGGAAGAAATGCCTACAACCTAGATCTAGATCCTAAGGCCATCAAGGCAAGAGTTCAGTTAATAAGTATAGAGAAATCAGAATGGTGTGCTCATGACAAAGCAAGGCAAGTCAAGGCAAAGCATGACAATGCAGGCATAGACCTGACAAAGAGGGACAAGGCAAGGCAAAGCAAAGCAAGCATATGTTTTGGGAAGCATGGTGAGGTAGCAGTGTCAGTCATTGCAAGTATATGGTAAAGCAAGACAAGGCAAGGCAAGACAAGGAACAGAAAGGGAAGAAAAGGAAAGGGAAGGGAAGAGGAGGAGAGGGAAGGAGGGGGAGGGACAGATATGAAAGGAAAAGAAAGAAAAGGGAAGGAAAGAAAAGGAAAGGCACACATGACAAGGCAAGGATTATTTGAGGGGAACAATCCCACAGAGTATGACAAGATGCAAAGAGACACAATTGGAGAAAACCTCAGTGCTTATCCTCTTGAGGAATAAAAATTACTCTTAAATTGTAGTATAGTGTATGGTCTGCAGAAGTCCTTTTCCCAAGGTCAGACATTTAAATAAGGGTCTCTATTTCCATCTGGGGTTTGAAGAAAGTTCATGCTGGCTAAAGCAGTCGTTCTCCTTATCTCTGGCAAGATACCTGTGGCCCCTTTACTAACATATGACTGGTGTGTATTGTCAAGGTCAATGCTAGATTCATCAACTCCTAATCTTAAGCCACAGCCTAGCTCACATGCACCTTGTCTCCTATTTAATACTATGTGCAACTACAGAGTGGAAAACTCTTTTTTTTTTTCCCAATTAAACGATGCTGGCAGCCATCCCGATTCACCCTCAGATCATGTTCATCTCATCCTTCCATCCCCTATCCCCCACTCCCCACTCCTCCACCTACCCCCCCCAACAACTCCATACATTCTCTTTGGGACCCAATGTTAGGATTCAGGCACTATGCTGGCCTGCCTCCTGTTGCCAGCCTAGGGTCCAAGGGCTGCTACATCACTATGTAGTCTGCATACAGGTGCAAATGTTTATTTAAGAGGCAAATTCCATACACTTCTGCTTTCTCTTTCCTGCTGTTCCTCTGAAGCCTCTGAAGGGGCAGACAGGACATCCCCCCCATGTCTCTCTATCGATCTATCTGCCTATCTCCTCTCCTCTCCCCCTCTTCCTTCTTTTTCTCCACTCTCCCCCAATAAAACTTTCCACTCAAGCTCTGTCTGCCTGGTGTGTTTGTCCCTAGCCTGCCATGAAATCTGCCAAGGTCCCACATACTGTATTACAACACCTGAACCCCTGTGTAAGCAGGTGTTCATCAGTGGGTGACATCATTTCCTGAGATGTGACCTGAACTGTGTGAAAGCAGAGAAAGTTAGCTGAGAACCTACCAGCAGCCCTATGGAAGGAAGCATATTCATTGCTCTGCTCTTGGCTGTGGGTACAGAGCTTAAAGTTCCTGCTGTGACCTCCATCAGTGATGGACTGTAACCTGGAAGTGTAAGGTGAATAAACCCTTTCTCCCTGCATTGCTCTTGGTCAAGGTCTCTTATCACAACAGCAGAATTGAAACTAGAATGGGGAAGAGGAGCAGAGGAATGTGCTGATTTACTCTCCATTAGTTCCCTCTATGCAATGTAGACTCCTACAGATTCACTGCAAAGAAACCCTTAAAAGCCACTTGAGAGCAGGAGTGTGTTGTCAGACTCCTCCTACGGCAGAAAGATGCTTGGGTTTCCTTCAGTGCACCCTATGGGCTGTCACTAAACACAAATGCACATAGATTTAAATATTTCAATACTATTACGGAAAATGCTCTTTGAATCTTCTAACATTGTTCATAAAATTACCTTCTTCAATGTGAGCTCCACCCATCACACAGTATCCCCACCCCTCTCTCTGACTCATATTCCTGTTCTGTTTTCATCATGTCCTCATCATAGCTCACCCCTTCCCTGTATGCATCCCTTGCTCATGTACTTATTTTCAGTCTGTCTCTTCCAGAATGTGCCGTATCCTATCCAGGATTTCTACCTCAAGAATGATACAAGCCAGATGTGCTGGTCCAGATGTGGTTGGGGAAACTTGTTACCATTTGTCTTGAAGAGAAATGGTCATGATTAAGAATTGCCTCTAGACATGTGTAGCACAGTGAAGAAGATTCCAACTTTATGTTAAAAGAACATAGAAGAACCCTGACCCCACACCACAAAAAAAAGACAGGAGCTACGATTTCATCTTAAGAATGGGAAAGCAGCCATAAGCACAAAAAATGCCCATCTTCTTGAAAGAGCTTGTTTGAGAAGGAGGGAGCCCTCATCAAAACAGATACTCAGTTTACAGCAAGATTGCCATCAAGAATAAAGGGTAGTTTTATAACTGTGGCTATCTCAGCCCATTGCCATACCTGGCTGCTGCCCACTTGCTCTCTTAGCAGCCATCATTTATCCACATGGAACCTGTCCAAGACTGGGACCATTATTGTTCTATCGTGAAAGGAAGAGGGAATTGTGATGTCCCACTCTTCCCTCCCTGAGGATCTACTGGCAGTTAATGGTTGCTAAGGGATGGAATAGACATTTTCTTCAATGGTGTAACCACTCAGAAGTTGTCTGTGTTCCTTTATGACAGAGTACATTCAGGAGATTCAGTGGCTTCTTTCACTTTGCTGCCCAAGTTTTGTTTGTTCCCTCATTCTCTTCTCTTCCTTAGTCTTGAGGAAAAGCAAAGGGAATGAATATGACCTCAATACCACTAAGCTTCTTCAATATTATGGTTGGTTGGAGCAGGGAAATATTCAAAAATCGATTTGAGGTCCTAGGTCTTATAGCAGACAGATGTACCCTACTTTCCTCAAGCCAAGGGGCAACATGCTTTCCCTTTTCACTTTCTGGATGTCTGCACCTGGTTTGCTGTCACTTTTGAGATATGAAATCCTGGTCACCTGTAGTTCACATCTTCTCCTTTGCATGGCTACACTGGAGAGTTACAGACCTCTGTTAGCATCAGCGTCAGCATCTCAAAGACAAAGTATCTGCCAGAGTATGGCATAGGCTTGAGAGGAGGACCAAATGAGATGGTTTACATAGAGAAGCTCTCATTATTATGTTAATATGATCGTTATGGTAATCATGGTTACAGCCACAAAACCACAGGGAACTGAAGATAATGTGATTGGAGAAAGGAAATTGATCAGGAGATACATATTCTATTTAATTTTTTTTTTCTGAATAACTTTGGGAAATCATTGAGTTTACTGAGTCTGTCTTGTCTTATGGACAAACAGACAGACTGACATAAAACTTTTTGCCCTGTTGCATTATTGCCTTGCAGGGGAGAGTTGTTAGATTCAAGTGAAATCACAACTAAGATGTTTTTCATGCTAGTATCAGTAAGTTTCATATATGAGAAGAGCTGTGTGATATAAGACTCTGACTAGACAAGAAAGCTTCCCTTAGCTGACAACATTCTTTCTCTCAGTAGAAGTATCCAAATGATCAAAAGCAGATCTACAGTTCACAGAAGACCACACTCCATTAAGCCTTCTCTTTGATAAAATGCCAAGGCTGGTGGAGTGTCCTTGCCAAGCCCTCAGAGGCTGTTCCTTGTAAAGATTCACTATTTCTTCATGTAGTTTGGGGAGCATGGCTGTCATGCTGGACTTTTTCTTGTGCAGTTCAGGACTGTCCTATACATGATGAGAAAACCCTATTCTTTATCTCCATAGTGGTTTGAACAAGAGCCTCCCTCCATAGGCTCATATGTTTAAATGTTGGATTCCATTTGGTGGGAATGTTTGGGCAGGATTAGGTATAGTATTGTTAGTGGAGGTATATCACCAAGGGTGGGTTTTGAGGCTTTAAGTCCATGCTAGATCCAGTCTCATTCACTGTCTCTGCCTGCAATTTTTGGATCAGAGGCAAACTGTCAGTTACAACTATTAAATTAGAAGCAAGCACAAAGCATGAAGGACTTTGGGAGCACATTCCCCATGGAGCCAACTCTCTTAGCCTAGAGGCAGGAGGGAGGGCCTAGTCCCTATTCCAAATAATTTGACAGATTTTGATGATCCCTCCTGGAAGGCATCACCCTCCCTGTGGAGTGGGGGAGTGGGTGGGATGGGAGGAGGGTCAGGGGACATGGGAGGAAGGGCTGGAGGGAGAGGGAACTGGGATCAACATGTAAATATATATGTTTATATTTACATGTAAATATACATGAAGCAAGTTCTCAGCTACATATCATGCCTACCTGTGTGCTACCATGTTCCCTACACTGCTAGTCATGGACTCACCCTCAGAAACTATAAGCAAGCTCTCAATGAAATACTTTCTCTTTTGAGTTGCCTTGGCCATGGGTTCTCTTTGCAGTGATAGAATAGTACTAACCAAGACGACCTCCTACCCACCAAATATCAGACATTCTTCTTTCTTTGATTCATGACCAGACCAACCAGATTCCAAGTACATGCAAAGAAGGGCAACAGTGCCCCAAGGGAAGACCCACTCTGGAAAAGAGTCACAGAAATGGTCTAGATATACTTCAGGTCTTAGAGTTGCTTATAAGATAAAAGCAGCTTGGCATATCATCCTCCATCTCCCATTCAACTGCAATCTGTTCTCAGGCATCATGAACAAGCACAAATCTAAGCACCAAAGACAATAGAGGCCGCAAAGGACAAGGTTTCTGACCTTTGGGAAATTAAAGTTATGGGACAGTGTTATCCAAGCATAAAATGGTCATTGCCCTCTCGAATTCTCAGCAGCTGTCATTATCCACATGAGACCTGCATACAATTGGGCTCATTAATGCTCCATCATGGACTGGGGAGGGATTTGTGATGGACCTACCCCTCATTAAGGATCTATTGGCAGTTAGTGATTGCTAAGAGAGGGGGTGACATTTTCCTCAATGTTGTACCCACTCATAATTTGTAAGAGGGAATTAAAGACCGGGGAAACGGCTCAGTCAGTAAGTGCTTGGGCTTGACCCACAACACCCAGTAAAATGCCGGGCATGGTGTGAGTAGGGGTGGATGCAGTCAGATTGCTGGGGCTTGACAGACAGCCAGTCCCATCATCTACTTGATAAACTTCAGATCAACTAAAGACCCTGATTCAAAATAAAATAAAATAAAATAAATAAATTTCAAAAGCAAAATACCAAGATGAAAGACACTCAAGTAATAGTGACTAAGGTTGACTGCGCACTCCCAAATATGCCCACATGGGCACCCACACCCACACACAAAGAAGATTAAGTGAGTTAACACAAGTGCCTAGAATAGTCTTCACACGGTAACCACTTGATATTGTGAAGCATTGGGCTATGTTTATACACTTCCATTTCCTAGATCCCCCATTATGCCCTGGCATCCTCTAACAGCATGACATAAGCCAAGTGCCCATCACATATGTCCTTTGTAATTAAGTTATCCCTAAAAATGCCAGGTGCCAAGAAAGAAGCCATAAAGGAGAGAGGGGAAGCAGGAAGGAAGAAGATAAAAGATGGGCAAACAGGGAAGTGAATCCTATGTTTTTCAGAGCATCTCACATCAAGCTCCCTATTAGAAACTCAGGGAGCTGCAGTGTAAGATCTGCCATTTCCACTTCACAGATGGGAAAGGCAAGTCCAAGAGCACCTGGTTCTTTCCAGAGAGTTACTGAGCAAAGGGCTTGCCCTACACACTGGATACCAAAAGCACAGGACATTCTTGTCCTCAGCATGCTGTTAACAGGAATGACCAGAGGCATCAGTCCAATTGTAGAAAACTGCATGTCCATCAAGCACTTCAAAATCAGAGTATCATGCAGTTGTCAGGTACGGTGACACATTTGGTGGCAGAGGCAGGTGAGTTTGAGGGCTGCATGGTGAGACTTCTGTCTCAAAAAAAAAGGAGAAAAGAACAAAACAAAAAAGAAGAAGTAATTGAAGTAATGAAAATGGAATGGATTCCTCCTGTCTATGGAGAGAAATGGGGTCCCAGGAAGTTTGGCAAAATTTCAAACTCATACTCAGATCTATTGACAATTGCTCCATCCCTACACAAAGTGCCGCCAACCTGAAGTTCCAGGGACATGTGTGTGTATTCCTGCAGGAATACCTATTTGTTTGGCCTCTCCACAATCTATGCCCACTAAAAGAGAGAGAAAATATCCATCATTTAGCTGACATCTGGGTGGTGTTCAGAAACAGCAAGAACTGTGTCCTGAGCCAGTTTCTATTCTAGGCATAGCCAGTGACTGGATGGTGACCTTGGATGGAGCAAAGGTGACTTCTATTCTTCTGGCAAGCTTCTGTTCCCAAGGACCCAGCATGTCACAAGCCACATCACTTATGACACAATTTCTCTAGTGCCCACGACTTAGGGTGTCAGGGGTCTCTGGTGATCCTGGATTCACATCTAGCTTGCCTTATACCTTCTGGTTCAGACAAACCTAGCCCTCATGTTGGAGTCACCAACTGAATATGTAACCAAACTGGCCCAGCCCATTAGATTTAAGCTTTTCAGGCTTCCTGTCACACAGAAAATGAACACTAGACTATAACTAGGGAACAACACACCTTGATTTCTTCTCAGCTAGAGCTGCTTGAGGAAGGAAAACACACAGAATGTTCTGTAGCTTCCAAACAAAGATACAATATATGTCACAGAATGCAGTATCGCACCAAAGAGGGTTACTGTGATTAAAATGACATGATTGGATGTTGAAGAGATGGTTCAGCAGTTAAGGGCATGTAATGCTCTTCAGGAGGACCTGAGTTTGATTCCCAGAACTACACTGTGTAGCTCACAAATGTCTGTAACTCCAGCTCCAGGGAATCCAACACCCTCTTCTTTATTCATGGACACCTAAACACATGTGACATGCATTCACACAGACACTCATCATACACAAAAATAAAATGTTTTAAACAGATGAAATTACTTGGCTTGTCCTGTTCTCTGTACACATAGTAACTACCCTAAAATGAAACACTATTGGTATGCAGAACATTCCTGAATTGTAAACTAATACTTGTTAATTGCCTGCTTCATCAGGCATAGTGTTAGATGCCAGGCAAAGAGCTTTGAATAACCTGGTATCACTCCTTAATCTTACAGTTTATGAAGAGACATGAGTCAATCGGAGCATCTCACCGATAATTAGGGAGGTATGTTTGGGCTATAAGCTGTAAAGCTAAATGGTTAGGGGAGTTTATGGATAGAGACAAACCAAGCCCAAGAGAAACCAGGAAGGCTTCCCCCAAGGAAGTGATATTTAAGCTAAGTCTAAAAGATAAGCTAGAGGAAGAAAGATTTCTAGACAAATTGAACAGCATGTGTGAGCCATCCCCAAGGTACAAAGAAGCATGGGACACTCAAGGATATGACATTGATGGGTAGGGAACAGCATGGAAGAGAAGAGGTAAGATGTGAGGAGGGACAGGATTCTGCACAGTGAGCAGGGAGGGAAATTTTTGGCTTTAATCTTGACTGCACCCCCTCAGGAAAAGTGCTTTGTACAGCAAAGAACTGTAGTCAGCTCAAGAGTTCCTTCCAGGAGCTGCCAGTAGGCACAAGAGTTAACCTGCCCAGGGACAGGACACAGAACAGTTTCCCAGTATCCTTCCTGTCATTCTTTAAGTCAGATGAAAACAAAACACCCATTGCAACCACTGAGCTTATGACAAGCCTTTATCCACAGGCACTTGGAAATGTGGGCCACATCTTTCACCAGCCTCAGAACCAATTGACCAAATGGGTCTCTTCTGATGCTTCTACATCCATTTCCTGCTCCTACAAATTAGAGAGACGTTACTTCTAGTTGACTTTAGAATCTTAGATAGATGGTCAGCTATATAAGTGCATGCATGTATGTGTATTGTTTTTATCCATAATACTAACATGGCACATCCTTTATTGTGTTTATTACTTTTGTAGACAGGGTTTTATTCTGTAGCCCATGTGGGCCTGGAACTCACTGTGTAGCCCAGGCTAGACTTGAACTCACAGCAACCTTCTTGTCTCTCAGTGCTGGGCATGAGCACTGTGCCCAGCAGTACAGACAATTTTAGGAAAAGACTAGAAGAGATTGGCACAGTACTCCTTAGCCAGTTTGTCAAAACAAAAAGACACTTTGGAAACAATACCCCAAATTTTTTGTCTACCTGTCATCATTTAGTATCACAGGACCAAAAATTTCATGACAGAATGTCTGTAACCTGAGACTTCAGTCACTTTCTGGAAGGTGAAAGTGATGGGTCTATATTGCTGTGTGTGACAGACAGGGCTTGGGATTGCTGGCCTAGAGGTATGCTGCGCAGCCACCAAGCCCCTGCAATGTGGTTAATAAGCACTAGGATGTGCAAACTATGCGGGGGATGTCAAAGATGACAAGGACCCAATGTGGCTCATTAAAAACTGCACACTCAAGCCAGAGCTTGGATATGGGGGGAGGAAGCAAAAATATGGTTACTCTTACCTGCTGATTTTTACTCTTTCTCCCTCCCCTTTCCTTTCCCTCTCCCCCTCTCTCCCTCTCCACCTCCCACTCTCTCTATCTCACTCATGTATGTGTTCATGTGTATGTATGCTTGGACATAGACCAGATTGATATCTGTATTATGTAGCCATTGCTCTGAATGGAAGCATCTTATCCTAGAGGAATGGTGGATAAGGAGTAAACAACCATCATGATAGCTCAGATGGCCCAGATACTTGCATGGTCCTTCCCCAAGGTTACATAATCAGTAACAACTGCTGGTGAGACTTTCAACATGGTGACTTCCTGCAAGACCTACAGGGAGTTCTAGAGATGGAGCATTCATAAGTCATCACCCTCACAGGGGTGGACTTTCAATGATGCAACTGCCTTTGTGTCAATCGTGGTCCTGGAAATAATCCTTACAACCTCATTGGTTCACTAAGTTGGATTTGGGGGCAATTATTTCTTTTGTCTATTGACACTGCCTTATCTAAGGTGAAGAGACATTTGTTCTGTCTCTCTTGGATGACTCACACAGCATTTGGAGGTCTTCAATGGCTCTATTTTGGCTTTTGAGATAGGATCTTTCATTGAACCTGGAGCCCATTAACTCATCTACCTATAAAGTCCTATGGATCCTCCTCTGCCTTCCCAGACCAGGGAGTACAGTGGTGCCTGGTTTTTACACAGATGCTGGGGGGATCCAAACTCAGGTCCCCGTGTTTTTGTGACATGTACTTTACAAGCAGAGCCTCCTCCACAGCACATATATTTTATGTTTTTAATCTGTCCACTAGAAAGTGTAAAGGTGCCTATGAGCCCCATGTTGTTTCTATAAAGGGCATCACTAGTCCAGAGTGGCTCCCAGAGGTTGGGGAGAAAAACAAGAACAAGGACATTGGTGGCACTGATGGAGGCATCCTCTGTGTGTGAAAGAGCACCAAGTGGGAGCCAAGTATCCAGGGCAGGATCAAGGCTCTGCCTCTCACTTAGCAGGCAAGCCATGACAAGAACACTGCTTGCTGTAGCTCAGTTTCCCTCTTTACTAACGAGGGGCCTGGCTGAGATAGAATCTGAATTCTCACAGCTCAGGCTCTCTGGTCCTCTGCCCAATCACCTGAAGTCTGGCTGTCACTCACACTGCTGGGGATGAGAGGCTAATTTCCATCCACGGAACTGTCTCCAGAGAAGGAGCCCTGGAGAACCTCAATGGCTGACACATGTCAGAGTGTCACAATATTGATGATGTTCCCGAGAACACAGAGGCTGCCTGCTGCCACCGCTGACTGGAACATGAGTTCTTGCCAAGCCAACACCGTCAGTTCTGCTGTTTGCCACCAAGGTTTGCTTTGACAGAAACACTTCTGGGAAAGAAAGGGAGACGTATTCACCCAGCATGGACTCTGTACTCGAGGCTGGCCAAAGTTCTCTATTTGGGAGTTAAAATCCTACTCAGAGTGCCTTGAATGTAATTTTTATCAGAGTGCCTTGAAATTTATAGAGATGCTCAAATCAAAAGTACCCCACTGGACAGCAGCTGTAGCTCCTTGCAGGATATCAAGCTGGCCAACATCTCAGCATTGATGGGGGAAGGGCTCACAAGACTCCACCCCTTGCTGAGAAGCTCTGGATGTTAATGGCAGCTGAGGGAGGCAAGTCAGCTATCCTGTGGTCTATGATGACTGGTAGGTTTCCCACACTCCAATGGATGGCCGCATATGATGGGAGATGTTATTCTGTAAATATGTTTCTCATACTGGTTCTCACACTGTGGGCCAATGAGAAAGCAAGATAGGTGGGACTAGGAAACTAGGAGGAAGGAGGAAGTAGTTGAAAGGAGTCAACATGGAGAGCCCGGAGAGGTAGGATGCCAGCCTCTGGCTAGTAAGATGTGCCACGTGGAAATACTTAGATAAGTAGAAATGGATTAATCATTAAGACAGAGCTAGCCAGTAAGAAAACATTAACTGGCCAACAGCCTTATATCAAATACAGAGTCTCTGCATGTTATTGGGGGCTGGCATAGCGGCAGGACCAGACTGGCAGCGGGGGAAAAAAACCTGCTCGTAACACCCATAGGCATGTGCATAAGGACAGCACTAATTGGATCCAATGGTTATTAAGAGAAGACCTGGAGTTCAAAGGGTGATGTGATGGTAGGGGGTGTCTAGAAGGGGCAGGGGGGTTTTAGGGAATGGCTATCATCAAAACGCTTTATATACTGTACAAACTTCTCGGAATAAATGAAAATGATGCTACTGGAATGAGGACTCATTCAATAGGCCCAGTGTTCTCAGGAGAGGGCTGTTGGAAATAGGGGAAGGCACCAGCAGAAGGGAGCTGGTGTAAACAGAGCCATGGAGAAGACAACCACATGACTTCTGTGAAATGTCTACATGTCTACAAGCCTAGCAATGCCAATGACTTCTGCAAGCAAAATGAGCTAAAAGAAGTAAGAAACTCTCTCTCTCTCTTCTCTCTCTCTCTCTCTCTCTCTCTCTCTCTCTCTCTCTCTCTCTCTCTCTCTCTCCCTCTCTCCCTCTCTCCCTCTCTCTCCCCCCCTCTCTCCCCCTCTCTCTCCAGCAGCAGTTCTCAACCTGTGGGTTATGACCCCTTTGGGAATCACATATCAGATGTTTACATTATGATTGTGATAGTAGCAACATTACAGTTATGATGTAGCAACAAGGTAATTTTATGGTTGAAGGTCACCACAACATGACCCTTGCAGCATTAGGAAGGTTGAGAACCATTGCTCCAGAGCCATCAGACGACCTGGCCCTGCCAATGCCTTGTAATGTGCAGCCTCCATAACTAGTGTGATGTTCTTTGCTTTAAGACACCCAGTGGCTGCAGATGTGGCTCGGTGGAAAAGTACCTACCACAAAACCATGAGAACCTAAGTTCAGTCCCCAGCACCAATGAAAATCGCCTGACATAGTGGTATTGGCTGTAATCCTAGATCTATGGAGGCAAAAATGGGGGAATCCTTAGTGTTCACTGGCCAGTGAGCCCCAATTTCAGTTAGAGATTCTGTCTCAGACTAAAGTAGAAAGAGATTAAGAGAAACACAAACATAAACCTCTGAGCTACCCACACACACATGCACTCATATGTACACACACATCCAAAGAAATCCCACCTCATGCTTGATGCTTGATGCTTGATGGTAGAGATCATTTAAACCTATTCATGCCATGTGATTCACCCTCCTGTTATCCTCTTTTGATGGGTAAAGAGGATAAAGTTAGGTATTTCCCAAGTTTGTATTCTGGGAAAGTCAGGTCCAATTCCCTACCAATGCCAAGACCACAGCCTCCTTAGCTATACCTCCTTAGCTCAGTGATGGCTTGTTTCAGCTATGTCAAGTGAGTCTGGGGTGTTAAATGTCAAAGAGCAAAGCTTCAGGCCCTCAGGAAAATGGAAAGCCTTCCCTCCTGGTCTGAGTGGGGATCTTAACAGCATGTGCAGAAAATGTCTACTGTAACTTTTTCCTAAGGGACATTTACAACCTGAAGATTATTCCCCGGCAGAGACTGCTCCTACCAAGATTAGCTAAACCTACCTCTTTGTCCAGCTGCATATAGAAACCCAGACTCCTTTATTTTGATATAATAACCCTGTCTCCTTGTTCAGGTATATATAATAAACATTCTATCCTTCCAGGTGTGGGAGGCCTGAGGCTTCTCCATCAGAGAGCCTGGTCCACCAAATCTCAGCTTTTCTCTGTGTGTCTGTCATTTCTTCATTCCCTGGCTTCCTGAGGCAGGTCAAGTTTCCAAGGCTATGCAGAGTAGCCAGCCACTGGATTTCTGTAAATAACACCTCACTCATGTCCCCATAAGTAACTCTAATGGGACTCACTGAGTCACACAATGAAGAAAGGCCAGAAAGTAGAAGAGACAAGCTGGGGATGTAGAGGTTTCCAAAAAAAGAAATCCCAAATTTCCCCCTGCTCTCTACCTGTCAAGCAAAGGACACCCCACCCTCAGAGAAGAGGACTCCTGTCCAAAGCCATGAGACTTCAGGGTAGTGTGTGGTCATCGTGGCAGGGGCAGACTCTCACAGGGCACGATGAGCTCTGGTGCACACAAGTGGGCTCTGTCCCCTTCAGCTCAGTCCACAGAGTGCCCCTAGCTCACCCTCTTCTCCTAGCATCTCTTCTCCCCTCCCCTTTCTGTACAGTGACTAACATCCAGCATGCAAAGGTCAAGGATGAGTGACTCAATGCTTTCGTGCACATATGTTGTGGCACTTTGTGTGTCTTGTCGTGTCTCAGTGGAGATTCCCATGTGGGCCCCAGGGTGGAAAGGAAACACACTGAGCTAATGTCTGTGTGTTTTCAGTGGCATCGGCTCTGTAAATCATGCTGAACAGGGCTCCCCAGTTAATCTGACTATTTCACCGAGATGCCAGGATATGGTGACTAGAATCACGCAGAAGCTGATAAGAAACATAGGTAGCTGGAAGATCACCTCTATTTTACCCTATAAAACGGATGGCAAAGTCATCCCCAATGGGGAAGACAAAGCTGTGAAATCAGGGGTTTAGGACACTGGTTTGGACCAAAAAGTTTGTCAGAGTAATGAGAGACTCAGAATGGAGGAAAGAGGATCTAGAGGTGTGCAATAGACTGAGATTGTTAGTAATCAAGCAGCTTGGGAATGGAGACAAATGGGTAGCCAGATGTGGCATCTTTCTCTGCAGCCCACAGTTCCAAGACAGTCTGCATGGGGACTAAGTCCACACAGCAGGGCTCAGACTCATGAACCCAGGTGTCACATCCTACCAACAAACTCCACTCTTGTCTCTGCCTACACTGATGAAAGCATTCCTTAGGGAAGAGGTTAACATTCCTACCACACCCTGTGCATTATCTTCCCACATGACTCAGAAATCACAGTGGGTAAGAACTTGAGTTCTGATGTCACATAACTTGGGTCCAACCCCTCATAACTGCTAGGGCCTTGATAAGTCACCAGGGATTAATGAGCCACAGGTTCTCTATCTACATTCCAGAGATTCCACTTACCACAGTGGTTCTAGGGTTCAGCTAAAATAGCATCACACATCAGCTGCCATAACAGATAATCTGATAAGTTCACTACAGCAATGACTTTAAACTGGAGTGCAAGGTATTTGGTTGGGTTCTGCCTCACCCCAAGAGAGAATTCGGTAACAGTTTAGTGGAGAAGCCCAGAGAGAAGGCAGACAGAATAGGAGCCACAGCGTGCTGGAGGCTGGTTTCCCCACCCAGTGCTGCCCAAGGAGAGGCTGCTTGCCAGGGCCTCTGGGCCCAGAAATCTCAAATGTAATTGAGAAATATGTTCCTCATGCATTCCTAATTGGAGCATGGCAGATGGCAGCAGCGTTTGTTTAATGAAATATGTCCGTTCGATTAAGCTTGGGCATTGGGGATTTGGGGCTTCAATGCAATTTCTGTCACTACCCCTCCTTTTGGGAGACCAGTGTAGTTTCGGAATTGAAAAAACTTGGATCAAAGGTCAGAGAATGAACAATAGTGATGGAGTGTATAAACCAGAAGCTGAGCTTGTGGATCTCTGGATCTATGTAGTGTTCCTTGTTCTGAGTAACCATTGTTGTTTCTCTTGGTTGAGTCTGGGAGTAGGTGGAGCAGAGGATACATCTCAAAGGAGACTGGGGAAGCAACCAGTCTTGAGTGATCAGGCTCCTCCTCAGGCTGCAGAGTGGTTGTTTTCTCTGTCTTGCTCTGTCCCTCTCCAAAGTGGTTTTCCAGGGCTTGAGGAGATGGTTTAGATATAGCATGCCTGCTGTGCAAGTGTGAGGATCTGAGCTCAGATGCTGAACATCCTAAGTCAAGTCCATTAGGGTGACACATATCTGTAACCCCAGTGATAAAAAGATGGAGACAGAAGGATTCTGGGGGTTTATTGACCAATCAGATTGGTGAGTTCCATGTTCGGTGAGAGTCCCTGTCTAAAAAATTAAGGTAAGTAACAATAGAGAGCACAGTGTCAACATTTGGTCTTAGCACATGTGCATGCACCCATATATGTGCACATGCATACATGTGTGTGCTCTCTCTCTCTCACACACACACACATACACACACATACACACACAACACACACACACACACACACACACACACACACACACACACACACACTTTTTCTCCTGCTTCCTTTTTCAGGTCCAAGATCAGCTCTGTGTGATATATACATACTTGCCACTGAAGCAATGGAAACCTCTGCCTTCCCAGTCCCTCTTCCACATACAGTCATTAATTCCTTGATTTTGTGTTTCATCCCCACCCCACTCCAAAATCCATCCCAGAGGTCTCTAGACATTAAAAGTTTCTCCAGTCTTAATTCAAACCAAAATATTCTTGCATCACACATGTGTTACCATTCTACTTTCCACATACACTTGCTGGGGCCTTGTAGTAATCTCTACTCTCAACTCACATCCTCTCTTCTATGTTTCAGTCCATTGTGATGTCTGTGGCTCCATTAAATTAATTCACCCTTGCCAAGGGCACTGACAACCTGTCATTACCAAGTCTAGGCTGTGAGCTTCATTCCATCCTGAGAATCAGACCCTGAGACTTCAGCAGTGGCGAGTGCCTAATGATGCTTGCTCTGTGTTTGGTTCCCTGACTCTCGCCCCTAGCTTTCCACATAGTAACCTCTTCTAGACCTCCCTTCACAGTTTCTGTTCCTTTGCCAGCCTGGTACATTCTGATTTCCATGAGGATTTTATCTCTGGCCTCTTGTCTTCTAACTACAGTTTCCCTCTCTCCTTCTGAAAACACTTACTCAACCAAAGGGTTTCATGTAATGTATGTTGGTGGTCCCCCAAAGCCTGTGTCTCCAGCCTCCATCTCCCTCTTAAACCCCCGCTTAAGTCATCACCTTGTTAACTGAACTTTTAAAATCCGTACAAAAACATAAACAGTATCCAAAGCCTCATTCACTGTCTTTTCCTTTCCCCAAGTGTGATCTGAAACCTGCATTTGCTTTTTCCATGAGACACAAGTTAAACTACAGAGCCAAGTAATAAACTGAGACCTTTCATGAACATCTTCAACTTCCTCATCTACATTTCATCTCTGATACAAATTTTACCTTAAATTCATCCACCTGACAGAAACCCACTCTCTATGTTTTTAAAATCAGCTGTACTGCCAGTATCCTGCTTTGTAAGGGGAAGATTTCCCCCTTCTAAACAAAACCTCTGATAGTTATGTCTCTTTTTCAAAGTATGACATACTTGCAGATTTCCTGTGTTTCCAATCCCAAAATTTTGGAAGCACAAAAGATCCCAAGTTGTAATCCAAGTAGAAAGAGCAAAGTTAGAGGTATCAAAATTACTACCTTCAAATTATAGTGCAGAGCCATAGTGACAGGCATATAGAACAGCAAAATTAGAAGACAGGACCCAACAATAATTTTATGCAACTACATTCATCTAATTTTCAACAAAGGTGCCAAAAATGTATGAAAAATAAAGAAGAGCCTGTCCATCAAATGATGTTGGGAAAAATTCCACAGATTGAAGAATAAAACATTATACAAAAGAATCAACTCAAATAAATCAGAGACCATGAATATTTGAATCTGCTACAGAAACAACACCATGCATGCGCCAGCAATCAACAACATTCTGAGTCAAACTCTAGTCTGAATATATATATATATATATATATATATATATATATATATATATATATGTGTGTGTGTTTGTGTGTGTGTGTGTACACATACATATATACACATACATAAACCTACATACATACATGACTATTTGTGAAGAGACAGTATATCCTAGGAGAGATGGGGGAAAGAGAGCAGTAGAGGGCTGTATGTGATTGATGCACATTTTACAGTGGTGGGAAAGTGCCACAGTGAGACCCATATTTTGTGTAATTGATATGTACTGATTAAAATGAATACAATTACAGGGCCTTAGCAGTTAAGAGTTCCAGCTGTTTTTTTAAAAGACTAAGTTCAGTCTCTAGCACCCGTGTGTGTGTGTGTGTGTGTGTGTGTGTGTGTGTGTGTGTGTGATGTGTGTGTGTGCACGCACACACACACAAACACACACACACACACCACAATTTTTAAATAAATAAATAAAATTATAGGTAACACTAAAAATGATATATATCATAATATCTACCCCTTATCAATACATGATTTAATTATATTTATGGTTCTAGAACAAATTTTATGATTTAATCTATAGAGAAGTCCATCGTGCCGAAGAAGGTGGAATTCTTTTATTTTTTGAAACAAGTCTTATGTAATCAAGACTGACCTCAAACTCATTATGTAGGAAAGGATGACCTTAAATTCCTGACCTCCTGCCTCTCCTCCTAGAGTGCTGGGATTGTAGGTATACATCACTAAACCCAGTTTACGAACAGTAAGGAGTGCTTTATGCATGGTAAACAAGCACTCTACCAATTGAGTCATGCTCCTGACCCCTCTCTATCAAACCACAGCACACTATCTACCCTGAAATAAATGAAAGATAAAAACTAATGCCAAACCCATGAAATGCTAGAATTGTTTCATCAAATACAGAAGCCTAACAGGGACTTTCTCCTTTCCATTCACACTCCCCATCCACATTTTGTTGTTTCACCTACTTTCCCATGTGGCAGTAATGAAGGATTTACTCTAACAGAAAAAAATTATACTTTATACCATTCTAAGGGTCAAGAGCACTGATGCTGGGCACTTGCGAATAGCTCCATCATATATATCTAGAAGCACATTTCTCCAAAATGAAGTTGAGCTTTCCCAAGTCACTTTAGATACCTGCAACTGATTCTCCAAAATAGGCTCTCGTGGAAGTCCCCTCTTGAGCTCTTTTATTTATTTTTCCTACGCTCTTTAGGCAGAGTGAAAGGAGTTCTGTGCTCTGGCCATAATTATGTCAACAGCTAAGTGACCCTGGGTGAAGCACTTTGTGTCTCTGAGCTGGAATTGTCTCATAGATTACAGTTTATCAATCCCTGCTCCGACTTGAAGAGGCAGAAGTAAGCCACATGGAAAAACAAAGCTGTGAAAAGAACACGTGTCTTTGTGTCTTATGCTGTGATAAATACTCAGATGCTGGGAAAAGAGGTTTATGCTGTCTCACTGTTCAAGGGTACAGTCCACTGCAGTGGGGACACCAAGGCAGCAGAAGCTTGAAGTAGGTGGTCACATTGCACCCACATTCAGAAAGTAGAGAATGAGTACAAATGTTCAGTTTTCCTTTCTCCATCTGTACAGTCCAGGGAATGGCTCCACCCACAGTGGATGCATTTTCCCATGGTAATTAAAGCAATCCAGAGAATCTCCCGCAGACTCACCCAGAAGTCCTTCTTCCAGGTAAGTCTAGATTCTCTCAAGTCGACAATTAAAGCAAGCCATCACACTATGCAAATGTGATGTATTTTAATTGGCTATCAAGCTCTCTTACTTGTATTAATTATCTCATTTATTTAAAGGAACTTTTGTGATGAAGTAAACTGATGTCATCCACCGTTGGACATTCATCCCAGCATATGGAACCTTCACGCACAGAACCAGTGTACCTTATCTAAAGAGATCTCTGCTCTTTCTCAGAGCCTGCTCTTGCTTCACAAATAACCCTAACGAGCCCAGTTTCAGCATTTCTCAAACCACAGCATATTAAAACAAAAATGAGAAGCTGTTTATACCTGTTCTACACTCAGCCCCCTCTACATAAGAAATGTATGCAATGCCTGTATTTAGTTATTTAGGTACAAAGAAAACATTAAGAATCCCTCTAGTTTACTTGTCGGGGCTGTAATAAAACACTCTGACCAAAGGCAACTCATCAGAGGAAAGACTTATTTGGCTTGCACTTCCAGGTCACAGTTCATCATTGCAGGAAGTGAGGGCAGGGACTCAAGGAAGAGCTTGAAAAGAAACCATAGAGGAGCACAGCCTGCTGGCTCTTTCCTGGTTCACTCACCAGGTGGAGCTCAGTTTGTTTCTCATACAGCCCAGGCACACTTGCCCAAGATGATGCTCACAGCAAGCTTGACCCTTCGACATCACTAATCAAGACAGTTACCTGCAGTCATGCTCATAGACCAAGGTGATCTAGGCAATCCCTCAATCCAGGTTCTTCTCTCAGATGACCTTAAGTTATGTCAAGTTGACAATTAAAGCTAATTAGAACACAAACAAAGCAGTTGCTAGTATTAAATCATAAAGAAATATTTTCTAAAGCAATTATTTGACACATGTTATTTTAACATTTATTAAAGACAAATATTAATACTTGAATATTAATGAGTTGGCTATATTTGTTTATTTTTTTTACACAAGAATAAATCCTGGCTACATGTTTGATACTATAGGATATGATACATCTTCAATGTTTTTTCAGAGTTCATTGATATTATAATCATCAACAGCTACATGGTTCAACATGGCAGACATGTCTTTAGGGCTGTTTCAGATCATTGAAAATTCTGCATTAATCCCAAGCCAAAATTTATTTAATTTTTTTAAAAATTCAGATCAACAAATCCAAGAGCAATTTTTTAAAAACCAAGGCTTCTAACATAATACCATCTCAAGGGAAACTTATTTGACACACTGGAAAGAAACTGAGATGTGTTTTCTGTAATTAACCTACTTAAGAGTAGAGCACTTTGTATGTGCAACAATTAAATTCATAACACATAATAGTCTTGAGTCAGAGCCAATGCGTTTCAGGCAGAGTGTACCGATGTTCCATGGAACGGCAGCACCTGTGACGTAGAATGTACACTTTGTGTGTTCAGGACCCACACTTCAGTGGCACAACATAGGCGAGAGCATCCAGCAATAACCCTGTTCATTACAGCTTTGATTTTGAATTTTGGGGTCCTTGCATATTCAGAAAAATAATCCCAAAGTTTTGGGCAATATCTACACACAATCGTGCAACTCCAAAAGTCACAACTGAGGTGGTTGGGCTGCTATGATGATTAGATTCAATCATCAATTTAACACAATCCAGAATCTCTTTGGACAGAGTCTCAATGACAGATTGTCTATGTTAGATTGGCCTGTGCGTGTGTCGGGGGGGGGGATTGTTTGATGATGTTAAGTGAGGTGGGAAAGACCTGTCCACTGTGGGAAGCACTGCTTTTCTGACCAGGGAGTCTAGATTGTATTAATAGTGGAGAAAGTAGGCTGAGCATCATCATTGCTCTTTGATCTTGACTGTGGGTATGTCATGAACACATGGCCTCTACATAGACAAAGACTGTTCTCATTCTGAAGACGAGGGAAGTACCCCACACAGAAAAACTATGGGCTACATATGTGCCAACATTACATTAATTCATGCCAGGGGAGCAACCCACCCATAATATGGCCACAATAGTGTGACACTCTGGGATTTCTTCACTAGACAACGATGATAATAGAAGATAGTGAATGTTGAATGTTCTTTTTCCTTTCTGTTATTATTTTATTCTTTATTTTTTTCATTTTATTAGTCCTTTGAGAATTGTGTGCAATGTGTTTTGATTATATCCACACCCCACCTCTCCCAGACCCACCCCTGACTTCTCTACCTATCCAACTTTGTGTTCTCTTATTGTTTTATTTTTTATTTATTGGATCCATGGGAAGATCCAGTTCCCATGGATCAAGAAATTACATTAAGGAGACAGGAAATCAGAGTGAGAAACACAGCAGGAACTCATTCCCAGCCGCTGTCCATGGTCCCACAGGGGAAAGTGCTTGGTGTGACAGGGTCCTGAAGACTCCAACTAGGTTCACTAAATTTAACAAGTTCTGTTTACAGATGTTCGAAGAAAGGAGCTGATTTACTGCTAATAAGAGTGGAAATCCAAATGGACAATTCCCCTCTGCCCCCAAACACTTGATCCACCAACAAGATTCTTCACAAGATACTTTCTGAGTCCCTGGAGATGTCTCCAGCTCAATTAAACCTGATTTTGTCCCTGGAATCTGAAGTGAACTATGAAATTAAGAGAATTGGCTCTGTCAGGCTTCATGTTCCCTCCCTTTTCCGACCCAAGAAATTAGCTCCTCATCAGACTGACAAATAGACATTGCACCTGAGTTGTCATTGATATAAATGGGTGCCCCTCTGTAATCACCCTTCCTAATTAGACAGGGCTGCTTGAGGACAGAGACAGTAATGCTGTTAATTCCTTGCTTAATGGAGTAACTTCTACATGGTAGACACCATTTATCAAGGGGAAGACAATGGACAGAGAGACTAATAATAGTAATTATAATCACAATCATGGTGGCAAAAATCATTAACAGTACTAAGACCTGGATGGGTGATACATCACCCAATGCTCAACATCCAATGTAAGCAGCATGATGCTTTTCACACTGAACACATAACAGGGGAAAGAGATGGCTGTCTATCACACCACCTCATAGGACATCCTGATACAAAAAAGAGAACGTCTACACACACCTCACACTTAGAACAATTGAATCCAGCATATGACAGACTAAGATGCTAAACTTAAAACAAGTGCTTCCAGAATACACAGGAGTAGCTGTGCTTTCAGGTCAGAACACCTGTGGGTGGCTGTTGGGTGGAGAAAGAGTCACCTTTCTTTGAGGGAAGGTGGACACTGGTAGGTTTCTCATACCCCAGTGGATGACTCCACACCAATATGCAGCATTATTTTGACTCAGTGAATTAATAAATAAAAAAAACATGTAGCTGGGAATGAAGTATGTTGTGTGGGTTTTAGAGAGAGTTAGAGGAGTGGGGATAAGGTTAGAAGATACAAACATACATACACACATACATACATAAGACAATTGCAGAAAATAAATAAAAATAGCATTTTAAAAAGCCACCCACAGTAACTCCAAGACTGGCCTGAAAACCACAGATCTGTGTTTGTCTCATGGTTTTGCCTTTCCCAGAATGTTATCCTTTTGATTCTGTTTTGAACTTTCCTTAAAGTGTGTGTCTGGCTCATTTACATCAAGACACACACACACACACACACACACACACACACACACACACACACTATTTCTTTTCACTGCTAAGTGATATTCCATTGTACAGATAAATCATGGCTTGTTTATTCATTGGTGGGAAGGTGTTTGTGATGTTTATACTATGGACCCATTACAAATAAACCTGCTTATACATCTGTATGGAAGACTTAGTATTTACAGTGAATGTCAGTTATTGTTTCTCTTGACTACATGCCCAAATCTGGTTGCTATATCTTATGATTAGTATGTACTTCTTTGTGTAAGAAAATGCTGAACTGTTTTCAAAAACATGTTCTTCCTCCCAATGTAGCAACTGGCTGTGAGATTTCTCAGTTCTGACCTCAGTGTAGGGGCTCCCTGCTTCTCCCCCTTTCTCTGTTACTTAGTGGCTTTCAGCCTCCCTGTAACTTTCATAACCATATTCAAGAGGGGCAGCAGAGTCCCATGTAGCTCTGACTCACCTCAAACTCAGTATTTAGCTGAGGACTTTGGATCCTCCTCCTCCTCACTGTTGGGATTCCAAGTGTACACCACCATACCCAATGTATGCCATTCTTCAAATGAAGCCCAGGGCTTCACACATGCTAGATAAATGCTCTACCAGCTGAGCCATACCCCAGCCCTCACAACCACAAGGAACTATTGTTCTTTTTTGCACATGAAGAGAAGGAAGGTGACTGATGTTATCTTCCCTCTGCCCTCAGATCACAGTCCTTGTAATGGCTGCAGATACTGTGACCTGCTCTATAGAGATGCTTGAGATCCAATGATATATTGATGGAATGTTGGCCCAGAAGTCAGAATCTGTATCAGTTATTTTTCTGTTGCTATGATAAAAACAACTTGGGGGACATCAATTTAGGAAGGTTTGTTTAGGCTCCTAATTTCAGAGGCTTTATTCAGTCCATGAAAACATCATTCCTGGGACTGTTGAAAGGCTGAGCACATGACACTAACCCTTCAAGCAGCCTGGAAACAAAAAAAGAAAAGAAAGGGGCCAGGGATAGAATATGACCTTCCAGAGGACACCTCAAGTGACCAGGACCTACTTCTTGATGTTCCCACCACCACCCAATAGGCCACTAAGCTAAGACTCCACCCAGATATCAATACATTCAGGAAACCAGGACCTTCATGAGCCAATCATTTGTCACTTCTGGAGACCAGGTCTTCAGCATGCAGGCTTTTGGAAAATATTTTAAATTCACACTATTAGTGGAGTGCAGACTCATCCTGGTCTGCTACTGACACACAGTGTGACTGATAAAAATAGCTAACATTTCTTTGTATTCTTTTGATTGTATTGACTTAAATCCCAAACACTGGGAGCTGGGAAGATTATTCCACAGCTACATCATGCCCTTGCAGAAGACCTGAGTTCAGTTCCCAGTACTCATGTCAGAAAGTTCACAACCAACTCCAACTCCAGTTCCAAGAGATCTGATGCCTTCATCTGGCCTCCACAGTTGTATACACTCATGGGCTCATGCACTCAAGCACACACACACACACACACACACACACACACACACACACACACACACTTAAAAACAAATCTTTAAATAAACCCAAGGCATTGAAAAAGGATGATGTCTCCCCTTCCACTCACACATCTATGAATAGATGCTGTCATGTGTTCCTTGGAGAGGTTGATATTTCTGACATATCCAGGATCTTTCTTATAGACCTGTTACATTCTGGTTTGGAAAATTCTACCATTAGTTCTTTATCTTTTACAATCAAGGCAAAGTGCTTGAGCACAGCACAGTAACTTTGAGTTTAATCTCAAGCCCAGCAGCTGAAATAAAACAGATGAACAGCTCCTGACCTGTGTGTTTCTTCACTATGTGATGGCAGTATTTGGAATGGCATCCAAGCGCATGAACAATGGAGACAGGAATAGATGAATCTAAAGCTTTTCTCAATATTTTCACCTATAACATGGAATCTTATAAGAGCATCAAGGTAGCACCAAGTGCCAAACACAGGCAACAATGCACAGTGTTAATACTGTGGCTCACAGTTAAAATAATGCTGGGAAAATGCATATTCTCCAGTCAAAGATAAAAGGAAGCAATAAGCAAAAACATAATAAGCATAATACTCAAATCAGCACAGCACCTGGATGATACATTTATCTAAATATGAGTTCTTCAGATCTTGAGGAATCAGCTGTGTCCTTGACTCTTTGAGATCCTATATTGTCTTTATGTATAACTAGAAAATAGCAAAACCATAAACTTACTCTGTAGGTCTTGGGGCAGAGTCTTCAACAAGCTCTCTGTGTCCTTGTCTCTCTGTGTGTGTTTTTCTCTCTCTCCCTCCCCCATCTCTCTTTCCCTCTAGGTTCTTTCCATAAGAAATATGACTGTCCATAATGACACTGAACTTGGCTCAATGGACCCCTTTTGTGTCATTTTCTGTTCCTCACCAGAGTCATCACTCTGGAATTCTATTGGGGAATTTTTTTTCTCCTTTTTGTTTCCTGGCAAAGCAACTACATAATTATCAAGCCCTGATGTCTACATGTGTTCCAGGGGTTTTCAGTCAGAGTTGATTTTCTTCCCTGGGTCATGTGACAACATCTGGGTACATTTCTGGTTGGCACAGTTGGGGTGGGGGTTGATGTTTCCAGAATGGAATAACTAGAATCTAGGCATCCTATGGTATGTATGTTAGCCCCTAACAAGGTACTGCCTGGCCTTAAAAACCAACAGTACCAAAATTAGGATGAAGCTCTGTGCTGACCACATTGGTTTGTCATTTGATTTCCATAATACCCTGAGGATAAAAACCAGGTCGACACTTGGACATATTCATGCCCAACCTTCTCCTGATAATAAGAATGGGTAGAAATGACACCATCCCTGTCAAGTTGAGAAAACTGAGTTCACAGACTTAGATAAAATGTCCCGACTCCATAAAATGAAGATATGAGGACATCCAGATGGGAAGCTTCCTGCTACCAAGGGTGATCAAACCCTCAGTGTATTTACAGGAAATGAAATTAAAGGTCATGTCTGAAGCTAATAGCTGAGGTAGAAAGAGAGAAAACCTCATAGTATTAAATAAAGGTTTCCTGTCTAAGTGTGCTAGAGCATTCACTTGGAAAAGAATATTAGACATGATTCTGTTCTCAAAGATAAGAAGTAAACAAACACCTATATCTCCAGATATGTAGATTAAAAAAGCATATCCCAAACCATGTGCTTTCTGGAGGTCCCAGAAACAAACTGCTGGCCTTGGCACCAGGGAACCTCTGTGTGGTCAATGTGAACAGAGGTTCTTGTTTAGTTGGTGTGTGTGTGTGTGTGTGTGTGTGTGTGTGTGTATGTATGTGTATATATACATATATATATATATATGTATATATACACATACATATATACCACACATGTAAGTGCCCAAGAGTACATGTATACACATTGCAGGAGCTCAAGTGGGACACTTAACATCTTCATCTGTCACCCCACACACACTTTATTGCCTTGACACAGAGTTTCTCACAGAGCTGGCCATGGCTAGTCCTCTCACTCACTGAACCACCTTCCCTGATCCATGTTTTTATTTTTGTTTTATTTTACCTCATTTTATTTTTGTTAATTTACATATGTGGGTGTTTTGCATGACTGCCTGTGCACTGCATGTGTGAAGTGCCCACAAAGGCCAGTACAGGACATTGGATCCTCTAGAACCTCCACATGGGTGTTGGGAATCAAACCTGGGTCCTCTATGCTCTTACCCATCTTTCCAGCCCTGCCTGTACCTGTGAATGTTTTTTAATAATAAAAAAGAGAAGGGCTAGAAAACCAATAGGACAGATGGACAGAATGGTGGAGCTTCAATGGGTTGGACAAGACCAAGAAGGTTAGGAGGGAAAGACTGGGAGAAGACAGAAAGAAATAGGAAAAGAAGAAGATAAGTTGTACATACTCCTTGTATTTTAGGACTCCCATGAAAATCTCAGAGACTGAGGAAAGATAATCTGTTGATATATACTAAACTCGAAGTGGATTTTTGAAAATATACTGGACTGAGAAGATGGCTCAACTAATAAAGTGCTTGCTGAAAAAGCATGAGGTCCACTTTGGATCTCCAGTGCCCACATAGATGCCGGGCATGTACCCACATAATCCAATCCATGCTCAGACTGCAGGGACAGGGAACCCTGGAACAAGCTGTCCTATTAGACAAGCTGAATCAGTAAGCTCTGGAGTCAGGTGAGAGACATTGACTAGATATAAAAGGTGGAGAGCAATGAAGGAAGAAACTGAACAATCAGCTTGAATCTCCGACCTCCATACACATGTGCATCCACACACAAGTGAACATGGACAAACATGCCAATGCCACTCTTCTCTAGCCAGAAACAGAATTTATTATTATTACTTTTAAAGGAACATCACTGAAAATTGCAGAGCATGACGTTCTGCTGCACTTCTAAGATAATTGTTATTAGCTATTTAAACTCTTTCCATTCCTAAGTTCTGGTGTGTATTGAACAACATGAGCTATTAAAGATTTAACTTTATGTTTTTTACAAAACAAAAATGGTAGGTACAGAAAATGGGATCTTGATTTTCACAGATGTATTTCCACTCTGTACACACAGTAGTCTGCCTTTTTGCCTACACACCATCCTATTGTGTGGTTTTATCATAATTCACTCTTTATCAGTAGGCATTTCTTCCCTGTACACTTCCATGTACTAATGCATAAAAGAAAGATTATAGTGGAGTTCTATAGAATTATACAGCAGGACACTGTCCTAGCTAGCATTAACTGTCAACTTGTCATAGCCTAGAATCACCTGGAAAAAAAGACTCTCAATTGAGTGGCCATCCTGTATCAGATTGGCCTGCAGACATGTCTGTGGGGATGTCTTGATTAGTAATTGATGGAGGAGACCTTTGCCCACCATGGACAGCACAATTCCCTTGGCAGGTGGTTCTGGGATATATAATACAGTTGGCCAAGCAGGAGCCAACAAGCCAAAGAGGGAGCCAGTAAGCAGCATTTTTCCGTGGTTCCCGCCTTCAGGTTCCTGTCCTGACTTTCATCAATGGTGGATATGTAATCTGGAAGTATAAGCCAAATAAACCCTTCCTTCCCCAAGCTGCTTTTAGTCAGAGTGTTTTATCTCATCTACAGAATAAAACAGGACAGATATGTGTACATAAAATTTGATAATCAAAAACCTCAAGTAACAATGTTGAATTTGAGTTTCTCCCAGATGAACATACGAGGTTGCCACTTTCTCCTTGAAGCAAGCCCTGATCTTCAACTTGGAGATATGCTCTCATCCTAGAAATATTCCCTCCCTTCCAAATGCTCTCCAGCCCTCTCACTCACCAGGACATACTCACTTTTGAGTCAAATCCTATTTTCCTGGTGACATGAACCTATACATGTGTATACGTGTTTGTATGAGTGTGTAAGTATATGTATGTTTAAGTGTGTAAGTATGTATATGTGAATGTGTATGAGTGTGACTCTGTGTGTGTGTGTGTGTGTAAGAGAGAGAGAGAGAGAGAGAGAGAGAGAGAGAGAGTATGTGGGGGGGTGAGGTTGGGATCACATCCATGGACAGGAATGCTGGGTGTGAGGAACAAGAGTATGAAGTGAACACTCCAGATCTTTGCTTCCTCTCTGGTTCCTGTGTTCTACTACTGTCACCTTAACACATCCTGCTGAACAGGCAGCTTGGTGACTGTGCCAGACAGGAAAACATGAGGAAGAAGGACAGCTCATTAGAAAATTAAGCACCTCACAGACAGGAAGGCTTTATGGAGACGGTACACTGCCTTCAAGCCCTGCAGAATCCTGAGCCTCCTGCCTGGGCTCTTTCTTATACACAAGGTCCTGAACATCAAAGTGGAGCGTCTGCCCCCTCCCTTTGAAGATGAAAGTTCTGACAACATACACAGTCAAGTCTCAGCACTGGAGTAAGTGATCGTCCATCCAGGATCATCCTGAAGGGAAAAATTCCTGGAAGCTGTCCCCTGGAAGGTCAAGCTCCAGAGGTTAGGAACAAAAGACTGCTTCAAACAAGTCAGCAAAGTCCTCACATTCCATTCCTTCTTACATATTCACAAAGCACAGTTGCAACCTAGCATCTCTGAAGAGGTTTTCAGGGGCTTCCTTTTGCTAAGAAACCTGCTTAAGGTACTGATGACCTTGTGATGTCACTGTGGAAAACACGGCTGTGGCCACCACCATGCTCTTCCTGCCCTAAACCCTGAAGTTGTGGTCAAGGTGGTGTAAAGTGTGACACTAATATTTGGGACTGACTTGTTGCAGGAGTGTCAGTGTGCAGACACCAAGCTCATACTAAATCCTGCTGCCTCTGGAAGAGATGCTTCTCCCTGCAGTAGGTAGCAATTAGAGAGGAAACTCAACTCCCAAAGTGCTTAGAACAAGTGACTGTTGATTGCTCAGTCCTAAATGGGACATCTATACGCACACCCCTGCAAGGCTCAGGGAACATTACTAAAGAGAATGTGGAAAGAATGCAAGAGCCAGATGTTGAGGAGAGCTGTAAAGGGATGTCTTCTGGACAGAGCATGGCCATTGCACTCATGAATTAGCAGCAGCTATGGTAACTACTCAAGATCAAATTAACAAGATTAGTTGATATTCCAACAGGCAACACTAATTGAATTCAGTTGATTTTAAAGGAAAGACATGAAAGGGGAAAGGATGTATTGGGATACCTGAGATGGATGAGAAGGAAGTTTGGGGTGCCTGGAGGGAGAAGTGGGAAGAGAGGGTTATGGTATACATGATCAAGATACATTGTTTTCATGTATGAAATTGTCAAAGAATAAATTAAAATATATTTCATTTAAAAATTTTTTCATGGGCAGAGGTGGGCAGATCTCTGTGAATTAGAGACCAGCTGGTCTACAAGAGCTAGTTCCAGGACAGCCTCCAAAACCACAAAGAAACCCTGTCTCAAAAAAAAAATCTTTCATGGGGCTGGAGAGACAGCTCAGAAGTGAGGAGCATGTGCTGCTCCTGGAGAGGACCCAAGTTCAGATCCCAGCACCCATGTCAGACAGTTCATGAATACCTGTAACTCCAGCTCCAGGAAATCCAACACTTCTGCCATCTACAGGCTCCTTCAGCCACACACAGAAACATAGACATATAATTGAAAATAAAAAGAAAATTTTTGAAACTAAAGCCTTTTTCACAACACCTACTGGAGTTCAGTAGAAGGAATGGAACAGAGAGCAAGCAAAAAGACTCCTGTCCTTGGTCTGATCCCTGTGGGGTAGGTCTTCAGAAGAGCATCTTTGAGAGGTTCAGGAAGCCCAGGATGTTCCCTCTACTGAGAAAGTAGAACTCATACCATCCATAAAGAGCAGATTCATCAGGTTCTCATGGACTGAATGTGACAAAGAGTAAACAGAGAAAGACAGGGGTAGCTCTATTGTTATTTCAACATAAAAGGTGGGGGCATTTACCAGATTCTTCCATCTGGGAAATCCTGTGCACATGCTAACCTTGGATGGCTGCTTATTTAAATTGTTCTATTGTCAAAACAACCAGAACTGCAGAAAGCACTTCTGAAATCTGTCCCAGAGGCCAGCTAAGTGTGCAGGGGTTGACTCCATCACATGTGCCTTTGGGAGTTGGGGGTAAAACTAAGAGTCAGGATGAACTCTTCTTAATCACTCAAGTGTGAGATGAAGGTGTTCCCTCTTAGGCTGCAAGAATATGATTCTATACAGTCAGTACATCCTCTTCATGATGAGGTACTGTCAGAAAATGTTAGGCTTATTATATAGCATTTGACCCACATAATATCCATTAGCTCAGTCACCACCCACTGAGGTTTCCTGGAGATGCTGGAGATGCTGAAGATGAAACATCAAAAGCAGAGTCTAGGCAGTTGGTAAGAGGTTGTTTCAATTGATAAAGCATTTATCTTACAAGAATAAGGACTAGATAGAGTTGAACCCCAGAACTCATGTGAAATTCTAGGCATAGTGGTGTGTATTTATAGGCCCTGGTGTGGCTGAGACAGAAAGATCCCAGAGACTCACTGGCTGCACCACCCTGGCCTAACTAGTGAATATAAAGTCAATGAGAGAACCTGTGTCAAAGAAGGCAGATTGCATTTCTGAGGATGACACACAAGGTTGTCCTCTGGCCTTCCACACAGGTGGCTAAAAAATAAAAAGAAGTCCCCTCCCTCAAGTTGCTGACATTCTGTTGGAAAAAGTATCTGATAAAGTAATTAAAAAGTTAACCTAGAACATAGGACCAGTCACCTTTAAGGGAACAAAGAATTCCAAAGTAGGATGAAGGCCTCTAGCCCAAAATGACTAGAGGTGGGGTTAGCTCTGTGGTAGTCAAAAGTAGGTGTGACAGTCACAGGACAACATGTACTTTGATACCAGAGTAAACATTTCTCTCAAAGAAACAAGGTAATGTGACCACAACAAAATGCACAGAATGAAAGAGCTCCAAAGCCAGAGGAAGGCATATGGGCTGTCACTGGTGCAGAAGGCGGGGTGGGCGGCCACTGGGCAGCTCCATTGGGTACAGAAACAAGCATGGAAGCATGGTAGCATGGTAGCATCTCAGTGAACCATTATGGTTCCCTGTGTGGACTACAACTAAAAGGCAACAGTAAGCAAGAAAAGTAATTAGTGACGTTCAATCTGGATTGTCAGCTTGCTCTGATCTGGAAGGGGCTAGGAGGCATAAGTCAGGATGTGTCTGTGAGGGTGTCCCAGATAACCAATGTAGGGGATAGTTCCCCCAGAGCAGGCAACACTTTCCAGTGGGTGGCTCAGATCTAAAGAGGCCTTTATTTGTGCATGTGTATGTGTGTGAGTGCAATGTTGTGTGTGTGTGTGTGTGTGTGTGTGTGTGTGTGTGTGTGTGTGTATGTGTGTGTGCGCGCACATGGAGGTCAGAAGACAACTTTACGGAGTCGTTCTCTCCTTCCAGCACATAATCTGGAAATTAAACTAGGGTTATTAGGCTCATAACACATAACTAACTATCTTACTCACTGAGCCACCTCACCACCCCAGATATAAAGAGGTCTTAGGTCAAAGGGTGTCATCTGCCTTCTCTTCTCATTGGTCATATCTCCATCATTATTCCTGCTGGTGCTGCCAAAACCACCCAGTGCTCACATCAGACTCCAGCTTCTTCACCTTCAACATTAACTGAATATCAGTGACTCTCTACCTTCAGTGTAAGATGGAGGCTGAGCAATCCATGTGTGTGGGCTGAGAAGTGACTGCTGTTACAAGCCCTCCAAGGTGTGGAAGAATTGTTGAACTAGCCAGCCCCTAACATGTAAGTTATCCTAAGAGTCTCCTTTAAAATCACACACAGTATTGGTTCCATTCCTGTCTGATACAGGAGATAAGTGCAATAGTCAAGAGAAAGAAAGAGAGAGGGGGGGGGTTAGGGGTCTGCACTAGGAATGCTCTTGGAATAGGGAAAAGATGGGATTTGCTTGAAGTTCCACTTTGTATGTGCAAGACTAGGATGGATAGCAAGGATGGATACAAGGTTCAGCCCTGCACCACTGGAAGGGAGGAATGTCATCTATTAAAAGCAACAGGTTAAGACAATGCATATAAGCAGATTAGAAGTCCAGCTTTGGCTGTGTTGAGTTTGCAATTATGTCTGATGCCCAAGTTGTTAAGTGACTAGATAAATACATGGGTCTGGATTCAGGTCAGAAACAAGGCTGGAAACATGCACTTGGGATTTATTTTTGTATTTCATTTCAAGCCACAAAAGCCAAGTCTAAGTCACCTAGAAAATGGCCTTAGATAGAGGAGGGACTTTTTTCCTTACCCCCAAAAAGTGAAAACTGGAACAACAAAAAGCCAAAAAAGCATCAGTATGAAGAGAAGGAAATAGTTAGTTCTACAAAAACCTTGTACTAAATGTCAACTCACAGGTCTTCCAGGAAGTGAATCTGACTCCTGCTAACAGAGCACTTAGAGAGAAGAGTGAGGTCTTAGGTCACTTTTACCTAAGGTCTTAGGTACCTTTCACCTAAGACCCAGATGAGGGTCTCACTCTAGCCATTCTCAGCCAGGCAGCCAGGCAGGACAGAGTTCTAGATAGGACACTAAGGCAAGGAAAAGAACAAACGGCAAAGAGATTGGGGAAGAAAGAATAAAATTATCCTTTCAGTAGGTGTATTATTATCTTTGCGTCTGTTACAAATAATTACTAGCACTACTTCTGCAGTAAGTGAGGCCAGTAAGCTCACATGAAATAAGATTAAAGCACAAAAATTAAATTATTTTAATAGACAGACAATAAACCTCCCAAGACTTAAGTTAAAAGCACCAGTACTGGGTTGGCAAGATGGCTCAGCAGGTAAAAGCACTTGCTGCCAAGCTTGGCAACCTGAGTTTGATCCCCAAGATCCACACGATAGAAGGGGAGAACCAATTCCTACAAGTTGTGTGGAGTATGCATGCCAATACATATACATATACATCATGCCTATACATATACATCATGCATTCACACATTTATATAAAAAAGAAAAAGAATTTTTAAAAGCTTAAAAAAACACCTTGTATATCTAACCACTAAAAAACAAGGTTATGAAGTTTAAGAAAACAGAGTATGTATATACTGAGAATTATATAATGTTAATGAATAAGATCAAAGAATAGTTAAATACAAGTCAAACATGCCTTACTCATACTAGACACTCAACATAGAGATGCTGCAGCTACTCAGACGTGAAAAGAGCCAACTTACAGGCGAGGACAAAACATCTACAACGAATACATCCAATACCAGACTAGAATCTACCATACACAAAAGATGCTTGGAGTCCAACAGCTAAAAACAACCCTGTTAAAAACATGAGCAAAAGATATGACAGATATTTTAATGAAAAAGATTGACAGATGACAGGAGCCCCGTGAAAAGATATTATGCAATATGCTCGCCGAGAAAATGAAAATTAAAGTCACAATTCATTATATGACAATCAGAATGGCTGCAATAAAAATGGTGACATCACCAATAGCTGGCCCATATTCAAAGATGAAATTTCCTACATTGCTAAGAAAAGAGAATCAGGCAGTTTTGTCTAAAACCAAACACGCAATTATCAGAGAAGCCAAAAGTCACATGCAGCATTTGTCACAGTAAACTTATATTCACAAATACCTGTGTCACTCAGTTCCCCACTCAATAGCAAATGCCTGAGGTGTGAAGGGGTTTAGTCTGGCATCCAGACTTGAAGGTTCCAGGGCATGGTTGATCCAGTAGATTGCTTTTGGACCCCTGGTGAGGCAGCATGTTGGGAGAACATGGAGTGGAGCAACTCATATCATGGTGGGGGTTAGAAGAGAGAGAAATGACAGGGTTTCCCTTTGGGGGACCACCCCTAATGTGAAGGCCTCCCAAAGGCTATACTTCATCATTTATTTTAATGATTTGTGTGTGTGTGTGTGTGTGTGTGTGTGTGTGTGTGTGAGAGAGAGAGAGAGAGAGAGAGGGGGGGGGTGGTAAGGAGGGAGGAAGAGAGATGTGAGAACAATGTCTGTCTACATTGTCCAGAAATCCAGAAGAGGGCTAGGATCCCCTGGAGCTGTAGTGACAGGCAGTGTGAACCCAATGTGGATGCTGGGAACCAAACTCAGATCCTCTATAACAGCAGCAAGTGCTCATAACTGCCTAGCCACCTCTCCAGCTTCAGATCTCACCTGTTATAGGCCCTATCAACTCCCAAAGGACCACACCTTCAATACATGGGCCTTTGGGAAACATTCCAGATTCCAATCACCACATACTTGCAGCAATTTTGTTCCTGATAATTGTAATAACTTCCAAATATTAGATGTTCAACAGGAGACTAGTGACATGAGCTGTAGTCACATAAGTGTGTTTTGAGGACGGATAAACACACAGAAGGAACTCCTGGAGAATCACACTCAGTGAGAAAACCCATGGAAACACAGCATATTAAGTTTATTCATGGAACATTTTAAATTACTAGAAATGGAGAGGAGAAGAGGTCTTTGAAAGTTTGTATTTCTGGTAATGTATAGGCATGCATGTTTGTGTGTGGATATGTGCACTTGAGTACAGTATCCATAGAGACCAGGAGAGGGGGGTAGATCCCCTGGGCTGGGGTGACAGGCAGTTGTAAGCATCATTTGAGAGCTGGGACTGAATTTGGGTCCTCTGCAAGACTGGTACGTGTTCTTAACTGCTGAGCCATCTTTCCAGCCTATGGGTCTATAGGAAGTAATACACGAGCCTGTACACATGATGAAATTGAAAAGGGCTAAATATACATACACACATATTTAAACATACACAATTAAATCAATTAAATACATTTACAGACACAAATGAATACAAGTGCATTGTGGAAATGTGAATAATGCAATGTATGTACCAGTATCGATATCCCAGCTGTGACACTGTATTCAGTTTGCAAGGCTGCTGGCTAAAGCACACAAACTAGATTAAAGTTCCATGCCAGCTTTCTGCTATTTATGATCAATGCTATGATTCTATTATCATCTCACTGATGTTTTAATTAAAAAGAGAATATTTAAACTATAAAATATCAAAACAAAGCCACTGTTTTTTACTGAGAAGAAAGATACTGGGTAAGAATGCACATTACATCAAGTAACATAACAAAGAAATACAAGAAGGAACACATATTGGGAAATGGGAATTCATGGACCATATCTGGCTGGGACCATCAATGAGCCGGTAAGGTTGCTGTTGCCTCTGATAGGAAACCTGAGGACAGCCATGGGACTTTTTCATTGTTACTATGTATTATTAACATTATTTGTGTGTGTGTGTGTGTGTGTGTGTGTGTGTGTGTGTGTGTGTGTGTGTGTATGTGTGTGTGTGTTTACAAAACATGGAGAGGGGATGGTATGTGAGGGTGCTTGTGTGGAAGTCAGAGAGATACTCTCAGGAGTCATTTCTCCTTCCATCATGAACACAGTTTATCAGACTTGGTGGCAAGCACAGACTGACACATATAGGAACGTGAGAGTTTGGAGGATGCTGAGATCCAGACCACCTCATCCAGCTCATTGCACAGATGAGGAAACAAACCTAGAGACACAGAGGGGTTTCTTCTGGTCCCATGGCTAACAAAAGACTAGAGACCACAGGGAAATTTGCAGAAGATGGGACAGAAACTTGAGAGCCAGAGATTTGGGAGGACCTCTGTGAAAGCATTGGATGTAACATCACAGCTGCACTCATAAACTCATGGCAGTTGTGGTGACCTGCACAGGACCTGTACTAGATCAAGATAGTCAACATCCTGACATGGATAAGAGTGGAACTCAGGAGCCCCCACCCCTAGCTGAGCTGCTACTGACAATTGATGGTTGCTGTAGGAAGATGCCTTAAGGTTACTAATGCTAAGATAAAATACCATGACCAAAAGCAAGTTTTTTTGGGGGGGAGGAAAGGTTTATTTGGCTTACACTTTGACCCTGGAGCCCATCTTTGAAGGAATTCAGGACAGGAACTCAAACATGGAAGGAACCTGTAGGCAGGAGCTGATACAGAGGCCGTGGAGGAGGGCTGATCATTGGCTTCTTCCTCGTGGCTTGCTCAACCTACTTTCTTACAGAACTCTGATCTACCACCTCAGGGATGGCATTATCCACAATGGGCTGAGCCTTCCCTATCAAACACCAATTAAGAAAACACCCTACAGGTTTGCACACAGCTAGATCTATGGAGGCATTTTCTCAGTTGAGTTTTCCTCCCCTCAAAAGACTTCAATTTGTGTCAAGTTGACACAATACTATCCACATAGAGGGAGAGTCAATTTTCTTCAGGAAGCATGGCTCTGCAAGCTTCCTATGCCTAATGGATTGCCCCATATCCATGTACTAATTGGACCCAGTGTATTGAAAAGAAAAAAGAGGCCCTAGGCCAGTGAAAGAATCCTTGGGCCCATTTGGCACCATTAGGTGATGGGAGATGTCATTCTGTAAATATGTTTCTCTTATTGGTTAATAAATAAAGCACTGTTGGCTAATAGAAAAGGAAGATAGGTGGGACTAGGAGACAAGGAGGATTCTGGAAGTAGTAGGGAGGAGATTCATGATGAAGGACAGAAAGGGAAGAATGCTGGGGCCTCTCTCCGGTAAGATGAGACCACACAGAAATACTTAGATTAATAGAAATGGGTTAATATTTAAAACAGAGCTAGCCAATAAGAAACTAGCAATGGGCCAACAGCTTTATATCAAATACAGAGTCTCTGTGTGTTATTTGGGGCAAGTGAGGCAGTGGGCCCAGGCCAGCAGGGAAAAACTATTCCTAACAATTAGGCCCAAGCCAGAAATGAACATCCACAAGCCTGCTTGGGGCCTCTGGCCCTAGGCAAGTAGAAAAATCCACAGGACTCCATTACAGTGAGCAAATATTGTGGGTTATGGGAGAGAGAGGAGGCGGCAGAGTGTGGGAAGGCAGAATGGTTCCTATCCTGTGGAGAGAGGCAGATCTGAAGAGGCAAGGATGGTGAGGAACCAGCTGATGTGAGTGACTGGCTTGCCACTCAGGGCCAAGGAGATGTCAGAGCCTGAGCTGCAGCCGAGGGCCATGAGCTGTAATCCCACCACATCCAGGTCTGTGTTGATGTCCATGGCTCATGTTATCATCAAAAGCCATGTGACTGCCAGGGATCTGGGCTGCTACCTGGGACCATGTTGGTGTCTGGGAACCATGCTGCTGCTGGGCCCATGCCACTATGGAAGACTTGCTCTACCATCAGGTGTCATGGTGACATCCAGGCCCAAACTGCTGCTACTAGCCATGTCTGAGTCCAGGGTCCTGCTACAGCTGAGGTCTGTGTTGATGCCCATTGCCTATGTTACCACAGGGGCCCAAGTGAACTATGTGTTGAAGTATGAGACCTGTGCTGAACTGACCTTGCCCCTCACTGGCCCAGGGAGAGCTACCCCCTCCCACTGTAGAGTTCTCCCTGAATGGGATAGCTGGATCTGCCCCTCACATGAGGGGGATGGTCCCAGTAACCTGGACTGACCAACTCAGCTACCACCCAGACAAACATCTGGGACTTTGAGTTGGCACTTGCCATCATCTGCCCCATCTGTGATCTGCTGAAGCATGTGAAGGGACCAGTTCTGTGGAGCCATAGCCACAGGGTCTTTGATGAGGGTCCAGAGGCTTTGACCAACAGCATATTACACAATGGACATTTGTGAGAAAAGCCCTTTGGACAAAATTGTGTGCTGCATGACACACAGCATCTCTCAATGCCACTAAGACAAGGAAGAGGTGATGGGGAGGTGGGAAAGATGGAGAAGCAAAGTGGGTTTGCTTGCATGTTTATTAATATCCTTATTTGTATTTTAATTTATTTTTATTTTACTGTTATTATTCTTTTTTAAGTTTTTCTTTGGGAAGGTCACTACAAGGGTGAAGGGCAGATACAGAAGGACTGGGAAATGGGTGGGATTGGGGTGTATGATGTGAAATTCCCAAAGAATCAATTAAAAATTATGTTAAAAAAAGAGAAATAAATGAAGGGGAAATGGATGAGTGAGGCACGGGGAGATGGGGGAGGGACTAGGAGTAGAGGAGGGAGGAGAATCTGTAGTCAGAATGTAAAATTAAAGCAAAATTGTTTTAATTAAAAAATGGATTTTCTTAACATACTCTAATGGCAGTGGTATTACTTTTCTTCTTCAATAAAAAACACGTAGAGAGTTTCCTATTAAGAAAGAAAGAATGCCATCATAGAGCCTCCACCCAGTAGCTGATGGAAGCAAAAGCAGAGATTCATAACTAAAGATTGAGCTGAACTCCTGGAATCCAGTTGTAAAGAGGGAAGAGTGATGAGTAAAGGAGTCAAGACCATGCTGGGGAAACCCACAGAAACAGCTGACCTGAGCAAGTGGGAGCTCACAAACCCCAATCTGACAGCTGGGGGACCAGCATAGAACCAAACCAGACCCCCTGAATGTGGGTGTCAGTTGGGAGATCAGAACAGTCTATGGGGCCTCTGTCAGTGGAACCAGGGCACCAATGGACTTCGGGAGCCCATTCCCCATGGAGGAATACTCCCTCAGCCTAGATAGGGGGAGGGCCTAGACAAACTTTGATGCTCCCCCATGGGAAGGTGAGCCCTCCCTGGGGAGTGGATGGGGGGTGGGATGGAGAGTTGGTGGGGGGCATGGGAGAATAAGAGGGAGAGGGAACTGGGATTGGTATGTAAAAGAAGATTGTTTTTAATTTAATTTAAAAAGAAAGGAAAAAAGATAGAGAAAAAGGAAAGAAGGAAGGAAGGGAGGAGTAGGACCTGTGATGTTGGGAAGAAGATGAGAGGGGGAATCTAGGAGGAAGTGGAGTGGGAGAGTAAGAGGTGAATGTGATTGGAATACATTTTGCATATGTATGGACTTCTCAAGAAATAAAGTATCACACACACACACACACACACACACACACACACACACACACACACACACATTTTCCCAAGTATTCTCCTGTTGGAAAAGAAAGGGTTGAATCCCTGGAGATGAACACAAAAATAATATCTCCCAGTTCTTGCTCTAGAAGAGGCACTATTAGCTAAAAAAAAAAAAAAAAAAAAAAAAAAAACCGCAGAAGAAAAATCAAATTACACCCTGAAACGCCTGAATGTAAAGGCTCCAGCAGACTGTGCTCCTAAGGAAGCTGAAAAGGGGGAAAGTGGAGAAGTGGAGAAAGGAGAATTTGAGCAGGAGCCTCAACAATTGAGATTTACAGATCACAGCAGACAAAAATCAATCCCCATTCACCATCTGAAACCAAATCAGACATCTCAAAGGGACACACATAAACACGCACCCACTTTCTATAAAAACAAACTGCAAAAAAAAAAATCAATTCTGTTTTATGCATTTGGATCTTGGGAAATGTATCACTTGTCCAAGACAGTAATTTTTATTTTGGTTTGGTTTTCAATGAGACTTTAAAAAGGCTATCAGCTGGATGAAGACATGAAGTCATACAACCTCAGGCTAGCAGGAAGCAGATTTCATTTAAACTATCCCTTTGTTTTGTGGATAAAGAAACCCATAGTCATTACTCACAAACATTCTCAAGTTGCCCAGTTTCAGTGGAGATGGAGAGTAAAAGTGGGACCTGCTCATTCTTGGGAGAAAAGAGCATGGCCTTTAGAAGCAAACAAACCTAAGCCACAATTAGGGCTCCTCTGCTAATCTATCAGCCTGCCTAGCAAGAAAGATGTTCTGAGAGACACTGTGCCCCTCTCTTTGGCCATAAGATTATTAAAACAATGGACCCCACAGAATTAGAGTTTCCCTAGGTATCTCCTACTGAAGGAGAAAAGGGTTGAAGCCCCAGAGACAGTCAGAAGAGGAAGATTTACAAGGTTTGGTTTTTTTTGGTTTTGTTTGTTTGTTTGTTTGTTTGTTTGTTTTTCCTGTATTATCTCAAAAAAGGAGCTGGTATCACCGGGCCAGCTATAAGAGGATTCTATTAAGAATTTGTGAGGTTGGGCCTTGCAAGAGAGACATAGGGCTGAGACAGTGGTGGTCCACACCTTGCTGGGACCATTTAGTTATGCATATGTCTTGCCTTCTATTTAAATCCTACCCTCATGTCAGAATCCCAGTAGATGGACTTAAGGGGTCACTGGATCTCTTTGTCTCTATTCCTAATGTGGCCATATTGAATAAATCTCTACTTTGTGCTTTCCATTATTAATTTGGCTCCTTTAATTGGCCTATCAAGGAGGTGAGGCTGAATTTGGGTGGTTGAAACACTGGCTGTGACTTCAGTCAAACAATACTCTCTGCAGCAGACATACCTGTAGGATAACACACACTTATTGCTAGCCTCGATTTTTCTTGTCATAGTCCTCTAGTGAGCCAGAGAAAACCAAATGCTCAATTCCAAGACTCCACTACAGCTAGGAATAGTCTATGGCACAACTTTGGCCAATGAGACAATATGGAAACCGTCCATAGAATTTTTTAGTAAGATGTAGCCATCCTTATAGGACAGAAAGCATTCTAGAGATCCCTGTGCTCTTCCCTTTGGTTATTAAATAGGTGACAGTTGGTTTTGTCAGCTTAACATAATCTAAACTCACCTGGGAAGAAAGTCTCAATGGGGACTTGTCTAGATAAGGTTGGCATGTGGACATTAATAATAATGTAGAAGGTTATCTTTATTATGTTAATTAACCCAACCATTTCCTAGGCAGAAAATCCTGGACTATGCCACTATAGACAATAAATTTAATACTAACAAGCATCTATGTGTTTTCTCCTCACTCTTGGCTACAGCTATGGCTAGCTGCTTCAAGTTCCTACATGGCTTTCCCATAATGAACTAACTATACCTGAAATTATAAGTCATCTAAACCCTCCCTCTATTAAGTCACTTTTGATCAAGGCATTTTGTCATAGAAAAAGAAAAATAAAAAATGTAATACTTAAATAGGCCCCAAGGAACTGGAAATCCCCCCCCCCACCAAGAATATCATCTTGGGAGAGGGAAAAGGCTGAAGCCTGGTACCAGTCAGAGGGGAAACTTGCCTCTCAAGCAGGGATTTCACACAATTCTAGCAATGTGCCAAATCACCTTTCAGGAGACAATGGAGACAAGACCATGGTGGCAGGACCACACCCTGAGGTAACAACTTAAATCAGTACCACAAAAATGGTCTTGGAGTTCACTAGACCTCTTTATTTGCTCCTGTCCCCAATGTGACCACATTAGATGAATCTGTTTTCCACTATTACATGTCTTCTTTCTTTGGCATATTGGTGACAGGAGACTGACCCTGGCTTATTAGGGCTACCAGAGCCCAGCCTCTGACCCCAACAACTCTAGTAACAAAAAGACATATGTAACTATGGCCATCTCATCCTTATTCCCTTACCCTAACTTAGGCTTGATGCCAGAAGCCAATATTTCAGGTCATATCCACATTGAAAGCCTGAGGCTACAAGTACAAAGAAGAAAAACTTTGATTTCCAGATAGTGGAACTGTTTGGGAAGGATTAGAAGATGTGGCCTTTTCAGATGAGGTCTGTCATATAAAAAGGTGGTGGGATTTGAGGTTTCAAAGAGCCCATGCTATTCCCTGATGTGTGATGTGTGTGTGTGTGTGTGTAACTATATATACATATATATATATATATATATGTGTACATATATATATGTATATAGTTACACACACATATATATACACATATATATAGTATGGTGTTATGTATATATACATATATATATTTATATAATATGTATGGTGTTGGCTTAGCTACTACTACTCAAGTGCAATGCCTGCCTGCCTGATGCCATGCCCCCTGCCATGATGATCATGGACTCACCCTCTGAAACTGTAAGCACCCATCTAATGTTTTCTTTTATTAGTTACCTTGGCCATAGTATCTCATCATGGTAATAGAAAGGTAACTAAGACATGCTCATACCCATTAATAAAAATTTAGGAGGTATCATTTGTTTGTTTGTTTGGGGTTTTTTGGTTTGGTTTGGTTTTTTTGTTTGTTTGTTTGTTTGTTTGTTTGTTTCCTGTATTATCTCAAAAAAGGAGCTGGTATCATTGGGCCAGCTATAAGAGGATTCTATTAAGAATTTGTCTTGGAACAGTCTTAGAAATTGGATTGAATAAATCCTGTTCTGGTCTATACTTATATCTCCAATAATGATGTTTATCTGTTTATTTGTGAGGGGTGGGGTACTGTAGTGTATGTGTAGAGATCAGAGGACAACTTGAGTGTGTTGGTTCTCTCCTTCTACTGTGTGAGGCCTGGGGATTGAATTCAGGTATTCAGGCTTGGAAGCAAGCACCTTTTCCTGCTGAGATATCTCACCAGCCCTAGTGATAATTGCTTTGTTTCCCTAAGCCGTTCTTTCCTATCTCTGTGCCTAGTTTTTCCTGTCCATACAATTATGGACCAAAACAGTCAACTCCTAGGTCCTCCCAGTCTTGACATATCAGTGTGCTATTTTATCAGATCATGTGCCATGGTGAGAATTTCTCCCTCAGCAGTCATGGAACAGGGGTGCCTCTCTCAGCGGTTTTACTAATGCCCAGCCACCAGGGAAAAAATTGCTGACATGCTCCCGCTGCCTGTATGTTGTGTTGTTAAACCTACTTACAGCTCTAATCGGCTGGTTTTCATGCCCAGGAGATTCAGATTGATTGCTGACACTGACCTGGCTGGGAGAGGATCCTGCCATCTCCAGCCAGAGACTTAGGCACACTCCCTGAGAATCTGGCCAAGTGGAACACCCCAGGAAGAGGATTTGGGAGGGAGATAGGATGTAAAAAATAAGGGAGGGAAGTGTTCTGTGCATTGCTGAATTGCACTGACTGTGGAGCCTGGCAAGTCGAGGTCTAGGATCCAGCCTCTTTTGTCATTTTTCAGCCCATAAACTTGGGACATCTTACTCCAACCAGAGTCATAGATCCTATTCAGACAGCCAAGTTAATAGTGGAAAACAAGATTTAATCAATCTGCCTACGTTTGGGGAGAGGACAAAAAGATCCAATGATCCCCTAAATCATCTTCTGGCATGCAGACATGAAGGTATGCTAAATAGAAGGCAAGAACTAAGCTTATCCCAACAGTCTCATCAAGGTCCTCTGGGACAACAGTGCTTTGCATAAGAATGACCCACCGCCATAGGCTCAGATATTTGAAAACTTGGTCCTAGTTGGTTGAGCTGTTTGGGTAGTTTGAAGAGGAGTGGCCTTGCTGGAGAAAGTCACTGGGGGGTAGGGGGGCGAAGGCTTTGACATTTCAAAGCAATGCATTATTTCCCATTCATTCTCTCTACTTCCTGCTAGGGGCTTAAGCTGTGTGAGCTCTTAGCTTTCAGCTCCAGCCTCCATACCTTTGCTATGCCATCATGGACTCTGGAATTGTAAGCCCAAATAAGTGCTTTGTTCTATAAGTTGCCTTGGTCTTAGCTGTCTTATCACAGCAATAGAAAAGTAACTATTACACCCGCCCAAACATTGTCTTAGCTCTAAGTCTCTCCTACCAGATCATCTGACAAGATAGAAGTCTGTCCAAGTTCCTTCTCTGGCTGCCTCCAGGACTTCAGCTCTTTCTTCCTCTGACAGGAGAGTCCTGGGAAAATTCTAATTCTTGGAGTCCATTATTTGAATAGTCTGATGGTCAAAGACAGAGGCACAAGTGTCGCTTTAGAATATATTTCTTCCTACCATATGGACTGGTTACAATATTCTGACTATGTTTCTTAGCAGAGGCCTTGCTATCCCAGAAGTGTGTATTAATGGGTCTCAGGAGAGCAGGTAGGCAGCTCCACTTACCAGTAATTGCTCAAGAGTAGTCAGGTGACCCAACCCTGGCCATTGAGACTAGAGGAGTTTTACTGGGTAACTTCTTGGTTTTATGGTTGATAAATGATAAATAAATAAGAAGGTGCACATGTGCCTTTTGGTCATTACAGCCATTTTGTTCACTTAAGCCTTGGTGTGATCATAAAGGAAAGCCCTGCTGACAGTAATAGTAAAGCCACTGAAGGAGACGACTGCCTTGGGAAATACAGCAGGGAAGGCCAGGGACACAGGCACCAGGAAGAATTTACCAAAGACACAAATCAGAATGTATTGGAACACAATAGAAAGAAGCAGCTGGCAAGTTGTGCAAGATGCGATAGCACCACTAAGGGGTTAGAAGTTCTCTGGCTATCGCTATGTGGGAAGTTACTGGCTTTTATATCGTAGATCTCCTATGTGGCCTGGGTCTGAGGGAAGGACAGATCTGTTGTTGAGTAATAAATTTTACAGATTATGTCATTTTTCTTGAGAGCAGTCATTTGTGTTAGGCTCCATGGGTCATTAGGTGTTGGCTCTGGATGTCTCTGTAAGACATCACAGGTCATGAGGGGTCAGGCTCCAAATGGTCCTGACCTGATTGTTCAAGTTTTCATTTTTGGCCTTTTGTGTCCATACTCGCATCTTTGACCATCTCATTAGGATATCAAACTCATTGATGCTGACAAAACAATGCTTATTTCCCACTCTACTCATGAAGCCTCACCAAGTCTTTGTAAGCTTTCTGCCTATGGTGGGCAAAAGCTGAGTGTATGAGAGAGTAGCAGAGGTGGTCATTACTATGGCTAAAATTGTCACTGTCCACAGTAGTACAGAAAACAAAATGTCAGAGATGAGGTAACTGGGCTATGAACCTAGTGATTCCCCTTAACACTCTGGGAGTTTTTAAGGTCAGAATGCAGGGCTACCTCTAAAAATGCCTTGAGTAAAAAAGGAGCTGTGCAAACTTGACCCTTCTGCTGATGACAGAGAAGGCATGCAGCTAAGAGTCAGCAGACCTGGCTCCGCATCCCAAGTTGGATACTGCTCTGTTGCTAACACACAGCACTGTAGGGGAGGAAAGAGTTTATATGCATACACTCCTGGGTCACAGTCCATTATTGAGGGAAGTCACAGCAGGAACTGAAAGCAAAAAAAAAAAAAAAAAAAAAAAATAGAGGAAGCCATGCTCAGCTTTCTAGGACCACCTGCCTAGGGAATGGTGCTGCCTGTAATAGGCTGAGCCTTCCTATATCAATCATCAGTCAAGACAAGCCCCCACAAATATGGTCACAGAGTACTCTGATATGGGCAAATACCGATATTGAGACTTCCTTCTCAGATGACTCTAGTCTGTGTTAAGGGTTGAGGCCAACTAGGACGGATGTTAATGTCCTCTGTAACCTCAGTCAGCCTTTCCCTTGAAGATCTCACTTAATCTGCAAACTAAGATGTCACGTTGATTTAAACCCAAGGTTGTTCTTGGAACTGATATTCAATGAATCAAATGACAAGATCTTTTTTGCTCACACACACCAAAAGCAATTTATTGTTGCTATTAGAGGTCACAAGAAACTTAGTAAAACGCCAGTGTAAATCTCCCAAATGTTGTGTGTTGTGTCTAGGGTTTAATCAGAATAGCAGTTTTCACTCATAGGAGGCCCCTCTCATCTCAGCAGTGTGCAGCCTGACCCTGACCTGCACTCCATCTTCTCCTTGAGCCTCACTGGGCAACCTCACAGCATCTCAATCAAGGAAGAGAATATTGTCCCTGGTGAAGAATTACTTACTTGAAACTAAAGGCAATGAATGTAAAGATTCTGCACATAATATAATATTGTCTTAGTGTGGAAACCACTTTAAAAGAGACCCCAAGTTCTACTCAAATCAACCTAACAGAGATGTAGAATATAATACATAACACCAGCTGGGCAAGAAGCAGCTGTGTTACCCACTTTCCAAGTGAAGAAAAATACATTTTCTCTGTATACTGCAATCAGAATACAGGAAATATGGGAAGATGCCACTCTGTGGGGTGTATAGTTTTTTTGTTGTTGTTGTTGTTGTTGTTGTTGTTTTTAAAGCCTTCTACATGGCCCTTCCAATAGCATTTCACATACTTCTGTCTTTGCTGTTAACAAATATCTGAATAGAAGCAGTTAAAGGGACAAAGGCTTATTTTGACTTAGTGTTCGAGGGGATACAGTCTATGACAGCAGGGAAGACATGGCCAGCCATAGATACTCTTAGGAGCACAGCTGCTTGCCAGGGCATCTGTATATGGCCTCTTCTCCACAAAGATAGCTTTCATAGAAAGCAGCTTGGGGTTCCAAGGACAGATGCCCTAATGATGAAAGTGGAAACTGCATGGTATTTACACACCATCTCCGAAGCCACAGCACAACATCACTTCCATTAAATGCTCAGTCAAAGGAGTTGGGTACAGATTTGAGAGCAAGGACGCAGCCTCTTGGGAATGGGAACCATGTAAGTGAAACCATGGACCTATTTTAAAACCCTGGGGAGATAATAGCTTGTGATGGCTAATCTTGATAGTCAACTTGATATTATTTGTAATCACCATGGAAACAAACCTTTGGGCATGTCTACAAGGGATTGTCTAGAATAGGCTAATTGAGATGTGAAGACCCATCTTGATTGGGAGTGGTATCATGCCATGGCCTGAGATTCTGAACTACATAAAAATAAAAAAGGAGCTGAGTACCCCATGCATTGTTCTCTGCTTCCTGGGTGCAGATGCATTGTGACTGGACATTTCCTAAGCCTGTCACAGTAAGAGAAAAGAAACCCTTATACAACTGAAGTAGGAAGAGTAAGCAGAAGAAGGCAGGCAACATTGTATCCAGAGACAATAATACCCAAAAATGACCAGTCTGGGAGACAAAACAGCACACTGAAAACAATGAGAAGAAAAGCATAGCCTGTGGCTGGATGACAGACAACCAGTGTGAGGGACTCAGTGAGGGGAAGTGGCTTTAACTTGTACCTGGTCTAACTGGCTGTCATGGGACTTGAACTGCATCCAAGAGTCAGATTAATATGTGTGTGACGCCGAACAGCCTCTAATCTGAGTGTCATCTGCTTTATCTGCAAAGTGGAGAGTTTTACTGCCCATGTACACCTTATACATCTGTCCCAAGCCAACAGATACTGTCTATATAAGATGGCATAGTGAGTGGCTCCTGTGGCTGTTCTGTTATTATTAACATAGTTTTATCATATTGCAGGGCAAGACATAAGTATCAGTGACTTTTCTTAACCCATGACCAGGAACCTGACAAAAAGCAAACTAAAAGAGAAAGGATCTGCTGTGGCTCGATGTGCAGAAGAGTGCAGTCCATCGTGATAGGGAAGGTGCAAGGCCACCTGCTCACATCTGGGAGGATCAGAGAACTGGGTATGCAGTTCACTTTTTTCTTTTTTCTCTCTTCATTCAGTCCAGAAGGCAATTACATTTGACTGTGTGCTGTAGAGACAAGAACCACAAACAAGAAGCCCTGAAGCCCTGTTAAAGAGCTTACAAAGAAATGAGAACAGAATGAGGCTAGCCCTTGCATGTAGGGCAAATACCTTAAGAGCCATCCTTGTTCTGCTCGCTCTTCTTCTTCCTCTTCTTCTCTTCCTTTTCCATTTCTCTCATACCCTCCTCACAGATTTTAGCTTTGGCAGTTTTGATTAACTGGAAACATAGAGTTGCACTTACCTTTCATTTTTAGATAATTTAAAAGGAAGATATCTTTACTAAACACATTCGAACAGCTATGGTTTCCCCAGCCTCACAGTTGATAGAAGAGGAAAGACAACACAGACCTCATAATTGGAGCATATATAATTCCAAAGGATTTGTAAAGACTGAAGTTCAAAGTGGGATTGGAGATAATAGTGTGTTACAATCAGTTTTCCCACCAGCTTTATCCCACAGTTGTATCAACCCCAAATAACACACAGAGAGGCTGTATTAGATATAAAGCTGTTGGCCTGTTACTAGCATTTCTTATTGGCTAGCTCTGTCTTAAATACTAACCCATTGTTATTAATCTAAGTATTTCCACATGGTCTTATCTTACCAGAGAGAGGGTCCACACCTCTTACTCCTCTCATGTCCTACATCTTGACTCTCCTCTACTACATCTGCCAAAATCCTCCTTGTCTCCTAGTCCTGCCTATCTTGCTTTCCTATTGGCCAACAGGGTTTTATTCATTAATCAATAAGAGAAACATATTTACAGAATGACATCTCCCATCAACAGTGTTCAGTCTACTTACTTGAAAACAGGTGTTATAAGACTACTAAAGTCCAAGAAAGAAACCCGTGATCTGAGTGGCACTTCCACACTGTAGGTTTGACTGTTAATCTTCAAAACTTTCAAGAAAACACTAGAGCAGTGACCAAATAGTAAAAAAAAAAATCACCTTCCCTTTGACTCAACAGTTTCTTGGTAAGAATTTACTGGGAAGTATGCCAAGAGAAATATACAAGAAAGTTCACCCTGTATTGTTAATAAAGCCATAAAAAAGAAGAAAAATTACAGCAAAGTGTTGGATGGTTGCAGCCACCAAGTATGGTGTCCCCACAAGGGCAGTGGGGGTAATTTCCAAAAACAGTGACTCAGAGATGTCTTGCCACTGTTGAAGCTAAGATATGCTGTTGACTTCAAAAAACAAGGAGAAAATGCAGTTGACTCTGCAGATGAAACACTTGCTGTGCAAGCAAATATAAAGATCTGAGTTCGGATTCCCAGTGCCCATATATATATATATATATATATATATATATATATATATATATATACATATACATATACATATACATATATATATATATATATATATGAGTAGGTGTATGCTGTGAAGCAAATATAAAGATCTGAGTGAGTTCGGATTCCCAGTGCCCATATATATATATATATATATATATATATATATATATATATATATGCTGGGCAGGTGTAACAGACTTCCCAGAATCCCAGAACTGGGGAAATAGAGACAGAGAATTCCTGAAGCAAGCTAAGAGTCTGTGATATCTGGGTTTAGCAAGACACCTTGTCTCAATATACAAAGCGGAGAGAGACTGATGGGGATGTAACTCAGTGGGAGAGGCACTACATTCAATACATGTGTGGGGGGGTGGGAGGGGGAAAGACATGGACTAAGGAAAATACAGCAACTCGCTCATTCAGGAAGTAACTCCTGGGAATGAATGGAGTTCAGTGAGGTCCTGTGTGTGACATCAGCAGCCATATTCTCTGTGACATACACCCTGGGAAAATGTTAGTGATACTCAGAGACCTAATGCCTCTGGACAGCTGGAATCTAAATGTCCCACCAGAGTCTTCCTTAGAAGAGAAAGTGACAGTCTTTGTGTGGCTCCTCTGTCCAGTGTGATGGATGAGAGGGCCATGCAGCAAGCAGTCACCAGAGGCTCCATAGTGGCTGATGTCAGCTTTTCAATCACATTGTGGTTGGCTGTCAAGCCCATGGTCCTGCAATTTATGGTGTACCCTGTAGGAGCAGCCTGTGTGAGGCAGCTGCTACAGTCGCCAAGGGATAGAAGCCAAGTTTCTACTCTCCTTGAAGCTTGAGACTATACCTGCTCTGCCTGGTCATGATTCCTGCTCAAAGCATAAAAAACTCACCCAGGTGTTCCTTCTGCACAGTGCAGTCTCATGGCTACCCCACAGCTATTACATTAGGGGCTCAATGGCCAACCCAAACTCAGCTTCCCATGCCCCAGGCAGTTAGAGAAAAGTGTTTGTGGATCTACTTTTGCTTCAGACATACTGGGACTCTGCAGGAACTCATGATGTGTTGAGCCCCTATGATCCATCTCACTTAAGATAAGGCAGGATGCTGCTGGAAATAAGGTGAGCATGGTGTAAAAGTGGTCAAGCTTTGGAGTCCTCAAGTCATGCATCAAAACCTTCCCTCTGATGACTCTTAGCAGTGGGACCTTGGGCAAGCTCTTAATGTCTCTGTGCTCAGTTTCCTTGACTATGAAATGACAATAGTTAGGACACAGCTCTGTCAGAAAATTCATTGAGATAATCTTTGAAGCAGGACACAGTTAGAGCTAGCAGTCTAGTTAGGAAAACAGGACTTTTCCTGTGCCAGAGAAAAGAGACCATACAGAATTATAGAAATCCTGAAGGAGTACGGATGGAGGTGGTCAGGGGCACCCTCAGTGGGGTGTGGGTGGCCAGGAGATGGGGATGGGTGGGGATGGGGAGGCAGAGGCCAGCAAGGAGCTTCCTTAGGAAGATGCATAGCTCAGGGTGGTATCACTGAGGTAAATGGGGGGAATACTAAAAAAGGAAGTTGGAAGGTTGAGGCACAGGGATTACTGTGAGTTTGAGACCAGCCAGGGCTACATATCCAGATCTTGTACACACACACACACACACACACACACACACACACACACACACACACACACACACACAGAAAGAGAGAGAGAGAGAAAGAGAGAGAGTGTGAGGGGGGGCTGAAGCACACTCAGAGTCAAATATGAAACTGGAACAGTTAGGCCGTCAACAGAAACACTGCAGCTATTTGAACCGTAACAACCATGGGCAGAGCAAACACAGCTCCTACCACAAAGGGTCCAGGAGATGGGTTAGTCTAGAACCAAACAGGAGTGGCCATGGACCTCCAAATGCCATGTTCTAATGTGCCAACAGTTTCATGGAGTTTTTATACTAACAGAACAAAGAAAGTCAGACATGAAAACACTTTCCAAATATATCCATGAAATCGTCAGATGGGTGGCTCTATCTGACTAAACTCTGTTATAGGCCTCAGATGTCAATACCAAGTTTAGCTTTGGAGTTGGGGGAAGGTAGGTGTCTATCAACACATTCCATAAGGTTTTACCTGCTAGTCAGGGGGATACTAGGTCAGACACAAAGTGAGACCGTGACTGCTTATTAAAGAGACCAAAGACAGCCGAAGGTGATTTGACTCTGGATCTGCAATGCACTACTCACTACTCACTCCACCAGCATACTAGAATCTTCACCACAGGTGTGGTTCCTTTCTTCCTGAGCACTACATTTCATGATATGAACTGTATAAAGAGTCATTTGACCACATGTCTTAAAAGACGTAAGAGAAACTCTACAGAAGTCAAAGACTACAGTGTCACTGAGACACCCTCCTCCAATTCTGTTCTAGGATAACAACATGCTGCTACAAGCTTCTGGAGTAATTTCAGGGTAAGAGTCGAAGCTCTTCTGAAGTGCTCCAGGGAATCTCCCAGTCTCCTTTACTACAAATGAGGAGCCCAGGGCTACAGCTGCAGCTCCTCCCCTAGGCAACACACTCCTCAGTGGAGCCCCCTGCATTTTTCTCACTGTGCTGAGAGCACTGAACACGCCAGCAAGTGCTGCTCAAACAAAACAAAACAAAAACAAAAACACAAAAAAGTCCAATTTCTTAACCACCTGGCCATGGAACTAAAAAGATGATTCTGCAATTAAAAGCCTGTACTGCTCTTTCAGAGGACCCCAGTTCAGTTCCCAGCACCCACATCAGGCACCTCGCTATTGCCTGCAACCCCACACCCTCTTCTGGCTTCCTGAGATACCTGCATGCCCATGGCAGACAAGGAGTCTGACTAAGAATAAAATGCACATGAATAATATTAAAAAAACACACACACATCTTTAAAAAGAAAAAAGAGCTTGAATTAGATGTCTAACAATCAACTTTCACCCATCCCTACCCATTTGACCACTGTTTTGTCACACCAGTGTCCCACTTATTATGGCTTCTATCTCCTTTTACAAATGAAACCAATTATTTATACTTAAATAGGTATTTTCAAAAAGAAGGGGATTCGGGCAAGGCACAGAATTGGAAAATTCTATTACATCTCTAATAGATGTTCATCACTAGAAAGAGCAAAGAAAAATATGCAGCAAAAATAAGGCATTGAGAAAATCCAGCTTGGTCTCATTCTCTCTGCTGGGAGCCAAGAAGGGCAAGCATTAATGAGGTGGCATTCAGAACCAAATTGAAAGATTTTTAAAGGACAAAGGAAAAGTTTTTTTCCCAACATGCCTTCACTATTGCTGAGCATGTGGGACTAAAATCTTGCAAACCAGATGTTCATGTTCTCACAGCCTGACTGCATGCCCTCTGAGATTCCTTCTAGCTCCTTTCTTTTCATTTCATAGAAATAACTCTGAGATTGTTCACAAAGCTTGGGAGACCAGAAAGATCCACCTCACCCATGTTGGAATCCTCACTTGCTCATGCAGACATCTCTGATTAGCACTTCTTCAGTACTTCTGAACCCATCCACATCTCCCCAACACCGTCACTGTCTCTGCCTCCAAACACTGGAGTGGAGCCCATGCTTTTAGAATGGACTGATGTAACTTCCCTGTCCTAATTAGCTTTAGCTTTCAACTTAACATAGCCTAGAGTTATCTGAGGAGGAAGTCTCATTTGAGGGATTCAGATTAGCCTGTGTGGTCATGCCTGTGAGGACCTGTCTTGATTATTCTCTGAGGTAGGAAAGCCCAGTCCACTGTGGGTGACATCATTCCTGAGGCAGATATCCCTGGGTTTTATAAGAAAGGTAGCTAGATATAGGCTTGGGAATGAACCAGCAAGCAGTACTGCTCTGTAGTTTCTGCTTCAAGTTCCTGCTTGAGTTCCTGCCCTGAATTCTTTCAATGATGGACTGAAAACCATAAGAAGCAATAAACCCTTTTCTGCCCAAGTTGCCACTGGAATGTTCTATCAGAGGAACATAAAAACAAACTGTACAAAATGGCATATACACTGAAGAAAAAAAAAAACAGCCTCTTCAACAACAACAACAACAAGAAAATGCTGGGGAAACTGGATATCCACATGTACACAAATGAAACTAGATAGATCCCTATCTCTCACCCTGTGCACAAATCAACTCTAAATGGGTCAAAGATCGTAAAACCTGAAACTGCCAGAGAAAGAAGTGGGGAACACAACACCATGCAGGCACAGGCAAGAACTATCTGCTAGACTCCTGTCACTCAGAATATAAGGTGAACAATTGACAAATGGAACCTCATGAAATCGCAAGGCTTTCTTTCAGCAAAGAAAAACATCAATCAAGTGAAAAGTCTAAAGAATGTGAAAACAACAACAACAACAACAAAAAAAAACTTTGCTATAAATCCATCTCTGTTAGTTACATTTTGGTGCTATGGTGAAATACCACGACCTGAAGCAACTTACAGACAAAAGAGTTTATATTTGATTATGGTTCCAGAGTGGGGCTCCATAAAGTTGAGGAAGCATGGAAGCAAGGCAGGAAACCGAGAAATCACATCTTCAACCACGAAAAGCAGAAGTTAGAGAGGCTACAAACCCTCAAATACCCCCTCCCAGTGACACTTCCCCCAACAAGGCCACACCCTCCAAATATTTCATAACCTCCCCAAGAAGCACCACTAGCTGGGAATGTTCAAATATGGGAGTTTCTGGGGGGGGGGCACTGCCCATTCAAATCACCACATTCCACTCCCTGTCCCCTCTAACCTGGGTGTATCACACAAAGCACATTAATCAATCTTCACATGTTCCCATATCACAGCCTCAAATCTGACCTAAATCCAAAATCTCTTTTAAGACTTAAGGTAATCTCTTAACTGTAAACCCCTCTAAAATCCAAAAGCAAATTATATCCCTCTGACATATAATATACAGAGTATACATGTTCCCATTCTGAAGGGGAAGAATTGGGTCGCAGTGAGGAAATACTGCCCAAAGCAAGACCAAACCACAGCAATAAAAACACCAAATCCTGTAGCTCCATGTCTGGTGTCTGGGATATTAATTTCAAAACGCTTTGATAGTTCTGTCCCCGTCCCCCAGCTTTGCTCCCTGCAACACACTCTTCTCTCAGGCTGGCTCCATGCTCTGTCTATAGCTCTGCTTGGCAGATGTCTATGGCTATGGCTTCTTAGACATCTTGGGGGTCTCCATGGCAACCCAAATTCTACTTTTACAGCTTCACCCAATGTGTCTCAGAGCCTTCTTCTCACAGAAGAATCCACAACCCCCTCACACTTGCATGTTTCATACCTCAAAGCCAGTGCCACCTGGATGACACTGCCAAATTCAGCTGCCACCTTGGGATGGACCTTGGCCTCCTTGCACCACATTAGCAGTTTGCAGTTGCCTCTTACAAGCAGGAAACTACTTGTGCTTTTTCCTTTCACAAGTTGGGAGCTTAACCAAGTGGGTTCTTGCCCTTGGGGCTCCCTTGCCCTTGTCCCAGGACAGACCAGGAGGCCCATCCAACCTTGGTGGCACTAATCTCACAATGTCACCCTCCATAAGTACATGCCTTGGCTGCAATGGTGCTCTTTTTGTCTCTAAATTTAACATTTCATTATTTTTCCTTATACTTTTTCACTGTAGGCCTGCATAAGAGTTATCACTAATAACCATTCCACAGACTCAATGTTGTGCTGTCTTGAAATTTCCTATGCCAAATGAATTAGTCCATTACCTTTGACATCTGACAAAAGTTTAACATCTATAATGTAACAACTGAAACAACAAAATCAAACAGCTGGATCAGTAAAGGGGCTAATAAAATGAACAAACAGTTCTCAAAAGATGAAATACAAATAGCCAGTAAATGTGGGGGGAAAAAAGTTTGACCTCACTAACCATCACAGAAATACTAATCAAAGTTGCATTGAGATTCTATCTCACCTCGGTTAAAATAGCAGTTGTTTTTTTAAAAAGGGAAATAATAAACATTGGTGAGGATACAGGGAAAGGGGAGTAAACTAATCTACCCACTATTGGTGTCAGTTCACAGGCTTATAAAAAGTAAAATTCAGTCTACCATATGATCTAGCCATGCCACTCCTCAGGTTTTTTGATGTTTGTTTGTTGGTTGGGTTTTTTTTTTCCTCAAAAGACCCCAGGTCATTATGTCACAGGTCATTGCACATCAATGCTTACTGCAGCATGATTCATAACAGCTGTTATGGAACCAACATAGGTGTCAGTCAACAGAGGGGAGATAAAATAAATGTGGCATATAGATAATTTTTTCAGCTATAAAGATGCAAGTTATGTCATTTGTAGGAAAATAGCGACAAATGAGGATAGTTATATTTAATTAAGCCAATCACATGTGTGGTTCCTAGATTTTTTTACATAGACACATAAAAGTGTATGTGTGTGCATGCATGTGTAAGAGAGAGAGAGAGTAGACACATACAGAGAGAGAGAGAGAGAAGAGAGAGAGACAGAGAGAGAGAGAGAGAGAGAAGAGAGAGAGACAGAGAGAGAGAGAGATGAAATTGGAAATAAAACTGTCAAGGGGAACAAGGGGAACAGTGGAACTAACAGGAATGGGGGAAGAGAAAATGGAGGATATACTCTACATGCAACATAGAGTTGTACGAAAACTTAGAAATAATTATTTAATAAATGTATTTCAAAGTGTAAACAAGTAGCAAGTGGTAAGAACTTCAGGATATTCCCCTGCAGAAATGAGGGTGTCAGAATCTCTACAATCTGATGACTGCTCCACAACAGAAACCCAGCTTTGCAACCATAGGAGCCTAAACTTACATATTGTCCTCAACTGGCTGGCAGCATTCACATAAGTTAATTTTCCTTGAAGAGCATCAACATCCTTGTCTCTAAGATCTGGATGGCACCAGCTTCCCCAAAAGCCCATTGGCAGGAAGAGTGGGGAATCTCAGGTGAAGACACCACATGGATGCTCAGAGCTGGCCCCTCCTGGTCTGTGCTGGAGAAGTGCTATGGTGGGCTGGGTGAGGTGGCTCTACTCTTCTGAGAATCTGGAAATGGAAAGGCTCAGGAAACATAGGAGCCTGTGGAGTGGGATGTGCAAGAATCCCAAGGCAGCATGTGTCAAGCTAGATGATGAGCTCTAAAGATGACCAGCCAGGTCCTGACATTGCTGAGATGCTGTGTGTACTTGTTCATCTCCCACTTGGATCATCTATTTCTTTTTAATTTTTTTATTGTAGCATGAGTTACATTAAAAAGCTATCTGTCAATTTATAGAATTTGATTGATTTGGAGATCACCACTGTCCTAGTTTTGTTTTTATCACTGTAATAAAATACCTTGACAAAACAACACAGTGGAAGGAAAGGTTTATAGTGTACAGTTCCAGGTTTTGTGGGGAAGTCAAGGTAGGAGCAGGCAGTTAGTCACACCCACAGTCAAGAGCTCACAATTGCACCATTAAGAACAGAGAGGATAAACACTTATACTTAATGCCCAGTGACATTTATCTATTTTTATATAGTCTAGGGCCCAACCCCAGTGTCATCCAGATGCTACTGGCTTTGAGGATGAAATATACAAGCATGAAGGTATTGTGGATTCTTCCTCCACAGTTTCAGAGAGCCACTAGGTCCAAGAAATATGATGCAGGGTAATTCCTGTGAGAAGAAGGGTCTGAGAATATTGCTATCCACTTTCAGGCTGTGTCTTCCCACATCAGCTAAGGCAATCAAGGTAATCCCATAAACATGCCCATAGGTCAACCTAATCTAGATAATCCATCACTGGGACTCTCTTTCCAAGTGAATATGGGTTGCCTCAGGCTGACAATTAAAACTACCTACAACAGCCATATTCCTAAAATACCATTATTATAACCAAGGCCATGAACAAACCCACTGTCATTGGTGGTAAAGAGAAGCAGCCCAGTGTTGTCATCAGCAGCCTGAGGCCTTCCTCAGGGACCTCCACTCAGATAAAACCAGGCCCTTGACTGCTCTGCAGGAATAAATTAAAGACATGTTAAAACAAAGTAAAATTATCAGGCTTATTAGGAAGACAAGAGATAATATACACTTTAAGCATGGGCATTTAGGGAGAGCATCTAGGAAAAATAGAACATGCATCCAAAACACAAGTGTCACTTCTACAGAGGAAGCTGAGCTTAGATGTCCATCCAAAACCACCAGTGTGCTTTTGTAGGTTACAGTGCTCAAAGACTGCCATTTAAAACAAAGTAGAGTTTAAAAATTAAGTAAGAATGCATGAGCTGTCATTGTGTCCATCTTATCATAATGAATGTCTGTACAAGACTTTGCACAGTGGTTTTATGAGGAGTTCTGTTTAGATTTAGGGGTGAGAGATGAGTGTCAGTCAAACTCAAGGCTACAAACTAACGCCCTGGCCCCAAGTAAGCAGAACCTGTCATCAGCATCCTGATTGAGATGTCTTCAAGAAGGCAAACACTACCTCTGTAGGTGACTTTGACTTTGCTGGTTATGTTGAAGGGAGGTTTGCTGGTTCTCAGCAAGCAGGAAAGGCAAACTACATCCCAGGGAGAAGGGATCCTGTCTCTTCACCATCCCTATCATTTTTCTCTTGCCATTCAGTCACACTCATCACCTCCAAAGGTTTCCTCTCCCTCCCACATTTTTGGCCATGCATTTTGTGTGTAGGAGTTCCATACTCACTCAATCACATGCGTAGAAAGGCCAGAGGTTGGTGACAGATTGCCTTTCTTGATCACTTCTCTTTCACTGAACCTGAAGTATAGCACCTTGGCTGGACCACCTGGCTGGCAAGTCCTTGGGATCCACCTGTCTCTGCATTCTCAGCACAGGTGTTACAGTGTTACACCTGTTACAGAGGTTTCATGTGCCAACAAGCCCATCCTTTTACATTAGTGACTGGGATCTGACCTTAGGTCTTCATGGTTGTGTGGTGAGCACTTTCCCTTCCCAACTGAGCCTTCTCTCCCAACACTTCCACCAGGAGCTCACAAACACAGAAGCAACAATGTTGTATCTCTAAAGCTCAGGGGGGAAAATTCACTCATTTGACATCTAATTGTAGTAGAACTAGACCTGTGGAGAAGACCTAGTTCTACACTGACTGTGTGAGTGTCTGTGTCACATTCTAGCAAAGAGACTTGTGGAAACACATATCACTCTCTAGGCCTCCCTCTGTCCTTCTATCCAAGATGGAGCAAGCATAATTCTTACCTCAGAGGCTTGTGTTTTAATTGGGGTCACAGGCACGGACCTAGCAGCATGAAACTCATTACCAACTATGCAATCAGTAAAAATGAGCTATGATCACAATGTCCTTGTTAAGACTGAAAATATCAAAATAAGGCCTACTGTCCCATGTCTAGAACCTCCCAGTATAATAGGGAGACCAATGACACAACATTGGAGTGGTGTAAAGCATGGGGCTCAAATGCCAGACAGTTCTGACACACACCTGCCTTCCATGTGGGAGGCTGAGAAAGGAGGGCCATGGGTACAAGGCCAACTTGAATTACATAGAGTTCCAGGGTATCCTGGACAACTGAATAAAACACAATCTTAAGGAGAAAAAAGGAGCTGAGAAATGGCTCAGCAGTTAAGAGCACTAACAACTTTTCCAGAGGACCTGGGTTTAATACCCAGCACCCGCATGATGGCTCACAACCATCTGTAACTCCAGCTCCAGGGAATCTGATGCCCTCTTCTGGCTTCCACGAGCACTGCGTGCCTGTGGTGCCCAGATATATATCAAGGCAAAACACTTGTACAACATAAAATAAAAACAAAGAAGGCTAACCTGAGCTCAATGGCTGAACATTTAGCTAACAACAGGAGAGCTCAAGGTTCAACATAGTACTAAGAATGAAAAAACAAAACAAAAAAAATAATAAAGGAAAAGAGAGGTGACATAATACAAATGTGGCTGCGAGAAAGGCTTTTCAGAACAAAGTGTGCTCTAGTTTTACTTCTATTGCTGTGGTAAACTGCCCTGACCAAAAGCAACCAAGGGAAGAAAGGATTTGTTCAGCTCACACTACCACGTCAACAGTCCATTACTGACGGGAGTCAATGCAGAAACTCAAGCAGTCAGTCACAGAGCATGCACATTCAAGAGCAGAGAGAGAATAAACACATCCTTGCACGCTCTGTTCCTGCTCAGCTAACTTTCTTAATGTTGACATGTGTGTGAATGGACACAGATCATGTATACAGAGGACAGAGGACAGAGGGGACATCAGCTGTCCTCCTTTATTGCTCTCTGCCTTCTTTCTGTGAACAAGGCTCTTTCTCACTGAGCCTGATTTTTAGCTAGGCTAGCTTCCAGAAAGCCCCAGTGATCCTCTTACCTCTGCTCTTCTCCAAGTGCTTGGGTTATAGGCATGGGCACCACCACACCTGCCTTTTTGTGTGGGCCCTAGGGATCTGAACTCAGGTCCTCATGATTACATAGCACTTTAGCCACTGAACCATCTCCTCAACTCCCCCAAAAACTTTTGATCTGATAGGCCATGGTGACACTGTGAAAGGGCTGAAGGAGAAAGAAACTAATGTAGCAGTAACAACAGAGCAAGCAGGCTAAACTATCTGGAAGTGATAACTGTGGGTGAGGAAATGAGCAAGTAACAACTCCCCAGACCTTCATACCATGGCTGTACTTGGAACATAGCACTGGAGCAAAGTCAGGCATCAAAGGCAGAAAGCAGGCAAGCTGGCTTTGAAATAGAGGAGAATTGAAGGTATATCTTCCTGGCTGTGTAAAGTACAAACAGAAAGGACAGCCTTTGTTAGCAGACACACTCATTTTCCTCCTTGGAAGGAGGTGATACTGGTCTCTTCATGATCCCAGACCTTAAAACAAGAAGGCCCGCTAGGAGCCATCACAGAATACTGGAGCCATCATATGGGTGGAGTGGACTCTGAAGTTGATATGTTAGAGATAAAAGCAGGGCTGCTTCAGAGGCAACTGAGACATAGATCACCACAAAGGGACACAGTTAAGGAAGTAGAAAAGTCAAGCTCTCTCCTTTTAAACAAGAAAGATAGTCAGTGTCTGCCACATGCTCTGCTCGGTTGTCACACCCCACCCAGATTCTCTAATGCTCCACGTGGGTTCCTCTGATGAACATTGTGGAGGATGCCTTTCTGTGAAGACAAATTGCTTGATCCTCAGTGGGGCTATACAAAGAAGGGGGCAGAAATCAACCCCAGGAGGTTACAAGTTGACCATCTGGTCTACCACAAAAAAAGAAATGAGGGAAAAGGAAATCATGTATATGAAATGAAAAGAGAGAGCTAGAGAGACAGAGACAGAGACAGAGAGAGGAAAGAACACACAATTTAAAGGAGGGGTTATCTTGGCTCACAGTTTAGAGGGATAAAGTCCATAATGGCAAGAAGGTGTGGCATCTTAGGGTTTCTATTGCTATAATAAACACCATGGGCAAAAGAAACTTGGGGATGAAAGGGTTTATTTTTTTGCCTTATAGCTTATGTAAGTCATCACTAAAGGAAACAAGGGCAAGAATTCAGGGCAAGAACCTGGAGGCAGGAACTGGAGCAGAGGCCATGAAGGAGTGCTGCTGCTTACTGGCTTGCTTGTCATAGCTTTCTCAGCCTACCGACAACCCAGGAGTGGCACAGCTCACACTGAGTTGGGCCCTCCTACATCAATTATCAATCAAAACAATGGTCCACAGGGCAGTCTGGTGGAGGCACTGTCCTAACTGAAGTTCCTGCTTCCCAAATGACTCTTGCCTGTGTCAAGTGAACAAAACTAGCCAGAACACATGGTAATGACAATAACTTGGTCTATGGCACCCATGAGGTGAATCAGTACTCAGCTTGCTTTCTCTTTTTTCCCCTTTATGTAGCCTATGGGATGACACCTCCCAAACTCAGGATGGGACCTCACTCCTCATGTAGTCCTCTATAGAATCACTCCTAAAAACACATCCAAAGATGCACTTCATTAAGACTGTAGTTGTTCATTTTAGACTTTTTATGTGTATGGGTGTTTTTCCTACATGTGTGTATGTGAAACACATACATACCTGGTCAGGAGATGCATAATATTCCCAGGAACTAGAGTTGCAGACAGTTTTAAGCCACCACATGAGTACTTGGAATCAAACCCAAGTTCTCTGGGAGAGCAGCCAATGCTCTTAACTAACTACCAAGCCATCTCTCCAGCCAAAACCCTAGGTATTTCTTAATCTATTCAAATTGACATTCAAAAATAACCATCACAGAAGGAAACAGGTTCTATGAGAGTTCAGACTGCAGAAATCTCTGCTACTCTTGCAAGAGCACATACTTCATATGAAGTCCTAGTTTCTACTTTTCAGTTCACATTTCCATGGCAACAGATGGTGACAAAACCATCAACACACATTCAAAATGGTACTTTGGACTTCAAGTGTGGGTGTTTTCCAAGGTTAGTGATAAGCAGTATAATGCTGTCTCATGTTGCTAGGCAGCAGTGTTAAGGCAACATTAGATCAGCCTCATGACCCAAAACAACCAATGGACATGCTCCAGTGCAACTGAGCTGTGAAGTGAAGATATCTGGTACTTGGAAATAAATGTATTACCTCTTAGAATATTTTCTGTGAATAATGATCATAAATATATCATACATCAAGAAGCATGTACACATATCCCAACCTGAGGTCCACTATGGAATTCTTGCTCTTAAGAAGGGGTGGTGTTATGGTGGGACATGAAGTCCAAACCCACTGGAAGTGAAAGAGTCTCAATGGAGGAATGAATGTATGCAGTAAGTTAGCCCCTAGCCATGTCTGTGGAAGGGTGCCTTAACTAAGATAATTGATGTGGGAAGATACAACTGCATATGGTTGGCACCATTCCCTAGGCAGGGGATCCTGATATATGTTACCATGGTCACATGGAGATGCCCCAATGGTAAGGAACAGAAGTCTCCTGCTGATAGCCAGTCAAGATAAAGGCCTTCCACAAACCATATAGTTTCAGAAGAACCTTCTAGCCTTATCTGAGCCTTAGATAACAGTCCCACCCAACTGTAACAGTGGCCTGACAAAACTCCCTCAGCTGGAATCCTCAACTAAGTCCTCATTTTTTAAAAGTCCTGACCCCTAAAAATGATGACATCACAAACATGCACTGTTTTAAGCTTCTGGGCTTGGGGGTAATTTGCCATTAGTACTGATAGACTGCTAAAGTACTGATAGACTGATCTCCTTGAATAGATGCAAAAATTAAACACCACAGTATACTTAATAAATAACAAATAAACAGTTGCTAATAATGAAGGCAAGGAAACATAAAACATGTTTCACCTGCATGATATATGTATTTCTCAAAGTCCTAACTTCCCAGGGGGGACAAGTAAACTTTAAGTAAATTTGCCTTACTGTAATAAAATCCTAAAATCTCATTTTATTTGCAAACTATACTATCGTATTGATCTGCCACTGTCCCCCCTGATGTGCAAATGTCACATTGTTTTAAAACTTAAACATGTTTATACATGTTTAAACATGATGTATAAATCTGATGATTTATACATCAGCCATGTGATCTTAGTTCTTACAATATCAGCAGTGCTGATTCTGAGGGGGAACAGGTTTTAAATGTGTGAAGTCTGAAGTAGGCATAGTCTGTTAGAAACCTATTCTAGGATTCCATTATTATCTGGGTACCACTATGACTCCCCACAGCTTTCCACCGAGAAAATGGGGGCACAGAGAAATGCAGGGTGACCCCTCGAGAGTCACAGTAGTGGATCACAAGATGGACCAGTAGGTAAAGGCAATTCCTACTGAGCCTGGTGCCCTAAGTCTGATCCTCCTCCCACACAGGGTCCACATGATAGAGGCAGAGATTCCTGCAGGTTGTCTTCTGACCTCCACATGCATGCACAAACAACAAGTAAGTATAATAATATTTTTAAGAGTCGTGGCAGCTGATAACAAAGCCACCCCTGGCATCTGACTGGACAGCTGGACTTCAGATCTACATTTCTGGAGGGAGGAAGGGCAGGCATGCCCATGTCCTCCCATATGGTTTTGGGTGGCTGAGATGAAATGTTTAGCTACTGAGCAAAGAATGCCATCCATTTGCTATCATTGGTACAGCCTCAGCTTTATCCTTATGGGGACATGAACCATGTTATAAATACTTATGACTATATAATGTATGCCAGTAGTATCTAATTTAAATCATATGTCAATAATCTTTATTATTATCATTATTTTGGTTTTTCAAGACAGGGTTTCTCTGTATTACTTTGGATCCTGTCCTGGAACTCGATCTGTAGACCAGGCTGACCTTGAACCCACAGAGATCTGCCTGTCTCTCTGCCTCTGCCTCTGCCTCTGCCTCTGCCTCTGCCTCTGCCTCTGCCTCTGCCTCTGCCTCTGCCTCTGCCTCTGCCTCTGCCTCTGCCTCTGCCGCTGCCTCTGCCTCTGCCTCTGCCTCTGCCTCTGCCTCCCAAGTGCTGGGATTAAAGGCATGTGCCACCCAAGGCCCAGCAATAATCTTTATTTCTAAATGATGCCATACTTCCATTTATAACTATCTGATCAAACATAGCCTATATTCAGAAATATGTGGCCAGAGCACTCAAGGCACCATGGAACATGTGTGAAGCTTTGTTGCTGATGGTGATGTTTGTTTGTTTACTTTTAGGTTTTGAGACTTGAGACCCTGTTTCTCTACATGGCACAAACTAGTCTTAACTCCTAATGACACTCTTCCCTCATCCTCTCAGATTCAAGGATCACAGCTGTGTACCGCCATGCCCAGAACTTATGCTGACATCAACTTTCAAAGGAACCCTAGCTTCCCTTCCTGTTTGAAATGAATCTTCCTGGAACATCAAAGGCTTCTCCTTCAGAGGCTGGGTTCCTGGGGCACATGGATATAAGGAAAACAAAACTTTTTGTGTCAGGCCCTGTTCCATACAGTATAGTCAGGTTAGCCGACCTCGTTCTCACAGCAAACCTTTGCAGTCAGACACAGGTTCAAAATATGGCCGATCCTGCTACAAACCCAACAAGGAAAACCACCATTCCCCACTTCCCACGCAGGACACCTGGAAACACTGTCACACTTAGCTGAGCTGCAGCACCCGGGGCTCTGGTGACCTTGAAAGGGAATGGTTGGTGGGCGATGCTCTCCACTCCAGCTGAAAGCTGTGGTTCAGAACCTGCAGATGTTACCAGCACAGGGCTTTAAACATCAAAGCACAGGAACTGCTCAGTTAGCTCACAGACCCTGACTCAGCAAGTTCAGAGCAGAGTCTGGAGTTCCAAATCCCAAACAAACTCTCCAGTGACACTCCTGCCATGGGGCTGTGACCCACACTTAAAGTATCAAGGTTTAGAGGACGATATCTATCAGGGTTATAGCATCATTCTCAGCAATGTACGGGTTTTAGGACAATGCAAAAGCTCAAGAGAAAAGAAGCATTTAAATCAAATAGCTCATGTGGGGATGTAAAGCACAATGCTTTGATGATACAGACCACATTTATCAAAGTGTTCAGAACTAAATGATAATGGATATGACTTACTCATCTTCATAATAATAACTTTTAAATTATTATGCCATTTTACAGATGCTGAAAATAGAGACCAGAAGAGGGGCTCAAACTTGCTCATGATTATTATTTAATACAGAAGCAGCACTTAAAATCCAGTGCTATCCTAAAGATATGCTGGACATCTGGCCCCATAAAAAGATCTAACAGTTGCAGTATACCACAAGCCTAGAGAATGCCAACTGTGTGAGCTGGTGGCTAACATCAAATGCAGTGATCTTGGTAATGGCTCAGGGCCTGAGGAGCTGAGAAGTAAAAACAACACAGTATGCATGAACATATTTAACAGCGGGCAATGGGGTCAGTGGTAAAATGAGGAAATTGTAGTAGATATACAGGTAAGGTTAAAGGATGGATAGCCAAAACTGAAGCACGTGGAGATTAGCATCAAGGAAAACTTCTGCTATCCCAGAGCCAAAGGGAAACGTGTGATCAGAGCCGAAGAAGAGCCACATTCATATCCACTGGGCTGCCCACCAGGAACCACATGGACAGAGGGTGTGGTCCCTGAAGAAGGAAAGGAAGAAGGGAAGCCTCCACACCCCTTTATTTGCCAACCTCCTGGGTGCCTTCCTGAACTGTATTAACTTAGCTCCACATGGTACCAACCTGCAAAAGCACTCAAGAGAGGCATCCTGGAGGGTCAGTCTCCCCGAGTAGAGATAAGGGCAAAGGAAAGGAGAAAGGGATGTATATGGGAGGAGCAAACCGAAAAATCAGCACAGATGGCTAGGAACCTGCAAACTCTTTTATGTAGGGCAATTAATCAAGTGTGAATATTTATGGCCAAGGAGTGACAACCTGGTGTGAAGATATTTACCACCATGCAACTTGAAGGGTTGACATCTGCACAAGAGGAGAGACAGTCCACATGGTTCTAACAAGCAGCACAATGAAGAAGACTAAATATGTAGGTAAGTTTGATTCTGATCCAAAGTACTTTCTCTTCCAGTAGAAAAAGAGGGGCTGAGAGTGGCATCTCAGTTAGGATGGTGTCTGCTCTGCAAGCATAAGGACCTGAGTTTGGTCCCTAGAACCCACGCAATGAAGAAACCAAACATAGTGTCATGAATTTATAATCCCAGTACTGGGGAGGCAGTGACAGTTGGATTACTGAGGCCCCCTAGCCAGCTGGCCTAGCTTACTTGGAGAGTTCTTGACCAATAAGAGACTCTGTCCCCCAAATCCTGAGAAACAACAGCCAAGGTTGACTTATAACCTCAACCTATATACATACACACATACTCACATGCACAGACATACATACATGCACATGTACCTGCATATATACAATTAAAGCATACCTATAGTCATACATAGAGAAGAGAGGTTTATTTCTTAGATCACTGAGTTGGCCATCTCTAGAAATCTAAGCATAGAGTAGAAACTGCCTGTTGGGGCTTTTAAAGAAATGGTTTCCCCTGTAACAAAGTGTCCAAGTGATCTCTATGGTGTGTGTCAACCTGAAATCATATGAGGGTGTTGTGTTTCAGTCAGCCTGATCTCACTGAATCAAACTGCACCAAGAGGAGTAGCCATGGGACTCAGCACAGGGCACAGGGCAGCTATTTCCTCACCTCTCCTTGACACTGAGATCCATGTCACTTCCTCACCACAACCATAATGACAGCTGGAGCTTCCTGTCTCATAACAATGCTGCCCCCTGACCTCTCCAGAGGGCTGGCACTCCTCCTCAGTGAGGGCATTGCTTGGAGCATCCCAGTTAAAGATGTGTTTGTTCACTGGAGTCTCCTGCCTACGGGATGTGAAATGAGCATTTATTTCAGATAAAAGATTCATCTTTCCACATCTGTACATCAATGTTACTTAATAGGACAAGTGACTGGCCCTGTCTGGCTATGATGGTCCTGAACAGGGGATTTGGTGGCAAGTAGATCTGAGTTCAGACCTTGGCCTTGCTACATAATGGATATGTAGCCCCAAACTATTATCTTCCTCTTGTAAAGAAAACCCACAATTCTAATATATAGCATTCAGAATAATTAAATAGCTGGAGGTACCTGACTTAAATACTCACTAAATGACAGCTGTCGTTTGTGTCATTGTCACCATAAGAGGGAATAGATTGCTGTAGGTTTGGGGAAAAAGGGTAACATGCAAGACAGAGGGAAAAATAATAGACAAAGAGTCAAGACCCATTTCCTAGTCTCCCCACTGCTGTCCACTGGCGTGTGTGCCAAATACCAATCTGTCTGTTTCCTCTCTGACTGAAAAGATGTTATAAGCCTTACAGGACTCATTGTCCTCATGAGGGAACAAGCCTATGCTAAGCAGATCTCCATGCCCATGTGTTACGGCAGGTTGTTCCTTCCTGCCGGCTCTATCCCGCCTGCCACCAGTCTGGGCCCACAGCCGCGCCAGCCCCAAATATCACTCAGAGACTCTGTATTTGATACAATCCTGTTGGCCAGTTACCATTATTGTTTATGGGCTAGCTCTGTCTTAATTATTAACCCATTTCTACTTATCTAAGTATTTCCACGTGGTCGTCTTATGGGGAGCCGCGGCGGGTGTCTTCCTTCCTCCTCGGGCTACATCTTGACTCCAACCTACTACTTCCTCTTTCCTCCTCCTGGTCTCCTAGCCCCACCTATCTTGTTTCCTATTGGCCACAGGGCTTTATTAACCAGTATGAGAAACATATATACAGAATAACATCTCCCATCACCCATGTGGTTCAGGCAGCAGAGGGCAATGAGCTAAGCAGGAAGGTGGTAAGTTCAAAGGAATGCAGGGTCCCCCAAAGAATGCTTACCACATAGGGATAACCACAATGTAATGCTCACTGCCTAACACCCCCCTCCACAGGGGCTATGATTTTCACAAACACTAAGTAGTATCTAGAGATCAGTGAATCCTTCCAAGCTTTCAAAAGCTGATGACTAAGTTGAATATTTAAAACCCTCTGAGAGCCAAGCAAAATCATCTGTAGGTTCCAACTGAAGATCTTTAACATAATGTAATAGTCCCTTCTTTAAAAATAAAAAGTAAGCTGCATGGTGGTGGCACATGCCTTTAATCCCAGAACTTGGGAGGCAGAGGGAGGTCACACACACACACACACACACACACACACACACACACACACACACACACTTCAACTCCCACTAAATCAAAGATTGAATGTTAAACCTGCAACTCTGAAACTTATTATGTGCAGGTTTTCCCTGCCGGGCCAGGCCCCACCACGTCAGCCCCCAATAACACACCAGAGACTCTGTAATAGATATAAACGCTGTTGGCTAGTTACTAGTTTCTTATCAGCTAGCTCTGCCTTAATTATTAACCCATTTATATTAATCTAAGTATTTCCACGTGGTCTCATCTTACCGGAGAGAGGGCCAGGACCTCTGTTGTCTCCAGTCTCTACATGCTGACTCCTCCCAACTACTTCCTCTTTCCTTCTTGTCTCCTAGTCCCTCCTATTTTCCTTTCTTATTGGCCAACAGTGCTTCATTCATTAACCAATACAAGAAACATATTTACAGAATGACATCTCCCATCATCTCCTCTTTTCTGTCTAAAATAAAAAGCAGGGTTTTAACCTTAACATAGTAAAATATATCACACAACATGCCTCACTTTGGGCGTCATATGTTAGGAGTAAGGTTTTTCCTTGCCACCCGCCTGGTCCCACCACCATGCCAGCCCCCAATAACACACAGAGACCATGTACTAGATATAATTTGTTGGCCAGTTACTAATTTCTTTTCAGCTAGCTCTGTCTTAACGACTAAACCAATTCTATTAATCTAAGTATTTCCACGTGGTCTCATCTTACCAGAGAGACCACTGGCATTCTGCTCTCTCCAGTCTCTCCATGTTGACTCCTCCTTCCTTCCTTCCTCTTTTCTCCTTCTCTCCTAGACCCACCTATCTTGCTTTCCTATTGGCCAACAGTGTTTTAGTCATTAACTAATACGAGAAACATATTTACAGAATTACATCTCCCATCAGAAACTACTGAAGGAAAGGGTGGAAAAAAGCTTTCAGATATAGGAAGAGGTGAAGGTTTTCTAGATGTGACTCTGGTAACTCTAAATAAGGCCAACAATGAACAAATGGGACTTCATGAAACTAAAACACTTTTGTATAGCAAAAAAAACCAAACAAACAAACAAACAAAAATCTGTCAATCAAGTGAAGAGGCAGCCTACAGAAGGAAACAAAAACATCTTTGCCAGCTACTCATCAAACAGAAGATTAATATCAAGAATACACAAAAGACTCAAATAACAACACATCAATAAAGCTAACAATGCAATTCAAAAATTAGTTAGATACATATTTGAAAAGGGAAATCCCAAAGGAAAAAAAAAAACATAAATGACTAAGAAGTGTTTTGTTTTGTTTTTTAAGTGTTCAGTATCATTATCCACCAGAGAAAAGCAAACTAAAACTATTTTGAGATCCCTTCAGACTCCAGTCAGAATGACTCACATCAAGAAATGAAATGGCAACAAAGAAAATACTAGTGGGGAAGCGGGGGAAGAGGAACCCTTGTTTGCTGCTGGTGGGGGTGAATACTGACACAAACACTATGGAAATCAGTGTGGGGCTCCTTAGAAAGCTTCCTCATGAGGCAGCTACACCAATCCTGGGCATATTTCCAAAGGACTCCATATCTAATAGAGACACCTGCTCATCCATGTTCTCTGTTCCTCTATTCATAATATCTAAAAAAAAAAAAAACAGAATCAGCCTGTATGTCCAGGAACAAATGGATAGAGGTGATGTAGTACACATATATAATGGAACTTTATTTGGCTGTAAAGAAAAAATTAAATTACAATTGTACTGAGTGAGGTAACCTAGACCAAGAAAAGCAAGTGCCATACAGGCTCTTGATATTCCTCTTGATTACACACCAAAACTAGGTTAAGACCCTGATGGTAAACATACCATATAAATTGGCTGCAAGCTAGAGAGAAATCAAATGCAACTAAGATGGAAACTTCATCCCTGCTGGGTAACTTTCATAATGCCAGGGGGTGATAGGAGAGAAAAAATATCAGTAGTATCACCTAGGTTTGAAACCTACAAACTGCAATGCCAACATGCTGGCCAGGATGGGGCCACTGTTGATGCAGTGGCACAACTGTTGTGCAGGCAACCAACCACTCTCTAATTAGATTTGAAGCCCATTCTGCAGGAGAGATTTTATGCCTAGTACTCTAAGCCTCTTCAAAAAGCCCAAGGCTGGGTAAGTCATAGGATCTTTGGGGTAGAGCTTACTATATTATTTAGCTAAATTGATACAACATCAAACTGTCATCTCAATATCTGTGTTATTACCCATGCTACTCTCAGCATTAAGCAGAAAAGGCTCTTTACAATGAATGCCAGTAAGTGCAGAAACTCTTGGCTGGTCAAGGTGCTATGAATAAGTGACAGTTAAGTGTTCAGCCCTAGACAAGACATTTATACCAACCCCTATAATATCCAAGAAATATTACAGAAGAAGGAACAATATAAGTGTCAGAAGATCTGGAGAACTACAAAATGTCATCTTTGGGACATGATATAGCCATTAAAACCAGGAACTCTCAGCAGTTGTGGTGTCTATACTGGGACTGCAGAAGACCAGACCTGTCACCTATCAGTCATAGATGATCACTACCCTTCCCTGATGAACTATTAGGTACTGCTAGAAAGTGGAGAGAGATAGTTATTATATTTAGGCATGTAGCCACTGCTGAGCCCACCAGGTTCTACTGGATAGTCCCATACTCATAGTCACAGAGATGCCTCTAGATAAACTCAGTGGAACACAAAACAAAACATGAGGACATGAAGACACCTGTAGGAAGGAAAGAAGGCCCACACACTACATTCTCCCACTGGGAAAAGGGAGTTTATCCCAAGAAGGAGCAAGAGCAGCAGAAGAAATGGGGCCAAGGCAGCCAGCCCTGAGGTTGCTGGGGTCTGTGACCCGCTCTCTGCCTCTTCAGAACCTAGAAGAACTTGAGTTGTTTCAATTCTGCATCTTCAAACAAGTTCCATCTAAACCTCCAGAAGCAGCATCTTTAGAAAAGAATAACAGAGACTTGGTGGCATAGGACTACCCATCCCTGTTTTACCTACGGACTGCCAGGGGCTCTGGACCACACTCTACTGGACTTCCTTGGTTTTGAATGCTTGTTTGTTTATTTTTTGTTTGGTTGGCTGGAGTTTGTGGTTGGTTTTTTGTTTAAAGCTGGACTCAAGTTTTCTGTATAGTTAAGGATGGCCCGATTCTCCTGGTTCTATCTCCCATGTATTGAGATGACCCAAGGCCTGTGTGTGCTAAACAAGTATCTACTGAGCTACAGCCCAAGCTTTTTTCACAGATTTCTCATCTCACCCACCTATGAGAAAGACGACTCACTACCTGTCCAGAATTTAAAAGGGGTCTCAGTGATTTCATCCCTATACCTATCCTACAGACAAACTCTAATTAGCACCCAAAGTACCCCATGGAGATCTGTTCCAACCTTCCTCATAGGTCCTCCTTTGCAGAGGAAACCTGGCTAGCAAACAAGCTGCAGTCATAGGCTACATCTGGCCTACTGCCTGCTTTTGTGTGTCTTGTGAGCTACGGGTGGTCCTTACATTTGTAAAACAGTGTTTGAAAGAGAAGGAAAGAGCATAGAGAGGTCCTGTGGCCCACAAAAACTAAACCAACTGCTACATGGTCTTTGTACAGAACATATTGGTTGACCATGAGCAGCAATATCAACTTGCAAATCAGGTTCCACTCACCAACACAAGGGATTTGACAACATCTGGATCAAAATACAAGATGCAAGTTCTCCATGACACAAAGTGCTAGGCAGGACACACGAGAACCTTCATACCCATGGATTTTGCAGAGGTGAGACCCAACAGAGGCGTTGACACAGGAGAAGCCACTTACATTTTACTTAATTCTATTTTCTTGTTTGGTTTTCACCTTGAGCACACAGGATGGCCATTTGGGCAGGGTGTTATCCTGGGATTCTCTAGGGTCTGGATCTGTCTAGAATAATTCCCAAAATAGAATCATTATTTCACCAGTTCAACCCTGCCATGGCTATAACTGTCAGCTTGGCACAACCTAGATTCACCTGGAAAGAGTCTCAGTGAGGGATTGTCTACACTGTGTTAGACTGTGGGCATGTCTGTGAGGGATCGTCTTAAGTAAGGTAACCAATATGAGAAGACTCAGTCCACTGTGGACAGCACTATTGCCTAGGCAAGAGATGTTATGCTGTATAGAGAAAATGGGCTGACCACAACAAAACAGACAGAGGAAAACACATGCATTCATTTCCCTCTGCTCTTGACTGAGGAGACTCAGGTTCATCAACCCTTAGAATACAGTACTAGGAATTCCAATTCCCCTCCCAGTGGTGACAGCACCCATTCAGCCCTAAACGAAGAACTATTATTGGGTAAGAGTAAGGATTAACTCCAAGAGTAAGTAAAAGCAGGGAAGACTCTCTCTTGGGCCCCAGGAGACCGTTAATGAACAAATAGGATAAGGGGACTAGAAGGTAAAATTTTCACTGGAAAGTTAAAAAATGGGTAAGTGTTACCCCTTTCAGATCACATTATATAAACAGAGCCTACACAGTCTCTGGGGGAGGGCTATGCGACTTTGGTAAGCTCCATCCTCTCTGAACTTCAGGGCTCCTTCTGGAATGAAGAGTTTAACCTGGATCAGGAGTCACCAACTATTGATGCACCAAGTGTTAAGGGTCTGGACTGGTCAGAGGGTCAAGATGGAGGCTGTGTAGAATGAGAAGATCTTTGACCTATTTAAAGCAGGTCAGAGCCCTCTGTCAACAACAGCTGGCTGCCAAGAGTGAAGGCAGAACAGCATCATTCAAAAGAAGCCGGGAATTCACATTTGGAACAGACAGAAAACAACACTCTGGGAGGATAAACTAATTCCATACAGGAGTGGCATGCAGACCCATTTGCCACCTCTAGCCAAAACCAAGAGACATTTGAGGTCAAACTACAGAGACTCCGATGAGGACTGTGAGGGCTACGACTCCCAAGCCCCAGTTCCACAGAGCTTCCATTTCTGTTGTCTGAAATGCTTCCCATTGCTTCTCCCAGCCATGTCCCTTTCTCTCTATAACAAAGACAAACCAGCAAAAACCAGAAAAATGATACTGGCAAATAAGGAGGAAAGATAGCTACAGCTGGTGCACCCTCAGGCACAGGACTGACTGCCCATTCCTGGGGACCATTCCAAAGGTGGTGGGAGGGATTTATCTCTCTCCCTACTCTGACTTCCCCTCCACAACATTCTCTGCTTCTTTTCAGTCACAGAAGCAGTTTCCATGCAAGGGTACAGGCATTCATCTAGAGGCGACAGCTGCCCCACCCCCACTGCCACCATCAGCCAACCATGACAGCCATGCTCATTCTTCATCCTGACATGGCTGCAAGCAACCTCAGGCTCCCTGGTGACAATATTATGGTGACTGGAATACCGAAAGCTGAGACTGCTGTGAACATGTGCGCACATGCATGTGTGCACGTGATGGGGACAAGCCGAGGACTCATCCTAGTCCTGGACAGCCTTTGCATGCTGGGAGCAGAAGAAAACAAATTGTGTAGGAGAACTGACAGAAATCCATTCCCATCTTACCCAGCCAGGATGCCCCACTGCATGCTGGGCAGAGCCAAATCCTGCATCCAAGGTAACTTCTAGACAGAAACAACTACTTTCCCATCTCCCTGCCAGCTTCTCTGTTTCCCAAAGTATACACATAAGTCATGCAAATATTGCCCCCAGGGCTGCCCCAGTTTGAAGGGAGGCACATGTTCAAATTAAATAAAAATGATTTGGGCAATTCCATAGTCCTTTTGGAGTAGACCTATTGCAAGATCATGGGTAACATCTTTCAGCAAATAACAGGTTGTGAACAAGACTGAGCACCTGCTATGTTCTAGCCACCAGAAAATAGTACTGTGAAGTCATGGAAGGTACAGCAAATAAATAGCACTGAATGCCACTGTCAGACACTATGCTCAGTGTCTCTGTGTGTATACATGTCCATGTGTATGTAGACATGTGTGAGCATGTGATGCACAAAATTGACATTGGGTGTCTTGGTCAACTGTTCTCCATCTTATTTTTCCAAGATTCAGTGTGTGTGTGTGTGTGTGTGAGAGAGAGAGAGAGAGAGAGAGAGAGAGAGAGAGAGAGAGACATGTGTAAGAGTGCTCATAGAGGCCACAAGAGGACATTGAACCCTCTGGAGCTGGAGTGACCAGTAGTTTGAGCTTCCTGATGTGGGTACTGGAAACTGAACTTAGAATCTGGAAAAGCAGCAAGTGTTCTTAGCCCAGCCATCTCTCCAGCCCTACTCTACCTTATTCTTTTGAGACAGGGTCTCTCACTGAACCTGGAACTCATTCATTTGGTTAGGATGGCCAGCCAGCAAGCTCCAGAGATCTCACTCCAGCTCCACTGTACTGGGATTACAGACACATACCTGTCTTTTAACATGGGTGCTGGGGCTCAAGACTCAGGTCTTCATGAGTGACCCCAATCTCTACCTACTGAACCATCTCATTAGCCCTACACTAAGTGCTTCACTCTCAAGTTTTTTGAACCCCTTTAGACCTTATATAAGCTCAGAACCACTAAAAAGGTCCAGGGGCTATCCACAGAGATTGCACCTTCATCATGAAGAGAGGTGATCCACCATTCAGAGATGACAAGGAAGGGAAAAGGGAGATGAAAGGGAAGTCTAATGGTCTGAGGCTCTGTCCTTCTGAACTTTGTCCTTCCTTGTGAATTATGTCACTTTTTCAGTCATCTATTATCTTTTCTCCAAAATCTAAATAATAGGACCCATGACATTCAGCTTGTAAAGCCATATACCAACCAGTCCATCCATCTTGCCCACAAAGGAACTAAGAGAAGTAAAGAAACCACCAACTGAGCTGACAGAGTGAATGTCTTTGTCTTTGGGACCACTTTTCAGGGTCTGCTATGACTCTGAATTCTTAGGACTCAATATTTTTCATTTTAATTAACAATCCATGAATATTCATTCCAATAACCCAGGGAACTCCATCAGAAAACTTCACCTCCGCCTCAAGGATCTCACTGGGTGGGGGGTTCCCAAGAGGATCACTGTAGATTCTCCAGTGTCCACAAGAGGGCACTCACATCCACTTCTCTGCTGCTTAAAGAGCGTGTGAGCTTGGCAGGCTAGCTTCAGAAAGCCTCCACCAGGTTCTGCCTGTCGTGCCTGCATGGTTCCCCAGCAGAACTGGAAAGAACTGAGATATTGCAATAGCAATGGAAAAAACAGTCACATTTTTTTTCATCTTGAGATGCCCAAACATGTGGGAAAAGTGCATTCTGGGGTGAGAAGGTGGCTCAGACGGTAAAATATTTGTTGTGCAAGCATGAAACCCTGAGCCCAAATGCCCATCACCCACATAAAAAGCTAAGCTTGGTGGCACACACCTGTAATCCCAATGTCAAAAAAGTGCATCCCTAGAACGTATATGCCCTGCCAGTCTAGCTATATAGGTGATCTCTGGGTTCAGTGAATGACCTTGCCTTAAAAAACAAGATGCAGCGCAATAAGAAAACCTCTACAACACACACACACACACACACACACACACACACACACACAAGTCTCTTCTTGCTGGATGCTCTCATGTTCTTGATCTTCCCACTCAGATTTTTGAAGAAAAGATCATGCTTCTTGGTGGCTATGAGGCTGTGCTTCCCCTGACCTTCTCCCTAAGGACTGCTGACGCTGTTGAGAAAGGTTCTTTCCTCTTTATCAAATCACAGTCCTCCTTGGAGAAATGGCCCCAGAGACCATCACCACCCGCTGAGTGTTGAAATGTGTTATCATTAAGCTCAACATGTTATTTAGTTAATTAAATGTCATGCTTTTGATGGCATTAATTAGATCCACTGCTGACTCCTCAGAAAACAAAACCAAAACAAAATGAAAACATCACCCTGGACTCAGATGCAATGGAGCCAAAGCAAGACTCTGATAACTCCCTCTCTCTTCCAAAACAGAATTAGCCCAAATGGGTGTTGAAACAAAAAGCTCTGTGAGCTTCCTGGGGTCCCTTTCCTGTGTGGGATGGTGTTGCTGATGCCCCTAGTGTTTTACAATATTTAATGTTTCTATAAATAACAGCCCAATTGCCTCTTACATGAGTATATTTAATGTAATAGTTTAGCACTCTTTGCACACTCAGTTTTGGGTCCTTTCTCCTGAGAAGCCAAACACCCAGTGCTGCAGAATCTCAGCAATGATCAAAGATGGAGATGAGCGGGTGGCCAAAGGGTCACCATCAGGCTCTGCCAAGAGAGCGGACCAGACCATGAGACTGCTTGGGACTGAAGAAATCATCCAGGTGCAGATGGAGGTCACTGAAGCTCAGCTATTTCCTGTCAACTGAAACTCTCCCTCCAGGAAGGAGAGACAGCCATAAGATTCAGGAAGTCACTGACTATTGCCAGGCTCAAGGCACCCCTAAAACTCACAGAACTCACAGACTTCTCTCCAAGGTCATAAAAAAGTAACAATTGTGAGCAAACCAGACTGTTCAGCTGAGCTGTCTACAGTCATGAACAGAGGCTCAAGGGACAAATCTTTATTGAGTCATCATCCATGCGGGGTAGAATTTGGGGCAATGCATATGGTATGCTCAGTAACCCTAATAAACTATCTGGTTCATCAAGCTAAACCTGTGTGGAGTGGTTGCTTAAGTTCATCACCAGTGCCCTGTCTGAGATAAACAGACATTTGTGTCTGCATGGGAAGTCACATAACAAAAATAGAATCCAGTAGATGGAAGCTAAGTATGGAAATGCATCCCATAATACAAGATATTGAGGAAAGAGGATCTTGAGTTCAAGGCTGGACCTGCCTCAGTCACACAGCGAGTTTAATGCTGATCTGAGTTACATTAGACCTTATAAAAAACAAAACTAGGAAACAACAATCACACACACACACACACACACACACACACACACACACCACAGCAAACACTATTTGAGCTAAAAATATGGTTCAGTGGTAGAATGATTGCCTGTTGTCCTAATTTTCTTTCTGTTGCTATGATGAGCACCATAACCCATAACAACTTAGGAATGCATATTAATTACTTTTCAATTGTTGTGCTAAGATATTGTGACCAAATGAATTTATATAAGAAAGGGTTTATTTGGGGAATTATAGTTGCATAGGCTATCATTGTAGGGAGCATGGCAACAGACATGGAAGTATTACACTGGAGACATAGCTGAGACCTTACATCCTGATCTATAGGCATGAGGTAGAGAGAGCACTAGCTGATAATGGCAAGGGTTTTTTTAAACTGTCAATGTCTACTCCCTAGTGACACAGAGAGGTAGTGACACACCTCCTCCAATAAGACCATATCTCCTAATCTTTTCAATTTCACCAACTGGGAACCAAGTATTCTAATATATGAGCCTATAGTGGCCATTCTCATTCAAACTACCACAGGAGGAAAGAAAAGTGTTTGCTTCAACTTACAGGTCCATCATCAAGGGAAGTCATGGCACTAGGGCAGGAACCTAGAAGAGAAACTGAAGCAGTAGGAATGCTGCTTACTGGCTTTCTCACCCTGGGTTGCTCATCCTGTTTTCTTATATAACCCAAGACCACCTGCCCAGCGATGTCATTGCCCACATTGGGTCTGATCCCTCCCATATCAATCATTAATCAAGAAAATGCCTTGCATATTTGCCTATAGACCAGTCTAATAGAGGCATTTTTTTTCTCAATTAAGATTCCCTTTTCCTAGACATGTCTAGGTTTGTATCAAGTTGACAAAAAACAGATAGCATACCTGATATGCACCAAGTCCTGAGATCAATTCCCAGTACAACAAACAAACATTGCAATCATAAATCAAACGCTGTAGCTGGGCAAACTGTCATGCCCCTGGATTCCAGAGTCTAGAAAGCAGGTCTCAGGTGAGTGATCAAAGGTTCCCTCCTGATGCTGGTGAACTTGAGCAAGCCATTGCTGTCTCTGATCCTTGGTAACTGTAGATATTACTAGAATGGATAAAGCATCCTCTAAATGTTCAGTCTCCAAGACCTGATGCCTGGGGTGGGTCCAATGCAAGGTAAAGACAAACCCCTGGTAGTGCAATCCTGGACCCAGATGGGAAGTCAAAGCAGACAGCATCATAGCAGTGTTATAATCTATAATCTATAATCTATAATCATAGCAGTGGGGGTAACTCTGATGGTGTGAGCAGGAGACAGTGATACTTCAGCCCAGAGAAGGCTGTGAATCCAGACTGTCCAACTACTGGTTCACGGGAGACGGAATCAGGACCTCGGACAGAGCCCTACAGCTCTCCATCTGCCTGCTCTGTCCACACAGACAGGTCTACTTACGCTATGGATTCCTGTGGCCTTGCCTTGGCATCTTTCCCAGGGTCTAAGCCTAGTTAAAAGCAGCTAGCCATTTCCAGAAGGTTCTCAATCCTTAAAAGAGGCACACAGACTAGATTCAGCATCCAGAAGCAACAAAGTGTAGAAGAAAAGCATATTTAGAGCTTAGGGATATGGTTCATCAGCAGAGTGTTTGTCTAGCATTTATAAAGACTCAGTTCAAGCCACAGTAGATCCTTCTGCAGAAAAGAAAAGTATCCAGTTAAGACACAGAATCTGGGATTAACACTATGTCCAAGAGTGTCAATTTAGTCCCCCCCCCCATAAAATCAGTGGGAAGAGGGACTGTTCCTTTCAGCCCTAGTACATAGTATTTTATGGTTTTTCTAGACTTTGTCCTCTGTTCCTCAGAGGCTTCCAAGGGTTTTAGATTTTCTGCTTCTCCTCAAAGTGTGAGCCTTCTAAAATCTCTGGTTACATCCACTATCCACTTCACTAAATCTAGACACTGTGAATGACCTGTCAGTATTTTGCATTAGGAATGACAATGACACACATTTGGTCCTCAAAGAAGAATATCACCAACCTAGCATCTCATGTGATGACTCAGAATTTTTTTTGGTCTTGGATGACAAAGGCAAGATGGTTTGTATTGGTCACCAGGTCTGGAAATAATATTAAGCACTAGGATCTAGCCACGCCTGAAAGCTTAGCTACTATTCGTTTTCCCCCCATATGTGACTCAGTTGCTTCCCTGCTTTAAACTTTCATGGACTTTAAAGTTTCTGGTTTTGATTAATCCTATGATGTTCCATGTCTGTCACTTGTAACTGAAAGTGTCCTAAGAATATTCAGCCCAGGCTTGTCTCCCTGCCCCTTAAGCTCAAAGCTTGAGGAAAACAAAGGATGCAAACCCCAACACCTTCTAATAAGGCACCTGTGGCTTGGCCCTTGTCCCTTGGCTGGTGTGAGATGGGGGAGCCCTGCCGCATTGCTTTGTACAGCTCATCCTGAACATTACTGCATTGTATTCCTGCCTTACCTAAAGCAGCTGCCCTGCATGTCTCCTCCATCACCATCAATGAAATCCAGGCTGCCCTGCTGAAAGGAAGCCCAAGCTGCCATGGGGAGAAGCCATGCAGAGGAGAGCCAAAGGCCCTGCTTAGAACGAGATCCCCAGCAGATTATGGAGAGGCGACCAGCTGAGCCCACAGTCCTTATCTAGGTGGGACTCTCACCTATTGAGCCTCCAGATCACTGTAGTTGTGTAAGTGATCTCAGCTGATACCTTGGCAAGCAGACCCATCCAGGCAATTGAAGAATAATGAGAAATAGCACACTCTGTCTCAAGCCACCCTGCAGGGCTGGTTCTTATATAGTCATGAGTAACTGCTACACCTGTGGAATCTGGTTGCCTCTCAGGAGGCACTGGTTTACCATAATGCAGACCTCTCACCCTCTACCTCTTTTCCTGTCTAGTCCTGTATTTTCTTTGGTTGTTTGTTTTGTTTTTCTTTGCTGAAAATTGAAACTGGGTCCTCTCTCTAGTAGAGCAGCCAAAGCTCTTAACTGCTAAGCCATCTCTTATTTATGTATTTATTTTTGAGACATGATCTCACTATGTATCTCTGGCTGGCCTAGAACTCTCTATATAGCCCAAGCCTGCCCTTGTCTTCCCAGTGCTGGGGGTTAAAGGTCTGAAAGGTGCAGTTTGACCAAATACCTCCCGCCCCTTTTTTCCGGTTGGGGATCCCCTGCCAGACTGTTTCTCCCTGATCTGGTCTCTCTGGAAAACAGCTTCCCAGAGAACCTTGATGTTTTATCTATGCAGCAATGAACACTCTATGTGCTCTTAAAAAATAATAATATCCAGCCCATGTGGAATACAAGGTTGACGTGCATGGTATATAATAAAAGCATATTTTGATGTCTCTATAGGATTTCTTTTCCATAGGTCAAGAAGGGGAAAATGTAAAGCCAAGATGATGCCAATGTCAAGGGCTGCCAGCCTGAGCTGCAGAGCTGTGCGGAAATGCCCTTTGGCCAGGCATGCTGAGCATTCTAACCAGCATGTAGTTTGCTCCTTGAGAACTAAACAGCCCAAACAGAAGTCTGCCTCCTTTGATGCAGTGACTGGCAGGTGGCAGGTCCTAAGCAGTACTTAGGCAAGGCAATGGGACAGCAATTTAGTAGAGCCTCACTATCTGCCAGAAACATCCTTGTGTCCAGTCTCACAATTACCATGCAAAGATTCCCCCTACACCCAAACATTCATGTTCAAGGTCAAAGAAATGAAATAATAAGTAATTCCTTCTGTCACAATTGGGTCACTGGTGGCCAACAAAATGCCCCAGTCTAAAAAGAACTTGCTTTGTAAGTACTGAGGACCTGAGTTGGAAGTTGGAGAAACCAAGTCAAAATCAGGTCAAAGTAGCACATACCTGTAATCACAGAGATGGGAAGATTGAGGCTGGGGAGGTGGGGAGCTTGGGAAGATGGACAGATCCTTAGAAGGCCCTGGGCCAGGCAACCTGGCATACACAGTGATGTTCCTGATCAGTGAGAGACCCTCTCTTAAACAAAAACATGGAAGACACCAGAAAAATGGCATCCACTTACTGCACATGTGCGGACACACCTGCATGGGCACATGCATAAATAAATGAATAAGTCTTCTGGGCTCAAATCCAATGTTCCTTCCACCATTCACTCCACTAGTCTCTCCACAGAGTAGAATTCACACACACACACACACACACACACACACACACACACACACACACACATATATATGTATATATATATACATATATATATATATGGCTTTATATAAAGCTGCACCTCCAGCCTGCAGGAGTCTCAATAAAATATTGGTGGCATGAAAAGAGCTTTAAATAGAATCAGTCCAGACCTGAGGCTGGGTGGCTGCTTCAGGAGTTTGCACCTGTTTCTGGAGGGCCAGACTTCAGAGAACAAGAAGAGGCAGAAGCCACCTTTCCCTGCATGGCAATCCCAGAATCTTCTCTGGAAGCCTTCATTTCCTTCCTCATTGTTTCTTTGCACAACCCTAAAAATCATCCTTGAAATCCAAAAGCCACTAAACCACAGTGGCAGGAATCCAGCTCAATCCTGTTTAGCTTCAGAGCCCAGACTTCTGACAAGGCCCTGGGGGTTTTCCCTCATGTTCTCCACCTCTCTGGACTTTTCTATGACCCACTGTCCCACCTACTGTTTACTTAGTGCTCTAATTTTTAAGTTACTTTGAGTAACAAATCTCAACTTTAAACTATTAGCAAAGGAAACTTTACATCACTACAAAAAGGAAATTGGGTCACTAGCTATGAAATAGGAAACTCTACTACTCAGCAGAAAGGGAAAAAAATGAAATCTTGAAATTTGCAGGAAAATGGATAGAACTAGAAGAAACCATCCTGAGTGAGGTAACCCAATCACAAAAACAAAAACATGGTATGTACTCACTCATATATGGATATTAGACATAGAGCAAAGAACTACCAGCCTACAATCCACACCTCCAGAGAAGCTAGGAAACAAGGAGGTCCCTAAGAGAGACATACATGGTCCCCTGAAGAAGAGAAAAGGGACAAGATCTCTTGAGCAAATTGGTAGCATAGAGGGGGGAGGTAGGAGAAAGATGAGGGAGAAGAGGAGTAGAGAAGAGAAAATGAGGGATCAGGAAGATTGAGTTGGGGGAAGAACAGAGGAGAGCAGGAAAAGAGATACCTTCATAGAGGGATCCATTATAGGTTTAAAGAGAAATCTGGCACTAGGGAAATGTCCAGAGATCCACAAGGATGACCCCAACTAAGAATCTAAGCAGTAGTGGAGAGGCTACCTTAAATGCCCTTCCCCTGTAATGATATTGATGGCCACCTTAAATGCCATCCTGGAGCCTTCACCTAGTAGCTGATGGAAGCAGAAGCAGACATCCACAGCTAAGTACTGAGCCGAACTCCTGGAATCCAGTTGTAGAGAGTGAAAAATGATAAGCAAAGAGGTTAAGACCATGATGGGGAAACCCACAGGAACAGCTGACTTGAGCAAGTGGGAGCTCACAGACCCCCCAGTCTGACAGCAGAGGAACCAGCATAGGACCAAACCAGGCCCCCTGAACATGGGTATCAATTGGGAGACCAGGGCAGTCTATGGGACCTCTGTCAATGGAACCAGTATTTATCCCTAGTGCACAAATGGACTTTGGGAGCCCATTCCCTATGGAGGGATACTTCCTTAGCCTAGAAACATGAGGGAGGGCCTAGGCCCTGCCCCAAACGATGTGACAGACTTTGATGATGCCCCATAGAAAGCCTCACCCTCACTGGGGAGAGGATGTGGGGGTTGATGGAGGGGTTATTGGGTGCGTGGGAGGAAGGGAGACTGATGGAACTGGGATTGATATGTAAAATAAGTTTGTTTCTAATTTAAATAAAAATTTATTTAAAAAAAAAAACTAAACACAAGGCCATTAAGCAAGCAAAAGTCTTTAGCTTTAAGAGACCTGGTTCTGAATGTTTCTGACCCTAAGACTCATTCTGCCCTTATTTAAAAGAAATGGGGAGATGTACTGAGGCTTTAAAAAGTATATGAGCATAGCTGGGGAGGAAGTGGCTCAGATGGTAAAGTAATTGCCTTCCAAGCATGAAGTCCAGAGTTTGAACCCCAGAACCCATGTTAAAAAGCCTGACTTGGTAGCTCATACTTATAACACTAGCACTGGGGAGGCAGAAAAAAGTGTAAGCCAGTCAGCCCAGCCTACTTGCTAAGCTGCAAGTCAGTGAGAGCCTCTGCCTCAAAAAGGTAGATGGCACCTGAGGAGAAACAACCAAGGTTAACTTCAGACCACCACATGCATGCACAAAGACACATGGACATGTACACAATATACGTAAACACACAGACTGTGTTAACACCTGGTCTTTTCTGACACATTCAGGTGGATTGAAGGAGACTTGAAAAGGAAGTTGCTTTCTCACAGCACAGTCCTACATCATTCAATCCTTTGTCTGAGTCACCAGAATCCTGGTGTCAACAGAGATGCATAGTACATAGCGGGACATAGTACCGTAGCATCCCTTCTGGTTGAGACTGGCCTGCCCTCTCCCTGGGTCTGTGTCTGTGAGGCTGTTGCCTAGTCCCATGATCCTTCCTTCCTTGACTGTCCCTATGGAGACACCCCTCATGCAGAGTTCTTATTTCATTAAAGCTGGGTTTCCAAACACACAGAGAGACTGTCCTTATCTGTCAGCTCCCCAGCCTGCAAGGTAAACTGGGAAATATCTACATGGACAGCAACTTCAAATGCTTGACAGTGGAAGAAGCTCCTTGAGCATCCCATTACCCCTGGCCCTGCGGAAGGCTGTAGCTTTAGTGATCCATCCAAGGCTGAATTGCCAAAAGATGAACAAGGATGAAAAGTGGAGCTTTCCTGTTTCCCTGCATTTTTCTCTGAGATAAGGCTGTGAACACATAAGAACACCCAAAATTGGAATCTTCACAGGCTGGGGAGATGGTTCAGTGGGCAAAGTGTTTGCCATGCCAGCACGACACTGCAAGTTTGGATCCTCAGCACCCACACAAGAAGCTGAGTGGTGCATGTCTGCAATGCCAGCACTGAGAGTCAGAGACAGGAGGATTCTGGGATTCACTGGCTAGAAGTTTAGACTCAGTGAGCTCCAATCAATGAGATACCTTGTCTCAAAACATAAGGTAGATAGCAATTAAGAAAATATGTGACAATGTTCTCTGAACCCCACAATATATGCTGAGGCATGTGAGAGAGGGGGGGGAGGGGAGGGAGAGAAAGAGAGAACACGCTTGAGCAATTAATAGTCATGCACATGCTTCAGCTACTGGAAAAATCCTACTGGAGATAGAATCTTCTAGAAAACAAGTTCCTGGAAAGATACTCGTCTAGGTTAGGGTTAGTTGCATCAGACTCTGCAAGTGAAGAGGGATGGAGAAGAAGGGGCGGAGCTCAGGGCTGGGGAGGAGCTGCTCTGCCAGTGGCAACCTGGCCTGAATATTAAGCATCTCCTCAGGGAAGGTTGCTGTTTTGTTCAACTGATATTATTAAACCTCTCAAACACAACAGTGTGGAAAGCGCCTGCCAGACTGCACCTCTCTGCAGCTCGGATAAGCTGTAGATAAATAACCCTGGCTCTATGGCACTGATCCAGCCAGAGCCCAAACTTCCCATTCTTTGCACTCTTCCCAGTACTAAGTAATTATCCTTGGACTTATTTACTGCTTATCTAACTTCAAATTTTAATGACAGAGGCGGCACTGTACCCACTGGGATTCAAGGCACGAGCCAAAGCTCTCTAGATGCGCCCCACTAAACTCACTGCTGCTCAGAGCGACACTTACATTTGTAAGGTCACATCTCACCCCTTTCTAGCTTTTTCAGTGGAGGTGACAGGGTCCTCAAAGTCACAGATCTACCCTTTTTGTTGTTTTGGTTTTGTTTGTTTGTTTTTTAAGACAGAGTTTCTCTGAGTACCCCTGGCTTCTTAACTGGTAAAGTTCAGCCCTCCTTGGTTACAGGTTCCACGAATTCCCTGTTTCCCTGTCTCTGTTCCTTGGGAGAACCATCCACATCTTAGAAAGGGAAGGTAAAAGAGGGCCTGTTCTGTACTTCACAGAGCTTTCTGTAGCATTCTTCACCCATGGCTGGCTAGGGCAACATGACCTTCACTCTTCAAGATCACCTTCAACTGTGATGCCTGGGATGGGAAAGAAGAAGGGATGAGAGGGATGGGACTGGGTTACAGTAGACCAAGGTCCTCATGATTCTTTAGCTCTGGGGACATTACAGAGATCCCAATAAACTGTTGTCAGAGAGGCTGGCTGTCAGGAACCTTCCACCTGGGAGACCTGTCTGTTCATCTCTCTATCAACTCCACTGGGAAGGACTGAATGGAAGCCAGGCAGTCTATATCTCACAGGGAAATATGGCCTGAGAGCTGGTCAGACTCTCCCCTCCCCATCCCCTCACAGAAAGGCATGGTGGCAGCCCCCTTCTTGCTCTGCTCCAAAGCATCCTGGAAGTCCACAGATTCAGCATAGGCGGTACTTATATCTGCTGCCTCTGGTCTCCACTAGAAGAGGGTTGGTTTTCCCCAAAGACTAACTACCATAAGTGGGCTGCAAGAATCCTGGAATGCCACTGATCTCCTGAGCCTCTCCATACCCAATATCACACCATTAATAAGTCAGTTTACAGCTCAGAATAATAATGAGAAAGTTGATTGAGAGCCTGGTAGCTTTACCTATGAAGCAAAATGTTTGAATAGCTTTGACTCCCCAGTCTTTGTAAGAAACACAATCTCTCTGATTTAAAGTCACCAGCTCCTAAGACTAATCCAAAGACAAGCCTTCTAAACATGAAGTATTCTGCTCACGGTGAACTATCAGAAGGCTGAGATGCTGGGAAACTCACCCCTTTGAACTCCAGTCGTCATCTTTCCAATCCAGACCAAATGCAGGAAACATTTAGTGAATGCCCACCTAATGAGCATTCTGAAGTAGCACAAGCTTAAACACAATAGTGGCATGGAGCATTGTTTGGGGAAAGGTGGAATGGAATGCCATGGCTTGGGGAAGTTAGTATTTAAGGGACAGATGGAAGGTGACAGAGGAAAATGGCAAAGCATGGTTGGTGCATGCCTATGATCCCTGAACTGGAGAGCTGAGGCAAGAGGCCCACTGTGAGCTCAAGGCCAGCCTGGGCTACACAGAAGATCCTAATAAGATATGGCTATATAGTGAGACCTTGATTCAAATTTTTCAACAAAAATGAGAGTAAAAAGATGGTTCTGTGGTTGAGAACACCCATGTCAGGCAGATCACAACCTCTTGTAACTCCAGCTCCAGAGAATCTGATACCTTCTGGTTTCTGTTTCTGTGCACATCTGTATTCATGTGCACATCACACACACACACACACACACACACACACACACACACCGAGACTCATGGAACATCTTGGAAGACATGGGGTAGGAAGATTTTAAAAACTAGAAGGCCTGGAAATCTTCTGTAAGATGTGTCTCCTAGAAATGATAGAAACTCTTCACCCATGATGCCTCACAATATGGCTGCCTAAACAATACTTGAACAAGTACAACACCAATAGACCTGCTAACATGGAAGGGGGAAATCTCACAGGGTTCTACCCCTAGACAAAGAACTACAGACAACTAAGGGATGCTGAGAGTGGGAAAAATAGTCTTCCATAGCTATGGCCCCCAATAGGTTACCAATACCAAATAGTCAGTCCTGAAATCATATACATATAAGTAAACACTGAACAAGTTGTGTATTGTGTGGTCGTGTGTGGTATGTGTATGTGTGTGTGTGTGTGTGTGTGTGTGTGTAACAATAACAACTGAAGAAAAAGAGACCATGAAATTCTAAATTTGGGAGAGAGTAGAAGATATGGGAAGAGTTGGAGGAAGGAAAGAAAAGGGAAACTATGATATAATTATATTTTAATTTTTTAAAAAGACAACAAATGTATCAGCATTCTACTGAGGAAAAGACCTGCCTGATAGAATGAATATGAATATTCATTCATATATGAATATATAATACATATGGGATTTATAAGAATGGCTTACAGGCTGTGGTCCAGCTAGTCCAACAATGGCTATACCAACAGAATGTTCAAGAACACAGTAGTTATTCAGTACAAAAAGCTGGATGTCTCTGTTTGTCTTCAGTATGTTCTAGAATCCCAAGGAAATAGGCTCTAGTGTCAGTGAAGGAATGGACTTGCCAATGAAAATGAAAGCTATCAGATAAAGAGAGTAAGCTTCCTTTTCCCATGTCCTTTATACTGGCTGCCAGTAGAAGGTGTGGCCCAAATAAGAAGTGAATCTTCCCACCTCAAAAGATCTGGATTAAAAGTAGATCTTCCAGCTGAGCAGTGGGTGGCATACACCTTTGATCCCATCACCCTAGAGGCAGAGGCCAGAGGATCTCTGTGAGTTGGACACCCTAATCTACAGATCAAGTTCCAGAATAGCCAAGACTACACAGAGAAACCCTGTGTCTGGATAAACAACAACAACAACAAAGTGGGTCTTCCCACTTCAAATGGGACTGAGGTGAGGACCAGGCTGTTTTGAGTGGCTTATGCTGCCATCTGATATTCAGATCCATGCTGCTGCCAAGGGCCATGTCTGGGGCCAAGGTCCTGCCAGAGTCAGGGTGTGTGTTGACATTCATGCCCTCTGTTACAACTGAAGATCATGTGGATACCTGTGGTCTGGGCTACGACCTGAAGCCATGTTGATGTCTGAGGGCCATGATGCCACAGGGTTCATGCTGATCTGAGTGGCCTGTGCTGCCACTTGTGACCATGGTGGTGTTTGGCCCATGCTGCCACAGTGGGCCATGACTGAATCTGAAGTTCTAGTGTAGCCAAGGTGTGTGTTGATGTTCATGGCCCATGTTATTATTGAGAGCCATAGGAATATCTGTGGTCTAGGATGCCACCTGAGTCCATGTTGATGTCATGGGCTGAACTCCCCCATTCCCATGGGGCCATACTGATGTGCCATGCCACACTGCCACCTGGGGGCTACCTTAGAGAGCCTTGTCTGGGTCAATGATCCTACTGCAGTTCAGAGGTATGTCTGTGGTCTCTGATGTCACAGAGAAACATGTGTAAACCCATGATCCATGCTCCTTCTGAATGTAAAGGGTAATGAAGATACTTTTGCAGTGCTGCAAGTGCACAAATCATGGAAGGTTTCTGTAATAACCCCTATCCCCAACACAACCTTCTCAATAACTAACAGCTTAAACAGGAAGCCATCCAAGAGAACTCTTAAAGGCCAAGCAGTGGTGGCACACGCCTTTAATCCCAGCACTCAGGAGGCAGAGGCAGGCATATCTCTGTGAGTCCAAGGCCAACATGGTCCACTGAGTGAGTTCCAGGACAGTCTCCAAAGGTACACAGAGGAACTCTTGTCTCAAAACCCCCATCTTAAAAAAACGTACTACAAAGACGTTGACGTTAACTCTCCACAATTGATGGCTTCTGGCAGGGGTGGTGGAAGGGAAGGACTCAATTCTATTTAAGGGGCAGGCCACTGAGAATCTGACCATGCTCAAGGAGGATATAAATAGCACAAACTGCACTTGTTTTAATTTTTATTTTTATTTTTTATTTTGCGGGGGGAAGGAAGGCCATAAGGGTGAAGTGCAGACATTGAAGGACTGGGAAGTGGATGTGATGGAATGCATGGTGTGCAGTTCCCAAAGAATTAATAAAATTATTGTTTAAAAAATGATTATTTAATTAAGAAAAAAAAACTTCACAGGTATACCCAGATGCTTGGGTTTTAGTTAATTCCAGATGTAGTCAAAATGACAACCAAGAATAGTCATCATAGTAAATTCCTCAGAAAAAAAATTAAAAAATCAACCAAATGGAATTTAAAAAGACATGAATAAAGTTATTAAACAATAAACCCGAGCAGGTTATGCTTGTGGCACTAGAGAACAGAGCATTCTAAGGAGATGCAGAGGCTGAAAGCCATGGGCTGGGAGATGGTTCTATGAGTAAAGTGCTTGTTACATAAGTGTGAGAGCATGAGTCTGGATCCCTTGATTCCATCTAATGCTTGACATAGTATCACATGTCTCTAATTCCCAGCACTGCAAGATGGAATGCAGAGATGGGAGAATCCCAGGGCCCCAAGGGACAACTACTCTGGAGTACACAGTGGAAAATAATAAAAGATCCTGTCTCACATTCATTGACAACCAACATGGACTGGAGACACACACGGAGAGAAAGGGGGGCAGGAGATTTTAAATTGGGAACTGGATACCCATTGAGGCCTGACTATATAAGGCATGTATTTCATCTCAAGGTTATAATTCATTCTAGCAATGGGGATCCATTAAATACTTGGGAGTGCGGGAATGGCATGATCAAGGCTGTGCTTTGGGGATGGGAATCTGGCAACTGCACAGAACTGTGAGCAGAGGCTGGAGGCAAGAGCACAGGCAGGAGGCTACCGTATTGCCTCTCCCAGGGTGCTATAACAAGCCACTGATTTAAGGCGGTGCCGTCCTCCTGCAGTTGGGAGCCAAGAAAGGCTCTAGGTGGGAGAACATTTCAAATTTTTCCTTCCCAGGAAAAACAGATTAAAAGTTAATGTCAAGAACTAGGAAAGGTCTGAGAGCTTGGAAGCAAATGATTAACCCTGCTACCACACCCCCAGATGCCAAAATAAGACAAGAGACTACTTAGCCAGGAACAGAAGGCTTCCTTCTCAGCACAAACAGGAAGCTGCTCTGTATAGGTCTCTGTTTCCCTTGACCCTGAGTCTCACATGGGAGAACTTAGAGAAACATTCTGTGGTGTCATCAAAGACCTCTAAACCATGGAAACCCCTATTTTCATCATGAAGATACTAATACTACTAATACATGCATCCCATTTTCACCTAAAGTGAGATGTTCCCTTTGTCAATCTAGTCAGGAAAGAGGTAATTTTATTGCAATCCAATGCAATTTTATTGGAAAGAAGAGAACCCAGATTGGAAGTGCCTATAAAGGGATCCCCTGCTTATAAACAACCGTCTAGAAAAGTATTTTCCCAAGTTTGGCCACCAGTGAGCACAGGGTTCACTACAGCTGTGGCAGAAGGGGACAGACTGTACCCCAAGATATGGTGTTATACACACACATGTGTGCATACACACACAGAGAGAGTCTTGGTTTTGCAAGCTTAAATTCAGGTTAATGTGTCATAGATGCATGCACTAAGGTTCCAGAAAGCTCCTGAAACCAGGCAGAGTACCATGTGTCTGATTCCCTGCAAAGAAGCCCTCAGCAGACATTGTATGAAGCTTTGAAGATGAAACAAACCTAAATGGAAATGGAATCTGGGGTGACAGAGATGCCAGGGCTGTAGAATGTCTCCTGACATCCCATGATGAAGGCATGGAATGGAGACGACTTAAGAGAAAAGCTATGTGTGCTTTAGGCAGCAACACTGATGAGGTGATGCTACACAATCCCTCTGGAGCATGGGTAATGCTACCTTAAGCTCTGGAGATCAGATGTAGAGATTTGGGTTTAGTGCTCACCCTGCTGGGTTTCAGTCTTGCTTTGGCCCAATCTTTCCTTTGTTATCATCCTCCTACCCTTCTCTTTCTGAATGGGAGTATTTACTCTGTGTCACTGTAGTGTGTGTGTGTGTGTGTGTGTGTGTGTGTGTGTGTGTGTGTGTGTGTGCTGTGGTGCATGCGTGCGTACACACACCATATATTAGGGAAATTTGATTTTTAGTTATTTTACAGGGGCTCACAGTTAAGACACTACTTTGACTGTCAAGAGAGACATTGGGTTTTGAGAAATGTTAGCTGGGAAGATTCAGGAAACTCAAAGTTAAGCTCACTTTGCATCAGACAGGAAGGACATCAGGTGGAAGGTGGGGATTAAAGTGATACAGATGGGTATCAACAAGGCATGGACTTGCGATGGTCAAACTTCAGCTTAATTGGGTTTGAATCACCTAGGAAACACAGCTCTGAGTAATAGACCCATGAGATAGTTTCCAGATGTTTAAGAGAGAAAGAAAGACCCTCTCTGAATGGGAGTGACACTCTCCCATGGGCTGGGACCCTAAACTGAATTAAAAGGAGAAAGCAAGCTGAGCATCAGTGCACAGCTTCCTGACTGCAGATGCCATGTGATCAGCCACCTCACATCATGCCACCAGTTATCCCAAACCTTCTTTACCATGACAGACTGTACCCTCAAAGTGTGAATAAAATAAACCCTCCCATGCTTACTTATTTTGTCAGCTATTTTGTCACAGCAGTGAGAAAAGAATCTAATGTAATCATCCAAGATGAAGCTGCCGTGTCTTTTGCTGAAGAGATGTGCATGTGTGAGGATAAGAACACATGAGAACCATCCAACAGTCTTCCTGAATGTATGTGGGTATTTCCTGTTCTCCTCATGACTGGACAGTGTCCATCTGATAATGTCCATCTGGGCAGGCTTTGACAAGGCCACACAGGTGCCAAATAGGAAAAAAAAGGCTTTTTCTCCTTTGCTTTATTGCAAACCACCAAAAGGCAAGAAGTTAGCAGCATAGGCTGCTCTGTGATATCACCACTGTGTGGGAGCAGAAATGTGTCCACCTTTGGTGAGCATTTTATTAGGCAATCACTTCTTTTGTTGATGAAGATTAAACTCAGGCTTACAAGTTGCCAACCCCAGGGAGCCATTTAAGGAGGCGGCCCTCCCTTCTGGTGCATCGGAGCTGTTATATTGTGCATATTTTTATCCTCCTGTAAGGCTCGACTACTGAAGAAGATGGTTTTTCATGGCTGTGTAAACACTGTTTCCACTTCCCAGGATGACAGAGGATGAGGGAGGAGATGCAGAATAGCTCAGCATTTCCACTTACTGATCACCTTTATCTGAGGAAGCCAATTAATGCTCTACCTGGGACATCTTCATTTCCTCCCTTTGACAACCTGAGAGGCAAAGCAGATGCTAGAAAATTCACCCAAGTATTCTGCAAGGGAAGTTATGAAACTGAATGTCAGATCAAATGGGAAGGGCACAGAGAGACACTAGCAAACTTGAACAGCTACCTAACTAGCTGATAAGAAAGCTTCCTGCAACCAAGAGGTCCCCAGAGCATGTCTCCCGTTGCCCCCTCTTGTTCATCCCTAAAAGTCACACTTGTTTTGCCTATCTGGACCTACTGCCTCAGGAGGGTACACTCAACCCACTGTTGAAATCGCACAATAGCACCGATGCCCTCCGTAGCCTCCCCCAGCCTACCTTGTAGTTATAGCAATTAAGAGATCAAGTCTATATCAGTTACTTTTCTTGTTGTAACAAAATACTGTATGAAAGCTACCTAAGGAAGTTTATTTGGGCTTGTGGTTTGAGAAGGGTCCATCTTGGTGGGCAATGAAGAAACAGCAGAGATTATAGTAGAAGCCAGACAGCAGCTAGGCATAGGGAATGATGGGAAAGTCTAAAGATTTTGAAGACACAAGTGACCCAAGTCCAATCATAGAGCACGCTGCTTCCCAAATAAAAAGCCAAAATGCGAGCCTTGGTGGTGTCACTGATTTTGAGGCTAACCTGAGGCATCATAGTATTCCCTTTGCTGTGTCAAAAACAAATAAGCCAGAGCTCAAACTGTATTAGAAGAACAGCTTAGCAACTGAGTGAACACGTGTACATGCAGATTTAAGAATGAGCCATGCTATAGTCCCTGGGGTCAAAGGAGGAAGGTGATAGTCTTCAAAATAAGGAAGTACTCAGAAAGCATCATTGTTTTGGCGTCTAGGGATAAAGGACATGAATTAAATTGAGAATACCAGGTGAAATGATGAGACATCAAGAATGTGGATGGTAAGGAGATGGTGACTGATTTATATTCAGGATAAAAAAAAACACTATAAAAGAATCTTAAATGAATTCCATATGTAGCATGGGCACCTTCGTAAAGAATGAGACTACTTAGCAGGATGTGAAGGCCTGGGGACAGATAAGGATTATCACACAGCTCCTGCATGGGGTCTGGGTGGGGCTGTCTCAGGAACTGTCTGGGGGGGGGCAGGTTCAAAACTGTATCCCTCCGCTCGAAGGTCTCATTTATCACATATTCTCAGAATTGCCAGGTGTGGTTGGCATTTCTTGTCATGGGCCAAAAAGAGTCACCTGGGGATAATGCTTAGGGTTGGAAGAATGAAAGAATCAGAATCCAGGCACATTGGTGCAATCCCATAATCCTCACATCCTACAAGATGAGTTCATGGTCTCTCACAGCTGGCATAAAGAAACTTTATTTATTATTTTCATCTTTTTATTTGTGTGTACATTGTGTGAATTTTTGCATGTGCGCAGTGCTCACAGAGGCCAGAAGAGAACATCAGATCCCCTGGGGGCTAAAGTTATGGGCAACTCTGAGTTGCCCAACATTGGTGCTGGGAACTGAACACAGGTCCTCAGTAAGAGCCGTAAGTACACCTAACTGCTAAGTCATCTCTCCATTCTTCTTCATTTATAAGTTTTAACACTCTGGAATTTTATGGAAATGGTAAAATAAAAGAACTAGGGATTCTTGCTAATCTAACACTACAGCCAAGGGTAGCCTGTCCTGGGTCTAGCTCAGTCTCTGTCTTTCTGTAATTTCCTGCATTTGGTCTCTTATTTGGCATGTACTGTCTGCTTCTCCAAGCCAGGTACTCAGTGTGGCCCAATGCCAGAGCCTCCTGACCCATTCAGGAAGCCCCATTCTAAGATGTTGATTTAGAACAAGGAGAAGGCTGCTCAGAAGTTGGGCTCACACAGTGTTCTCTCACTGTCTGCTGGTGTTCTGCAGTGGAAGGAATATTCTCCACTCTCCATTTAGCATCCCTCTCTCCCCTCCCAGGTCCAAGAGGAGTAAAGAATGTGGCTCAGGGTACCTGTTCATCCCTGTGTCCCTAGCAAATTATTCATCACAATTTTACAAGTTTGTACTCTTTCTCCTTTCAACAAACCTTTTACTATTGGACAACAGTAATTCTGCATCCAACAGTCTCATGCTTGATTTTCCTCAGACCAACAGATCAAACACACAAAGAACCATCACCACCATTCTCACAACCCACCAGAGGCACTCTCCAGGGAAACCTAAAGGGAAATGGCTGCTACCTCTCCACTTCATTCCAGAGTCTCTTCACAGGAAGATGGATCCTTAGACTCAGTGTCTCAGTGTGTCAGCCCCAGAAGAATATGTGATTAACATAAATAGGAACCAATGCTCTGGAGTGGCCCTAGATTCTGGTGGGACATGCTGAAGTGGTGATGCATGGGAGCTCCCTCTGTTGGGGGACTTAGAGGAAATGCCAAGGCCTAACAGGAAGTTGGCATACCTAGGGACACTGGAGAAAATGGTGAAGCAGGGTCTCCTAGCCATCATCCATAAGGTACAGGCTCCGACTGTCACAGGGCTTCTAGAAGGAGAAATGGCAGCTTCCAAGCAATAGCTGACCAGATTTATTTGCTTGAACATATGGAGCTCTCCTTGGGGCCCCCTGAAACAGTTTCATGGCCTTTCCAAGAGTTCAAGACACTAAATTAGCAGATACAGATGACAGGCACTGGGATAGGGGCTTCTACCAAGAGCATCCCACTCTAAATAGAGGGTGATGGGTAGAGGGAGCCCTCAAGGGCAATGTCAAGAGAATCACAGAATGTTGACAAATCGCAGGGCTTTCCTGATAGCTTAAATGGATGCAACTCAGGAATAGCAGGAGATTCAGACAAAGTCACATGGCTGAGAATACAGCAGAAGAGTGGCGATTCTCATCTAACACGACTGAGGATGCAGCAGAAGGAGGATTGTGATTATCATCTAGCACAGCCTGTCCCTGTGCAGACACCATGAGGCCACTCAATATACTCTGGCAGTGTCCTTGCTAGGAAAGTTTACTGAGCCCTGTGACTGCAGAAGCAGACCACATATATGTGGGCTGAGGACCTGGACATCAGATATAACTATCATTATAATTTACCACCCTTTTAACATATCTTTGGATAGGAAGAAGGTGGGGACTACAAGACAGGAAGAGTCTGGGCTGCATTTAGTCTTCTTTATGCTCTACCAGAGTTGAACCCTGGTCCTCTGTGTGGGCATCCTCAGGACACATGGGAGGTAGCCCTCATGGTTACACATGTGTAAGTATACGGTATGTGTGGGTTGATTTGGGTCCTCTGGTGTTTCTGCATGATCTCTGCACATTTCTGATAGATCAGGAAGAACGAGACACCCTCTGCAGAGAAAATGCCTGGGATGCAGGTAATAAAAAGGCTAGCAGTAATGCTTCCCACAAACAGCCACCAGCAAACCTCGCCACCACAGCCATAAAACACCCACGCCTGCCATAACCGGCATTCAGCTCTGCACGACTTTCCTGTCCCCCCTCCCCCGGCCACTTCCTAACCCAGCTCTGCACCACCCTGCGGCAGTAGAGTGCAGCACAGACTCCCCTGGAGTCAGGTTGATCCAACCATCCAGAACCCAGGGTGGGTCCCACCTGCTGAGATAGGACTGAGGGATGGGATGTGCAAAACTGCAATGATCTGTCACCTTTATGGGTTTCCCGGACAACAGCATGGAGACAGACAAGGATAATGGAATTCCCTACCATCCATCTCCCAGTGCAGCAGCCTCTCTCACTGTTGTGGCCTCCTCTTTGCACACCTTCTCCCAGCTGCTTCCAGATGCTCAGACAGCCCCTTCCTTAGTCAGCCACAGCAGCCTAGAAGCTTGCAGAATACCAGGTTTACTTAACTTCTGTGACAGGTGGAGCCGAGCTGAGGACATCTCCCGCCTTGTGGAGCCCTCAACATAGACTGATGACAGCAGTGCTGTTGACAAAGGCACCTGCTTTTCCCACCAGAAAACCAAGGCCTGGGTGTCACAACTACATTACAAGACTGTCATCCAAAGATGTAGTGGGTGACCGCCACCAATGCTTTTAGGCATTCCAGTCAAAGTTTCTATTCTATTGAGAACACGAATCTTATTAAGTAAAGAACCAGCAACAAGCTTAGTCTTTCTTTTCTTTTCTTTTCTTTTTTCATGATGAAGTCATTTTTTTTTCTCTCATCACATTACAGCCCAACCACAAATTCCCCTCTCCACTTCTCCCAGTCCCCTCCCTCCACCATACCTCCCTTCTCTCCCCAAATTCACTCCTCGGTTACCCTTCAAAAAAAGCAGACTTCCCAGGGATAGCCACTGAATAAAGACCTAACAAGTTAGGAGAAGACTAGGCACAAACCCCCTTTTATTTATTTGTTTGTTTATTTATTTATTTTATATACATTGGTGTTTTGCCTGCATGTATGTCTATGTGAGGGTGCCAGATGACTTGGAACTAAAATTACAGACAGTTGTGAGAATGCTATGTGGATGCTGGGAATTGAACCTAGAAGAGCAGCCAGTGCTCTTAACCTCTGAGCCATCTCTTTAGCACCCTCTTTTGTATAATTCAACAAATCCAATTTGTGCCACCCATATACTCAAGAGTGAAAAGCTGTCCTCGTCTGTGCTCTATTGCTGTGAAGAAACTCCACGACCCAGGCAACTCTTACAAAAGAAAGCATTTAATTGGGAGCTTGCTTACAGTTTCAGAGGATTGGTCCATTATCACATGGTGGGTACATGGCATCATGCAGGCAGGCATGGCCCTAGAGCAGTAACTGAGAGCTACATCCTGATTCTGAGAGAACTGGGCTTTTGAAACCCCAAAGCCCAACCCAAGTGACACACTTTCTCCAACAGACCACACCTACTCAAACAAGCCACACCTCCTAATCCTTCTTACATATATTTGATGACAAAGCATTCAAATATATGAGCCTGTGGGGACCATTTTTATTCAAACCATCAGAGAATCATCCACAACAGTATAATCAACACCAAATTCCTAAAGAAATCTGACTCCCTCTTCCCCAGAAGGAAGGGATGGAGGCTTGTGAGCCCTGCTTTCATATTGGAATGCTAACTGGCTTGATTTTGTGCAGTCTTGTGAAAGCAGCCTGGGTTGTTAGTTCATGAGTGCACTGTCCCAATTTTTTCTGTCTTCCCTGACCGTCTGGGCCTTACAATCTTCCTACCTTTTTTTTTCCCTTGATGCTCCCTAAGCCTTGGAAGTAAAGGATATGACTTAGGTGGTTCATTTGTAACTGAACACTGCACAGATACTTACAGCACTTGGACCATTTGTGAGCTTTTGCACTAACCATTGTCCACTGCACAAAGAAACTTCCCTGGTGGCTCTGGGAACTTCACAGAGAGTAGAATTTTAAATATACACAAGGATATATTGCCCTGAGGGGTTTGCTCAGCACTCAAATTGCCTGCTTGAATGACCACAGCCCTTAGATTTTCCATTCCCTTTATATGCCAATCTTGTGTATATTCTCCTATGATGGTCATTGGCTGAGATGCAGTTTCTCTCATGCAAACATTTCTGTTCCTTTGCTGAGAGCCTTAAGAATTTCATGGACCACTTGACACTCTGCTTATATTTCTTCTCATACTATCCTCAAATTGGCCCTGTGGTATGGAGAGAGAGGTAGTTGGACTAATCTCACAAATGTGGGCAGGAGGGCTTAGCGGGACAAAGCCTGGCCAGGCAAGAAAGCCATGAGCAGACAGGCAAAAAAACCATGGGCAGCACAGCCAGGTGAGGACCCAGGCTTTGGCAATCCTTTCTTGGCACTCTCCTGCACACATCCACGTTACATTGAGGATCTCACCTATGAATGAACAGATCTCCCACAAACCAATCACTGAAAAGCTGCCAACCATGCCACCCTTGGAAACAACTAACAAAAGCCTTCCTTCTCCTGTTTGAGCCCCCCACTTGGCCAATCAGACAGCAGCATGGTATAGTTGTCCCAGCCTGTGCCCTGGAGGGAGGAGGCAATGCTGCTTGTCTCACTACCAGAGAGCCACTATGTGATAACCTCTGAGGGAAGGAAGAACCGCAACATCTTCATTATAAAGGAGACATGAACAGCTGCCTGGGCTGCTCAGTTAACACTCTCCACGGGGGAGCATAAACAGCAAACAGGAAACCGAAGGAGAGATGCTGAGGGGGACAGCAGGCAGCTGCTCCAAGACAGGGTGCCAGAATGTCAACCACAAGCTGCAAGTACCTCTGTGGCTTCTGTGTGCCTACATGACAACATACAAATGTCTTGCATTTCAAGGCTCTCGGTGTCTCCCCAGCTGAGTCTTGAAGCTTTTTTTTTATATTATTTGTGTGGCTGAAGGGGTTCTGGAGTATATGTGGTATATGGGCTCCCATGTGTGTAGAAGCTCAAAGTTGACATTGTCTGTCTTCCTCAGGTGCTTTCTACTTTATTTACTGAGTCAAGATTGAACCAAACCAGAACTGACCCATTAGGCTAGTGTAGCTGACCAGCTTGCTTCAGGGATCTGCTACCTCCTATGTACTAGGATTAGAGGTGGCTGCCATGCCTGCTCAGCTTTCATGTGGATTCTGGGGATCTGAACTCTGATCTTCACCTGTGTGTAACAAGTCATTTCCCTAGTTTCCTTTCCATTTTTCTTTGCCATACTTTCAGTTGTGTTCTTAGGCTCTGGCCCCCAGCAGACACCTTTTTCCATGCATGTGTTCTAAGAGAAAGAGCTTGCACAACCAGACACATAAAGGTCCGTACAGCAAAGCAATAGAATGAAATCAGCAAGGTTGAAGGAAATCATCATGCCAGGCATATTTCTAATAGCTACAGACTGCATGTAAAATAGCCTGACCATCAGATGCAGGAAAGTGGCTTTGATGCTAGAGGACACAGCATGTCTCTGGGGTCAAAGAGTAGCCCAACAATGACCAAGATGAAACCTTCATTCTGATTTCTACCCACACACTTTATCCTCATTCTTTGATATACTGTGTCCACTGCCCACTGACCACCAGAAACCTACCCACCAGTAATCTGAGAAAGCATTACAGTGCAAGAAAAAGTCTGTAGAGTGGCAAGTTTTAAAAAAAAAAATAATGGTGTAGGGGAGACGATGTAAAACTTAGAAACCCAGGTCTGGCAAACACACAGGTCTAATGGTGTCTGTCACAGAAACATGATGAAGAGATGAATGGTCCCCACCATGCAGAGATGGCAGACTTCAGGGGACAACGTGGAAGGGCAGCAGGCTCCACTCCATCACTGACAAACTGAGTGATTCAGAGCTCATCACTCTGAGTCTTGTTTTCTTCCTCTGATCTTGGAAGATGGCTCAGCCTGCAACATGCTTGTCCCGCAATCATGGGACCTAAGTCTGTTCTCATCACTGACATTAAAAAGCTGAGCAGTGCAACTCATGCCTGTTATCACAGTGCTGGGAAGACACAGTAGGAGAATCCCTGCTGCTTGATAGACAGCCAGGCTAGCTGGACCAGCAGGCTCCAGGTTCAACAGGAGACTGTTTCAAAAGGTGCGGTGGAGAATGATTGAGAAAGACACTAGATGTCAACTTCTGGCCTTGACCCTCACATGTACACACACACACACACACACACACACACACACACACACACACACACACACACTTACACACACACACACACACGAACTATAAAAAAGAGAAGTAGTGATGTGTCTCTGCCTACCCCCAGTGTGTTAAGAGTCAAGTTCATGATTCAAAGTGTAAGGATGAGCTTCTGAAGCTCCAGGATAAGAATGTATACCTATCCTCAGGGTACAGAACTATTACTGCTGAAATATTTTGTGCTTATTAAAAAATTTCAATCAGAAAAAAGTCTACTCATTCCAGTCTAAATAAAAATGGATTTTAAAATTGCATGTCTACAATCCATTTCCAGGACTAAGAGAAATAAATTAAACAAACATACAAAAAAAAAGGAATGTTTGCCTATTTGACCAAGAATTCTACTGGTAAGAAATTACCCTGAGGAAAAAGCTTGTGCATGCTTTCATTACTTAGCTACAATAATGCTTCTTCCAGTATGTTTCATAAAAGGTAAAAAATAAATATAAACCAACCTGAAAACCCCTTAGACTCCACCTAGGGAGACCTCCTTCAATATACCACAGTATCTCCCAAAGTTAAACACCATGAAAACACTACAAAGGCTAACATCATATTGTGCATAAAAATATATTTTAGATATGCTTTGAAATAAAGAAAAATGTTGTTATAAAACAGTGCAATCTTATTTGCATAATTCTGTGTGTGTAAATTACACAGAAAAAAATGTTTTAAATAAATGCAACTCAACAGTTACTAACTACCTCCCTAGGAAGATCACAGAGGTTTTTTTTATTTTGTTTCATTTGCTTATTGATATTTTTAATATTTTCTAAAGAAACCAGTCTTAACTTTGCAGTGTGAAGGAAATGTCCAATGAGGTAACTACATCATCTTCAAGACAATCAGGGGCTGGAAAGAGGGCTCCGTAGTTAAGAGTACAGGCTGCTCCTGCAGAGTACAAATTCAGTTCCCAGCAACCACATAGCATCTGACACCACCTGGGCCTCCAGATCCAAGGTATCTGACACCTTTTTCTAGTCTCTGAAGATACCTGCTCTCACTCATGGTACCCAAAAAGACACACATGCACACACAAATAGACATACAATAATTTTAAAACAGAATCTAGAGCTGGGGAGATGCCTCCACAGTTAAGAGCACCTATTGCTGTTACATGGCACATGGGATGAGTTCAGTTCCACGCATCCATGCATGGCAGCTCATCACCATTTGCAACTCCAGCTCCAGGGGATTTGATTTCCCCCACTTCAGGCCTCTGTGAGCACCTGCACTCATGTGGTGCATTTAAACTTAAACAGGCATATGCACATATACAGAAACAAAAATAAAGTAAGTGTTGATGCTTGAGAAATGACTCAGTAATTCAAAGCACTCACTGCTCATCCAGATTACCTGAGCTTGGTTCCCAGCACCCATGTTCACTTCCTACCCGTGATGGGTGGCTCAAAACTGCCTATAACTCAGCTCTAGGAGAGCTGATGCCAACAAGTCACACACACACACACACACACACACACACACACACACACACACACCACACAAAACTAATAAAAATAAAATTAAAAAATAAATAAATAAATCTTTTTAAAAAAATAATGACAGGCATATCCACCCCAACCCCACTCCAAGCCACCTACCCATGAGACTGTCATCTCCTAGGTGTATAGCACACATGTCTTTGAAGACTTACTTCCATCAGCGTGCCTCCTAGGAAACATCATTTAGATGTTAGTATGGCTTTTCATAGATCTGCCCTGTCCCCCTTGACACACACCCTATGGATATGAATCATGCCCAGCATAGCAAACCCTCATACATGTTACTGAGCTTGACCACTTACATGTATAACTGCTCTCTAAAAGGAATCCTGTGATAAAGAGTCCTGTATGTTCAAGGTCATGGGCATCTTTGGCCCTGAGTTAATGGAAAAGCTCATCTCAAACTTCCCTTTATGGCTCTACAATGATGTATTCACTAACAGCAATACATGCACAATCCCCACTGAAAGACAAGATACCAATTGTCACTCTAGTAAAAGAGGAAGCTTTGGCTTCAGTGGGATGCACCAGAGCTCAAGTCTGTCTGTATGAAAGTTCTGATGCCAAGGTCACTGCTGTCCTCCTCTCAAAATAACCTCCCAGTTACCATCTCAGCTAACCCCTCTCAGCCTGTTCTCCACATCCAGTGTCACTGGATTCTCACTTTCACCTTTAAGACCCTTCTAGAAACCTCCATACTCTGAACACAGACATCTAAGATGGTTCCTAAACAATGATCTGCATTTTCAGGAGCAGGAAAGCTGAGGTGTTTATTTACTATTAATTGTGTAAGTACTTCCCTAATAGATACCTGTTTATCATTTATTTGGGGCCTGGTAGACTCGTTTAAAACCCGCCTTCCTCTCTCTCTCTCTCTCTCTCTCTCTCTCTCTCTCTCTCTCTCTCTCTCTCTCTCTCTCTCTCTCTCTCTCTCACACACACACACACACACACACACACACACACACACACACTATAGAAACCACACAGACCCTTGAGTAAATAAGATGACACTTCTAGGTCAATACACCTGGAATGTCTCCTTGCCTTGATTAAACCCTAATTACACAGCAGAGGGGCATGGAGCATCCATCAGATCTCCAGATAAAAGGTATCACCTCTGAGAGCCCCTCTCACCTCCTCCCTTCTTCCAAAGGCCCACATTAGTCTCCCTAGCATCCATCTCTCCCTCCACGGTCTACCAGTATATAGTTATGCACTGTGTCTCCAGCATGTCTCTTCCAGACTTCAAGTAGGTGCTCTCTGCCCCAGCAGCATTTATCTAATGAATGAAAGGCTAGACTATTGGTGGAATAATTGAGTTATCAAAACGCAGAGGCGAGAACATGCCAATGCAGGAAAATGAACTAGACAAGCAGACTTGGGGTCAAAAGAGGATGCTGGCAACTATGGTGTCTTGGCTCAGGAACTGCAAACAGAGTAATAGGAGTAAGAAGTGAGCCTGGAAAGTTCCAGAAGGCCCTATCAGAAAAGCTGGGGAATATCTTGATATACCCCCTTGGTTGGACACTGTGTGTGCTGGAAGGGGAGAATGGGCACACTGTGGCAAAGCCAAGCCCTTCAGCCTGCTTCTGGCACTGTCCCAGCCCAGGTTGGCATCTGCACTTCTGGACACAGAGGCCTTGGCAGGGAGCCCCTTGGAGGTGCCTTCAGGCCTGACATGTGGCTCTTACTGCTGCTACGTTGGGTCAACAGGGCCAAGATATACCCCTCTGATATCTGCCACACCAGGTATCTTTACCTGAGATGGAACCCATCACACAGAGACTCTTTGTTCTTGCTTTCAGTCCTCTCGGGAACAATACTATGAGTATATGGCACACAGAGCCTAGGATGCTGGAATCTAGCACAAACAGCCAATCCCATCAGTCCAGGATAGGGAAGCCACAGGGGACAGAGTCTGCCTTGCCCCTTTATGCTAATGAAAGGGTTAAAGGAAGTACCTTCCTCCACTCTCAGTAACTCTCCAGTCTGTGTAGGGAGCCCCATCACTTTTCACATGGACTCAAGCCAAGTCTTCAAGGCCATTTAATCAGCAGGACTTGAGCCCAGGCATAGACTAGAAGAAGAAAGGCTTCTGCTCAGACTTTCACTCCAGCCGCACCATAGGGACATCACAGTGACAACTTCCATAGCGTCTTCTGCACCCAGGCAGAGTGATTCACACCAATCATTGGAGATTTTCTGGAAGCAGTGGACCATAAGCCAAACCCAAAGGAAGCAGAAAGCCATGGAGCACCGTGAAGAAGAGGAGGCCATGTTTGAGAGGCACTCAGGAAAAAACAGAAGCTTCAGCAGCAGACATGCTGGCTGCATGGCACTGCTGGCCTTCTACACAACACCACCTTCCCACAGAGCAGGTGTGCTGGGGAGCAACTTTAGAACGCTGGGAACGGGTAGACATTTGTCCCGGTTTAAGGCTGTTGCACTGATGACACATTCAGACCAAAAGCAACTCAGGGGAAGGAAAGGGTTTATCTGGCTTATTGTGGCAATGCCACAAACAAAAGAAGAAAGATAATTATTACTGTTGTGTACCCAAGGATGGGTCTGATGTATTCAGAAAAGCTTGGGTCTCTCCTGTTCTAAGAGAGTCTACTCCAAGAAGTATGCCTGAACAAAGGCCATCCTCTTCATACAGTGAACAGTATGGCAAACAAGGTAATGACCACAAGGAATGAGGAACTTGTGTCTCAACCAGTCTTTTATAGGAGTCTCATGAGGGAGGAGACTGTTTTTCTGGCCCTGCTGGCTCAGAACAGAACACAAAGGTACAAACATGTTATTACTCTGTCTCCATGTGTTGTTTCTAACATATTTGGAAGGAGAGCATTGCTTTCAACACCTGGCTGCTTCCAGTGCATGATTTTAGGTCATCTCACATACATACATACATACATACATACATACATACATACATACATACACACACACACACACACACACACACACACACACACACACAATACTTGCATTGTTCTGAGTCAGGGCCATGAATGAGTCACAAAGGAAAAGTAAGGAACGTAGTAGATTGAGGTGATCTACACATTGTGAGATTGGTTATAACATTTCTCTTAAAAGTCAGTTCATTCTGAACAGGTGGCATACACAGTATGTTAGCAGAGTGGGGACATAGTTATAAGTGACCTCAAGGCTCATTATTAAATTGGTCACAGGTTGAATTATAAAGACAAACCTTAAGCAACATTTCTAGGAAAAAAGTTCCATGGCTTATACTTCCAGGTCACAGTTCATCACTGAGGAAAGTTGGAGCAGGAGCTCAAGAAGGAACTTGAACCAGAAACCACAGAGGAATGCTGCTGTTCATCACACGGGTTCATCCAGCTTTCTTTTCCCAGCACCACCTACAGTGGGGTGGACCCTTCCTACATCAATTAACAGTCAAGATACTTCCACACAGACATGCCCATTGGCCAATTTGATCTGTTTAATCCCTCAAATGAAACTCCCTTCTTGGACATTTCTAGGTTGTGTCAAGTTGACCACCAAAGCAAAGTAGGGGATTTCTGATACCTATGCAAAATAATTAACATTCACAGACAGACTAATGATCTCTGAAGTTGACAGTGCCCCTACCTTGTGCAAGCAACTAGTTCTATCCCCATGTGTTTTCTTAGTACAGTCCATGGTTAGAGAAACCAAGTCTCCTGTGAACTGGTTGTGATTTCACATGTTAAATAAATTAAATAAAAATAGTCAACACATGTTCATTTTTGTGTGAGAATCATTCAATGTTTTGTTGTCAATTATCTTTTTAACGGAAGCTGATGATGAAGGAGGGTGGAGTGTAAATGTGGGCTAGAAAGAGATTAATCTCTGCTGCTTCAAGGCTACAAATGAACGTTCCATCACACCTGGATTTTGTGCAACTAGAGACGGAGTGCAGGGTCCCCTGTGCACTAGGCCAACACTCTTCCAAATGAGCAGCAGCCACAGTCCTCAAATGCCTTTTTTATTAAGCCTCATTAAGTACTCAGTTACCTACAGCTAAAATCAAGCACAACCTCCATAAAAAGCTTCTGCAAAAACAATATTTTTAGGGCTGATGAGATGCCTCAGTGAGTAAAAGCGCTTGCTGCCAAGGCCAATGACCTAGGTTTGGATCATGTGGACTTACGTGGTGGAAGATGAGGACTGACTCCTGGAAACTGTCCTCTGGTCTCCACGCATGTGCAAGTGTACTGCTGCACACACACACACACACACACACACACACACACACACACATTTTTTAAGTTTAAGTCAAACAACGGCCAGTCATAGGAGTACATACCTATAATAACCCTAGAACTAGCCAGGCAGAAGCAAGAGTAAAAGAACAAAGCCAGCATGTGCTACAGACTAATGCCCTGTTTTAAACACAAAACAACAAAAACCAAATAAGAGAAATAACCACCAGTTATTTCAGTACCTTTGTGTTTTAGCATATTCCGTCTTCAAAGCCAGAGTGACGTTGGCCTTGTTATTTTTGTTCTGGTCTGGTGCTCCATCAGAAGTCCAGAGACTATTTCCAAGAAGTGTGCTGCAGCAGACCCTTCTCTGGGCACCAGCAACAGCTTTTCAATTAATACCGCATGAAAGATGTGGACCAGGATCAGCTACCTGGAGATGCAAGCTTAATTCCAACTTCCCTTTCTGGGCCCACTATGCCCAGTTTGCAATAATTGCCCCCAAAGACAGGATTAATTAAAGAAAATGAAGTTGAATTTCTGCACTCGTCTGTTGCTGTTAGAGGAAGACATTGCTTAGAATTCCTAAGAACAGAGGCGCCAGTAAGCTCTCTGACCTCAAGAAAGGCTGGCGATGATGCAAACCTCAGCTTTTTCCTTTCAGGTAAAATATGCACAAGGCTATCAGGGATCTAAGAAATACCACTGGGAGTCACTTCAGTATATGATCTTGAGGGATTGTTTAGGGAGTGGCAGCATCTATGTATGCGCAAGCACTTTGCAAAGACTAAAACCCAGGAGCGAGGTCCTGGGAAGAACACTTGTTTAACATGCACAAGGCTCTGGGTTCAACTTACATACCATAAAACAAGCAGAAAATTGAGGAGTTGGTGGCATAGCTCAGTTGGTGGAGTGCTTGCCTAGGCCTGCAGAGCCACGGATTGAGCCCCAGCACCACACATGCCATGTGTGATAGCTTACCCAGCAGTCAGGAGGTGGAGGCAGGAAGACCAGAAGTTCAAGGTCATCCTTGGTTACATTGTGACTTTGAAGCCAGCCTGGGTTGGAGACTTTTTTTCAAAACAAACAATGATGTAAGTTGGGCATAGTGATTCTTGCCTTTAATCATAGCAGTCAGAAGGCTGGGGCAGGAGGATGGTAGATTTGAATATATCCTGAGCTACATATTAAGCCCCTATTTCCAAACAAAGACAAAAACAACAACAAAAAACCCCAGATAATCCAGAAAATTGTGAAAAGAGAAAGCAATGAGCTGGAAGGAGTTGAATGACCTATGGAAATGTTAATGGTCCTAAAATATGAAGGGATAATGAGACACAGCACCACATGCACATACTGTAAACGGAGTACAAAATAAAGACAAAACAAAAACAAAACAGGAGGACAGGTGTAGCATTCTTGGAGTGAATTTGTAACCGAGGCCACTGAGGAAAGAGCAAAGGAAAGCCAGGCTTCAAGCTTCCTTCCCTCTTTCCCCTTCCACCTGCCCAAGGGGGTGTGGCCATCGTAACAAGTTTCCTGCAAGGCCACTACAAGTAGGGAAACAAGAAGAAAGTCAAACAAATAATAACTGGTATCTTCCTTCTACCCCCAAACCTCATACACTCAAAGCTGGTACCCTACAAAACATTACAAGATATGGGGACCGGGGCTGATTCAGAGACTAAGAGCACTCAATGCTCTTCAGAGACCCTGGGTTTTATTCTTAGCGCCCACGTGGTGGCTCACAACCATCTGTCACTCCAGTTGCAAGGGATCTGGCACCTTCTGGCCTCAACCGGAACTGAATGCATGTGGTACACTCACATACATGCAAGCAAACATTCATGCACATAAAATAAAATAAATACACTTTAATTATGAGGTATGTAAACTTTTGGGGAATAGTAGATTACAGCTTTTGTGTATCTGGTGCATGCCCATGTGTATGAAAATGTGAGTATATGCAACCCATGTTCATGTCCATAGGCCAGGCAAGGACATCAAGTGTCCTGTGCCATCAGTCTCAGATTTGTTCCCTTGAGACAGTGTCTCTCACTGAAACTGGAGCTGACCTGGAGCCAGCAAGCCCGAGTGATGCTCCTATCTCCATTCCCCACAGTATTGAAACCATTGGTCCAGCTTCTTACATGGGAGGTAAGCATTCAAACTCAGGTCATCATGTTTGACGACAGAAAGCATTCATTCACTAAGCCAACTCCTCAGCCTGCTCATAGATTTCTAGAAGACTTGGAAAAACCTACTCCCTAAAATCTCATGCAACAGTATAGCAGGAAGAGAAACTGATGGCAATGTGTGAAAGAAGGGCCAGCATCTGCAGTGAGATGGACTAGAAGTCACATCCTTACTCCACTCCTTGCTCCCGGGGACCTCCAATGAGTAGAGGACCAGCAGCAAGCACAGTCTGCAGCCGGCACATGAATGTGGACCAAGCCACACAAAAGGGCTTCATCTACAACTGCTCTTCTCATCATCTCAGCACCTGGGATGGGAGGTGCTGGACTGGGTCATTTTGAATGTCCTATCTCACACTCAGGGGGCCTTGAGAGGTGAAGGAACATGGCCACAGCCTCTTTGTTCTTGCCTTGTCCCCTCCAATCTCATTTTCCCTTCTGGAAATGGCTGAAATCATCACTATGATATTTAAAAACCCAAGTTACTATCCTGTGCCCAAAGTAATAAATGTTTTATAGTTTCAATTAAACTGAATGTTGGAGAGCTGGATCCCTTTTCTCTCTGGCTGATGAGTCACCCGGACCCATTACTCGACTATCCATTAATTATAAACAGGTCACACAGTGCCCAGCGTCTCACAGAGACTGTGCAATGAGATAGCATGTTGATGCCATGAGCACACCCACCACATCTTCAGACTTTCTCTGCCTTATATTCTGCTGGCCTCAGATGTGCCTTGTCCTCAGAAGGGGTTAAATGACCTGCCTAAGGATACACAGCTGTTAAGATGGTATTTCAGACCAATCTCCAAACCCCATAGTTTGACTATTAAGGGTTTTTTTGTTTTGTTTTGTTTTTGTGTTTCGTTATTTTGTTTTTTTGTTTTTTGTTTTTTGTTTTTTTGTCTCTGCTCTAATCAGTACTTCAAATGAACTGAAGATAAGAGATCTCTGAGTAGAGTCCCATCCATATTCCTCTCTGACCACAGTTTAGGGATAAAATAAGATCACAGTAGAAAAGCAACTGACATAACATACAAGCTATTAGTGCTAAAAACATAAGCCACTATAATTTTAGTGCTGAGTGTATAGCAGGTGCCCAATAATTACTTAGTATAACAGAACTTTGCATTTATAAAAGATTTCAGAAGACTCTACCTTAACCTTCTTACGTATGAAGGGAAAGAAAAATTTGGCTAGAGGGGAGAAATCACTACAAAGACAGGAGGTGAGACTGACTTGAAGTTCACCTCCACCTTCACTTTCCCAGTGGGTTTCAAACGCTGCTGCACAAAGGACTAGGGATCTGTGGAGATTTGGGGAGGTGCCTAAAGAACGAGGAAGAGGATAAGAAAGGTCCTTTGTCTCCTCCAAACCTTCCCTCTGTAGGCAGGATGCATCTGTTTCTATCTGTACTCAAATTGGACTCCTGCTCAAGGTTCCATGTGATGGAGCAGCTCAATTGCCTTGAAAAAGGCTTCAAAAAGGATTCGGAATTATAAGAAGAAATAAGAGAGCTGATGTCATGCCTCAGAGAAGCAAAACTAAACTAAACAAAGACACAGACATTTTTTTAACAAGACTATAAGTTAAGTCAAATGCATTGTACACACCAAATGGATACCCGTGCTGATAAGCACTCGGGAGCTTTGATACAAAGAACACAGGGGAAGGCTCCAAATATCCTGAGTCAGCATCCTATGGGTGATGTTCTATGAGCAGAGCAGAACTAGTCATTTTTAAGTACAGCTCATAGTGAACAGATCTACAGACTATGTAAAGGAAAAATGACTATTGAACTCTTGAGTTAAAAATTCTTGAGGACAACAATAAAGCATGTGGAGATGAAAACTAATAAAAAGAAAAGATCCAAACTTATAGAAAGTGTCTAAAGTTGAATTGAAGGATAAGCTACACATTCAAGGTAATAAATATAAAATAAGAAAAATTAAAGTAAGCAAACTAAGGCTTAACCCAAGAAAATAACAAAGAGCATCAGATACACCAAGGGGTAACAGGGTACATTTTATTTTTGAATCAGCTAGCAATGAAACAAAGGAAGAAAAAAATGATACCATAGAGGAATTAGCCTGAATTATGATATCTTCAAAACTAACAATAAATGGGTCTAAATTTCTATAACTGTATAATTACAGGATTTCAAAGATAGTTTAAATGAATGTAATTTTAATGGAGATACATATTGTGTCGCATTCTTAACAATGGAAAACCCAAAATAAAATATGTAAATAGATACATATGTGTAAATATCAAACTGATATAAAGGAGAACTATAAAGCTCAAGTTATCTAGTTTTAAAGAAATTTGGATGATAAATATCCTTTCTTCTCCCTCTGTAGAAAGCCTGATAGTGCTGATAGAGTTCAGAATTCAAGGGAAGACATAGTAATTCCCACACAAATTATCCAAGAGCAAGAATGTTTTCCAGTCAGTTTTGATTATGTAAGTTATATAAATTTTGTCAAAGGCTAAGGAAGAACATTATACATTAGAAACAACTGTTTGAATATTCACTTGAGCACACACATGAAGACTCCCAAGAAAATGTTGGTATTTAACATGATTTCAAGCATTTACTATGATCAAGTACTGTTGAAGAGGAAGGCATGGCTTAGCATCAGAAAAAACATCAGTGTTAATTCCCTGCAACCACAGATGTAAAGGAGAAAAGTCATCAATCTCAATAAAAAGCAAATTTCCTAAATCCTCAACATCTAATTGTAAAAATCTCTCAAAAAGTTGGGACTTTGTGAGATTTTGACTTCACAAAATCCATGTCCCATAAACCCACATCTCATGCAATACTCTATTAATGCAAGTTCCCTGAGTATGCTTCCTTCATGGGTTCCCGCCCTCCAGTCATGAATAAGCTAAGATTTCACTCATTTCCACAGCCATTCAAAAGGATCTGAACATTCTGCCAATGAGATGACAATAAAAGCAAAAGCATGATACAAAATAATATTGATTAATATCATTAGAAGAAAAATCCCTGGCAAACGTAACTTATAGAAGGGAAGGTTTATTTGGTCTAACAGTTCCACAGGGACAGAGCCCAGCGTAGTGACAGAGACACAACAACGAGAGTGTGAAAGAGTACATTTCATCCGCCCACAGGAAGCTGAGAGAAACCAGGAAGTACCACCAGGTTATAAACTCTCAAAGCCTACCCACAATGACAGACTTCTGCCTGCAAGGCTCTGCCTCCTAAACCTCCCCAAACAGCACCACCACCTGGGGATAGAGTGTTCAAGTATGTGAGCCTATGGGAGCTGTTTTCTCATTCAAATCATCACACAGACACAGTCACAGGTGCTAGAAAGCCAGCCAGCAGAATCCTAAAACAAACGTTTTAAGAAATCAAATTCAGTATTTTTCAGACTTAAGGTAAATTTACAGAATGAAGGTCATATGTTCCCATCAGTGGCAACAAAAACACATACACTCACACAAATGGATTGATACAAAAAAAATTAAAAGAAAAAAAAGAAATGTCTAGAAAATACAGAATAGAAGAGTATACTACTACTATTATAAAGAAATACTTCTTATAAAGGAAGACTTGAGGAAATAAAAATTAAAACCGTGGATCAATTAACATATTTGCAACAATGTTGAATTTTTAAAAGGTTGATATTAAATTATATGTCTATGTGTGGTTATATGCTAATGAATGTGGTGTCTGAAGAGGCCAGAAGAGGGCATCAAATCCCCTGCCCTTGGAGCGATGGGCAGTTATGAGCCCCCTACCACCACCACCACCACCACCACCACCACATCTGGGAATTCAAATTCAGCTCAGGGCTTCTGAAACTGTTCTTAACCACTGAGCCACTTCTTCAGCCTTGATGATTTCAAAACAGGCTCTTGCTATGTCACTCAGGTAGGCCTTGAACTTGCTGTCCTCCTGCCCCAGCTTTACACATGCTGGGATTACAAGGCTATTCCACCATTCCCAGTGTTATGGGCAGGTTCCCCACCCCCACCCGCCCCCTCCCCCCCGCTGCCGCTGCCGGTCTGGTCCCACTCTTTGTTCCTCCCGGCTGGCCACGCGAGCCCCAATAACACTCAGCGACTCTGTATTTGATACAATCCTGTTGGCCAGTTACTATTATTGTTTATGGGCTAGCTCTGTCTTAATGATTAACCCATTTCTACTTATCTAAGTATTTCCACGTGGTCATCTTATCTGAGCATGGTGGGTCGGCATCTTGCTTCCTCTAGGCTCTACCTGCTGACTCCTCCTAACTACTTCCACTTTCCTCCTTGTCTCCTAGTCCCTCCTATCTTGCTCTCCCATTGGCCACAGTGCTTTATTTATTAACCAGTATGAAAAACATATTTACAGAATAACATCTCCCATCAGCCCAACTTTCCCCTTATTTTTAGTGTAATTCAAATTACCACTTCAGAATAACTTTATGAGATATTTGATAAGCAATATACTATTTCAAATGAATCCTAACTTTTTAAACATGTGCACTGGTTTGTGCTTTGTGTAATTAGAGGGGATAGAACTAGCATGCACAACAACTAATAGTAAGAGACCTAGCTAAGTATTCTAGTGCATGCCTGTAACCCCAGACTGTGAGAGGCTGAGGCAGGAGGATGGCAAGTTCAGGGCCCACCTGGGCTTCATAGTGAGATGCTGTCTCCAACACTGAGTTAAGTCAGGGTATGAAGGCGTAGACATCAGGAAAATGACTGTGGGAGTCTTGTGAAGCTGTCACCAGCCTCTATGGCTTCATGTCCAGCATTGTCACAACCCTGGTTTCACTGCAGTCTGGTATCTCAGTCTGTGAAGTGACTGCCGGAGATTTTCCTAAAGCTTACCTCTGATGCAATGAGAGAAAACTGGGGTTGAAGTCAGGATGTCATAACCCTGTCCTACCCAGGCCTTCCTGGTGCTCCTGTTGAAGTTCCTTTCTCTACATTTCCTCTCTCTCAGAAAGGATCCTGTCCCTAATCCAAGTCATTCTGGTCATGCTCTCAGCCCAGCAGCCCTGCTTTCTCAGCAGTCATCTGTTCTAGTCTCATTCCTGTCTCTGTGATAAAATGCCCTGGCCAAATCAACTTGGGGAAGAAAGGGTGTGTTTTAGCTTACAGCTCCAGGTTATGATCTATCCCGAAAAGGAAATCAAGGAGCCAGAAACTTAAAGTGATTAGTTGATTTTCATCCACAGTCAAGAGCAGAGAGGATGAATGCAAGCACACTTAGTGCTTAGCTTAATTTCTTCACTCTTGCACAGTCCAGGACCCAAACCTAGGGAATGGTGCCACTCACAGTGGATGGGTCCTCCCATATCAATTAACATAATCAAGACACGCCCCCCACAGACATGTTCACAGGCCAATCCAATGTAGATAATCCCTGAGACTTTTTCCCCAGTGGTTCTAGGTCATACCAAGCTATTAAAGCTAACCCTCAAATGCCCTATGCACCACATCCCTTTGGGTATTTCTGTTATGAAAATATACTCTACTCATTAGGATGGCTAATTTTATATCAGTTTGACACAATCTGGAATCATCTGAAAAGAAGGGACTCTCAGTTGAGAATATTCCTCCACAAAATCAGGCTGCAGGCAGGCATGCTTTGCATTTTCTTAACTAGTGCTTAATAGAGGAGGGTCCAGCCCTTTGGGGATGATGCCATCCCTGGGTTCTATGAGAAAGCAGGCCAAGCAAGCCATGAGGAGCAAGTCAGCAAGCAGTTTTCTCCATGGCCTCTGCACCAGCTTCTGCCTTCAGGCTCCTGCCCTGTTTGAGTTCCTGTCCTGACTTCCATCAGCAATGGGAATATGACCTGAGAGTTGTAAGTTGAAATAATATCTTTCCTCCCCAAGTTATTTGTGGTCATGGTATTTCACCACAGCAATAGAAACACTAACCATGACAGTCACTGTCATCTTCCCCAAGCCTGGCACAGAGCCAGACATCTAGCAAAAGTTTCAGTAAAGCCATGTGAATAAGTGAACAAGCCACCAAAAGGAAGGCTTACCTATCCGCCTGTATCAAGAAAAGCAAGAGTGAGTGGCTGGAGTGAGTGGCTCAGGCTCCCCTGGCTGACACCACCAGTGAACAGGAGGACAAGATACAGGGGGGAAGGCGGGGGTGGGGGGGATGAATGGAGAAGAATGTGGCATCTGTGAGAATTGTCAAATGCACTCAGGAAGCCAACCATGAACAAATTTCTGAAAGAAATAGAATCATCACCTGGCTTTGGTGGCACACACCTTTAATCCCATCACTTAGGAGGCAGAGGGAGACAGATCTCTGTGAGTTCAAAGCAAGCCTGATCTATGGAGCAAGTTCCAGGACAGGCTCCAAAGCAATATTAAAAAACCCTGTCTTGAAAACCCAAAGGAAGGAAGGAAGGAAGGAAGGAAGGAAGGAAGGAAGGAAGGAAGGAAGGAAGAGAAAGAAAATAGAATCATCAAATGGCCCACAAGACATGGTCCCTATCCTCAGAAGCAACTCATCTGACTAGACACTCTGTGAAGAGCAGGAGCTACAGCAGAGCCACCTCCAAGTCTGTGTCCTCACTTGTGCACAATGTTGTGTGGTTGTGACAGAGAACACAGGAACAAAGTACAGGGGAGAGGCACAGTTGCATAGATGCCTTACACTGCAGACTCCTCCCAGCTTGGGTCCTGCACCCCCTCAGTCTCCTGTTCCCCTTATAGAGGCTTATGTCACTTGTGGGAATGGTTCTGAAGTCAAAGGGCAGGAGGGCAGGGGGTTAAAAGGAGGAGAGAAAGCATGATGCAGGATGCTGTGTGAAGATGCAGAGGTCAGAAGCATCCTGCACTCACCTGGGTCTTTCTTGTCCCAGGAACTATATGAAATGAACTACACAGGATCTCTTTGGAGCAAGTCTGTACAGGATGTTATGTTCAAGAGGAACATCCCTAGGTTCCCACTGACAGAGCACAGCAAAGAAGGGAGTTTACATGTGGGAGGCACCATTCCTCTGTCAAGTCTATCTGCATGCTGAACTGAACAGACACTGGGCAAGCAACTTACCTGCCCCTATGCTGGTGGTGCCTGCATGCCAATGGGGACAGGGCTGCTTATAGAGTGAAGACAGGATGGATGGATGGATGGATGATGGATGGATGGATGCACAAAATATACGACTTTGAAAATACTCAGGCAAGTTTAAAATTCCACCCCTTCCAGTGTACAAAACACCTAGAAAACCAAGCTATGGGAGCTCCCTAGGCCATGGATCTGTGCTAAGGACTGTGGAGAGAGCAAAGGCCCCAGGATGAAGGAGGCAGAGGTCCTCTGAAGATCTGGTGGATCATGACTGCAGCCCTTGACACAACCAGACATGGGGACACAAAAGGTTGACTTCCAAAAGCAAAAGCAACTACCACTCTGTTCTGCTTTGCAGAGGTATCTTCAATAACCTAATCTCTCTCATTAATAAATGTGTGAGTCTTCCACCTTGGTGTGTTAGTATCCCATTCTTCCCAACTACCCTCAAGATAGAGATCACCTCAGAGAAACAAAAGTCTAAGGGGAAGAATAAAACCAAGGGCTATGACATGACAACTGATGATGGAGGGGCCCCTGTGCTCGTAAATCAGAAGAATCAATACTGTGGAAATGACTATCCTACTGAAAACAACCACAGAGCCAATGCCATCTCCATGAAAAGCTCAGAGACATTCTTCAGATAACTGAAAAGATAATCCTAAAGTTCATATGGGAGCACAAATGACACAGGTTAGCCAAGGCAATCCTGAGTACAAGACTACTTCAGAAAGTATCGCCATACCTGATTTTAGCCTATGCTACAAAGCCATGGTAATGAAAACAGCATGTCACTGGTACAAAACAGATGAATGGAACAAAAAAATTTAATTTCATGGGATCTCATTTGTTAATTGTTGACATTCTTAATTGGACCCTGCTTTTCACTAAATAAGATCAATAGTTTACAAATGTGATTGCATGGAATTAAAAATCTTCTGTAACACAAAGGAAACGGTCAGTTGAATAAAGGTGCTGCCCAAACGATGGGAGAATATATTTTCCAGCTATACATCTGACAAAAAATTAGACTAGACTATACAAAGAATCCAGAAAAACTAAACATCAAGGAAACAAACAACCCAGTCAAAATAAAATGGACTTTGGGGGTCTAGAGATGAGGTTTAGCAGTTAAGAGCACCTGCTGCTCTTGAAGAGGACCCAAGTTTGGTTCCTAACATCCACATGGTGTCTTACAACCATCTGTAATGCAAGTTCCAGAGAACCCAATGGCCTCTTCTGACCTCTACAGGCACCAAGCACAAGGGCAGTGCAAATACTGCTTGCAGGCAAACACGAAGCATTGCATTGCTTCTACTTTCAAAACTAGAAGAAGAGAAAGAGGAAGAAATAAAAGTGAACGGGCCTGAGCTGAGTGGCTGGAGGGAGTTGGTGGGGAATTGGAGGTGAATATGATCATTAGAAAATAAAATTGTCAGAGCTGGAGAGATGGCTCAGAGGTTAAGAGCATTGACTGCTATTCCAGAAGTTCTGAGTTCAATTCCTAGCAACCACATGGTGGCTCATAACCATCTGTAATGAGATCTGCTCCCCTCTTCTGACCTGCAGGGATACTGCAGACCCTCTTCTGACCATGCAGATAGAATACTGTATACATAATAAATAAATAAATCTTTAAAATAAAATAATCAAATAATAAATAAATAATATTTTTAAGGGAAATAAAGAAGCAGCCAAGTGTGGTGATGTACATTTGCCATCTTAGCACTGGGGATTAGTAAATAGGAAAATCAATAGATCAGCCTTGTGCACACAGCCAGGACCCTTTCTCAAGGAAGGGGGAAAGGTGGGAGAGAGTTGGAGAGATTATTTAGTTGGTAAAGTGCTTGCTGCACAGACATGAGGTCCTGAGTTCAATCTCTAGCACCCATGTAAAAGCCAGCCTTATTAGTGCAGGCCTGGAATCCCAGTACTGGCTAGGAAACAGAAAGCTCCCACCCTAACTGAACTTTAAGCTTTTGCACTTTGGAGGCCCTGACCTGAATATATTAGGATTGAAGTAGGCACAGCTTAAGTGCTCCAAGTCCTGTGTCCAAAGTGCATGGTATCTTCAGTAATAAAGTCTTACCTTCAAACCCATGCAGGCAACCAAAAGCAACAGGAATAGCCTATAGTGTTTGGGGGAGTCTCTTGGACTCCCCTGACCAATGTACTCAATAGGAAGTTTCCTGCTTGGCACTGGGGTTTTATTGGCTAGTCTGTGGCCCTCAAAGGGTGCATATCCCTGGTGTACCTTCATTTAAAATATGCATGTATGTATATACATACACTTATATATGGTCCTAGATAATCAGAAAATAATGAGTCCATATAGTTTTTTCAAGCATCCTTAGTGTTATTTATCCCTCTCATCTCTCCTATTAAGGTCATTCCTCTGCCCCCATTTTTCCCATTTCCTCTTTATATCACCTGTGCCTTGCTATCTCCCTCTCTAGAGCTCCTTCCCCAACCCTACCCTATCCTGTTATACTTCCACATCTAAATATTTGGAGATAGAAAGCAAAAATAAGAGACAATATCTGGCATTTGCCTTTCTGGATCTGGATTACCTCATCCAATATAACATTTTTTTCTAATTCCTTCCATTTACCTGAACTTTTCATGATTTCATTTTCTAGCTGAATGGTGCTCAATAGTGTAAACATACCACAGTTTTATTATCCATTCATCGGTTGAAGGACATTTAGGTTGCTTCCATTTCCTAGCTATTGTAAGTAGAGCAGCAATGAACATGGCTGAGCAAGTGTCTGTGGAGTAGGATGCCAAGTCCTTTGGACATATGCCAAGAAGTGGCATGGCTGGGTCATACAGTAGACTTATTTTTAGTTCTTGTAGAGTTCTCTACACTGATTTCCAGAATGGCTGCTCCATTTCACAATTCCACCAACAAGGAATGAATGTCTTCTTTTCCCACATCCTCACCAGTACTTAATGCCAGTCGTTTTCTTGATCTTAGCCATTCTGATTGAAGTGAGACAAAATCTTGAAGTTGTTTTAATTTTCCTTTCCCTAATTTCTAAGGACATTGAACACAGTTGAAATATTTTGTAGCTGACCAGCACAGCAAGATATCCCAAAAGGTACAATGGTTAACACTTATATCTTGGATGTAATCAACAACAATTGGTGAAAGGGTCATGAATTTGAAAGAGAGCAAGGAGGAGTCTATGAGGGTAGCTGGAGGGAGGAAATGAAATGGGGAAGTAGCATAATTAGCCCCTTGATTGGTTAGCCCTATAAACACACATACAAGCAACACTAATCGACTCAGCAGGTTCTAACTATATATTTATATGTATGGGTATATGTAACAATAATAATTAAAGAAAAAAGTAAGGATGAGGGAAGATTTCTGTGGACCACTGTTCTCCACACATGTGCAAACACTTGCACACATGCTTACACACACAAGTACACACACACACACACACACACACACACACACAAAATGAAGAACAAAAATGAAGAAAAGAAATTAGATGCAAAGATGCCTGGGGTCTGGAAGAGTCAGAAAAACTAAAGAGGAGGCAGAAAAGATCACTTGTCTGGGGCAAAACAGTATAGTATACTAACCCCCTGGGAACACCATATCCATGGTACAGAATAATAACTATCACCTGCTTTTTCTCTCCAGGCAAATAAAGAATGTGATATTGATCCCATCTGTCTAAAACACAAAGACCAGAGTCTCTATTCAAATGGAAAAATCCTCAGCTTCATGGAAAATTCCACTATACAAAATGCTATTTCAAAAGGCATTTTGGAAAGCACAGACTTCTCCTGTAATGCTATTGTTCTTATTACCAGAGTCCTTGCCACACAGTGGGTGATGCTGATGCTGATCAGGTCAATCTTGAAACCGTATAAGGCATCTTATGATTGCCTCTCTGGAGTGGGGAAACCCAGGCTACTCAAATACCTCTGGCTGTTGCATCAGACAGGGTCTGAGTCACTCTGAAATGTTAGTCTTTGTGGAAGTTCTCCTTGGCAGAGTGGATTTTAAATAGACAATAGACTCACTCTTCCTTCTTCCCTTCCTGTGATTCATGAATTCCCAGGATGTGAGAACTTTCCAGATCTCTTTAGTGTCTCCATATCTCTAGGCCAGCAAACTCCAGGTGTACACAGGGACGACAGGAGCAGGAGAGACTTTCCCTGGAGAGATGCAACACATAGCTACTCATCGCAGGAGCTACAGTTGCACCAAAGTCCAACTTGCTGAACCAGTGGTTTACATGGCTTCCTAAGGGGAGCAGAGATGAATCAAACACAGCTACATCACTACAACCCCAACACAGGTGGCAAGTCATGGAAGCCAGAACCCTAGAGTGCTCTGGACAACTTGCAGGCAGCTTCAAGGACATGAGTCCCCTCTCTGCAGCTTGCTGGCTCAGTTTCCTCCTCAAGCAATTGTTAACTTCATCTGTAAGATGGAGAGGGGCCTTGGAGAATCTTTAAAGTGTCAGTTTTCCAAAGCACTTGGCATTTGGCTACCTCCTGAGACTTATGAGCCTCTGCCTCCCTCCTGGAGGGGACGTTCCAGATCAGAGGAAGCTGCCACTTATCAACAAGCATACCATCAGGAGACACCACACCCCAGGACTCACCTTCTTCTGTGACACCCAACTCCACACTCTGTATTTTACAAGTCCCCTCTGTTCATTGGAGAAAATGATCTATGTCCAAATACTGTTTATCTCATTTTTCCATCTCTATTCATTCCTTATAAGTCAATATTTGATCAAAAGCCGACTTCCACATTCACAGGGACACCAAGACTAGAACGGGACGTTCCTGTGTGTGTCTTATGCATCCATTCAGAGAGAGATAGGAGGTGGGGCTAGTAAAAAGCATTTAGTTTTCTGACATGACACCTCTCTATATGCATGAACTTGGCAGCCTGTGACCAAGGAACAACATATTAGAACAGAGGTCCCTAAGGTTCCTCTTTACTGAGTTGTCATTGGCATGCTGTCCTGCAGTGACTCTTAATTTGAAAATGAAATGGGAGGGAGGACCAGTAGGTGGCAGTTTTTCTGGACTTCCTTGGAGCCCAGTGGTCCTCTGGGAGTTTGCATGGAGCTCATCAACAGCTGTGTGTGAAGACCTCAAGCGGTTACTCAACATCTACAAATGCACTACGTACTATGTGTGTCTCTTCAGCCCACTCAGAATGTGCAGAGCAGGGGATGATTAGTGTCAGATCTATGTTATAGAAAACTAAGGAACAGGGTCCTCTTGCTATCATAAAGCTAGTAAGACTCCAGACAGCAGACTCCAGAGAGGCCTGTTGGACTGCAGACTGGCCACTCTTTCCTTTTGTTTGCTTGATTTTCAACAGTCTCGTGTAGCCTAGGCTGTGCTCAGATTTACTATGTAGCAGAGAATGGCCTTGAACTCCTGATCCTCCTGCTTCCACTTCCTGATGATTACAGGCACATGAATCACTGTCTGGCTTTATGTGGCTCTGGAGCTCAAAGGCAAGGAATCACGTGTGCTAGGCAAGCAGTCTGCCGACTGAGCTACAGCCCCAGGGCTTCTGAGCCAAACCCTTTTTGCTGCCTCTAACAAAGGTTCTAACAGCTCCCAATACTGAGAGCTAGTGGTTGCACACTGAAAAGGGGGCGTGCTCCTTTTTTATTATCACAGTCTCCTGAGGCCAGAAAGCTTTCATTAAAGGACCATATTGGAACAAAGGGGTCATGGAGATAGTGACTGGTTCAGCCACACCTTGAAGTCAGAGGCAAGATGCTATATCCACATGCTGTCCTGCTACCCTACTGCCCAGCTCTACTGAAGCTGTTAGTCCAGGTCACCCATCTGATCAACCTTCTGTTTGCAAGTTGGTCCCTGAGCCACAATATTCTATGATTCATTATTTAGAGCATCCACCTCTTGGAGGGTAGCAAGACAGAGGGAAAAGACAGCTCAGAGGGGGAAAAACTATTAATCCTATTTGTGCCACAAACCTAACAGACACATTTAATGTATTCTTTTCTTTCACCTCACCAACTTGCTGAGCTTCAGACCCCAGTTTCATTGACAATAGATTCTATTTTAGTTCCGAGAATGTGTGCCCATTGTCATTCCATTGTCCAGTCCACCCTAACCCCAGCTCATACAGGTTTTCCCTCCTAACTACTATAACTTCTTCACTTGCATTTTACCCCCACTAACCCCATCTGTGCCTCCTGGGTCACTGTTTGACCACAGCCCTTTCCTCTCCAAAGTCCAGCTCCCCAGGCTGCTCATCAGTCCTTGTGCAATTTGAACACTATCTGTTCTCTGAGTATTCTTTTTCCAAGCTTCAGTCACAGAAGAACCCAGGGATAATGGCCAAGGACACCACTATGTGTGGCCCCTTCATGATAGCTGTTTTCTCTGCAATTCTGGGCCAAACATCACTACATTCAAAAATGGCTTTTATCATATGTGTATATATTTCAGGAGTCTTCTACAGTAGTAAATTTTCAAATGGGCCTGTAGTATTAGGCAGATGTCCTGCCCCATACTCTCTCCTTTATCCTTCCCTCCTAGCTCTCTCCCTATTTGATCCTTCTAGTCTGGTTCCACCTTTGTCTCTCCATAACACTATATTCTATTTCTCTTCCTTAGGAGATCCTCTCCTCCTCCCTGGTCCCTCACTACGTACATTTTTGTATTTTTATGGGTTTTGTTTGTTTATTTTTGTTTTTTTGAAAGGGGGGAGAACAAGAGTTAGAACACATATGAAGTTGGCTGGGTAGGGAAGTGGGGGGTGTCCTAGCAGGAATTGGGAGAGGGGAAGTCACATGATTAAAATAAAAAAGATTTAATTTTTTAAAAGACTTCTAAGAGCACATACTGTATTCCAAATGACTGGAGTTTGGTTCCCAGTATCCACATCAGGCAGTTCACAACTGTCCATAACTACAACTCCACAGCATCTGATGCCCTTTTCTTGTCTCTATGTGTACCCACACACATGTGACAGACACACGCATAAATAAAAATTGCAACATATTTTAAGGTCACAGATCATGGACATTTCTCTGCCTTCGCTCTCAGCAAATACTGTCCCGACCTGACAGGAGTTGTCAGGTCAGAGGGGGTGCTCTGACAATACACGATGGCTGATCTTCACTGTCAACCTGACTGAACTAAGAATCACCATGAACACTAGGGAAATCTCCAGGAATCCACAAGGATGACCCCAACTAAGAGTCTAAGCAATAGCGGAGAGGCAACCTTAAATGCCCTCCCCCTATAATAGATTGATGACCACCTTAAATGCCATCACAGAGCCTTCATCCAGTAGCTGGTGGAAGCAGAAACAGATTCACAGCTAAGCACTGAGCTGAACTCCTGGAATCCATCTGTAGAGAGAGAGGGGTGATGAACAAAGGGCTCAAGACCATGCTGGGGAAAACCACAGAGACAGCTGACCTGAACAAAAGCTCTGAGACTCCATACTGACAGTAGAGGAACCAGCATAGGACCAAACCAGGCCCGCTGAACGTGGGTGTCAGTAGGGAGGCCAGGGCAATCATTGGGGCCTCTGGCAGTGGAAATAGTATTTATCCCTAGTGTATGAATGGACTATGGGGGTCCATTACCTGTTATTAGCACTTGTATATGTTTTTGTTCTGCTGGTGCACAAAGGGAGGTTAGACAGGTGCAAAAATAAATCCTCCTTTGCAATCCAAAACTCATTGTTCAGTATGTGTTTTGATACATACAAGGAGTTTTTTTAAGATTGTTTTTAATTTAAATAAAAATTAATTTTAAGAAAAAAATTGCCATGGAAACACTCCCCTGGGTACATCTGTAAGGGTGTTTCAAGAAAGGGTTAACTGAAAAGGGAAGACCACCCAGAACATGGGCTGCATCATTTTGGATGTTGGGATAATAGTCTGAATAAAAAGGAAAAGAGAGCTGAGCACTGGTCTCTCTCTGTCTCTGTCTCTGTCTCTGTCTCTCTCTCTCTCTCTCTCTCTCTCTCTCTCTCTCTCTCTCTCTCTCTCTCTCTCTCTCTCTCTCTCTGTTTCCTGACTGCAGATGCGATGTGACCTGCCTCACATTCCTGCCACCATGCCTTCCCTATCATGATGTGCTGAAAACCAAAGTAAACACTTTCTTACTGAAGTTGCCTTCATAAAAATATGTTGTCATAGCAACAAGAAAATTAATTAATGCACCCCGGTCACCACCAAATCCTCAAGAGAAAGGAGCCTGCCATTGGCTTCTTTATGCCTACCCTCAACCAATACAGTGACACTAATAAATGTGTGTTGAGTTGAATTAAATAGAGATGTTACCTAGAGGACAAGAGTTTAAGCTTATCATAATGTAGACTCTCAGATGATGGGGAAGTTGAAGGAACCATGACCTCTCTCCTCAGAACTCAATTATCTGCACAAGAACCAATGTCTCCAATATCTAGCTTATTAATTTGCTTGCAATCATCTCAGCCTCCAAGGTTCACAAATGTCCCTTTCAATTTCTCAGCCACAGTGTTCATATAAAATGACACCCTCCTCATTCATGGACTCACAATGGCCCTCAGGATAATTCCCTCCAACCATACCCCTCACATTACCACTGCAGTCTTGGGTTCTGATTTTTCTGCTTTGTTAAAATTAAACCCGTGGATTAGGGGAACTGGGCAGCTGACTCAGTGGGTAAAGTGCTTGCTTGTGTGAGCAAGAAAATGTGAATTTGGATCCCCAGCATCCATGTAAAAGCTGAGTATGGTGGGAAATGTTGTAACCCCATTGCTGGGGAAGCTGAGACAGAAGGGTTCCTACAGCTTGCTAACCAGATATTCTGGGCTAATTGACAAGCTCTAGGTTTACTGAGAGATCTAGTCTCAAAAATTAAGGTGGAAAGATTAATGAACACTTCTGGCCTCCACTTGCATGCATAAACACACATGTACACACACACACACACACACACACACACACACACACACACACACACACTGAAAGTCCACCCCCACAACTTTGGGGGACATGTTTCCAGATCTGTAGTTTCCTGTTCAGCATCAAATCAATAGCTGAGGGCCATGAGGTTTACTGGCATCCTGAGTTAAAGAAATCTATTCTAATTAATCCTCCACTTAAAAAATGATGGCCTTTAGCCATCCAGGGGCAGCAGCCAACAACTCCAAAGAGAAGAAAATGCAGTCTTGGCTTCTCATGAAATCAATACTCCTCCCACTGAGCTCTGTTCTGGGCCATGCCAATGGGGCAACAGATGTGACTGAGGTCACCTTGGCCATCCCTTGCCATGAGACCAATGGCTAGAATGAGAGGAGTTTAGGGGTCCCATTCCAAAATCCAGCCCTATCTGAACAGAGACTTCCCCCGGGGTCCACCTGCATCATTACACATCAGTGACAACCTCAGACTGCACAAAATGTGTTGGCATCACACTAAGGAAAAGAAATCAGACTTACTTCTGGAGCAGTTCCACCAAGAGAGAGCTCAGATTTTAAAACCTCTACTTTTCTCTGCCTGTATCTTCCATCATCTCCTGGTGGTACTTGTCCATTATATGAGTCTGAATCTGTGCCTGCCTGCATGCTCTCTTGTGTATCTGTCTATCCCTGTGTCTGTGTCCCAGTAAATGGCCTTTGTTCGTATTTATTGAATATCACAGAAAGAGCCACATGGGGAAGAAATGAGGAATGCTTTAGAGAAATCTTTAATAGAGTTTAACAAGAGATGAAAATTTACTGATTCTAACTGACCCCAATAACAGGCTCTACTACAAACATCACTGCACTCAGACTTACCAACTCTCCCATGTTGCTTCCAACATTTATAGTAGATATTTATTTTATAAGGTTGCTTTTGACCTATTGGGTGTTTTCAGCATTTGTATTTATAACATACAAATACACATGTGTTCCTCATGGGTCAGGAGCATGAAAGAATACATAACCTAAGATTAGAGCTACACATTAGCTTAGGTTATAAAAGCTGATTGCATGGGGGAATCTACAGCAGGTAATGTTGGTTATTACATTTTTCTCTGAAAGGCAGGTTCAGCGAACAGGCCAAGTACACAGTAGGACAGCAGTCTTAAGTGACCTCAAGGTGTATTATTAACTCAGCTATGATGTTCAAGAAAGTTCCAATCTCTTGGGAGCCCATTCCCCCATGGAGGGATACTCTCTCAGCCTAAATACATGGGGGAGGGCCTAGACCCTGTCCTAAATGATGTGACAGACATTGATGGTCCCCTGTGGAAGGCCTCACTCTCCCTAGGGAGTGGATGGGAAGTGGGACGAGGGGGGAGTCTGGGAAGGTGGGAGAGAGGGGGAACTGGGATTTATATATAAAATAAGAATGTTTCTAATTTAAAGAAAAAAGATCAGTATGATAAGTACAAATACATTAAAAAACATATACAACAGATTGTTCTACTTCAACAAAGTTTTAGAAAATGGACAATAAGTTTACCATATTGAAAAGCATATCAAAAGTCCCTTAATGGTAGAGGACCAGGGGTCAAGACTACAGTAAAATAGACATATTGGAAGTTAAAAAAAAAAAAAAAAGTTCCAGTCTCTTTGAATGTAAGAGATGTTTTTGCGATGATGCATCACCACAGTGTGTTTCTGGGTGTCTGCATGATAAGACTTCTTAATTAAGCCAGAAATGGAAATATCTGGTGAGGAATGAGATCAAAAAAGAGAAAACTTATCATTATTAATGCTGATCCAGGTAGTTAGATAATACAACATTCAGTGATCAGTGTACCACCCAACCTCAGGTATAGCTTGGCCAGTCCCTGGGGCGGGAGAGAAATAGGCCACCTAGAAGGTAGTAGCTGAGGAAGGCCCAGGAGGCTGTCAGTATGCATAGCTAGCAGAGTGGTACTGCTGAGGCTGCAGAAGGTTCACTTCACACACTGCCTACCAGGCAAAGACTGGATCTAGGTTGATGCCTGTCTACCTGGGAGACTCAAGCCCTTTGCATTTGCTTCCTTATCTGGAATATGGGATATGCAATAACAGGGCTTACTGAATAGGCTTATTGTGTAACTGAAATGCTAGTTCACCTTGATCCCAAGATCAAAATCCTCGTTTGGTCACTAATTAGATCAAGACATTCAAAGTCCAAGATAAGCTGTCCCATGAATGAGAAAGTATAGAAAAACAAAAACAAAAAAAAACAGGAAACACTGGGAAGAATGTCCACCAACACACAAGCCCTTCCACTACTGGAAAGTTCCTCATGCTAAAAGGGGAGAAATAGTAAAAGGAAGATGAGAATCTTGGACATAATCATAGACACTGTGTCCTCCTGCTGAACAGCCTCTCTCAGATTCCTAGTTCCTCTCTGCAAGACCCCTGGTATCAACCTACTACTACTCTGAAGATAGAAGACACAAGGGTCACATGAGATAGAAAACAGAGAGGACCCAAGGACAGCTCAGAATGGCACCACAACCATGTAACATATACTAATCACTTAAACTCTCATCAGGATGAGTGTCTTAGCTACCTTTCTATTGTCATGACAAAACAACATCACCAAGGCAAATTATAAAACAAGGAAGTATTTATTTTATAGATTATGGTTCTAGAAGGTTAGAGTCCTTGACCACCATGATGGAGGTCATGGCAGACTACAGGCAGATATGATGCTGGAGAAGCAGCTGAGAGTTTATGTCCTCATCAGCAAGTAGGCACTGAGTGCTAACTAGGAGTGGCATAAGCTTTTGAAACCTCAAAGCACACTGCCAGTGACATAGCTCCTCCAATGAGGTCACACCTTCTAAGCTTAAACAGTTCTACCAACTGAGGACCAAGTATTCAAGTATATAAGCCTACAGGGGCCATTCTCATTAAAACACCACAGCAAGTATACCCCAACTGTGGCCACCTTGGGTTATCAGTCCCAGGGAAGGGGAACAGGGTAAGGAGACCATCAAATATGCTGAAATTCAAGTCTACTAAACTGAAGGATCTGGGGAGCCCTTCTAGAAGTATCTAGAATATGTGTTCTACATTCTGCCTTTGAGATGAAAATGGATTCAGTTGGAGGAAATAAAGTTATCTATCTGTAACCTGAGTATGTAACACATACTAAAAGTTATAGTTCCTAAAGAGTGACAGCAGCTGCCTTGCTGAGCATTTCCTATGTACAAGGAACTTCTCCTGCTGCCCTGTGTGGGACACAGCACTTACTTTTCACAATCAAGACCTGTAGGTTTGGCCTAAGGAAGGATCCCTTCCAGTGCCCTGCTTGGAGCCTCCCGGAGACTGGGGACTAGGGGCTATCCCTGGACTGGCCTTCCCAGAGTCTGCCAGTGTCCTGGTTTCCCCTCCACTCATTATAAGAGATAAGTTTGGGACTGATTCCGGCCTGCCTTGGGGAGGGCAGGGGCTGCTCGGAGCCTCCTGAGGGCACATGCACAGCAGAGACTGTCCAGTCTGACCAGCCTGCCCAGAGTGGGCCTGTGTCCTGGTGTCGCCTCCACTCACGGAAAGGAGCCTGACTTCCGGTGCCCTGCTTGGAGCTTCCTAAGGACTTGGAACTGTGCACACGGTAACCTGTCTCAGTGGACCAGCCATCCGCAGTCTGCCAGCATCCTAGTCCCACCTCCACCCACCGGCCAAGGACAACCATCGGAATATTGGACCTGCTTACAACAACCCAAAGAGAACCTTGGTCTGGTACTCACCAGGAGAGGAAGAGACCCCACCAGAAGCACAGGAAGAAGGGATGGGTAGACAATAGTATAAGAACACAGTCAACAACAGAAAGATCAATATGACGCCCCCAGAGTCTAGGGACTCCACACCAACAAGACTTGAACATCCTGACACAGATGAAGCAGAAGAGAACAACCCTAAAAAAAAAACTTCATGAAGATGATAGAGACCCTAAAAGAGGAAATAAAAAGCTCTTTTAAAGAAATGGAAGAAAAAACAAACCAAAAACTGCAAGAAATCAACAAATGTCTTAAAGAAAGCAAGGAAAGCCAAGGAAAAACAATCAAACAGATGAAGGGAACAATTCAAATAGTCCATGACCTGAAACTGAAATAGAGACAATAAAGAAAACACAAACTGGGGGATTGCTGGAAATAGAAAAGCTGGGTAAACGATCAGGAACTACAGATGCAAGCATAACCAACAGAATACAAAAGATGGAAGAGAGAATCTCAGGTATCAAAGATACACTAGGAGAAATAGATTCATCAACCAAAGAAAATCATAAGTCCAACAAATCCCTGACACAAATATCTGGGAAATATGGGACACCATGAAAAGGCCAAACCTAAGAATAATAGGTATAGAAGAAGGTGAAGAAACCCAACTCAAAGGTGCAGAAAATATATTCAACAAAATCAGAGAAGAAAACTTTTCCCAACCGAAAGAAAGGCATGCCAATAAAAGTACAAGAAGCTTACAGAACACCAAATAGAGTGGACAAAAAAGTCCCCTCACCACATAATAATCAAAACACCAAACATACAGAATAAAGAAAGAATATTAAGAGCAGCAAAGTAAAAAGACCAAGTAACATATAAAGGCAAACCTATCAGAATTATACCTGATTTCTCTATGGAAACTCTGAAGGCCAGAAGGTCCTGGATAGATATTCTACCAACACTAAGAGACAACAGATGCCAGCCCAGACTACTATACCCAGCAAAGCTTTCAATCACTATAGATGGAGAAACCAAGATACTCCATGGCAAAACCAGATGTAAATAATACATATAAACTAATCCAGCCCTATAGAAAGTTCTGGAAGGAAAAGGGAAAACTTCAACCCAAGGAAGTTAACTATACCCACAAAAACATAGGCAATAGATAATCCCACTTTACCAACAACCAAAAGAAATATGGGGGTAAATCCACACACTATACCAACAACAACAAATCCAAAACAAATAAGAATTAACAATTAATGGTCATTAATATCCCTCGATATTAATGGTCTTAACTCACCTATAAAAAGGCTAACAGAATTGATACAAATACAGAATCTGTCCTTCTGCCACATATAGGAAACACACCTCAACTTCAAAGACAGATGTTACCTCAGAGTTAAGGATTGAGAAACGATTTTCCAATCAAACAGACCCAAGAAACAAGCAGGGTAGCTATCTTAATATCTAACAAACTAGACTTTAAACTAAAATCAATCAAAAAAAGATAAAGAAGGGTGTTTCTTATATATCACAGTAGAAATCCATCAATATGAAGTCTCAATTCTAAACATCTATGCCCCAAATACAAAGACACCCACATTCGTAAAAGAAACATCACTAAAACTCAAATCGCACATAAAACCTCACACACTTATAGTGAAAGATTTCAACACCTCACTCTCACCACTAGACAGGTCACCAGACAGAAATTTAACAAAGAAACAAAGGAACTAACAGAAGTTATGATCAAATTGGGTTTAACAGACATTTATAGAACATTTCATCCAAACACAAGAGAATATACCTTCTTTTCCGTGCCACATGGAACCTTCTCTAAAATCAAACTGGGATTGATATGTAAAACAAGCTTGTTTCTAATTTAGTTATATATATGCATTTATACACACACACACACACACACACACACACACACACACACACACACAAAATAAAAATAAAAAGACCTGTGGGCTTGGCATTTCTATTGCTTCCTCCCTGGGAATGAGCAAACTCAAGCATAAAATCATTGTTAGACAGGGATTGGGGAGAGGTTCTGTTGGTAAAGTGCTGTCATGTAAGTGTGGGGACCTGAGTGCAAACCCCAGCACTCAGATAAAACACCGGCTGTGGTGACACACAATTATAACCTCAGTGCTGGGCAAGCAGACAGGTGGATTCCTGGAGCTTGCTGGCAAGCCAGCCCAGACTCCAAAACACCCAGGTTCCAGTGAGAGATTTTTTTCTCAAAGAACAAGATGGAATTGATGGGTGTGGTGGCACACCCCTTTTAACCCAGCACTCAGGAGACTGAGGAAGGAAAATCTCTGTGAGTTCGAAGCCTGCCTAGTCAACATAGTGGGTTCAAAAAAGAAAAAGGTAGAAAGGCCCTGAAAAAGAGTATGTGCTTGAACACACGCATACACACACATGTACATGCACACACACTCATATTCACTCACATTCACTTACTCAAACACAAATAACTTACTCTAGGTTATATTGTGCAAGTAGGAAGCCTGGAATTTCAACTCAAGCCATTTGTCCAAGAGCCTACACTCACTGTTAAGATCTTGCTTGCATCTCTATGTAGCCTGCCTCCTCCAGCACATTTTCTTATAATTTACTGAATGTGGAGTGTGAGCTGAACATTGCTGGAAGCTTTACCTCAGCCCTTCTCGTTAGAGACCCTCAGGGGAAAAGTTGCTTTTCACTATCAGATGTTTAAAAGTAAGGAAACTGGAACTGTGAAACCACGAGTCTCCAAACCTCTAAGTAAGCCCTATGTGACTGCAAGCGGAGGGCTGGGACCACCCTCACCCAAAGAGTCAGGGCTCCATGCACAGCCAACAACACTTGAGTGGTGACAGTAAGAATGGCAAATGTACATCTGGGGAGATGACTCCGTGAATGTGCTTGTTGTGTAATGAGGACCTCAGCACAGAAAGAGACGGAAAGTCAGTGAGTGGGAGCTAGTTCAAAAACTGAGGCAACGTGGAAAGGTAGCCTGGCATTAGCTGAAGTGGTCAATGCACAAATGGTGGGGCTTAGGGACATGAAAGTTAAGTGCCAGAACCTGAAGACATCTTGAGTGGCCACCCTGAGCTTTCTCACTGACAGAAACAGATGTCCCCACATTTTCTTTCCCCTAGAACTCACAACAAATATGGCCATGTCGTCCCAACTTGCATGGCCTCTCGTGGCTTAGTGTGGCCTTGCTGCACTAACACCTTATAGCAAGCTCATTGAAAAGCAAATGCTGTGGGTCCTGGTGTAACGAAAGATGCCTGTAATCCCAACACTTGGAAAGCTGATGAAGGAGAAAAGCAGGATTGAGGCCAGCATAGGTTACATAGAAAGTTCCAGGCCAGCCTGCGCTTTTTCTAACCAGCTCTGGAGCAGAACTTCTCCCACTGGCAAGTAAGCAACATTCAAAAAAAAATTAAAAGTGGGTGTGAATATTCCCAGCCTTTGTTCTCCTCAACAGATGCAGAGCCCAGGAAGACAAAAAGTGCAGGTTAGCAGAGGGGGTGAGCATCTACTCTAGTCAAAATGGCCACATACAGATAATTCTTTGTTACCATTTTTTTTCTGTAAAAACATAAGATGTTTTTATATAATATATTTTCAAAACTTGGCATTTTTATCTTTTTATTAATTAATTAATTAATTAATTTTCATGCACCATCACATTCCCCTCCCTCCCTTCTCTTTTCCCAGTCCCTTTCCTGAACACACCCCATCCACTCCTCCTCCTTTCTCTTCAGAAAAGGGCAGCCCACCCATGTGTGTCAGCCAGCATGGCATATCAAGTTGCATTCAGAATAGGCGCCTTCTCTCCTTTTAAGGCTGGATGAGGCAACCCAATAGGAGGGACAGGTCCCAAGAGTCAGAGATAGTCCCTGCTCTCACTGTTAGGAGTCCCAGAAAAAGACCAAGTTACACAACTGTAACATGTGCAGAGGGCCTAAGTCAGTATCATGCAACCTCTCTGGTTCATGGCTCAGTCTCTGTGAGCCCCTATGAGCCCAAGCTAATTGATTCTGTGGGTTTTCTTATGGTGTCCTTGACCCCTCTGGTTCCCATAATTCTTCCTTCACCTCTTCCACAGGATTCCCTGAGGTCTGTCTAATGTTTTGCTGTGGGTCTCTGCATCTGTTTCCATCAGTTGCTGAGTGAAGCCTCTCTGATGACAACTGGGCTAGACAATAACCTGTAAGTATAGCAGAATATCATCAGGAATCATTTCATTGACTTATTTCTTGCCAGACATGCTTGGTTTTATCTTAGGTGTCTGAGCTGTCCAGCCTCTGGGTCCCGGCCCTCTAGGCAGTGTCAAGTATGGGCTTCCACTCATGATATGGGTCCCAGGGTGGACCAGTCATTGATTGGCCACTCCCATAATTTCTGCACCATTTTTACCCCAGCATATTTTGTAGGCAGGGCAAATTGTAGGTCAAAGGTAATGTGACTGGGTTGGGGTCCCAACAAATTCACTGCAAGTCTTGCCTGGTTACAGGAGATGGCTGGTTCAGGCACTGAATCTTCCTTCCATTGCTAGGAGTCTTGGCTAGGGTAACCTCATAGATTTTTGGGAGTTTCCACTGCACCAGGTTTCCAGTTCATCCCAGATGAAGGCCACTTTCTAACTGCCTGACTGGTACATACATGGAAGGTGAGTATGAGCCATATGGCTTTTTCTTTACATCCCTATGCATTTTCATATTCTTTCTTATTCTTTTTCTTCTCCTAATAGTCAGCTTTTCATTTCTTTTTATCATAATGATGACTTTCACCTCCTCACTTTTACTTTTTTTTTTTTTTTGAGTATTCTAATCCCACTTGTATTGTCCACTTCTTCTCTCTTAATTTGTTTCCTTTTTCAATTATCTCTTCAAACATTTTGGTTTATATTATTTCTGTCCCCTGAATTCCTGCTGTTGTTGAGCTGGTCCTGGGTTTTTACTTTATTCATTATTGATCTATATATGGTAAGGGGGGCACCATGACATATCAAGCATGCATGTATGTGCTCCAACATTGACCTGTATCTTGTTCCATGTACAACCCAGTCATATGCAGGCTTCAACAAATATTTTACTCCAAGAGCAGAGGATAGGCCACACCCTCATAATCCCAGCCAATGACTAATGCCCCAAGTAGCCACAGAAAGGAGGGAGTGTTGAACACCCACTCCCAGTCATGAACCCCATAACCTCCACCTTGGACAAGCATCAAAAGGAATGTGGACACCATACCTAAATAAGACCAGAGTACAGGTCAATCCCCAAGCCTATCAGACCTTCTACTGGTGACAAAGCTAGAAGAGACATAACCAAGGCACCCACACACTGTCTGTCTCATACCTTACAGAATACCTCACTCATTGGAAAGCTGTAGGGAAAACAGGATCCTACCCAAGGAAACAGCATACACTGGATCAAAACATGCCTGTATCCACTGAAGAAGTAGGAAGAAACTATACTATAAAATCCAACTGGAAAAATATTAACATTTTACAATAATCCAGTATCCCAGGATACATGATCTAAACAAGGATAATACAAACATAGCATGTATATATTGGTTACACAGAGACAGGGGCAGAGAGACAGAGACAAGGACAGAGACAGAAAGATGAAGAGAGTGGGGAGGAGAGAGAGTACCAAAACTGAACCAAGAAGATTTTTTAAAACTCTAAACAGATCAATAAGTAATCAAGGCAGAAATAGAAGTTTGCCCAGCAAATAAAGACCTTAGGATCAGATAGAGGCACTGATGTATTTTCACTAGAACTTTAAAGAACAAAATTGTTTCTTAAACTATTCCATAAGTATAAGAAGAAGAAGAAGGAGAAGGAGAAGGAGAAGGAGAAGGAGACGGAGAAGAAATGAAAAAGAAAAAGAAAAAGAAAAAGAAAAAGAAAAAGAAAAAGAAAAAGAAAAAGGCTGAAGAGATGCTCACTCAGTGGTTAAGAACAATTACTGCTCTTGAGTTCAGGTCTCAACACCAACATCAGGCAGCTCATAGCCTCCTGCAACTCCAGCTCCAGGGGATCCAATGCCCTCTTCTGGCTTCCACAGGCATTCCACTCATGTGCACATACATACACACACCAATAAAGGTAAAACAAACCCTTAAAGAAGGGAAGGATTGTTTTCAAAATCAGTCTGTGAAACCAGGAAAACCTAGAGGACACACTTTGAGATATGGGCATGGACAATAACTTCTTTCAATAATAATGGAACTAATTGCCAAATGGGACCATATCATCTGGAAAGCTCCTGTTGGTCTCCAACACACATACACACACACAGAGAGAGAGAGAGAGAGAGAGAGAGAGAGAGAGAGAGAGAGAGAGAGAGAGAGAGCTGGAGTTACAGACATAAACCACCATAAACCACCATATGTTTAACTTTTTTATTGTTGAGAATTTCATACATATATAGAATGTATTTTGATCAAATCCATCCCCAAACTTCCTTACCTCCAATTTTCCTCCCACTTAGTGCTACCCAGATGAGCATGTGTGTAGGCCATCTAATGGGGCATGGGTAACCTCTCAGGAGCTATATCCCTGAATAAAACTAACTCTTCCTCCCTAGGTGGCCATCAGTTGTCAATAGCTCCTCGGATAAGGGTAGGGCTTCATGATCCCTTCCCTGTCCAGGCTGTAATTTTGTCTGGCTTGATTGCCAGACTTTGTGAACGCAGTCAGAAGCTGTGACTTTATGTGTGCAACAGTCCTGTCATGTTGCAGATGTCCAGTCCCTCTGCCTCCTACGATAGCCCCCTCATCCTTAATGATCCCTAATCCTTGGGGTAGGTATGACTACAGAGTCCTATTTAGAGCTGAACATTCCAAAGTCTCTCTTATTCTCTGCATGTTGACCAGTTATATTAATTGCTAACTACTTTATAAAAGGAGCTTCATCAATGAGGGTTTGTAGGTACATTAGTCTGTGACTATAAAGATAAGAATCTAGGACACAATTTATTGCTGTGTCCATTTAGCTAAATAATAAAATTATACTCTTCCTTAAGTTCAATGACCTAGTCAGCCATGAGTTTTGAGCCTCCTTAATAGTAGCAAGAATGAGTTCCCTCTTGTGGAGTGGTTAAAGTCAATCAAATACGTGGATGGTTACTCCCATTATGTTCATGCTACTATTGCATCAGTGGCCATGGCTTGCCGAACCAATCATTCCTGTAGCTCACAAAGTTCATAGTCGGGTAAGGCTGTGGATTGCATTTATTCATTGGTACCATGCATAAGACCTTTTAGCACTATAAAAGCCAGTAAGGAAGAAGCTTCCAGGTGGGTACCAGCTCTAATACTCCATGTCGTATAATTCAAATATGTGGTGTCTTCAGCCATAAGGTCTTAAAAGCAAGTTCTAGAGGATAACCAAGAGCATTGTAAATGGCTTGGAGATCCAAGAGACCCCACTTGCCTATAACTCAAAAAGAGGTAATCCATACCTGACACTGACACCTGGATCTTTTTATATGAATCCTGGAAATCAGGCTTAGGATTTTGTCCTCATGTTTGTAAGGCAGGTACTTTTTTTCTGAGCTATGTTCCCAACCCTACAATTTTTTTAAAGAAAAAAAGTCATAAAGGGATAAAGCAAACAAAATAATCAACAAAGTATAGAATGATGATCTAGTTTGGTTTTCTGTTACTATGATAAAACACTCTGACATCCTTAGGGAGGAGATGGTTTCTTTGGCTTACACTTGCAAGCCACAATCCATTCTTGAGGAAAGGAAGGGAACTCCAGGCCAGAGGCGAGAACCATGGAGGAGAAGGCTTGAATGCTCATACTTATCTGGCTTTCCTATACAGCCCAGGGTCATCTGCCCAGGAAATGGTGCTGCCCACAGTGATCTGGGCCCTCCTACAGCAATTACCAATCAAAGTGACCCCACAGACATGTCCACAGGCCAGTCTGATCTGGGTAATTCCTCCACCGGGCTTCTCCTCCCAGAGAACTTTCACCTGTGTCAAGTTGACAATACTAATTAATAACAAGGCAGGGGTTTGTAAATCTTGTAAACTTTGTGAACTTTCTGAGACCTGTAAGTTTTGTTTACCACCTGAGCCTTAGAAGCTTCTTCACTTCCTTTTCCTCATTTTGGGCCTCAGGCTATACCTCGGTTATGTTTGAATACCATCAGTGGTCCCCACTGTAGCCCTTCTAGATCAGTTCTGGTGGGTGGCTTTCTTCAATGATGCATAGTTTCCTTATTCTTCCATGCTCCAGAACCGTCTGTGAGCTACCCAATCCCATTCAATAACACCCTTTACTACCTAAGTGATCAGCATTTGTTTGCTGTTGGCTGATAAGTGATGCCCCAGAAAGAGGACTATCAGGAAGAGCAGGGTGATTTCCACAGAGGATGCTCATTCCCTGAAGGCAGGCTGCCTCACCCAAGAATCACTAAGTCATTCCTTCACAGAACAGAGAATCCTGTCACTGCTCCCCGCAGGGAACTCCTTAACATTTACAGAGCCCATTCACACCCGTCATGTCACTGTGTAACCAGAGGCAGTGAGCAAAGCTGTTCTGAGACTATTAGTCTCATTTAATTGAGGTGGGAGCTGAATTTCAGAGCAGTGACAGATCCAAGTCACACAGAAACTTAGCCACCATGCTTGGTACACGGCTCAGGCCTCTCAATGCTACCCAAATATGCTGAAAGGGAAATAGGACTACCTGGCTAAGAAAAACAGTGTTCCCTAAAGCATTTGTGGGGGGTTAGTGTGTTCAGGCATCCTGCTAGAACTAACCCAATTGTTTCAAAACCCTCGAATAGTACAGCTCCCATTTTAGAGAGGAGTAGTCTGAGGCACAGAACTTTAGACCTAACATTGCCTAAAGCAGGTAAGTATGAGAGCTATGATTCAAAAGTGGGAGCCTGGATTCTAGAGCCCACTCTTGACTCCTATATTTAGTAGCATTCAGGAGCAGCTGTACTGGGGCTCAGGTTCCCTGGCCCCCACACAGACTGAGAGAAAGTTCTAGAAGGCTAGGCAGCAAGGACACTCTGAGTCCCCATTGTTCATCTAGATGAAAATACAGGTGTCCCACACTAAATGCCTGGAAGAGAAGTACACTAACTGAGCAGATGCTGAATTGCAGAAAAGTTAAATATGGAATGAGAGCATTGAAGGCTGCAATAAGAGTGAGGAGGGTAAAAACCAATTTCACATCAAGCCCTAGGCAATGATTTAGTGGGGGAAGAAAACCAATATATGTGGTATCAAATAATAACTGTAGCAATGTCTTCCATTACCTCAGCCTTGCCTTTGAGGAGGCTAAAAAGCTAGCAATTGTTATTAAAATTCTTCCTTCTCTTGCGGGGGGCCTGTGCCCTGCTGAGGGTAGCTGTGAGCCATTTACTCTGATGTACAGAAAAACAGAAGCCGAAGAGGTCAATGCAGAAATCAGAGAAAAGTCAAGGATCTGTGGAAACTGACTGTAAGGACTCAAAAGCTGGTAGCAAAAGTCAGTGCCTCAAAAAAAAAAAAATCAATTCAGCAAAGGACCGATCCATATAGAACTGTCAGACAAATACCAACATCTGTCCTAAGCAAACTGGACACTGCCATGGTATCTTCAGTGCCAGGACAGGAGAAGTCAATAGAAGGGGAGGCAAGAGGCCATGCAGAGGACATAAAATAGGAAATTGAAATACAACATAAGTGACAAAAATAGAATAATTAGCAAGGTCTCTGTGGGAGAAAGCCACTTGTTCACATATGAAACACAAGCAAATCAAAACAGAATACTCCTAAAGAATCAAGGCATCCTCCAGTCCAACACACTGACTCCTGGCCACATAATTTCAAGATCCTGTGGGATCCCTTCTGTAAGACAAAGAGAAGAACTGTCCTAACCTTCTATTTTCATCACCTTCAGCCTACTCTCAGACAACAGATACTCACTGGGTGACTTCCCTATCACACCTATCCTCTGGATCTGACATTTTCATTCTTTTACCTACATTGGGTACCATTTTTTCTCTTCTCATTTTATACCCAGCACAACACTCTCCACACACCATCTCCATGTCTCCACAGATACACTTCTACTCATGTACCTGATGCCTGAAACCACCCTTTCCATTCTTCTGAATGGCTCATGCATACTGCTGTGCACAAATCTTTGAGGAACGTTCTGGCCTGATGGCTGTACCACAAATCTGATACATTAATAATCCCAGTATTTTATACTTAAAACTTTACAATGTGTAAATCATATAAATAAAGTCTTTTAAAGCTGCTCAAGAAGCTGGGGTGAAGAGGCAAAAGGTACCTGCCTAGCTTGTACAAAGCCATAGGCTTGATCCCTAGCACTGTAAAAATCAAGTTATCTAGGAGTGGTAAAAGTTCCACTGTGTAATTTTAAAGATGTTTTATTCTACTGAAAGGGAAAGGCTAGAGGCAGGAGTGATGATTCAAAAGCTAAGAGAACTTGTGGAGTTCCCAGAACCAATGTCAGGCAAGTCACTACCACATGTAATTCCAGTTCCAGGGAACCTGGTACCCTCTTCTGACTTCTGCACTGGCATGCATGTGGTACATACCACACACACACACACACACACACACACACACACACACACACACACACACTAATTAAATAGTAAATAAATAAATAATCTTTTTTAGAAGAAAGTTAAAAGCTATAGGGTGAAAGTATCTGATGAGAATTTCTAAGGAATCCAAAATAATTAATGTAGATGCAGCCTGATAGTTCTAGAAGTTTCCCAAGTAAGTACTTTCAACCAAACAAAAATGTTTGCAAAATTAGGGGACCTTTCTTCTTTGCTCTTGGAATGCAAGTGAGGCCCACATCACAGGTAAGTATAAATTTTAGAAATTAAAATGGGTTTGGAGCAGGAATACTTTCAATCCAGACCCCATAGTATTTCAATTTGTGAACTCGAACAAATTAATTATCATTTATAAGCTATCAAAGTGTGCACAAAAGCATATACGTAATGAGTTAGACTAAAGCAATGACATTTATAAAACACTCTTAGTTTCTTTTTTTGTTTCTGTGTTGAAATATTCTGACAAAAGCAACTTAAGGGAGAAAGGGTTTATTCCTGCCTACGGTTCAAAGATATAGTCCATTATAGTTAAGAAGACAAGGCTACAGAGAAGACAAGGCTACAGGAGCCCAAAACATCTGGTCACATCACACCCATACTCAATAAACAAAATGCTGAATGTTTCATAGTGCTCAATTCACTTTCTTTATGTTGTACAGTTGAGGAGCCTACACAGGGAACAGCCTCTCTCTCTCTCTCTCTCTCTCTCTCTCTCTCTCTCTCTCTCTCTCTCTCCCACACACACACACACACACACACACACACACACACACACACACACACACACACACACACACACACACACACGTCAATACAAGTTTTTCCCGCTAACAGATTTAAGACAAACCCCCACAGGCTTGCCCAGAAACCCACCATCTATGGGGGGTAATTCTAGATTTCATCGAGTTTACAATTCACAATTACAATCACAACACTCGGAGGAATATCTGGTGCAGAGCCCAGAAACACCACACACAAACTCTGTTATCCCTGGAAATGAGTTTAATGAGCACAAAGTAGATGGAACAAGGAGAGACAGCCTCTAGTGTTCCCACTTCTGATTCCTCTCTTACCTGTATCTTCAATGCTGTCTACTTAGAGACTTCCAGATGTCCCTACCTTTCCCTGGCTGGCTTTATTATTCCAATGTCTTTTCTATCAGAACAGAAAAAAGTAATTGCTGTAGAATAATCTTTTTGTACACTGTAAATATGCATTACTCTCAATGGTTAACAAAGAGATGACAGGCTGATGGCTAGGCAAGATTTTCCGGTCAGAGAAAATGCTGGGAAGAAGAAGGATGGAGTCTGAGGGGTTGTGAGGAGACACAGAAGAGCAGAGATGAACATGCTGTACTGAGATAAGGTACCGAGCCTCATAGTAGAACATAGAAATATGGGTTAATTAAATTCGAAAAGCTAGTTAGCAATAAGCCTAAGCTATTGGCCGAGCATTTATAACTAATAATAAGTTTCGGTGTGGTTATCTGGAAGAGGACAAGGGGACAGATCTGACTGGCAGTCCTTACAGAAAATTCTTTCCACAAGCAATAGACTTAATGGGTTCTCATTTATCATTCCTTATTACACATGAAATCCGTCTAATGTTCATGGAGCATCAAGTCCTATGATTTCAGGGTATATGGTAACCAGGTGAGGGACAATTACCAAACAACATGTCAGAACTTGGAAAGACAGTGACACTTTTTAAAACCCAGTCCTGGGCAGATGTAGTGGTATGCACTTGTAAACCCAGCACTCAGGAGGCTGGGCAGAACAATCTCTAGTTTAAAGCCAGTCTTGTCTACAAAATGAGCTCCTGTCTCAAAACACAAAATAAAATAAATAACAAGTACTTATCTTTTTGAATGCACTGTAAGTAAAAAGTAATGGGCTGGTGATAGGGCTCAGAAGGTGAAGGTACTTGCAATAGAGCCTGATGATCTGAATTCAAGCCTCAGAACTCATGCAAAAATTAAAGGAGAGAACAGACCCCACAAACTTCCTCTGACTTCCATATGTGCACTGTAGTGTGCACACAACCACACATACACAAGATGCACACACAAATACAATAATAATAATAATAATAATAATAATAATAATAATAATAACTGAAAGTAATAATAATAACTGAAAGCAGAAATCACCATGTGCTGGCTAGTTTTACGTCAACTTGACACAAGCTAGAGTCATCAGAGAGGAGGGAGACTCACTTGAGAAAATGCCTCCGTAAGATAAGGCTGTAAGCAAGCCTGTAGAGCATTTTCCCAGTTAGTGATGCATGCAGAACGGCCCAGTCTATTGTGTGTGGAGCCACCCCTGAACTGGTGGTCATGGGTTCTATAAGAAAACAGACTGAGCAAGCCATGAGGAACAAGTCAAAAAGCAGAACTCCTCCGTGGCATCCTGCCTCCAGATTCTTGCCCTGTTTGAGTACCTGTCCTGACTTCCTCCAGGGATGTGAAAGTCTAAGCCAAATAAACCCTTTCCTTCCCAATTTTCCTTTGGTCATGGTGTTTCAGCACAGCAATAATAACCCTAACAAAAACATACCATTTTTGTGTGCTCAGCCTTGTTACAATGGAGGGCATGGACTGATGGGAGATGTGATTCTGTATATATGTTTCTCATACTGGTTAATAAAGCCCTGTGGCCAATAGAAAACTAGATAGGCGGGGCTAGGAGACTAGGAGGAGGAAGAGGAAGTAGTAGGTAGGAGTCGAGATGTAGCCCTGGAAGAAGCAGGAAGCCTGCTAAGACTTCCACGATAAGACGGCCACGTGGAAATACTTAGATAAGTAGAAATGGGTTAATAATTAAGACAGAGCTAGCCCATAAACAGTAATGGTAATTGGCCAACAGGATTGTATCAAATACAGAGTCTCTGAGTGTTATTTGGGGCACACGTGGTTGCAGGACAATTACGGCAGAACCAGCGGCAGCCGGCGGGGAAACCTGCTGTAACAATGGACTTGCAAAATCAACCCATGAAACTAGATTATGTGAGTCAGGAAAGAGGAGAAATATTGATTTGAATGCTTCATTCAAATATAGCACAAAAAAAAATCATCTGGAATTCCAAGCTCTGCCTCATGTCTGCTGGTTGCATGCTGATAGTCATCAACTCACTTCCTGCTTCTGGGCCTCAGACTTCTCAACTGCCACATGTGAGGTCAGCACCAGGGTAGCAGTGGCTCTCACTCTGTGTTGAGGTGTGCCCTACCAAAATGTATGTCCACCTGGAACCTACAACTATAACCTCATCTGGATAAGGGTCTCTACAGTCAAGTTGCAGTGAAGTTGTACTAGGGTAGCGTGGGATTGGGATCCTAATGAAAAGAAGAAACTTTAGACCAGATGTGTATGGGAGAGGGCTGTGGGAAAGCAGAGGCAGAAACTGGACAAATGTATCACCAAGCCACACATCATCACCGACTACTCAAAGAGAGAAGTCTTAAGTTTTCCCTGCAAGATCATGGGCTTGCTGATACCTTGAGACTCATGTCCCCAGAATTACCTTATGAAATAGTCTATTGTTTTGGCTGCCCAGATCCTGAAATTTTGTTACAGGACTCCCAAGGAACCAATACAGATTCCTTCAAAGTACACACAACTTCCAGCTTATGGACAGTTCTTCTGGGAGTGGCATTCCAAGACAGGCTCTGAGGCTACATAGAAGGTAGGGCTGACATATCATCTGACCTATTGAGAGAAGGTGGGTGGCAAGTGTGTGGAGTTTTGCCATGTCTAGATAACCTGTGCCTTATGCTATGATAAAATGTGACAAAATCCCTGTCAGGAGAAAATGCACTATGGGCAGGGGAGTCATGGTAGGCTCATACCTTCCTTCATACAGCCCTGCACCAACTCTTCCCAGGAGGCCCAGCCCCTCCCTTCTGAAGACAGCCAAGGGTTCTGTCACTCTCTCTGCTTTGTCTTCATGGTGTGAGAGCACAATGACAGAGTACTGAAATGGTTTCCCCCCTGCTGCATGGAGACTATGACCAGAATAGAACTTGTTTTACATCAGGGATGAAATTAGTGAATAAATAAACTATTTTGGATGCTGCAGGAGCCTAAGTGCCCAAGCTTCTCAGAGAAGGGTGCAGAGATTCAAGCCTCCCAGAGTCCTCCAGGAGTTCAATCAGGCCAGGTCCCTGTCACCTGCCCATACCTCCCTTGCACAACTGTTTCTGATGCCTAGTTAGACACAACCAGGTGAGACTTGGGACAAACAGGAGGGTCAAATAGGACAGTGATTTGCATAGTAGAAGAGAGCAGAGCAGTCCCCTTCTCCAAAGGAACCTGACCTTTGAAATGCCATCTTCTCCATCATGGAACCCCATCTCTTGAGCTCTGCTCTCCTGCTCTCCTCCTACCCCAGAAAGTTTTGACCACATTAGGAAAGGCTGCCACAGGAACAGGAATATAAAGAGCCCAAGAGCCCTGCCAAGGGCCACTGCTAAAATAACAGGTCACCTGATTCTAATCCCATCCCAGGAAAATCTCTCATCATAAATAAGCAGTGGGGAGCTGACTTTCTGGAGGAATTTGGTACTCTAGCAATGCCTTCCTGTTTTCAAGACAAGAGACCATCATGACAGGGAAGGTACAATGACAGGAGCCTGAAGAAGCTTACTCATAGCTCAATAGACCAGGAAGTGACAAGGAACAAGAAATAAAGCCTGGCTATGAATCTCAAGGTCTACCCCCACTTCTTTGGTGAGTTTTCACTGCCTTCCAAAACACCACCATCAGCAGGGGCTAAGTACTCAAACACACAAGCCAGTAAGAGACATTTCATATCCAAACTGTAACAGTCTATCTGAGTCCCCTGGTCCCACTGAGTTCACATGTCCTGGGTCCTCATCCCTGCCCCTCAGTGCCTGCTGCTCTTGTCTTGGTGTGAATGGCATTCAGCAAATACCTGCATTAATAGCACTGCCACATTCCATGCAGCAGATAACTTAGATAATTTTGGTCTTGGTTAGATCTGCCAATCACACTGCCCTTTCAAAATGACAACAGCAGCAGCTGGACTGGCTGAAACACACGGACACATTGTAGGATTACAGAGATCCTAAACACAGATCAGGCTGTGGAGAAGGGACACCCCTCCCGACCCCACCCCCGCCGCACTCCCCCACTTACCTGTCATTGTACTACAGAGGCAAAGACCATACGGTAATAGGCACAGCTTCCAAGAACTTACCTCATTTCAGTGCAAACAGCCAGAGCTATTGCAAAGAGAACCTTATGCTCTAAGAGAACACTGGCCTGGACCTATGAGAGCCATGCCAAGTAGTCTAGCCAAGCTCCCACCAATTCCTGGGCTAGGTTTTCCTCCTTCATAAGATGAGGTCAATTTCTGGCCTCTAAAGCTCTGAATAAGGCTTTCCACAAATCTTCAGAATTCACTGATTTTTCCAAACACATACTAGATGTCAGTGTGATCTCTAATCACTTTATTGATTTACCCAATAGATACATACTGAGTGGCTACTATATTCAGGGCAGATATCAGACAATAAAGAAGACAGATGTAATCTATGCCCTTCTGGCCTAAAAGCAAAACCAGATGCCAAATAAACAATTACTTAATTAATAGGATGAAAGATGGGGGTGGCAGAGTCCCCCAAGAGCCAGGTCCCCTTAAGTTGTGTTGAGGGAGATTCTGCTACCTTGAGTAAAAGGGCTTCAGACAAGCGGGCCGAGCATCGATCTGAAGCCAGAGAGTTAGCTAGCATGCAATTTCCAAAAGGACAAAGGAGGAAGAATCATTGTTCCTGTGCACTGACAGGATAAAGACTGATGCTTAGTAGGCCTGCTCTGCCTCATACCTACACCCAGCCCTGTGCATTACACTTTCCAGACAGAAAAATCCATGCATTGCATTCACCACACATTGGCTTGCCTATGTGTACCCTTTTCACCCACCCAAAGAATCCTGCAAGCCCAGGTCCACCTGGTACACAGTGGCATTCCATGCATAGGACATGGCACATACCAGCTATTATGAGTGTGGTTATGATGAGCTTAGGGTGGCTCAGTGGTTAAAGTGCTTGGTGTGCAAGCATGAAGTCCTGGGTTCAGATCCCCAGAACACAGTGTAAAAGTTTGGTATAGTCACATGTGTCTGTAATCCCAGTGCTGAGAGGGGATGGAGACAAGCAGATCCCAGGAGTTTGCTGGCCAGCTGGTCTATCTGAAACAGAGCTCTGGATCTAGTGAGAGATGCTCTTTTTTAAAAGGTGGACTGTAATACATAATGAAACCTGATGTTGACCTCTGACTCTCTGCACATGAACACATGGACACACATACATACACACGCACACAAACAAATATAGTGGATCTCACAGATGAGGAACCTGAGGTCAAGAGAAAAGGAACTAACAACTGTTGGCAAGGTTGCAGGGGAAGGGAAACCTCATACACCATTTACGGAAATGTAAGTTAGTACTGCCACTATGGAAATCAGTGTGAAGGTTCCTCAAAAAAAAAAAAAAAAAAAACAAAAACAAAAACAACAACAACAAAAAAAACATCTGATCCAGCTATATTATTTCTGAGTATTTAACCAAGGAATCAAGGGCAATGTACAATACAGACATTTACATACACATACTTATTGAAGCACTACTCACAATAGTTGAGGTATGGAATCAGCATAGATTCCTATCAGTGGATAAATGGATTAGGAAAATGCATACACGATAAAATAATATCATCCATGAAGAAAAATGAAATCTTATTTGAAAGAAAATAGATGGGACTGCAGGTCACTTGTTAAGCAGGCAAAGGCAAGTAGCACCTACCTTCTTTCATATGTGGGATTTAAAAGCTTAAAGAGATGACATTAGAAAGAGAGCTATTAAGAAAGATGAAAGGAATCAATAACAGAATGAGGGTGTAGGCATGGATGAAATGGGGAGAAAAATGATAAAAGTATTCTCTATATATACAGGAAAGCATCATAATAAAACCATTGTTTTATAGAACTGATATACACTAATAAATAGAAAGACAAGAGTTAGCTGTTAGATTTAATAATATCCAATAATTGCTGCCTGCAAGAAACACACTTTATTAGCAAATACATACACAAGACTTGACTAAAAGGAAGAAAGGGAAGTAGGAGTAATGATATCCAACCAGACAGACATAAAGCCAAAATCAAAGGAGACAAAGAAGGAAGGTAAAGAGAATCTAATTTTCGGTTACTTGTTTCAAGACAGGGTGTTGCATGTAGCCTAACCTGACCCAGAACTCAGAATCCTCTTCCTCCCAACTCCAAGTGATGCAATGGTAAAGGTTATCTTTGCCAAGACAATATCATGGTTATACACATATGTGTATCAACAGTTGGTACACTGAATTTCATTTACAAATGAACCTAAAAAGACAAATACGCCCCGGTACACTATCGCTGCAAATCTTTAATACCCCACGGTCATGTAAAGATAAGTCGACCAGACAAAAATTAGAAAATAATTGTCAGAGCTGAAGTACATCAAAGACAAGTAAAATCAACAGACATCTACAGAATAATACATCCAACCCCTGTAGAATGTACATTATTTTCAGCAAATCGCAGAATTTATCTAAAACAGATCACAATTTGTGCCATAAGCCAACCATATATTAACAAATAAAAACTCTGAAATAATTTCTTACATTTCATCAGATCATAATGGAATTAAACTAGAAACTAATGGCACAAGAAAACGCAGAAATAATACAAACATGGATATTGAACGATGTGTTCTAACAGGCTCTGAGTCATTCATGAATTCAAGGGGGGGCATTAAAAATTTCTCTACAAGAGGAACATGTGCTCTCAGCCACGAGCCATGCCTCCAGCCCACCTCTGAGGAAATTGTAACTCAATACCTCAAGGGAGAGTAGACAGAGTTAGGAAACAGTTCTAGACAGAGACTTGTAACTGTTATAGACAAAATCTCTATGGTAGAAACAGTGAGTGACACCTAAGGCAAGAAGGTGGGATGGTCACATCCAAAGGATTCCTGAAAGACACGTGTGGCAAAGGAGGTCGCCAGCCCATGGAGCTCCTTTTGAGGTGGGGCCAAGTGGAGGAGATAGATGATAGAGGATATGCCCTTGAGAGCAATAATGCACTTCAGTCCCTTACTCTTTCCAATGCTTCTTGGCCACTTTAAGATGATTTTCTCCACCACATCCTTGCTGTGACATTCTGTGTTCTACAGGACACAGAGCCAGTCAAGCAACTGTGGGCTGACACCTCTGAAATCGTGAGCTAACATAAGCCTTTCTTTTGTTACAACTTGATTAGATCACTTGTCACAGAGAGCTGAAGGGCAAGTTTGAGCAAAGAAAATGCAGAGACAAACATGGTAGATGAGCCTGAGAGAGTCGGGGACCAGATCATGATGGGCCTCACAGACATGTCCCCAAGATCAAAGGAAAAAATAATAAATATGTGCACAGGGGTGGCTCTGAGGTGGGGGTGCGAAACACAGGTATGAGTATCCCAGAATTCACTTTGACTGAATAGAAAAGGCTAAAGTAGATAAATATAATACCAGCTTGATGTTGATTGCAGAAGTCCAAGCAAGAAGTGATGTGAGGCTTGACCAGGAGGGTGGACAACCCTAATGATGGCTGAAAGGCAAAATTGATGTGATGTTATATGTTATGTGAGTGACAGTCCCAAGCATTTCCTCCTTAAGAGACCAAATAGGGGAGCCAATCACTGGAACAGAGAAATCTGTCACCAAGGAGCCAATTATTAATTCCGCCTTAGACAAGCGTAATCTCAGAGTATTGCAAATGCCCAAGAAGAAATGCTAGTTGGGCCAGTGTGGGTGCACAGCTGAGACTCAATTATCAGTGTATGTACCCCAGTGTTGAGATCACCTAAACGGTGAAAACTGCCCGGGATACGGCACAGTGGGTAAAGCACTTGCTGTGAGGACCTGAGTTTGAATCTAAGATGAAAAGCCAGATGCGGTCATCAGACACAATGGTTTTGCCCCATAAAAAGATATGGAAAACTCATACCACATTTCACAAAGGTCCCCAAGAACAGTAAGGCAAAATCATACTCAGAGATAGAACACTGGCTTTTCTTTGGCCCCAGGCACATTACTTAGCTCCTTGGAAGATCCACCCTGGAAAAGAGATACCACAACTGTAATCCCAGAGCTTCTGTGGGGAGAGGGAAGATGGAGACAGAAAAGCTTGCAGGCCAGTCAGCTTGGTGTATGCAGGGAAGAATACATATGATCCTGTCTCAAACAAAGCAGAAGGTGAGAATTCATACACAAGGTCATGTTCTGACTTCCAAATGTACTATGTCATATGTGTATTCAAACACATGTGCACTTGTGCATACCACACACATACACAAACAAAGGATTTTGTACAGGTTTATTTTTATTTTTTATGTGTCCATGTATGGTGTCATACCATTTTTTAAGGTAAATAAATAAAAGCAAATGTATGGGCCATGATGGGGTTACAGAATTCAGCTCTCCTCTCACAGTGAAAGGAAACCTTAAGCTAATAGCAAAAGATACCAGCCAACAGTGAAGCCATGGAGTTCCTGGGCTTCTCAGGTAGTCAATAGCAATGGTTTTGTGACCTGCCAACCCACCACAGAGAAAACTCACACCAAACCCAATAAGGGCCCCCAGGATCAACAGGATAAAAAATTATATTTAAAGATGGAATACTGGCATCTCTTTGGCCCTAGGCATATTACTTAACTCCTCCACAGACCAAAACAGAGCCCAAAATATGCTTACATACTGGACTACTGTGGGGACTAAATAGTAGGATCTTTGAGAAAATGCTCCCTAAATATATGGCAATGGTGGTGATAAACTCAAATAAGTCCATGGAAAGTTGTCTCGATAATGAACAACTTTGGCTTCTAACATCTATTTTAAACATCAAACCAGATTAGCAAAGAGGAAAAGATAGTGAATAGCAGATAATGGATGAGATCTATGAGAAAATGTTTTTGTTGTCTGAAAATATTGACATTAATTCACCCTAAAAAGAAGACTGAAGAGTTGATCTAATAAATTATTTTGCCAGACAGAGAAAAATTAGGATGATGAATTGAGTAGCGGCGGCTTTAAAAACAAAACAAAAACTGGGGAGTGTATGTGTTGGTGGCTCAAAAACCCCTCATCATCATAAATGACATTCTCATTGTAGTCACTAGAACATGTGCTTGACACAAACTCTAGGAGTGGTCTTGAAGTACAATCAGCAACTAGAGTGTCATTGATGTGTTACCCTATACCAGCCACCATGGGCCAAATGCCCAATAAGTGTTGCTTCTTCAAATTCCTGTTCAGTGAGAGATACTGACCAGAGAAGGGAACTATTGCATTGAAGGATAAAAGGGTGTCAGGGCTAGTCAACGAATTCAGGGCAGCACACACAAGTCAAAGCTACACGATTCCAGAAATTTCTAGTACAAGCTCGAATGTTTACATACTGGAGGCTCTACAGAGAGGTGGACAGAGGAAGTTGTGAGTGGAGTCCATCTTGCAATCACTGCACTCTGAATAGCGTTGTGTCTGGAGTGACACATTCTCGGGACTCTTTCTGTTGCTGGGAACCCCCACCAGTGCTTTCCCGAGTGTGCACCAAACCCTAGGAAGCTCCTGACCACAACACTGAGACTTTTTTGCTGCCATTTTATTTCACAATCTAAGGAGACAAATGCTTGTATTGATCTGTTTGTTTTCATTATAAATAGTGTGAAGGGGTGGGGAGATAGCTCAGTAGAAAAGAATTCTTGCTGCGTGTGCACAGTATCCCAGCACTTAGCTAAAAGCCAGGTATGGCTGTACACACATGTGACCACTCTGTGCAGTGCAGAGATGGGAGTTGTTGGAAGTTGCTGGTTTCCATCATAGTCCAGGGTAGTAAGAGACTCTTTCTCAAAGGAATAATGCAGAGAGTGACAGAAGAGGACACCCAATGCCTTCCTCTGGCCTCCGAGTACACGTGCCCACACACATACATGCACTTACACCATATGGCCATATACCACACTCACATATACATCAGACACACACCAATAATAATGAAGAATATGGGGCTTGGGAGACTTTAGTAATCTACTCAGATAAAATGATAAAATCTGAATTCACAGGCAAGACTAATGGAACCCAGAGTATCTTCATCAGGACATATACTTAAGTGGCTCCTCCAGCCTGAGTCCTCATCCTATGGGTAATGCTTCATTGAGGAACATGTATGAATTGTATGTTAAAAAACTTTCCCATCATTGTTATGGAATGCCTGACATAAACAAGCTAAGGAAAAAATGTTCTGCTTTAGTTCACAATGTGGTTCCATCACAGAAGAATGGTGGAGCAGATATTCAACTCATGGTTGCTAGACAACATGGAGAGAAGACCTACCACCAACAACCTACTTCCTCCATCTAGGCTCCACTTCCTGGAGTTTGCACTACCTCCCAAAACAGTGCTGATCACTGGGAACCAAGCAGACAATGCATGGGGTTGGGTGTATCTCAAAATCAAAACATTGGGCACTTACAGAGATTCAGGGGAAAGTAAGTTGTGGGGTCCCCACAGAATCAAGTGTGGTCTAAGTTTGTGACTAAGCCAAGAGAGATACCTATGGTTATATGTTTTAAAAGATACAGAGTGAGTCATGGGTGAATTGTCTCAGGCCAATATCCAGCAGGTCTGTCATTAAGTGAGGTTCATCAGCTTGCCTGCTTTGCTCTGTGGTGCCGTGAAGCTGAATTAGAACATTGGCATGCCCTGACAGAAACACCTAAAGAGAAACCAAGAGCTGTAGCACTTGCATCAGGATCTTCACACACTCCTGCTCTGCCTGCAGCAGACATGGCAGGAAGGACCCTCTAGCCATCAGTTCTTAACACAAAACTGAGGGAGGATGAAGAATTACTGAGGCAGTCACAATAGAAGATACATTACCTTCGCCTGTTGTCTGCTCAGATCCGTAGCTATTTCAGAAAGGGAGCTGGTTGCAAGAAAATTTTCATTTGCTTTGGATAAAGAACGATGTGACATTTTTGACAATGTAGTGTAAAATATGCCACATTTCTTAAACAAAGTGAAACATAATAAAAATGAACTATAAGATTCCATGGAAGAGCTAAGATTAGAAAGGCACCCATAGTTCTTTGTAGGCTGCCATAATGTTTTATCAGCCTCATGTACAAATATAAATCCAATAATGACAGGTATAATTAAATAATTGTACCCATGCCTCTTTTAATTTTTATTTATTTATTTTTTTTTTATTTCTACCCTTACTGGGCCACATGCTCCATGAAGGCAATAAAGTATGTCTGTATATGACTAGGAACCTAGAAATGACAGAGAAGGTGTCCAAATATCATTTGAATAAATGGAATGATCACTCACACTCTGTGACATAGACAAATTCCATGCCAGGTGTAGTAGTACACACCTGTAATCCCAGCCCTTGAGAGGTCAAAACAAAGGAACCAGGAGTTCAAAGCCAACCTGGAATATAAAATAAGACCCTGTCAAAAAATACCAAAAAATGAAAAACTATAAAATCTTTATGAAGTACATTTTATTACAGGACTGACCAACTACTCATGGACCAAAGCTTCTGAGTTTGATGTGAGTAGAACTTGACTCCCACACCTTTGTTTACCCCAGCATATGGCAGTGAAGAAATCAAAATGCCCAATCTGGATGCAATGCTGCATTATTGCTAAGAATGTAAACCAGGGACCCCAGGCCAATATTGGAGAAAATTGGGACAAGGCAGACCAGGCCTCTGCCTACTGTGGCAGTACCAGGTGGCTAAATCCTAGCTCTGTGTCTGCATTAGGTGTGGTGACTTAAGTCATTTGTCCTCCTTGGGACTGCTAGGCATGTGTTACCTTCAAAAGAGATCAAAGTGAATTTGAGACCAGAAGCCCCCTCAGAACCCTGACATCACTTCACCAAAGCCTAACACTCCAGAAGGACTGACGACAGTTGAAACTGCGTTCCTGCAGGCCATTCCCAGAATCCTAGCAGCCATCTTACCTGGATGCAGCCAGCCCAGAACAGGGACCCAAAGTCTGGGGGGGGGGGAATCTTCAGCACCTTTCCCACAGAGGTTACAATGGCAATATATAGTCAAGTCACGCAGCCTGCATTCAAAGCCACTGGCCACTGTTCAACAAGGCTGTAACCTTGAGCACAGCTTCCATCTCTGCCTCTGAAAACTTGGAACACTGGTCGGAGTACATCAGCATGCTTGCATCAAGACAACTCTGTGCCCTGCTCGCAGTGGATACCCTGGGAATGCTGCTTAGAACCGCCAGCCCCGCCCGCAGCTCACAGCTTCCTCTCTGACCCAGCCAGCCCAGAAATTTCCTTCATTTTACTTGCAGCCCAGCAGAATGACAGGAGCCAGAGTGCACAGGGACTGTGACATAAATCAAAGACAGATGATCTTCCTTTGGGGGCTCATCCTTGTAAATCACATGTGCTCCCTGAGCGGAGACAGGCTTGGATTCTTAATGTGTTCCTAGTCTGCCTCTCCCGGTGAAGCGTGACTTCTCCAAAGTTTGGGGCACTAAAGAAACTCCAGTGGTGCCCCAGCTCAGCTCCCTGAATGTGCAATTAGGGAAACAAAGGCCAGAGAAGAACTGAGACCAACCGGATGCAGACGTGAGATGAGAATCCTAACACCCAGCCCAGTGAAGATTTCACAAGAGCCAGGCAGAGGAGCCATCTGTCCCAGCACAGCCATGAGGACAGGAGGACATGCATTCTCTGTAGAGCATTTCAAAACAATAGCCATTTTTAAATGTTTATTTATGTATATGTGAGGAATGGCCTATGTATGCATACCTGCAGAATCCAGAAGTCATAGTTATGAGCTGTCAAAATACAGTTATTTCTGAAAATGATTGTTTTTTTTTAAAGGCAGGCAATGTTAAATGACCAAACATCAACTTTGCCAGGTGTTTTGTTAGCTATCGTGTAACAGGTGACTTGTGAGGGTGGGGCAGTCCCTTCTCACGTGTTCCTGATATGCTCTTCCCTTTGGAGTGGCATTCATTATTACGAATTTCTAGGCCTCTTCCCACCCCTGTTTCTTGCCTGGCTTCAGCAGGGAGAGTCTTTTCTAGGTGAGGACTTAGGGATAAAGAGTACAAGCCTTTCGTTTTCTCTCTCTCTGTTGGGGGGCGGTGCTCGTGCCCATCCTCCAGCTGCAAACAGGAGCTAGCTGCTGAGATGTGGGCTTCTGCTGGCCAAGAACTCTCAGCTGGGCTCTGTGATTCTGTCCACCAATGAAGGGGACATTTTCGTCTCTGCTATGATTTATTCCTGCTGTGGGGGGGGGAGGGGAGTGATGTGTGTGTGGTGCATGTATGTGTCAATATGTAAATGTGTGTGCATTCATGTGGAGGCCAGAAGTCAAGATTGGGTTTCTCCCTCAATCATGCTCCACCATATTTCTTGAGACAGGGTTTTTGTCTAGGTGCAGAGTTCACAAAGTCAGTTGGGCAGGCTGGCCAGTGAGCTCCAGGGATCTGCCTGTCTCCATTTCCCCAGTGCTGGTACAGGAATGCACCGCTGCCTTATTTCTTAGCTGACCCGACCCATAAGATGACCGTGGTGATGCTGATTCTCTGTGGTTTGGATATTCACTGGATCAGGGAATGTGAAGAATTTGAGCAAATCATGGTACTGACTCTTTAAGGAGGAGGTGCTATCCTTGTCCCCACATTACAGAAAAGAAAGCTGAGGTTAGAAACGAAGTCCACATCTACCACTGCACACCCAGCACGTGGCAGTGGAGAGACTGGACTATGCTGACCCATGCTGAGTTTCAGCACTCACCCCCTGTGCTTGTGGCAGGAGATAATCCCCTTACAAACTCTGTTATTAGATTAAAGCCCATTCAGATACTGTTCTCAGGTACTCAGGATGGGGAAAATGACTCATGTCTTCTCACCTCTGTGTCCTGCAATGTGCACTCTCCTCTCTCACCCCAAATGACAAGTCTACAAGATCTAATTAGAAGATGGACGCTGTGTATAAACAGCCAGTCATACCCAGCTGGCTACCCCACCTCTGTGGTCATCTCAGCTGGAAGTCTTGGCTTTCAGCTTGGCTTGGCACCTCCCTGTCCTTGGTCTGCCAGCACCAGTGTCTTTTGCCTGAGAGGGCCAGGGCACAAACTCAAGTGCATGGTGGTGGAGTCCTCTTGTGCCAAGCACTCTTGGCAGGGCCACACAACACCTTTATGGGGCAATGCTAGAGCCCTAGAATATTCTGATATTGCCTTCCAGCCAAAAAAATTCCCTCCTCCAACCCCCAGCTAGTTTATGCTGGGGCCTAATTTCCACTTTAAATATGTGGCCCTCTGACTTAAAATACAATCTTCCATTAAAAAGCTCTGTTCAGAGCCAGTCGTGGTGATGCATACCTTTAATCCCAGCATTCGGGATTAAATGAGATTAATAAATTAATTTTATTAAATGGGATTAATTAAATGGGCAGGGGACCTCTTTAAGTTCAAGGCCAGCCTGATATACAGAGTGAATTCTATGACATCCAAAATACACAGGGAAACCCTGTCTTGGCAAAAAAAAAAAAAAAAAAAAAAAAAGCTCTGTTTGGGTTAGGAAAATGGCTCAGTCAGTAAAGTACTTTCCTGGCAAGCATGAGGATCTAAATTAGAATCCCAAAACTAACAACAATAGTTGGGAAGGACATGCATGCCTGTAATCCCAGAGCTGAGGAGACAAAGACAGATATATTTGTAGGGATAGTTCATCCAGCCTACCCTAGTTAGCAAGTTCCAGGACATCCCATATGATTGTAGATTATGTCAAGCTGACAATTAAAATGAAGCCTCACACAGTCCATAGATCCTGGAATCTGGAAACTTGGACTCCTGGGTTGGAAAAGTCACTGTTTCCTCTGAGCCATCACAATTATGAAATAAACCTTTTGATTGAATAGAGGACAATAGGCCATAAACTTTCATTTTTTCCCTTTTTTTAAATTTAAATGTGAAACAAGCTTATTTTACATGGCAATCCCAGTTCCCTCTCCTTCCTCTCCTCCTCTGTCTCCCCAACCCCCTATCACATTCCCTTTCTGCTCCCCAGGGAGGGTGAAGCCTTCCATGGGGGAATCTTCAAAGTCTGTCATATCATTTGGAGCAGGACCTAGGCCCTCCCCCATGTCTCTAGGCTGAGAGAATATCCCTCTATGTGGAATGGGTTCCCAAAGTACGATAATAAACTAGGGATAAATACTGATTCACTACCAGAGGCCCCAGAGATGCCCAGGCCTCCTAACTGACAGCCACACTCAGGGGGCCTGGTCTGGTCCTATGTTGGTTCCCCAGCTATCAGTCTGGAGTCCATGAGCTCCACTTGCTCAGGTCAGCTGTTTCTGTGGATTTCTCCAACCTGGTCTTGACCCCTTTGCTCATCACTCCTCCCTGTCTGCAACTGAATTCCAGGAGTACGGCTCAATGTTTACCTATGGATCTCTACTTCTGTTTCCATCAGCTACTGGATGAGGGCTCTAGGATGGCAAATAAAGTAATCATCAATCTCACTATCAAGGATGGGCATTTAAGCTAGTTTCTCCACTATTGCTCAGATTGTTAGTTGGGGTCATCCTTGTAGATCTTGGGACATTTCTCTAGTGCCCGATTTCTCTTTAAACCTACAATGGATCCCTCTATTGTGGTATCTCTTTTCTTGCTCTCCTCTTTTCTGACCCCAACTCAATCTTCCTGCTCCCTTGTGTCCTCCTCTCCCCTCTTCTTCACCCCTTCTCTTCCTCCTAACTCCCTCTCCCCTTCCCCCATGCTCCCAATTTACTCAGGAGATCTTGTCAATTCCAGTTCCTGGACCCTCCTATCATCCCCTGTCTCCCCCACCAACCCCCATCCCATCTGCTTTCTGCTCCCCAGAGAAGGTGAGGCCTTCCATGGGGAGTCTTCAAAGTCTGTCATATCATTTGGAGCAGGGCCCAGGCCCTCCCCCATGTGTCTAGGCTGAGGAAGTATCCTCTATGTGGAATGGGCTCCCAATAGAGGAATCTAAAATGGCTGAAAGATACTTGAGCACTTTCTTAAGTGTCTTTCAGCCATTTTAGATCCCTCTATTGAGAATTCTCTATTTAGTTCTGTACCTCACTTTTTAATTTGATTATTTGGTGTTTTTGGTAAATAGCTTCTTGAATTATGTGGCTTTTGTATTACTCTAATTCTTTTACTTCTATTTTTACATATTTGGAGACAGGGTTTCTCTGTGTAACTTTTTTCTGTCCTGGAATTCCCTATGCATACCAGGTTTACTTTGAAGTCACAGAGATTTGCTTGCCTCTGTCTCCTGAGTGCTGGAATTAAAGGTGTGTGCCACCACACCCAGCCACATTCTCTTTTTGAAACCATTTTATTCCTTTTCCCTTTCTCTCCTAAGACTACATATATTTTAAAACACACTGTCAACCTTTAGTGGTTTTTCTTAATGTGAATCTGTCTTTACTGTAAATCTTTATCTTTTTCTGGCCACAAGTCTTTTATCTGTTAAACAACAACATTGCTAAGATGAAAGCCACAACTGTTTTAGCCATGGTCTATCCAAGATGGCGGCGGGTACCTTTACCGCCAGAACTGAGAGCTGTGCTCACTGCCTTGGTCTAAGCTGCCATCCAGAAGCATGCTGCTGGCTTGGAGATGTGGTCACTGCAATCACCAGCTCTCGTACACACCAATAAATTGTTAGCAGAGCTCTTTAAAATCCGTGTGTTTTTTGGCCACTTATGCTGAGTCAGGAAACCACCCTTAAAGGAGCCGCAAAATGTCTGCTTGTCTCTAGCAAAACAGAGTCCAACTGAGAAAAATGCTGTTAGCAAGAAGTCTTACTTGTCTCTGTTGTTGTTGTTGTTGTTGTTTCTCTCTCTAAAATCCCTTTTTAAGCTTTTATCAAGTTTTAAGTGAAAGTTCTCAATTCCACTTCTGACAGAATAACATCTCCCATCAATTATGTATGGATTCTCCCCCCCCCCCCTTTTTTTGGCTGTTGGTTAAGTGGAATTATATATTGCCTATGTTTTTGTGGATGTAGTTAACTTCCTTGGGTTGAAGTTTTTCCTTCCAGAATTTTCTATAGGGCTGGATCAGTTGATATGTATTGTGTAAGTCTGGTTTTGTCATGGAATGTCTTGGTTTCTCTATCTATAGTGATTGAAAGCTTTGCTGGGTATAGTAGTCTGGGCTCGCATCTGTGGACTCTTAGTGTTGGTAGAATATCCAAGACCTTCTGGCCTTCAGCGTTTCCATGGAGAAGTCAGGTGTAATTCTGATAGGTTTGCCTGTATATGTTACTTGGCCTTTTTACTTTGCTGCTCTTAATATTTTCTTTATTCTGTATGTTTGGTGTTTTGATTAGTATGTGGTGAGGAGACTTTTTATTGTGGTCCACTCCATTTGGTGTTCCTTAAGCTTCTTGTACTTTCATTGGCATGTCTTTCTTTAGGTTGGGAAAGTTTTCTTCTATGATTTTGTTGAATATATTTTCTGCACCTTTGAGTTGGGATCATTTACCTTCTTCTATACCTATTATTGTTAGGTTTGGCCTTTTTATGGTGTCCCATATTTCCTGGATATTTTGTGTTAGGGATTTGTTGGACTTAAGATTTTCTTTGGTCGATGAATCTATTTCTCCTAGTATATCTTCAACACTTGAGATTCTGTCTTCCATCTCTTGTATTCTGTTGGTTATGCTTGCATCTGCAGTCCTGATCATTAACCCAGCTTTTTATTTCCAGCATTCCCTCAGACTATTTTTTTGTTTATTTGTTTGTTTGTTTGTTTTGTCTCTATTTCAGCTTTCAAACTTTGCACTGTTTAAATTGTTTCTTGCAATTTTTGGTTTGTCTTTTCTTCCATTTCTTTAAAGGATTTTCTCATTTCCTCTTTTAGGGTCTCTGTCATCTTCATAAAGTTGTTTTAAGGTAGTTCTCTTTTGCTTCATCTGTGTTGGGTTGCTCAGGTCTTGCTAGTATAGAATCTCTAGAGCTTGGTGGTGCCATTTTGGTTTTTCTGTTGTTGAATGTGTTCTTATATTGTCATCTTCCTGTCTCTTCTTCCAGTGAGTGCAGATGGGGTCTCTTCCTCTCCTGGTGGATACAGATCCAAGATTCTCTTCCAGTGGGTGCAAGCATATCCAATACTTTGATGGGTCTCACAATGGGTGCAGGCAGGTCTGAGAGGCTGCCTCTCCAGGTGGGTTGAGGCAGGCCTAGCTCGGCGATGTCAGCAGATTCTGGATGGCTTAGTCTTCCAGGACGGGTTCCCCTATGCACAGTCCCCAGTCCTCAAGAGGCTCTGATCAGGGAACCAGAAGGCAGGCTGGAGACAGGCCCATGCTTACTTCCTCCGATGGGTGGAGGTGGGACTAGGACAATGGCAGACTCTGGATGGGCTGGTAAGCTGGGATGGGCTCCCCCATGCATAGCCCCCAGGCCTCAGGAGGCTCCGAGCAGGGCACTGGAAGGCAGGCTGGAAATTGCTCACAAAGTTTCTTAGCATTCCCCTTCTTATGGAAGTTAACCCCAGACAGCCTGGTGATAAGCCAGTGAGGAACTAGGAGATCCCAGTACACTGGTGACTCCCCCCGGAATGTCCCAGTGCTGCCTCATAGTACAGTCAATGTAACTTATGGAGGCATCCCCCCAGTGTCTGGAGCAAGAGTGATTTATCAACATGAAATTCAAGAATGTTAGAGGTGGTACAGGCTCCGGGGAGGTTAACTCAGTGATGGTGGCCACCTGGCCTACAGCAGCCCATTCCCCATCAAAATGGCACAGACCAATAATCAATAAGGGAGGTGATAAAAAAAATTCTCAGGACTGGACAGATGACTCAGGGATAAAGGGACTTTCCACAAAGCCTGATGATCTGAGTTCAATCCTGAGACCCACATGGTGGACAGAGAGAACTGACCCCCACAATTCTCCTCAGATCAGTGTGTGTGCATATGTATACATACATGCACATGCAAAAACATACATATGAGTAGAATTTAATTTCAAATTAAATTAATTTTAATATTTTTAAAGTCATCATTGTGTTCCAGGAAAGTGTTGACTCTCTATCAGTTGTACACATAAAGCAAAGCTATCCTTTCCTCCATCTACATGGGCAGCTGGCAAGCAATAGCCTGGGGATAGCACCTTATGGCTCTGCTTCTCAGACTTCCATACACCACACATTATCTTAGTATCTTTTTAGGATGCAGACTCTCTGACATTGCATCTCTACCAAGTTCCCAGCTGCTGCAGGTCGAGAGATAACACTCTAACCAATAAAGCCCTAAAGAAGGTAGTAGAAATAGCCCATCCCTCTCTCTCTCTCTCTCTCTCTCTCTCTCTCTCTCTCTCTCTCTCTCTCTCTGTGTGTGTGTGTGTGTGTGTGTGTGTGTGTGTGTGTGTGTGTGTGTAAGTCTCAGAATATAGACCTGCCCTTAGCAGCTTTTGGTTGCCCCAAGGCTATGAAACCCATCGTGTGCAATATCCACCTGTACTCACTCAGGAGAGTTGCAGAGGACAGCAGTGGGAACTTAGAGGTCCTGTTACCCCCAGGCCCTTCTTACTCACCCACCAAAAGATTCTCCAGGGCTTTAGAGAAATTCTTGGGGTATGACAGGTACGCTAATCTGGGAGCCAGAGGACCTGTCCACCTGGTCTCTACAGCCTTTCCTTTGGGTGATGCTGCCTAAGCACTTCAGTTTCTACCAAAACCAGACTCTATGTAGAAGCAGCACAGCTTAGATGGGGCTTACTGAATCCAAATTGCCACATGACCCCATAATATCATTTCTTCCCTGCAAGCTGAGAATACAGATTCAGAAAGTGTGTAGGGAGCTGTGGGTGCCAATCTCCCAGTGGGTGTGCAGGAAGAATGAGGGGAAAGGGGAAATTCTATAAATGTTAGCCTTTAGACTATCTTTTAACTTCTGCAGCCCAGGCTGATTTTGGACTCATCCTGTAGCTCAGGCTGACCTCAGATATACAGCAATCCTTCCACTGAAATTACAGGTATGCCTCACCATGTCTGGCTGTTTCTTCTTCTTGTTTAAAATGAAGACACCTGAACCTTTGCCCTGGAGCTTCCAGCAATGTTTGGCAATTCAAAGACTCTTGGATACTGAAAGCCATAATCAGTAGCCCCACAATAAGTCGATCTAGAAAAAATCCAAACATTTTCCCTCCTCTAACCTGAGAAAATCTCCACACCATGTGGCCAGTCCTGTCATGGAAGCATGGTGCTGATGCTGTGAACAGAGCATCCTGGAACTCAGTACATCTGGGTTCCTGGCCAGCCCTGGCTGCCTCAGGCAAGTGACTCTCTGAAACTGACTCCAGATTTTCTCATCTGTGAAACGGGATGTGGTTCCATGGATAAAGAGGCTGCCTACCATGTACAAGGGCCTGGATTTGATCCCCGGTACGCAATACACTAGGCTTGGTGGCACATCCCAGAATTTGGAAAGCAGAGGCATGGAGTTCGGAAGTTCAAGGACATCCTTACATACACAGTGAGTTTGAAGCCAGCCTTGGCTACATGTGAAGAGAATGAAAGAAGAAAAATAGAAAAAGATACAAGAAAAGCAGAGTAGGAGAAAGAGAGAGAAGGGGGACGGGGAGATGTGAGACAAAGTGGGCAAAAGAGGAAGGGAGGAATAGGGAAGAAAGAAAACAGAAGAGGAAACCACCTAAGATTCTTAGGCATTGCATCCACATGCTGTACTTCTTATTTAGTGGGAACCACACCCAGCTGGGACTTGCAGGTCAGATTTGAGGCTATTAAAGAGTCTGAACCAAAACCATTCCTGATGCAATTTCTCTATAACTCAATCATCATCTTTTTATTTCAGAGACCGGCCACTCAAAGGATATTCTCTACCCATCTAATGAACTCCAGCACTTCCAGGTGCCTTGGAGCCACTCAGGGCCCATCTCACTCTGCAGTTTCCACTTTGGCTTGCCTTCTCCTTACAGATGGGCAGTAACAGGGACATAGGGACAGGAGTGCCTCCCTTTGCAAAGCAAGCTATCTTTTCTTCCAGTACCCCTGACCCCATTCTTGCCTTTTAGTTATGGACTGAGGCAGCATCTTGCTCCGGTTATACAATATTCTGATTAAGCTCTCCAGCCTGCTCCATATTCACAAGGTGAGTAAAGAAATGAACTGGCATGTACAAGCAAGTAAAGCGTGAGCCCTGGGTACAGAGAAAACTCTCTGAAAGGCACAACAACCAGGATCATATTCAAAGAGGTATGAAGGAGTGAATAAAAGAGGAGAGGAAGCTGACACATACAGGAAACAAAAACGGAGCCTGGTGGTAGTGGCACACACCTTTAATCCCAGCACTGGGGCAGAGGCAGGTGGATCTCTGAGTTTGAGACCAGCCTAGTCTACACAGAGAGTTCTAGGACAGCCTCTAAAGCCACAGAGAAACCTTGTCTTAAACAAAACAAAGAAACAGAGATTGATTGAAGTGGGATAGTCTGGGTCTCAGCAGTAGAGCCGGTGAAATAGGACACGGCATTTAAACATGGGTCAGACCTCCTCACTTCCATGAGATTCAGTTTCCTTCAGCATCAATTGGCAGAGTCATGGCAAGAAGCAGCTGGTAAGCCCTGACCTGCCAAGAGCTTTAATGGTTAACAGGCCACGTGAGGATTAAAACTAAAGGGGTTCGGCAGTTTGAGAAGAAAAGGTAAAGTGCTGTGTTGTATGAGTTACTAGTCTCATTGTTGTGACCAAATGACTGATGAGAAGCAATTTAAGGAGAGAAGAGCTGGTTCCAGCTCACAGATTAAGAAGGAATGCAGTCTATCATGGCAGGGAAAGCTTGGCAGTAGGTTGGGGTAGAGATGAATCTATTGCAGCCACATTCCAGCAGAGAGCAGACAGGAAGTGGAACAGGGCTATGAAACTTCAACACCCACCCCCAGTGACCCACCTCCCCTAAAGAGGCCCCACCCCCGAAAAGGTCCACAACTTCCCCAAAACAGCACCACCAGCTGGGGACCACGTGTCCAAGCACATGCGCCTGTGGGGGACGTTCTCATCCAAACCACAGCAGATGCGAAGCAAACACTAGGTTTATCTCACATCCCTTTTTTACATCTAGTTGGAAGAGCAGGAGTCACATCAGACTTAGGATCTGCCAGGGCCTTGAGCTTGGAACCTGGGTGGTCTATGAGCATCCTCAGCCTCAGTCCCTGATTCTTTACAGAAAAGGTGGCTTCACCTGCCCTGAACATCACCGGGGATTCTTCAACTACCTGGGGAAAGTACACTGAGTGAATAACATACATAAACACTCAGCAATGTCTGTTCTCGCCTTACCTCCAAGAATTAGAAATAAAAGATGCTTACTGTATACCTTGTTCCTGGCCAAGCAGAGGCCAGAAAAGCTCAGAGGTTTTGCCACATTCACATAGATGTGCCACTGGTCCCAGCAATAGGCACAGGGTATTCATGCACATCTGTGTCTATGTACATTCTGGGCACACTCCAAGTTTAAGTAGCAGGATTCCACTCTGTAGGAGAGTAGAGAGAAAAATCCATTCATTCCTTCAAAATAAATGATACAGCTTTGCTTCCCCTCTTGCCTCAAGAGCACTTACACTGAAGAGGATACAAACTGATTTATGGTCCTTCTGTCCCTGCACCACATGGGGTCATATCTCCCAGGGCACCAGGTGTAGTGCATCACACAGAGGAGCCTGAGTTACAGATACTTCTCTGTCATTTCCTTCATTTACTTTCCTTTTCACTTGTTCTCCATCCTCCCCCCACCCCAACACACACACATGTTCTTAAGAACATAACTCCTCTGAAGTCAGGGATGACATCCTGCATTGGATTCTGCTTACATTAAATGCTAAATTCTCCCATTTGGATCTGTTAGCCCAGCCTCAACCCCTAACTCTACATTCATATGTTCAGTTGCCTGCTCAACATTTTCATGTGGCTATTTAACACAAATTAAACACAAGTGAAAGGACCTTGAATACATCCTACAGAACTCTTAAGGATGCCTCAAACAAATGAATGATGGATAGAAGCCAGACCTTCTCCCTATTTGCTCATCTCTGATAATGGCACCACCATCTGCCAAGGAACCTAGAAGCCATTCTTCCTCTGTCTTGATTCTATCCATCATCCAGTTGGGCTTCACTCTTTCAAAATGCATTCCAAGCCTGTCCATCTCCCAGTGGCTCCCCAGTAAGACCTTTAAGTAAACCCTGGCCACACCACTCCTTAAATACTGCAGCAGCAAAGGGGATGCTGGCTTCTTCCCTGCAGTGCATGGTCATAGAACAACTGAACAGACTAGCATCTGCTGCTTTACTCTTCTGCTTAAAAGGCTAGGGGTCATGCCTGGGTATTTATGAAGAAGATGCCACATCAGCATCTTACAGAGACACCTGCATGGCCATGTTTACTGCAGTGCTATTCACAATGGCTGTTATGGAACCAACCCAGGTGTCAAAGAACAGAACAATGGGTAAGGAAAATGTGGTGTTTATACATAATGGAATTTTATTTCCAACCATAAAGAATGACACATTTCTGTCATTTGCAGGACAATGGATTCAACTGGCAATAACCATATTGAGAAAGCATGCTTTCTGTTACTTGTGGTTTCTAGATTCTGTACAGTCACATAAACTCATGTATGTCTATATGACATGAAGGTAGAAATGAGACTGTCTGGAGAAACAAAGAGGGCCAAAGGGAGTGGGGCAGGGAGAGAAAGGTGAGGGGAATGTGCTCAACATGCAATGTTAATATTGTATTGAACAAAACCTTTGAAAACATATTTTTTAAAAGAAAGCAGTTACCTGTAGCATAATAGCTAACAAATAACCACCATCATGCACCCTGCTTTGGTCAACATTTGTCATTTTTTACCCCCCTTCTCATGCTAGCTACTATCATGGGCGCTAGAAATGGAACAGTAAACAAGGTCACCCAACCTCAGGGTGCTGCCTTCTACCAGGAACTCAGAGGAGAAATGAGTCAAGGCTGTACACAGGACTGCTGGGATGCCATTCTTTTTCTTTTTTTTAAGATTTATTTATTATCTATACAGTGTTCTGCCTGCATGCCAGAAAGGGGCACCAGATATCATTATGAACATTTGTGGGCCACCATATGGTTGCTGGGAATTGAACTCAGGACCTCTGAAAGAACAGCCAGTGCTCTTAGCTTCTGAGCCATCTCTCCAGCCTGAGATGCCATTCTTAGAGGAGCCATTAGAAGTGGTCTCAAGGAGAAGGCTGCACTTATGCAAAGAATTTATGGCAGAGGGGAGTAAGCCCCAAATAAGGAGACAATTTGGAGAAGGCTTCCCAGACTGAAAGAATAGTCCTACAAAAACCAGGAGGCAGGAGGGTACCTGGCATGGTGAGGACACACCCTGGAGAAACCCTGGAGGCCACTGTGAGCAGTTAGACCTCTTCTCTACCTGTTATGGGACAGTGCTAACAGTATGTACTCAAAGAGCTATTCTAAGTTGTTTTAAAAAAAAAGTGGCAGGGTATGGCATTTTTAAAAGAAGGCCTTGCTGTGTTGAAGACTTTTTAAAAAGATGCCTTGTTGTATTGAAAACAGAATAAAGAAACTGAAAACATGAAAATCAAATAACAGGTTTGTACATTAGCCCAGGCAAAAGTCCATGAGGCTTGAGCTGTGAGCTGGGAACCAAGAGCTGGGAGCAGCCAGGAGCCCGGAGCCAGAAGCCAGCTTTGAACTTACCAGGAACCATCTTCCAATCCAGAGCACTTTTTTAAGACAAGGTTTCTCTGTGTAACTCTGGCTGTCCTGGAACTCAATTTGTAGACCAGGCTGGCCTTAAACTCAAAGATCTACCTGCCTCTGCCTCCTGAGTGCTGGGATTAAAGGTGTGCACCATGGGTTGAAAGTTGATTTCTTGTTACTGAAGCCTCAAAGATTTTAGGTAGACTCCATAATGAGAAATTCTATATTGCTGTCTCTCCTGAATCCACATACTCCTTTACTCTGGGTTGCCTTCCTATCTGTCTGATGTCCATCCATCTACTCATCTATCCATCATCTACTGTCTTTATTACTTCTATATCTCCCTATCTTTCCATCAATCATCTAAGGTCAAACTGTCATCTCCCTATCTATGTATCTATCAAAAATCTAGATATCTCTGTCACCTACCTATCCAGCTGTCTTCCTAACAATAACCTACTATCATACCTCTATAATCTCTCTATTATATCTAGTGTTTTGACATTTATTTGTCTATCAATGACCTAGCTATTTATCTATCATCTATCTACCAATTTATTTACCAATTATCTACTATCTATCTATATATTACATCTACCTACCATTTGTCTATCATCTATGTTTAACAATGGACAGAACAAACACTCTGTTCTCTGTAATGCTTAAAATTTTTAGCACATGAAATTCTTTAATCTTGCTAGAAGTATTTTCCAAAACAAACCACATTATCCTGAAGTTTAGATCAAGAATGGACTTAATCACACCTTCCTTTTCAGTTACAATATCATGACATTGAAAGAAGCCAAGCGCACAAACAGAGCCCTAAGTATCCCCAGCAACACTGAGGATATCTATATCTATATCCACCAATTCTTGCCCAGTTCCCATGTCCCTAGAGCAGCACCCACCTCTATGGTACCTTTCCCACATCCCCAGAATAAGGATTGACTTTCAAGTGTCTACTCATTTCACTAATATATGTGAAACCAACTTTTGAGAAGCTGATAGTCCAACAGCAAACAAAACACACAAGCCTGCTCATGACTGCTAACACTTGAGTCAGAGACAAATAAATGAGTAAAAATAATGTCAGATGATGTCAGAAAACACAAAATAAATATTAAGAAAATGTGATGCAAAGTTGTCGATATCTGAAGCAGCTGCAAGCATTTAGATGAACTGCAGACACCTCATCCCCACTTTGGATTTTGATAGCATCTAGTATGCATAGATTCAGTGATTCTCACTGCTAGAACAGTGCTAAATGACTTCTTGTTAGAAATTCCTGGTGCCTGATTCCATTTCACAGAAACTCGAATTTTTGCACTGAAATATTGTTTAATCCTCTGAACTGAAATGATCCTGAGGTCAGACTGCTGAGTGCCTCTGACAGCACACAGTCTTTGGAAACACCAGCTTGGGGGAAGAGGGGACATATTGTATTGATGCTTCTGCTGGGTGGCACAGAATCCTGCACACTCCTGCCCTCCATTGGTTTGGCCCTCAGAAGAAATATAAAGTATATTGAGGCAGAGCAGGCCAGGCTCCGGGGAGATGAAATGCAATTACTAGTGTTTTATCTTTGAATGGGTTGGACAACCTTGTCTCTGATCCATCTACTCTTTGTTATCCAATTCTTTGGGGAAGTGTATCAAAAAATAGAGACTGGACATCATCTAAATCTGAGTTTAAAACTTAGTTCTATGACTAACACAGTAGCCAACCTTAGAAAAGTCATATCTTAATCCTCAGTGCCTCACCTGTATGATAGATAGATAGATAGATAGATAGATAGATAGATAGATAGAAAATTACGTAATATTAACACATATAGATAAATAGTGATATTATTGATGCATGTAGATAGATCTGATTGATAGAAGTGATTGATATATAGACTTAAATGATATTCATAGATAGATAGATAACATAAATGACTGACAGATAGTAGATGATAGATGAGATAAATGGTTAATTGATACGATAGATATATAGAGATAGATAGGTATAGATACAAAAAACAGGTTATATAGAGATAGATACAGATAGATGTAGATAGAGATGATGGTCAATAAAGTTATATAGAATTTGCCTTAATTATTTTTCTGTTTCTATGATAAAATATTCTAACAAACTCAACTTAAAGAAGAAAAAGTTTATTTTGTCTCAGAGTCTCTGTGGGACACAGGCCATTATGGTGAGGAAGACCTGGCAGTAAGCAGGGAAGACATGGTGGCAAGAACAGGAGGTTGGATGGTCACATTACATCTGCACTCAGGAAGTAAAAACTGTGGATGAATGCTGTGTGTGACTCCCTTTCTCCATTTACATACTTCTTTGAGCAAGGTTTCACTTTCCAAAGGTTCCACAACCTCCCCCAAACAGCTCCACCAACTGAGGACCAAGTGTTCAAACACAAGCCTGTGGAATGGATGTTCATTAAAAACCAAAAGCCATGATGATGAATATGCAGCATCAACAGTAGCTAATGATGAGGAAGAGCAGGATAATGAAGAGGAGGGGGATAGTGGTGATGATTATTATAGTGGTGATGATAATGATGACAACTATGATGATTAGAAGGAGGAGAACAGTGGTGATGCTGCTACTGATGATGATGATGATGAAACTGGTAGTGATGGTGATATTACACTGTGATGATAATGATGGTAATGACAATGATAATAATGGTAATGGTGATGAATATGCTAGTGATAACAATTGTGGTTATGATGATGATAATAATGGTAATTAATGGTGATGGTGATGATGGTGATGATGATGATGATTATGACCATCACATCCTCAGCTCCTCCTCACATGCTCACATCTTGACAGAACAAGAAGCAGAAGGTAGACAGGAAGTGGGTCCTGGCTATAAGACCTCAAAGCCCAACCCCAGTCACCCACTTTCTCCAGTGAGGTTCCAACATAAGGTTCCACAGTCTTTCAAAACAGTACCACCATCTAGGAACCAAGTGTTCAAAAACATAAACCTATGGGAAATATCTTGCATCTACACCACAACACATATTTTCTTATCTTAACCCATGCCATAGTTGACTTTTACCCTTCGTTTCTTCCTCTTTAAGGTACATGAGCATACTTAGAAGAAGCAAATATTTTCAATTCCAAATGTCAGTTATTGAGCAGGCAGTTATATAGATATATATTACCCAAATGGGATGACCTTCCAAATATCCTAGTTATATCATAAGCAGCTTTTCTTCTTCAACTCAAGTGATGGAGCACCTAGGTCAGACAATACTTATCAAGGGTGGGTTGGCTTGTTGTCTCAATGTGACTCACATTCTCTTATATTATGCTGCAGAGACATTCATTTCATGTACCGCTCTGCAGTTAATTTCTTTGACCAATGTATAGAATGCAAGTCTATGAATAAACCATCACTTATTCATGCCGACTCCTTCAAATGGACTCTTGGGCTATTTCCAGGTTTTTCCTTTGTTATCAGTTCTGCTGTGAACATTGTGTGACATCTCTGTCTGCTCTTTTTCTATAGAAACGTCCTGGCTATTGTTGGCTTTTTACTCTCTTGTAGAACCTTCAGAGTCATCTTAATCAAGGTCTGTGGGGAAAATAAACCCCGCTGGCTTTACTCTGGTAATCTTCTAAACTTTTACAGAACAAGTTTGCAGAATGGATTCTATGATATTAACAATTCTTATCCATGAATATAGTCTCTCCCCTGCCTCTTTCTCTCTCTCCACCCTCCTCTATTTGGGTCTATTTTAACATAATTTTCAAAGGCTTTATATTTCTCTTTAGATGTATTTTAGTTTTATTTAGATTTATTTTTAAGCTCCTGGCATTCTCTAATATACTAATGTAGTCATTTTGTTTCTTCTTTTTAATAATTAAACTTATGTCAAGCATGATGCATTTTCATACAATGGCTTCCTCATCTACACTCAGTAGAGTGGGGTTTTAACTTCAGCATTAGGTGAGCACCCCTAGGAATGAGACTTTCATGGGAGGCAGACTGCATCTTCTTTCTTTATGATTCTGGTCCTACCACTGTCATCTGTGCAGCTTTGATACAACTCTTACGTTCTCTGGACTTAATGTTTCCTGTCATGTTTTCTAGCAAAAAAAAAAATCTGCCATCAGTACTTTTCCTTGTACTGTCATTTTCCACAAAGGAGTGCAATTTATTTTTCTGTTCCTATAGCCTATGATTTCTTTGACAAACATAAACAATGAATGCTGGGTAAATCCCATGAACATACAGTTTCTGTGTGGTGTCTCGAAGTGCTCACTCTGAGAAGAGCTAGTGTCCAGCTAAGAGAAGACCACCATGCTGTAAGGAAGCCCAAGATGACCATGTGTGATAACAGAGGTAAGGATGTCATTCAGTCAATCTTCAGTTCCTCTAACCACTTCACTCAGAAAATCTAAGGGGGAAGAGGTGTCCCATGATAGCCACATAGAACTTCATGATGGACCAATACAAACAACCAGCCAGTGCACAAAATGACATTGAACAGCATCATCTGAAGTCATTAGAAATTGGGTGATATGATGATTATTCAGAAACAGTCAGCAGCAGCCTTGCTGGAGGAAGTACCATAATTCCTGGAGGTAGGCTTTGAGATAAGAGTCTCATGCCACTTTAGTTACTGTTTTGTGCTTGTGGTTCAGGTTGTGAGCTCTCAGCTTCCTGATCCTGCCACCATGCTAGCCAACTGCTACCATACCTCCCATAGTCATGATGAACTCTCACCCTCTTGGAGCCATAACCCCAAATAAACCCTTCCTTCTATCAGTGTCCTTGGTCTGGGTGCTTTATCCCAACAATGAAAAAGGAACTGATACAGGAAGGGAGAGAGAAAGCAATTGAAACCATGTTGAGTAAGGCATGGTTAGAATTGGGATTGACTGACAGGGAGGGTGAGGAGACAGAACTCTGCTACTCTGACAGGAAGTAGACCCTTAAAGGATTTAGGTTGTGAGGAGGTAAACTCCCACCCACCAACATGTCCTCATTCCTGTCCTCCATGAAACATGGTTTCAGTCTAGATAAGATTTCTTACATATACCTCAAAATTACTTTCAAGTTTTTGCCAGTACTATAGTTTATTCGATATACTCATTTACATTAGCCTACTTTGTTATGTAAATGACTATTAAGGTTGTTTCTTTCCAATACACTCCCAAATAGATGCCTGATTATTTAAATGATATCCAAACACTAAGAATTGCCCCATTTGTTAGACTACCCCAGTAGACAGCCCTCTGTGTTCTCATGAGTTCACTTTGGTATGTGTGCGTGTGCACATACAATAAGGGCACAAGGGTGTGGAGGCTAGAGTCCACCTCAGGCCTCAGGTTCCATTTACCTTGTTTTTCAGATTGGCACTGCCCCTGGCCTGGAATTCCCCTGGTAAACGGGGCTGGCTGGCCAGTAAGGCCTAAATATTTGCCTCTTTCTATCTCCCCAGTGCTAAGATTAAAAGCATGAGCTACTACACCTGATTGTTTTAGTGAGTGCTGTGGAGGGACACTCAGGTCCTCACCAACTGAATTGTCTCCCTGGCCATGACTCTTTAACTCTCAAGATCTATGATCCAATGCTCTTCAACACACACTAATTTGTTCGAAATTGCATTCATTCTAGAGGGCTACATTGTTTTCTCCCTTCACTCTAAGATGGTCTCTTCAACTTGAAAGATTTTTCTTGTTCTCTATATTGATAAATTCCCATGGTTTAAATATACAATCCCCTTATGATTTAAAAAAAAACTATTGAACAATATGTGCTAGACATAAAAAATAAAAAAATAATAAATAATAAAAAGAGAATATTTTGAAACCCAGGATATTAAAAGCAAACCCTGAGGAATACATTTTTCTTTTTCAAAGATTCATTTTATTCTTAATTATATGTGTGTGTGTGTCTGTCTGTTTATTCACATGTAAGTGTGGTGCTTATAGGGACCAAAAGAGACTATAGGATCCCCTGGAGCTTGGAGTTACAGGCAGCTGTGAGTTGCCTGATATGGCAGTGGGAACCAAACTCAGATCTTCCACAAGAACAGCAAGTGCTCTTAACCACTGAGCCACCTCCCCAGGCCCAGGAGTCCCATCTTTATAACCGAGCTGCCCAGTTTCCTTCACCTGTCAGTCACAGATTTATGGAGAATGCTGTTTCATTACTTAATGAGACTTTTGAATGAGATGCCAGCAAAGAGCCCAATTTTGGAAAAGAACATCATCTCCATCCCACCACATGCTAGCCACATAGCAGCCTAATGGTAAGAAAAGAGTGTCCTGATTTGCCTTCCCAGAACAAAATTAATTATGAGAATTTCAAGTCTTTCTAAGTCTCTGAGCTCGCCTGCCTTTCCCCCAGAGAGTTTAGTTATAAATGAGTTTGCACTTTCTGTGTAGGTAATGCAAGCAAAAACGGATGGCCTGAAGAGGAGCTAAGGCACTGCAGTGTGCCCCTGTTCCTCCTCCAGCTGTAGGGCCCCTTCTAGAGCCCCCCTGGACTGACTCCTCCTGCTTCTAAAGGCTCTGATATTCTCTGTACCTATTTGCTATCAACCTTGACCAGTGGTTCTCAACCTTAATGATGCTGCAAACCTTTAATACAGTTATTCATGTTGTGATGACCCCTGATTATAAAATTATTTTCCTTGCTACTTCTTAACTGTAATTTTACTACTGTTATAAATCATAATGTAAACATCTGTGTTTTCTGATGGCCTTAGGTGACCCTGTGATCACACACCTGCATTCATCTTTGGTGTGTGTGTGTGTGTGTGTGTGTGTGTGTGTGTGTGTGTGGTGTGTATGGTGTGTATGGTGTGTGTGTATGTGTGCGTGTTGTATAGCATGAACACATACATGTGTGCAGGTGACCAGAGTGTCCTTCCCCATCACTCTCTACCTTATCCTCTAAGATAGGCTCTCTCATTGAGCCTGGAAGTCCCAGCCATCCTTTAGCCTCTACTTCCAACAACAATGTGTTATAGGAGTATGTGCCGCTCAGCTTTTTGCATGAGATGTGGGTCTGAACTCAGGTCCTCATGGTTGCAGAGCAAGCACTCTTATCGACAGTCATCTCCAGCCCCAGCTTCACTATGCTTATGTGTCTGATCTCAGAGGCTCATAAAATCCAGCATGCTCTCAGCCAAGCAGGCCTACAGTTCTGCCTGGAGGCTAGGGCTGTTCCTCTCTGCCCCCTTCTCTGAGATGCTGTCTTCCTACACTAGGCTAATAAGACATATGCATTTTTATTCATTCATTCGGGAGACATTTTTAGTTCCTATTTTGTGTCATATGCTGCCTGAGATTGTGTGGGATGTATAAGTGAATGAAACACCCCAACTTCAACAAGCTGAATGTACAACAACAGTTAAATTAGAGATTAAGCTGACACATCACCATCATGTACCTATTAGTCACTGTCACAGTAGGAGGGGGTAGACAGAAACCAGAAGGTAATCATGCTATTACCTTCCCAGCACCCACAGCCTGCCGTGGGTGTAAACACTGTAAAGTTAATGTACATAGGAGGATTGTGAAGTTTCAGTGGAGAGAAAAGCCACTTTGGCCAGAAATAAGAGAGGAAGCATCCCTGAAGTAAACCTTAAGAAGGAGACAAGAAATAAAGTTGTGAAAATGGCATTTTGTCCATTAAGACTGAGCCAGAGAAGACTGCCATGCCTGTCCATATCTGCACTATTTATGGTGACCAAATACATGGCAAGATATAGAAGAGACAGAATGACAGAACAGATTATGTCCTGTGGAGAGAGGCAGATCTGAAGAGGTGAAGGTGGTGAGGAGAGGGCTGAGGCAGATGGTCTGCTTGCCACTCTGAGCCATGGTGACGTCTGGGCCTGGGCTACTACCAAAGAACTATCTGGACCTATGGCCCCACTGCAGCCCCAGTATGTACTGATGCCCCTGGTCCCAGTTAAAGTGAAGACAAAGAGGATAGGGATGCGCAGAGCTGGCCCTGACCCACACTGGCTGCAACACTAGGGTGAATTGTCCCCACCCCTCACTGGCTATACCTCCCCTAGGCAGGACAACAGAGTTGCCCCTGTCAGGGTTGAGGAGTGAAGGCACAAGGTGTGAGACTGAAAGAACTGGCCCCACTCACCTGGTCTGCCATGTGGTGGCATGGGAGAGGGAAAGATGCCCTTCCCACCCCTTCACCCCTTGCCACTTGTAGCAGGCAGGAGAGCTGACCCAGCCCCTCACGAGCTGCAGCACTTGGAAGAGTGGCGCTGACACTGTTGAAGAAAGCATGAGTGAGCGGACCCTGAGAGTTGGGGTAGGGGGCTGGCCCCGCTCATCTGTCATGCTGTGACATGGGCAGGGGAGAAATGCTTTCCCCCTGGATGCCTGCAGCAGGCAGGGGTCATGAGAATACAGGAACTGGTCCTGCCCCTCACCGCCTGCACACTCAGGAGAGCAGGCCCTGCACCTCACCTGGGCTGACCCTCTTGACTGAGGCACATGTGAGCCAGCCCGGAAAACATGAAGAGATCTGGCTCCACTCTTCATCTGCCACAGAGTGGCATGGGTGAAGGAGAGACTCCCTCCTGAGGTCAGGAGAGTGGGAGAGCTGGCCCTGCCCCTCACCAGCTGCAGCACTCAGAACAGTGCCCCTGCACCTTCACTGGGCAACACAATAGAGCTGGCTCTGGTGGTGTAGGTGTGGGTGAGCCAGCCTCAAAGAGTGTAGGGGCAGAACCAGCTCCATCCCTCCTTACTGCTGAGGCTAAGCTAACAGGTGCTGGAGAGCTCACCCTGGTGGTGACGATGAGGGAGAAAAGGTGGGTTTACCAATCCAGCAATACCCAGGCCCAGAACCAAGGCTATGAGTTGGCCCATCCCCTCATCCACCTCTGATCTGCTGGAGCACATGAATGGAATCGTCCTGCAAACCCAAAGCTGCAGGATCTACATGACACAGGACAGTAATTGGATATCCAAGAGGAGCCCCAGTAAGGGCCCAGCATCCATAATGTAGCAGAAACCAGAGGCCCCGAACCAGACCAAGGACTCATTGCAAGAAACACTTGCAAGAAAAGATGTGGGGGAGGAGGGGGGCAGGGAAATGAATAGGCACAAGATGCATAATGTGAAGGAAAAAAAACTCAGCATTTTGTTTATTCTGAAACTACTGGACACAGGGAGCATTACTTAACATCTAAGTTATTCAAAACAACCAACAAGACTAGGTAGACATGATAAAGAAGAAAAACCCTCACAAGCTCTTCCCAGTGTTCCTAACTATAGAACTCAATGAAGACAGGAAAGGCAGGGATGGGCATCCAGGCCTGTGATGTAGAAGGAAGGAAATGCCCAAATCTGCAAGCAGAGTGTTATAGTGAGTAGAAGTTGTATGTGTGTGTGCACATGTATGTGTGTGTATGTGTGTGAGTGTGTATAGATGTGCATTTGCATGTATATGCATGTTCGTGTGTGTGCTGGTCCACACGCAAATGCAATTGTGTGTCATGGTGCAAGTGGAGGCCAGAGGTCAGACAACCTCTGGGGAAGAAACAGGAAGGCCACTGGGGACTGCTGACTCCTGAGCTAACTCCAGGTTCAATAAGAGACACTTCATATCCTGCTCTGGCTTTCTTGGGCACACACACACACACACACACACACACACACACACAAACACACACACACTGGCCCATAAACCACATGATACGCCACACACAAACAAGTTAACTTAAAATAAATAGTGCTGCTGTAAACCAATAAATTCAAAACAAAACAATGCATACATTTACGTAAGTGAATAAATGACATGAAAAAAGTCTCCAGTTTAACCAGTGAGAGAGAGAACAAAGTAAAAATAACAGTTATGGTGAAAGCATTGGCCTAGCATGCACAGACACCTGGGTTTGATCCCGAGTAACACACACAGAATGGAGGACATCATTCAACCTGCCCTTTGTAAAATATGGATTCATTCTGCTGTCATGTTTCTACACTTCCCACTACTACCAAAATGTAATTATGCATGAGGCTTGACCTCCTAGTAAAGTCAAAAGATATTGTTTACCAGTTTGTTTCTGCTCCAAGGGCTCCTGGGATCATCTGAACTAATATCTGTTAGTTTACACACCATCCAGTAACAAACCTCTAAGGCTTCAAAACACTATTTTGGCCCATTAATAGTCTCCCAAGAACTTGTCTTCATGATAGCTTGAAGTAACAGCAGTTACATATAATTATTACAGCAATTACAATACGGAAATCTTACATGCAATATAAATCCCTCAAATAAAGACATGATTAAACTGGCATATAAAAGGAATAGTAATGTCTTTAGCATACCCCCTCCAGCATGCCCAATCTTGTCTTATAAAGCAATATTAGAAGTCAGAGAGATAGCTCAGTGGCTAAAAGCAATGGCTGCTCTTGCAGAAGACACAGGTTTGGTTCCTAGCACCCACAAGACACTCACAACCACCTGTAATTCCAGTTCCAGAAGATCCAATGCCCTCTTTTTGTCACCTCATATACCAGGCTCTTACATACATGCAGACAAATCACGTAAAACACATACAATTAAAAATAAAGGAATACTAATGTTTAGTAATTTTTGTATTAAAATCATCATATTGAATGCAATAGAATAATACATGAAACAAAAATGATACAAGAAGCATACATAGACTTAGTAAGGTGCAAATATGTAAAAATTGGTTTTTAAAGATAAGAGTGTAGGGCTGAAGCTCAGTGGCTCTAACATAGGACTGGAACTCAGTTCCCAGCACCCACATTGAGAGGATCACAGCCCCATGTAACTCCAGTACTGGGGGTGTGACACCCTCTTCCGGCCTCCAAAGGCAACTGCATGCACATGAATATTCCCAGGCACGGACAAATATATACACACAAAACTGAAAATAAAATAAATCTTTTTTAAATGGTTAAAAAAGGAAACTAATACATGTTCTGATTTCTTCTAGATTTTAACTATAAAAATAATTGCATCCTTTTAGAGTTATGATGAAAAATCCAAGATACAACATTTTTAAAAATTAAGAAGCAATTACCTAAAATCCAGTGTTTCTACATATTATTATGTGGGTAAAATTCCAGAAATTTCTGTGATTAAAATTTTATGTTTATGTATATATGTGCATATAACCAAGTAGAGATGATTATAACTCCTTTAAAACTAAATGTGGTATGTATAATTAGAGTTTAATGAAAAAGTAAGTGAAGAGAAGTAATATTTTGAACTGTAGATAACAGGTTATTTTAATACCAAAAAGTGTTCTCTCTCAAGGGGGAAAGTGTAACATCATTAAGAAGGTGTGGTTTGGATTGAGAGACAGCCCAATGTTAAGAGCCAGTGCTGTTCTTATGTCAGTCCTGAGCTCAGTTCCCAGCACCCATGGTGGGTGGCTCACAACCATTTGTAATTCCAGCTCCAGGTGGGTCTGATGCCCTCTTTTTGTCTTCTGAGGTCACCTACACATGTACAAACACACACAACACACACACACACACACACACACACACACACACATACACACACACATAATTAAATACAAAATAAATCTTGTCTTTAAAACAATTTTATGTTGATTGTTTTTATACTACCATGATTTCATTTTGGATATAACATCATTTGAGTCTCATAAAAATGTCAGAATTCATATTCCTCCACTCTTTACCTTCCCCCGTTCAGTATTGTTCCATTATGTCCACACTGTCAAGGACATAATTTCTATGTCCTTATTCATAATCTATTCTTATTCATTTCTATTCTTATTCATAATCACAATTTCCAGTTACTTTGTCTTCATCCCATATTTACTTTCAACAGCTGTCTCTGGGCTCCCCACAGTTGTTTTCCTGTTTTCACTTTATGACTAGGTATTTGGGTTTTACCAACAATGTTCACACACGTGATTGTTCTCAATCCTACATACTGGCATTAATGAGATTGTGTTTACCAATGAACAACCTGGCTGAATTCTCAATTTGCTTAGCACTGCATTATGTAACCACAAGCCTAAAGCTTGTTTTCCTGATTCCCCATAGTGCCCATTTGACCACCACAACAATTTTAACCAGCTTGTCCATCCCTCCAAAGAGAGCACACCTTACTGTCACTCAGACACTACCTGGGTAGAGGTGTGGACCCGCAAGGACATGGTGTGGGTATGAGACCATGGAAGGGAAGCATGGCTTCTGGTCCTACCCCTATCACAGTTACCATTCAGTGATTCAGTTCCCTCCAGTAAGCATCTTGCTGATGGTGAGTTTTTATACGGCAGGTCTCATAAATGGACATAGTGGTATACCCAACACCCAAGAGGTAGGATGATCAGGAGCTCAAGGTCGTCCTCTGTTAGGTGGATCATTTGAAATGGGCCTGGGATATCTGTAAATAAATAAATGTCTTCTGGGGGATAGTCACTTTTGGGGGTAAGGCCACTGGTAGGTTGCCCATGCCCCAGAAGATGGCCCATACCCATGGGTTTATGGGCCATATTAATTGAACTCAATGAGTTATGTTTTTAAATGACATGGAGTTGGGAAAGGGACATGAGAAGGTATATCATATATGTGTGTATACGTGTGTGTGTGTGTGTGTGTGTGTGTGTGTGTGTGTGTGTGTGTATGAAATTCTCAAACAATAACTTTGATATATTTTTAAAGCACCAGATCTGGAAGACACTTAAATAAATGGGAAGTGGTTCATATGCTTCTAAGTGACCCATAGAAATTTCCCATTCATGTTAAGTCATGGTAAGTACTTTACCATGAAAATTGAAGATACAACATGTCAAAATGACAGGATATCACCAAGGCAGTACCAAACGTCAGAAACAGAGACAACACTCACCTTCACTTCCACCATCAGAACTAGGAAATGAAGACAAGAGTAGAAAACAACAGAGAATAATGGAGACTAGAATTGGCTCCATAGTAAAATTGATACAATTGATAAATCATTAGTCAGATTGATCAAAATAGAGAACACAAGGCATGCTTGGTAGCACACACCTATAATCCTAGAACCTAGGAGGTGTGACTTCCACGACCAGGACTACTGTCCTAATTATACTTCTGTGGCTGTGATTAAAAAATACCCCAACAAAAAGCCACTCAGAAAGGGTTAATTTCACCTCACAGTTCCAGGTCACAGTCCATCATAGCAGGAAAGTGGTCAGAAACTTAAAACAGCCGTGTTCATCACACCCACAGTCAATCAATAACAGAGAGATGAACACATTAGTGCTCGGGTCAACTGCTCCACTCTTCAACAGCCTGGGGCCCAAACTCAGGAACTTGTGCTGCCTGCTTTCAGGTTGGGTCTTCCCACATCAATTAAGGCAAATCAAAGCAATCCACCACAGATGTGCTCAGAGGCCAATCCGGTCCAGACAGTCACTTCACAGAGACTCTTCTCAGAAGATTCTAGATTGTGTCAAGTTGACTGATGATACTAGCCTTCCTAGCTACATGGCGATAGACAGACAGACAGACAGACAGACAGACAGACAGACAGACAGACAGACAGGAAGAGAGAGGGAAGAAAGAAAGGAAAGACGGAAGGAAGGAAGGAAGGAAGGAAGGAAGGAAGGAAGGAAGGAAGGACAGAAGGAAGGGAGAGAAAGAGAGAGAGAAAGGAAATAGGAACTTCATTTCAAAGTAAGTTTAAAATTTAGATGGCTACAATGAAAAATTCTGTTAAAGATTTAATATATCAGTTTTATACAAAGTCTTAAAAGAGTGCTCGTGAGTTCATCCTTACTAAGGTCATATCAACACCAAGACATGCAGGGTAGAAAACCAACAACATGCCTCATGAACATAAGTGCAAGAATTCTATAAACTCTGCCAAGTTTAAGTCAACTACATGTGAATGGGATAATCTACCAACATGACTGAGCCACATGAGCCCTACTTAATATGCTACATTCTCTCTCATATGCATTTTCCGAGTCGTGTGTGTGTGTGTGTGTGTGTGTGTGTGTGTGTGTGTGTGTGATGTGGGATGAACCTCAGTAATAAAATTACAGTCCATACATGTGACATGAAAGCAGAGGAAGGGTAATGTTGCAGAGGGAGAGAAAAAAGTGAATGAGAGAGGGGCAGGGGGATGCAACAGGTAAGTGAATGTGGACATTGAGGAAGGGGGAGGGGTTAAAACCTAAAAACAAAATGAGGGTTCAAAACAGGTGATGAGGAAGGATGGAGTGGGCTAAAGTATACATGGGATGAGACAGAGGACAAATCCTAGAGGCCGGACACAAGGGAAACAAGGGAAGATTATGGTTTCAGTGGTAGATGGAGGAGGAGACACCACTAAAACTCATCACTCCAAAATGCTTTCAAAGTCTTTAGGACATTCTCTTTGAAAATTTCTAGACTCTTCTAACTATGTGTTGGTCAGTGACAGAGGACAGGAGCCTAAGGTAGATACAAAATAAGAAGACAGGGCTGGAGAGACAGCTGGGCAGGTAAATGCTTGTCTTGCAAAGGCAAGGAGCTAAGTTTGATCCTCAGAACACAGTCTTAAAAATCCAGGCTTGGAACCTGCATAAGAACAAACTAGACTCCCTTAATATAGGTAACAATGGTGTAGCTGGGACAATATATGAAGCCACTAGCAGTTGGTCCTATATCTAACTCTAATGCACAAACTGACTTAGTGGAGCCCATTCTATATGGAGAGATACCATGCCCAGCCTAGACACAGGGGTGTCAGGATGGAGAGGTGCCTTGGTCCAGCTTCAACATGATAACGGGACAGACTTAGCAGATTTCCTAAGGGAGACCTTACCTTCCCCAAGAAGCAGATGGGAGGTGGGGGAAGTAGGGGAAATGAGAGGAGAGAAGAGAGGGGGAACTGAGATTGGAATGCAAAAAATAAATAAATAAATAAATAAAATTTTAAAGCCAGGCTTGGGGTACCTGCCTGTAAACCCAGCACTGGCAGGTGACAGGAGGATTCTGAAACTCACTGGTAGGCAGCAGCCTGGTCTACTTGAAGAGTTCCAGGCCAGTGACAGACCTGTCTCAGAAACCTAGTTGGAAAGTTCCTGAGGAACATCTGAGGTTGTTCTTTGGCATACATACTCAAAGAGGAGAGTGTTCAACACTCTCAGCCCAGAGTTCAACACTCACACACATGCACACACACACACACACACACACACACACACACACACACACACACACACACACAAATATGGTGTGACTGGGTTAATACAGGCTTTTCCCCTTAACCCAAGTTTCAAGCCAGTCTTACTAGATGGTTTAGCAGGTATTTATGGTAAGTCTAAGGACCTGAGTTCTAGTACCCCCCAAAAAAAAAACCAAATAACTTTTCCAAGTTGTCCTCAGACTTACATACACAAATATTACAATATTACAAGTAAATGTAATATTTTTTAATTCCCAGGCCCCAAATAAACTTCTTTTGCTACTTTGTTGTTTATTTATCCAAGGCATGTTCATGAACAATCTCTATCTAGCAGGTGACATCTCTGGGCGGAACACAGATAATCAATCAATGGCTAGCTGTGCAGAAAACAGAATGACAGATTGCTGAGAAACAAAGGGTGCCCATCAAGGGGCAGAGAGTCAGAGGAGGGGGCTTGGGAACCACCTCTGTTAGGAGAGGTGGCCCCACCCCCAACAGCTCCATCTCCAGGGTCACCGCTCATTACCATAACCCCCACTTCAAACACAGAGTTCACAGTCTGGGCATCTCCATCCATCTTTCTATTGACGCTTGGCATCACAAATCTTCCTTTCACCTCCCAAAAGGGTCTCAGTGCAGCTGGAGCACCCATCCCCAGCCTCTCCCTGCCTCCTGCCTCTTCTGATTATTCTTCTCTGAGAGTTGACAATAGCAAGCCAACCCCACATGGCAGTAATGGAGCCTGACCTCCTCGTAAAGGGGCTGTGGGCTCAGACCTTGGAGACAGGCCAGCTGGGAAGATGGGACAATGCAGCATGAAAGAAAGGGCATGAATATGCAAGAATGGCCAGTTCTGGGAGTTCCTGGCCCTGAAGGGAACCCTGACTACCCCCTCCCACTCGACAGAGAGCAAGGAGGCCCAAACAGATGGCACAGGGCCCTGAAATTCCCAGTATCAGCTAGAAAGACGTTCAGAGCTCAAAGTTGACTCAGACCCAAGAAAAGCATGAGATTCAGCCTCCTCTCTCCATCTCCAAGTCCTCCATGGGCTTCTCCAGAGACAACGGCAGGAAATGCCCTGTGCACACCATCTTTAGTCATCACCCAGTTTACCATCAACAGGAAAACGCATGTCAAAAGAAGATATTGCTCCCAAATATGCCCCCATATGCTACTGGTAAAAGCCAGAGTTCATATCTGGCCCTCTGAGACTACATTTGCCATTTATCCCAATAAGTAGGCAGGGGCTTCAAGCAAGACATTGAGGTAAAGCTGAGATGTATGCATGCTTGCAAAACAAGTTTCCAGGTTTTCATATATATATATGGACGCCAGTTCTTAAAGCAAAGGAAGAACAGAGTTGGGCTCAAATGACTGCCTTTACTTTTAGAGATAGGAAAACAAGTAAAATTTCTTGGGGACAGGGTGTTGGTAGAGCTGCCCTGAAGGAAGCTGAGAGTCAGGGTAGCGCCCTCCTGTCTCCTAGGTTAGCTGCTTGCTTTAATATAACCTTGACTATTTCTCAACCCTGCCTTCACTCTAACCCCATGATCAAAATCTCTCTGCACCACAGACCATTTCCTTGGGCTACCAATTCCTTTGAAATATAGTTCTCTCTCCAATATGGCTGTCTTCCCAAGGCTTTCTTTACATGAGTCTTCATGGCCTTTATTAAATGAATAACAGCAGCTTGTCAGACATGGCAGCAACCTGACTCAGATGCACAGCTAAGTCCCATGGTTGGCACAGAGGGCAATCACAGCACCTGATCAAAGCTGTCTTTGAAAACTCCATCTCCCTTAAGTAGAGTAAAAGTGATCGTTCCCGTCAACGCTGGTTTGGCAGCCTGGATAGACAGCAGGCCATATGTGAAAATTCAAGTCTTTATACACAGTTGCTCACAGTGAGAGGACTTCCTCTACTGTGTTTTCTTGTACTTCCCCCTTTGCCTTGTGTCCCTCATGTTTCTGAGTCTGTAAAATGAGTCACTGACACCCTTCCTCTCTGATAACTATGGTTGTGGGTGTCAAGGTGTCCTCCAGTCTCCATATACAGATGCATGTGACATGCACACACACATACACACACACCAATCCCATCTTGCCTGGCTCATTAGAGGAGAAATTTTATAGCCCCTTTCCCTCAAGAGTTTCTTCAAGAGATAAGCTAATGACTCTGGACTTCCCTGGACTCAGGAAACCTGAGGGGGGAAAAACAGGCTCCACCTACCCTGCTACCACCTGCCCCCTCCCATACAGAAGAAAATGGGTTGAAAAGCTGCAGGTGCGGTGGACCAGCTGTCCATCTCCCAACAGATCACCCGCCCGCTCTGTTCTCCTTTCCTCTGCCCCTGGCCTGAGCTGGAACACTAGGAAGCCTAAGTCAGGTTCCCACTTCTGCACTTGGCTCAGAGGGAGCACAGACTGCACCTCACATCTCCCTCCGTGCAGAAGAGGAGCAGCATGGAAGTTCTTGGTTGCTCTCCTCCTCTGAAGTACTGTGCTCCTCCACAGGAGTAGCTGAATCATCCCAGCAGCAGCTTCCCCCACCTGGTCTCAGATCTGCCTTTCACACTGTGTTAGAGGGGCCTCAGATCTCAGTGTCCTCCCTAGGAAAGGCTCACAAAGGGTCCTGACCTCAGAGATGGCATGAGGCTGTGAGAAGCCAACACCATGCTAACAAGGGAGCTGAGTCATCAGGTTCCCAGGCCCCCAGATCCCCTGCCCAACTCCCCTGAGTCTCTTGTCAGCTTTGTGGTCAGTCATGTTTGGCAAGTGAATGAGCATCCAGCGTCGCTGAGAATCAATCACTTGCTTAGACAGTGAATGCCACTGTACTTGGGCATTGCATAACACTGGAGTCGGCGCGTCACTGCCCCAGTACAGAAAATCCTACTGTTTGAAACGGTAAGAAAGCAGGATTAAAAGTGGGCCCAACCCTACCAGCAGTAGCTGAGGATCCCATGCCCACTTGCCACTCATCACTGTCACTATGTGCTATTATCCATCAAAGACCTCCCCATCATACCTCATGACTGGCACAGATGACTGAGTGGACAAATTAGGGGGAGAAGGGACCTGTCTCTGACCTCTGCCTTCACGGTCAGCCACTTTACAAGGGTATGACACGCTGGTGACACCATAACCAATCTCTGCCCTTACACATTTTTGGATCTTTATCAGTTTCACAAGAGAAGCTGGCTAGTGGCCCCATCAGGTGACAAAGAGACATGATATGATTCACACAGGCCACAAATAGTTCAGGGACAAGGGGAAACCCCCACAGTCTAAAGACTATTTAATTCCTAGTCTCTTTTTTTCCCCAGGCCCCAAAGATAAAGGATTCAGATGTCATCCCCAGCCTTCTGCCCAGAATACCTTAAAGTCTCTATGGTGACTGAAATATACCATAATAACCTCACTCCTGAAGGTCACCCAGGGCTGACATCCACAGCCCTTTCCTGGCTCCCGACCACTTCTCCCTTCTGAATGTTCCCAACTCTAGGGGCATAAAGGCTCCACCTACCCTGCTACCACCTGCCTCCTCCCACACAGAAGAAAACGGGTTGAAAGGCTGCAGATGCGGTGGACCAGCTGCCCATCTCCCAACAGGTCACCCGCCCACTCTGATTTCCTTTCCTCCGCCCCTGCCAGGAGCTAGAGCAGAGCCTCTGCCTCTGCCGCATCTGCACTGCGCCTTGCTCTCTTCCCTCCCCCTCTCAACCCACGCATCCGCAGTGTTCCACCACCCAGCATCTTTGCAAAACACGCTTCTTGCTTCTTCTGTTTGGTGCAGGGGCTACAGAAACATCGGGTGAACCTGAGCAAGCATGAAAGACTCAACACACCGTTGGGTCTCTACCCACCAGCCAGCAACCTCTCTTAGCTACGTCCCAGCAGCCCACAGGCTCCTGTGCATGCCCACCCTACAGCCCTGAGCAAAGTGAGTTAAGACCCAGCACTCCACCCTTGGCCGCTAGACTCCGGCCAACAAAACTGGGCTGGACAAGGATAAGGGTCTCGGCAAGCCCAGGGTTACAGATAGAAACTGACTCAATGCAGAGAAGGTGGGGAAGGTGGGTGTGCATTGCACAAGGCCAGTCGCCAGTGCAAATTGACGCAGCTGGAAGTCTGACGTCAACTTCAGCCTCTCTGCTCTGCGCAAACTCTCCACAATCCATCATGCCTTCTCCTCCCGCCCTTGGACTTGATGGCCACATACTGCCCTCCTCTTCCAGCAGCAAAGGCTGCTTTTGGAAAAGGCGTGTCACAGCTGCCCCTTAGCCCTGGTTGGCCGCTTTTTTCTCTGTGGCAAAGAGGGCCGGCCCCGTCTCAGTGCGGACACCAAGCAGGTCATTCATTGAGGTCATGGAATGAAACATGGTTTGGAGACCTATGGAAGAAAGGCCAAAGCCCTGTGGGAGGTTGAAGAAGACTTTCCCTTCTCAGCCTCCACCTTCCCGGGGGATGTGGTCAGAGCTGATGTCTCACTCATTTTGTTTCTCTCTCTTAAAGGAGACTTTGCTGACAAGACACAGTAACAGGAGAGCTAAACTTTAAATTACCCACACCTGAGTTTAAATTCCATCTCAGGCCTTACTAAAGCTTACCCTCCTCTCTAAGGCACCTGTCTGTTTATTGGTATTATGAGACTAACTAAGTTTTAAATACTTTGCAGACTTGAGAAAACCAAAAGAGGCTGAATTATGCAGTGTCTAAAAGCCTGGTCACTGTGATCAACTTACATGGGCTAAAAACAGGCTCTTATATTTATAAGCTGTTGATCCCAGGAAAGTGACTTAACCTCTCTGAGCTTCCATTTTACCCGCTATAGAATGCACTGATAGTAGCAGGGCTTACTATGATTGGCAGTGATGAGGAGTCAGTCAATTACCACACATGGAAAGGAATTGCTACAGTAACCGATGTTGGCATACAGCAAGCACTAGTAAATCTTAGCTATGGTTCACGGCACTCAGAATATCCCGATTCCCAAGCAAGTGCTAAATGTCTAATGATCATTTCGATAATGCCCACCTTCTAGTGCTATCACCCTTGTAATATTGTCTGATTTTATTGTTGTTTGGCACAGGGACTCATATAACCCAGGCTGGCTTCAAACTTTCTGTGTAGCCAAGGATGACCTGAACTTCTGATTCTTCTGACTCCCCCTCCCAAGTGCTGGGATTAAAGGTGTGTGCTACCACATCTGTTTCACGCAGAGTTTGGAGATAGAATCAGTGCACACTAATCAAGCACTCTTTTACCCTTCCCTTTCTGATATTATCTATGACTTCATTGTGTCATAGGGTTAGGAACAGCACACAGTTAGGATTTGCAGTGAGTCACATGCCAAGTATGCTCGGAGTCAGGGGGAGGGAACTGGATTGAAAGAGAGGATGATGAATGCCCTCATGTGTGGACTCTGCTCATGTATGGCCCTGCTGACACCTCTTTGCCATTGTGATTAGCTCCCCACAGCCTTGCCCAAGCTGTTGGCTGAAAAACCTACTCCTTGACAATTATGAGAAATGCTTCTCCATGGCTCAGAATGAGAATTCTGCCTGTTCCCCACCCCTTCCTTTCCCTATGCATGAAACAAATTCAGAGTTCAGAGAGAGAGAGGAGGGCACACAGCTGTTGAGTGGAACTGAGACCTCTAGCCTGAAGTCTTGGGTCAGATCCACTAGGACAGGTACCTAGGAAAAGAAGCGGTAGCATAGGGAGTGGCATAGCAAGTCTCCAACCAATCCATGTTCAAAAGGAGTGTGCCCATGGCAGGGGTGCTTGGGATGAGCAGGACTGCACCATCTCATCTCCCTTCACCTGTGTGAGAGAGGTTTATGTGCCCCCACACATACACTCTCTGAATTGTCATGTCTTAGTCTCCACTCCCAGAAGTTTGCAGCCATGCACAGAAAGACTGGCTATGGCATTGTCTAGCATTCCATTTGCCCATGGGGTACCTCAGGCATCTATGCTTTGGAGTGATGGCTCACTCAAAAACAAGGAGTCCCATCTATTCAGGAGGCAAAGAAAAAAGCTAATTTGCATCTGTCAAAAGGTAGTCTTGGCCATGGTTACAGAGCCTGCCTTGCTTGGCTCCTTCCTATTGGCCAGATGGTCCTGGCTTTAATCTGGGGGAAGTTGCTGCAGTGACTGGCCCTCACACAGGCCAGCCTGCAGCTGATGCTGGGAAAGCAGTCAGAAATGTTCTGTTGATACAAGTTTCCCAATGTCCATGTCAGACCCACAGGCAACATTGCCAGCACTCCCTGCAGCCCTCACATGTGGAGGCAGACCTCCAACCCTCACTCTGGGCTCGTGTGTCGCTTCCAGAGAGATGCATGGTAACTTTCCCAGGCCCTTGTGGGTTGAACACAGATAAAAATCTCTCGTGCTAACAAAATGTTACCAGATGTCCCTGTGTGTTGGTTCCATGAGTATAAAAGAGAAACAAAATGTAATGGCACCTGTCAAGGAGCTTGGCGAATGGTGCATGTGTCAGAATCAAGAGGAGAAGCCAAAATGGCAGGCCCGAGACAAGCAGCTCTTGTCAGCTTCTCAGCATTTCAGAGGCCAAACTGCCACAACATAGTGTCTCAGAAAGGTGAGTGACAAGGAGATGCAATGAAGCTCAACACTGGTCAGAGACGTATAGACCCTGTAGGATCAGAAGATGAGCGTGAATCTCATGTTCAGCCCGTGGTGGCCACACAGAGCAGCAGAGGGAAGACTAACCAAAACGCCAGGGGGACAAGTGCTACAGGCAAAAATGGCACAGATGTAGCTGAAGACCAGAGTCAGGCTGGATATGGCTGATATGGAACTTGGTGTTGGGTTGGGACTTGAGAATAGTTCCGTGTTTGTATAAATGCCTGGTATAATAACCATTAGGAAAAGGTCTCACCCAAGCCTACCACCTTGGAAACAACAGTCCTATGTTTTCCTTTCCCTGGAATGCACAGTATTGCCAGGCTGCCGGTGACTCCTCCCATCCCAGTGTGGTACCAGCAGAAAGCAGCTCAAGTGAGCCCACTAACAATACATGCAGTAAGGTTTAGGTTGCAGAAGGCAATGAAGCTCACTTCCTGAAGGTGGGTGGCTTTGAGGTCAGCTAAAGGACATCTAGAGACAGAGCCAGCAGGTGACCCCATGCAGGGACAGCATCAGCAAAGTACAGTCATAGGTGAGGGAAGCACAGGACCTGCTGTGGGAGTCACCCTCGCCTGGATCCAAGGGACCTGAGAACCAAGCACAGCATAAGGCCATGCAAGCAATGTTGGGAGGGGGAAGGTAGCATAGGGGATGGGAGGGGAAAGGGATGGGCACCCCCTAGACTACATGTTATTCAAGAGCACAGGGCCCAAGACAGCAAAGAAAGAGCAAGCTGGCCTTGGGGTGCACACATTCTTGCCTATACCACCACAGCACAAACAACACTTGTATTCTTTTTTAATCTACTGATGGGTTGGTTGGTCAGGCCATGTGTTCTGTTTTTCTTTTTAATTGTATTTTCTTTAGGTACTTTATTCTTTGTCTTCTCTAATATTCAAGTTATTTTATTATCTCTCTCCCTCTCTCTCTCTCCAATATATATTATAAATATATTTTTATATCTTATATATAAATATAGTGTATTGTGTGTTTCCTTTTTATTTCCCTTTTCTGTAATATATAAATATATTTTCATTATATAATATAAATATATTTACATGTTATACATAATATATAAATATAAAATATATACAATATAAGATGGGTAAGAGGAGAGAGACACCAATGGGGTGAAGTTGATCAGAATATGTTATTAGAGATCATGAAAGTATCAAAATGAAACATGTTAATTTATACAACTGATACACAGTAATAATTTTTTTAAATTCAAGCGAAGCTATATGTCATGACACACAAGCAAGTGCATCACTCAGGAGGCAAAAAAGGAGAAGACTATGAACTTGAGTCCAGTCAGGACTATGTGCTGAATTCCTACCTAAAATTATCAAAAATGTTGTTGAAAGCATGAAGTAGAATATTTATACCAGCCCCTCATGTCAACTTTCCACTAAGATAGTCAAAGTCAGTGGGAAACACACACATTTTTAAGACATTCATAATAAAGAAAAGGAAATGGAGTCCCCCAGGAATGTTTGCTCATCATAAAGCAGGTGGTCTCATAGAAGAACCTCTCACAGTTTTGTCTTTTGATACCTAGGATATCTCAGGTGTCCCTGACACCTGCTTGCTATGCTCAGCCATCTCAGCAGCTCATGCAGCAGCCACATCTGACATATATGTTTCTCCAGAGGGGCCTGGAACAGAGTTTTACACATGCTGACACTTGATAACTGGCCAATCCAGTGAACAAACACTGGTCCATCCACTCTCACACCCCAACTTCTTTTTTTTTTTATTAAACATTTATTTATTTTATGCCGGACATATTTATACATGCCTTTTTTAATGAAAACAAACATTTATAAACAATATTTGGGAATTTGGGCATCGTTCTTTCCAAACTGCTTCCTGCTGTCACACCCCAACTTCTTGTGCCCTGTTTTTGCATCCTTTGAGAGATAATAACTCTCTGCACATGAAACAGAGAGGAAATGCAAATATGTATAATGCAACATGTCCTCTTATATAAAAGTGTTCAAGTAGGAAAAAAAGGATGCCCTTATATGCAATAATAATCCATCATCATCAATCATCATCATCTATAATCTATTTATTGTCTATCATCTATAATTGTCTACCTATCATTTAACCATAAACTATCTACCTATCATTGATTTAGCATCTATCTGTCCTCTATCCATCCATCTCTCTCATCAATACATCATGTATGTATGTATATACGTATGTATCATCTATTTACCTATCTATCATGTCTCCATCTACCTACCTACCATCTTTTGCCCATATATCTCCCATACCTCTCTCCATCATCTATCAATCATTTATCTACATATCTGTCTATCCATAATCTGTCATCTATATTTCTCTCTCTATCTGTCTATCTATAATGCATCTATCCATCATTGATCAGTTTGCCCATTATATATCTATCCACTCTTATGCCTATCATCTACCTACTTATTCTTTTATTTTTTATCTATCCATCATCTGTCTATCTCTATCTGGTAACTATATATGTTGGAAATTGGATCTCACACATGTTCCATGAAATCAGAATACAATACAGGAGAGTAATTGAGATAGAATGTGAATTCAGCACCATGGAGTATACAAACCAGAGCATCTCAACTCCAGCGCTGTTTGCCATCTTGATAAAGAATGCCCCGTGTACTGTGGCCTGTTTAATAATATCCCTGTCTACTGAATACCAAGCCCATAAGCCCCACCTATAAATGTTACTAGAAATGTCTTCATACATTCACAAAAGTTCCCTAAAGTGGGAAGTCATTCTCAGTTGTGATACATGATCATGTCCAAATGCTTAGGAGCATAGAGATGATGGGATAAGCCGTTCATACCACCCTGCCTTCTGGTTATTGTAAGTCTGACCTGGCTCACAGAGACACAAGGGAAGCCAACACCCTCAAACATGGGAAGTGACAGTTTGCAACAGTGAAGGTTCTGCAGGATGACTAGTTTGGGGGAAGCACTTAGAAAAGAAAAGAAAGAGCCACAGGATGGAGATGACATTTTGGAAAACTGTTTGTCTTCTCAATGAAGAGCAGTAACATCTAATACCAGTGAAAAGAACAGGAAGCAGTCAGTAGGAATAATGCCCAGTAGAAGACAAATAAAACACAATAACATGAGACAGACCAAAGAGAACTTAACAAAAGGAAATTAAACTAAGTGGGCTGCCCAATGTTGAAATAAACCTAAAAATATGACAACAGAACCAAGACACATGAAAGGAGAGTCAGTGCAGAGATTACTATAATGTGAGGCTTCCCCAAAAGGCAGAAAGAAAGAACAAAGAGAATGAGAAAAATGGGAAGAGAATGGAAAACTGAGTGCGAGATATTTAGCATTTCTGAAAACACAATCACCACAAATAAAAAAAATAGAGAGTCTGGAGAAACAATCAGTCATCAAGTGCTTACCACGCAAACTTGAGGATCTGATCCCTAGCACCCACATAAAAGATCAGGCATGGTGCCATGCACCTGCAATCTCTGTGCAGGGGGGCTGGGTAAGAAGCATAACAAACACAGATGGTATGGACAGCCAGTCTGGCCAAAGCAGCAAGTTCCAGGTTCAGAGAGATCCTGTCTCAAAAACTAACATGAAGAGTGATGGAGAAAGACACCTGACATCAAATCCTGACTGCCACACATACATGAATGGCCAAGTGACCCTGTGCACATGCAATGCACACGCACACACACACACACACACACACACACACACACACACACCACTGAACTTAACAACATAACCAAAAGAAAACAGAAACAAAGTGACAAAAGGAAAACTATAGAGACAGAAAATCAATGGAATGAAAAGACTGACAGAAAGCATGGAAACTGAGCAAAGTGGAGATGAGTCTCAGGAATTAACTGTATAAAGCATAGAAAATATTGACATCAAATATTATTGCTTTATTATTGTTTATATTAATTTAGATCTAGCAGACCTAACACATGATCATATTAACCAAGACTGAGATGGGTGTGGAAGATAAGCTCATTACAACTGAACATTTTATGTTGAGCATAATTTTGCTCTTGATTGAAAAGTACACAGATATAGATAAGATGTGTCTCTTTAAAACATTTAAACTGCTCACAGACAGAACATAACTTTTCAAAACACCAGGGCAAAATAACACGTGCTTCATTAAACACAGAAAAATCACAAAAAGAGGAAGCATAAAGTCATATAAAGTTTAAAAAGACTAAATTATAGACATTAAAAATAAGTGCAAATGAGTTTAGCAATTGTTTTACATGAGCAAAAGTACTTTCAAAGTGAGTAACTATTCCCCATACACATAAATTCCACTCCATTGGAAGGAAATCTCTCTGAAATAAAGTAATATTCACCACAAGAAAAGCTTAAAAATTAATGGGGAAAGACATGACGGATAAATTGAACAGCAAGAAAGCAGGTTCACAATTGCCATTTGAGAGAGATAGAACTCAAAGTTCATGACAGAAGATAAGACCAGTCAGGTGATAAAGTATTTGGTACATAGTGGGGTCTTGTTAGTTTATCAGTTAGATATTTCTTTGAAATAAATGTGACATTATCTAGACATGGAGAAAATTGTGCAGTAAGATAATGGAACATATACCTACAGCCTTGATTAGAAAAGTTGAAAATGATAAGATGAGGAATGGGAGAGATGGCTCAGTGGTTAAGAGCATTGCTGCTCTTGCAATGACTGTGGTTCAATGGCAGAACTCACATCTGTAAACTCACTACTGTCTGTAACTCCAGTTCCAGAAGATCCAGTGCCTTCTTCTGCCCTCAAAGGCATCTGTATGCACATTCATACATTCACACAAACACATGCAATGCACATAAGTAAAATAGACCTGTTTTTAAATTAAGGTGGGAAGAATGCAAATAGTAAGAATTAACTGTGTTGGTTTAAACTGGTTCTTGACAACACGGATACAGCTTTCTTTTAACTAGCCTTAGGAATCATAAGAGCCAATCATTTATGAGGCTACAGTTAACATCTTGATAAAAGTGTCAAGATAAGTATGACAGTACAATTTCAGAGCTCGTAGCAATAACATTTGAAATTAGACTTATAAGTTTCACATTCCAGCCTCTCAGAAACAACTAAATTCTTCCAAATCATTGTTGAGTAAAAACAGAGATTAAACTCATTGAATCACAAACTCCTTATAAAATAATAAAATTTGAGGTCACTGAATACCAAAATACATGGGAGGTAATCATAACTGTGATGTTAAAATCAGTAACTTCTCGTGCACTGTTATCCAGCAAGAAGGGTGGGGAAAGTGGGTTAAGCACTAAGGACAAGATTTTGAGAGAAAAAAAGTAAGCCAGACATATAGACCAATCCAGAGACAAAGCTTAATGAGTGTAATTAATAAAGTTCCGAAGGGCTCATTAATTTTATTTTAAATTTATTTATTTTATGTGTATGGGTGTTTTGCCTGCATGTATGTCTGTCTGCGAACCACATGTGTGTCTGGTGCCTGCAGAGGTCAGAAGAGGGCATCGAATTCCCTGAAACAGGAGTTAGGGACTGTTGTGAGACATCATGTGGGTGCTGAGAACTAAACGTGAGTCCTCTGAAAGAGCAACAAGTGCTCTTAACTGTTGAGCCATCTCTTCAGCCCATGGGATTGTTAATTTTTTTTAATATTTGGGAGGGTGGGGCAGCAAGATGACTCAACAGTGAAAGGCGCATGCTGCTAAGCCTAAAACCCTGAGTTTAATCCTCGGAACCTACATGATGGAAGAAGAGAACTGATGCCTACAAGCTGACCTCTGCCCTTAGCACATTCACTGGGGCATCTCTGTGGGTGCACACACAGAGAAAATAAATACAAAGAGAAGGAAAGAAAATGTTTTAACTTCCAAGATAGCTGAGGGGAAAGCCATATCTAATAAAAGCTATTAGAAATGAGAGTCTTTCTATTTTAGTACGAAGAACAGTGTGTACAGCTCAAGGCTAATAGCATTTGAGAAATCCCATTGAAATCGATTATTTTCTAGAAAAAGATAAATTAACAGAGTTTGCTCCTCACACAGATGTAGAATACTTGAATCTCTGAAGAACCCAGGGAGATATTCATTAAATAAAAAATAAATAAATAAACCTCAGCCATCTTGTTTTATATGCCAAAACTTAATTTGCTATGTGTTAAAGGATCACGTTTAAAAATGCAGTTATTAAAAGAAATAAAATCAAATATATATATATATGTATATATATGTGTGTGTGTGTGTGTGTGTTTCATTTGAGGCTTTGAAAATCTCTTATACATAGAAATCAGTTGCAGAATCTGCAAAGGGGAAAAAAATAGTCTACAGATCTGAATTACTGAAGCCCTAATGTCTTGGATGAGAAAATTTTAAATTGGAAGAAATGATTGCAATACCCAAGACAGAAAAAGTTACAACTTTAACCTAAACAATTAAAAATAGTCATTACAACTTATGTTGGAGAGGATGTGGAGAAAGGGGAACACTCCTTCACTGCTGGTGGGAGTGCACTCGTACAGCCACTTTGGAGATCAGTATGGCGGTTCCTCAGGAAAATAGGAATTAGCTTACCACAGGACCCAGCAATTCCACTCTTAGGTATATACCCAAATGACCCACATCCATGCAACAAAGACATGTGCTCAACTATGTTCATAGCAGCATTATTTGTAATAGCAAGAACCTGGAAGCAACCTAGATGCCCCTCAACTGAAGAATGAATAAAGATGTGGCACATCTACACAATAGAATACTACTCTGCAGAAAAAAAAATAACAGAATCTTGAAATTCGCAGGCAAGTGGATGGAACTTGAAGAAATCATCCTGAATGAGGTAACCCAGTCACAAAAAGAGGAGCAGGGTATGTACTCGCTCATATATGGATTTTAGACCTAGAGCAAAGGATCACCAGCCTATAATTCACACCACCAGACAAACTGGGATACATGGTGTATTCTAAGAGATTCATATATGGTCCCTCACAAAAGGGGAAGGGACAAGTCCCCCAGAGCACATGGGAAATGGGGGGGCAGTGAATGGAGAGAGAACTAGGAGAAAGAGAAGGGGAGGAGCGGAAAGCACGTGCGACCAGGTAGATTGAGTCAGGGTAGGAAGAGAAGACAGAAAAGGGAGAGAGAGAGAGAGAGAGAGAGAGAGAGAGAGAGAGAGAGAGAGAGAGAGAAACATAAAAGAGGGAGCCATTATTGGTTTGAAGAGAAAAACTGAACCTAAAGAAAGGTCTAGAGACCTACAAGATTTACTCCAACTAACAATTCAAGCAACTGTGGAAAGACTACCATAAATAACCTTTCCAGATAGTGAGATCATCAACTAAATTATCCACCATCATGGAGCCCTCATCTAGTACCTGTTGGAAACAGAAGCAAACACCCATAACTAAACACTGAGTCAAACTAGAATCCAGAAGCAGAGAGAGGGGACAAGACCAGGTTACAGAAACACACAAAGACAGCTGACCTGAACAAGGAGGAGCTAATGCCCCCCCCCAGACTGATAGCTGGGAATCCAGCATGAGACTGACTCAGACCCCCTGAATATGGGTCTCTGATGGGAGATGTTATTCTGTATATATGTTTCTCATACTGGCTAATAAAGCCCTGTGGCCAATAGGAAACAAGATAGGCGGGGCTAGGAGACCAGGAGGAAGAGAGAGGAAGTTGGTTGGAGTCAAGATGTAGCCCGGGGAAGGAGCAGGAAGCCTGCCGCGCGGCTCCCCAATAAGACGACCACGTGGAAATACTTAGATAAGTAGAAATGGGTTAATTATTAAGGCAGAGCTAGCCCATTAACAATAATGGTAACTGGCCAACAGGATTGTATCAAATATAGAGTCTCCTGAGTGTTATTTGGGGCACACGTGGTTGCAGGACAATGGCGGCAGGACCAGCGGCAGCCGGAGGGGAAACCTGCTGTAACAGGTCTCGGCTAGAAGGACTGAGCAGTCTGGGGTACCTCAGACAGTAGAAACAGGATCTATTTCTGGTGCACAAAAGGACCTTGCAGACACATCTCCCATGGAGGGATACCCCCTTAACCTAGAGACAGGAGAGAAGTCCTAGTCCCTACTTCAAATGGCTTGACAGATTTACATGACCCAACCTGGATAGCATAGCCCTACAAGTGGAATGGAGGTGGGGGGATGGGAGACGATGGTGGCCAGGGTGCATGTCACAAGGGAAAGAGGGTAAGGGGGGAGAGAGGAAAAGAGGGAGGGAAGAATGAAGGGAGAGGAAATTGGGATGGACATGTAAAATTTTTAAATTATATTATTAAACATATAAATAAAACTAACCTACAAAAAAAATAGTCATTGATGCTATTGTGATCTGAATGGAACTGCCCCCACAGGCTCATGTTTGAAGACTTGTTTCCCAGTTGGTGGTGCTATTTAAGAAGGTCATGGAACCATCAGGAAGTAGAGCCTTGCCAGAGAAAGTACATTACTTGGGATGAACATTGAGGGCTTATAACCTCAGCACACTTCCTGTTCTATCTTGCTGCTTCCTGTATGTGGGTGGAATATGATCAACCATCTTCCTGATGCTGCTCTTGTGGACTCTTTTTCTGGATCATTAGCCAGAACAAAGTCTTCCTTCTTAATGTCACTTTTGTCAGAGTAGTCTATAACAGAAAAGTGATACAAATCCTAATGAAAATTATCTAAATTAGGGGGAAAATCTGACAACATGGTGGCAAAAGAAAGCAAAAATTGATGCTGCATACAGAACAGAATTGTGAAAGCTTCTGTTGTGTGTTTATCTATTTCTGATGGTACCCCGCATGGAATCTAGGACCTTATACACTCTAGGCAAATGGTCTGCCACTAAGCCACATTCTCAGGCAAAATGTTGTTTAATTTTTGTTTAATGCCTTCTGGGAGGCAATTTTACTGTTTACATCAAGAACTTCAGAGTATACACTCTTTAACATTTATCTGTCTATCTGGCTATTTGTCATCTATTTATTTATGGGAAAAGGCATACAGCCACAGTGGATATGTGGGGGTCAGAGAACAACTTATGGGAATCAGCTCTCTCCTTCCATTATATAGGTTCTAGGAATCAAGCTCAGGTCATGAGCATTGGTGGCAAGCACCTATACACAGTAAGCCATCTCATCAACACCTCAGAGTGAATGGATTCTTTATCCAGGTGTTTCTACTTACAGGAATTAGTCCTAATAAAATTGGAACTCTCTGGAGGGTTGTTTGTTCCAGGACCTACTGCATAACCGTTGTTTATATAAAGAATCGTAAATGTCAGGAAAAAATAGTCATTAGAGCCCAAGTACTTAAGGTCAGTTGTTAAAAAGTATCTCAAGCAGCCCCCATCTCCCTGCATCCAGGGCCTCGCCTCTCAACTTCACATATACATATATACGTATATATACAATTTTTCTTATTTTACATATTGATCCCAGTTCCCTCTCGATCCCATGCTCCCAACTCCCCTCCCATCCCACCCCACCCCCAACTCCCCACAGGGAGAAACAGGATGTATCCCTGGCTGATGAAAAGACTTTGGGAGCACATTCCCCATGGAGGGATACTCCCTTAGCCTAGAGGCAGAGGGGAGGGCCTAGACCCTACTCCAAATGACTTGACAGATTTTGGTGATCCCTCTTGGAGGCATCACCCTCGCCTCTCACCTTCTAAGCCAGTCTAAAGGTAGAAGCTGGGGATGTGCCATGCAAATATGTTCCATCCATGATAGGGAAATGAATGTTGAAATCATATACCCCAAAAAATCCACCATGTCATCAAAAGCCTTATACATATTCAAAGCAATTCCCACCACAATTTCAATTATAGTCTGTAGAGAACTAGCAAAACAAGACTAAATACAAACACAAAGGAGCCTCAATTGCCAAAGTTATCCTGGGCCAGACATACACATGTTCATATGCTCATGTATACATGCAAGCAAATCATTCAGTAAGAATAAAGTTTAAATCATCATTAAGTCCCCAAAGCCAGGCTAGCCACCCTCTTCCCCCAGACCAATAACCTCAGGACTATTTGTTAGTATTTTGAAACACTGTCTGTGTATCCAGGCTGGTCTCAAACCCTGAATCCTCTGCCTCAGCCTCCACTGCCGATAGTACAGGCTCAAGTCATCATGTCCAGTGCTCCAGTGCTCACCCAGATCCCCTGGCACAGAGACAGAGAGCTCTGGTATTAGGGACAAAGGTGTGTACATGATCGACAGTGTGGTAGAAGACTGATGCCTAGACTGAGATGTTACCAATAAAGAGTAGGAGGGACATCCAGATCCACTGGGAAGCTCTTTGCCTCCTGGGCTTACTCCACAAGCATACTGACTTCTATGAACCTCTGTCTGTGCTGTCATATGAAAAGAGAAATGATAGACTCCTCCTGAGGGGACTACTGCACAGATTAAATGACAGGCTGCTTTCCAGCCTCAGCACAGCACTGGCTTCACAGCAAGTTGTCTCTCCATGAAAGCAATATTCAGTGTTCCACTAAACACCTCCCAAGGGTGATGGCATAATGAAGGAAGAGCTGGAGAACAAGAGCTGGGTATTTTGAATGCCTTTTTTGTTTTGAGGGCTTATTTACTTGCTGAAACAGGCTAGCCTAGAACTCACTATAGCCCAGGCTGGTCTTGAACTCACAGCAATCCTCTTGCCTCAGCCTCTGGAATAGCCATTGCCTCTAAATTGAAATACTATCTGAAACAAAGCTCATGAGACCCAGGAAATAAACAGCCTTGCAGGTCCTGTAGAGCTGGAGCTTATAAGATTCTCCAGCAGCCACTTTCAGGATGATACCACCCTGGCCAGCTGAGCTGCCTGGAAGAGAATGTTCTTCCTGTCCAGCTATGCATGGGCCCTGCAGAGAGCTTTGGGGTTGCTGCTGACATGAGTTGCCACCTGTGTTGGGGTGAACTTTTCAAGGAAGCAGCTTGAGTCATCATTGTTCCTGTTTGGTATCTGCAATGTCCCTTTCTGAAGTCAGAGACCCCACCTTATGACATCTTAGCACCTCCTCTAGAGTGACCCAGGGTCACAGGAAGTTGTTTACTCACTCCTCAGGTCAAACCATCCTCCTGGAGGCAGCCTGCACCTTTCAAACTCCTCCTCAGCAGCATCTAAGCTTGATGGTCATCAATCACCCTACAGAAATGTGGGGCAAGGACCCCTGTCTCAGAGGTGAACTTCTGGGCCACTGAGCAAACACAGGCTTTGAATGCTATCAGAGTCAGGGATGCCTCAGGCATTGCGTGGCAGCCTATGGGGACGTGCACCATGCTCTGAACTGTAGTGGGATGGCAGGACAATGCTAGCTTGACCTGAGCCCTGAATGCAGCTTCCTTTTACTCCTTCCACTGCCTTCAGACTCATCCTAGGAACACCAGTGAACATCCCATCATTCAGTCTGCTCATGTCACTCCATGCCTTACCATCTTTTATCATCCTTGACCCTCCCTACCCAGGATCAAGTCTAAACTACTTTAAGGGTCATGTGTGGTGAAGGGATATCTTCTGTCTTTCACCCTAAACCTCCCCTCTCCCAGTTGTGTGCCCCATTCCCACCTGACCTTCTCTCAGCATCCCAAACAACTACATCTGTTAAGTTCTGGGTCTTTGAACACACTGCATCCAGGGGACCAGTGCCCCCACCCTGCCTCTCCCCTTCCCTTCACCCACTAGCCTTTGGCTTTCACCCTTCCTTTATTCATCCCCAGCTCTCGAGGTCAATGTCCCCATTCCAAGAAGCTTCCCAGTTCTAAGTAAGGATTGGTGTCTGTTCTGAGTGTCCATGGCAACTTCTCCCCCATCAGTCTCTCTTACGTTTTGCTGTGATAGCTCATTCATCTGTCTGCTCCATTAAATGGTAAAGTAAGCATGTCATGCAACAGTCCATCCTCAACCCCTGCATGTGACAAAGGAAGGAAGGCAGAGAGGGAAGAACAGAAGGCGGAAGCAAAAGATGACAGCATGAGAAAGAGGGAGAAAAAATGCAGGTTCTGCCCCTGCTCTGTTTGTCTTCATATTTGGATGCATCCTTCATCTGACCTTCAGCAAAGGGTGATGGATCAGACTCCACCCCCATCAAATTTAAGTGAAAAAACATTGTGTAGAAGTAAAGTTGAATCATGGAGATTTATTCTTTAAAAATCAATGTCTATGCCTAAGAAATTTACCCACATTACCCCAAATTAAGAAAAAGATCCAAATTAAAATTTCCATTCTCCTCTCTTTTGAGCCAAAGATCCCAGTGTCCCACCTGGGTTGTTAGGAACCAGGTAATGACATCCTTCTTTTCATTTCACAGTAACTGGAAAGGGTTCCCCAAGAGTCATGTGCCTGTTTCTCCCTGCTACACCGCACTGTGTGTGTTCCCAAAATGCAGCACACTGCCTGGTACCTTATAGGTGGCCTGGGACATTTCTGAATGAATCTAGTGAACATCGTCCCTTCTGACAGCCCCCACTGCTGCTGAGGTGCCAACACCACTCAGAGCAGAAGGTACCAGCACTTTCTTAGACGTTAACTAAAACCCAAGAGAAAGCAGAGGGTGATAAAATGCCCTCTCCAACCAAGGGGTAGCCAGTGCCAGGGCCATCGTGAAGGTCATGGACAGACTCCTGCTAGAGTGACTATGATCAAAAAGAGGTACCACGGCAAGTGGTGTTGAGGTTCACACTCTGCTAGCAGGAATGAAAACTGCACAACCATTACAGACGGCAACACAGACATCCTCAAAAAGTTAAAAGTGAAACTATCATGGAATCCAGCCACCCCACTTCTGGGTTTGTTTATTTAGGGGAGAAAGGGTTTATTTTAGTTCATGGTTCCAGGTCTATCATTGCAGGGAAGTCACGGTGGCAGGAGATTAAAGCAGCCATAGTGTCACATACTCTGTTAAGGGCAGAGGGAGAATGAAAGCATGCATTCTTAATGCTCACCTTGCTTGCTTGCTCTACTCTTACGTAATTCATGGCCCAGCCCATGAAATAGTACCGGCCACATTGAGGGTGAGTCTTTCCATCCCAATAAACCAAGTTATGAAACTCTCAGTGACATACCTACAGGCCATCTAATCTACACAGTTCCTCAGTGAGACTCTTCCCTGGTGACTTTAGGTTGAGGTGAGGTAACATTTAAAACTATTTACAATATGCAAACCTAAGCATTTGCCCATAAACAACCAGATCAATAAACTCCTACCTAAAGGGGTCTGATGGCTCATGCCTGTAATCCCAGCACTTGAGAATCTAAGACAGGAGGATTCCCATGAGCTCAAGGCCAGACTGAGCCATATAGTGAGATTCTATATTGTAAAAATAGTATATACATATGCATACACACAGACACACACACACACACACACACACACACACACACACACACACACACTAACCCTAACCAAGCTGGAAAAGTCAAAAAGTCATGTGTGGGGGTATACAGGCAAACTGGGTATATCATAAGGGTGGGGATGCTCTTACTGATGAAGTATACTATGTGTATGTTTTGGGAGTAATGAGTGTGTGTGTGTGTGTGTGTGTGTGTGTGTGTACACCCTCATCACATATGCAAAGAAATGTGAGCATAGGAACACACACACACACACACACACACACACACACACACACACACACACACCAATGAGAATAAGACTGATGGGCATGAAAATAGTTCCCGGGAGCTACACAGCATAATCCGGATTTAGAAGAAAATAAATTATTTGATCTGTCACTCTAACGTCAGCAGGTCACTCCCAGTCTGCCAACTCTCACCCTGTTATTTCAGTCTGTGGTTAAAGAGAAGCAGAGATGCTAGCCATGGGGTTAGAGCTCCTGGGGAGAGAGAGGTCAGTGAAGAGACCTTACTTGGCTCAAGGGTCTTGCTTCAGCCTGTGGCTTAGATGGCTGCTGCTGGAGAGCAGGTGTCTAGGATTGCCTTGGGATGTCTTGACTGCCCCCTTGTCCTGCTTGAAGAGCCCCCTCCCCTGAGCTACCCTCAGCTGCCCCCACCCAACATGTTATTATGCCTGATGTTGTACAACTGTAGTCTGTGTGCTCTTGTAATCAAATGATTTCCGGCCTAAAAGATTTTCATTCTTCTGTGCGGGATAATACTTTAAGCTCTTATTGTGTAATTCCTTGGGGGCTTGAAGATCAGTAGGTGGAAGTGTTGCCTCATGGGATGAGAATGTGGACAGGAACTGTTGGGCTTTTAAAGCTACTTTAAGAGGCAGAGTGCTTCCAGGTGATGCTGGTGAGGAAGGTGGTAAAAATGGAAAGGTTAGGAGAGATGCTGAAGCTCAGGTACAGCTCAGTGGAAAAGGTAGATGTTTCCCACTCATAAGATCCTGGGTTCAATCTCCTGTACCAACAAAGGTAAAAGGGGCAATGATAACATCAGGGTCAGCCACAATGGTCTTAGACAACAAACCCTGTCGCTCACTCACCTGAAGCCTTTTAGGGCTTGCACGATGTTCTCAGACAGCCCAGTCTCCTTCACACGACCTATGACGTCTTATACCATACCACCCTGCTAACCACTCTGGCTCCATGGCCCACCACTAGCTAAATTCCTCCCCTGCCAAAAGCCAATGCTGTTCCCTTTTCCTTGCCTACTTCCATATTCAACCCTGTCACCTGGCCAGTGCCCAGTCACCTTGCACATCTGCTCCAATGTTACTTCCTTAAACTTTCATGATTCCAAACTTCCACATCCAGGCACCTGAGCATTGATAGTCCATTGCTGGGGTGACACCTGCTCACAGTTCCTCAGTGCTAATAATGTGCCATGCTAGGTTGGGTCTAGATGCCTGCCATTTGTTTACCAGCTATTAATAACCCCAGCAGTTCAGCGCCCTCCTCTCATCCACCCCAAGCAACCAGAATGGTCTAACAGTTTGCCAGAAGCTGCCCAGTGGTTAGTGATGAAGCTGAAGTAGAGTTAACCTCATCTCCAGGTCTCTCACACTCTGCCCCAGTACCCACAATGCCCAGCACACAGAAGACAGCTTTAACTGAGTAGCTTAGGATAAGCTGAGGCTGGAGATCCTAAGTGATGAGATTCAGAAATTACATCATGAAGGAAGCATATGGGAGGGGAGAAAAGGCCTGATTGAAACAGAAACCACAGAGCAGATGGGGAATGAAGGGCAGAAACACCGTGCCCAAAGGAAGGAAAAGAGACTGGCTGAGAATGAATATCCCTCAGCACCTGAGACCTCAGGTAAGAAGGCCTCTGTGAAGCCAGATCCAACATTTCATTGGAAATTATCTTGAAAGAACCAATTCTGGGTGGGATCAAGACTCAACTGTTTTCACACATCACTCCAATGCCGATGTTCTGAGAAACTTGTCATTTGTTTCTACCATTCCCCCAGCCATGTCTCCTCCCCACGAAAGACAGCAACAAAACTCACCACAGCTTTGCAGAAACCAGACAATAAACCCAATATAAACACACACACACACACACACACACACACACACACACACCCACCACAAACGCTGGCTGAGGAGAGAGAGAGTTTGGTCAGTGAAGTGTATGTCTTGCACTCATGAGGACCAGAAATCTATCCCTAGAATACACACACACTATAAAATAAATTAAAAACAAATTTAAAAGCCATGGCATTGCATGCCTGTAATCCCAGCATTAGGGAGGCAGTGGCAGGCAGATCCTGGGGGCTTGATGGCTAGCCAGCCTAGCCTACTAGGCAAAACTCAGGCTGATGTAAGACCCTGTCTCAAAAGTAAGGTGGACAGAGTTACTAAGGAATGTCATCTGAGGTTGACCTCTGCCTTCTCCATGTACACACACACATACACACACATGCATGCATACATGATACACACACCAAAACCACCATGGGAGATAAATTGTTCCACGTGATATGCTTAAGTGTGAACCTTCAGTCTCAGTGACTCTATATCTTTTCCCAAAAGTTCTTGTCCACATCAGTAAAGACAAAAGGGGTCTTGATCACCTGACAGCAAAAATAAGCTTGGGACAAGCCTAGGTGACACAGAAGTGCAGTGAAGACAGGAATTAGAGGAGTTAAGGACTCTGCAGGCTAAGTCAGGGTCAGCAGCTGAAGAACAGGACAAGAACCAGGACAGACCTCTCCACCAACACTTACCACCAGAATAAAGTGGGCTCATTTCTCTCCAAACCATCCCGAAGTATGGCTTCCTGCCCTACAAATGTAGCCAGCTCTACCTGCCTTGTCTATGTAACTATTAAACAGTCTATAGAATTTGAATAAAAGACAAGATGAATGGCACATACAGAGGCAGCTAGTTCTACTCTTAACAATGGATGTGGTTGTGTGGTGGTCTCCCCATGCAAGCCCCACTCTAAGCTCTTCAGCCCTGTTCCTCTGACCTTGTGGCAACCCAATGAGAGGGATTTCTATTGCTATCCCTGGATGGACAGGCGAGCTGAGGCAGAGAAAGGTTAAGTGACTGCAGTATTGTGGCTAAAAGTGCCCATTATCCACACTTTCTCCCCTGGTAAGCTTACAGTCTTCCACAGAATGGTTCAAGAGTCCCAATCAGTCAAGCAGATGAAATGTGCATTTCCAGTACAATGGTGGCCACAGAACAGTCTCCACTGCAAAATTAAACATCAGCTGTCAGTTGCCTTCCTCTCCTTCTTACTCCTCCACATTGTCATGAAGACCAAAAACCAAACAATGGGGCAGGTGGGAAGCCAAAACAAGAAGCACCTCTGACCTCATGCAGCACAACTCTGGTGGGGAGTAAGTATCTTGCACACATCATGGTGTGCAGCAGCATGTCTGGTTCCTGCCTTCCAATGCCAGTGGCAGACTCACCCATCCTCCCAGCTGTGACAACCCAAACTGTCTTCAAATATCATCACATAGTGCCCGAAGAAGTCCAGAGACACTGGCATGAGATGCAATTCATCAAAACCCTCCCCATGGCCCACAGTAACCTATCCTGCTCTCCTTGACTCCTCACAGCTTCTGGGCCCCACCCTCACACTGTGCATGAATCCAACCCAGAGTGTCTCTGCTTTCTGAAATAGCCCAGAATGTTCTGTTTCAAGGTTTTCAGTGTTAATTCCTGTAGGAAATATGTGAGGCTAGGGAGACAGCAAATAAGACAGGAATGGGGAAATAAATGTTATATATGATGCTCTCAACCCCACAGGGCTGCAGGGCTCAATGTGTGCCTGGCATAAAGATGTGCTCAGAGAAATAAAACTCTCATCAATGCACTCGGGTTGCTGCTCAGTGGCAGAGCACTTCCTCAGCGTGTGCAAGGCCCTAGGGTCCATCCCCAACACTAGCAAACAAATGTATCCAACAGTAATAACCTTCAACTATTTCTGTGCCTACTTGGTGTGAGCTACGTAGTTATTGCTTCATGTATAATACACTCTGCTTTCTCAAACATGTGTGAGGAAAGAAAAATTATCATTACGCAGGCAACTTATAGGTCTGAGCTTCTCTAAAGTTGAACATTTGTCCAGTTCAGGCTAGACACTGGGGGACAGGAGGCAGTCTGCTGCAACGGTTGATCACTTCAATCAGCTGGGGCAGTGAGAGGAGACACATTTCAGCTTTCAGAAGTTCTTAAACAACCTGGGATCCAGAACCCCAAAGACAAAATTCCTGACCATAAATCCCAGGCCAGAGAGAGTCCCCTTGGCTTTAAAATTCTGTCACTCTCCTCCCCTGTTGCTTCTCTTAAATCTTGGTCTGACCTAGGTGAGGAGGAGCTGGCACTAAGTCAGGAGCCTAAGAAAAGGCTGCTTAGGAATACAAGGGAGATGAACCCTCACTCAAGTAGGGCTCACACCATCATCAGATCCCCATCTTTTCACCCAATGCCAAATGAATATCATTCAGATTAGTGGAGTGAATGGGGGAAGGAACATTCATAAACTTCTGCTTAGCAAGCAGAAAAGAAAAAAGTGGCAATCAATTCAAGGAGAGGAACTAAATTAATGAGGAAGAAACAATGAAAAAGCATTCCCATTGGCCACAGGCTTTGGGATTACATCATCAGGATGCACTGAAGGAAATGGGTTCAAAGTGAAGAACAAAGAACAGACCATCTCTAACATAAAATGATCACCAACCCCTAAGCTCTTGGCCCTAGTTTTATAAAATACTTTCAAATCAACTTAAGAAAAAAAAAAACCTGCCATTTTGACCAACAACCCTAACAACCCTAATACCCACACCAAGCAAGCTAATTATCCAAACCCTGTAACAATCCTGCCATCTTTGCTTGTTATTTGTTCCCAGATGAGGAAATTGAGACACAGGGGAGTTTAGTGTCCTGCCTAAGGTGTCACAAGTACCTTAACACTCTCCCATAAGTACCAAGGGTGCATTCAAGTTCAGCTCTGAGATATCCAAGTTCACATTTTTCCCACCACAACACAATGGCCAGAAAACTCAAGGCTTTCTTGTGTTGGTCTCATGGGCAGCCAAGAGCCCTGCTTATCTGTTTTCTTGACTATCATAGGCATCCCAGAGCCCTGAACAGGCAAGATGAGGAACAGCTCAATACCTGCCCATCCATGTTCATCACAGCATTGATCATAGCAAACAAGATAAGGAACCATTCTCTAGTCTGTCTTTTGGTCCTATTGATGGTGTCCTTTGCCTTACATAAGCTTTTCAGTTTCATGAGGTCCCATTTATTAATCAGTCTTAGTGCCTGCACAGTTGGTGTTCTATTCAGGAAGCAGTCTCCTGTGCCAATGCATTCAAGGCTACCCCTCCCCCACTGTCTCTTCTATCAGGTTCAGTGTATCTGGGTTTATGTTGAGGTCTTCTATCTACTTGGACTTGAGTTTTGAGCAGGGCAATAGATGTGGGTCTATTTGCATCCTTCTGCATGCCAACATCCAGTTAGACCAGCACCATTTGTTGAAAATTCTTTTTTTTTTTTTTTTTTTGTACAGTTTTGGCTTCTTTGTCAAAAATCCGGTGTTCATAGGTGCGTGGATTTATGTCTGGGTCTTAGATTGAATTCCATTGGTCCACATGTCCATTTTTATGCCAATATCATGAGATTTTTATTATGACTCTGTGCTAGAGCTTGAAGTCAAGGGTGGTGATGCCTCCACCTCCTTTTATTGCATAGGAGTGCAATACTGTTTTTCTATATGAAATTGAGTATTGTTCTTTCAAGGCCTGTAAGGATCTGTGTTGCTATTTTAATGGAGATTGCATGAATCTGTAGATTGCTTTTGGTAAGAAGGTCATAGGAGCTCACAGAGACTGAACCAACAACCAGGGAGCCTGCACAGGATTGAGCTAGTCCCTTCACATATATGTGTCAGTTTTGCAGCTTGGTCTACTTGTAGGACTCCTAATAGTTGGAGCAGAGGCTGTCTCTGACTTTTACTGGCATTTTGGACTCTATTCCTCATACTGGGTTGCTTTGCCCAGTCTTAATACAAAGTAAGGTGCTTAGTCTTACTGCAACTTGATATGCCCTGTTTTGTTGATATCCATGGGATGCCTGCCTTTTTCTGAATAGAAATGAAGGAGGGGCAGATGGGAGGGCAGAGGGGAGGTTGAGGAAGGTACTGGGAGGAGAGGAGGAAAGAGAAACTGCAGTCCGGATGTAAAATAAATAAATAAATAAATAAATAAATAAATGTTTTTTAAAAGCTAGGGAACTAGCCCAGATGCCCATCAACAGATGAAAAGATAAACAAATGTGGTATACCACCAGAGAAGCTAGGAAACAAGGAACAAATTGCTCCAGAGCAAATTGGGAGCATGGAGGGAGGGGAGAGGCAGTTAGAAGAAAGAGAAGAGGAGAAGAGCAGGAGAGAGGAGGACATGAGGGAGCAGGATGATTCAGTCAGGGGAAGAATAGAGGAGAGAAAGAAAAAAGATACCATAATAGAGGGAGCCATTATATGTTTAAAGAGGAATCTGGCATTAGGGAAATGTCCAGAGATCTACAAGAATGACCCCAACTAACAATCTAAGCAATAGTGGAGAGGCTACCTTAAATGCCCTTCCCTAATAATGACTACTTTATAAGCCACCCTAAAGGAAAGCAAAGCAGACACTGACAGCTAAACACTAGCTGAAGTCCTGGAATCCAGTTGCAGAGAGGGAGGAGTGGTGAGTAAAGGGCTCAAGACCAGGCTGGAGAAACCCACAGAAACAGCTGACCTGAACAAAGGGATCTCATGGGCCTCAGACTGATAGCTGGAAAACCAACATAGCACCAACCCAGACCCCCTGAATGTGGGTATCATTTAGGAGGTTTGGATAATTTATGGGGCCTCTGGCAATGGATCAGTATTTATCCCTAATATACCAATAGACTTTGGGAGCCCATTTCAGATAGAAAGATACTCTCACAGCCTAGACACATGGGGGAGGGCCTAGGCCCTGCTCCAAATGATATGACAGACTTTGAAGATCCCCCATGGAAGGCCTCACCCTCCTTGGGAGCAGAAAGGGGATATGATAGGGGTCGAGGGGATCAGGGGAGAAGGAGAGGGAGAGGAAATTGGGATTGACATGTAAAACAAGTTTGTTTTCAATTTAAATTTTTAAAAAAGGAAATCAAAAATATGGTATGCACAGTAGACTTTTACTCAGTCATGAAGAATTAAATTATGCTATTTGAAGAAAAGTGAATAGAACTTGAGATCATGTTAAGCCAAATAAACCAGGCAGAAAGAAAAATACTTGCATTCATTCTCTCATAAGTGAAGTCTATATTTTAATAATGTGTATTTGATACATGTAGATACAGAGATAGACAGGTAAGTAATATACAGACATGATATTTGGAGATATAGATATAATACATTGGTGTATATAAATCTATATATTATATGAAAAAGGAAAAGGTGCTGAAAAGACGGCTCAGCAGTTAAGAGTACTTACTGCTCTTACAGAAGAATATCCATATTGGTTCTCAGCTCACATGTCATATAGCTCACAACCATCTGGAATTTCAACTCCAGGGAATCTGGTGCCTCTTCTGAGCTCCACAGGTAACACACACACACACACACACACACACACACACACACACATTTTTTTTATAACCTTAAAAACAAAACAAGAAAGAAAACAGAAAATCCAGGGAGCAGGTTCTGGGCTGGAGTCTCAGTATGCACCATCAGACTCCCTGCCTCCTAGCCTGTGGCTCATTGCACTCCCCTGCTTGTTCTGAGTGGCCGTTTAGATGGTGCATTTTATAAAAGGTGGCAGTCACAGGCCATAGGCCAGGCAAATTTAATGTTCCTGCTAAGCCACCCATCTGAGGGTGAAAATAAGTGTTTTAAAGTGAATGAGAAACAAGAGAGCATAATGGAGAGAGGAGAAAAACAAAGCATGGCACATTAACCTCCAACACTGAATCTAGATTTAACTGTGTGGGTGAGTGGGGCTGTGTGAGTATGTAGGGGGCTGTGCAGTGTGGGTGGGTGGGAGCAGTATAAGGGGGGTGAGTGAGAGTGGGTGAGTTGGGGAAACATGGCATGAAAGGAAGGAAGACTATTTGAGGTAAGGAAGAAGTGGGAAGGGGAGAAAGTGGTAGGGAACAAATACGAATAGTGTACAATGACATACCTGTATGATGATGTCATAATGAGGCCCATAACTTTGTATGACAAAATCATCAGTTGTACACTAATTCAAAGTCTATAGAAAATGGGAGCGTGCAAGAGCCACAGCCCATGATGGGAGGCAACAGGAAGGCCAAATGGAAACTAGATATCTTTCCACTTCTCTCGTGACAAAAGTGTCTGAGATGAGAGCATAGGGAGATGGTGATTTTTCAAACAGGTGGCTTAGCAGGAACATTAAATTCACCTTGTCTGTGACAGTCCCATTTTATAAAATGCACCATCTACTGTCTGTGCAGGTCACATAGTAAAGTGCAATGATCCACAGGCTAGGAGGCAGGGAATTTGGTGACCCATACTGAGACTACAGCTAAGCTACCACTCTCTGGACCGCTAGCCTAAGGCCCAGCTGCTGCTCTCTGCACCCACTGCCTAACCCCCAGCTAATGCTCTCTGGGCTCAGTGTTTAAGCCCTTGAGTCTCTGACTTTACTCACCCCATCTCATTAAGAAAGAGATGGGGTAACCCACCTAGGTCATAATGTGTGCACAGTTCCTAACACTGTGAAAAGACAAGAATTGCAAGAGCCCATAGAGAGCATCTAACAAAGCAGGTTACTGTGTCTCCCTGCTCTACCCTAAGTGCCCAAAAATCAAGAGCAGCCATCAAAGACTACATTGTACAAGTACAAAAGCTGGGGCCTAGACAAATAACAGTGTACAATCTCAAAGCAAGCTTAAGGCAAAGACTAGCCTACAATGCAGGACTCAGAACATACTGCTTCTACCACAACCTGCTAGGGTGATTTCTTTTCTCAGCACACACACAAATTCCACATAGGATACTTTCAAGCATGTTCCACAGAACCCTGACACCTGGACAAACTGACATACATTAATTGGATGGTCAAGCTGCTTCAAAGAACCACACAATGACCATGTCCCGAAGTCCCAGCTATTACCCCTTTTGCCCATTAGAAAGGCCCTACAGGCTGTGGGAAGGTAGAACAATTCCTCAAACCCATCGTCCCTCCATTTGGAGCTTCTGATTTTATGTCCTAATAGAGGACGTCAAATGGGGGCCACCAAAGCTATACCCTGTGAGATCTGGCACAGTACCTGAGAGACCCTCTGGCCAACAGGTAGAACCATTGCCAAGGCCAGTCCAGGTTCTTCAGAGCCCAAAGTGGGGCTGCAGCACACCCCTCCCATGCACTCCATCTACAGCCATAGCCACAGTGGTTCCTCCTCCCAGGGGCTGCTGGGGTCATACAAAGTCACAGCTGAGACCAGACCCAGCCTCAGCTTTAGGAAAACTGAAACCAAAATTTTACCAGTCTGTGGTCTTTTCTGCTTTGACTCCCAAAATACCTAACGTTTCTGGGACAAAGCCTATGTAGAAATGCCCTGGCCTGGAAGTCCCCATCAAAGAAGCCAGCGACTCCCTCCTGCCTGAATTTCCACTCAGCCCTGAAAGTTTGCCTGAACCTGAGAGAGCCTATGTTCCTTTGGAAGTGAGAATGCCTGGGAGATCTATTCTAGGTACCTGCCCTACCAATGACAGGATCTTGTGACCAAACCCAGGAACCGATGGAATCATCCCACACCCAGACAAACCTACATAGCCCTAGGAAGGATTCATAGTGACAGGAATGGCAGGCCTGATGGTCAAGAGGAAAACATAGACAGTAAATCTCATAACCATATATCCAATGTGTATCATGTATGCACTTGTAAATACAACATATACACTTGTGTTCATAGGGGAAGGACATGAATGTGTGTGTACGAATGTGTGGAATATAGATGTCAACCTTGGCTGTTGTTCCTGAGACAATGTTCACCTTTTTTTTTTTTTTTTTTTTTTTGAAACAGGATCTCCCACTGAATCTAGAGCTGGCCAAACAGTCCAGGTTTGTGAGTCTAGCTGGTCTGTGAGCCCTGGGGAATCTGCCTCTCTGCCTCTCTCCACTTTCACAGGGCTGGGTTTACAAAAGCCTTTAATTTCAGAAAACTACACACTCATACCATGTCAAATACAAACACCACACACACACACACACACACACACACACACACACACATTTTTATGGATGATAAACCAAATCCACTGTTCAGCTGTATCAGCATATTAAAGTGATCCTCTTTGCTCACAGCGCTGACTCTCTACTCCACCCTGTCCTCTACGGCTGTCTCCTCAAATCCATAGAGAGCTGGTTCCAGGAGTCTCAGGATACAAAACACTGTAGCTGCCAACCCCCACCACACTGAACAGCATGGGAAGAGAGGTCTTAAGACAGAAAGCTTAGAGGTGAATGAGAATTTCCAGGAAGAAGCAGTATCTGCAAAAGCTGATTAACAGGTCAGAACGTTGGTGATATGGAGAGGCAAAAATGTTGCTGGTCCAGAGCTTAATTTACAATTTATTATGAGCCATTAAACAGTCCACCTCTGTAATAGGCCTAACATCCTGTGACTAACAGATGAAGCTGGACTTCACATCCTGTGACCAGAAGATTTAAAAATAAAAATTGGAAAGTATTAACAAACCCTGGTTTCTACCAATTAAAGGGCTAAGAGTACTGTAGACAACCACTAAGACTTACAGTAGAGTTTTCTCTGCTTGGTTGTAACCTGCTTCTGATATTCTCACCCATGGATTTGAAAAGTGTCTTGGTTTATGACTTTCTTTGTTTAAAATTTGTGTTCCAATGCTATGGTCACTCATACTTGGTAAGAATTGTGTTTTTGCATCAACAGAAGCACACAGCCTTTATTGCTTCTCTTCTACATGGAACTAAAATGGACAAAAACCAGTTGTTCAGTAATGGTGGCTGAGAGAATGTGGAGACCCTAAGACTGGACAGACAGAAACTTAGAGGGATCCAGAGAGTCTAGTTCTAGAGAAACCACCAGTGGTGAGCCCACTCCCCAACAGCAACATGACAGACAGAAGGGAGGAATGACAAACAAGAAAAGAGGGATAGTCATGATGGGCAGAATGGGCATAGAGGGAGATCCAGAACAATAGCTGAGCTGGAAGCCACACTGCAAGCTGTTGTGTGAGAAGAGCTCTGGGGAGGCAGGCAAGAGGGAGCCATCTTTAGAAGTCACCTAAGCCATCCTCAGAAAGTTACCCCTGCAAGCTGGCTACTTTGGAAAAAAGATTTTTTTGCTTTCTCCCAGAACTCACAGAAAGCACATTGGCACTACACCATCCATATCTACACTGGCCCAGGTACCTCCAACACAATACCACAGAAACACCTCCTTAGAGAATTTTGCAGTGGGATCCAGGTCAGAGACACAACTGAACACAGCTTCTTTTCCCTCTCCTCACAGCTCAGGCTGGTACTGTGGCTTGCTTAGTAGGGTGATTGCCTGGCATGCACAAAGCCTGGGCTCCATCTCTAACAGCAAATAAACTGTGTGCCAATGCAAGCCTGCATTCCCAGCATTCAAGAGGTAGAGGCAGAAGGATGGATGTTCAAGGTCACCCTTTGCTATGGAATGAGTTTGAAGCCAGCCTGAGCTACATGCAAATCCATCTCAAAAAGAAAAGGAAAATAGAAGTCTGACAGCTTAGGTAGATGGTTGAAGAGAGAGTATTACACAGCTACAAGTAGGCACCTGGCCTCAGAGCCACAGTCTTGGGTAGGGCAAGGCTTGTATCCCCTCTACCCAGAATCGCTTGCACCCACAGTCTCTCAGTGAGCATCACCAGGGCCTTGGAAATCCTGACACAGAGTTGAGCTCATGCCAGAGAATCCTGAGCTCATGAAGCTAATCTATCTAAAATAAACTCCAGTCAAAAGAATTTTGATTCCATATGAGCAGAGCAATGGAGCTTTTCCCACAAGCCATTGCCACAGAGCACTCCCACTGACTCGGGTGTGAGTGAAAAACACAAAAGGAATGTATGATTATCACCTTTGTTTATATCCCAAAAACAAAAAGAAGGGAAAGCAGGAAGGGGTAAGGAGGAACACACTTGTTCTCACAACTGCCCCAATGTGTGCAATGCTTTCTTTTTTATTCCCTTCTTTTCTTTTTTAGGTTTACCTTTTTATTTGTTATGTATGTGTTTGTTCTGCATGTGCACATGAAAGTGCTGAGGCCAAAAGAGGGCATCACATCTCTGTAGCTGGAGTTACGGATGGCTGTAAGCTGCCTGGCATGGGTACTGAGAACTGAACTCTGGTCCTTTGCAAGAGCAGCAAGTGCTCTTAACATTGAGACATCTCTCCAGTCTTCTTTTTCTTTTTAAAACTTTGCTTTACGTTGGCTTTACATTTGTTCATATGCATATATTTTGTCCTCTAGTTTTCTTGCGATCGTTTTTTTTCCTTTTCATTATCCATTCTTCCTCCACTTACCATCATTTCTTGTCTTCACCCTTTTTTTGCTATTCAATATTCTAACTTACTATTCTTCTTTTTTACTATCTTTTTACTTTTAAAATCTTTTTTATGTTAATTTTGTTCTGGTCAACCTTGTACAGGTGTTTGTTCATATCACCATTGTTATTACTTTTTATTTAATTTCTGTGCCTGGCTGTATATTTGGCACTGCTACTGAGAGCTGTCTTCTCCTTTCTACACAGAACTTGGGTGCTTGGTGTAGATGTTCTGCTGTTGAGCTTCACTCAGTCCAGCTTACAGTCAACCATCTTTCTCAACATACAGCTCACTCCTGTTCAAACTGCAGTGAGTGCTTTATCTCAAAGAACAGGGAAGATGAGAATGTCTATCGTCATGACAACCAGGGTCCAATTAGTCATGGCTAAGAGGGGTCCAAAAACACACTCTGGGTTTCTACTTCTACAGTTACAGCAAAGAGAAGACAAGCACTGTGACCTCTATAGCTACAGTGGTATAAAACAGTTTCTATGTTGATTCCATATACTTTCTCAATATTAGAGGAGTCAACAGAAAGGACATAGCCCAGAAATACCACTGTCTGCATCACAGCCTCCCTATCCACTGGAAGTGTTGGGCCTGTGGAAAACCCTCCACCTCCTGGAAGAACATACTGTCAAAACAGAATAACAAACAAGAAAGTAACAGGGTAGCTATACAACAAAGTTTTTTTGCAAAGACAGTTCCTGCTTCAAAGCAGTGTATAGCCCAGAAGACTTTGTCAAGAGAACACTGGTTCCCAAAAAGACTCTCACATAAATAATAAGAAATCTGCTCCCATAGAAGCACCAATCTCAACACATAAACAGAGAAAATATGAAAAAAGGCATCATGACTGATCAAAACATTCCTAATTCTCTGGCAACAAGCTCCCAGTCATTGAAGTAGATGCAAGGCAGAATGGGAAATTCAAAAGAATGGTCAAAAAAATCATCTAATTCTAAAGAAATGGAGAAAAACAACTGAACAAATTAAAGACAAGACAGGATTTGAATGAGATCAATAAGGAAACAGAGATCTTGACAATGAGCCTAACATAAATCATAGAATAAAAGTTCAATAAGTCACATAAAAAATTCAACATCTCAGGACATACAGACAAGCCTGACGCAAAAGATGTGTGGGAGGCCTCAAAAAAATAAGGCACAGGCTACAGAGAAACTCAGTAATTTACAGCACTTCTGTTCTTCCAGAGGAACTGAGTGTGGTTCCTAGCACCCATGTCAGATGATTCACAATGCTTATGATCCCAACTTCAGGGGATCTAACCCTTTTCTGACCTCCACAGGCAACTGAACTCATATGCATAGACACAAATATATATATATATATATATATATATATATCCTTTTTTAAAAATAAAACATGAAGAGGAGAATATGCAATGTTTGTGTACTAAGGGCCCAATGAAAAGTACATAAAACATATCCAGTGAAATAACAGCATAAATTTACCCCAAATTTGTGGAGAAATTTATAGCTATCCAGACACAGAAAGCATTTAGAACTCCAAATAGACTTACCAGAAAAGAAACACTGGCCAAATCCTACTTAAAATGCTAAGAGTATAGGACAAAAAAAGAATGGCCAAGACTACAAGGGAAAAGTGTGGAAGAGTTTACAAAAACAAACTTGGGACAGCAGATTTCTTAACAGAAACACTGAAGAACGGAAGAAATTGCAGTAAAATATTTCAGGATCTAAATTAAAATGATCACCAAACTAAATTAGTATACTCAGATAATTACCCTTCAGAACAAACGGAGAAATAAAGACCTTCCTGGATGAGTGTAGACCAAGAGAATTGTGCACACTAAGCCAGCATGGCAGAAGATACTTGAATGAATGCTGGACAGTGAAGAGAAGATAAATACATACACAGGATATGCTTGGCACAGTAGCACAACTGTGTAATATGTACACTGTGGAAGTGGAAGCAGAAGGATCAAAAGTTCAAGGTCATCAAACACAGAAGTATGAGACTAGCCTGAACTACATGAGATCTAGTATCAAAAAAAAAAAAATGAGAAAAGCACACAGGAAAGAGGAAACGCTGCTAAAATGACAATAAGAAAAGAATCAACATTACAAAAATAACAAAATATTAGGAAGTAGTACACACATTTAAAGTATAGCCTTGAATGTAAATAGTCGTAATTATTCTATTAAACACACAGGCTGGTGTTGAATTTACAAAAAAATCAAGGGGCTGGAGAAATGGCTTAGTAGTTAAGAATATTTACTGCTCTTCCAGAGGATCAGAGTTCAGTTCCCAGCACCCATATTGGGTGTTTTGAAAATAACTTTAACACCAGCTCTGGGGAATCCAACAACCTCTTCTGGTCTCTATAAGCACCTGCATACATGTACACACACATACACATAATTAGAAATCAATTTTTAAACAAGTTCTTTGCTGCTTGCAAGAAACACATCTTACCAGCAAAGGCACATAAACCACAAGTGAGAAAAGAAGAATGGTATTCTATGAAAATTTAATCCAAACACAGTGGTTATACTCACATATAAGAAATCAGATTTCAAGTCAAAATGAATGAGAAGAGACAAAGATGATCACTGCACAGTTTAAGGGACACACAACAATACATGCAACAAATGTCATTCTGCACAAATGTAAAATACAAATATGAACGTAAAGGGACAGATTCCCAAAATAATAATAGCCCTAGGTGATTCCACTATGCCATCTCAACAAATAATAAGTCATGGGAGAGAAGGGAAATCAACAAGGAAACATCAAATTAAATTACATTATAGATCAAATGGACTTAACAGAGATGGACTGAATATTTTACCCAACAACTGAATGCACTTTTCAACAGTTCATAAAAAATATCACATTTATAACACAAGGCAAGTTTTAATAAATAGAAAAAATAAGACAATTTTTTGCATTTCATCTGATCACTATAGAATAAGCTATAAATCAACAGCAAGATTCAATCAAAGATGAAGTTAATTTTTCTAGAATCAAATGAAAGCAGAAATATGTGAGGAATAGCAAAAATAATTCTATGTGAATTTTTATAACTATGAGTACCGACATTTTTAAAAAACCAGAGAGATGTCAAATAACACAATGATGCATTTTAAAGACCTTAGAAAAACAAGATCAGGTCTAAATCAAAACCACAAGAAAGAAAGAAAGAAAGAAAGAAAGAAAGAAAGAAAGAAAGAAAGAAAGGAGGGAGGGAGGGAGGGAGGGAGGGAGGGAGGGAGGGAGGGAGGGAGGGAGGGAGGGAGGGAGGGAGGGAGGGAGGGAGGGAGGGAGGGAGGGAGGGAGGGAGGGAGGGAGGGAGGGAGGGAGGGAGGGAGGGAGGGAGGGAGGGAGGGAGGGAAAAAAGGAAGGAAGAAAGAAATTATAAATACCAAGACTGAGAGTAAGGAATCTGAGTGTAAAATGACACTACACAGGATCAGTGAAACAAAGAATTGGACCTTTGAAAAGATGAAAGATAGTTAAGAAACCCTTAATCAAACTGACCAAAAGAGAGAAGAATCAACTATCTAGACTTGAATATTAAAGCTGGATATTACAACAGATGTCACTGAAATACATAGAATTATTAGTCAATACCTTTAAACTTTATACATCAACAAATCTGAAATTTTTCCCAGAAGAAAGAGATAAATCTAACAACATACATGATGCACCAAAACTGAACCAAGAAGAACTCCAAACAACCTAAATATATCAATATCAAGCAATGAGACTGGTGCATCAATCAGAAGTCTACCAACAGAGATACCTTGTTCACCTAGACACAGGGGTGTGGGGTGTGGGGAGGAGCCTTGGTCCTGCTTCAAGGAGATGACTTAGTAGACTTCTAAGAGGAGGCCTTACCCTCTCCAAGGAGCAGAGGGAAGGTGTGGGGGCCTGAGTGGGGTGGAAGGAGTGGAAGGAAAGAAGGGAGAAGAACTGGGATTGGAACATAAAAATAAATTAATTTAAAAAAGAAGTCTCCCAACAAAGATTCCAGAGGAGGGGTGGAAAGAATATATGAACCAGAGGATGCAGAAGAGTGTTGTGAATGCTGTCTTGGGGATACTTTGTGACTACTGACCTCAAGAACTCATAGCACCTATGGACATCTACACAAGATCAAGCCAGTCAACATTCCAGCATTCCCCTTTTGTCACTTTATCTCTCTAGAGTAGCTTCAGGTCAGATATTGTAGCAAACCCCAGCATTGCTCCTTTACTCAGGATTGTTTCGTCTACTTAGGAACTTTATGTTTCTCTGTGAATTTTAGAGTTATATTTTCTATATATGTCAAGAATGCCATTAGTAATTTTAATGAGGATTGAAATGAATCTGAATCATTTTCAATAATATTGTCATTTAGCCATATTACTTCTGCCAATCCACAAACAAGGCGGTTCCCTCCATCTTTAGTGTCTTCTTCAATTTTTTAGTTTAGGTGTATTTCTGGGTATTTTATTCTTTGGCAGAGGTGGCTGTTGTAAACAGTTTTATTTTCACTTTCTCTGCAGGCTCGTTATTGATGTATGTTGATGCACCTTACTAAATTATCAGATTTAAAAGTCTTTCAGCAGATCCAGAAAAATAACGATGTGAAAGCAGAAGGCAGGGGATAGCTGAAGTGAAGAAGATTAGAGGTGATGGGGAAAAAAGGACGAGTTAATGAGGATAGATATAATCAAAGAACATTATCTACAGTAATAAAGTGTTACATGCTATGAATATATAATAACAAAATTATGAAAAGGAGGGCTGGAGAGACAGTTCAGCAGCTAAGAGCACTGGTTGCTCTTCCAGAGAGTCCAGGTTCTATTCTAGCACCCACATGGCAGCTCATAACTGTAACCCCAGCTCCAAGGGTCCCAATGCCCTCTTTTGACCTTCTGAGAAACTACACATACAGTACACATACATACATAGTGGCAAATCACTCATACACATAAAAATAAGTGTTTTTACTTGTATATAATTTTAATTTATGGCTACAAGAAAACAAGCAACCAAAACACCTGAAATGAAAGTGTTTTTAAGTATTTAAAAGATAAAATGTCAGAGGACTCACATAGCTGTGTGTACCCTTCCATATACTTGAATAGGCTCTAGGTGACTTACAATACATGTTGTACTGAAATGTCTTCTAAGTCGCCAATATGCTGTTTTACTTGTGGAGTAATTACAAGAAAAGGGTTTGCACATTTCCAATTCAGGCAATGGTTTTCTTGAATGTTCTATAGGAATTCAGAAACACCCAACTCACCCCACCACCCATCACCAGCAGACAGGCTTTGAGATTAGCACTTCTAGGGGTGGGAGATGAGATGCTTGACAGATACTCAGTCTCTGTTCTTTGAAAGAGGCTTCCAGGGTGTAGGTCTGTGTCAGAATGAAAAGGCTCGAACTCAGAATCACTGAATGTCAGAGTGCAGGAACTCTCCCTCACCACCAAATTCAGTAGTTTTTAAAATGGTTCTACAAGGGGCCAGCAAGATGACTCAGAAGGTAAAGGTGCCTGCTGCCAAGCCTGATGACCTGGGTTCAATTCCCAGGAAGAAGAGAGCCTGACCTCCACATGCACACAAGAAAAAATAATGGTGTAATTTTTACAGTTTATAATGCTTCTATAGAAGTCTAGGGTTGTATGTAGATGTAGGAGGCAGAAGTCCCCAAACCTGGTTAGAGACACAAGCAGGAATATTAGTGAGCCAACCTGGTATCCCATTTCTACCTAAGAAATGCTCATAGGAATCATTTAAATATTGAGATTACATAGTCTGAACTACAATCATAATTCTGAGGTCTACTCTCAGCCCTTGTTCTGTCCTGTAAGAAATAAAGCTTTGGAAGAATGTTCTCAGGGTCCTGATACAATCAGCTTAGGGCCTAAGTTGTCTAACCTCCATATTCACACACACACACACACACACACACACACACACGGAGGAGTGAGCAGAGTCTCTCCATGTAGCCCTGGCTGTCCTGGAACTCTCTATGTAGAACAAGCTGGTCTCAAACTCACAGTGATCCACATGTTTCTGTCTGAAATCTGTCACTGGGATCTCTGGAGTTACTTTCTAACAAGCTGGCACTAAAGTTTAGGCAGGTGGCTCTAGAGTCTGGGGAAACTAAGGCCCTCACAGACCCTACCTAGAAAGCCTATCCATCCCACCAACTCTGCCAACTACCTCAGCCTCCTGGGGAGTGGGAACTAAATGATGCCTGCTGAGCAAAATCCCTGGAAATGCTCTGTTACTGGGCTGTAGGCCCCATGAATCACTGTAATTAGATTGCACTGGGAATTGCCACAAAGGAAGCAACGAACAGCTCTAATTCCAAGTAGGGGCAGTGAGAAGGGGGCTCAACTCCATAAACATCTGCAGCTCATTTCTGCTATTCTCTCCCCTGCTCTCTCCAGTCTGCCATCCCACCCGGAAAGGACAGACAGTGGTGCGAACTTCATCTCTTGCCCCATTAAGTGGCAACAGCTTGAAAGACACTTTCTCCTTGAACTGGCTATGCTTAGCAACTCAATTTTAAAATGAGAAGCTTCCTGATATCTTTCTGCAGACCTCTTAAATCAGAATTCACAGGACTGGAACCCTGGAATCTATATTTTTATAAAGATCTCCATTGATTTTCATGCTGTCAGTCCCGCTCCAAATTGTTATAGCCACTAAATTTGGGAACATCCACAAGGGTCCATATTGAAGGGTCCTGGTGCTATTTTAAAACATTGAGGCAGGAGGAGATGAGGGTGGAGAGAAAGAAACAGTCAATTTTTTTAAAGAAGGAACAGAAGAATTAGACAATTGGACTGGGGTGATAGCTCAGTAGACAAAGTCATACAGACATGAAGATCTAAGTCCAGCCGGGCAGTGGTGGTACACACCTTTAATCCCAGTACTTGGGAGGCAAAGACAGGCGAATCTCTGAGTTTGAGGCCAACCTGGTGGTCTACAGAGCAAGTTCCAGGACAGCTAAGGCTTCACAGAGAAATCCTTTCTCAAAAAGGAAGGGGAGGGAGGGAAAGAAGTGAGGGAGAGAGGGAGGGAGGGAGGAGGACAAAGACCCAAGCCCTGACTTCCCAGAGCCTATGTAAAGCCAAGGGTGATGGCACACATCTATAATCCTAGCAGTCCTACAGTGAGATGGGAAGTGGAGACAAGAGAGTCCCTGGAAGCTCAAGAGCCACCTAGCCTGGTACACACAGAAGAAAAACAACAGAGACCCTATCTCCAAACAAGGTGGGAGGTGAGGACCAGCACCTGTAGTTTTCCTCTGGCCTTTACATGGGAACTGGGGGGGGGGTGCGCGCGCGTGCGTGCGTGTGTGTGTGTGTGTGTGTGTGTGTGTGTGTGTGTGTGTGTGTTGTGTGTGTGTGTGTGTGTGTGTGTGTTCATGCAGAGGGAGGGAGGGGAGAGACTAATGTGAAAACATGAATTGGACAAGATAATCTACCCATTAAGTGGAAGGTTGATGGAGAACCCAGTTACTGCGGACAATGACAAAGATGTCAGGACAACTTGGTGTTATATGTCCAATACAATCAACAGGGAAATCACAACTGAGTATGGTGATAAACACCTATAATCCCAGAACAAGAGTGGCTGAGGTGGGGGGGGTTGCAAATGTGAAGCCACGGGCATGTAATCATGTAAGCCTCTCATCAGCCTCTCTGTGTCATATCACAGGCTTTCTAGAAATCCTACTACACAAAATATAATGTACATAGTAATAATTAAATAAGCATCAATGTTGAACAATGGTTACAAAGTTAAGTAAAATATGCATGGAAAATGAAGAGGATGGCTGTGTCAGTAACATGCTAGCCCTACATACATAAGGATCTGAGTTCAATCCCCAAAACCCACATTTTAAAAAGCCAGGTATGGCAGTTTGTGCCTATAATCCCAGCATTGGAGAGGTGGAGACAGAGAATCCATGGGGCTTTGGAGACACCCAGCCTGGCTATGTGGTAAATTCTAGGTCAGTGAAAGACACTATCTTTAAAAAGAACGTAGATGGTGCCTGAGGAACCACATGTCTAGACAGACATGTGCACATGTGCACATGCAACTGCACACACACACACACACACACACACACACACACACACACACACCTACTTGCACTCACATATTAAAAAGCAAAGCTAATTCTTCCTAGAATTTAATCTACTCAAGGGACCACCAACATACTACTATCTTATTTAATTCCTCAACACTCTCAAATATGGCTACTATTATCATGCCCATGTACAAAGAAAGTGAGTCTCAGAAGAGTCAAGTAGGTCACCTGAACCATGCAGGTAGTCACTGGGGTAACCCGGCTGCCTGAGCCACAAAAGGCACATGGACAAAAAAGCCCTGGGAAGCAGAATCACTTTTTTGTTCATCCTCAGGAGTCTGTTTAATGGTAGAGAGGCCAGTCTCTTGCTTTGAACAGCTGGGCAGTCTAGAAAGACTCATGTGGGTTCTCCTTTCTTTTAACTTGAAGATAGGAGAGAGGCTTGAAACATCTAAGTCCAGACAGACCTTTGACAATGATGTTCAACCCAAATAAATCTGTCCCCAGCCTGATCTCCACTACCAGCTGAAACTCACCAGAGCCACCAAGCCATTAGGAGTTACAGTCAAGAAAACCTGGAGCTCACTGCTAGCCTTAACACCAGCCTTGGGGAACCCTTTGGGTTCTCTATGCCTATGGCTGGTCTACAGAGTGGAGCCATACTCAGGCCTCCTTCACAGGGGAAGATTTGTTTCCCACACAAAGTGAACCATGAACAAATGTTACTTCCTAACCTTCAGACCTTGCAAAGGTTTCCCTATCTCCATGTCCAGACCTCACTGGCCAGTGACTCACAACCATGACCAGCCAATATCTGAAATCTACCAAGCATTTGAAGCATTTGCTGTTTGGATTAATGTGCTATTAATGTGATGTCTCTCCCAGCAGATTGCAGCTCTACTAGAATACAAACCCAGAAGTCGGAAACTTGTCCTCCTATTCTAGCACACAATGTAAATTTCTCATTCTGCAAATGCTCATGGGTAAGCATAAATGACAGCATGGTACCACTCTATGAGACAGAGTACCTAGCACCCTGGGAACATCCGCAACACAGGATCCACTTGAGTTTGTCCTTAAGAGACACTGCAAAGCCTGGCAGGTCCAGGGCAGGTATTCCAACCCCCAAATGACCAGAAGCATTTTTGCCAGCTGGCCATGACACCTACCTCTCCTCTCTGTTCTGCCAGGCCAGGGACTGGACAAGTCCTTTTGTAATTTGTGATGTCTCTGTTGGAATAGGGGGAATTCAGCATCAATGGCCAGAGCAGCAGCAACAGTGTCTGCAAATGCAGCAGGCTGGCTAGCCTGCTGGAGAGATCCGAGCTGATCAAGGAGCCAAGGGCCCGCTCCCCTGGGCATACCCCGCTGCTGCGGCTGACCACAGTAATTCATCATGTTTAAAACCTCACCCATGGGAGGGGCCCTGGAAGAGGCAGAGAAGCCAAGCCACAGGTTCCAAAGGAAACTGTGTGTGTGTGTGTGTGTGTGTGTGTGTGTGTGTGTGTGTGTGTGTGTGTGTGTGTGTGTGTGTGCGCGCGCGCGCGCCGCGCGCGCGTGTTTAATCTTTTTCATCGATTGTAAAAGGACAATAAGAAACAGCCAATCTGAAGGATGCTATATAAACAAGATCCAGAAGGGAATTCTTGTGGTGTAAATAGTAAAAACAATCTAAAGAAAATCAACCTCCTTAGGGAAAAAAAAATTCCCCTTTTCCTCATAGAAAATACTTACCTGTCATAAGAATTTATACCCCACTCCCTTCGTGGGGAACAAGCTCAGGCTAGAGCATTTCCAAGCTACTACATGACCTTGGAAAAGTCACTTATGGTCTCTCTCTCTCTCCTCTCTCTCTCTCTCTCTCTCTCTCTCTCTCTCTCTCTCTCTCTCTCTCTCTCTTCTGTGTGTGTGTGTGTGTGTGTGTGTACTAGTGCATATATATGCATGCATGCGTGCATGCAGATACCAAAGATCAATATCAGCTCTATGCATGTATGTGTACATATACAAGTGCACACATGCATATGCATGCATGTAGATACCAGAGATTAATCTCAGCTCTCATTCCTCTTTGTTTTAATTATTTTATCTTATTTTATACATATGGGTGCTGCCTATCTGTATGTCTGTGCACCATGTGCATGCATGCCTGGTGCCTCTTAGAGACCAGAAGCAAACATTGGGTCCTTTGGAATTGGTCTGCTGTGTGGGTTTTGGAAATCAAACCCATTTCTTCTAGTAAAACAGCAAATGCTCTTAACTGCTAAGCCATATCTCCAGGCCCTCTGCACTTTCTTTTTGGGGACAAGGATCTCTTACCGTCCTCTAGTCAGCTCACTGATTAGGCTTGACTGGCTGACTAGGGAGTCCCAGAGATCTGCCTGTATCTGCCTCCCCTGCACTGAAATTATGGGCACATCACCCTACACCTGGCTTCTGTACATCAGTTCTCAGGGTGTCAAACTCCAGTCCCTGTGCTTGAAAGGTAAGCACTTTACCAGTTGAGTCAGCACCCCAGCCCCATTTCCATTCCTGTTGTCTCTAAGAAGGAAGAGTTAGATCATGATACACAGGTCTGATGATGTGGAAGTGGCTCATACAAGTAGACTACTTAGGTGCACGTAGCATGCAGGTCCAGGACAGTGGCGCTAAGCTGTTCATGAGGTCATCAGAATAAAGCTTGGAGGGTTCAACAACCAATACAGAGTGAGACTCTCACAAGCTATTTACTATCCCCACTACAGAGACACCGAGGACCATTTTGGTTCTTTGAAAACCCCCTTGCTTCAGCAGTGCTATGGATGCTCTCCTAATGGGACCAGCTCCTGGACACTGTACCAGACTTAGCAACTAGCTGTACCCATGGGAGGCTGGTCTATGGCCTCAGAATGCCCCTTGTCCCAGACAGCAACAGGAGAGGTAAGGGCAAGGAAAGGGAGAATAAGGGAAAAAATGGGGGTGAGGGGTCTTCATTGATATAATCTAAGCATTTCCCCCAAGTGAAAAACAGACTTCAGGTTAAATTTTATTTCAGAATCCTCCAGCCACTGAGAACAGAAGTCAGGATTCCAAACCAGGTCAGATTTGAAGCTCCAGTTTTCTTCCTCTTCCACATTTATCCTCAAATATGATCAGGGACAACTTGACAAAAACACAAAGGCATCACTGGTCTCAGCACCTGTGATCTGCTTTAACTAAAAGCCATGGGTGGGGTCGTTCAGAGCAACAGAAATATACACCTCACAGCTCTGGAGGGTGGGAAGGCCAAGGTCAAAGCAATGATAGACTCGGAGTTTGAAGAAACACTTTCTGCCTCCAAGATGATGTCTTCTAGCTGTCCCTACATGGGGAAGTCCCACAGCCTCCCTGCAGCCTTTTAAAGGCACCAACACCATTAGTGAGGACAGAACCCCCATGACTTAATCTCTGAATACCACAGCTTTTAATACTCCCAAATTAAAAAATAGTTTTAACATGAGAATTTGGAGTAAACACTTAGATCATATCAGCACCCCATACTTACATGTAGATTCCAAAAAACATGTACTTAAAGGGCTGGAGAGATAGCCCAGAAGTTAAGAGCTCAGGCTGCTTTTGCAAAGGTTCACAACCACCCTTCAATGTGAAAAGAATGGGATTCTAAAAGACATCCTTGAAATCAGCAGAACCAACATACCAGGAAATGATCCCAGGGTTCCAGGCGTGACAGCTTGAGGCAGCCAACCAGTCCCTGAAATGGCATGGCTGGTGCTCAAGAACTGAAGTGAGGGGCCACAGTCAGGGACAGGAAAGAGATAAGAGCAGTCAATAACCAGGCTGCAGAGAAGAGATGTGGGTGAGCTCTAGGAGAGGGTGTTGCCTGTTCCCTCCCCATGGCAGAAGACAAGTGGCCTCTGTGCCCATCTGCCCAGGCACATGAATGGTAAAGTTGCAGCAAAGATCAAAGACCTAATGAGTACTTTTCTTCCCCGAGGACTGAAAGATCTGGAAGGATTGCTACTATCAGTTCCTCCTGAGCAAACTGAGATGAAGGTCCACACAGGAGAAAATCTTTATCAAGACTTTAAAGATCTAGAGGGTGGTATTTAGGCTGCTGAGAGATAAATGTTGGCAATCATCTCCCCTATCTGTGAACTCTGTGAATCACCATACCAGCATTCCTGGAAAGATGATTATGGGGGGAAACCAACCACTTTCTGCTTGGATTTGAGTTCTACTCCATTCATACCTGGCATTGTAAACCTGCACAAAAGCCCGTAGCTAGGAAGTCATAGGTCCTTGGAGGAGGGGGCTATGGGAATGATGCCCAACTGTTCTCTAAATGTTTGTACTTATATCTGTAGAGTAGTGCTGCTGCCACCCTTAGTCAGAGAAGCTTCTCTCTGTAGTAAGTGACAGTTGGTGCAGAGATTTGTGACTGGCCAAAGTGCTGAGAACAAGTGATTGTTTAGTGCTCAATCCTAAATGGGGCATCTCTTCCACTCCCCTAAGGCTCGGGGAACATCACACAAGAGGGGCCAGAAACAACGTAATAACAGGGTGATGGGAATAAGTACCACTCTAAAACACTGTCTTCTAGACATGGCATGGCCATTGCATCCATGAACTTACAGCAGCAGTGACCGCCCAAGACCAGCTCAAGTTTGAGAACACAAGCATTGCAGCAAGGACAGGGAAAAAGTCCCTAAGTCTCCAGCCCTCTCAAGTGATCTACAGATAGTTACAGGGAAGGAGGTCATATTCCTCAGTAGTATATATGTGTTAGTTCATTGCTGCCGCTAAAGCAATAACCCCACATCCATGCTCATGCAGGCAACCCCTAATTAAATGCAGTAGGTCATGAAAAGGCCATGAACGTAGGAATGAGGAGAAGATGAGATTTGGTGGGATGGAAAGAGAATAATAAGGATAATAAGAGAATAATAATTCTTTGGTCAAAGAATATTGTACATGTGGGTGTGAAGTTATAAAGAATACACACATGCATGTGTGTGCGCACACACACAGACACACATCCTGGCTTTAGCCTCTCTTTAGCAGAAGCATCCTCAGTAGCACCCAGCAACTGCTGACAGGGGACCATTACTCACTGGACAGGAAGTCTGGGAAACCCCAGCCATCTGCTTCTGTCCCAGCATGTTCCCAGCCCAGCAGACAAATGCATCAGAGACAGTGAAGGCAGGGCCACCATCTGCACACAGCCTTTAATAAGGGACTGCAATATCTTGGGGTCTTGACCAAGCTGTTTGTCCATCCTGGGGAGGGAGCCCTACTGGCCTGACCTATACTGGCCTTTGGCCCTGCTTGGCCTGAATAAATCACCTTGGAGTCTTCCATCTGCTCCATAATGAGCAGCTCCCTCACTCATAGAAAAAAAATGTTTTAACCCTGGAGGCAGGAAAGTGTGGGATATAACTCCTGGGGCAGAGGTTCTCAACCTGTGAGTCAAGACCCCTAATGGTCAAGTGACTTTTCCATGGGGATCACCTAGGACCATTGGATTCATTTGCACTATGATTCGTAACTAGTATAATTACATCTATGAAGGAGGAATGAAATAATGTTATGGTTGGGGGTCACCACAGCATGAAGAACTATATTAAAGGGTGGCAGCATTAGGAAGGTTGAGAACCACTGGCCTAGGGCCAGGGCCTTGTGGACCCCTTCCCTGTCCACGATGGAATGTTGGTGGGCTCAACCATGTGCAGGACTTGGGTGGCCAGTGTTGTAAGTGCATGGATGTCACACCCATGACATATCCACAAGACAAAGCTCTAAACAGCATTTAGTCCCATCCCTCTGCTCTTGCGGTCTCTCTGGCCCCAACCCTTCACCTTCTGCAGTCTTACCTGAGCCTTAAATGGCTAGAATAGATATGCATTTAGGGCTGAGCACTGAATACTTGTTTAAGGATGAAAGAAAAGTTATTTTACCTTGGCCTATATTTGTGCAAGATGAAAGAAATTACTTTTTCTGTAGGGTCTCTTCCTACAGAAGTTGAGAAAGGGGCCTCCACTCCAAATGCCTTTGGTGAAATTCCCAAAGAGGTCATGTAGAAAGGAGAATAATAGGGGCCATTGCTTATTTTGCTTTGCTTTGCTTTACTTTGATTTGGGGGGATGCGTGTGTGTGTTCATATGGAGATCAGAGGTGAGCATCAGGTGTCTCCACCTTGCTTCCTGAGACAAGTTCTCACTGGTCCATGGAACTCACTGGATCAGCTCAGAGGCCTGGTCAGCAAGCCTCAGGCACCAAGGATCTTCCTGTCCCTGCTTCCTCAGCACTGGGTGACACATGCTCTCTGCCCAGGCCAGCTTTGACATGAACAGTAGGGAACTCTGGTCCTCATGTTTACCAGACAAGTATTTTTATCAGACATCTCCATAACCCCAGGAGAGGCCATTTTTGCTGCAACACTCCATTAATGTCCTTCTATGGAATGGGTAGATTTCCCAAGACAATTAGTCAAAAAGGAGACTCAGTCTGCTGGGGACCCTGTGACCAGTCCTACATGGACAATACATGAAATAGAGGCCACAGCGTCACTTCCAGACTTACAGTCCTACAGGGCAGCCATAAATAGCATGTTAGCATCTGGGTGGCTTTGTCCAACCCTCACTCTGCTAGTCAGAGGATGCTTGTGACCTTGGAGATGTTTCTGAACTGCAGAAGGAAGTTTACCTGTCCTGTCTCTTGAGTTATCATGGAGATAACAGCAAGGGGCCACAGGCCTACCCTCTCTCCCCTGTCCCGTTCCAAGTGCCTTCCCTTCCAGTGAGAAGCACCCAGGAGCCTAAGGTTCCCTGACCCTAAAACAAATCCAAACCTGTCTGTGACTGCAGCTCTTCTCAGCCCTTGTGGTAATGTGCACATTAATTTTTATTTCCAGATTGCAAATTGCCAACATGATGTGGGCTTTTTCGCCTCTTTTTCCTCAAGTGATTTGGGCTTAGCTGTTACTCGAGTCAAAAAAAAAAAAGAAAAAAGAAAAAAGAAAAGAAAAGCCAACACCAAGCTGATGTCCACATCCAAGATAAATTATGTTAGTTTTTGCAGTGAGTGAATTGGGGCAGGAAAAAGATTTCACCAGAACAAAATGTTCTGGGCTGAAAAGGTGACTTCAAGTAGGTTTGCTTTTTTGCAGGAGTTCTCAGATGGGCTCAGTTCACCTACTTTCCCTGGGGCTATACTCACCTTAGGGGTCTCCAGTGTTGCCCTATTGAACCCCCCAAGTCTGGGATCAGAGGTGGCTTTAGACATCAGGGCCTGACCGCAGGCAATGTGCCCTCTGAGAATGAGGCTGTGAGGGAAGGCAGGAAGAAATAAAAGCATCCTGGGTGTTTAGGGGGAAGATAGTTTTTACTAGTTTAAGATGTCACATTGAAGAAGAGACAAGTGCTTTCTAATCAATATAACAGACTTAATAGTGTGTGTGTGTGTGTGTGTGTGTGTGTGTGTGTGTGTGTGTGTGTGTGTGATGTGTTTAGGAAGGTGTCAGGCATGACACTACAGAATAGTGAGTCATTTAGTGAAAGCATTGGTTCCAAATGCATCTAACTAAAGCAGAAGCTGCAGTGTGATAGTCGTGTGTCTAACACAGGGGGCTTAGGAGATGGCTCAGTTGGTAAAGTGCTGGCCTTGCACATATAAGGACCTGAGTTCAATCCCTAGAATGCATCTCAAAAAACCAGACATTGGTGGCATGCACTTGTAATCCTACTGCTCAGGAGATCCCTACTGTTCAGGCAGATCCCTACAGCTTGCTGTTCAGCCAGCCTAGTATAACTCATCCAGTTCTAAGAGACCATGTGTCAAAATCCAAAGTGAACAATGCCTGAGGAGTGACACACAAAGTAGTCCTCTGGCCTCCACATGCATGAGCACACACATGCACAAGTACCCCCACACATGTGTACCCACTCACATACACAAACATACAAACCCATTGCTCTACCACTTTTTAAAGATTTGTTTATTATTATTTATGCTTGGGTGTCGATACATGTATATATGTGCATGTGTGTACAGGTGCCTTTGAAGACAAGAGGAGGGTATCAGATGCCCTGAGAAGCTAGTTACTATGAATTGCCTGATGTGGATGCTGGAAACCGAACTCATGTCCTATGCAAGAGCAGCAAGAGATTTTAGCCGCTGAGTCATCTTTCCCAAGTACACACATAGGCACACGTGCACACATTCACACACACATATGTGCACGCGCACACACACACACACACACACACACACACACACACCTATTGTGTCACTTCTTGGTTATCTTTCTTAGATAACAAAGCCAGCCCTGACTCGTCTCTTAGTGGCCAAATGGTAACCTTTTAAAGTGTAATTAATTTTTCTGCTATTGCTTTACCTAGTCTCATCTCACCCACATTTTAAAGCAAGTGATAATGGCTTCATGTTTATCCGCATGTTATAAAGATTCCTTTCACAATAAATACACACATGTTTTGGAAGGCAGGATGTTTTTAAGGAAAATATTAAGAAATCATATTAGATCTGGATCTCAGATATGAGATCATTAGGATGAAATACGGAAAGCTAAAATTGGAGAAACGCTGGATTAATTGGAAAGAAATACATGGCAGGCAACTTCTTTCCTATGCCTTTCTCAAATTAAATAATAAATCTTGCCGCCTTGTTTTCCAATGTAAATGAATGCTCTGACTCTTCCCCTTTTCCCATCCCTTTCTTTTCCTAAGGCTTTGCTGGTGGGAGAGGAATTTGTGGCTGGTAAGAAGTAAATCATTCTTGTTCCCCCTGGATTCCATGTTTAGTGCTCCAGGAGGGTATCTACACTCATTAAGCTCCATCATTCATTTGCCCATAAACAGTTGCACCCCCCCACACACACACACACAGTACCAGTCCTTAGAAAAAGATACAGTATGCAAAGAGCAAGAATACATGGTCTAGCTGAGGAGACAAATGACAACACCAACAGCTGGAGAGGAATATCATAAACACTGCACAGGGAACCATACAACACTGGGAACAGGGAGGATATTAAGTTGAGGAATATACTTCATGCAAGATGGCTATATAGGATTATAGTTATACCTGTGTGTTCCTAAAGAGCTATTGGTAGAGACCATCGCTTTCCTGCTGGGAGATTTTGGCTGAGTAGCTCCAACCTCTATCTGCTTTCCATTCTTTTAAATACAGATAACCTCATCTCCCTCTTTCACAGTGTTGAGAGAATCCAATGAGACATGGTGATTGTTAGTGTTCATTGTAAACATGATGGCATCTAGAATCGGCTGGAAGACAGGCCCCTGGTCAGGCTGTTGGGAGTAGTACCTGATGGTGTTAACTGATACTGAAAGACCTATCTTGACATGGTCAGGACTATTCCAGAAGGAGAACACTCCAGACTGCACAAGATGGAGAAAGCAAGCTGATCACTAGGAAGCATTTTGTGCTGTTTCTTCAGTGTGGGTGTGGTGTGCACAGATGCTTCAGGCTCCTGTTGCCTTGACTTTTCTACACTGATGGACTGTGAGCAGATTAAGCCCCTTCCCCATTAAGATGCTTTTGTCATGGTATTTTATATGACAACAGGAACATAAGCTAAGATAGAAAGTGAACATAAAACACCCCAGCACAATGTCTGGTGCCCAGTAAGTGCTCAACAAATGCCCAGTGACTTCTTCAGCTCCTATTGTCCAAGGTCTCTCCACTATATTTGAACTTATCATTGGAAACCTCCACAACCAGCCTCCCTCTATGGAGATGCTCAAAGGACACTGTAGAAATGAAAAGATTCTTATTGAATAAGCAGTGAATGCACATTTGAAAGTCCGACATCATGGTTTTCAAATCTTAACCCTCTCTATGCCTTCACAGTCTAAACTAAAACTAAGTTGCTTCAGCTCTCCCAGCTTTACTTTTATCATATATGGTGTCTTTAAGCAGGCTAGAACACCTCTCTTTGGAAATGCTGAGAGGATTCAATAACAAACCTTTGGTGAACTCTAGCACACACCAGGAGCAAGAAAAATATTCAGTAGGTGATACTGATAGCTACAGATGCTGATAGCTACAGTGCAGGTGCTAAGATAAACAGCAGGAGCCCTCAACTCTTTAAAATGTAGAACTTGGGATATTGTCAATATGACAAAACAGCAGCCTACAGAATAGGAAAATATCTTCACCAATCCTACATCTAACAGAGAACTGATATCTAAAATATATATTTTTTAAAAACTCAAGAAACTAGACATCAAAATACCAGATAATCCCATTAAAAATGGGGTACAGATTTAAACAGAGAATTCTCAACAGAAGAATCTCTTAAATGTCTGGGATACACTTAAAGAAGTGTTAAACATCCCTAACTATCAGGGAAATGCAAATCAAAATGATTCTGAGATACCATCTTACACCTGTCAGATTGGCCAAGATCAAAAGCTCTGAATGCAGCTTATGTTGGAGATGATATGGAGTAAGGGGAACACTCCTCCACATGGTTGTTTCTCAGAAAATTGGGAATCAATCTACCTCAAGACCCAGTGAGAACACTCTTGGGCATATACTCATAGCAGCATTATTTGTAACAGCCAGAACCTGGAAACAACCTAGATGTCCCTCAACCAAAGAAAGGATAAAGAAAATGTGGTATACCTACACAATGGATTATTATTACTCAGTGGGGGGAAAAAATTACATCATGAAATGTTTCGGCAAATGGGTGAAAAAATAATCCTAAGTGAGATAACCCAGGCCCATAAAGACAAAAGGCATGTACTAACTCATAAGTGAATATTAGATGTAAAGCAAAGGATAACCAGGCTATAATCCTCAGACCCAAAGAAGTTTGGTGACATGGAGGACCCTAAGAGGGATTTGTGGATCTCCATGGGAAGAGGAAATAGATGAGATGTCCCTGGTAAAATGGAGGTAGAGTAGAGTAGAGGGGAGGGAATAGGGGGAGGTGAACATGAGAGATCAGGATGGTTAAGTTGGGGGCAGGATGGAGGGGGGAGAGTAATGGAAGAGATATCTTACAAGAGGGGACAATTATGGGGTTAAGGAGAAAACTGGTGCCAGGGAAACTCCCAGGAATCCACAAGAATGACCCCAGCTAAGACTCCTAGCAATAGTGGAGAGGGTGCCTGAACTGACCTCCTGTAATCAATTTGGTGACTCCCCTAGTTGTCATCATAGAACCTACATCCAGTACCTGATGGAAGCAGATGCAGAAATACACAGCCAAGCACTAGGCCAAGATCTGAGAGTCCAGTTGAAGAGGAGGAGGGGGAATTGTATGAGCAAGGTGAGAGGTGGTCAAGATCATGACAGGGAAACCCACAGAGACAGATGACCAGAGCTTATGGGAGTTCATAGACTCTGGACAGACAGCTAAGGAGCTGGCATAAGACTGGCCTAGGTCCTCTGCTTCTGTGTGACAGTTGGGTAGCTTGGTTTTTTGTGGGGCCCAAACAGTGGAACCAGAGCCTATCCCTGATACATGAACTAGCTCTTTGGAACCTATTCCCTATGGTGGGAGGCCTTGTTCAGCCTTGATGCATGGGGGAGGAGCTTGGTCCTACCTCAACTTGATATGCCATGCTTTGCCATGGGAGGCCTTAATCCACCTGAATGGAGATGGAGGAGGAATGGATGGGGATATAAAAAGAGAGGTGGGGGGAACTGGAAGAAAATAGAGAGGGGAAACTGTGGTTGGTATGTAAAATAAATTTTAAAAACAGCAAAATAAAAAATGTACAGCCTTGGGGCCAGTGAGAGGACTCAGTCAACACAGGTACCTGATGTCAAACCTATGTAGCCACATGGTGGAAGGAGAGAACTTATCCTCCTAACTAACTAAACATGCATGATGAGGAATGTGTGCTCACACATATGCACATATGTTCACACATGCACAAACACACACACACACACATATATATATACATATATATACAATATAAATGAAAATGTAATTAAAAATTAAGTAAATAAATTGAAGGCTGGGTAGGTGGCTCAGAGGTTGAGAGTGTAATGCCCTGGCAAAGGATCTGAGTTATGTTCCCAGTACCTACATCGCATGGCTCACAACCACCTGTAATTCCAGCTCCATGGGGATCTGATGCACTCTGCCAGCTTCTTTGGGTATTGCATTCACATACCCATATATAGACACCCACACACACACACACACACACACACACACACACACACACACACACACACAATTTAAAATAAAATAAATCCTTTAATGAAAAGTGAAATAAAATATTGAGCCTACTTGCCATTCCAATTAATACCCAAACACTATACACATTCTGCTAAACACTTGCTTAACTATCTCCTGGGGTCATCACAGCAACCCTAGAAGTTATGTCATTTAACTGATTAAAAAGTCAAGACCAAAAGGGAGTTCATGAACTCTCCCAAGATTACCTGCCTATAACAAGGGACAAAACAGACCCTTAAATACAGTCTGGCCCCAAAGACCTCTGATGTTTATCAAACTGATGTTTATCTTGTTCCATAAAAGGTAACACTTGAGGCTACCAGGAATGTCTGTAAGACACAATTATCTTATGAGCTAAGGAGACTGAAGAGTGGCATAGGCACCAGTGGAGGGGGCTTGGGGGTGAAGGAATACCACAGGGCTCAGAGAACTGGTTTTCAGATGAATTATTTTATATGCGATGTCTATAGCACCTGGCATACAGCAGAAAAGCTGGATGAATGTCTGTGCTGATTAGTTTTAACTGCCAACTTGGCAAAACTTAGAGTCACCTAGTAAGAGAGTCTTAGTGAGGAACTGTTTATATCAGGCTGACTTGTGGGCATGTCTGTGAGAGACTGTCTCAATTGTTAACTGGTGTAGGTGGCCTCAGCCCTAGATTGGGCCATCAACCATGTCCCAGGCTGCCCCCTGAACTGTGTAAGAGTGAAGAAAACTGACCGAATATAAAACAAAGCAATTGAGGGTGTTTCTTCTCTATCTACAGACTGTGGACAATGATGCTTCAAGTTCCTGCCTTGACTTCTCCCAAGTGATGGACAGTAATTCAGAACTTGAAGCCACATCAAATCTTTTTGCCCTCAATTGATTTTTGCGAGGATATTTTATCACAGCGATGGAAATCAAACTGGAACAATGGCCAAGAAGGAACAGAAGGCACCAGAGTGGAAACTGAGCAGCCACAGAAGCTTAAGGTCTTAGGGATTTGGAAAGATGGGGCAAAGCAAATAGATGTATAAATGTTATAGATATAGATGGAGAAGGAGATTGGGAAAGAGTTCAGATTGGACTTCACATGACTGAGACAAGACGACTCTGGTTGTTTGCATGCCTCACTATTGGATACTAGATGAATCTCCTAGGCTGTAAGCTGAATCCAGAAGTCCTTATTCCCGAGCTTGTATCACTGGAAAACTTTGAAAGAACAACTGAAAGCGCTTTGAAGGTAGTTACAGAAGATGTGTGATGAGGATGGCTCTCTAAATATGTGTTTTATTATTTTTGAATGTATATATTGGAGGGATGGTTGTGCATGAGAGTGCAGCTGTGGGAGGGGGTTTCATGACCAAGAGACATGAAATTCATCACTTTGAATGCTAATTAAGATGATCACAATGTCTAAGGATGTCTCCTTGATTACTTCACGCAGGATAAACATGTACAGAAGAGAGTTTCAGAGTAAATTTGATTGCACTCTCACTAAATCCCATAACTGTAGGACAGAACACGGCTCTGGGTGTGGCTGTGCTCTCAATCCCAGAGTGAGCTGGAAGCAGAAACTCTCTCTTCTTGATGTTTTCTAAATGACCAAAGGACAAGAATGGATTTTCTATCCCCCTGGCACATGTTTTGTTGACGCACTAATAACTGAGCTGCTGGAAATTCAGGTCAGGGATTTGGGGGAAACTGAAGAAACTGTATTCAGCCCTTTGGGAGACCAGTATTTGACTCCAAGCTTTTAAAACACTGTCTCAAATCTGGAGAAAACTGCCTTTAATGAGCACCAGCATCTAGGATCCCAGAAGACACTAGAGAGAAGATACTGAAATTTTTACTTAATATTGTTGGCTTTGGGAAGTGCCCAGAAGCCTCAATGGCTCAGATCCCGTGTCTCACAGTTATCTGTTTACTGTGCAATAGGTTTTAGGGTCTCAGGAGGACCTACCCTGACCTCCAGCCTGAAGCCCCTGATGCTACCAGGAAGGACTGATCAAGGCAGTTCCAAAGAAATGCAGGACACAGACTGTCTTAGTTAGGGTTACTACTGCTATGATGAAACATTGAGACCAAAGAAACTTTGGGAGGAAAGTGTTTGTTCAGCTGACACCTTCCACATCACAGTTCATCATCAAAGAAAGTCAGAATAGGAACTCAAGCAGAACAGGGACCTGGAAGCAAGAGCTGATGAAGAAGCTATGGAGGAGTGTTACTTCCTGGCTTGCTCCTCATGTCTTGCTCAGCCTGCTCTCTCATAGAACTCAGAACCACCAATTCAGGGATGGCACCACCTACAATGGGCTGGGCACTCCTTCCATGAATCACTAATTAAGAAAATGTTCTACAGGCTTGCCTACAACCCTATCTTATGGAGGAGTTCTCTCAATTGAGATACTCTCCTCTCTGATGACTCTAGCTTGTGTCAAGTTGACATAAAACTATCCAGCATGCAGACCAAGGACTGCCTAGTATAAGAAGGTGGAGTAGAGGCATTAATAATATTTGCACACTTCTATGTGACTGTTCTAAGTGTTTTAAGCTTCATTGCTTAATGAGGTATGTGTCACTCTCACCACCATCGTATACATAGGACAACAAAAGCACAGAGGTGGTAAGTACTTTGCCAGCATCACCACCAGCAAGTAGGAAAGCCCAAATTTGGCCTCAAAAGCCCCCCCCCCACACACACACACACATACACACACTTTGCCCCCACTGCCTTGTGCAAAGCAAATGAGTGGGGACTTACCTTCCAAGTATAAGCTTTGAGTCCAAGATTAGCAAAAGCCAGCTACACAGAAGGGCTCCTACATGCTGTTTATGAGTAGGAAGAGAGCATGGAAGCATGGACTATCCTAGGAGACTTGAAACTCTGTCATCTCCAACTCCCAAATTGTAACTCAATGACTCAGTATCATAGCATCAGTGACACATGCCTCAGTTTCTCTAGAAGGTATCACCTTCACCTTTCAGCAAAGCTGGCCATGTGAGATCTTGTACTGAAGGATGTCACCCTGTTATCCTCATTTCTGCTTAATCAACATCCAAACATCAGCAACCCCTCCACTGAGATACCAGAGACAGAAAAACACAATAGAGAGCTGTGGAAGGGGAGACAGGGGAAGGCTTCCTCATGGCCATTCAGAAGCCCCCATGCCTCTAATCAGGCTATAGACTCCTAAGTTAGGCAAAAGTCTACACCCACAATCAATCAACCATCGACCAGCTTTCACAAAGTGTTATGAATTGGGACTCTACAATGTAATAGAAAGAAAAATCCAACTAATACTGGCTCGAGATACATTTGTTGGTTCATTTAACTGAAAAGGCTGGGGGAGATGATGGTTTGAGACTGGCTATAAACAGGCACTGGTAGCACACTGCAAGAAACCTGACTCTCTAGTGCTCTGAGTTTTTATTTCTTCAATATTGACTTCTTTTTATTTTGTTTTGGTTGTGGAGATGGGTACATTGGGTTCTCCTATGTATATGTTCTAAGAGTTAAGGAATCGAGTGAGGAGGCATTTGCCTACAATCTCAGCACCTGGAAGCTGAGGCTGGAAGACATTGCACTTAAAGCCAATCTTTTGTCAAAAAAGAAATAGTTAACTAAAAGAAAAACATCTTAAAGTGAGTATCTTCCAGTGAAAGATGCACAACTAAAATAGTGAGTAGACTGGCATCATGTGTTAATCCTGACTATTCACCTGCTAGAAACTGGTCGGCAGCCCTACATCCCCCCATCCTAGAATCTTTGGCTAACCTTCTATGTGATGGTATTTATAAACTTGGTTTGATTAAGAAATGCCTAGGGTACTAGTGAGATACACCTTGTGTGTGCCTGTGAGGACATTTCCAGACAGGTTTAAATCAGGAGAGATACCTCCCTCCAGGATGGGGGTGGCACTGTCCTACAGGCTAGAGTCCAAAACCAAATTGAAAAGAGGAAGAGAAGCTGGGCCGTGGTGGTGCACACCTTTAATCCCAGCACTTGGGAGGCAGAGACAGGTAGATCTCTGTGAATTTGAGACCAGCCTAGTCTACAAGAGCTAGTTCCAGGACAGCCTCCAAAACCACAGAGAACTCCTGTCTCGAAACCCCCCCCCAAAAAAAAGGAAAAAAAAAAAAAGAAAAGAGGAAGAGGAAAAAAATGGATGAGTACCACAATCCCCACCTCCTCTGTTTCCTGATACATCCACATGTGAGCTAGCAGGCTCACAAGTTTGTCACCACAGCTGTGGCCTCCACCTGTAGACCAGCAGTTTCTGCCATGATGGACCACACCCTCAAACTCTGATACAAACCAAATCCTCTCTCCATTAAATGGCTCCTCAGTCACAGAACTCAGCACTGCGACTATTATATCACACAGACCACAGTAACATTGGTTGAGGGGGAAGTATTGCTAAGGGAACATCCCAGTGGGAGTTCCAGAAGAGTGACATGTATTCTGGGTAAGAATAAGAGCAGATATCTCTACTCAAATCTCTTCCAACAAAAGTGTAATTAGGGACATAAAAAAATATGAGAAAGTTGCATTTTTGTTAACAAGGAAAGCATTCTTCTGAGCAGGTCTTCCTGTGTGGCCCAGGCTAGCCTCAAACTCACAGCCTTCCTAACTCAGCCTCACAAGGGCTCATACTACAGTCACACACCAACACATCTTACATGAAGCCATCCTTGTATTGAGAAAAGAGGCCCCATGAAAATGTCAGAGAGAAAACCTTATTGATTATAACAAATAGTTCACAATGTATGATACAAACCATGAATCTAAAACCTGACATTAGAGGTTAAAGGTGGAGTTGAATATTCAAGTCCACCATTTTCCTGCTATAAGTAAAGGAAAAGTGGTCTCTCTGCACCTTTAAAACTATTTCTTTGCCAGTGTGGAAACATCCTGAGTATCAGTCCAGCCTTTGTCCTTGTCACCAGGCCTCGGCTACAGAAAATGAAAAGCTCTGGATCCCTTCCAAAATAATGTGGTTTGATCGAGCAAGACCCCCTGAAGAAACATCAATGGGACAATGCAGCCTTGCAGACCACTACAGCCAGAATTTCTGCGTCTTCTTAGGATTCCCCCATGACAGCGCCCCCTACCAGCAGGAAGCAGCTTGGAAAGAATGATGCCCAAATTCCCAAATATTGTTTATAAATGTTTGTTTTCATTTAAAAAAAAAAGGCATGTATAATTATGTCCAGCATAAAATAAATAAATGTTTAAAAAAAAAAGAAAGCAAGAAAGAAAAAGAAAAGACTCTAGAGGTTAAAGAAAGTATCCCAGCAGGGACCTCCTTGCTTATAAATAAAATGTGTCATGTTTTTATCTTGGAAAAAAAACAACTATTTCTTTCTTTGCAAATAGGAGACAATCCTGTGCTATATGGTCATTATGATCAGAGCCATGAAACACAGCTCAACACAGAAAGTAAATCTTGTGAGGGTCAACTCGTTCATTTAATGCTTAATAGCTATGAGTGTTGTTTTGTCAACTTGATAACCTAGATTCAACTGAGAAAGGAGCCTCAATGAGGGATTGTGTTCACTAAGGTCAGCCTCTGAGAATGTCTGTGCAAAACTATATTAAGTGAATTACTGTGGGAAGGACCCATCTTAACTGTGGGCAGGACCACTCCCTGAGCAGAGGATCCTGGACTGTGTGAAATGGAGAGGTAAAGTTGAGTGCAAGTGTGCATGCATTCACTCATTGCACTATGGACTTACCACGACCTAGCCTCTCAAGCTCCTGATGCTGATCCCCAACCCACCCACCCCCATTGACTGTGAGCCAAGTGAACCTTCCTCGCTTAGGTTGCTTTTGTTGGAGCATTCTATCACATCAACAGGAAATAAATGTACAATAAATTTAGAGTGATAAAATGCCTATTCTGTTGCTGTTTATATTCTAAAATACAAAAGAAATGCATAAGTTCACAAAAAGTTAAATAAGGGTGATCACTATGGAGAGGAATAAGACAACAAATGGTGCCAGTTGGGAACAGACCCTTCCTAAGAGTGGTCAGAAGAGAGTTCATGTTTTAGCTGAGATCTGCATGCTGGAAAGAACCTACCAGGTAAATATATGCACTCAAACAAGAGTAACCAAAGATCTGTAGCTTGGTTGAGAGAGACAGAGGTATGTATGGTCAGAGGGAAGTACAGTGCCAATCATGCAGGTCTGTGTGATCAGCTGTATTTCATTCTGTTTGCACAAGGAATATGGTGAAAATATTAAAAGTGGATGTTTAAATGTTACTCTTGTGACTAGAAGATAGCTAGTGGGTAAAAGTTCTTGTTTAAAAAGCATGAGCCCCTGAGTTTGATGCCCAGAACCCATATAAAGCACAATAGCTCGTGTCTATAATTCTAGTGCTCTATGAAGAGATGGAGTGCAGTGAGGATAGGAATAGGAGAATCCTAGATAGCTATACTGGCATAAGCAACAAAAATCAACAAAGAGACCCTGCCTCAAATAAGGTGAAAGTTGAAGAGTGACAGTTAAAATGATCCCTGGACCTCCACACATGTACAATGGTATGAACACATCCACATTCATGCACGTAAATATACACACAAAAGAGGAGGAAGAAGAGGAGGAAATTGCTCTCACTGCTGTTTGAAGACTATGAATTGAATATGAAAGTAGAAGTGAGGGCTGGAGAGATGGGTCAGTGGCTAAGAGAACATGCTGCTCTTGCCAAGAACCTGAGTTCAGTTCTAAGCATCCACGTTGGAAGGTTCACAACTGCCTCTAACTCCAGCTCCAGAGGATCTAACACATCTTCTGGCCTCTGTCAGCACCCATACATACATGGCACACAGAGACACAAATAAGTAAAAATAAAAGTAAATCTAGATGGAAGAGGAGGGAGGGAGGTAAGGGAAGAGAAGAAAGGGAATGGAGAGAGGAAGAAAGAGAGGTTTGGAGGGAGGGAAGAAGGAAGAAAGGAATAGACCAAGTGACGATTCTAGGGCTAAAGCTAAAACAACTGAAAGTAACTTGACAGATAAGTGTAAATCAGATGAAAAGTAGCAAAACATGTTATTGGGAGAAAAAAAAGGAGCAATAATTCTGACTGATGCAGAAAAAAAAGAGAAAACAGAATATGTAAGGTGAACAGAGAGTAAGAAGGTCTAATACACATATAATCGACTCCCAGATGGAGAGGCCAGGCAGAAGAAGGGGGACAAAGAAGAGTCACTGAGAAAAGGCACCAAGATCCACATTCACCAAGCTGGGAAAGTCCCAGGTAGAGTACTGGCTACCTCACATTAGATTAACTGTAGAAGAAACTTAAAAAACAGCCAGGAGAACTACAGATTAATAACTTCTAAACATCAGATAAAACTCACTGTAAATTTTTTTCAAGATAAGGTGTAAGCCAGGAAAGAATGGAGCTTTGTTGTCAAGCAATACACACATGAGCTTAGCTCTAAAGGCCAAGAAATAATAAAAGTGGACGCTTAAAGATGAAAAACTCTGAAGAGGGTTGGATGTGTAGATGCTCTCATAGAACTACTTAGAAAAAGAGAACACGGTGTCAGTGTGACAAATAAGATGTCATAAAAGCCTACACACTAACAAAATCAGAAGATTATCAAATCTTATGCAAATAAACTTAAACATTTAAATGAAGTGAATGGATGCTTAGAAATACACTTAGAAATAGCTGGGTTAGTGGCATGCTTGTTGACATGCAAGAGGCCCTGGTTCCATCAGAGCTCACATACACCAAGTGGTGGTGCATGCTGTCATCCAGCAACTTAGGAGCTGGAAGCAAGAGGATCAGAAGTGTGAGGTCATACTTGGTTACATATGTATGTATGCCAAGTATGATACTGGCCATATGAATGAAGCCATATGAATGATACTATGATCATCATCCCCCAAAAAAGAACAAATAAATAATAAATAAATATCTCTGAAGACTAAAGACTAAAGTACCATGTAAACTAGCAAAGATCTTCACCACATAACTAGTAGGAGAGAGGACAATAGGACTGAATTGAGCAAACTACATCCAATAACTAATAACATTAACCAACAAGGGGCTGTGGAGCTGGAACAGTTGGTAAAGAGACTGTAGAGAGCGCGTAGTGCCACGCCTTAAAGTGGCGCTGGCTTCTGCCTTACACCTTCCCCCTGGTGAAGACTCTCTGGGTAAACAAGCCCTTAATTGGTTAAGTCTGTTCAGCCTGTTTGCTCCCACATTAGAGTAGCCTATCTGCAGGGTCCACGTGGCTCACTGGGGTAGGTTAGCTCAAGGGTATTTAAGCCTGTGCAGGGGTCCCTCTCTCTCCCTCTCCCTCCCCTCCCCGTCCCCGTCCCCCTCCCCCTCCCCTCCCCCTCCCCCTCCCCCTCCCCCTCCCCCTCCCCCTCCCTCTCCCTCTCCCTCTCCCTCTCCCTACGGGCCAGAAGCAACATGTTTAAAGCATCCTGATTAAAACTGCATGAAGAAGATCTACCCAGAGTCACATCTTCCTTGCTGGCAAGGGCAGGCACGTACAAGAGACTGCTTCTAAAGCATGAGGATTTGAGTTCCAATCAAAGCTGAGTATTGCGGCTCAGGTCTATAACCCTCGGAAAGTGTTGGGTCCCTGGATTTTATTGGCTGGCCAGCCTAATCAACCAGTAAATTCCAATAGATCCAATAAGAAACTTTGTCTCAAAAGTTTTTAAAATATAGCCTACCATAACTTTGAGGCTACAAAGCCTAGGAGAAATTCAACATCTTAAATATTTAACAATTAAATAGCAAAGAAAAAAGCTTGAATGTCATCTATGCTTCATTCATCTATGAAGTCAGAGGAGAGATAATTAAATTGAACCACCACAAAATGAACAAGGTGAGAGCCTCCAAAAATATAACAGAAAGAAAATTTATAATACAGGAAAAAGCAATGTTTACTGTTTGAAGTGACTAATAAAATGGCTGCTCTCATAGAACTACTTAGAAAGAGAGAACACAGTGTCAGTGTGACAAATAAGACGTCACAAAAGCCTATACACTAACAAAATCAGAGGATTATCAAATCTTATATAAATAAACTTAAACATTTAAATGAAGTGAATGGATGCTTAGAAATATGCTGCTTATTAAGATAGTTATTAGAAAAGATGAAACTGGAGTGATCTGCTTTTTAAAAACTAGAAAAGATGAAAGCCTGAAAGTAAAAGCCTTCCACAGAGAAACCTGCACATCCAAAGAATTTCACCAGTGGATGCTTATAAACATTGGAAGAAAAAAAATGACAGGGCCAAATACTTTCTTTAATGAGTGTATGAGTACATGCCACATGCATGAGAATGCCAAAAGGACAAGAAAAGGTGTCAGATCCCCTAGAGCTGGAATTATACCTGATAATGAGCTGCCAGACATGGGTGCAGGGAACTGAACTTGGGCCCCTGGAAGAACAGCAACCCTCTTACCCACTAAGACAACTCACCAGCCCCATAACACCAATCTTGCACAGATGATAATAAAGAGAAGAAAGAAAGCCTGGGAGTGTAGCTCAGAAGTGGAACACTTGTCTAGCGTGCTTCAAGCACCAAGCACAAAGAACAAAGACTTTAGGGTGAAAGGTTTGCCCAGTTGGTAAGAGCATTTGCTGCATGAGCATGAAGGTCTAAGTTTGGAGCTCAGTGCCCACATAAAAAGATGGGCATGACTGTGTGTGTGCCTGCAACCCAGTGCTGGGGACAGGGGCTAGAAATGGAAGAATCAATGGAACTTGTGCACCACCAGCCTAGATCTAGTTTCAGTAAGAGACCCTGTCTCAAGAGAGTAACAAAGCAGTATACCCACTGTCCTCCACCCCCCACCCCCACCCCCACCCCCGTATTCACAGCCACACTCACCACATCCCTTCTTAAACTGTGACTCAGATAAGCCCTTCTTCTCTTAAGCTGCTTCTTTTCAGGTACTTCGAGTGACAAGAGAAATAACTAATACAGTAGCCCAGGCTAGCTTTGAACTCACAGTCCTCCTACAGCATCCATAGTTCTGGGATTGCAGTCAAGTATTACCATGCCTAGCCTTCAAGTCACTTTAAATTATGAACTGCAAGTGTTTCTTTTTGAACTCTCCTCTTTTCACTCTCCTACTACCATTTTACCCAGTTCCTGGCGCGCGCACACACACACAAAAAAAGAAAAGAAAAAAAGAAAAGCCTCAGTAAACACTCAGTAAACTCAGCTAAAGAGGGAAAGAGCCTCAATACAGCATCACACCCAACTGAATCTCAATACATACATGATTTTTTTTAAAACAAATGAATGAACTCAAGTTAAAGAACAGACTCGGGGGAGGGGGGGGATGTATCCTCTGCCAAGACTGGGTAATACGCAAAGTCCTTGCGGAAGCTCTAAGAGATAAGAGGCTAAGCAAGAGGAACTGACTGAATAAAGATGAAATAAGAGTTAAAGCCAGCCTGAGAAGAAAGGAGAGAGGCAGCTGAAGGGAAGCATGGAAATGAGGTCTCAGAAGATAATACAGGGTCTCATGTGGATGTCAAGCTGCTGGGGCAGGAAGCTGGGGTCTGATCTGCATTGATAGCAGGCATTCATTTCCTCCTCGCAGAGCCTCCCTTCTCTTCTTTCACTATAGGCTTTGGAGTGCAGGCTTCAGATACATCCCTGCAGACTCCAGATTCTGAGATCTAGACAAGTCAGTCGTTTTGCTCTCCGGGGCCGTGAGTATCTAATCAGTTCAGTGCGCTTAGTGCTGTTATCCACTGTTTCTCAGAACAGAGAGTTGGTGCCATTGAGAGTTTCTGAGGAGTCCTGGGGTCCCATCTTTTTTTTTAATACAGGGTCTCACTTTGTAGTCCTGGCTGGCATAAACTCAGGTGTAGACCAGGCTGGCCCTGAACTCATAGATTTCAGGACTCTACTTCCCGAGTGTTGGTATTAAAGTCACAGCTGGGCAGTGGTAGCAAAGGACTTTAGTCCCAGGAGGCAGAGGCAGGCAGATCTGTGTGAGTTTAGGGCCAGCCTTGTCTACAAAGCTACACAGAGAAACCCTGACTGGAAAAATAAATAAATAAAATAAATACATACATACATCCATACATACATACATACATACATACATACACACACACATACATAAAGTCATCCATCACCACACTGGTTTATGTGTATATAAATGCATAGATGTGTGTGCCCACTTGTGTGTAAGTGCCCCAGTTCATGTGGGTGCCCTCAGAGGCCAAAACAAGGTAGCACATCCTCTAGACCTAGTTACAGGTGGTTACAATCCACTGAATGTGGGTGTTGGGAACTGAATTCAGGTACTCTGTAAGAGCAGCAAGCACTCTTAATCTCCAGATCACCTTTCTAGGCCCTATTTTGTTTCATTTTTAATTAATAGAGCATAATTAATGCTTTCAGAGCAGTGTGAAAACAGCCATCCACTCTTCACCCCCCCACACACACACCCTAACCCCCCTCCCCCATTAATATCAGGTGTCATGTGATGGTAAGTCTCACCCAATTAACACTCTTGTTTCCCTTCTCTTTAAGCCCTCTGCCTGAAACTTTTTTATTTTTCTTTCACCTATTTATTCACTCATTCCTGCAAGAAATATTTGCTGAGCACCTGTGTGTGTGTGTGTGTGTGTGTGTGTGTGTGTGTGTGTGTGTGTGTGTGTGTGTAGACAGTCTACAACCAAATGAGCATTGTGCTTAATGATGTAGCCCAACTGTAGGCAAATGTAAAAGTTTTGCACGTGCTTAACATAAGCCAGGCTAAGCTAATCTGTCTGCTATAGTAAGAGTATTAAGTGCATTTTCTAAATACATAGCATTTATCTGTATATCATTAATAATCCAGGTAGAATCCCTTTCCTTCTAGGTTGCCTTGATCCTTTTTTCTGTTATGTCCTTCCTCTTAGTAGACGCAAAAGCAGTGGAAAGACATTTTAGCTATAATGAAGATCTCTGTGTTCTTCTGACAACTGCTACTGGTCTAAGGGGAAATTGATTAATCTCTCCGGATTAATTTTTCCCTTCTGTATATAAACACTTGAATAAAAGGCCAGTGACTAAGAATATTTTCAGCAGTTCCTGATGAGTTTCTCCTGCTTTGATTTACATAGACACACACAAATACATCACATACATACACACAAAAATAAATGCACACACGTGCATTCAAGCTCTCTGTCTCTGCTCTGTCTCTCTCTGTCTCTGTCTCTGTGTGTCTCCTCTCTCTGTGTGTGTCTCTGTGTGTCTCTGTGTGTCTCTGTGTGTCTCTGTGTGTCTCTGTCTCTCTCTCTCTGTCTCTCTCTCTCTGTCTCTGTCTCTCTCTCTCTCTCTCTTCTCTCTCTCTCTCTCTCTCTCTCTCTCTCTCTCTCTCTCAATTGAGTAAAACTAACAATCCTTAACCTGGAGGTAATACTAAGGCCCAGGGACTGGAAGTAGTCCAACCCCAAAGTCTCTCTGCCTCTCTACTTCTCCTCCCCTCGGCACACTGGGCCAGCTTTTATCCTCACCTGAGAATCTCTCCTCTTTCTCAATCCCTACTTCTTTTGATGGCTGTTCACGTGTCTGCTTTCAGAGCATCCCCTGATCTGGCTGCCCCATATAAAAGCATATCTCCATGTAACTATATACCCCTTAACTTTCTTCTTCCTCTTCTTCTTCTTCTTTTAAAATTGTAATTGTATTCATTTATTTGTGTAGGAGGAGGTATGTGTATGTGAGTGTGCACGTGGTATAGTTCACACATAGTGGTCAGTGAACAACTTTTGAGATAGATATAATTTTCATTATCCATTCATCTGCTGATGGCCATCTAGGTTGATTCCAATTTTTGACTATAGTGAATAGAGCAGCAATAAGCACAGGGGCGCACATATCTCTGTGGTAGGGAATAAAATTCTCTGGGTGAAATAGCTGACCCATATGATGGTTCTATTTTTAATTTTTGAAAAATTTCAAAAGTGATTTCCACAATAGCTGTATTAATTCACAGCCCCAACAAGAGTGAATGAGAGTTCTTTTCTTTGCACATCCTCTTCAATATTTATTGTCAGAGTTGTTGTTGATGACAGCTATTCTGACTGGGGTGAGGTAGTATCTCAAAGTAGTTTTAATTTGCATATATCTGACAGGAATACTCAATACCTTTTGAAACAGTTATTGGTCATTTGTGTTCCTGTTTTTGAAAATAGCCTAGTCAGTTATTCATTTATCTGTTTATTATTAGTTTTATTTCTTTGGAATTTATTTTCTGCAATCTTTGTGAATTCTGGACAGTAGCCTCTTGTCTGTAGTGTAGATGGCAAAGATTTTCCATTCTGTGGATTGTCTGTGAACTCTGTTGATCATTTCCTTGGCTGCACAGAAATTTTTATTTTCATGTTGTCCCATCCACTTATGCTTTGGAAGAAATTAATGAAATTGAGGAAACTTCTTTGAAAAAGTTAATAACTGGACAGAGCCTTAGCTATCTGGCTTTTCTCACTGGTCACTGAAGCAGCTATGTATCCCAAAAGTTCAGACCACATTTATCCCATGCTTGGGACATACTCGGTTCATTTGTGTGGACTGAATGAATGAACAACGTGTCACCCTCACACAAACAGAAACCTGTTAAAACACACTGCTCCTCTTTTGTGACATAGTCATTCTCTTCTCTTACCATAAACTGGGAAAATTCACACTCACAGAAGTAGCAACACACACACACACACACACACACACACACACACACACACACACATTTCCATTGTGGAAGGAGTAAAAGAGAGTGCTAGATATCGCTTTCATGTCTAACTATGCAAGTGTTCCCTAGCCAGATGAGGTTAGGATATAGCTGCTGACTTGTTAATTGATTAATGTATCTGGGGTACCACACTGGTACATGTTGATGCATATATGTGACACATACACATGTACAAGAAGATATCAACATTTATGTCTATGTGGACAGAAACCAATTGCAAACAGAAATATACAAATAATACAAATAAACACTTCAGGTTCGCTTCAGGATTAATGCAAAACAAAGATCAAAAATTATACACACACAGGAGTACAGTGCTTATTAGGCCAGGCATGGTGGTGCAAGTTTTTGGTCACAGTACTCAGGAGGCAGAAACAGGTAGATCTCTGTGAGTTTGAGGTCAGCCTGGCCTACAGAGCTAGTTACAGTGCTATGCCAATCAGGACAACATAATGAGACTGTCTGACAAGAGAGAAGGGGAGATCGCGAAGAGAGAGAGGAATTTCACTTTCAAGAGCACACACATATATGCACACAAACATGTGAGCAAAGACAACGGTGTTTAAGGTGTGACTGGAGAGCAGTGAGGCCATGTGGGATGTCCACTGGTGTGCTTTTGATTATATATGCTACATATTCACATGCATGTATTCAATATGGTGCATCTATGTGGACATTTGCATCAGATTGGTGAGCACCTACTGTGGATAGCAAATCTCCTTTTCAGTCAGTGCTGAAAACATTTTGGGAGCCTGGTATAGGGAAGCCATGAAAGTCTGTCTAAGACTTGTTCCTGCAGCACAGGAGAGGGGGAGGTCTGCTGGTCTGGTCCTGAGCTGGGAAAGGAAGCCTTGCTTGGAAAAGACCTAAACTTGCAGAGAACAGAGATGTAGAACTATTGCCCCAAGAAAGGACTTCCTGAATATGCTGGGTAAATGGAAGGCTTCTCCTCCTTTAGCAGCATGGGAAGGGAGAGCCCCCAGAGTCCCAGTCAGTTCCAGCAGGCCAGAAAATCCTGCAGAGGCTATTAATCCACTAAAGTCCCCTGGTTGGGAGAAAATCTGATTAACTCTACCTCCCCAGATGGGCTCAACAGTGAAATAGATATCTCATTTCTGAGAGTCAGATAAGGTAGAGAAACAGAGGAAGGCAGGTGAAAGAAAGGAAGGGGAGCACCATAGGAACAAGATATATGTGTGCACTCCTTGGCTCTGTCATTCATTTGCAGCCCAGTTTCCCCAGCTGTATGATGTGACTCAAATTTCCTCTGTTCAGATGGAGGAGTGTGTCTTCTGTCTCTCTCAAAAGTGAACCAGGCAGATCAGCTCCCCTTTGACCCTACAAATTAAGTTAGTTGTTTGTTTGTTTGTTTGTTTGTTTATTATTTGATTTTCCTGAATTTCCCTACCACGGGGCCCCTAAAAGGAGACTTACTCTGTCCACCAGGATTTTTTCTAAGTCTTCTGAGCCCAAATAGTATAGCTTCAGCACTTTAAAGAATTTGAGGGGTCTGGTTCTAGTGACCCTTTTAAAAATGATAAACTGAGCCCCCCCAAGCACATCTGGACTGGGATTCATGGTGTTTCACTTACATACAACTATTTTCTTTAAAAAAAAAATCAAGGTTAAGATTTTAAAAGACTTCAAAAGATGAAATCTATAACCTCTCTGGAGTGACAGAAGACCTGCAAAGACACTGGGGCCTGGAAGGTGCAGGAAACTGGTCTCTGCCAGCACTTCAAGGGTTAAACTCAACCCAGAGCCTGACACACAATTGGCCGAACCTGAAGAGAAGATATGGTTTTTGCAGCCGCGGGCCAATGAATAACTCGAGTGGGAGGGTTTGAAGCTTCTAAGGAGTTTTTCCCCCATTTTCCCCTCTCCACCCCCTCCCGTCGGCCCTTGCCGCCCCCCCCATCCTCTATGCCGCCAGTTTGTTAAATTAATGCAGTAAGAAAGTCTCACGATCTGAGTGAGTCTGGCCAGAAGATGGGCGAGCTCAGAAACCCGACATGCCTCTGAAAGCCCGGGCTTCTGAACCCTGCTGGGAAGCCATGGACCCCAGCAGCCCCTGAAAGTTGTGGTGGGCTCTATTGCGCCTGTAGCCCCAAGCAATGGGACACCTTTCCTGCAGCAATCCCAACTTATTCGGCGGGAACCAAAGAACGCGGACCGCAAGGCGACAGCAGACTGGAACGGAGGCAGGAGAACGAGATTCTGGGACTGGGTTACGATGCGCCAGCCTAGCACACTCTCCGACATCTAACTGAAGCCAGCACCGTCACCTGCTCCACCACCAGCAGCAGCAGCACCACCACCACCACCACAACAACAACACACACACACACACACACACACACACACAACCCCTAAAACCCCACGGGCCAGACCAGGGCCAGAAAGAAGGTGCCAGCTGGGTCTAAGGGTCCGAGACCAGGGCTCTAATCCCCACGGATTTCTTGATTGCTTGAAGCTGGCCTCTCAACATAAAAACAAGGATTAAAAAAGGAGAGAAAGAAAGAAAAGAAAAAGAAGAAAATATACCCACCCCCAAGAGTGCCTCCCAGCGCCGCAGGGAGCCTCCAGCGAGTTGAGCATCAGCAACGCTCTTCCCGCCCGCAGCCTGGCTGGACGCTCTCCGTGGTGCTGAACCTGCACGGCCGCCGCTTTCCGCGGTACCCAAGCCTCCTGGCTGTAATTCTCTCCCTGCTCTGCAACCTCGTCCCTCTACTCCTCAGCTCCCTCAAACATCTGGATTATTTTCCCAAGAGGCGCTCTCTGGCTTCATAGATGCCCATCGGAAACATTTTTGCACCCCCATAACTCGTGGACTTTACAGCACAAGAATCTGGAAAATGTACAGCTTCAACACTCTGCGATTCTACCTTTGGGAGACCATTGTATTCTTCAGGTACGCGATTTTCTATACTGACCACAACTATCCTTAAGGTGCAAATGGGGTTCAGATGGAGTAAAGAGGCTGAATCTACCGCGGTCTCATCAATTGGGGAAGGGGTGCTGTGTACTGAAGGCCCTTCCATTCCCCTCCTCCCCCCACCTTCACCCGCAGGGTGTCTGGCTGGTGCGTGTAGGTCCCAGACAGTGGCTACTCAGGCAGTGGTTTGCCTGTTTCTTGCGGTTTGTCTGTCTGACTGCTACACTACCCCCCCCCAATACTGGCCCCTGGCCCTTCTGCTGGTTACCCTTCACTCGGCTGAGGACTTAAGGGGAAGCTTTATGAGTTTTTTAGTTTAATTGGGACCGCATTCTCTCAAACCGCAGTGCTGGAAACCCCGGGTCTCCCGTCTGGGAGCGAAGTGACAACTAGTGGTGACGCGGAAGGTTGCAGTTGAACTGGTTAGGCACAAAACAGAGCATTCTGTCTCCCTTTTTTATTGTTTTTCCGGGGGGGGGGTGGTCAGGGTTCCTGTGGCTTGGAGCTAGGGGATAATGCAGTTTTGACCTCAGCTTGCAAAGCCTGAACTTAAGTACCCATCAGACCTACTTACAAATAGACTCTGAGAAATATTTTCCTTTTAAAACTTTGACTCCATCCTCCCTGATACACACACTTCTTTCCAAACTCTGTTACAACAGACCCTCCCCTATCTTATGAATGAATTCCTATCTCAGCTGCTGTAGCTAGGCTCCCCACACCCACCCGTTGACTCCTAATTCTCTGCATACAGGCATAGCATTCGTGTGTTAGTCCAAGTGAAAAGTGAAAAATCACATCTTTAGGAAGTACTGAAATAGATAGGCCTTTTGTAAGTGGGCAAATCATGCCATCTTCAGAGGTGGTGATGATAAATTCTATCTATATGAATTGAAAAATATTCTTCCCGGCTCTGCAGAGATCGTTAATCTTCCTCGTTCTGGCGTGTCTGCTTCTCATGTTTTACCACTCTAGTGAGTTAATAGGCATTTAAGGAAAGAAAAAACCCACTCGGGTTGTTCTTAAAAAAAAAGCCATATGACCACCAAATAAGATCCTCTCTGATGGTAAAACAGCACGTACTTGTGATTTCATTACACTGCAAAGAGTTGTTGGTTTGACTGATTCATTGGTTGGTGATATGAATGAGGCCTCCTCTCCCAAGTGCCAGTTCCTGAATTTTAGCCTCTCTTTGTGTTTTCTCCCTCAAGATGATAAAGAAAAGAAACCCCCTCCCTTCCCAGGGTTACCTACTGCTAAGGCTTTTAATGTCCTCTTAAAATAATTCTTTATCATGGCACTGTCCCAGTCACAGCTTAGAATGCAAATAGCCAAGTATTTTCTTAAGTTCAACATTCCAGGGCCTTGTGAGATTTACCTACTTCATGGGGGGGGGCAAGAAGTGTCTCATCACTCTACCCACCCCTACTCCTTTTTTCTTGACTCATCCCTTGATTTTCCTCTCCCAGACATGAGCTTTAATAAAAGAGAGAATCTGTCTAAAAAGTCTGCATTATAATCGCTTAGATAAGGGTGAGACTCCGCTGTGTTGATTCCGCAAGTGAGATGGTGGTGGCCCATCAGAGAGTCTCATTGTGTCTCCCTTCCCCTCTATGGGTGAGGGCACATGTGAGCAGCAATAGACATGATTGAGAACTTGCTGTGTTTGTGAGGAAGCAAGAGGCATGCCGAGAAAGATCTGGATCATGCTGGTGCTGCGACACTATCAAAGCCGGAGGATGCATGCTTCGCTTCAGGGGTTAACTTTCACACCCTTCGCAATTTCCCAGATGGGTGAAGCAAGGGGGTCATAAGAGGGCTAACCAAACAAGTTGTCCTTGCTCAAATGGTATTTGCATCTTTAATACTTTCATCTTTCAAATTTTAGGTAAGACATGTAACAGCCTTAAAATCTAGGGTAAACAGAGGCCAGCAGCTCCCTTGCAGGTTGTAGGAGAATAACCAGCCCTTCTCACCAAAGGACAGGCTGAGGGCTAGATGAACCAATGTATATTCCAAGGGGCCCAGGCCCTTCTTAGGTTAAGTAAGGCCTGCTGCTCACCTGTTTCAAATTACTGAAAATACTGGGGGGGGGGGGGGAGGTGGCACCAGGGCACTATCCAAGGTGCTGCTGCATTGAATCAGTGAGCAAACGGCAAAACAGCAACATCAACAGTGAAACAAACTAAAACAACTGAAGTGAGCTGTGCTGGAGCCCCAAATGCTAACAATTCGGGGAGTGAATGGAGGCTTCAGAGAGGCAGACTGGCAGACTAGGAGACCAGAAGCAGTGCAGTACCCACCACCCATGTACCCACAAATGCAGGGAATCTGTTTGGCTGAAGTTCCTGCTCTCATGTTAAGCAGCCTGACATTTTTAAATTTAATACATGACATCCTGCCATCCAATAACGTAAATTTTGCATCACTTGGAGCCTTATATCCACTTGGACTAAGACTAATATTCATTTTTTCTTTATTTATTTAATACTGGAAATGAATTTCTTTCAACTCTCCTTTAAACTAAAGGGGACATGGCTTTGAGCCCTCCGAGTCCTTACAGAGGCTAACAAGGATGGGACTAGTATGACCCCAACAGTTCTTGCCTTCTCAATAACTCAGACAGACATGATCTATAAGGATGCTTCTCAGCCTCTGCCCTATTGGATTTTGATCTTTATAATTCGATTTTTGTAATTCTTTGTCATGACGTCTGCCCTGTGCATTGTAGCAGCCTGTCTGGTGCCAGTAGCATCTTTTCTCCTTGATCATGACAAACCAAAATGTCTCCAAACACTGCAAAATAACCCAAAGTACAGGAAAAAGAGGCAGAATTGCCCAAGTTTTGAGTGACAATAAAAATAACCAAATTTTTAATCAGCTGCTTTGAGGTACTAATCATAATAATGAAAAGTCGAGTTTGCCTGAGGAAACAGTTCCTAGTAGAATACACAGCACATCCCACTGAAACAGAAAGGGATCTAGCTTGTGCTTTGGCAGGAAATGAATATAGAGGGACATGAACCAAGTGGTTTTCCCAAAAGATCACTACCTTTTCCTTATGTACCTCTTTCATTCCCCATCCCAGTAGACGAAGCCTTGTGTTAAGGTTTTAGATCGTGTGTGTCAATCACTTGCTAAGAAAGCTGATTACTACTTTAAAATGCAAATGTTTCTATCAATTCTAGGACAAGAAAGAACATGGTAAATACCATGTTTAATAATGTTTGATATCTTTATCATTGTGGGCAGATAAATGACAGGAAAGTTTTCTAATCTTACCGAGAAGGGCAGGCAACCACCTTGGTCTTTCTCCCTAGCAACAGCTATGTTCTGCCTGAGTCCTAACCACTAAATTTTGGAGCACTGCAGAATACATCTAGAAGTTTCTGAAATGGCCCAAGGACTTTTTCCTAAAGAATTAAGCCCGTGGGGCAACTCTGCCTCAGAGCCAACCAAATGTCCTCCAGAGGCTTAGGAAAGATGGGAAAGAAATGTCATGTTTTTATTCCCAAGGGGCCATTTGGACAGGGACTCAAAGCCAATAAATGAAATTATAAATCTGCTTATAACTTCTGCATATTTATAAAACTGGAAATGACCTACTGGGGACACCTGGGAAATTTATCTTTGAGGTGGCCTTGTGAAAGGCCACAGCTATGTGGGACAATGGAGAAAGCGTAATAGCTATGGTCCACAGGTTCTGACTTCCAGAGTCAACTCTGTTCTCCTGCAGCACCGCCATAACAGAGTTTTTTCTGTGTGGCTACTCTAGTTTCAACTGAGATGGCTAACCCCAACTCTTAAAGTTCCCTTCAGCCTCTGAGCAACCCATTTGCAAAGACAGGACCCTATTTTCACAAAGGCTCTGGATGAACCAGCCTTAGTGGCTCCCCTGCCTTCATCCCTTCACCAGGTATTAACTAATTACATGATCGTGTGTCCCACTCAAAACCAGGCACTCTTCAGGGACACATGCCATTCCTGCAGAAAGAACCCTTTTCTCCTGCATCAGAAGGTCTGCAGTGCTCACCTCCAGGCAGCCTGTGTACAGAGCCTACAACAGCATCACACTGATGTAGGTGTCATTAACTTTATTTCCTTCATCAGCTGGCAGAAGCCAAAATGATTTTTAAGATGGATGGTACTGTCTCCTGTCTGCCCATCTCAAGGCTCCTGTGCAGAATTTTTAGTGTGCTTTAGACAGTGTGGCCTCTGCCACAGCAAAACTGGGATCTGGAATTTAACTACAGTATCATGACCTTGAGAAGACTCTGTGAACCTTCTGGGTCTCACTTTGCCCACCTGTAAAATGAAAGGACTCCACCAATCACACTCTCAAAAATTATTTTTAGCTGCTCCTGTTCGCAATGACCTTTTCCCAGTCTTTGCCAAAACAGTACAGACTGGGTTAAAGTGATTGCAGTGTATCTCAGCTATTACGATAATAATAATAATAATAATAATAATAATAATAATAATAATAATAAATAAAACAGCTGTTGCCAGCTACTCCCAGACTCAAGTCAGAAAAAAAATTGAAGACCTCACCCAGCTACTTCTCACTTTGAACAATTCCCCTAAGATGGATGTGATGACTGACAAAGGCTATAAATATCTTTCCTTACATCCTAAGAAATGTTCCGAGTGGTGAGACGACATGATATCCCACCACTGTCAACAACTGTTTAACGTTTACCCCCAACCACCACAAGTATACACATAAGCCTTTTTTTAGCTGTTTACTGAACCCATGCTTGCCTTAGTAGAAAGAATACACAAATGCCAGAAACACCTCCCCTCCTGACTACCATAGCACAAGCCATGCCCCGGCTGAGTCCACTTAAGATGAAGCACTGCTAAGGACTTCCTAGTCATCCCATATGGATTTGTCCGAGGTAAATACACAATTGACTACAGTCTTTGAAGCATTTTAAGTAGATTCCAAGTCTTCCTGAAGATCGCCTGTACCCCTGAGGTAGCCACAGCCTCCACATTGGGAAACATTAGATTTGATTTAGCCTGTGTGACTGCGAGAGAAGAATAGATTTATTTTTAATGCACCAGCAATTCTGGCTCAAAGGAACTGAGAACTTTCTGGAATCTTTATTGAGGGGTGCAGGAGCTGCCACAGTGGTCATGATAATCAGAAGAGGGGTCTAAGCAGGGAGTGGAAATCTACCTACTAGAGTGATATAGAAATTCCCACGTCCTCTATAGAGTATGAGTTTGTGAGTGATTTCCTGAAAAAGAATAAATAGAATGCAAGGTCAGACGCAACACTGACAATGCTTACACCCCCTTCTTACTCTGACTCCTAAATTTTCACCTGAAATCTGTGGGCTCTAAATCAGGCCAAGAGCACATACTCAGTGGTATTTTCCTTATTCTTCAAAATAGATTGGATAATAACTAAATTGGGCAATGAACCTACACACAAAATGTAGCAAGAGATTATTAAAAGGAAGCCACCTTAGTTATATAAAAACCTGCATTTAAGAAAGGAAAAGAACTTCAGAATGCACCAGAAGGACACAGCAGAAAAATTAACAGTCCACAAATAAAGCCACAGTCACTGTTGCTGTTACTGGCACTTATGGCCTCTCTACCCTGAACTGCTCCAACTGTCTCCCAGGGCACCATTCCCTGTTAAGCCTAACACACAACCAAAGACGCAACGGGGTGCCAGCAACTTCTTTGAGAAAGCAGTTAGAAGAGAAAAGAGGTTGAATGATAGGAGAGGGGTTTTAGCCCCAGGCTTTGGAATGTGATTCCTTAGGAGGGAAGCCGGGGGACACCAGAGCTTTAGAAATGGTGTTTAAAGATCCCTTTGTGGCTTTTCTGAAGTTGATATTGTCTGAAGCTAATTCAGCACAATTAGATTACCACTCTCAGCCTTTGAATCTGCCTGTTTTGTAGGATCTATTACTTAATGAATTTGCCGTCTTAACGGGCTGCTGCTGATAATTGGGAATCTCAGCCATGAAGTGGGCAGCAGTCCTCTCTTGCCTCACATCTAAGGGCTGCCCACGGGGCACCCCACCCCATCCTCTGACACCCACTCACTCCAGGGGGATCAACCACACTGTCCCTATGAGTCAAGGAGTCCAAAACAGAATAAGCTCTGAGCAGATCTGTCTGTCAAATCTAGTTGATTTGCCAAAGAGACAGATCCCGAGAATTTGAGAGGTTCAAGCTTACATAAAGTGTCTTCTTGCTAAATAATGTGTGAAGAGCAACAGTCAATGATGGAGGTGATGTAGAGACTCGGTGGATTGATGTGGAGATAACCTCACAAGTGCACATAGATGGATACATATATAAGCTTTGCTCATGTCAATCATGCATGATTAAAGATAGTTTTAAAAATTAAATAATTGGGGGTGAAATGTGGCTCAATGGTAGAGTACCTACCAAGGATGAGATGCTGGATAGAGTCCCTAGTGTCGCAAAGTAGCAATATTTTAATAGTAAAATACAAATACCTGACCACACTATAGAAACAGGCTCTCCTGGGATGGGACCAGCTCAAAAAGGCTTTTGAGTTAAAGATTTTTTAAACTTTTGACTCATAGCAAGTGCCAAAGGTCTTGTAGAGATGCAGTTTCTGGGATCCAGAGCATGAAAGTCAGTCTCCCTGCCAGCCCTCTCACAAGCACAGAAGCTTATGAGGTTAGGAAGTGGGAGTAGCAAGGCCCTAGGTCATCCTGACTGAGGCCACATGTGGAGAAGCTCTTTCACTTTATAAATAAAAATAAAATGTAAACAAGTTGCTTATAGGGGGGACAGGGCTCCCCAAACCATCAATCATATATCATTCCCCAAACTTAGTCACCAAGTGTTGTCTGCAAAGCCTGTGTGTCCTGATGATGCCACTGTGTCCCCATTTATTCCTTGCAAGTTCTGTCTCCCTCTCCTAAACATAATCACTCCTGAAGGTAGCTCCTCCCCTGGGCAACCAGCCCCACCTTGAGATGTCGATGCAGTCCCTGAGTCCTGGTGCACCATCAGCTCTCACACACACACCAGACCTTCACTGCGAGAGGATGCAGACAAAGAGGCATCAAGGGATGGGAATGCTACTCTGGCCCCACAGACCTTAGGACACAGCAATGAGCATCCATAGGGACTGGGGGAGGAGCAGATCTAATGTCAGAAAAGACTCCAGAGAATAGGGTTTCTTTAAAATCTCACTCACCCATCTTCCTGGGTACCTGATACTCTCAATCTGGCATGAACTAGAGCCTTTCTCGGGACTCCCAGAGTTTTGGAAGGCTCAACATCATGCCATCATTGTTCTGACTTCAGGACTATGTCCTTCCTTCCCCCCTTTTGACTCGCCCATCTTCCCAGGGAATCTGCTGCTACCTCAGACCCATGAGATCCACTGCTCTGTTCCTCTGGCTTTTGAGAGTGTGTGTTTATTGTTCTATGTTCCATTCTGCAATCCTCCCCAGCTCCAGAGGACTGCGGCAAGCCACCCTGCTCTGGCAGTAGCACTTCAGTTTAGAGTAAACTGCCCAGTCATCCAATCGCTTTAAAAACACTTAGGACAATGGTACCTATTCCCATTCCAGAGCTGAGAGAACTGAGGCTTACAGGAGAAACACTGTGAGTCTTTGGGTGATGCAAAAAATGTGGCTGATAATCACAGGATAAAGCCGAGGTTCAAATGCTGGCTGCTAAGTCACCACAGTAGTTCGCATCTCCAGGCTAGTTATCAAGATGGTAACCCATTCTGTGAAAGCAAGGTGCTGTGATGTATGCCTATAATCCCAGCACTGGGGAGGCTGAAAAAGGAGTGACATAAGTTCAAAACCATTGTGTAGCCTGGTCTACACAATGAAGCTGAGGTGGGGGCAACCTTAGGAGAAGAGAACTAGGAATTTCCCATCTGGCCTTGGAGTTAACAGAGCCATACTATTTATTCCTTCCCTTTTCCTTAATTGCTTTTAAAATAATTATACTTTTTATTTTGTGTGCACCACATATGTTTGTGAATGCGCATATGACACAATACAGGGTGTAGAGGTCATAGGACAACTTTGCAAGAATCTGTTCTCTCCATACACCATGTGGGTCTCATGGGCCAAACTTGAGTTTTCAGGCTTAGTGGTGAACACTTTCACTACCTCAGCCATCTCACTGGACCCTCTTAATCATTTTAATCATATGATATATGCACCCATTTTCTTTTTTAGACATTCTAATACTAGGGAGAAGCCAGCTCTCCTTGCTTGTAAATCACCACAGTGACTTTTTAATCTCTCAAAGTCACATGCCTGGAGAACTGTTGTGGTTATCAAGATAGCAACCTTTCCTCTCTACCGGGAACCACAAAAGGGAATGCCTGTAATCCCAGCACATGGAAAACTGAGGCAGGAGCATTACCACGAAATATGTAGCCCAGCCTGGACTACATAATGAGTTCCAGACCAGCCTAGGTTTTAGAGGGGAGGGGAGGGGAGGGGAGGGGAGGGGAGGGGAGGGGGAGGAGAAAAGGGAGGAGAAGGCAGGGGAAGATGAAAAGAGAGAAGAGAGGAGAGGAGAGAAGAGGAGGGGAGGGAGAGGAGAGAAGGGAAAGAAGAGGGGAGGAGAGGGGAGGGGAGGGGAAAGAAGGGAAAGGGAGGGGAAGGGAGAGGAGGGGAGGGAAGGGGAGGGAAGGGGGAGAAGGGAAGAAAAAGGGAGGGGGAGGAAAGGGGAGGAGAGGGGAGAGGAGAAGGGAGAGGGAAAGGGAGGGGAGAGGAGAGGGGAGGGAAGGAGAGAAGGAAAAGGGAGGAGAAGGGAGGGGAGGGAAGGGAAGGGGAGGGGGAGGAGGGAAGGGAAAGGGAGGGGGAGGAGAGGGGAGAAGAAGGGAGAGGGAAAGGGAGAGGGAAAGGGAGGGGAGAGGAGAGGGGAGGAGAGGAGAGGAAAGGGGAGGGGAGGGGAGGAGAGGAGAGGAGAGGAGAGGAGAGGAGAGGAGAGGAGAGGAGAGGAGAGGAGAGGAGAGGAGAGGAGAGGAGAGGAGAGGAGAGGAGAGGAGAGGAGAGGAGAGGAGAGGAGAGGAGGTCCTCAGAATTATTATACTACCTTTGATCCTCCCACACACACCAGGAAACCCTGAAAAAGATGGGACTATGGAGGAGGCAAGTTTGTCTCTCCAAAGAATCAAGAGCCAATTACTTGCAGGTGGATGTAGATAGTAACAGTTTCCATGGCCACACACACACACACACACACACACACACACACACACACACACACACACACACACACACAAGTTTCCAACCTTCATCTCTTCCACTGGGGGAAGCTGGCTACCCTCCATCCCCACAGGAAGGGTGTAGCTAAGGCTATAGTTCTTTCTGGGGGTGGTTGCTTTCCCTACTGCAGCTTTTCTTGTTTGTCCCCAAACCGTCTGAGTGGAAGAGCTATCTAAATGATGGTAGCACATGCCTGATTGTGCAGGGCAGCACGCACTCTGGCCTAGAAACAGAATATTAAAAACTTTGGCCCCCTGTACTCAGACCAACTAACTGTGCAGCCACACAGACTAACCCCAGCATGGGGGTCTTAGTGTACCCTTACCTTCTGTTTGAGACTTTGGAGAGGAAGTTCTGCCTCAGGTACTGGCCTCCTCACTCATGCCTCCCACAGTGCTGCCAGGAAACAGGGAAATGTCTCCTCAGAACCTCTCTAGATCAGGACGCTGGATGACCAGGTGCCACAGGTGACCCTTCTGAGTCAGTCAGCCTGGCTCTGACACTTGTTCCTAGCATTTCTCCAAGTGACACAGAGACATCCCCCCATGTGCCTCTAACAGGCCGGTGCCAGTGGAGGGAAAAAAGTCATTACACACAAGTCTCTGGCAATCAACTTTTGAGACAGGCCTGCTGCTGGGTTCCTTTCATTTCCTTTATTTCTTTATGTTATAAACATTATGATTGGTTTGAGTTTAGCAACATAAAAAGAAACGTCCAGGGCCAAAACACACAGGCATCATATTCCCTAGGGTGAGTCATTTAGCAGTTTCATATCCATCTTTTCAGATGAATTTTATACCATAACAGTCACCAAAATATTAGTGCATTTGTACCTGGCTTTACACTCAGTGATGAATATGAGTAAGTCTGTGGTCTCCTCGGAGCCATGATGTTAAGCAAAACCTGTTATTCAACCTGTTAATGGATGAGCATAAAGAGTCTTCCTAGGACCACCCAATCTGGACCAGACAATCCTAGACAGGGATGCAAGTGGCCTGCCTTCAGAACCCTTTTCTTGTTGTGGTGATGCTATATGTACCACACAGTGATGGGGTTAGTCTCAATCCACAGTCGGCCAGCTTTCCGCTTAACCTCCCAGCTTGCCCCATGAAGCTCCCACCTTTATTTCTAACCCTGCTATGGACTGTCAGTGGCCCCCAGGCCCCCTCATGAAGCTGGGAACTGCACACCCCTCAGAGACACTCAGAACAGCTATCTCTGTGACAGAGTACATCTGTTTGGACACTGCTTTCCCTGTTGAAGGACCTTGGTGTCTTCTCAACCTTTCCCCATCTCAAGAGTCCTGTCTTTAAAGAGCTGGGGGATGAAGCTCAGTTGGTCAAGTGCCTGCCTGCCATCACAAAGCTCTAGATTTGATCCCACCACTGCACAAACCTGGCCTTGGAGCTCAAGCTTGTCATCCCAGCACTCAGGAAGTAAAGACAGGAGGATGAGGAGTTCGGAGTCATCCCAGGCTACATGATGAGTTCCAGGCAAGACTGAACTTCATGAGACACTATCTCATAAACAATTTTTAAAGCTAGGAATGGGGACTGAGGTCCACCTTAAACACTTTAAACTCTTTTACATGGGAGAATACAAGCCCTTTACAGACAGTAATTTCCTCTCCACAGCTGAGAGTCTACCCACATCTCAAGACCCATCACTAGCTTCACTTCTTTCATGAGCATCCCTTGGGTACCACTATCCCTACCACCAACTGAGCCTGAATTCTCATTTCAAAGTCTCCTTTGGGGCTGGAGAGATGGCTTAGCCTGTTTGAAGAGCACACACCACTCTTCCAAAGGACCTAAGTCCAGGTACCAGCAGCCACATCAATTGTTTCAAAGCCGCCTGTCACTCCTGTTCCAGGGGGACCTGATGCTTTGGCCTCTGTGGATATCCCAACACACAGTGACAAATACATTTAATGAAAAATGATAAAGGTCAAAAATTAAAAATAAATCTTTTTTTCTAAAGTCCTGGAAATGCTGGCTTTACCCTCGGCCCTCAGTTTGGGCAAAGTGGCTTACCTGCAGAAACACACAGCCCTCTGGCTTCCTCACTGAACTATAAACCCCTCAAAAGTCAAGCTGTCTCCCTTGGTGCCTCCCAAGGTTTCAACCAGCCCTTCTTGCCCTTCACAAGCTGTGTCATCCTTGTGGCTTCGGGTACACTGAACACAGTGTTTGCTGCTCAGTCCTTCTATGTCTGTTCACAGCCTCCTGTCACTGGCTATGCAGGAGCCCAGGACCTGGAGGATTCCACCCAACCAACCCTGAAGCACTGCTGTGTCTCACTGTGACCCCTTTCTGCTCCAATAAATGAGTCACGGGAAGAGCAGGACTTAAAAAGTGCTGGCTCTGACACAGCTGCGGGAAGTTGCTCAGCCTTATCCTCACAGACTGCGAGGGCATGTCTGAGCTCTGGGCCTCCCCCAAATATATGAGCCATTGCAGATAAGATAAGGTTGCTTCCCAGCATGCCACCAGGCATACAGTAAAGTCCCTTCCATGGAATAGGACAAATGGACAATTTTTTTTTTTTTTTTTGGTTTTTCAAGACAGGGTTTCTCTGTGTAACAGTCCTGTACCTAACTCTATAGACCAGGCTGGCCTCTAACTCACAGAGATTTTCCTGCCTCTGCCTCCCAAGTTGCTGGGCTTAAAGGGGTGAACCACCACTGCTCAGATGGAATAAGACAAATTTTCTAAGGTGGTTTTCTCTGTGGCCATACTACCCTGAAGGCATGTGACCTCACTAGGAATGGTTTTATTTGTGAAGAAGGCATGGACTTTATTTGGAGGTGACTTTCTCTGTGCTACTAGGAAAAAAAAAAACTCTCTCAATGAGAAGGGTCACATCATGTCTGGAAAGAGCCTTAAAGGGATTTGTTGGTTTCAACACATAAAAAGCTACATCTCTTGAAAGATTGCAACAAAGCAAGTAAAAGATGGGATGTTCCACACGCTCCCAGGTTGCATGGCTGCATGACCTGGAATTGAGAGCTAGTCAGGTCTTCCTTCACTAGCAAGATCCTCTCTCTCTCTCTCTCTCTCTCTCTCTCTCTCTCTCTCTCTCTCTCTCTCTCTCTCTCTCTCTCTCTCTCTCTCTCTCTCTCTCTCTCTCTCTCTCTCTCTCTCTCTCTCTCTCTCTGTGTGTGTGTGTGTGTGTGTGTGTGTGTGTGTGTGTGTGTGTTATACATGTATGTAAAAGCCAGGGTCTATCCTTGCTTGAAGACATTGTCTCTCATGGGCAGGAACTCACCAAGTAGACTAGGCTAGCTGGCCAATGAGTCCCAGGGATCCTCTTATCTCCACCTCCTTGGTGCCAGAATTATAAACACAGGCCACCTCACACACACACACACTTTTTCTTAACATGGGTTCTCAGGATGAAATTCAGATCTTGATGCTTGTGAGGCAATCTGCCTACTGAGCCATCTATCTCCCCAGCCCTCTGCTTCACAGAGGGTTATAGCTGAGTCTCAGGTTTTCCACATCTAGAATGAGCTGAGACTACATAAAGATGATGGCGCTTCCAGCTGCCATACATAAGACTTCATTTAAACTGGCTAGCAGGAGACTCTGAGGTTGGAGTCTTGTTTTTTCTGAAATCCTGGTAATGCCATGTGTTAGATGTAAGCCTTAGAGCAAGATTGCTTGAAGGATTCTGAAGCCACCATTGTCCTCGTCTGTGGCATGGAAATAGTAATCCCTCCCTGACAGGTTACCATTTATGTTGAATGGCAGGCGGCTAGCAGAGTGTAGGTACTGCCTCAGGTACCTGGACATCATGCAAAGCAAGGAAGCCATCACAATGGCCATTTAAAGAGGGCCGTGTGCCAAGGGTGGGCGGAGCATAGAGGAGCCTGACTGGCAGTCTGGAGATGAGGAGACAGTGTCAAGATGACGACAGCTTCATGAGGCCCGGGATTATTAAACTGGGCCATGGGAAATGACTAATTCACAGGGACCAATGGATGTAAAGAGAGTGGGGCAGATAAAAGGAAGAATGACTCTGAGCCCAAGGACGAGGGTAGACAGTTCTAGGCCCTGTCACCCAGGCTCAGCCTGCTCGCACTCTGCCTGTCCCCTCCCAGTGGCCTTCTATCCAGCTGAAAGTGGGTCAGTTCTGCACTCTGCAAAAAAAAAAAAAAAAAAAAAAAATACCAATTCCCACTGGAGGCTGGCCATTGCTCTAAGTTAAAAGGAGGGGCAAGCAGGAGGGTCCTGGCCTTAGAATACTTTCCTTCTAGAGAGGCTTAAGTAACACACTGAATAAACTAATGAGAAAATGAGAATTTCAGAGTCTGTAGCTCACTCAGTAATGTGTTTGCTGCACAAACATGACTTTGATCCCCTGAAGGTACATAAAACTCTGGGGACAGTGTACAGCCCAGAGAGGCAGAGACAAGAGGACCCCCAGAGCTCACTGCCCAACCAATCAGGCCCCCAAGTTTACTAGAAGACCCCATATCAAAAAATGATGTGAAGAAGTAACTGAGGGAAATACTAGACTTTCCGCTCTGGTTATCATACTTACACACATGTGTGACTGCAAACGCACATAAGCACACACAAGAACCAGTATATAACACACATACAATAACTTCAGAGTCTGGTAGCATGAGAAACCAATAGAACAGGAGAATGGGCCAGAGCTCAGCCCACAGAAGTTTGTCCCAGGTGCCTACTGTTTCACCCACATTCCTCTTTTCATTGTACCTGTAATACAGAGAGATGGGCAGATGGGAGGAAACCATCTTCCTACAGATGAGGAGGCTAAAAGTCAGATGGGAAACCATTGGTATATGACCAGAAAGAGGCACAAAGTTATCCCATTCCATGGAGGAAAGTCAAAAATGTCTAAGATAGGGACCAATGAGATGGCTCTGTGAGTAAACACACCTGATGCCCAAGCCCAACCATGAATTTGATCCTCATGGTGGAAAAAGATGATTCCGCAAGTTACCCTCTGACCTCCATACATGCCTCCATACACGCATAAACAAGTAAGTGAAATGTAATGAAAACATCTTTTAATATCCAAGGTTAATGATGAGGTTGAATGGGTTAGGGAAACTCAAGCATCAAAGTGTATTTGGTAGAAAACAATTTCATTTTTTAATGTGGATAAGTGTTCTGTATGAGGGGGGAGGAGTACAGAGATATGGACCCAAAACTGTTTATAGCCACCATCTCTTGAGAATGAGACTGTGGGGGACTCTTATTTCTGGCATCAAATGGTTCTGCAATGCTTGGATAATAATACAAAGCACTTTTGAATGTGAAAATAAAATGTTTTTAAAGGAAGAGAATGCCACAGAGTACAAGCTTGGAGAAGCATGATAAAGGTGGGAGCCCACCTTCTAAGGATAAGGACACCCCTGAGTCACATGGAGGAAAGGCAGATCCAAAATGGTGATGGTTGAGATGGAGTAAATGAGCATAAAGTTTGAATCCCTTTGGTATGTTTGCAGGGATTTTCTGAGCAACTAGAAGATGTTTTCAACATTGAAATCATGATGCTAGAAGTACAAAATCATTGGAAGATGAAAGACCAGAGTTATGCTGTAGACTTGGGTTTTTAATTTGTTTATGTGTTAGAGTATGTTCATACATATGGAGGGTATGTGTGCATATGTCTGTGCATGTATGTAGAAACCAGAGGACAACCTTAGCTGTAGTTCCTCAGGGTCTATGGGGATCTGAGACAGACTCTTTCATCCACTTTTGACTCACCAATCAGGCCAGGCTGGCTGGCTAGAGAGTCCCAGGGACCCTCCTGTCTCCACTTCCCAGGGCTATGATGATGAGCACATGCCAGAACAGCCAGCTTTTCTGGTATAGGTTCTGGAGACCAAATCCAGTCCCCATGCCTGCATGACAGCACATTACCAACTCAGCCATCTCCCCAACACTGAACTGAAGAAAGTTATGGCCAAGACACATTTTCAACAGGGTAACTGGAGTCTTATTACCCTATATGGAGGACTGTTGTACAAAACCATCAAAGAGAGGGGTGATTGGGAGTGGAATAAGAACTAAGCTGGAGATGGAAGGAATTCTCTAGCGTAGTGCCTCCCATTCCAAGGGAGAACTGAGGCCACAGGGAAAGACCTTCTCCAAAGTCACAATGGACTAATGTCCAGACTAGATTAGAGCCTAGGACTCCATAACTTATTCCCATGACAACATTCCCCAGCATCAAATAACATTTCTGCTGGCATTGTGCAGATAAATAGCAAAGGTATGGGATAATTTTGTTTTCATCATCATGAATTTCACTTTAGAATGACAACTTTGCCTTATGGACAAGAATTCTACTAAGTAAGAATTCTCATAATTAGTAGAATTAGCAAATAACACATGCTTACAGCCTGCCATATGTCAGGAAATTTCTAAATGTTCCATGTGAGGAGATAAAGGTGCACCTCAGTGGTAGGGCACATAACTCAGCATATGCAAAGCCCTGGGTTCAATTCCTAGTAACCTAAGAAGATAAGCACTCTGGGTATACAACTATTTGATTTAATAACAACCCCATGAAGTAGGTACCACTATCACCCCCATTTTTTGCATGCAGAACCTAAAACTGGAATCTTAACCAACACGAGACTCCTTAAGGTCATCTTACCTAATGCAAATTCAAAGTGTTCATGTGGAAAAGCCATTTTCCTTCTGAATCTGGTGTTTTCTCATATGCAAAAGATTATGCCATGAGAGAATGGAAGGAGAGAAAGACCCTGAGGAGGAAAGGGTAAATGGCTCACCCCAAATCACAGACTTGTCTGTCGGGAAAGGAAGGAGGTGACAGACTTCCCCCACCCCAATTCTGCTGCAACAAAGTCCAGGTTTCTTCTTTACCTAGCACCAGGAGATTTGGAACCCAGGTTGAGTTCCCTTCAGCCACATAGCAGCTCTCATCCATCTGTAACTCCAGTTCCAAGGAACCCAGTGCCCTCTTCTGGCCTCTCTGGGCACTAGGCATGCACATGGTGCACAGATACACATGTAAGCAAAACACTCACACATATCAAATAAAATTTTATTTTTTAAAAAAACTCACAAAAATTAAAAGAGGGTTGAAGATGTAACCACTTGGTAGAGTGCTTTCCCAGCATGCAAAGGTCCCTGGGTTGGATCCCCAGCACCACATAGATCAAGTACTTATAATCCCAGTTCTGGAGAGATAGAAACAAGAGGGTCAAAAGCTCAAGGTCTTCCTTAGCTACATAATATATTGGTGCTGGAGGTTCTTTCTCAGCCAGGTCCCACCACCCTTCCCAGTGCCAAATAAACACACAGAGACTTATATTAATTTATAAACTGTTGGCTGATGGCTAGGGCTTTTTATTGGCTAGCTCTGCCTTAACTATTAACCCATTTCTACTAATCTAAGTATTTCCACATGGTCTAATCTCACTGGAGAAGGGTCCAGACCTGCCAATCCTTCCTCGGCTACATGGCATCTCCTCTCAGTCTCTCTCTCTCTCTCTCTCTCTCTCTCTCTCTCTCTCTCTCTCTCTCTCTCTCTCTCTCTCTGCCTACCTTTCCCAAAATTCTCCTAGTCCTTCCTTCCTCTATTGGCCAAACAGTGTTTTATTTATCAACCAGTAAGAGAAACACATGTACAGAAGGACATCCCCCATCAGTGTCTCTGAAGCCAGGATGGGCTACCTGAAACTCTGTCTCAAAAACTATTCTTCAGCTTATATTTTTAAAAGATTTACTTCATTCTTAATCATGTATATTTAGGGGGAGACAGTATGAATACATGAGTGCTGGTGGCTGAGGAGGTCAGAGATGGGTAACTCCCTGGAACTGGAATTATAGGCAGTTATAAGAAGATACCATGTAGGTGCTGGAAGTTGAAGCTGAATCCCCTGGAAGAGCAGTAACCACAAAATCATCTCTCCAACCCCTCAAAAAAAAAGTAATTTTTAATTAATTTATCAGAAAAATACACAAGTGCATAATAGAGTCCTGGTCCCAGCACCCATCATCTTAGCTGTGCCCTGTAGATCACAAGGCCAAGCAAAATTCCAGCTTCTACTTGAAAATTGGCCAGGAACTCATCCTGCCTCAGACAGCCTCTTCCATTACAAGAAAGCTCTGAGGGTCAGAATAGCCCATCCTCATGTGCACGAAGCAGCCACACTCTGAAAGCCCCACTCACTTTGCCTGGTTGCTCAGAACAAGCCTACAAAACTATAGATAGAACCAGAACACTCGGGCTTGGGAAAACAGCACAGTCAGTAATGTACCTATTGTATAAGCATAGGAGCCTAGGGTGTGATGTAGACAACCTACATAAAAAGCATACACTTGTAATCCAAGCACTGGAGATGCTGGGAAAAGCAGATTCCTGGGGCTCACTGGCCAGCTAGCCTTACCTGTGGGTTCAACTCCAAGTCAATGAGACCCTGTTCTCAAAAACAAAGTAGATAGTGCCTGAGGATCGATGACTGAGGCTGACATCTGGCCTCCATGCTCATGTGAACTTACACCTGCATGTGAAACACATACACAAATAAATACACAAAGGAGAACACACACACACACACACACACACACACACACACACACACACACACACACATCTGGTCCTGCTCCTACCCTGCCACCTACAGGTCATGTAGCTTCCTGACACATCACTCTACCTCCTGAAGCTTAGCCCCCTTCTTTCTATAACAGGAATACAAAATATATACCTCACAGAGCATCTTGCAGAAGAAAAATAACTAATATTTGCAAACGGCTTAGCTCAGTGCCTGGAAAAATAGAAAAAGACTTCCAGACCATTGTTTCATTAAGTCAGGTCCCTGCCTCCCCACAACAGCCCAGCACACTGGTCCCTTTTGCCGAAATCTTCTCTCAGCCAAACACCCAGAGTCCTTAATTATTCCTTATAGGTCAATTTCAAGTTTGTTTACCAGCCCAGTTGTTCCTTTCTGGACCTGTTCCAGATGCTAATATCCCTCTTAAAATGCAGGGCCTACAACTGAACACAATAAATTAGCCAAGATTTGAAGTACAGCCCACATCCAGCAGTCCCTGCCCTCCCTGCCTCTTATAGGCTTTAGATTCTTCTGGGGTTTGCAGAATGAAGAGTCTTAATCTAGACTGGAATCAAATTGCAATGAAGGCCACCTATACCTTCTGCGGGAATCTGAACTTGTGATGATGGCTATCAGACAAAACAAGTTCTCTGTGCCTGTTCCAGGGCAGTACAGTCAGCACCTCAGATGTCTTTTTTTATTTAACCCCAGCAATCCTGGAGGGTTCTCTGCTAGCATCTTTCTTTTACTCCTAATAAACAGTCCTGTGAGACTCAAGGGACTTGCCCAAGGTCACTGGATGATAAAAGGCAGGATCTGTATTGGGTTCTGACCATGATCTTCCTGTATCGTAAGCATCCATGGACGTGAGGACTGTCAGGATGAAAATGGCGGCAAACACAAGCAGAGTGATTCAATACAGAAAGCAACACAATGTGCCACACCACATGGGCATCCGAACCATCTGCCACAGAGGCCACCCGGTTCCCACCAGCCTGCATCAGTGACTGTGGCTACCTGGGCAGTGGGAGTTGGTGCCAGAGAAGGGAAGGTAGGGGGCCACCTCCCTTCTTATCAACTGCTCACACCCTGCATTATGAAGATGTCATTTCTGGTTTTCTGTGGTGATGGTGCTGTAGGTCAGATGCAGTAGGGGGCTCCTTCTCTCTGTCACTGCCAGCAACCTCAGAAACATTCCCAGCTTTGGACTGAGCAGCTTTTATTTCTATGGCAGGAGCAGAGATTTGTCACAGGGGGACTTTCAGCATGACTTATGACAAAATTGAAATTACTGCCAAAAAGGTTTTCTGCAGTTCAAGGGGGATGTTGAGGCAGTGGCTATTTGAGTAACAGATTTGTCAAAAGTTGTTAATGCTGTGGATAGACAGACAATAGCAGCATGATGGGGGCTTTGAAGTGAGTTCAGGTCCATATGACAGGAGGAGGTCCCTTCCTGTATGTACACTTTAGAGAAAAGGGGAGGGGGAGTAGGTTGAACTCTACCCTTTTTAGCCCACAGTCAGACATTGCCAAGGTTAACCAATGGGAAGTCAGTTAAAGACTGTCAGATGATTGACAGGCATCTTTCCTGACTTACCATTACTGGGAATCCACAGGCCAAGAGAGACAAGAATCTAGAGAAACAACTTTCTCTAGCTTGAAAACTAAATCATTAGGATAGCCACAGGAATTACCTCAGCTTATCCAAAATGGAGGTGCTTTACAAAATAGTATGGCCCTGGAAACCGCTGTCCATGCCCATCCACAGGAGGCCACTGAGTGAAGACAAAGACAAAACCATGTTTCTAAAGATGAAATAATGAGAAAAAAATGCTCATTCAAAATCCTTCATAAAAATCCCAGAAACAAGACTACCTAAGACAGAGGCAGATGGGTGGGTCTCTGTTGTAAGTTCAAGGTCAGCCTAGTCTACAAAGTGAGTTTCAGGACAGCCAGGACTGTTATACAGAGAAACCCTGTCTGGAAAAAAAAAGAAAAAATTAGAAGAAATTTATCAGTGTTTTATCAAAAGATCAAAAGGATTCCTGATATGATCCAAGTGACAGGATGCTAGTAAGTTTCATCTCTACTGAATCCTCATTGTACTTTTCCAATGTGCATCTACTGCCTCCACCATTGGAAGAAAATGTTGTGTTTTAGAGTGTTGCACAGCTCTTGTCTGAAGGCCAGCAGCCAGCTAGTGGCTGGACATTTTGCCACTAGATAGCATCCATCTGTGTGGGTACAATGACTGCCCTCTTACCATTAGATACTAACCCTTTTTATCAAAATGTTAATGCAAGGCTATTAATTTACTACAGAGAAATTACTAAGGGTGTGGCAGAATAATCCTGAGGGATGCATGATACTTATAGATGGGAGTATGAGTTGCCCTAGTAGATTCCAGTGTAGAGCACAGAAAAGCTTTCAGAAATTTCTAGAAGGTCCTCCATGCTTCACCATCACAGAGCCCAGATCAGCCAGCTCTGAGTCAGCGAAAGCTGTTTAACACTGATGACACAGGAGTACTCTAATATTGATAATGTAAATTGTAAAACAATTACTTGTTCTGTAAAACCCACCCCACCCCAGTTAATAGCAAGTATACACACCACACACATGGGGGCTGGGGGAGATCATGATCTACCTACAGTGTGTTAGTCACCTTGTACTGCTATAACAAAATACCCTGAGCTAGAGAGAGGAGTGATGAGCAAAAGGGGTCAAGATCAGGCTGAAGAAACCCACAGAAACTGCTGACCTGAATAAGGGGGAGCTCATAGACCCCAGTCTGATACCTGGGAAACCAGCATAGGACTAACCCAGAGCCCCTGAATGTGGGTGTTAGTTAGGAAGACTGGGCAGTCTATGGGGCCTCTAGTAATGGATCAGTATTTATCCCTAATGTATGAATGGGCTGTGGGAGCCCATTCCACATAGACACATGGGGGAGGGCCTAGGCCCTGCTCCAAATAATATGACAGACTTTGAAGACTCCCCATGGAAGGTCTCACCCTCCCTGGGGAACAGAAAGGGGATGGGATGGAAATTGGTGAGGGGGAGAGGGAAGGACAGGAAGGTGTGGGGACTGGGATTGATGTGTAAAACAAGCTTGTTTCCATTTAAATTTTTTAAAAAAAAAAATTCTTTTTTAAATACCCTGAGCTTCATACTTAAACAATACACATTTGGTTTTCATAGTTCTAGAGAATTAGAGAGAGAAGCAGTATGAGAAAGGAAGCATATTCTGCTCCAAAACTAGCTTTTATTTGTAGTGTATTAAGTTGTCTTCAACAAGTGTGTGTGAGTGTGTATGTGTGTGTGTGAGTGTGGTGTGTGTGTGTGAGTGTGGTGTGTGTGTGTGTGTGTGTGTGTGTGTGTGTGTGTGTGTGTGTGTGTATGTATATTCTTGGGATTGTTCTAGTCTATGACTTGCCACAGAGCATTGTGAGGGTCAGGTGACAACCTCAAGTGTTGGTCCTTGCCTTCTACCTTGTTTGAGACTATCTCTTTCTGATTTGCTACTTTATGTACCAAACCAACTGGCCCACATGCTTCCAGGGAGTCTCCTGTCTCTGTCTCCCATCCTGTGACAGGGACACCTATGTCACAGATGAGCACAACCATGCTTCATGTGGGTTCTCACACCAGTACAGCAAGTACTTCTACTCCCTGAGTCATCTCTCCAGCCAGAATATAATTAATTTCATGTCTGGTATTTTATAGCCACTCAATAAGGACTAGCGGATATTGTTGTTTTTAAACTCTGCTCCAACATGGACTAGTCAGACATGTAATAAGTATTCTGTAATTATTTTTTAGTAAGTAAATAAATGAACTAATGAACTTAACACTATCTCAAATTCGATGGTTATTAACTTGAAGTGCCTAATAAAGAAAACCCTTGACTAATCTGAGAAATTAACATTTGTTTCCACAACATTGATTAAAAAAAAAAACCCTGGGTCCTTTCATCATTCAAGAGCTAGAGTTCATAAAGGCAACAGAGCCTTAACAATGTGTGAACTGGACAGAAGGGAGTAAAACAAACAGCAAGGGATAAAGGGAAGACTGTTTTGATTTTTTTTCTTTTCTGCATATGTCAGATAGGCACTTTTATAGTGAACCCCATGCCTGGTCCTTGGCATTTTGAGAAAAGCTCTCACTCTGTAGCTCCTGCTGGTCTTGAACTCACAATCTTCTTGTCTCCACATGCCAAATTACTGGGATTACTGTGAATCCCAACCCCGCTGCCATGTCCACCCACTGTTGATTTCCCTGAGACAAGTTTTGATAAAGATTATTTCATAAGTTATAGAAAGATTTCATCTATGCCTTTTGAGAATGAGCAAATCTTTAAGCAAATGTCCCACATCAGATCCAGAGACCCATCAGTGCCTTACAGCCCTACTATCTAGGGCTGTGAGCAAGCCTCTTTGCTGGTGATGCTGCTATGGGGTTGCTATGGGGATCTAAGGTGGTCATGGCTCAAGAATGTTGTTTATGTTGTTCCCAAACCATGTTTTTCAATGCCAAGTGCATGAGGTTCTCACCTACAGTTCCAAAGAGTTGTGGAAACCTTAACATGAAAGATCAGCCACTGTCATCAGAAGCATGGATGTCACAGTGTGGACAAAAGAGGTGGCTGGGCTCCTAGGCTTGCTGTTCACTAGAGGTGCAATTGTGGCTGAATGTCTGAAAGACAATGCATCAGCTTCTGCATCAATAAAATGGGGTGATGATGTCATCTTTGTGGGGTCATTAAGGAGATTGAATATGGTAATATATGCAAAGTGCCTAGTGAATAGGACCCACCACTATCCCAAGCTCTCCAACACATATCACCATTTCAGTCCTATTTGTCCTCTATGTTTATATTCTTCCACCTGTGACCTCAAATGACCAATCTCTACTCGTCTTTTCAATCTCTTTTCCCTAAACTTTCTGTTCAGAAGCCCTGAGCTCCATTCTCTGCACACACACACACACACACACACACACACATACACACACACACACACACACATCTCTCCAGTGAGATTTATCTGATTAAACAGAAAGCCGCACTGAAGGTAATAAGAGCCGTCCGCTCTCCCGGCTGAGGCTGACTCGTGGCATGCATGCTGATGATACCAGGCCTGCTAAGAGCTTGGACTCAGCTACAACAACACCACAGACCTGTCCCCCAACACAAAAGCCTTTAAAGAGTTTCCTGAATCCCCTTGCCCCTGGCTCATCCAGAAGCACTTATCCCCCACTCCACCCAGTATGCCACCCCACTCCCATCCAGTGAGATACATGGAGAGAGTCAGAACCAAGAAAAGTAGTTGATGTAGAATTATGATTAGTGATGTAAGGTATCAGGAATATGGGCCTATGTACAACATGGGTTTGACCATGGCAAGCTGCCCTGTCATTCCATAGATTGTTCATGAATATTCCAGAAATAAAAAGGAATGGTTTCTACTTCATTGGCCTGGATCCTCCCAGAGACATAAAGAATTTGGACTAGAGAGATGACTTGTTGGTAATGTACTTGCCACAAAAGGCTGAATTTGACTCAGAGCACCCATGAGAAAAACCCAGGTGCTATGGCACACCCTTGTAACCCCAATGACAGGGAGGCAGAAACAGAAGAATCCAGTCAGTCTAGGCAAAGTAATGAGCTCCAAATTCAGTGAGAGACCCTGTCTCAAAAATAAGGTGGAAAGCAATTAAATAAGACACACAACATTGACCACCAGCCTCTACATGTGCACACATGTGCACACAAACACACACAAAGAATCTTCCCAATGGTCTGATTGAAGACACCAGGGCCAGAATTTAGGAATGGGTTAGTTGATTAGTTTAAGACAGGGTCTCTCTCTGTCACCCAGATGGGCCTCAAACCCCCTATAAAGCCCCAAATTCATGGCAATCTTCCTGCCTCAGTCTCCCAAATACTGGAATTACAGCCATGAACCTAGAGATTTGGGGACTTCAGACTGATGGAACCCATAATGAAATAGGACTACATGGGAAAATTAAGCTTTATCCAGGATCTTAAGTGCATACTATTCTTTTAACAAGTATCTCTGGGGCCCTTTCCATGTACTAGGTTCTCTGTTTCCTGAAAGCCATGTCCACCTGCGAGATTATGCTGAGTCCTTCTGCACAAGACCCAGTTGTTGCTGTTCCAAGGGAAGGAAGGCTATGGAGCTAAGGGTTGGCCTCCAACCACCAAAGAATAAGGACTTCCCTGACCCAAGCCTTGACACATACCTGTAAAGGGAGGAGTTGAGAATAAAGAAAAGCAGGAACATTGTTCAGCAAGTCTCCAGTGGAGGGCCACAAGCTGGGCTGATCAAGTCACATGATTAAGCCTCAGCTTCCTTCTGTATAAAATGGAATGGACTTTTCTACAAAATAAGATATAGTATGTCCAGGGTGCATGTTGGTTACAGTCAGCGTTCAGCTCAGTTACAGTCAGTTTCCTGCCACCAAGGAAAATCAGATGGAAAGCAAAGACAGACACATTCTCTTCAGCTGAATACACTTGACAATGGACATGAAATTATGGCCTGAGTATACCAGGCTGGAGGATACAAGATGCTACAAGATGCCAGGATGACAGTGAGGTACTTTCTTTCTGAGGTCCCTGCCAGTCAAAGCCTGGCACTTCCACAACCCTGATAAGGAGAGCCTCCTTAAGTTTTTCTAGACCTCTCATTGAACCATTCTGTGGCTGGCCCTTCTCTGTGCAAACACGGAAAGAAAGAGACGTGGTGCATGGAAGGCTGGGGAATGCTATTGAGCTCACCAAACAAGAATTGACAACAGAGAGCATAACCAGAACCGGAAAAATTTCGAGGTTCTTTGAAGCTCCCTGGGCATAGACTTTTATCTCAATAGCAGAAAAGAATCACATTGAAATATGTATGCTTCTTTCCCACATGCAACCATGGAAATCAGGATGCGGCAAGGGCATCTTGTTCCCTAAGATCCCGGGGAGAGAAACTTAATGCACATGGCTGTGGCATTCTACTCCCTGGAACTGCTTAGCAGATCATGAAATGGAAGTAATAAAATGTCAGGCTCTCCCCCACTAGATTAAGCCCCTTACTGCAATCAAATAAAATCAGAATTGCACAGCTGGCCAGGGGAAGCCAGATGTTGACTTGATGATGCAACTCAGGAGAAGCAGGGGGTGACCAGCCATACCCTTGCTTATGGCAACCTCCAAACCTGCTAGGGCCAAAAGCAGGGACAGAAATTAGTTCAGTCCATCAAGTCAAGAACAGCAGCTTGGCTCAGGCACCTCTTCCCCAGAGCTCAGAAGACAGCACCTCCCTACCATCTGCCATACCCTTCATTCAAAAGCACAGCTTGTTCAGTGGCAGATGTCTATCAGGTCTTTCTAAAAGTGCACAGAGGTTCAAATTGATAAAAACTCAGACAGTACCTCTGATCATCCAAATACTGCCTTCCTCTTCCAGGCTACCACAGAGGTTTGATGGTGCCATCTAAGCCAGATGGCAACTTCCTCTACTAAAAGCTACACCAGTCCTGTCCTTTGAACAATCAATAGCCAGAGGGCAAGCTGAAGAGATAGTTCAGTGGGAAAAGTGTTTGCATTGCAAGCCTGAGTTCAATCTCCAGAAGCCACACTAGAAAGCTGAGAGTGGAAATATACACCTATAATCCCAGGGTAGTTGGAGACAGGAAGATCCCTGTGGCTCACTGACCAGTCATTATAGCCTCATTAGTGAGCTCTAAGTTCACTAGTGAGAGAGCCTGTCTCAAAAGAACAAGTGTAGAGCTATTGAGGAAGACATCAATGCTGGGTTTGCATGTATACATAGGCACATGTGCACATGCACCACACACACACACACACACACACACACACACACACAGGAAGATAAATAATAGGCAAAGACCATTCCATTTGGTGACAAAGAGCCATTGCTTTGTGCCAGGAACTGGTGTAGACATCCATATGGGGAGCACAAACCTGATGCATACAGTGGGTATTTATTAATAAACCTGAAGGTAGACAAAACTGGCTTCCAACCCATAGAGAGCCATCTGTCTCTGCCTTCCAAGTGCTGAGATCAAAGGTATGCACTACCATGCCTGGCTTATGTGCCCTGATTTCCACAAGTTCTAGTAATTCAAACTCAGGTCCTCATCCTTGCATACCAAGCACTTTACCCACTGAGTCCTAGCCCCAGCCCCCACTTCCCTTAACTTGACTTTAGAGCCACCGTAAGGACAAAGACCATGCAACTCCAACCTGTGCTGTGTTCCACCCTCATCTCTTACCCTCTTGCCACTGTGCTCACTGTGCTCACTGTGTGCTCTCTCTCTCTCTCTCTCTCTCTCTCTCTCTCTCTCTCTCTCTCTCTCTCTCTCTCTCTCACACACACACACACACACACACACACACACACACACACACACACACACACTAAAATTCTTTCTGCTTCCCAGGATCCCTCTAGACTTTAAATAAGCTGATCCTTCTGCCTATACTTTTCCTCCAGTGTCTTCAAGGCAGATCCACACCAGCCTAGGAGTTTGAGCACAAATGTCATCCCACCCATACTCCCTCTTGCCTGTTCCCACTCCCACAACTTCATTGAGTGTCCAACCTCTACAAAAGTGGTTCTCAACCAGTGAGTCCTGACCCCTCAGGTCAAACTGCCTTTCACAAGGGTCATCTAAGACCATCAGAAAACACAGATATTTTTATTACGATCCAGTAGCAAAATCACAGTTATGTTGTAGCAACAAAGTAATTTTATAGTTGGGGGGTCACCACAACACAAGGAACTGTATTAAAGGGTCCAGCATTAGGAAGGTTGAGAACCACTCCTCTACATTAGCCAATCTCTTAATAACAGCCTTAAACACTTCCACCCTTGGGCTCTCCTCTTAAAAAAACAAAAAACAAAAAAATTACTATTATTATTATTATGTAATTTTTTCTTATTTTACATACTGATCCAAGTTCCCTCTCCCTCCCATTCTTCCATGCCCCCACTGACACCCCCATCCACTCCCCAGGGAGGGTGAGGCCTTCCAGGAAAGATTATCAAAGTCTGTCAAGTCATTTGGAGTAACGGCCTAGGCCCTCTCTTATGTTTCTAGGCTAATGGAGTATCCCTCCATGGGGAATGTGCCCCTGAAGTCCTTTCATGCACCAGGGGATACATCCTGGTTCCACTGCCAGAGGTCCCATAGACTGCCCAGGCCTCCTACCTGAGACCCACGTTCAGGGAGTCTGGGTTGTTCCTATGCTGGTTTCCCAGCTATCAGGCTGGGATTCGTGAGCTCCCCCTTGTTCAGGTCAGCTGTCTCTGTGGGTTTCTCCAGCCTGGTCTTGACCCCTTTGCTCATCACTTCTCCCTCCCTGCAACTGGATTCCAGGAGTTCAGTTTAGTGTTTAGCTGTGGGTGTCTGCCTCTGTTTTCGTTAGCTACTGGATGAAGGCTCTAGGATGGCTTATAAAGTAGTCATCAATCTCTTTATCAGGGAAGGGCATTTAAGGTGGCCTCTCCACTATTACTTAGATTATTAGTTGGGGTCATCCTTGTAGGTCTCTGGACATTTCCCTAGTGCCAGATTTCTCTTTAAACCTATAATGGCTCCCTCTATTACAGTATCTCTTTTCTTGCTCTCCTCTAGTCTTCCCCTGATTCAATCTTCCTGCTCCCTCATGTTCTCTCCCCTCCTCTTCTCCCCTACTCTTTCTCCTACCTCCCTCTCCCCTCCCTCCCAATTTGCTTGGGAGATCTTGTCCTTTCCCCTCTCAGGGGGACCATTTATGTCTCTCTTAGGGTCTTCCTTGTTTCCTCACTTCTTTGGCGGTGTGAATTGTAGGCTGTTGATCCTTTGCTCTGTGTCTAAAATCCATATATGAAGGCAAATCCATATTTTCATTCCATTTTCAAGATTCTGTTGGGTTTTCTTTCCCACTAAGTAGTACTCCATTGTGTAAATGTATCACATTTTCTTTATCCATTCTTCAGTTGAGGGGCATCTAGGTTGCTTCCAGGTTCTGGCTAGTACAAATAATGCTTCTATGAACATAGCTGAACAGATGTCTTTGTTGCATGGATGTATACCTTTTGGGCATATGCCTAAGAGTGGAATTGCTAGATCTTGTGGTAGACTGATTCCCATTTTTCTGAGAAGCCACCATACTGATTTCCAAAGTGGCTGTACAAGTTTGCACTCCCACCAGCAGTGGAGGAAAGTACTCCTTTCTCCACATCCTCTCCAGCATAAACTGTCATTGGTGTCTTTCATTTTAGCCATTCTGACCAGAGTAAGATGGTATCTCAGAATTTGATTTTCATTTCCCTGATGGCTTAGGGTCTTTCTTAATGGTCTTTCAGACATTTTAGATTCCTCTATTGAGAATTCTCTATTTAGTTCTGTACCCCACTTTTTAATTGGATTATTTGGTGTTTTGGAGACTAGCTTCTTGAGTTCTTTATATATTTTGGAAATAAGCTCTCTCTCAGATGTGGAGTTGGTGAAGATCTTTTCCCATTCTGTGGGCTGCTGTTTTGTCTTGTTGATTGTGTCTTTTGCCTTACAGAAGTTCTCTCTCTCTCTCTCTCTCTCTCTCTCTCTCTCTCTCTCTCTCTCTCTCTCTCTCTCTCTCTCCACACACACACACACACACACACACACACACAATCTAAAATAATTTTTTAAGTGAAGTAATTTGCCTTGCTTCCTAGTACTTATAAGTAGCCAGGTGCCTCATTTCCAGACTCATTCAGCATCTGTAAAGCCCCCAGGCAGTGACTCCAAATGCAGTGAGTTTATTGTCCACAGATGCCCAGAGCACAGATCCACTGAAAATAGGGAAGAGGCTTAAAATAATCCTATGCAAATTTTACTGTCCAAACAGAGGGAGAATGGATGGGGAATGTCAGGTGCAGAGAAATGGCCACTTTGGCATCAAGATGGAGCCTTTGTTTCTGAGGAATATTAGAAAGACTTGGAGATTTGGATGCTGTTGTTGAACATACACAACAATGTTGAATTTAATGTTTGTTGGTTTGTTTGCTTGCGTCTATTTTGTTTTGGGGGGAAGCATATTTTCAAAATTTACTTCACTTGTACGTATGTCCAGTGTGTCCACGGAGGCCAGGAGAGGATGTTGGATCCCTGGGAGCTGGAGTTACAGGCAGTTGTGAGCCACCTGATGTGGGTGTTACTATCTGAACTTGTATTCTCTGATAGAGCAGTAAAATGCTTTAACTATTGAGCCAGCTCTAGCCCCATTTTTTTGTTTTGTTTTGTTTTGTTTTATTTTGTTTGTTTTTTTTTAAGAAGGGATCTCACTGTGTATCCCAAACTGGATCCAAATTTGTAACAAACCCCCACCTCAGCCACTCAAGTCCTGAGGCTATAGGGATGTACCACCATCCCCAGCTTGAATCATTATTGAATCAGTTTTCTCTCCGCTGCTCTCATCACCTCAGAGACAGTCATTGCTAAGTCTGAGTGTATCTATAATGCTTCCAACACAGTTCTTCCCTGTACTGGCTGATATGGTCCCTATCCTGGTTAGGTTTCATTGTCAACTTGACACAACCTACAATCACTCAATAAGAGAGAATCCCATTTGAGGCATTGCCTCTGACAGACTGGCCTGTAAGCAAACCTATGGGATGATCCTTGTTTAATGATTGATATGAGAGGGTCCAGCACATTATAGGCAGTGCCACACCTAGGCCGTGGTCCTGGAGTATATAAGGAAGCAAACGGAGTAAGCCATGGGGAGCAAGCAGTGTTCCTCTGTGGCTCTCCCTCAGTTCTTTCCTCTCCCTACTGGGATACATAGAGAGCTACTCTCTATGTTACAATGCACAGAAAAACAAACTTGCATAGTAGATTCATAAATAGTTGTCAGCGTTCACCCATAGATACAGGTACCCTCATGTTTGCACACACCAATCTCTGAGACATTATCTGCTCCATATTCACTCTAGTCTCTGTGCACAGCTGTTACACACCCTCCTTTGGGATACACGACACTCCCATCAATATTTTCAGAAGCCCATCCCATCACAGGACCCCAGCTGCACCACTAGCCACATACAGTGACAATGTCCTTCATCAGTCCATACAGCTCCTTGAGACCTAAATAGGGCATTTTCAGAGCCTGAGCAAGGATATCCAGGAAATCCCAGCATACCTTACAAATCTCCTAAGAAACACCAGACTATGCCTGTGTTTTTATTACTGTGTATAATAGTCTAATTATTTTTAAATCGTTAACCCATGTACCAATATTTACAAACACTTCCTATTAGCAGGTATATTTGATTAATTAATGGGTGTCTCAATCATCATTCAGTCACCACACAACGGCTGAGCACCAATTAAGTTTGAGACATCAGGGTAGACACTTGGGGGATTATAGAACAAATAGGGAAAAAATAAAAGAAAATTATATGATCTTTGCCCTTGGATATAAACAGATACAGCTTCAAAAACAAATAGTTAAGACTAACAAGTGGTTCATTGGTTAAAGGTGCTTGCCTTCAAGAGTGATAGTCTGAGTTTGATCCCCCGGACCCACATGGTGAACATAAAAAAAAAATTATTCCTTTGAGTTGTCCTCAGACCATCATGCATATAAGTATTCACAACATACACACATGTACATACATAGATAGATAGATAGATAGATAGATAGATAGATAGATAGATAGATAGATAGAATTTAAATTTTTAAAGTCAGTGTAACTGTGTACATCTGGGATCCTGTCATACAGGAAGCTGAGACCAGAAACACAACCCAGAAATAAAGAAAGAAAGAAAGAAAGAAAGAAAGAAAGAAAGAAAGAGAGAGAGACAGACAGAGAGAGAGAGACAACCCTGTAAATAAATGTATAACAGCTGTCTCATGGCTTAACAGGACATGGTGAATGAGGGAGAGAAGAAGATGGGGACACAGGAGACACTGACTGGAAGTCCTAGGAAGCAGGGATATTGGTAGAGTTGGAAAGGAAGCAGTGGCCTGGAATTCGGTGGGTAAACTTGGGCTGCAGCAGGACATGAAGGAGAAGGGACATGCCCTGACACGGTGAAGTACTGAGATGAACAGCAGCTGTTACAGCAGATCATTAGACAATTAGCAAGGATGCCAATAGAGAAGGAGTTGGGCGAGGGAAAGGCATGAGTTGGTCAGTGATGAAATGCCTACCTAATGTGTACAGGATCCCAGGGGTCAGTCCCCATCAATGAAGACAAAGGTTCAAGAAAGAAGACAGGCTCAGAATGAGTCAAGTTCAGTATGGACCCTTGGGGTTCACACAGCTATCATGAGAGTGCATGCACGCATGTGTACACACACACACACACACACACACACACACACACACACACACACCTCACTTGGCCTCTGTTTCCTCCGTCTTTGAAAACCCACATGCTTCTGCCAGGGCAGCACATGGGTTCCTCTATCTGAGCATAGCTATAGACTTCAGGCCTCTTAGGGACCCAAAGCAACCCAAGTGATTGCTCTTCAACCCTTAGGACTCCAACTGTGACTCATATTGAAATCTGGGCACCTTTGGGACTTTGCTTAGACATTACTAATCTACCTTATTAGGGAAAAGAGGCCTGACAGCAATACCTTGGAGTACCACCAAACACTTGGTTTCCAACCTCCCAACTCTTGGTACCAAGCACTACAACTCTGGTGCCTTCCACTACCCTGCCTCAACTTTGCCCATCCTACTCCCTTTGTATAAGCAGTGCTGTGAGTTATTGAAGATATTTTGGTATAGACTTTAAGAAAAGTGCTCAGAAAGAAAGACATCCATGAAGTCACATTTTTTTATTTGATCTGGAGGGGAGGTAGTGTTTGCTACGTATCATGGGATGGCTTCAAACTTATAACAATCCTCTTGCCTCAACCTCTGTAGTGCTGGGGTTCCAGAAGAGAACTACCTCCAGTTTCTAATGGTGGATTTCTAAAATGCTTGTTTTGTAATGTAGGCACCCATGTGCATAAGCATATAAGCCTGTAAAAGGTCAGCAATTGAATTTTGTATTTCCATATGCATTTGACTGTAGCAACTTTTATTTATCTATTTGCTTGTTTTTACAATCGTGGATTCTGAGAACTTGAAAGGAAATGGTTATGTTATCTCTGAGATCCTTTAACTGCCCATGTACCTGAGAGAGCACAGGTACCCAAAGCAGAGCTGAGCCAGCCAAACTGACCCCTCACACTCCTCCACAAGGCCCAACCCCTTAACTCCCTCTCCCAAGAAGACCCAGCAGTCACTGTGATGACTCATGACTGCAGACACAGTGAGTAGTCCAAGAGTTCTCAAGCTGTCAGACACTGGCTGTCTGCCAGTCTCCAGGCTGGCTTCCACTGGAGCTGCGTAAACAGTTGTCCTGTTAAAGACTATCTTAAAGACCAGCTCAAACTCAAAGCTCTCCTGGGGTCTCACATGGATGGACAAGGCTGGTGTCTGATCAGAGCATGGAGAAAAGCCACCATCAACCTTGTGTTTCTCTCTCTCTTCTTAGTCTTGCTGCTTCCAAGGAGGCTGAAGCTGCCCGCTCTGCACCCAAGCCTATGTCACCCTCAGACTTCCTGGATAAGCTCATGGGAAGGACTTCTGGGTATGATGCCAGGATCAGGCCCAACTTTAAAGGTAGGAAAACTTTCTTTCAGCGTCACAGGAAACATTCTCCCATGATATGCACATGCTGTGACCACACACATACACACACACACACACACACACACACACACACACACACACACACAATGCAATCTCTTTTCCCAAGTCCAGACAGAGCCTCAGAGAATTCAGTTCAATAGTACATCTGGTTTCTGGGAGTCAGTAAGTAAATTAAGGTCTATTTTACTATATCTAGTGTCATAGACAGTAAAACAAAGAATGTGGGTCAAGTTTTGGCTGAAGCACCAGCTTCCTCTATGGGCTGGGACAAGCCCCTCTCTTTGTCTGGGTCTCAGTTTTCACATTTCTGCAATGCAAGCTTGGCTGCATGTACAGTCGTGAGGCAGGATTCTTGGGGTTTTAGGTTTCCACCAGGAGTCCTGAGAAGAAGATATGGGTGAGGACTGGGTCCACCCCAGGCTTGACCCAAGGAGAACCACTTCCGTTTGTCTTCCTCAAATCCAGCTGCAGGAGGCTCCATGAACTAATAAACATTCTGCAAGTTCCTCGTCTAAATGACACTCACTATTTCACATGCCTACTGAAGCTGGGAGAGAGTTCTGATTTCCCTTCTTGCTGAGACACAAAGCAACCTGAGGAAGGAAGGGTTGTTTTGGCTCACAGTCTGGGGAGACACAGTCCATTTGGTGGTGAAGACCCAGCAGCAGGGCTGATCTCTGGGATTCATCTCCCTTTCTCCTCTTTGTTCAGTCCAGGATGAAGCCTATGGCATGGGGCTGCCCACATCCAGGATGTGTCCTCCCAGACAAAGGTCAGACACTCCCAGGTAGAGACAGTGGATAAAAAGAGTCATGGGAGCCTGTAAATGAAGATGCCCCCAGCACGTAGATCTCCACCCTATGGGGATGTGGGCCCCATGTGGCCAGATGAACCAATAGTCCATGAAGACCCAAAACTGAGCCTTACAAGAAGTTCCTAATTCCTAAATCATGTAAATCCAAGCAAAACGTGTTCAAGGTCCATCACTGCCAATGTACACATGCTGGTCCAGGCAGTTGGACAAAGTTCTCTGCATTCATGGTCCCATTGGGACCTTAGTACCACTAACAAGAGGAGATCAGATCTCTGTGTTCTCTAACACCTTTGAATGTTCTCTTACATGACCTGAATCTGCAGAAATGGCCTTAAGAACCTCTTAAGTCCCTGTGCACCCACATCTTCTACACAGCACCCTGTAAAAATCTTTTCCAAGAACCAATAATAGTAAGATCAATTCTTGGTTCTGGGTGTTTCTCCTTGTCACTCCTGTGGCTCAAGTCCAAGAGCAAAGATGGATTTTAAATATGGGAACAGTTATCTACTAGGTGCCTATATTACCTTCACATGCCCCTATCCCATTCCCCACACTCCCTCCTCTGACTGTTCTTATATTGCCTACATACATACACACACACACACACACACACACACACACACACACACACACACACACACATCCCCTACAGCCCTTCTCTAACCATTTTGTCCACAAGTCTCTGCAGCCATCTGGGAGAGGCCTGGAAGGTTGTGTGGATGCCCATCTCTTAGCCTTGTTTCCCTACCAGCTCCTTTACTGGCCCTCATCATCATTAGCACAGCCTTGCTTCTTGGGATCTCTGTTGCTGTGATAAATACTATAACAAAAAAAAATGAATGAAAAGGAATTTGGTTTAGCTTAAACATCCACATCTTAGTCCATCAGTGAGGGAAGTTGGGCAGGAATACCAGGAAGGAACCTAGAGACAGAAACTGATGCAGAGGCCATGGAGGGATGCTGCCTACTGGATTGCTCAGTTTGCTTTCTTATGCATCTCAGAACTACCTTCAAAGGTAGTATCACCTACAGTGGGCTTGGCCCACCTACATCAATGGCTTATCAGGAAAACACATTGTAGGCCAATCTGGTGGGGGCATTTTCTCAACTGAGGTCACCAAATGTCTCTAGCTAGAGTCAAGTTGACATAAAACTAGCTTGCACACCTTGGTTCTCTTTGATAGTACAGTTGACTGGAGTACTTCCCCAAGTTAAAATCTCAAACGTCTGAAGGGGCATCAAGCAGATATACTTCAAGGGTAGAAAAAGATGAAGATAAGAAAAATATAGAGAACTCGGGGGCTAGAGAGACGACAGTTCAGTGAGTTAAAAAGTACCTGCTGTTCAGATCTCTGACACTGATGTAAAAGCCAGGCATGTCCACACATGACTGTAATGCTAACACAAGGAAAATAGACACAGGCAGATCTCTTCCCCCACCCCCACCCTCACAACCCATTGATGAGATCTGGGTTCTGTGAGAGGCCCTGTCTCAAAAGATAAAGTTTAGAGAAATAGTCAGAAATTTCTACCTCCCCTTCTGTCTTCTCTTTATCCAAATAAATAAGTAAAATATAGAAAACCAGAGTCCCTGCAAGGTCCAGTCCTCCTCAGGGATTCCTGAGGGAATTCCTGCCCAGGGATTCCAGAAAGGAGTAGAAACGGTAGTTAGTAAAGTCCTCCAAGACAGGACTTAAGTCTGAGGTTCTATGTCAAAATCTCTGAAACTAACACTAAATAACATGTTTTGATAATACCATTGGCTAAGCCAAACCAATTCTGGCAGAGGAGGCTATGGACTTTAGACACCAAGGCTGCACCAATTGCCTCTAGCTAGCTGTTTTTAGGAATTCAGTCTACATCGCCCCCTGGTGGACTCTTTCAGAACTTCACCATATCAAGGTCTTGTACCTCAAAGATTCATTTTGTCAAATGCCATCATTTGATAACACCTAAACAGAGGCTTATTTTTCTCCTTCATTGAGCCCCAGGCCCAGGTTTTTCTTTTTATTGAGTCTCATACTCTACAGATGCTCTAAAGAGTTAACTCCGAGGTTCAAGGACTATTCTTTGTGCATGCCACTATACTTCACACACAGAAGACCCTCTAAAAGCTTGTGTAGCCCAAGCTGAGCTCAAAGTCAAGATCCCCCTGCCTCAGTCCCAAATCTACAGGACTACATAATCTCTTTGACATCTTCCTCCTCCCCACTCGCTCCCCCTTCAGCCCATGCCTGACTAACGCAGAAAGGTAAGCCTACTGTACCCCACCTCCTCTCCTTATCTCACTTCAGACTCAAAAGCCTTCCAAAAGCCCAGGAAAACCCCAGCTTTCCTAAAATGGCCTTGCCCCCAGACACACACACACACACACACACACACACACCTCACTTTGAAGCCTCAGTAGCTACTCCTTCTATTCCTTCTGCAGCTTGCCTGTACAACATGAGCAACCTGCTTCTGGCCAGCCTAAAATCTGAGGTGGCCAAGGACTACAGACACTTGGTCTGAGGAGCCCAAAGTCAGTTCACTCTAATATGGATGTAAATAACACTAAGACTACTTATCCAGCCTATGTTCTGCCACCCTCCACCCCCCACCCCCTCAGCCCTGAGAGATCCCTTCTTGGGCCTGAGCCTCTGTCTTAGCATCCAAAGAGGGATGCAAGGAGAAGGACCAGACCCTCCCAGCTCTGAGGCTTTGCCTCAGCTAAGGCTCTGGATGCTGAAGTAGCTTCCAGGGTCAGGGGCATAGCCCAATGCAAACACACAAAAGCAAAATTAAACTTTAATATTTAATGAAATATATACATTATCCTGCTGCCAATGGCAACCAGATTGTAATTTTCTCAAGATAATTTAATTTCAGATTTATATCCACGAACCAAACCTCCCCATGGGGTCTTTTTGGCTGGTGCCCTCTCACACTCATCCATCAGCATCTCATTTATATGGAAGTCACAGCGCCAGATGCACACAGGCCCTGTGTGCATCACCTCAAGGCATGAGCGGCAACTCTTGGGGGCATCTAAATGATAGGAGGCTAAATAAAAAGAAAAACCTGGATCTGGGGCTAAATAAATAAAGCAAATAAGCATCTGTTTATGTGACCCTAACAAAGCAGTAATTGTCGCCCAGCATAGGCAAACAACACTTTTAATATGCAGAATTATCCAGTGATGGAGGCACTGGATTCTGAAGGGGGAGGGGAAATGATCCTCCCCAGCAACCCCCAAACCTAGCTATGCATTCCAATCACCCAGGTGGCTTGTTAGACAATAGGCCTTGTACTAAGAATCACCGCTAAGGTCTGAGCCAGGGGCCCTGCAATTTTTGTTCTGTTTTGGTTTGGTTTTGGTTTTTTTGAGACAGGAGTCTTGCTCTGGAGCCCATGCTGACCTCAGATTTCTGGCCTTCCTGTATCAGCCAGCCTCTAAGGTGTTAAGATGACAGGCATGGGCCACCACAACTCTCAGACTCTGCCATTAAAATGTTTCAGATGGCCTCAGCCACACACAATTCTGGAAAGTAATTGGTGAAGTGATGCAAAGTACCCCAGCCCTACTAGCCCATAATCTAGACTATAGACTAGCTTCCCTGGTGAGGATGCCAAACCATCAGAGCTAAAACCGGCCACCCAGCTTCCCTCACCAGTTTCTGCCTCATTCATGCTGTCCCCTGCCCCTCGCATTACCATCCTGCCCTTATCCTCTAACTGTACTTTACACATAATATTCTCTGGAATGCCCTCCCACACATACACACCCTGCTTTTTCTTCTTCTTATAAACTGGTTCATCTGAAAAGGAAATGTAGATGTTCCAGGAGGCCAGAGGCAGACTGACTTTCAAGAAGAAGTTGGGGAGGGGCGGGGACAGCTCAGTGGTAGAATTCTTGCCTAGCATGGGCTAGGTCCTGAGTTCAATCCTCAGGGGAAAGGAGGAGGAGGAGGAGGAAGGCCCTTTAATGAGAAACACTCAGCTACCTGTGGGATTTCCCACCCACTGTCTTACCAAAACCCTTGTATCCCTAAAAGCTCTTGATACTCCCTGATCCCTCAAAGATGGATATTTGAGATAGCGATTTCCTTAATATTCCTCTAGGCCAGCTTCCAAAAAAAGAAGAAAGAAGATGAGGAGGAGGGGGATGATGATAATTAATAATAATATTAATAGCAATGTCTAGCCTTCCCTCCAAACTGTTAGGATGACTGAGATTCAGAAAATAGAAGAGTCTGTCCCTTGCCCCAAGAGCAGGTGAGGCTGGAGTTGTATGCATACCTCAGAGGTTGACACTCACTGCCTTGAGGGGAGACCTGGATTCTCACCCCAAGAGAAAGCTTCCTCCTATCCATCAAACCTTCCAAGAGAAAGAATCTTAGCTAAGTTATGTGCAAGCTGTGGATTACCTTTTGAAGATGGATATGATGGACTGAGTACCAGAGGACATAAAGCTGTCCACTCTCTTCTTTCCACAATCAGAAAACTTTGGTTCAAATCTTGGCTCTACTGCCTTCTACCCAGTGAGCCCAGATAAGTGACTAAAACCCCCTGTGCTCCTTTGAGAAGTGGGGACAATTATGCTCTTGGTGCCTCAGCATCTCCTGTAATCAACAAGAGATAACTCCTGGAGGCACTCACAGTTATAACCCTCCAAGTGAAGGGCTAAGACCTATCTGAGTCCCAAGCACCTTCCTGGTCAGACCAAGGTCAACTCCTCTCTGAGGTCTTCCTGTCTTTGTCTTCAGATCCTTTCTCAGCTCAACTTTCTTTTTTTTTTTTTTTTCTTTTTTGAGCCCTCTTTGCTCCTGGTGCTATGCCTTTCTCTAGCTGTTTTACAATTGCTTATATGGAAACCCCACGTTCCATCTTCTAGATTCTTCCAGACATGATAGGGCATGCCTGAAAATCCCAGCCCTCAGAAGGGAGAGGCAGAGGAGGATCACTGTTCCACATCAGCCTGTTGTGTAGCACGACAGGACTTGTGCCGTAAAGGGAGTGGGGAAAGCTGAATAAATAACTAAATTGGTAAAGTACTTACCTTGCAAGCTTGAGGACTTGAGTTCAATCCCCAGCACCTGGGTGAAAACTGGTCACATCATTCTAAAGCTAGGAGGTAGAGGCAGGTGGGTCCTTGGAGCTTGTTGGCCATCTAGCCTAGCCTACTGTGGTGGTTTGAATGAAAAATCCCCCCCATAGGCTTTGACATAGTTGGTGGTGCTGTCTGACCTCCATCTGTGCATGTATACACATGCACGGGGGCGGGGGGGGGGGGAGAGAAGATTCTAGATTCTGCCCCTGGCTATCTGACCCTGCTTCTTCTTCCCTCTCAACCTGATGTTAAGAATTAGACAAATCTGAACTGGAACCCTAGCTCCATCGTTCTCTAGCAGTGAGGCTATAGATGAATAATTTGGCCTCTCTGACCCTCAGTTTCCTACTCTGCACAATGTGGGTGATAACCAGCCTTCTCACAGAGCCATTGGGAGGACACAGTGAGACCGTGACAGCCAAGGTCTCACTGAAGCAGCTCAGAGGTTGGAAACTTCTGCCATTTACAGAATGTGAAATGAAGGGCCCTAGCTTCCGCCCAGGAAGAATGGACCCCAGAAACAAGTACCAAGGTGTGGCATTCCTTCCCTTCTTTTCTGGACAGAATAGGGCTGAAAAAGAAAAACCACTTGTCCAGAAAGTATTTAACAGAAGCTTGTTGACTGTCCATCGGGCTCCCTCCAGATCCCTCACCTGGTAATTCCCATCATCACCCCCTCATTCTCAGTTCACAAGTTCAAGGCAAAGAATTTGCTGTCCCTCGCAATTCCTGAGATGGCCTCCAAATGTTGTAGCCATAAATATATCTCAGACACAGATTAGAAGGCACCAATGGGGCTTGGGGAAGGGATTTTAGCCAGATGGCAGAATAATGAATCACCCTGTGTTAATGAATGCACAGCTTGGCTCAGCCTGCTCTGCCATATACCTGCCCCTCACCTGGAAGCTGGGGAGTCTAGTCTGGCAGAGATGCTAAATGCAAGCTGAGAATCTCACACACTTGGGGATGGAGTGAATAACAAGCAGGGGGCTCCTTGGCCTTGTAGGGAGGTCTACCCTTGAAGTTAGTTTCTCTGCAGCCTAAGACTCAACGGGACTCTCTTGATTGGCAGGTCCCCCTGTGAATGTGAGTTGCAACATCTTCATCAACAGCTTCGGCTCCATTGCTGAGACAACTATGGTGAGTATGTTATAGCAAACACTGTTCCTGCAGTAGGTGTCTCTGCCCTGGGAATGTTTCTCCTCTACAAGGCATTTCCTCCCCAAGAAGACACAGAATTGGGTGTTTTTGTTGGGACTCCTGGAGGCTCAAATAGGTTTTTTTTTTCCTGCCCAATTTGATGCTTTGGGTAAAGGTTTAACATCTGAAGAGGGTTAAGCTGCTAACCAAGTTAGCATAAGACAAACATTCAGAACTACAAGAACAAAACTATAGAGTATAATAGGAGAGAAGTAAAATTAAAGTCCTTTACATCTGTGTGTATGAAAATGTCACAATGGAGGCTATATATGGTGATACATGCCAACAATCCCAGACTTGGGAGGCAGAGGCAGGACACTCTCTATGAGTTTGAGGCCAGCCTAGTCTATAGAGTGAGTTCAAGGCTATCCAGATCCTGTCTGAAAACAACAACAAAATTACAAAAAAAAAAAAAAAAAAAGATGTTTTAAAAATTAAACATTAAGACTCAGGAGGTGGATCAATCATTGAAGTGTTCGACACTCAAGCATGAAGACCTGAGTTCAATCCCCAGAATCCACTTAACAGAAAAAAATAAAATAAAATACAGATGGTGTGGTGACATGAACTTTTAATCCCAGCACTGGTGAGGGAAGAGAATGGAGTCAGGCAGATAGCCTGGGGCAGGCTGGCCAGCCAGACTAGCCTAATGGGGAGCACCAGGTTCTTAAGAAAGATTCAATCTCAAGAATAAACTGGATGGTTCCTAAACAACATCCAGGGTCGACCTCTGGCCTACACACACACACACACACACACACACACACACACACACACACACACACACACCCAGCGTGTCTAGATTAAAGGAAAATATGTTCTGCTGTAGAAGGGCCCACTTGTAATGACGCAGGCTGTAATCCTCAAGAAGCTGAGGCAGGGAGACAATGACGTAAAGGCTAGTCTGGGCTCCATAGTAAGACCCAGTCTCAAAAACAAATCAATAAAAGGGAAAACCTGCTAATGGCTTTCAGATTTACCCAGAGAATGGAGGAGCACACTGGTTATCGATACTGAAATGATGCTGTGTTGTTTGCTCTCTGTTTACTATGCTTTTAACATTCTAAAGTAAAAAGTTTTAAATCAAGCAATTGCTCTAGGGGGTGGGGGGGAAGCACAAGGCAAAGATTGGTAAATGATAGTAGTGATCATTTCTGACTCATAGACTTATAGGTAATTTTTTTTTTAATTTTATTCTGCCAGCATTGTTCCATCTTTCACATTTCTATGAAAAGTAGATATGATATTAGGAATTCCAAATGTGTGAAATGACAGTTTGAGTTTTTCTTAGCCACTCAAAAGAAAACATAAATCAGTTGTACTCATATGGAGGGAGTGATCTAGCTTGTAAGAAAAAAAAAAAAACAAAACACAAAAAGCAGCCTGGAGTCCACTTGTAGCTAAAGTAAGATTCAGCTCCCCCAGCACCCACACACTGACACCTCATGTCCCCAACACACTGCCACCAACATAGAACCTTCATGCCCAATAAATTTTACATGATCCCAAGTATATAAGTATACAAATATATAAAATAAGTACACAACTTAGATATTTACTGATAATCATATAGAAATTCATCTTAAAACAATTATTTAATATGTATGTAATTTTACCATTTATTAAAGACAAAGCAAGTGTTTATACTAAAGTAACATATACTTAGTTTGCTTTTATATGAGTAAATTAAAATTTTGGGTATGTACATAAGCCTATGCCTCTGTATGTGGGTGTGCCTCTGAGTGAGAGTGTGTGTGTGTGTGTGTGTGTGTGTGTGTGTGTGTGTGTGTGTGTGTGTGTACTTGTGAGTGTGTGGGTGGGCATGATCATGAGTGTGCAACTGCAGAAACCAGAAGAGAACATTGGGCATCTTCTTCTATCTCTTCCATATCTCTTTACTTTATTGCTTAAGATAGAGTCTCTTGATAAACATTGAACTTGCATTTGGGGTAGACTGGATGGCCAGAAAATGCCTAGAATCCTCATGTCTCTTCCCCTTCAATGCTAGAGGTACAAATGCTCATAGTCTTGCTCAGCTTAAAACAGAGAAAGAAAAGAAAAAGAAAAGGCAGGGTCTTACTGTGAACTTCCTATGTAGTCCAGGATGGTCTTGAACTCACAGAGATCTGCCTACTTCTGCCTTTAAGTGCTGGGACTAAAGGTGTGAGCCACCACACCAACCTTTCATTACTCAGATTTTTATTTAAATGCTGGGGATTTGAACATTGGTCCTTGTGCTTGCACAGGAATAATTCTTTCCCAGCCCCCAAAATTTAATTCTGGCCAGATACTTGACACTGTAGGATACAAGGTACTGTCAGCATTTTCCAGAGTTGGTCAATATTGTGATTCACAGCCATCAGTGCCAAAAGTTGTCAATATACATTACACCAATACATAGTACAAAAATGGCAGATGTGTGTTTAAGACATTTTCAGAAATTGTTGGAAATTCTGCCCTAATCCCAAACCAAAACACATTTAATCATTTTTTTAATGAAACTCAAGTCTGCAGCTAAATAGCAATTTGCAAAATCAAACATTCCAACAGAGTGCAACACAAAAACACTGATTTGAAATATGAACACTCAAAAATTATAGTAGAAAATATTGTCTTTGTTTTCTACAATTACACCATGGCTATCTTTAGGAGTAGAAAACTTTGAATGTGGGGCTAAGGATACAATTTAATTGGTGCAGTGCCTACCTAGCATGTAGGATGTCCTGGATTTGATACCCCCACCAGTACCACATAAACTGTGTGTGCCCGTTCATGCCTCTAATTCCAGAACTCAGGAGATGGAGGCAGGAGGATCAGAAGTCCAAGGTCATCCTTGGCTACATAGCAGGTTCAAAGCCAGCCAAGCACCTCGAGGAGCCCCTCATTGGAGTCTCAGGTCTCTACTGTGGTACAGTTCCCAGTCACACTTATCACTGCACCAGACTGTTTGTTTGTCCCTACCAGGACTGTACTGGGAGTTCACGGACGGCTGAATTCTTGTCCGGTATCATGAAGTGCCCAACCTCAGCAGCCAACACAGCGATGCAACTGCAGAAACTCAATCATTCTGTTAAATAAACAAGCCAAAGCAGATGCACTACTCACTGAGCCCGGCTGTTGCTTGGTCCTGAACATTTACAAACACTGGACCTGTTCCTCCCACTGTTGACTTGCAAAAATCACTGAACTCTTCTTGGGGCAAAAGAACCAAAATCTGTCCTCTTGGAAAGAAACATGTCTTGACAGGGTCAAGGTGTGGTATGCATTTAAAAGAAGACTGAGCTGGAGAGACCATGACTCAGCTGGTAAAAGTGTTTGCCACACAAACATGAGGGCCTGAATTCAGCCCCTCAAAGCCCACATTAAAAACTGGACATGGATACACATCTCAGTGTAGGGCAAGTGGGGACAAGCAGGTCCCTGGAGCCCAGCCAGTAGAACCTAGTCAGTGAACCCTCAGCCAAAAATCAATCGATCAATAAAGGTAGATTGCACCTAAGGAGCAATGCCTGAGGTTAACCTACAGCCTCTACATGTGCATATTAGCTGATTGATTGATTAATTAAAACAAATCAGGGGCTAGACCACCTGCTTATGGAATTAAGCAAACTCTTAATCATATACACACGTAAATATAAATAAATAGGGGGGAGCTTATGGACCCCAGACTGATAGCTGGGAAACCAGCATAGGACTGACCCAGACCTCCTGAATGTGGGTCTCAGTTAGGAGGACTGGAAAATCTATGGTACCTCTGACAATGGAACTAGGATGTATCCCTAGTGCAGGAACATACTTGGGGAGCCCATTTCCCATGAAGGGATACTCTGATGATCCCTCATGGAAGACCTCACTCTCCCTGGGGAGTGGATGGGGGGTGGGATGGGGGGGTCTGTGGGGGGACATAAGAGGATGGGAGGGAGAAGGAACTGGGATAGATACGTAAAATAAGAAAAAACTATTAAAGAATAAAGTAACAAAAAGATAGATAGATAGATAGATAGATAGATAGATAGATAGATAGATAGATAGATAGATAGATAGGTGACAGGGGCAAGGTGGAAACCCAACCATAGCACGAAGCTCAGTGTACCTAAGGGAGAAACAGCAGATAATGACTCTGGGGACAGCCCACAGGAGGATTCCAAGGAAATGCCAGTGTTCAGAGAATGAAGGATTGGCAATATTTTCCCCTAGGAATGACCTATAGAACACAGATTTTGCTGCCTGTCAAGCAGGACAGAGGCAGCCCACCTCCATCCCACATACTCTAGAATACTATGATATGTTTTCATTATCTTTATATATATATATTTGCCTAATTTACTTTGCATATGACTTAGAAAGAAGTCTAAAATCTCAGACCTAGATAAAAAATGTAGAAATTACCTACCATGGTGGTATGTACCTTTACTCCCAGCACTTGGGAGGCAGAGGGAGGAGGATCTCTGTGAGTCTGAGGCTACTTAGGCAAGGTCACACAGCACAAAACAGTGTTCCAGAAACCCAATTGCCAAAGCTTCTCTCCCTGAACTTCCTTCTTCCCTTAAACAGTGGTTCTCAACTTTGCTATGCTGTGACCCTTTAAAACAGTTCCTCATGTTATAGTGACCCCACCAACAATAAAATTATTTTCATTGCTACTTCATAACTGTAATTTTGCTACTGTTGTGAATCATAATGTAAATATCTGTGTTTTTCAATGGTCTTAGATGACCCCTGAGAAAGAGTGGTCCACCGCCCTCCTCAAGGGTCTCTACACACAGATTGAACACCACTGCCTTAGATCCTACCAAACAAACTTCCCCCATGCATATGTCCTTCCCAGCCTTTCAGGGTATATTTGCAGAGCCAGCCTGAGTTTGTGTTAACAGCAAGAGTGGCTGCTTGTTCACAAGAGCTCCCCCAACCCCCCACCCCCAAGATGCTGCTGTGTGCCAAGCAGTGAGCAAATCATTCTGCTTCCGTTATTTCATTTAGACTCCACAGTAGGCAAGGTCAGTCCCAGTAATAAGTGCAGAAACTCAGGGTCAGAAACCTTAGGGTGTTTGCCTAAAGACACACATCTGGTAAGTAGCCAAGGTAGAATTTGAACTCAGATCTCCCTCACCTCAAAGCTGTCTTCTCCTAAATACTTGGGATCATCCAAACTTGCTTGCCTCATTTCATCAAGAAAGCTGAGAGGAAGCTCGCTGACTGACAGGGAATGAACTGGGGGGCCAGAGAGAGGATTGATCTTGACCACAGATTCCCCTTGGCTCCACACGAAGAGCTGCCTCTGGGCACCAAGGTATAGCAGTGCAGATGAAGTCGTCGTGTAAGAACTTTTTCAGGCTCTGTTGGTTCTGCAGAAGAATGGGAAACTATTGTAGCCCTAGAAGCAACTGGCCAAGCCATCCTTTCCTCCCTTCCTTCCCTTCATTCCTCCCTCCTTCTCCCTTTCCTTCCCTCAGGGGACCTGGTTTTGTTCGCCAGACTAAAAGACCTAAATGCAAAGAAGGATAAAAAGACCACAGTGTCTGTACTGATCCTGCCAAGGTTTAGCCCTCACCAACCTTCCCACAGCGGTGTCAAAAGGCCAGAGCAGGAAAAAAAAGAAGGGGGAGGAGGACTCCTTCTTCTGTCTACAAAAGAAATATATAAACCAGTAGTTCTCTACCTGTGGGTTGCAACCCCTTTGGAGTCACATATCTGATATCCTGTGCATCATATGTTTCATAACAGTAGTGAAATTACAGTTATGGAGTAGCAGCAAAATTTTATGGTTGTGGTTCACCGCAACATGAGGAACAGTATTAAACTGCATTAGGAAGGTTGAGAACCACTGTTCTAGATCTAGAACCCAGCAGGAAGCAACCTACTTTCCCATACACACGTGCATGAGGTTGCAAAATCTATGTTCCTGTGCAATATTTGTGTACATGTGTGGGCTGTGGGATTATGGGGCCATGTAGATTAACACACATGCATGTGTGCATGTGTGTACCATTTTGAAAGTAGACATATACCATCAAAGAGGTGTGCCATGAGGAATATAGCTGTGAACTGTGTGCACTGGGCTCATACGTATGTATGAAGAGCAGTGTACATTGGTTGTACAATGTATTCTGAACTCAGTTAGCTTATAGACTGTGACCTGGCAGTCTAAGCTGAAATAAACCCTTTCCTTCCCTAAGCTGGTTATGCTAAGAGTGTTTTGTCACAGCACAGAAAAGAACCTAGGACATTCTGCCACCATGAAACACCTCTGAAGTGCAGCTCCCTCTAATTCCTGTCTCTAAGAGTGATACCAGGCTTTTTCTTTGGGGCTACCAACCAGCTCCCAAATCATGATACAGGGACTTATTGGTTTTAAATGTTTGGCCTAGCTTAGGCTAGCTCTTTAAACTTAAATTAACCTGTTTATCTACCTTTTGCTTTGGGGCTTATTACCTTTCTTATTTCTGTATATCTTACATTTGCTGTTTCTCTGTGTCTGGCTGGCTGGTATCTACCTTGCTTATGGCACCAGGTGTCTTCCTCATTCTCTGCTCCTCCTTCTCCTCTCATTCCTTCTTCCTTTCCTCTCTTTCTAGGTTTCTCCTCCTATTTATTCTCTCTACCTACCAACCCCACCTATCCTTTCCTTTGCTCAGCTCTTGGCCACTCAGCTTTTTATTAGACCAATCAGGTGCCTTGAGCAGGCAAGGTGAAACAAATACAACACATCTTTTCATAATTGAACAAATGCAGCACAAACAAGTGTAACATATCCTTGTATTGTTAAACAGATATAGCATAAACAAATGTAACACACCTTTACACAGTTAAAGTGATATTCTGCAGCATAAACAAATGTAACACATATTTTCCCAGTTAATATTCTACAACAGGCACAGGCTCACACAGTACACTAGACATGTGAGCCTTCTCTGACTGCTACCAAGACGTCATTAACCACTGAGCTATTAGCCAAGGACTCCAACACAGAAGCACAAGAAGATATCTTCCTGCTTATTTTTGTTTACTGTCCTGGCCCTATTCCTATCCTTTCCTCCCCCATTTACAGCCCTGTGCATGCTAAGTGTGACATGGAGCTCTAGGACTCTGTCTGGTTCTGCATGACTTCTCTTAGGCTAGACTTCACCAAGACGAGGACACTAACAAATGTGTCTTCCAACAACAAAAGTTCATCTCTCCTTCATCCAGACTCTGCTGTGAAGCAGAGGGCTCTCCAGGGCTCAGGTCCTCAGGTACCAGCTCAGCACTAGGTTTCCATATCAACACATGTATCCAGGCTGAGCATTGCTGTATTCCTCAGAAGAGCAGGCTGTCCAAACATTAACAACTGACTTTGTCACAATTTTGGAGACTAGAATCCAAGATCAAGGTGCTGTCAGGGTTGGTTTCCAGCAAGACAGGCTTCCTGGCTTGTAGACAAAGCTATCTTCTACAGCATCCTCTCAGGCTTTTCCTTTGCAGAGTGAGGGAGGATGGGAATGAGAGAGAGAGAGAGAGAGAGAGAGAGAGAGAGAGAGAGAGAGAGAGAGAGAGAGAGAGAGAGAGAGAGAGAGAGACAGAGAGAGAGAGACAGAGAGAGAGAGAGACAGAGAGAGAGAGAGAGCAGGCTCAGGAATCATCCTGTCTCCACCCGGCAGCACTGAGATTACAGGTGCATGCTACCCCACCTGGCTTTTTATGTGGGTGCTGGGGGATAACCTAAGACCCTGTACTTAGGCAGCAAGCACTTTCTCCAATGAGTCATGTTCCCAACCCTGCAGTGCCCTTTTTTGAAAATACTTTGAGAAATATTATTGTCTATCCCTCTTGTAGAGAAGACTCCATCACCTGTCTCCCCACAGTGGTGATCATTTCTCTTCACCCTTCACCCAGGATATTATCAAGCTTTTTATCATCACCAAATATGGTTTTCAAAATGCTGCTTCACAGGGCTGGAGAGATGGCTCAGCTATTGAAGGCTAAGCTCACAACCAAAATGCTACTTCACTATCACTTTTAATTTTCACTCTCAATTCTTGGCAAATGGGAGCCTCGATGTTATATTGATTGGGCATGTTATGTGGTGTGGTGCGTGCATGCTTATGTGCGTGCATGTGTGTGTGTGTGTGTGTGTGTGTGTGTGTGTGTGTGCGCGCGCTCATGCATTCATACCAGAGGATGACATTGGACATCCTCCTTTCTCACCTTCTGCCTTATTCTTTAGAGACAAGGTCTCTCACTTAACCTGGAGCTCACCATTTTTCAACAAGGTTGGCCAGGAAACCCCAGGGAACACTCCTGCTCCCAACTGAAACAGTGCTGGGGTTACAGGCATGCATGGCCACACATGGCTTCTCATGTAGGTGTTGGGGATTCAAAATCAGGTCCTCATGAAGCCTTAGTTTTCTTTTACTTCTTTTTTTTTTTTTTTTATCTGTAACATTTGTTGTTGTTTTTTTTTTTTTTTTTTTTTTTTAGAGATAGGGTTTTTCTGTGTAGGTTTGGAGGCTGTCCTGGAACTCTAGACAAAGCTGGCCTCAAACTCACAGTGATCTGTCTAACTCTACCTCCCAAGTGCTGGGATTAAAGATGTGAGCCACCACCTCCCAGAATCATCTGTAACTCTTCAATCCACTTTATTTTCCTGTGAAGCATTTATTACTTGCTTGCTTAACTCTTTCTCTGGTTGAGTAGCAAGTATTTCAACATATTTGAAGCTTGTTTTGTTTTGTGGGGTTTTGTTTGCTTTGTTTTTGAGACGGGTCCCCTGTATACTAGGCTGTCCTCTAACTCCTTTGTATAACTTGGATGATCTTAAACTCCTGATCCACCTGCCTCCATCTCAAAAGTGCTAGGATTACAGGCATAGGCTGCCATAACTTGTTCCAACACTATGTTTTTTTTCCTAACACCATTTTAAACTCTTGTTTTGTCGGGGTTTGGGTTTTGACATAGGGTCTCACTATGCAACCATGACTGGCCTGGAATTCATTTATGTAGACCAACCTGGCTTTGAACTCACAAAGATGCCCCTGCCTCTGCCTTCTCTAGTGCTGGAATTAAAGATGTGTGCCACCACACCCAGCAAAGTCTCTTTTCACTAGTTTGAAATACTATCTTTCTCGTAAAATGAATTCTATCTATACAGTTCCTAGCCTCAAATCTTCATCTGTTTCCATCTCCTGTCCTGTCCTTACCAATACCACACCTTAGATCACTGTAGTCATGTCTGGCAGGGTCCTCTGTTGTTCTTTTACAAGGTTTTCTTGACCCAGCTGGCCATTTTTGCTTCTATATGCACAATACTTTTTATCAGTCCATTCTTTGTGGTAATGCAAAGGATCTAGGAAAAGGATTAAAGTGTGGGAGGGGTCAAGGTTCACAAGATGACAACAGAGGACAAAGTGTAAAATCAGATGGGAAAAACAAGTTGGAAGCAAAACCTCTAGAGTGTTTGAAAGGTTCTATAGAGAGGGTGGGTCTTCCAGTGACTTTGGTCTCTAAGGCACTTTGTCAATCAGTGAGAGTTAGAAGGAAAAGAAGGGCTGTGTGATTCCAGGGCATTCAGGCTTCAGTGCTGGAGGATGGGGAGGAACGATCAGTGGGGAAATGGCTCTGGGAAATTCTGCAGGCTTTGTAGTTCTCCAAGTCCCTCTAGCATTGTGTGCCTATGAGCCATAATATTCGTAGAGACCTTGGCGGGGCTGTTGCTGAGTTCTGTGAGGATAGAACTTTTCAGCCAGTGTCAACACCAGCACAAAAACACCACTGGGCCACATAGATTCCTGAAGTATCTGGGACCATTGTGTCCACACAGAAGTTACAGCCCAAATCCTCCTTCATATATAACTCCAAATGTTTAGTTTTCCAGAGTCACTCAATGACATTTCTCAGTTGAAGGTTTAAGAACAGCTAGCTGCTCATATACCTTGTCTCCATGTTCCAGCACCGTTGGCAAGTCTCACTACAACACATCACTTTCTCTCCCACAGTGTCACCATGATGGGCTCCTGTACCCAAGTGTAGTGTTTCACTCTGTAGTATTTTGTCTTGTGGGGGGGGAGAGAAAGTTATTGCTGCATATTGATTGTATAAATTGTTGGGTCTCACTGTGATATCATTTAACACTCACATAGCATGCATTCATGGAGTCTACCCTTCCTTCCAGTGAATGTCAATCAACATTTGAAGCCTATAAAAACCTCTTTCAGTTCTAACTGGAATGGCATTGAGTTCATGAGAATTCACACAGAAACAATTGACATCTTTCCAATATTTTCTAAACATGGTGCATCTTTTGCATTTACAGAGGCGCTCAATACTCCACTGATGATGAAGAGAAGGCAGAGACATTCAATTCTGCAGCAAGCAGAAAATGAGGCATTGGGCCATCTTGGAAGCATTTTCTCATAGCTTCCCTCAGTCCACCCCTGAGGAGGATGCCACAGCCAGGAGTTTATTACAGCCCAGAGTATAACTCTACACCAGACCAAACTTAGGGAGAGCTGACTCAACCATATAATCTAAAAGATACTAAAGTAGAGAGTGCCAAGCTATTCCAGTCTATAATGGAGCTTATGCATGTGCTCACAAAGGCAACAGGGCTTGCTTGCATGCTCATGAAGGGACTCCGTTGCCACTACTGCCCACATGCTAGGATGCCCAAAAAACAGTTCTAAAATACATCTTGCCTGACTACCCAGTCAGGGTACCCAGACATGGAGAGATGGCTCTGTGGTTAAAAGCACTGACTGATCTTCTAGAGGACCCAGGTTCAATTCCAAACACCTACTTGGCTGCTCAGAACTGCCTGCAATCCCAGTTGCAGGGTATCCTATACCCTTTTCTGGCCTCTGTGGACGCCAGGCACACACATGATATAAACACATGAACTCATGCAAGCACATGCACAGACACATGAAAATAAATGAGAGTTTAAAATAAAGACAGCAGGTAAGATGCTTACTTTGCCAGCATGTTGACTTGATTTCCAATCCCCAGCATCCACATAAAAAGATGAGCATATCACACCTATAATCCCAGTACTGTGTAGGTGAACATAGGAGGATCTCTGAGACTTGTTGGCCAGCAGGTTTGGAAGCTCCAGGTCTCAGTAAGAGACAGTATCTCAAAATAATAAGGTGGAGAGCAACCAAGAAAGACACCAGATGCCAACCTCATGCCGCCTCATGCCGCCTCATGCATTGGTGCACAGGTGTACATATACATTCATGTACAGATGTGAACATGTACACACACATAATCATTATAAACATACATCAGTCAGTGTCCATTGGGGCATGGACCCTCAGATGATAGGACATTACTAACTTCCAAATCCCTGCTCCATGACTTTCCTTTTCTTGTACTATGGAATATCCCAACATGTCTACAAAATCATCCTGCAAATGAGATGCATCTGGGTTCTACTTATTAAATTAAAATACATTCCTAAGGGGCTGGGAGTGTAGCTCAGTTGGTAGAGTACTTGTCTGGTATTGTGAAGGCTTGAATTTAATCCCCTGCACAGACACAGTGGCTCAGGCATATAATGTCAGCACTCTGGAGGTGGAGGCAGGAGGGTCAGTGATTCAAAGTCATTCACAGTTACATAGTGAGTTTGAGGCCAGCCTGGGCTACATGGGACCCTTCCCCACAAAAACAAATTCCTGTATACAAACATTGAGAATACCCACTGGTGACTATGACTGAGGCTGGCTCTGTTCATAGGCATCTCAGTTATTAGTCTGACTCTCAGAGTGTGCCCTTCTTTTCTCCTCTGAATGTATCTCCCCATTTCCTTCCAAGCTGCAAAAACAATCTACAATTAGTCAAAGGGGATTTCTGTCTATGACACTTGATGCTTGCTTCTCTTCTACCGTTTATAGAATTCTTTATCTGACTTTTTTGAGATAGAGTCTTACCAAGTAGGCAATAGAGTTGTAAAATATGTAGACCAGGTTGACCTCACACTCACAGATATCTACCTCTGCCTCCCAAGTGTAGAGATTAAAGGCATGTCAGCTCTGTCTGACATGTTGACACCCTGCTATAGTAGCCCAGAAAGGGACTTTTGAGGTTGTATCTATTTGGAGACTGTTATTTTGTTTGCTTGTTTGTTTGTGACAGGCAGAGCACCACAGCATTCCTGTGGTGGTCAGAGGACAATTTGCAAAGAAGTCAGTCTTTTCCTGTGTGGGTCCTGGAATCAAAATCAGGTTGTCAAGCTTGCCTGAAAGTACCTTTACTCGAGGATCCATCTCATATTTGGGAACTTTAAAAAAAAAACTTTTTTTTCACTATGTCACCTGCCCATTGGTGTTTTGCTTGCATGTATGACTGTGTGCCATGTGAATGCCTAATTCTCATAGAGGTTAGAAGAGTTACTGAAGGTGCTAGGAATCAAACCCTGGTCCTCCGGAAGAGCAGCCAGGGCTCTCACCCTGTATGCCACCTCTCCACCCCCAAAAAAATGTGTGTACTTTTATTATTTTAATTACATGCATGTGTGCCTGTCTTTGTGTGGATCTGTGCACATGAGTGCAAATATTGTACCTGACATGGGTGCTGGAAACCAAACTCTGGTCCTCTGGGAGAGCAGTGCCCACTCTAAACTTTAGTTCCTCTGGTTTGGAGACTTTTGAGCTCCATGGATCTGGAAGTCCACATCTTTCCAAAGATCTGGTGAGCTTCAGCTGGTGTAACATTGAAACAGCCTTTCAGTGCCTTTTCCTCCTCCCAAATGCAACAGTGCAAATTTCTGTTCATTGACTCTGTCCCATAATGCCAGCCATTCTGTTTGTTGGTTGCTTGATTGCTTGCTTGTTGGTTGGTTGGTTGGTTGGTTGGTTGGTTGGTTCTGGTACATTGGGTGTGCTATTGGTTCAGTCACATCTTCATCTTGTTGATGGAATCTTTCAAAGCACAGACTGTGTCGAGTTCTTTCTTCGTGACCTCTTTCTCTCTGCTGGCTTTTCTCATACCATCTCCCAGACACTAAATTTTCTTCCTGAGTTGGTCACATTACTTATCTACATTCTTTCTCACACCACTGCATTTCCCCAAGGTCATTATTTTGTATCCCTTTTTCAGGCATTTTATGGTGGGATACTGGTGGAGCCTTGGGAATGGAGAGGTGCCGTCACAGTGGAGGGCACACAGAATGGTGGCTCCATTTTCAGGATGATGCTGGAGCATAGCAGCTCAAGCCCAAGGGAGTGAGGCAGATGCTATAGGAACTCCTCCCCCGAGGCTGTGCTGCTGCATGGACTCCAGGATCTCCCTAAAACCAGGACTGTGGGGCTTGCCTGTGACTAGGAGCTGCTTCTAGAGATCTGCTGGCCGTGGCCCTACACCATGGCTTTCTCCTGACTCCAAGCCAGGGTTGCAGATCAGGGCATTGTTGCCTCTCTAGACTGCCATCCTTAGTTTCCATGGCTCTCAAACTCTAATCTGTCCCCTGCTTAATTCCAGTGTTCTTCCTTACAAAAGCAAATATGTCTTGGTCCTTGTTCATAGAAGAGAAGAACACTGGACATTTTTTGTCCTGCCTTTGGGGAATGGGCAGCACCCACATGAGTGCCTGTGAAGTTCAGAGGTCAACACAGGTGACCAGGCATCTTCCTCTACTTTTTGTTTTTGTTTGGTTTGGTTTGGTTTGGTTTTGGTTTTGATTTTTTCTTTTGTTTTGGGGATAGGGTCTCTCACTGATCCTGTAACTTGCCAGTAGATCTAGACTTGCTGGCAGGAATCTTTCTGTTACCACTCTTCCAGCCTTAGGGTTGTACATGTAAGCCAGCCACAGTGCCTGGCTTTTACATGGATGCTAAGGACCCAAATTCAAGTCTTCATGCTTGTGAAGCCAGCACCCTACCTACTGAGCAACCTCCCTGGCCTCCATTCAGCCTTCTTAGTGGTTGCCTTTCCAAGCTCATCAGTGGCACATCTCACCATTGTGGGCTGCCTTTCAAAGGTAACAATCCTTCAGTCTAAACCCTTCAACAGCCAGTTACGAATTCACCCATATTTTCAATCTCCCAGACCAGAGTCCTCCTGACACTGTGACCCAGCCTATGACACAGCTCAGCAGGGTTCTGATAGATCCTGCCTACTCCACTCTCTCCTTCATTTCTGGCAGAGAATTTTCAAAAAAATTAACAGCCATTTCATATTGAGTAACCTTCTAAAATATTGAACAGGCTATTTAATATTTAAATAGCAAATATTTAGTTTTAAAACACTTAAATGTTTCTAATACAATAATCAATATTGAAAATAGACTTAAGATAAAGTAGATGGAACTTTTTGGCTTTAAAAAAGGTTTTAGGGTCAGCCAGTGGTGTCACTTGCCTTTAATCCCAGCACTAGGGAGGCAAAAGCAGGTGGATCTCTGTGAATTTGAGACCAGTCTGGTCTACAGAGTAAGTTCCAGGACAGCCAGGGCTACAGAGAAAAACACTGTCTTGAAAAATGATTTTAAAAAAATATTTTGGAGACAAAGCCTTACTGTATAGCCCAAATGCTGGGCTTTAAAAAGTGTGTGCTGCCATGCCTTGCAATTTTACTTTTATGAAAAATAAATCAAACTACATCAAACAATTATCAAAATAGTGTGGAACTGAAAACCAAAAGTCTTGGACCCCATATATATATATATATACATACATACATACATACATACATACATACATACATACATACATATATAGTCTAGTGCTTACCAGCTGTGTGGCTTCAGGTAAGAACCTGACCTCATGATGGTGAGACAGCTCAAGGTGTCTGCAGGCAAGCCTGATAACCTGATTTCAATCCCCTGAACCCATGCGGCAGAAAGAAAGAAAGAAAGAAAGAACCAACTCCCAAGTTGTCCTCTAGCATCCATGTATGTGCTGTCACACACAAATGCTCACACACATACAGATACATGCACACACACACACACACACACACACACACACACCAATATATATTTTTTTAAAAATAGATAAGAACTTGACCTCTGCTTAATCCAGTAGATTTGTTTCTTCCCTGTGAAATGGGCCCATGTCTTTGGATGATAAAAAGTTTAGAGACACAATTCATCTAAAGTTCTAACAAATATTCAACATTCAATCAAATTAGATGATGTCAGCATTTTTATATGATTTTTTTTTTGAGTCATACCAGGATTTCTTGATCCCATAAAGACAAGCAAGGATCCTTAGCTCCACTTATCCAAACCACCCTCTTGGCTCTTGACAGCAAAGGTAACTCTGAGTGTGTGCTATCCCACTGGGACAGTGTCCAGCAGTGTGGTGTCCTATAGAAGGTTAAGGTAAGATATATCAGGCATCTGAAATAGGGATAGCACAAGGCACAACAGTGAGATTTGCCACTAACACTCTTGAATGGAAACTATCAGGAAGGCTAAGGGACTCCAGGAAAGGATGGGGCACCTCCCAGCTCTGGACTTGAGGGAGGCACACGATGGGCCAGGTTCTTCTGCCAAATCAGAAAGTGAGCTCTGAGCGATCCGGGACAGGAAGTTCCCTGTCCTTTGCCCTGAGTGTCACTTCCTTGCCATTGATATCAGAGAGAGCCTGGTTAAATGCTTGGATGGCACTAACTTCCTGGGTTCAGATCCCAGCCCTGCCACTGGCTGGAACTAAGTTCTCCTGACCATGAGACAACTTCCAAAGTTACATAACACAAAGAAGGAAACAAAGTGGAAGCCAGATGGCCATGTGTCTTAGCCACTTTCTCATTGCTGTGATAAAATACTCTGGCAGAAGCAACTTAAGGGAGATAGAAAGGCTCTATTCTGGCTCTCACTTCAAAACTGCAGTCTGCTATGGTGGGGAAACCAAGGCAATAAAAGCTTGAAACACCTAGACACAATATGGCCACAGTCAAGAAGCAGAAAGGGGAGCTGGAGAGATGGCTCAGAGCTTAAGAGCACTGGCTGCTCTTCCAGAGGTCCTGATTCAATTCCCAGCAACCACATGGTGGCTACAACCATCTGCAATGAGATCTGATGCCCTCTTCTGGCCTGCAGGTATACAAGCAGGCAGAACGCTGTATACACAATAAATAAATAAAGCAGAAAGGGGGCTGCAGAGATGGCTCGTTGGTTAAGAGAACTTACTGGTCCTACAGAGGACTCAGGTTCAGTTCTCAGCACCCACATGGCAGTACACAACCACTGGTAACTCCAGTTCCAAGGGGTCTGATGCCCTCTCCTGGCCTTCATGGGCACCTGCACACACATGGTGCATATACAGATATACACAGGCACATACACATTAAAAATAATTACAAACAGAAGCAGCAGCAGAAAGCAGTGAAAACTCGCTGCTGCTCAGGCCCTCTTCTCCACTTACACAGTCCAGGGTGCTATCCCCAGAGAATAGTGCCACCCCCAGTAGGCAGGCCTTTCCAACACAATCAATACATCACAATGATACCCCACAGGCATGTCCAGAATGATTCTAGATTCTGTCCGGATGACAATTAGCGCATGGTAGGAACCTTGTCTTAGCCACAGAATGGCTTGGCATCCTGGAAAATCTGCTTAACTTCCCTGTACCAGGTGTAATATGTTGTTGAAACTGGAGTCTCCACAGTTCTTTCTGGCAGTAACACGTATGCAAATGATGGCGATGGTTTTTAAAGATCTCCAGGAGCTCGAGAGTTTGCTCAGTGGTTAACAATAGTGCTTCCCAGGCTGTAGCTGTCTCTTCATTCTATTGGCACTTTTTTTGCTGTGCAGAAGCCTTTTAATTTAATAGTTTGTCTTGTTTTTGTTTCCTGAGCTTTTGGAATTGTCCAGGAAACCACAGCCCATGGCACCATCTCAGCATATTTCCCCAATATTTTCCTCCAAGAGTTTCAAATTTTCAGGGTTTACATTAATGTCTCTTACCTATTTTGAGCTAATTTTTTTAAGCAGAGTAAGAGAAAGACAATGAGATTTTAATCTTCTACGTCTGGGTGATCACAGTTTTTTCTGGCACTATTTATTGTTGTAGCTGTCTTTTCTCCAGTGTATGCTTCTGACACCTTCAAATGCAGTTGGCTGAAGATGCTGAACTTATTTCCAGTACTGTTTTCTTTTATTTATTTGTTTGTTTGTTTGTTCATTCATTCATTTATTATGTATATACAGTATACTGCCTACATGTGTCCCTGCAGGTCAGAAGAGGGCACCAGATCTCATTACAGGTGGTTGTGAGCCACCATGCTGTTGCTGGGAATTGAACTCAGGACCTCTAGCAAAGCAGTCACTACTCTTAACCTCTGACCATCTCTTCAGCCACCACCACCCCCACTACTGTTTTCTATCTCATGGATCTAAGCATCTGTTCTTGTATTGCAACATTTTTTAACTATTGCTCAGTGGGATATCTTGAAATCAGGTACCATTACTCTCCAGCATTGTCCTTTCCACTCAAGATTATTTGGGCTTTTGTGCTTCCATATAAATTTTGGAATTTTTCTTTTTAGTTCTGTGAAGCGTGTCTCTGTTGTTCTAACGAAGGCTACATTGAATCTGTGAAGGCTTTGTGTGCTAGGGAGTCTTTTAACAATGGTTCTTTTGATCTGTGACCATGGAAGGTCCCTTTCACCTCTCAGTATCCTCTGCTCTTCTTTAAAGTTGTGTGATTTTCATTGAGGAGTTCTTTCACATCCTTAATTAAGTTTATTCCTGAAACTGGAATGGGGGCAAGGTCTCATGCAACCCAGACTGTCATGAAACTCTATTATGTAGTAAAGGATGATCTTGTGTTTCTAATTAATTTTATTTTATTGTGTAATTAATTCATTTTATGTTTGTCAAAGGTATGTCTAGGCATCACATGCATGCTGTACCCTAGGTCAGAAGAGTGCATCAGATCCCCTGTAACTGGAGTGAAGAGACTGTTGCTACCCACCATGCAGGTTCTGGGAATGCCCTACATGATCTGTCAATGCTCTGAGCTGCTGAGTGGTCTCCAACCCCAACCTTGAAGTGCTGATCCTCTTGCCTCCATCTCCTTAGTGCTGAAGTTACAGCTGTGCCCACCATACCTGGCTTACATGGTGCTGAAAATGGAACCAGAGCTCCATGTATGGTAGGCAAGCAGTCTGCTGAGTTACTTCTCCAGCTCCCACGGTTTGGTTTTTGTTTTGTTTTGTAGCTATTATGAATAGGATGTGGTCCTGATTTTTTTTTCTCAAATTCAGTATTAGTACATAGAGAAACTAGTGACTTTTGTATGTTGGTTTTATATTCTGGTACTTTTGTATCCTGGTACTGAATTCATTTATCACCTCCAATAACCTTTGTTGGAGTCTTTTGAGTTTTTCATGTATAGAATCATGAAAAACAGGCGCAATTGAACTTCCTACTTCATATACCTTATATTTCTTTCTCTTATCCAATAAGAGTGAGAATTTTATATCATCAGACAAATTAGGTTCAAACTCCAGACACTTCCATCCCCTCAGCTCTTCTTTATCAACCATGTGATTTGAGCATACTTATCTCCTTGAGTCTTCTCTGTCTTTGAAATCAGATTGAGAACTAAGATGGCTCAGTTGGCAGAGTATTTGCATTACAAGCATGGACCTGAATATGGTCCCCAAAATACATTTTTACAAGCTAGAAACAGAGACAGGTGAATCCCTAAGACTCACTGGTAAGCCAACCTGGCCTAGATCAGAGATGCTGTCTCAAAGAATGTAAAAGAGAGGGAAAGAGGGGCAGAGAAGGAGACAAACCCAGAGAGACAGAGACAGAGAGAGAGAGAGAGAGAGAGAGAGAGAGAGAGAGAGAGAGAGAGAGAGCAAAAGATAGATAACACCTGACAATCAACATGGTTGTTGTTGGGTTTTTGGAAAGGAGGATATTCTTTGTTTTTTGTTTTTTACTGTTTAGGGGCCTGCTACCCAGCTTCCAAATAAATACATGGAGACTTATTTTTACTTATGAATGCCCAGCCTTACCTTGGCTTGTTTCTAGCCAGCTTTTCTAACTTAATTACCCCCTCTACCCTTAACTGCATTTTGTTTCTTGGATTTTTACCTTTCTTTATTCTGTATATATTTCTTTTTCTTCTTACTCCATGGCTGGCTGTGTGGCTGGGTAACTGTCCTCTGGCATCTTCTTCTCTTTCTCCTCCTTCTCTTGCTCCTTGCTTGGCTCTCAATCCTATGTTTCTCCTCTTATTTATTCTCTCTTCCTTCCAGCCCTGCCTATTTTTCTTTCCTGCCTAGCTACTGGCCATTCAGCTCTTTATTAAACCAATCAGGTGTTTTAGGCAGACAAAGTAACACAGCTTCACAGAGTTAAACAAATGCAACATAAAAGAATGCAACACATCTTTGCAGCATTAAACAAATGTAACGAATGTAACACATCTTAAACTAATATTCCACAAACATGGTAGTTGTCCTTGGCTTTCACACACAGTTGCACTTGTGCACACATGCTGGATTAGTTTCTTTTCTGTCACTGTGACAAAGCAACCTGATAAGAAGCAACTTAAGAGAGAAAATTTTATCTTGGCCCACAGTTCTAGAGGTATGGAGTCCATCGCAGTGGGGAAGGTATTGTGGCAAAGTCAGGAAACCAGATGGTAATATTAGATCCACACTCATCAGAGAAAACAGGAAGTATAAATCCTCAAAGCCCAGTGGCGTACTTCCTCCAGCAAGGTCCCTCCTCCTAAAGGTTCCATAACCTTCCCAGAAAGCATCACCAGCTGGACACCAGGTGTTCAAACACATGAGTCTGTGTGGGATGTTTATCATCTAAATGATCACACATATGCACCCATAAACACATACATTAATTCTTACATACTTTTTCTTAAATCTGATTTTAAAATACTTATGCCACTGGATTATTCTCAAGATAAAAAGGAGGAAAAGAAAAGGCCAAGTTGTGTGACACACTTAGGCACAATGCCTGTCTCTCACTAGATGCTCGGTAAAGGGGAAGCTGCTGTTATGCTAGGCTGAGTAAATATGGATGCTCCTGCCTACACAGCCCTGTCTGTGCTGGGGTTTTTTCTACATGGGATTCTTTCTACCCCTGACTCTCCTCATTCTAATTTTAAACACCTGAAGCTGTGCCCCCATTCCTCGTGGCTGTTCTAAGCATTCACACATCACCTCTGTCCTCACATACTGTTGGCTCCTTTCCCAGATAAGCAGATACCATAAGCAGTTGCTGTCCATATCTCCATGCAAAGGCTGCTCTGGGATGCTTGCTTCAGGAGGAAAGACAAACTGAAGTGGACATCTCATGTGCTGCCTTCTCATGTAACCTTGCTAGAAACAAGCCCCTGTGGTTTAAGGACTGCATCTGAAAACAGTTTGTTAGTGTATCCTAAGACCACTGATACTCTGAGCTTCCTATAGTGGATATTAATGACCACAGCTTGTTTTGTGTGCTGGATAACCTGAGTTCCCCAAGTGCAGAAACCAAAACTTTTTGCCTCTGCTTCTACTGCTTGTCTGTGTCCAATGCAGTCCAATAAATGGTGAGAGTCTATTTGAGTTTAACAAAGTCTCCTTGAGAGCTGAAAGCTAAGACTTCAAAATGTGCTCAGGGACACGCAGATGGCTCAGCTAGTAAAGGCAAATGCCACAATGCCTCACAAACTGAATTGGAGCACCAGAACCTACATAACAGAAGGAGAGAACCAACTCTTGTGAGTTGTTTTCTGACCTCAACACCCATGCCATAGCATGAGCACACACATACAATCACATACACATTTCCAAAAAATTAATAAAACATTGTTTTATAGAAGGTTCATAGGTCAAGTATGGTGACACACACTTATAATCCAGCACTCAGGAGGCTGGAGCAGGAGTATGGAGAGTTTGAGGACAGCCTGGGCTAAACATAAAAAAAAAATAGGGACATGAGTTTGCTTCTTCCATCTACCCTTTACTGCCATGTCTCTTGCTTCTGACAATAGCAAGCGTGTCTCTTGTCTTCCTCATCTCCTTTCCAATAACACACCCTTCTGAGCTCTGAGATCTTTCCTGTTCAAACATTCTGAGCTTCCATTTCACCACAATTCTAAATTTAAAGGGGTTTATTAGATGTTAGAATGTTAAATTAGATGCCATAAGGAAGGAAAGAAGGGGAAATCCAACTATAAGGGACAAATAGGAAGCCCTCACATGTTTGGAGTATGGATGGATAAATGGATGGATGAGTGGATGGATGGATAAATGGACATACAGATGATGGATAGCTGATGGGTGAATGAATGATGGGATAGATAGTTGGATGATGGATAGATGAGTGAGTTGATGCTGGAGATAATTGGACTGACTATACCTCTGAGTGCCCCACTTTGGGGATTTGGGTTGCCTTTGAGACAGTGGCTCCTTTAAGTCTTTGGCTGGAGAATTCCACCCCTGCCTCTCTGGCTCCTGAACTTACACATGGACTCCACATATGTCAAACACCAAGCCAGCAAAGTGTGAGGCTAAGAAACCAAAAAAAGCATTTGGCTTTCAGCCCATTGAATTACTCATTTTGATCCCTTCTGAGCTTCATTCCCAATCAACACTGGGAGGAAGGCTCCATGGTGGGAACCTGTCTAAGAAACAGAATCCAAGAGGAGCCAATGGCCTTGGAGAGAATTCAGGAGTCAGAGAGGCTGTCAGGAGCTGGAGGCCATTGGCCAGAGAAGAAGTCAGGCATTGAGGACTCTACAATAGGCTGTCCCAGTCTCTTGCTCTGACTTGTATTAGTCATTTTATAATGAGATCCTATGGGGCCTGTTTCCTTTTTTCAAATGATGCACCATTCTATTTGTTTGCTTGCATTACTTTTGCAAAAAGAGAGACATGAAAGTAGAAGAGGGCTATTAGGGGTAGCAGAGATAACTGCAGGAAAAATACAAGTTCAGCATCATCCTTCCCAATTGCTGCCAATCACACTTGGGACAGGAGCCATTCTCAAGAAAGAAGCACTCAGATGGGTGTTTCTGAGGATTCCAATGTACTGGGATCTCAGCAAGAAAGCCAGTGCATCCAGCTCCAAAAGTGGCTGGGGCTTAAGTTGAGTTCCCAGAATTTGCCAAACAAGGGCCAGAGCATCCAAAGCAAGAACCAACTTCCTCCAAGACAAATGTTCACTAGAGGGTTGAATCAATGGATCACATCCCTAGATCCCCCAACCCATAAACCCCATTCTTGGGCACATCCCTCAGCCTTTCCAAGCCCATTTCTCTCCCTTGTTGTAGCAATCCAGGTGTTTGTTTGCAGAGCTTTTTCGAGAATTAAGTGTGTGTGACAGTATGGAAAACATTTTAAGAAATGTCACTTCCTTTTCTTCCTTGAAGCTACATACACAGTCTTGACATGTCACTAGCAAGAACATCAAAAGTATGACTGGGATTTGGGGACTGGAGGCTTTTTCTATCCAACCATTCATAGTCTGTTCACTTGCAGGTGAGTTTCCCAGAACCCATATTAACACACACTCCCTGTGTGAGCTCCATAGGAGAAGTTGGGTGGGGGGGCTACCTTCAGAAATGCCACCACCAAAACAAGAAAAACGAAACCCAACATCCAGCGTTGGTGAGATGGCTCAGTGGGTAAAGGGACTTACCACTAAGCTAACAACACAAGTTTGAGACCAGAATCCTACATAAGGGAAGGAAAGAATTTACCTCTGAAAGTTTTCCTCTGACCTCCACATCTTCATTCACATGCTTGTGCATGGACACACACATACACAGAGAGACTCAGACACACACAACACACACACACACACACACACACACACACACAATGTATGCATGCATGCCTGCATGTGCTTATGCATGCATACATGCACACACAGGAAGAGAGACTAAACAAATATAATTAGAAACTTTTCATTTTTACTTCTTTATTTTTATTTGATATGTGCAGATATTTCACCTCATGTATGCAGTGCCTATGGAGACTAGGAGAGAATGTCAGATCCCCTGGAACTGGAGTTTTTAAACAATACCTAGCCCTAGTCCCCATCATGAGACTCATAAGACCTGAGATTATGAGACCAAATGTCACCTTCTATGGGGCTTGAGGGAAAGGCTGCAATTAAATTACAGGAAAATCCTATAAAATGCTTTGAAATGTTTTATGAGGCTATCGATATTTCCACCAGAATGAAGCACATGGGAGGCAGTGGACAGGGGTGGAGTGAGCATGTGAAGACCATTTGCTTTCATTCATCCCTGCTAGTGACTGATCAAGAATAATGAGGGCTCAGAAGTAGCACCCCAAAAGAAAGTACAGTGTGGCCTCATTTTTATGGAACCCTCAGGGAAAGAGTGATATCTTGAGTGTGTGCATGGTTGTGTGTGTTATGAGTGAGTGTGTTTGTGTGTGTGCTGGAGCACAAACATGGGTATGGGTGTATGCATGGGTGAATGGGTGATTCATGGGTGTGTGTGTTGTGTGAGTGTGTACACACATGTGGGTGTGTGCATGTGTGTATACACACACATGAGTGTGGGGGCATGCATGGGTGTGGGGGTATGTTTGTGTGTGTGTGTGTGTGTGTGTGTGTCATGGGTGTGTGCACATGTGGGTGTGTGTGTATGTGTATCTATGTATGTATATATGTGTGTATATATATATTATTTCTTGAAGGTTGGCAGCAAAAGTCAGACTTGGGGTCGGGTCATTAACTGTGGGAAAGTGATGCCCTTTGAGGAGCCCAACATTGATGATCTGCCCTTCTGCCTTGGGAAGCAGAAATGCACCCAAATTCTATCTACAGTGCTACTACATTTCAAGGACCCCAAGTTTACAGTACCTCTCCAGCAAAATCAAAACACTTTCCCTTTTTTAAGTCCTTTTTTGTTTTGATGTGTGTTTGTGTGTGCATGGTTGGCCATGTGCAGTGCTGGTAGAAGCTAGACGAGGGTATCAGATTGCCCTAAAGCTGGAGTCACGGGTAAGCTGCAATGTGGTTTCTGGGAATTGAACCCAGGTCCTCTAGAAGAGCAGGAAGTACTCTTAACCACTAAGTCATCTCTCCGGCCCCTAAAAGACTTCCTACTGAAATATTTCTTTTTATGGAATATTCCTTAGCTACATCTGCCCAGTGTTTTGGGACAGCTTTTCCGGGTGTGAATGGAAGTAAAATGGCCTCTCTGTGAGTCTTCATTAGGTGAGAGCAGCCTGAACAAAGCTTCAGCAGGACCTACTCTCGCTAAATAAGTCTCTTGTTTCCCAGCAAGACCTCAAACTACACAGCTATGAATGAACTTGAACTTCTTCTTTTACACTTATTTATTTACAATGTGGAGGAGTAAGGTGGTTATGCTTTAACCCCAGCACTCAGGAAGCAGAGGCGAGCCGATCTTTAAAGTTTGAGGCCAGTCTGATCTACAGAGTAAGTTCCAGGACAGCCAAGACTATGCAGAGAAACCATGTCTAAAATGAAACAAAAAAAAAATAGCAAGTAAATATAACAAAATGTTAACAGGAAGATAAAAACGGGACTGGGGAGAGATGGCTCAGCAGGTAAAGGTGCTTGCCATCAAGCATGAATACCTGAGTTCAATCCCCTGAACCCACAAGTTGTCCTCTGACCATCACATGTATACTGCAAACACAAAAGAAAGAACAGAGAAAGGAAGGAAGGAAGGAAGGAAGGAAGGAAGGAAGGAAGGAAGGAAGGAAAACAAGCTTTTTAATTTAAATTAAAAAGGAAACAGATCTATTATATTAGTCTTTGAAATTTTCTTTTAATTTTTTTTTTATTTTGTTTTGTTTGTTTGTTGTTTTAAGGCAAGGCTGTGCTCTGCAGTCCTGACTTGGTATCTGCTATGTAACCCAGGCTGACCTCAAATTAATGACAGCACTGCTGCCTCAACCTCCTATGCTGGAATTACAGGCATGAGCCACCACGCCCAGCTAAAATTCCTTCAAAATAAAACATTTCTTCTGAAGTTCAGATTTGAATATACCTAGCTGAAGATAGAGAGGAGCAGTTGTTGGTCCCCTGAAGCCCAGTCATATGAGGGGAGGCAGCCACACTCAGCCTCCTCCAGGATAGGTTTTGGGGTCCATGAGCTATAAGCACCAGAGTCCTTCTAAAGTTAGCACCCAGAGCCTAACCCCACCCCAATGCTGTCTCGGGGCTGCAGGACTACAGGGTCAACATCTTCCTGAGGCAGCAGTGGAATGACCCCCGTCTGGCCTACAATGAATACCCTGATGACTCCCTGGACCTCGACCCATCCATGTTGGATTCCATCTGGAAGCCTGACTTGTTCTTTGCCAATGAGAAGGGAGCCCACTTCCATGAAATCACCACTGATAATAAACTACTGAGAATCTCCCGGAATGGCAATGTCCTCTACAGCATCAGGTGAGTTCCGGAGCCAACAACAAGGTCAGGAGTCCTAGGAATGGGTTTCATCACAAGCACAGAGAGAGGGAGGGAAAGGCTTGTGAGGGAAAGTGGAGCTTAAGTCACCCTGTGTAATGGACAATCGTAATAGAGTCCACAAAAACAGACTTATCATATGTGATCAGTAAGTAGCAAATGTAGAGGAACAAAGCTTGCCAAGACACAACAGCTTGGCAGTAAATGAGACCACCAAGTAAATGGCACAGTCCGCAAGGATGAGCCAGGGTTGCTGTCTCCCCACTTTGATTCCCACTTGCCTTGTATTAAGTCTTGGGAGACAGGACCACCCCCCACCCCACCCCACCCCCATGCCTATAGCCTGTAGACCTAAGTTAGGTGCTAAGCTCTCAGAGACACCAGCTCCTCAACACACACACACACACACACACACACACACACACACACACACACACACACACACACACCCCATCTCCTTCCCTGGGGCACAGGAACAATGGACAATGAAAGTGGTGAAATGGGCTCACACTCACAGCATCAGCAACTTGGAGAATGGGTGACACTGAACACTTTTCATGTATTATATCATTATCTACCTCATGAACTAGACTTGATGATCTCTGTTATAGACATCAGAAAAGTGTGGGTGTGGAAATTTAGGAAAGTTTCCCAGTTTTCATGGGAAAGTACTTTCATGTCAGAAAGTAGGTTCTGATGGGGTACTTGTGTGGGTCCCATGCCCTCTGGAGACTCAAAGAGCCACAGCTCTCCACTTGGGTCCCAGGACTTGTGGAGAATCAGAGTGGCCACTGGCCACCACTTTACATCTGCATGTCGATGCATGATAATGGACAGATGTGTTCTGACTTAAAGGAGCTTCAGAGTGCTAAGTGACCAACCATCCCTCCCACCTTCAGTTCTCAGTGGGAGAGAGGTCTGATCTCCCATTCAGAAAGGAGCCTTAAATATCTGGGATGGGACAGGGTGGAAAGGGGAAAGGCTGGGCTGATCCTGACCCTCAGAGGGGACTGGAGTCTCCCACAGGCTGTGGAGAAGGAATGAGAGACCCTCACCACTGAAGGGCACAGAAGCTCTGCTGACTGAGCTTGCCCTACCAGCCACATCTAGATGAAGGATGACACGGGTCCCAGAGTCAACCACTGAGGCCCTGGTGGGCTGCTGGAGGGAGAGTCACCTCTGCCTGGAATTCACTGCTGCCAGGACAGTTTCATGTCTCTGGGAAGCAGAGTCCCAGTGCAACCTGACAGAAGGACAGGTCAGCAGAAAGTGATGGTCCCAAGGTCGTTCGACATCTGGAAATTAACCCAGCTTGACAGCTGCCCCACTTTGGAGCTTTTATCTTCAGAAATGGGCCTCACTCGTTCTCTCTTCACTCCTCCGGCCCCTTCTCTGCCTCCCTTCTCCTCCCCACCCCCCTCCTGCTTATATGATGTCCTTAGAGAGGAGGACATGCACACACCTGTGGTATGAGCTGGAGGGGAAGTTCACAATGGGCCAGCTGAGGTGGCAATAGCTATGCTCTGTGAAGACATCCCCAACTGGGTACCTCAAAGAAGTGGGGCTGGCCTGGGGATAGCAGGGAGCATGCCAGCTGACTGAGCCCGCCCCACCAAAACTCAGCTACCAGCCTGGGGTGGTACAAGGGACTCCCTCTGATTCTGGGGAAAGGTTGAAGGCTCCAAAATAAGGGCCGCAGCTTCCAACTGTCCCTGCCTGAGCTCACAGATGTGAGTCAGCTGCATGGGAATCGCCAGCAGCTGTGGTTGGGGGGCGGGGTCTAAACTCACTTATGGCAGGCCCAATGTGTGAATGGAACCAGCCAAGAGCCATGTGCAGCACTTTCTGCTGAAACATGGGAGTTCCTGAGGCTGGGACTCAATAAAAACCTGGAATCTACCCGAGGGAAGAGAGGGCATAGGAGGAGCAGCTGGCACCCCAAGCAGGCTGCTAGAAAGCGGTCTCTAGCATCCAAGAAAGTTCCAGAGAAATCCCGAAGTCCCTCTGACTGATGGCTTTGGGCCACCTCCTTTCTATCACCGAGCCTCCTCGGCCATCCTGGGAGCTTGGAAATGTGCACACACTTACTCTATAAGTGCTGGTCCCCTGGTTTCCAGTCCCCACCTGAAACAATGACTTCAACTGGCAAAAGCATGCAGGCGCACACTCCCTGAATGTGGTCCCAGGTCAACCCAGTCCCTTCTCTTCTCAGAATCACCCTGACTCTGGCCTGCCCAATGGACCTGAAGAATTTCCCAATGGATGTACAGACATGTATCATGCAACTGGAAAGCTGTGAGTCCCTTACCCAAACTGTTTTTTGTTTGGTTGGTTGGGTTTCTTTTTGTTTCTTTTTTTTTTTTTTTTTTTTTTTAAGGAGCTCGGCTCCTATTACCCATTGTCAGGCAGAAATTCCCTAATCCCTGAGAGAGTACTTTCATAACTCAAAGTGCCAAGTTGGGGAGGGGGTTCCTTTGAGGATAGGCATTAGAAATATAACTTTCCCAGCTCTGTCTCACTGGGGCACAGACTTTGTCCTCAGCTGCATCCTCCCAGGGGGAAGCACAGTGCCAAGTCTCTTATGAATGTGTCTGCTAGGAATGAAGAGACAGCCTAGAGAAATCATGGTCTGAGGATGCTCAATACAGCAGGGGAGGTAGGCAACTGACTGCACAAGGCAGTAGCAAAGGGCAACTAGTGGAGTGTATTGTGGGAAGCAGGAAACTGGGTCTGGGGAAACCCTCAGCTAGTCAAGTGCCTGCCACACAAGCATCAGAAGCTGAGTTTGGATCGCCACCCCCACATAAAATCCAGTCAAGGCCAGGGATGCAGAGATGGGCAGACCTCTGGAACTCACTGGCCAGCCAACCCAACTGAATCAACATGTCCCATGTTCACTGAGAGACTGTCTCAAAAAATAAGGTGCTTGCTGAAGAGATGGCTCTGTGGTTAAGAGCACTGGCTGTCCTTTCAGAGGACCTGGATTCCTAGCATGTAAATGGCGGCACACAATTATCCATAACTCCAGTTCCTGGGGATCCAATAACCTCAAATAGACATACATGCAGGCAAAACACCAATCCACATGAAATAAAAATAAACAGAACATTTTTAAAAGAAGAACATTTATAGCTCTTGCAATGTTTCCAGCTCCCACATTGGTCATCTCACAACAACCTGAAAATCAAGCTCCAGGAAAATCTACCACCTCTGGCCTCTGAGGCCATCTGCACACATGACACTTGCATACACACATACACACACACAGTTTTTTGTTGATGTTGTTTTGTTTTTTTTGTTTTTTGTTTTTGGTTGTTTTTGGTTTTTTGGAGTGTTTTTGTTTTTTTGTTTGTTTGTTTTGGTTTTTGGTTTTTCAAGACAGGGTTTTTCTGTGGTTTTGGAGGCTGTTCTGGAACTAGCTCTTGTAGACCAGGCTGGTCTCGAACTCACAGAGATCCTCCTGCCTCTGCCTTCCTAGTGCTGGGACTAAAGGTGTGTGCCACCATCACCTGGCACACACACAATTTTAAAATAATAATAAAATAGTTTCTAAAAATAAATGATATACAGAGCAATTGAGGAAGACATTTTATCATGAGCTCTGACCTACACACATAACCACATGAACACATATACATGTTACACCACAAACACACAAGGTAGGAAATAGCCAGGTAGTGTACAGCACAGGAGACTGGGGCAGAAGGATTGTGAGTTTGAAGACAGACTAGTACATAGTGAGTGTGAGGCTAGCCTGGGCTACATGAGACCATGTCTCAAGAAAATAAGTGTTGGTCTTGAAGCAGAAATCGGATTGCTATGATTGGGCCACCATTTCCTGCCAATGTTTCTCATCAAGATCACCCATGGTAGATTCACTCCCCAGAGGAAAGCCTGTAGAGAATGAAAGGGGAAGCTTTGGGGGAGGGGCATGTGTAAGAAGTGCTGGTGTCAATCACCCTTTGTCATGGGGTGAGGGGCAGAGTCCCAGGACAAGCCCAGGTGGGAGGGCTGGGGAAGGAATTTCAACAATTTACCAAGTTCACCTTCAGATGTCTCATCTCAGATGGAGATCCAGCTCCTGTGAGCACTGGTGGGAGGGGCAAGAGGGCTGGCACGCTGGCTGGCATGCTGGCTGGCACGCTGGCTGGCATGCTGGTAAGAAGCTGTGGTGACCCCAGTTGAGCATGGGTGAGAGGTGTCTGCTATAGGAGAAGGAAGGTAGAGAAAAAGACACAATGGGTGCTCTGACCTCCACCATGATCTGGGGGTTTGCCCATCCCCCAACCCTAAGTATAATGCAGAGACCTTGCTGACCGGTCCTTCTTCCAATCCCTCCCAGTTGGATACACCATGAATGACCTCATCTTTGAGTGGCAGGAACAGGGAGCTGTGCAGGTGGCAGACGGACTGACCCTGCCTCAGTTTATCCTGAAGGAGGAGAAGGACCTGAGATACTGCACCAAGCACTACAACACAGGTGAGTGCAAGTGGCCATCGTACTGTCTAGGACCCCAGTCACTTCAGACACCATTCAGCCACAGAACTGCACGGTCTGTGTTTGTTACCCAGTGATTAATAGAATAGGTTTGGAACAAAGAGAATTTAAAAAGTGCCATTGAGATGTTCTTTCTGAAAGTCCTGGGGATGTTAACCTAAGCTTCAGCCACACCTAATTACAAGGGAAGCCAGTAATATTCTTTATTGGGGGGGGTCCTGCTTCTGAGGCAAGGAGTGGGAGTTGGTAGATGGAGGGTGGGCTATGCCACTCAGAAACTTGTGTTTCCAATAGTGCAGAAGTAAAGGGCTTGCCATGGACCCAAGCAAGAGGGAGCTGGGAGGCCATGGTTCTAATTGGTAATTAGTAACCATTAGAAATTGGCCCGTTTCTCTGGGAGCCGTGGTGGGTGGAGAAGGGGGAGCCCAGATGCTTGGTCAGCTCTCTGTCATCCATGACTAGTCTAGCCTTTGCTAGGAGAGGCTGAATTCAGGGAGGAACTGGGGTTAGACCATAAACCCATTTATGTCTCATCTCAGATGGGGAGCCAGCTCATGTGAGCACTGGTGGGAGGGGCAAGTGGGCTGGCATGCTGGCTGGCATGCTGGTAAGAAGCTGTGGTGACCCCAGTTGAGCATGGGTGAGGTGTGTCTGCTATAGGAGAATGGCAGGTCCAGGAAGGAAGGAGGAGGTGGAGGGCAGGAGAAGCTATTGAAAGTGGAAGTCTCTGGGAGAGACAGGGAGCCTGGGCTCTGGTCTGCCTGGGACAGTTACAGCTTTCTGTGTCACCACACAGAAGTCTCTGAATGTCTGAAGACATACTTCACCTCTGAGCATGCTGACTCTGACATAATAGTACTCCCAATGGCCACCACAAGCAACCACTTGGCCATGGGTCGAAATATCATAGCAGAGCCTCCCAAGCCACAGCCTTTACCAGCATGCAGCATTTTCTTTTTTATTTCACTCTTCCCTGGGGTTTAATTGACTAATAAAATCTAATAGTGTATATATTGAAGATGTGCACCATGATGTGTATTGCTATCTATTATAAAATAAACACCCCGGTCAAGGTAATGAATTTATGTATCATCTCATGCATATGAATATACACACAACATACACCTAAAATCTACCCTCTCGGCAAAGGGCTGAAGGACTGTGTGTATATGGATCAGGACCAGAATCACAGTATTATATCTCCAAAGTTTAGTGATTTTGCACAACTGAATCTTTGTGCTTTTTGACCCACATCTCACTTAAACTCCACCATTCTACCTTCTGCTTCTGTGAGTTTGATTGCCATGGGCTGTGTATATAAATGAAATGGAAAAGCACTTGTCTTTGTGTCTGGCTCACTTCACTTGGTAGGAAAGGGCCTGCCAATTCCATTCATAGATTTGAAACTGGCAAGATCTCTCTCTCTCTTTCTTTCTCCCTCTCTCTCTCTCTCTCTCTCTCTCTCTCTCTCTCTCTCTCTCTCTCTCTCTCTCTCTCTCCCCTTCCCCCTCATCCCCCTTTCTCTGTCTCTGTGTGTACATACAGATATATGTTACCATGCTTGCACACATAGAGGCTAGAGGTGGATGTCAGGTACTTTCCCCCTATCACTGTCCACTTTATTTTTAAAGCTGAGACTAACGGTTGGGATAGCCACAAAGCTCCAGGGATCCACCTGCCTCCTTCTCAGCTCTGGGATTACAGCTGCTCACCCCAGCAAGTACTTCACCCAATAAGCCATCTCCTCTTCCCAACTTTCTTATTTTTTAAGGCTAATACCCTATTATTTTCTCTTCTTGTCCATTGGAAACTGCATCCTGATGCAGCAATCCACTTCTATACAACTGTCTAGAAAACAAAGATTTCAAAGACACATTTGCTCTCCTGTGTCTGAAGCAGCATTAATGGCATCAGCCAAGAGGTGCAAAGTGTTTGATGTGCAGGGAACCTTCCCTGTCATTACTTCCTCCATCTTCACCTTTACAGTTCTGAACCAGGTCCTGTGGGGACAGAGGGACAGAGCCATGATCTCAGGGAGTCCCATGAAATCTCCTGGTCCCTGGCTTCTCTGGGTCAGGCATGGTCCCAGTTCCAGTGATACAAGAGTGAAAAGAGATTTAAAAAAAAAAAAAAAAAGCTGCCCAGTCCAATGCCAAAAAGAGGAAGAGAGAGACTGACTCACTCTCTCACTCACCTGCTGTCCTATGATGTCCAGGGCATCACATGAGCAGAGCTGAGAACACACCAAGGAAAGGGGCTTTCTGCCAGCTTGTGAATAAGCTACCCTGCAAGAGGAAAGGCATTTCCTGGATTGTGAGAAGCTAAGATGCTGATAAGATCAAAGCTCAGAAGGGTGAAGAGAAGGGCATGCTCAGACAAGGACAGGAGACAGAGAGAAACCATTAGGGTAATGAAAGAGGGAAGTTGTTAGAAAGACAGGTCAGAGGTCAACTGGGCAAGTAAGTCTAGAGAGTTGGAACTTTCCTGTAGAGAATAGGAAATGCTTCATATAAATAAAGAAGGAACAAACAAAGGGATTCTTAAACAGAGCTGGTGTTGATTCAGTCATTTTTAAACCCAAGAGTTAAGAGAAAGGGAAATGCTCGGGAAGAAAGATGTCCAAGAGTATGGGTGTGGACATCTGAAATAAAAGTCATCAAACAAAAGGTTTACAAGAAGTGATACAGTCAAGTCACATCTGGGGACACCAGAGCAGAAGAGTCTGGAAACTCATACTTTTTCTTAGCAAACAAATGGTGGTGGTGGCAGTGGGGGGGGGGGAGTGGCAATGATGGTGAAGATAATTAAAATGATGGTGATGGTGGTACTGATGAAGATGATAATGATGCTGATGCCAATGATGGTGGCAATGATGATAATGGTAATGGTATTGAAATGATAATGGTGATAGAGGTGATAGTCATAATGAAGTTAGTGATGATGATAATTATGATGATGATAATGGCCATGATGGCAAATGATGCTGCGGAGTCTTCATGATGTGTGAGAACTATCATAGTTTTTCATAAGCACCATCTCATTTCACCCCCACAAAAACCATAAGAGCTACTATATGAGGGCTGGCAAGAGGGCTCAAAGGGAAAAGGTGCTTGCCACCAAGCCTTACAAACATAGGTTGGTCCTCAAGACCCACTCTCACAAACTGTTCTTTGACCTCCACACAAAGGTATGACATGCCCACTTGTACACACATGTACACACACACACTGCATTCTTTTTTTTAATTACATTTATTTATTCATTTGGTGTGTGTGTGTGTGTGTGTGTGTGTGTGTGTGTGTGTGTGTGTGTGTGTGTTTATCTCTGTCATTCTTCAGTATTCTCAGAAGGTTGTCTCCAGGCCACCCTTAGTTACCTGTATACAAAGATGCCAAATATTGTCAGGTCCTCTTGGTAGAGTAGGGGCAAGTTTGTATGTGACATACACACATCCTTCTGCATGCATTATCATCTCAGAATAACTGACAATACCTAACTCAGTGTAAATGCTGTGTAGACAGATGTTTACCTGTTGTCTGGGGGGGGGGTGATGAGAGGAACAAAGCCTGTATGTGTTCAGGGAAGATGAACTTCTGAGCATTTCTACTTGCACTTGGCTAAAACCATGGGTGTAGAACTCATGCACATGGAGGATCAACTGTGTTACCTCATTTGCCCTAGGTGAGGAAACTGAGGCACAGAACAATTCAGGAACTTGACTATGAGCACAGATAGCACGGGGCTGGACCAGGACTCCAGTCAAGCTGACCCTAATACCATTGCTACTCTCTAGCATGGTCCATGGCTCCTTTGCTATCATTCCTTGCAGGTAAATTCACCTGCATTGAAGCCCGATTCCACCTAGAGCGACAGATGGGCTACTACCTGATCCAGATGTACATTCCCAGCCTGCTCATTGTCATCCTGTCCTGGATCTCTTTCTGGATCAACATGGATGCTGCACCAGCTCGTGTGGGACTGGGCATCACCACTGTGCTCACCATGACCACACAGAGCTCTGGTTCCCGAGCCTCACTACCCAAGGTGAGTAGCACCATTGGAGAGTACTGAACCACAGAATAGAGAAGAATCCAGCATACTTCATCCCTGCCTGAGACATGGGGAGCATAGTGTGTCACCATTAGTGATCATACTGCATGTAGTATTGTTTCCAGAAGTTGCTGTCGGGACCAGAGTTTCTAGGTTTTTGGCATCTTATTCAAAGAATGAGAGGGTGAGGGAAGATGCATACAGTCTTCAAATTAGCAAGAAAACTTTATTCATAAGCAAATCAAGAGTATAAATCAGGCACCCTGCCAAAGAGAGTAGCAATAGGCTGCCTGAGGGAGAGAGGACTCAGGGTTTGGTTACCGTTTGGGACTTCCTTTTATAGAGACTGAAGGAAAAAGGGATTGATGGCTAAAGGGTATGATCTGGATGGTTCTCCATTGTGACTGACAGATTTGAGTTATATAAACTTTATTGCATGTGTTCTTTCCCATGATGCATCTAATTTTAATTATATGCACATCCAATTATGCATAGGTATAAAACAGTAAATAAGGGTCAGGGTGTGGTGACACATGCCTTTAATCCCAGCACTTGGCAAAGAGAGGCAGATAGATCTCTGAGTCATGCCAACCTGGTCTACATAGTGAGTTCCCAACTAACCAGAACTATATATATAGTGAGCCCCTGTCTCAAAACTGAAACAACAACAAAAAATAGTAGAAAGAGAATTCTTCCTGACACAGTATATCTTACTGTCCATAGTTCCAAAACCAATTACAGACTAGATCAGCCCCCTCTTTCCTGTACCCAGATACACCCAGGAAGATATTTGAATAGAAACTATGCACAAAAGGGAAGTTCTTCATGGCCATTACCCATTGTCCACAGTGGGCATGCGGCACAATGCAGGTGGGGGCCCTGGGTTGCTAGATGCATTGTTTGGAGTCCCAGGTTGATAAACTATTCCATGTTTGCCTGATTCAGTGTTCTGTATCATTAGTCCTCCCACCAGACTCCACACAGACTCTGCTTAAGTCACCCATAACACTAGACATAATATTTTCTTCCCTACACTGCTGCCCCTCCACAACCCTTAGTGAGGAATAACACTACCACCATGCCCCTACTCCTTGACACTCTCCTGTGAAGTACCATTCTGCTCCCCACTGCTGTCAATTGCTGCTTTGTCCTGCTCTGCTTTTCACTAAAGCCAGGCTCAGCATCTGCTACATTCACTTTTACTGTCCAAGGCACTTCCCACTCTGTTCACTAGCACCAGACATAGCATTGTATTCTGCTGTTCATGCCAGTCCCATGCTGGTGAATAACACAGTACTGTTTCCAGTCAGGACCACACATTACCTCTGATTTAACACAGGAACACTGAAAGAGTATCCAAGGCACACTCTATGACCTTTACCTATATTCACCAGTTGTTAGTACTTAGCCACATTTATTTTGTTTATCTATATACAGAGATAGATAGATACAGAGATACAGAAATAGAGACACATGGCATAGATGTTATATGTAGATAAGACAGAGATATTAGCAGACATAAATATACAAATACATGCATATATATGTATATATATATTTATATATTCCTAGCTAATATTAACTGTCAACTTGATACAACCTAATTATCTAAAGGAGTCCCAAATGAGGAATTACACCGATCATATTGGCCTGTGGGCATATCTTAATTATTATTAATATAGGAAAGCCCAGTTCACTGTGAGTAGTACCATCCCTATATAGGTAGTCCTAAGTTATATAAGAAACCTAGTTGAGTACAAGTGAGCAGAGAGCAAGCCATCAAGCATATTTCTTCCATGGTTTCTGCATCAAGAATCTCTCTGAGTTCCCACCCTGAGTTCCCACCCTCAATAATGAAATGTGACCTGGAAGTGTCAGCCAAATAAAAAAAATATCCTCCCCCACCACCCTGGTAGCTTTAAGTCAGAGCATTTGTCATAGCAACAAAAAAGAAACAAGAACAAATACACAGATGATAGATAGATAGATAGATAGATAGATAGATAGATAGATAGATAGATAGATAGATAGATAGATAGATGAGTTGGGCAAAGTTACAGAAGACCAATGATATATAGGTAGATGATATATTATATTAATAGATTGATAGATGGTTAATAAATAGATGATAGGCATAGGGTAGGTAACTGATCAAATATTCTACCTCTTTTTGTCTTTTCTGAGGCTCTGGTCATCTTGTGTTAGTGGCTTTGGTGGTTTCCCATGAGTTTCTATGTCTCTGCTCTTCTCCCTTCATTCTCCCCTCAGACTCATGATCTCAAGGTTGCTGATTCTTCTCCAAGTTCTCTGGTGCTTTCTTCTACTCTGCACATTCATCATTGTCTCCTCTAGTGAAGGTCTCATCTTAATTGCTCACCTTCAACTTCAGAGTTTTCATTTGGTTCTCTTATAATTTCTACCTTTTTATTAACATGTTCTGTTTGGCGAGAGAATGTTCTCAGTTTCCCTTTAATTTTTTGTTTGTTTGTTTGTTTGTTTTCATGTTGTTTTGTTTTATTGGAGATAGAGCCCTCTCTGTAGCCCAGGCTGGCCTTGAATACATGGGCAATTATCCACCCTCAGCCTTCTCAGTTCTGGAACTACAGGTGTGTGCTATTATGCTCAGGTTCCTGTGCACAGTTTCTTTCAATTGCTTGAATGTATTTAAGATAACTAATTTAATGTCTTTTCTACCTGGTATGATGCTGACACACACACCCTTAGGAGGCAGGAACATCAGGAGTTCTAAGTCATCCTCAGCTATACATCAAGTTCAAGACCAGCTAAATGGTATCTTATCTTTAAAAATAACAAAGGGACTAGAGAGATGGCTTAAAGATTAAAAACTCTCACTTCTCTTACAGAGGACCAGAGTTCAATTCCCAGCTCTCTCAACACAACCTCCTATGAATCCAGAGGATACAATGCCTCTAGCCTCTTGTGCACATACCCATACAGTCTTACTGCATACACATAACTAAAAGTAAAATAAAATAATTAAGTCCCTGTTAAGTCTGAGATCTAGTTTCCTCAGGTGCCACCTCTTTACCCTACCTTGATTTCTTGTAACCAGATCATATTTTTCTGGTGGGAGAGTTATTTTTTGAGTTGTTTCTTTGTTTTGTATACCTTATAAATTGCTCATATTACATAATACAACAGGGCAATTTTTGGAACTCAGGCTCTACCCCCTACAGACTTGTTGTTGATGTTTGTTCTTAACTTTGTCTGAACTGGTTCTGTGAACCCTGTATTCTCTGTTATGTCAACCATTGAAGTCTGGTTCACTCAGCCTGGTGGTCACACAAAAACCACACAGATTTTGATGGAATGTCCAGATCTTATGGATGGCCCCATCTCTTCCTGAGAGAGTCTGTTAGAATCAGTATTAGCCAGGCAGGTTACAGCTTGGCTTCAGGCTTTACTTCCTGCTCAGGGGTCAAGAAGTCCTAGGTTGTCCCTGGGCACTCAGATTAGCCTGCTCTGTCGTCTCATGACACAGCTCACTTTCCTGACTTTTCAATTAACATGGTGAAGCCTTGAACCCAGGCCCTTGAGCCTGCCAGGCAAGTGCCGGACTACTGAGCTACATCCCTAGTCACCTCTTAAGTTTTTTGATTAACCTGGTGTTTTGCCTCAGTGCCTCTGATAGCAATTGCCACTAATTGTTTTCAACAAATGTCCCCAAGATTAAAAAGATACAAATGAAAACTGTTCCCACTGGGCCCACTCCAAACCAGGTCAAATAAAGGCAGCCTGTGTGTAGGAGTTCTAAGGGAGCAGCTAGGGAGGCCAAAGGATGAGGGCAGGGCCCTGGGAACCGGCTTGAAGCGGCTCCCCTGCCCTCTCCAGGGCTGCCTGGTGGTTGGTTATTGCTGGGCTTTCTTTTCTGGCTGCTGATTTTCTAAGCTACTGTGGTCTGGAGGGTTAGGATAGGAACAGAGAAAGTTAAAGCTCCCAAAGCCCCAGGGGAAATGAATTCCTGCATACACCCACTCTACATGGTGGATCACAGCAGCAGTCTTTGTTTCACCAGAAAGTGGAAATGAACTCTTATGAATCCAATGAACAGATAAAAACAGTGCTGTGTGTCCATACAATAAAATATTATTAAGCCATAAAAATAAACTGTTGGGGTTAGAGACACAGCTCAGTGGTTAAGAGTGCTTGCTTCTCTTGCTGAGGACTGCCATTGGGCTCCCAGCACCCATGTAAGACAGTACACAACCACCTGCAATCCAGCTTAAGGGGGAACTGATGCCTCTTAGGCCTCCACAGGCCCTGCACACATGTACATCTACACATACAAATGTATGCACATACACATAGATAAATATAAAATAACTCTTAAAAATAAATGACCTGCTGTTGTTGCTTGCTACATATAGTAAGATGAACCTCAGAAATATTATAAGTGGGAGAAGTCAGGCATGGAAGGAGATAGGTTGTAAATATTATTTCATAATGGAATTCAGGAATGTTCAGAACAGAAAAGCCACAGAATCATGAAGTAGATTAGTTGACCTTCAGGGTTAGGGAAGTAGAGAAGTGATAGGTAGAAGATACCAGTTTCCAGCTGCTTTTGTTGTTGTTGTTACCTTTTTGTTCATTTGGGACTTGCATGTGTCTACAGGGGACAGAGGGGCACATGTAGGCAACAGGGTCTATGTGGAGGTCAGAGAACACGTTAGGGGAGTTGGTTCTTTCCTTCTACCACATGGGTCCTGGGGTTTGAACTCAGGTCATTAGGCTTATCAGCAGGTGCCCTTTCCCACTGAGTCATCTCTTGCCATCAACTGCTTTTCTTAAATAAATTCTCTCAGGATTGCTACGCACCTTTGGTAGTTAATCAACAGAATTCTAGGTAAAGTGAGCAGTTTCTGCCAGTGAGTGTAGCCAATGATTCTGTGAAGGGATACTTCCCAAGGGTCCTGATGATGCTAATGCTCAGACCAGCATCCTCTCAAACCTAAATGTGATGCTCCACCCCACAAATGGAGGTGACAGAGGTGCACCATCCTCCTCTCATTCCTTCTCTAATAAGCATTATGTCTCCCCTGACAGTCTGCCCAGCTTGTTCAACGTGTTTGTTCTGTCTTCCTCTGCTTCTCCCATCCAAATATCCCAGCTGAGGAGCAGTGGGAATTGGGGAAAGTTACTGAAGAACAGGCAATGTTGCATCCACACTCAATACAATCTCCTCTTATGCATAGGGATCATATTCTAGGGACTATGCTCTCACTTTGGCAATTCCTTAAAATTACAGTGGTACCAAACCCTATATGCCATAATCTTTTCTCATAGGTACCATAATTTTGTAGACAGATGTGTATGACTTAAAACTTACAACGTGCTTATTTCTGGAATATTCCATGCAATATTTCAGGACATTTTCCTCCCCATTCACCTCCCCATGCTCTCTTCCACCCTTATTCCAGGTGTCCTATGTGAAAGCTATTGACATTTGGATGGCTGTTTGTCTGCTCTTCGTGTTCTCGGCCCTGCTGGAATACGCGGCCGTGAACTTCGTTTCTCGGCAACACAAGGAGCTGCTGCGATTTAGGAGGAAGCGACGACATCACAAGGTAGGCCTTTGGGACATGTCCTGGGGAGGGGCAACTGGTGGACAGAAGAAGAGCTCTGAGTGGTCTGGTGGCACTTGCTTCATTGGGCTGTCCCCAAGGGTAAGGCAAGTGAGAGTCGGAGATCAGATTCTGAAAAGTTTGACTTTTCCTCTTGTGAATAATGACTTAGCTGCTCATAAGAAGCCTCTGTTTAACCACAGCAGCAGTGCTGTAGAGAATTGTCATGTGACACCAGGAAGCAAGTGTCCATAGTCATGATGATAACCAGCTTCATCCTATAGACAGGGCAGGCTGGGGCAGGCCTGCTGCTTGTTTTCTGCAGTTTGACCTCAAGCTGGCCTGTCTCTGGGCTCAGTTTCTTCATCATCTACAAAGACTGGCTTGGTGGGAGACTGTGCTGAGGATGAAGTCAAAGGTTTCAAGGAAACTTTAAACTTTGTCCCTGTCACACCCATGTCGAGGAATAAAACTATTGCACACAGGCGCACACAGCTCCCATCAGTGTGGTATTTAAACGTTGGCAACATGATTCAATTAACTCTTAGCAATCTACCACAGGATGATCTTGGGGCAGGGAGTGCAGACAGCAAGGTCTTTCTATGTCTGTACTGCAAAAGATGTGGCAGGCTAGATGGAGCCTCCTAGAGGTTTAGCCTTTCCTATTGCCCTTTAGGCACCAGGTCCCTCCTTTGAAATAGTAATCAGCTGTAGGCACTATAATACACACTTGCAATTCTAACACCTGAGTGTGATGGGCAGAAGCAGGAGGATTAGGAGTTCGATGTCACTCAGGATTACAGCATGAGATGTAGCTCTGTTGGTAGAGTGCTCACCTAGCATTTGTGAAGCCCCCAGTTCCATGCCTCACACTGCACAAACCCAGACATGAGACCACATTTATAACCGCAGCACTTGGAGGTCGAGGTAGGAGAATCAGAAGTTCAAAGTCATCCTTTGCTATATCAAGTTCAAGGGAAGCTTGAGCTACATGAGACCTTTCCTGGAAAAAAAAAATCTAAAATAAAATGAGGTGCAGTGATTTCTGCTATAATCCCAGCATTCTGAAAGCTGAGGAAAGAGGATCAAAAATGTAAGGTTAAAAGCTAGGAAAGGTTAACTGAAGAAAGAAAACCCTGTAGGCAGCTATGGAGAAGCCATCATCCAGACTGGGTGAAGATTTCTCACTGCAGCTGCCTTAGAGTCCCCATGCTCCTGTAAATAACCCTTCACCCAGCTCTGTAAGTGAGCCCAATAAAATCATTGTTGAGGTGTTACAAGCATGTTTCCCGCCAGCCTGGTCCACTGCCACATCAGCCCTAAATAACACACACTGAGACGCTGTATTAGATATAAGCTGTTGGCCTGTTACTAGCATTATTAGCTAGCTCTGTCTTAAATATTAACCCATTTCTATTAATCCCTAAGTATTTCCACATGGTCTCATCTTACCAGAGAGGGCCTAGCGTTCTACTCTCTCTGTCCTCCATGTTGAATCTCCTCCTACCTCTTCCCGAAACCTCCTTCTCTCCTAGTCCCACCTATCTTGCTTTCCTATTCATTAACCAATACGAGAAACATAGTTATAGAATGACATCTCCCATCATTGAGGTAGACATATCAAGGCTAGCTTTAGCTACAAAGAAAGAATGGAAGGGAAGAAAAGAGAAAGGGGAAAAATAGAAAGGGGAGGAAGAGATAAAGGAAGAGAGGGGCTGGGCAGCTGGCTCAGTGATTAAGAACACAAGTTGAACTGGATGGATGGTGGTGGCACACACCAGCATTCGGGAGGCAGAAGCAGATGGATCTAGGTGAGTTCGAGGTCAGCCTGATCTACAGAGTGAGTTCCAGGACATCCAGGAAACAGACATACCCTGTCTCAAAAACCAAAAATAAAAAAAAGGAGCGGGGGAGGGAGAAAGAAAAATGCAGGCTGTTCCTGCAGAGGACAGATTCGGTTCTGAGGATTCACATGTTAGTTTACAACCACTGGTAACTCCAGGAGAGTCACTGCCTCCTTCTGACTTCAGAGGACCCTAGGTACATACATACTTGTAGGCATTCACACAGACACATAAAATAATTCTTAATAATTTATTTATTTTTATCTTATGTGCATTGGTGCTTTACCTGTATGTCTGTCTGTGTGAGGATGTCAGATCTTGGAGTTACAGACAGTTGCTAGCTGTCATGCAGGTGCTGGGAATTGAACCCAGGTCTTCTGGAAAAGCAGTCAGTGCTCTTAAGCAGCTGAGTTATCTCACCAGCTCCTAAAATAAATGTTTTTTAAAAAATAAAATTATACAGAAAGACACTTGAGCCATGAACTTCTGACATCACCTGTAATGCTTGTCTCCTTCAACCAAACTGTGTACCCACCCCCCCCACATGTATCTGCGCAACGTAGCTTCCCTTAGGCAAAGCACACGCTCTCCGCCTCACCACAGTCCCAGCTCACTTCATCATGCCCCCTGTGCACAGCAGAATTAACAACCTCATTCACAAGGGCTCTACACTTGTCCAAGCATCAGAAGTCAAGGTTGGTTACTTGGAAGACCTCCCATTGGCATCTGGGGGTGGCTTGACTAGAGTCCTGCAGATTTGGGCTGCAGAAGCCTCCCTTGAGTAAGAAGCCTCAGCAGGTTTTGGAGCTCTTAATGGTGAGTGGCAAGGAACTAGCTCTGGCCTGGATTTCTCATAGCCAATGATCTGGGCCAGGCTCCCCAGCTCCTACTGTTTTTCCATGTTTTCAAATGCTGCCTCATTTGCTGGGCAGAAAGCATCTGGTCTCCCAAGTCCCTGTGCCCCCTAATTAGAAGGGTCATTAGGAAGCATCTGTGGAGCCCAAACTCAGCAGGAGCTCAGATCCCTCGAGTGGGTTCCATAGTCTATGTCCCAATTTCTTGCTCCATCCCCAAGTGTCTCCAGGCAGATGAACATACTTGCCCTGCCACCTGCTGGTTATAGTCAGTATAGCAAGCTTTTCCAGATATTTCCTTTCTCCAAGATACAAGGAGCCACTATCTAGCTAGATGGACCCAAACGTCTTTCCCTGCTGATGTATAACTGATAAGAATGTGGAACATAACTTCCCAAGAATGTCTAGGGAAGATAATGTGGTGTTTCCCATACAATAGTCCATTATATACAGTGGTGCTCCTATTTGTCTAGAGATGGTTAACTATGTACATGAGGTGCAACTCATTTACTGAAGGGTCATTCCGAGTTTTTCTTTTATTTATTTGATTTTTGAGACAGTCTTTTATAGCCAGGCTGGCCTTGAATGTGTGTGTGTGTGTGTGTGTGTGTGTGTGTGTGTGTGTGTGTGTGTGTGTGTGTGTGTGCATGTAAGCACTCAGAAGTGTCCATGTATGTCTGTGCAGAAATATGGAGATCAGATAACAACTTGTAAGAATCTGTTCTCACCTTCTATTGTGTGGGCCCTGGGGATTGAACTCAGGTTTTCAGGCTTAGCAGCAAATACTTTTACCCACTGAGCTATTGTATTAGCCCATACCTGTTTTATTCTTTCTAAAATATTTCTAAAGTTTATTTTTATTTTATGTCTATCACTATATGGGTGCTGGGAACCAAACCCAGATCCTCTGGGAACAGCCAGTGTCCTTAAGGGCTGAGCCATCTCTCCAGCCTGACTTCTTGGAGCATTCAGTGTTGCTCAGACTTACATGCTTTCGCTGTGAGTTAGAGCTGCAGATGTGCAGTCATTTGCACTCTGTGTCATACAGTACCATTGCTTCGGCACTGGTACTGTGTTGTGTGGTGTGGTGACAACAGCCACAAAAAAGGGGGGACACACCATTTCTATTCTCTGCCTCCTAACAGTAAGGGCAAGTTTGTGTTCAGATGTTACCAAGTCCAAGTGCCTTGTTAGTTCCTGGGTCCAGGAATGTGCTGGCTTCCCCCACTCCTCTTCTTGGCCTTGGTATGAAGCCTCCACCACCCTCCAGTGTTTGCTTTGCACTGTCTGCCCTCATTATATGACCCACATCCTCTTTCTTCCACAGTGGATGCTGGGCCAGATGCACTCCCTGGCCATTTCCTGATCATCAGCCATGTGTCTGATGCAGGATGCAACCCCATTTAGGAAAACCAAAGGGATGAAAAGAAGAAAACATTTAAAAGGAGGCTGGGTAGGCTGGAGAACTGGCTCAGACAATAGGAGTGCTTGCTAATCTCGTAGAGGACCCCTGTCTGATTCTCAGCACCCACAATGGTAGCCCACGACTGTCTGTAACTCCAGGTCCAGGATACCCGATACCCTCTCCTGGCCTCTGAAGATACTACATGCACTTGGAACACAAACATACACAGCGGGGGGGGGACCACCCATGCCCATAAAATAAATAAGTCTGAGAAAAAAAAAAACAAGGAGGCTGGGGCTGGTGAAGATTTTATTTATTGAAATAATAAGTTTGTTATTTTTTGTGCTTCTCCACCCAAAGAACGTATCTGTATGCTCAAGGTTTGTTTCATGCTGGGTTTTGTGAGCTGGGCATTGCTGGTTTGGGGGATAGGGCCTCCTATACTTCAATCTGACCTCCATCTGTGTGGCTCAGCTGGTCTTGAACTCTTGATCCTCTTGCTTCTACCTCCAAATACTGGGATGACAGGCTGCACTGCAGTTGCTTTCACAGAGCTTACCCTCTAACCAGTGGTTCTCAGCCTCCCTCATGCTGCAACCCTTTCATAGTCTCTCTGGTTGTGGGGACCCCCAACCATAAAGTTGTTTTCATTGCTACTTCATAACAATAACTTTTTTACTGTTATAAATCATAATGTAAATATCTGTGTTTTCCAATGATCTTAGGCAACCCCTGTGAAAAGGTCATTTGACTCCCAACCCCACCCCCAAAGGGGTCAGGACCCATAAGTCTCTCTAATGGGAGAGGCAATATAAGCAAAGGAATTAGGACCCAGTGGGATCAGAGCTTTTTCTCAGGGGCACTCTTAGGACACTCTGCATGACAGCTAGCCTTCTTTGGCAACTCTAGGGGCAGCTAAGTGGGAGGCCAGGGCTCCCGCTTTGGAAGCAGAGACATAGCAGAGAGAATAACTTGAATTGAACCAAAGAGAAAAAGCCCAACACCTTCAAACGTGAGGAAATGTTGCAGGATGACTGAAGAATAATGTCACACAGAAAATGGCATGAAGTGAGACAGAACAGGTAGACACACTTCAGGGAATCCAAGGTCTTCTTTAGCACTGAAAAGATTTAATGATCCTGAGGTCAGTGGCAGCCTCCTACAAAGTTTTTCCTAGAACAAGGCATAGTCACACACACCCATATAGCATTTGGTATACTGAGGCAGGAGGACGGAGATGTCTGGGTCAGCCAGATGGTGGCTTGCCCTGGGGCGACAGAAGCCCAGGAAGGGCAGGGTATTGGATCCTGTGTTGCATCTCTTATTCTCATTGGCACTGTCTTTTGGGGGACAAGCAGGACAGAATTCCCGTCTGTCCTGGAAGCTCTTGGTGTCCAGGAGGGCAATGTGAACTGGTGAACCTCGCCAGCACCACACACTGAAATGGAAGCTCAGCTGGCCTTGGCCTGGGGAGAAGCCGCTAAGGTGTATCCAGCTTAAGTGTGAGAACCAGAAATGCCAGGCAGGTAGGGTAACTAACTGCCTGCTGTCTCAGCTCAAGGGAGGCAGGCACAGGGGATCACTGGAGCAAGCTGACCAGCCGGGCTAGCTGAGCTGGTGAGTTCTGGGCTGCAACTGAGAGACCTTGTCTCAACAAATAAGGACAAGGATCCAGAATGGCACCTGACATCCACTCCTGGCCTTCACATACACACGCGCAGGCACGTGTGAGCATACAAACACCTTGGCCTTTTGTCCTGTTGTGGAACTGCAGGTGAAGGGGTCTAACCAGGGCAAGATGGAACTGACTGGGAGTGGGATAAGCCACTAGGATCAGTGGTCAAGCATTTTACAAAGGAGTAGAAGGCCAACAAAGCCAGCAGCAGTGGAGGTCACATGGGAAGTGGGGTGGGGCTGGAAAGGTAAGTCAGAGCCAAATGACAAAGAACCTCTGACAAGCTTATGGAAAACAGAAGACTGTTAGAGGTGATGGTGTGGGACATGAGGCAGGAAGAAGCCATGGCTTCCCTGACTCATAACATGGGAAAGCCAGGAGCTTTCTGCTCCCTCCCCGGCCATCATGGGGTGGGGAATATGAGAAGGATGCAACAGAGGCAAAGCAGGGGATGTCTCCAAACCACGCTCTGAAACGCTAACCAAAACCCAGGCCAACCTGGGGTCACCTATTCAGTGAAGCCTCGAAAGGTTAAAAAGCCTTGAGAAGAAAACTTGAAATAATTCTCAGGCACTAAGAAGAAAGTCATCAGTCTGAGGTCTCAGTTAATAAATGACAAAGACCCACAACCTGGCGTGGAGCTCAGGCCTCAGAATCTGTACCCATTCCCATCCCCTGGCTTGCATCTGTCTCAGCATGTGAGTGGCGCCCCTCTATAAGGCTGAACTCCCCAGCCAGCCAGACTGCCTCCAGCAACTGGGGACACAAAACCCGAGAGACAGGGAGGATCAGATGGCATGGCCTGGCCCCCAAGGGGAGTGCCTTGCAGGGAGGGTGCCCAGCCCTTGTCTTATTTTAAGTAGAGCCCCATGCTGAATCTGTTTCAGGATGATGAGGGTGGAGAAGGCCGCTTCAACTTCTCTGCCTATGGGATGGGCCCAGCCTGTCTGCAGGCCAAGGATGGCATCTCTGTCAAGGGTGCCAACAACAACAACACCACCAACCCCGCTCCTGCACCATCCAAGTCCCCGGAGGAGATGCGGAAACTCTTCATCCAGAGAGCCAAGAAGATTGACAAGATATCGCGCATTGGTTTCCCCATGGCCTTCCTAATCTTCAACATGTTCTATTGGATCATCTACAAGATTGTCCGGAGAGAGGATGTCCACAACAAGTGAAGGCTCAGGGGAGGGGTGGGGGGGTCGGGAGAGGGTGGTGGGAGGAGCACAGAGGCTGGGGGCCAGGGGAGGAGGGAGAAAGGGAGAATGCACACACATCTCCCTCCATCAAGTGCAATAGAAACCACAGGGGTGGGTACTTCCAGGGTATGGCAATATTCATCTAGCCTTTGAGGGCATGAGGTGGTAGGGGGCCTTTTCAAATTCAGCAACTGAGGACCATGAGGGGTGGGGTAGGGGTCAGGGAGGGGGATTGGGGAATCACAGCTTTCAAAATTCAAGTCCATTGGTTCGATTGGGGGTCTCCTGTTTGGAGGTCAGTGCCACCTGCCCAGAGCAGGAAAGCAGTGTAATATATGACATATAACCATGCTTACCATTAATGCAAAAACCCATGAGAGCAAAAGATGCATCTCTTAAATCAGCCTAGTAACTGCTTAAACTTTTAAAGTCCCCAGCGTGATGAACAACTTTTCCCAGAGTAGAAATGGTCACTAATAAGCTCGCTGTGGTATGTGCCCACATCACGCCCTTACCAATGCCATGTCTATCTTCCAACTGACCCCCGTGGACACATGCTAAAAAGCCACTCCGCCTCTGCTTCCAGAGGGTCATGTTGCAGGGCGTGGGTCATGGAGATGGATAAAGGTGGGCCAACAACAGGAAGTGACTGAGGAGAATGACCATTTGCAGAAGCCTGAGGATGGAGGATCCAGGAAACCCCACAGGGCACCAAGCTTGCTCCTCCTGCTTCTGTGCTTCAGGGCCAGCCCAGCTCAGCGCCAGCTCTACGGCCGTCATGGTCTTCTCGTTGTATTACCAATATGCAATCTTTTTTATTGTTTAAAAAAAGTAAAAATATATCAAGAAATAATATGGGGAGAGACTGAGTGTGAACCCATGAACTTTTTTCCAAATGTCTATTTTTTTGGAGAGTCTCTTTGGAACTGCAAGTAGGTGTGTTATGGGAAGGTGGGCCTGGCTGAATCAGGTCCCAAACACCAGGCAGGAATGCAGTTTGAAGACGTGAAAGGGAAGTTGTTGATGCTGCTGCTGCTGCTGCACATTCTGTTTGCAGGTGGAAAGAGGCAGTGATATTTAGAAAGTCCACTCATTATATTTTGACATTTCATATATCATAACATGGAAAGTTTGGGGGAAATGACCCCATTATATTTTTATAAGTCTTTTTTTTTTTTTTAAGATGCTTTGCACAGCTTTAACATGTAGGAAAGTTAGACAAATGTTTCTCTTTTTTTCTAACTCTGAAGTGCCAGAATGATCCCAGACTTCCAGGGCACTCTGGGGAAAGCGACAGGGACTGCGATGAGCTGAGTTGGAAGAGCAAGTCCTGCTGACAGATACGGATATGCACAGAACCATGGCACGAAGCCTGTCCCAGTCCTTCATCCCGCAGCTAGGACACACGAGTGGCACTTCTGTCCTAGTACTTTACTGTCTTGGCCTTGGGTCAGAGTTAGAGGTAGGATGGGGATCCATCACTGACAATCAGTTGGGAGTTTTATTTGCATCCTCATATGGAGCTAGGGAGCTCAAGGGCAGGATGGAGGAGTGGTACGAAGAGGTGATACCTACCTGTCTCCTGCCATGCACTTTTCCTGGGGAGTTTTTCTCCCTTCCCTGTGGCATGAAAGCTAATGCCTAGATGGGTCTAAAACAGATGAAGCCAAGACAAAGACCAAGAGCTCTGAATAAAGAAGATGCACTATGCAACCAGCAGGAGGGGGCTGAACTGCCCATAGTCTGCCAGGTCCAAGGTCAGCCAGCCTGTGCCTTCCCTCCTCTTGGACTGTGCAATTCAAAAAGACAATCCACATTTCAGCTCTGGGTGAGGGGGCACAGGACCTTTGTTTACAGGAAATCCTGGGCAATGGGAGTCCCGTGAGGGGGTGACTCTCATCTGACATTTGTCTTTTCCCATCATAAAAGATGTTCAAAGCAGGAAAAGCGAAGATGGCCTTGAGTAGCCAGCGTTCAGGATGAAGACGCCAATGTGTGGAGCTGTGAGCCCCTTCCTCGGCACAAGAGGAGGAGTCTTGTCCCTCCGGGGCTATGCATCTTAGGAGAGGCTGCAGTCAGTCCTTTCTAGTGGCACTTTATTCTCTTCATTTAGGTAATAAACATTTGTAACAGAAAATAATCAATGGGACTTGATTATTTTCTGTTGATTATTTTCCTTACTGTACTTAGACTGACTCAAGTCTAGGTGAATGGGGTGACCACAGGAGGCATCAGAATCTGACCTGAGTCACACCTCTGGCTCACACAAAATCACCCAGCACCTTCCAAAATGGTCTCCACAGGAGGCATCTGGAATCACCCTGAGACAAACACCCTGAGAAATCAATGGACAGTTTGCCCAATCTCAGCTGAGCTCCTAGGTCCCCATGTCATCATTTTGGAATGGTCCATTGTGAGCTGCCTGGCCTAGGTGAAAGATCCAGCAAGCAATGAACTCACATCTTTGAGACATACTGGGGAATGTCACTGAAGCCCTTCAGACTACAAGCAAAGAGACAACCTGAATCAAGCTGTGGTTAATACACAGAATGCTCTTGTGTAACTGTGCAAGCTTTGGTCTCTCTGGATGCACCATTGAGAGACTGGGGCAGTATCTGAACTCTCCTTGGCTCTACCTGCTGTGAATCTGTGCTTACACTGAGCAACTTTGCACAACTCAAAGCTTATCATTGTTTTGATTTCTCAGGGCTCCATGCAAGCATGTAGACTTATGTACAAGTACATTGACCCACACAATTCCTGTTGCTTCTCCAGAAAATTTGCAGATTTGCTTTTCTTCTTGTACCACTTTTAATCAAAACTCAAAGAGAAAGGAAGACAGAAAGTGGATGGGGAGGAAGGAAGAGAGAAGGGAAGGAAAAGAGGGAGGGAGAGGAGAGAGGGAGGGAGGGAAGGAAGGAAGGAAGGAAGGAAAGAAAGAAGGAAGGAAAGAAGGAAAGCTTTTAGGTGACCCCCAATGAACAGGGCAAGGCTTTCCTGATTTTCCCTTTAGCTTGAACACAAAGGGCCCTATGCCCTGGGATTATAGGTATAAAATGGATGGTTCCGTATGGAAATCTGATGTCCGTGCCAAGAATGCCCTACTGATCTTGAAGCTCTTCTTCAGTAAAGACTGGTGTTCATGCATAGTGTGAGACTTGGAAAGAGGCATGAAGGAGTAGATGACATCAACTCACCTCCAAAGCTGCAGCTTATTCTAAGAGCCAGTTGGGGACACCAACTGCTTCTCATCCTGTTATCTTCCAGAATCCCACTGGTTTCAGAACTAAACAGCTCCACTCTGCCCTCTGCTGGAACTTTCTAGCACCTGCAAGACCCTTCCTGGAAAAGGCTCCAATAGGCAATGTGTGTGAGAGACAGAGACAAAGGGACAGACACAGAGATATATTTTTCTATTAACTCTAGAAAAAAGAAGGAAGTTTCACCCCAATTATTCCCTAAGTATCAATAAATAGAAAAGTAATTCCTTAAGAAGTATACCAATATTTTCCATAGCCTTCTTTTTCATACTCGGGAGAAAAATAAAGAAGACTGGTCCATTTCCTCCAACATGTGTACCTTTACAAGCATCATAAAAAGAAGTAATGTCTTGCAAGACACCATGATGTAAGTAAGACTGCAGGGAGGGTTGGCACTCCGGTCAAGGTGGTACTGCCGCTGACAATTGTCTTCTGTCTTACTTGATTGCAATGTGCTGAACCCAAAGGGGGTTGTCACAACCTGGGCAGTGACTGAATCCTTTGGAGAAGATGACAAGCAGAGTATATCCTCTTTGGGGCTCTGAGAGTCACAGCCCTTTGCCAGCCAGGCTGGAAGCCTGGTCCAGAACAATGAACATCATGCTGGAAGCCATCAGTATCTGCTTCAGGAACATCTTCAGACCTTTCCACCCACTATCCACCCATACTCCTCCCCAGGCAGGTGAGGCTGGGTTTCCTCGGGCTGTTTCTTGGGTTGATAAGTGGCCAGTGAGTCTGAATGGGTGAATGACTTCTGCCCATTGAATCAACCAAAATGTCTCCAGCCAAGCAGGCAGGAGGCACATAATCCAAATAGAATATGGACTGTGTTTTTCTACTTTAGAAGTTTGAAGTGAGAGCCACTTTCTTTTCTTCCAGTTCTAGGAAACAGTTACAAGAGGTCTATGACAAGAGAGGAGTCAACAATGTGCCTTGTTTTAATGGCTCAACCATGAGAACTCTGTCTGTGCAAGAAAAACACACATCCTGGCAAGGGTTTGGTCTACTATGCTCTGACATCCCAGTGACAGAGAGGACACCCTTGAATGGGTCAAAATCCCCAGAGGAATAAAGGACTCTCTGTTGGAAGAGTGCTTGCCTGGCATGTGGGTTGGTGAAAAGAAGAGACAGACAAAGGGGTGAGGGACTGGCATCGGTGTAGATTTTTATTAGGGAGAAAAGCCTTCAGAGGAGGGGTCTACTATAGGAGGCTTGAGGACTTACATGGCAGAAAAAGGGAAAAGGCCTCACCCATCACCTTTTGGAAGCTCTCTGAACCTACCCTAGGTTTCCCTAAGCAGTGTAACTCCAAAGCCTAGAGTTCCTTTAGCATCCATGCAAGATAAAGTGCCCACAGCATACAGTGAGAGTCATGGGATCCAAAGATAACTAGCCCAAGACAAAGCCTGACAGAGGGTATCCAGGCCTGGTCCCTCAGAACTGAGTTCTGAGACTGGCTGGTGTCCATTTACCTCTTCCCTGTCCATGTTTTTTAACCTTTAACAAATTATTTCACCTTCCATGATTTTGAAGGAACCCTAACATCCCAAACTGTTAATGAGCATAAAATTGAGAAATAGAAATGATCAATGGTTTTGTTACTACAAGTAGGATATAGATGAGTTATTGCACTAAAATGAATCTGATAGCTGAAAATCAAAACTATGTATCTTTTTAAGATCATCCCAGTGTATGAACATTTAGCATCCTAATTTCCTCTCAAATACTGGTAAGCACCATCTTTAACTAGATTTAAGATCAAAGATCTTAATCAAAGCCAATGTTCAATGGTGGTGGCACTCACCTTTGATTCCAGCACTCAGGAGGCAGAAGCAGGCAGATCTCTGTGAGTTCAAGGCCAGCCCGGTCTATAAATCGAGCTCCAGGGCAGAGAAACCCTATCTTGAAAACACAAACAAACAAACAAAAAAGCTAACGCTCTCTCTTCCTTGTCTCAAAATGTAGTCTAAACAACATAAATTCGCTAACCCATCTTCGAGATTAATGACCTGCTAATACAGCTTGCTATACAGGGGACTTTGCTGAGATGAAGCCACTGAGTGGCTACTGAAGTTTAAAGACAAATAGGAGTGAACTAGAGGGCATATGAGAACCAGTGGTGTTTGGAGGATATGGACAATATCCCTTACTTGTGACCCCGCAGATGGGGGAAAAATCCTTGTGCCAGGAAAGTTTAAACTTGGCTGGAGTGAAGAAGAGTTAGGACAAGACCTTTCCTGAGGCTCTCCAAAGTTTAACATCCACTCAAGGTGAAGAACAATGAAAAGCACCGGAGCCAAAGATAAGCATCACTTCTAAGGGCTGACCTTGAAATTGAGCAAGTTGAGACCTGGTGTGACTGTGAATAATTCAGGGAGAGATGCAGCGAAGGTGCTGAGAGCATCCCACTCTTGGAATGTTCTAGGGTTCTGGAGCATAGGAAATTTGAGCCCAAATTTGAAAGACTATGTCTGTGGCAACCATTTGCTATTTGGTGGTCTTGTCTACTTGTTAAGGAGTTAAATGGTTTAGCCCTGTAGGACAGCTGCTCAGCTACTTCTCCCAAGCAGGTGTTAGAGTAAAAAGGAACTGTCTTCAGATTAGAGTCCACTGAAATGCAAACACTGACCAGTATTCCAGAAACGAAGGGTGTCCAATAGTTCTTCACTCTCGCCCCAGATCTAGAAATGAAAGGGGAAAATGAAATTACAAGAGAAAACAAGTAGATCGTCAACTCCCCTCTTACTGCAAAACAAAATCCCCAAGCACTAGATAGTTGCTTGTCTCTGGATCCCCTTGTTCCTGGTCTACCTGTGTAATAGACAACTTGATGTGCACAGCACCTTAGGCAATCCATTTCCCTGTTCAAAGTCGTCCCTGCTATTTCCCAGGACTCGCTTTGCCTCAGCTGCAGCTCCACCCCAAAGCCAGGGTGTTGGCGAATAAGGCTCACTAACTGTCGCAGTAATGTACCCAGGAACATGTTAGCTTCTTTCCTGAGGGCCCCCAGATCATCTGTGTAGTGAGAACAGTTTCACTCTGAAGCCTGACTCAGAGGGCCTCCAAATGAAAATTACATACTAACAACTTAACCTAACTGGGCCAGAGGATTCTCCAATAGTACCATGTGTCACAGCCAAGACTAGATTATAACCACATGTGACATAAATGGAGAGGTATGCCCAACTTTTGTATGACTTTCTTTTACCCCCCCCCCCCACTACATTTGCATGTTAAGTCTGGAAGTGGCATATTATGAAAGCTGAGTATCCAAATAAAACCCAGTAGGAGACAATTATTCAAGTTCCAAAACCACCACTAGCATGGGAGATGGAGGGTGCCACAGAGAAAGCAGACTGGTGTGTTGGAAACCCAGCTGACCAGTCGTGTAAGGAACAGGTGAAGTTCTGATGGACAGGCCAGGGCAGTCTCGGGCAGCCTGAGCAAGTGCTGAGATCCAGAAGTAAAATGAGGGGGCCTCATGTAAGCATTGTTTGCACCTTCAGGTGAAGGGTAACGATTGGAGTCAGGTTAGGAGAGATGGGTCTGTGCCTATCAGGCACACTTACAGGAGATGTTGCAGAGCTGGTCTCATTAGGCAGTTTGTCAGGACAATCTGACCCATGTCCCCAGCCTGCTCAGGTTCTTCTGCACTTCACATGGGAGAACCACATTTCATTGATCTTGGAAGCATATAGTCACTGGGAACTCACATCTTACAGGTCATCAATTCATCCCATTAAATGCTAAGAGTTTATGCTAAGAAGGCTCTGGAGCCTGGGAGTTAGGCTTTATTTTGTGGTGTGCCTGGTGTGTGTGTGTGTGTATGTGTACATGTGCATGTGTGTAGAGGTGAGAAGTTGTGGTACCCAGCTTCTATGAGTCTGGGGATCCAAACTCAGGTCCTCCTGCTTTTGCAGCAAGCACTTTACTGACTGAGCCATCTCTCCAGCCCTGAAAGCTGTGGCTCTGCATGGAGCACACCATGAACACTGAAAATTCTTCCTGTGGCAATTAACTGATGAGGCACAGGCTGCAGACAGTGAAGACCAGTGCTTCTTTCTGTTTCCCTCACCCCTGTAGTGCTGGGGATGGAACCCACAGCCTGTGGCATGCAAGGCTAGTGCTCTATCACTAAACCACGTCCTCAGCAGTATACTGAAGGTATTTCTAGAGCCAAGTTTGTGGTCCAGACATCACCTTGTTGTTGATTTAACTGAAGACCTGGAGAAGTCCAGCATGCTGTTTTCCTTCTTAGCTGCATCTAAAAATCACTTCCCAACCTAGAGAAGATTTATTCCACGCACAAACTCGAACAAGGAAAAACTGGTATGGAGTTGAAAATACAGATGACAGGAAGCAGATGCTGTCACATCACAGATGCAAATGTGCAAAGGGGCGGGGGTTTTTGTTTTTTTGTTTTGTTTTGTTTTTTCCCCTCAGGAATTTGCCTTCCTTCCCATGGCAAATTCAGGAGGGGTATTTCGGGGAAATGATTCATACTATCTCCCTTCATCAAAGATTGTTCCCCAAGTCTTAGCTCGAGGAGGGGGTATCACATAAGCAGTTGGGTAGGCTAACGTTCTCCATGCTAGATGCATTTCTACCTCTACCTCATATTAAAAGACATTGTGCTCTCGGCATGCCAGTTTAACCAGAATGCTATCAATGAAGCTCAAGTGTTGGATGAGATAAATTGCACATTTTAAACCCATCCAATTTCATGTCATAATGATTCCATCTTCCAGCACTGGAACCATGATAATATCACCTCTAAGAAGTTAAAATGAGATGAATGAGCTGGACTCCAAAGGGGCTCAACTCTCTTCTTTCTCATACTGGACACACATCCAATGCCTACTGCATGCTTGCTGGCACGCATACTCCAGACAACAAAGGGAGCAACGTTCTCATTTTTTTTTTTTTTTCAATTTAAGCAACCAGAGTTCTGCTTACAAAAGATTGACACAGCAAGGGCCTCAGTGGCCTCAAGAAGAAAAAAAAAAACTTGAAAAACTGGATAAAAAATGGATAAAATGCATGTCTTCAGTTGCCATACACTTGGAATAAACAAATGAATCACAAAGTGACCAAGACAGCCAGTTGTGATGGTACATGACTGTAATCCCAGCACACAGGGGCAGAAGCAGAAAGAGCTAACCCTGATCTACAGTGAGCTTCCATCCTGCCTGAGCTACATAGCAGAAGCCTGTCTTAAAAACCAAGTGGTCAGGACAAAACCAGGACTACCGTAAAGCCCTTGTTATTGGCAGGATCAACCCCGTGATAGCCCTGTTGGGATCCAAGAGAGAACTAAGAGGGCCACTCAAAGGGTGCCACTAATAAAAACAAAGTGACTGTTCAAATAAGCCACGGGGCTTCCTAACCAGATTGGACTGGCTTTCAACATGCCTGGGTGGTCACAACACTGGGGTGATGCTGCATTTGCCTCCTTTATTCAGACCTGGTAAGTTCTCCAGTCTCATCTGGACTTCAGATGCACTTCACTAATTAGAGATGAGTTGGCTTCTGCCAATGGGAACAATGTGCCACTTCAGTCTCACCCAAACCTTGCCAAAGCAAATGACTTCCTGTGGACCTGGGAGTCACTTCTAAAGGACTGCCCTTGGTCATCTCTAGTCCACCCATCTAGGTATTAGCACAGAACTAACTTGTCTTGATTCCTTGGCTTGGTTTTTAGACAGAACAAATTCCAGATGACTCTCTGGGTAACTATATTTCCTTTTTCCTCCCCCAGAAAAGTTACCTTTCACCTCAAATGTGTCACAATGCCCAAGGGAGAAGTCAGTCACTTAAAACAGGTAGGAAACGCTCCCTGGAAGTCAAGACTGATTCCTCAGGCATTTCAACCTTAGAACAGAAAGGCTTCCTGCCATCCTTCCTTTCACAGTGCCAGTGTGGATGAGGGGTCCATTAGAGGTAAGATGCCTACAGTTGTCTACGTTCATAGGATGCCAGAGTCACTCTTAGCTGGGCACTGAGGGCTGAGATGTAAAGCACTTGATCACCCACAATGGGAGAGGTTTCCACAAGCCACACAACCAAAGCAGATTGCTGAGTAGCAGTCCTGGGACATCTCTGATTAATTGACCTGGAAAGTTGGGTCTGATTACTCTCACAGAAGTTCCTCATCCTTTCCCAGAAGAGAATGTGACCATGTGTTTTCTATGGAAACTTCTTTGTACATATGTATAAAGTAGGTATGGCCTTAAAGCTGCAGTTAAGGATCTGTCTGGCTCCCACCTTAAGCAGCGTGCTAAGCAACCGCTTCCTTAATGTACTATTTTTACTTCTCATTGGACATTTAACCTTGAACTGGCAATTCCCTCTAGCCCCTTCCTTTTTTTGCATGAAGTCATTAAAGTTATGCCAGGGTTTGCTTTTGGGTTTTTTTGTGTTTTTTGTTTTGTTTTGTTATTTTTACTTTGTTTTGGTTCGGGTTATTTTAGCTTGTTAAAAAAAAAATCTATTTCTGCAATTTTAAAATGGAATGTAAAATTTATGTGCTGTATATAAAAGTATATTTATTGAGCCATCCATAAACACATATCCATGCCAATTCAAATGGAAAAAAAATTAAAGTTTTCTGAAATTTTCTGTGGTTAACTCCTCTTAATTGTTATACTTACCAATATGTGAGAACTTCTGAAATCCTAGTTACCCCCAGAGAATAATCTGTGTGTAACCTGGAAAGCATCTCACTAGAACTTCATATTCAGAAATAAGAACATGTATGTTTAGTCAAGAATATTTATTGGTCGACACCATTGGAGTTTAACAAAGGTGACTCACTCACAGATCCTGCCGCCAAGGGCTCACAGTCTACGGGAGTGGTGAGACAGAGGAAACACGTGTGGGGCACAAGGCCAGGGCTGTTTCTGAAAGATTCATCTAAAGAGGTGAAGACCAGTGAAATGGAGGCGGGAGGAGTGCGGTGTCAAGTCTGTAGAGGTAGCATGATGAGACTTTTCTGAAGACTGGATGCCAGGAGCAAGAAGGGAACCTGACCACTCACTTTTAACAGGGTGGAGCCTGCATAAGCGAGCTTGTGAGAAACCATTTGTTCTGCAGGGACAATGCCTAAAATGGACTAGGAACATCGAGGAAGAATACTTAGACCAGGAACTTCCTCCCTGTGAATGGCCCCCCACCCACCTCCAGTCTCCCAAGAATGTCCTGTACTGAAATGTCACACAATCTGAAACTGATTGAAAGCTACCTCCAGTCACAGACTCAGCCAACACTTGAAGGTAGGTGTCTCCCAGTGGGATACAGGAATTAAGCATCAGTTCTCAGTTCCCTAAGAACTTCACAGTGGTAAAACAGCTAATTTCAACTCCGGGCTGAATCATGAGTCACCTAGGAAGATACTGCTTAACTTCGAATAGGGATAAAACAAAATGGGGAGGAGGAGTGAATTTGTTCACTTACTCTTCTGAACAGTGAACTGAGTCTTGACAAAAACTGGTATGAAGCCTGGCATTGGTGGCACAGACCTTTAATCCCAGCACTCAGGAAGCAGAGGCAGACGGATCTCTCTGAGTTCGAGACCAGCCTGGTCTACAAGAGCTAGTTCCATGACAGCCTCCAAAACCACAGAGAAACCCTGTCTCGAAAAACAAGAACTGGTATGAGAGAGATGGGGCTGGAGACACAGGCGCATGTCCAGGGAAGAGAAGGCAAGGGAAGCTATGAGCTCTGCATGTCCAGGAGTATTATTCTGACTGTTGTCACTCTACATGCTGGAGCCTCACCCCACGAGTCAAGTGAAAAATGAATAGCAAGGCAATGATACACAACGTGACACATACATAACCTGGCAGGAGCTCAACAGGGTGGTACTTCCACCCAAAACCCTGCCCCTGGGAACTAAAAGCACCACCATACTGAATACGGAATGCCAAAGGACCTCAGAGAAAGTGACAGCTGAGTTTCAAGTTTAAAACATCACATTAGCAAGGTTGAAGAGATTGTTCATTCTGCAAAGCACTTGCCACACAAGCATGAGGTCCTGAGTTCAGTTTGCAGAAGACATTTGTAATCCCTGCATCGGGGAGGCAGGCAGGAGGTTCCCGAGCTCACTGGCCAGCCACCTAGCCTAGTGAGAACAACAGGTCCCAGTGAGAAGACTCATTTCAAAAACAAGAAATCAAGGTAGAGCCTGATGTGGTGGTACCACCATCTCAGCCATCACTTAGGGGCTTCAACGTAGGTGCCTCCCTGTATACCTACTCAGACTGCAAGTGTGTGGCTCAGGCACACCCAGGAAGGTGTTTCCAAGTTAAAGAGGTGCTTAATCTACATAGCAAGTTCCAGAACAGCTAGAGCTACATAGTGAGACCATCTCAAAACAAACAAAACATGGTGGATGACTCCTGAGGAACACTAAAGGCTATCCTCTGGCTTCCACACAGACTGCACACCTGTACCCTCCCCTACCGTCCTAACAAAAAACAGCTTACTGAGATAGTAAATGCATCCATCCCAAAGGGGGGTGGGAGTAGAACACCAGTTCTATAGAAGGCAGTCAATGAGCTTGCTTTCCTAAAGAAACAGGGCACTTCGTTGAGTGTTGCCACAACTCAGGTCTGTGGTGTGAACCCACTCTAGAACACTCAGCCCACATCTGGAAATGGGCCCCTGTTAAACACACAAGACACTGCCCAGAAGCCCTGCCTGCTCATTCAACTGCTTCACACCATCTCCTCCCCTTGTACCATAATCCAGAGTAGACATGAAATTAAATGGGTTCACTTTTTTCTGTAGTTTTTGAGACTTCATGCTTTGTAATCAAGGTTGATTTTGAACTCAAAACCTCTCTCACGCAGCCTCCTGTACACCAGGACTACAAGTATGTGCCACAGTTCTTTATATTTACTATCCACTCCCACTGGCTCCCCAGCAGCAGCTGAGATTGGAGAACACAGGGATACCACCTCACCATGAAAGCAAATAAGACGTTTAGGTTACGATTTACTTACTTCTAACAGAGACTCAGGGCTGGAGAGATAGATGCTCAATGGCTAACAACATGGTGCTGCTCTTCCAGGACACAAGTTCAGTTCCCAGCACCTATGTAGGAGGGCCCACTCACCTGTAACTCCAACTCCAGGGGATCAACATCTTGACTTCCCCAGGCACCTGTACACACATGGCAAGCATTCACACAAACACGCACATAGGTACACATAAACCAAAGACTAGGACTCACTTGGCTAAAATACAATTCCAGGTTAAGACCCAGCTCAATGGCAAAGAACTATGCAGTCAGTCATCCCTATAGGTCAAATCTTAATTTCTTCTGAGAAGGCTGAGGGTCAGCCACTTAGAGACCCTGTGCTTTCTGGGTGACTAGGGGTGCCTCTAAGCTGAGGTTTAGGCTTGAAGTGGTGTCAATATTGACAGACTGACACCCAGACTCTCAGTGCCAACTGTGCTGCTAAGTCCTGTCAGACCCATGCCCTTTCAAAGCACCCCCACCCCAACCCCACTGCTGTGAAGTAGGGCTCAAGTAGTTCCCTAACCTGTCACAAGCAACTCAGGCACGCACATGCACAAAGGCTTGGAACACACCCATGTGCAGTGCAGAGGTCAGGTATCTGAGGCTGAAGAACAGCACTTCCTTCCATCTCCCACTCCCATCACCATTCCCTCTACACACAGGAGATAGCTTTAGTTCTCAGATCAATCCAGATGTCACCCTCATCTCTAAAGATGAGACCTCAACTTACAGAGCTAAATGCCAATCACCTCTTTGGGTTAGTACTGCTGGCTGGAGAGAACTCCTATTGGACTTGGTACTCAATTGTGAAAACCATTTTTAGACTTACCGAGTTACTGAAACTTAAGAGACAGACCTTATTACATGGGCTAGGCTGGCTTTGAACTTGAAATTTTCCTGTGCCGAGGGCCTATTGAGACTATAGGCCTGTGCCAATGTGCACTGCTTCAGTGTTTTCCAGTAGTCTGGGGCACCTTCTCTCTTGGGCTGCTTTTTGTTTTTCGTTAAGGTCACACTATACAGCCTTGCTTGGAATGGAACTTGCTTCATAGACCAGGTTAGGCTCACGCAGACACGAGTGCTGGGATTAGTAAGGTGCCACCCAACACTTTACATATTCTACACAAGTACATGCCAAACACTTTGCTTCAATCACTGATCTGAAACAAATAAAGATATTTAAACTGACCCTAAGCCAGTCATCACCTGTAGATACTGCCAATACTCAGATCTGTGAGGTACTGAGCCCAAACCTCTCATTTTCATCCAAACTAGCCTGACAACAAACCCAGAACTTACCCATCCATGACCAAATTTTCAAAATGAACATTAGAGGGCTGGGCATGTGCAAGTGTGAAGATCTTAAAAAAAAAAAAAAAAAAAAAAAGAAAGAAAGAAAGCCGGGCATTAGTGGCGCATGACTTTATTCCCAGCACTTGGGAGACAGAGGCTGGTGGGTCTCTGTGAGTTCAAGGCCAGCCTGGTTCCAGGACAGGCTCCAAAGCAAAACAGAGAAACCTTGCCTGGGACCCCCCACCCACCAAAACAAAGGTGAGTGTGAAAATCTGAACCCACAGAAAAAGCAGTCCTGGCACATGTCTGCAGTCGTGGACTGCCTGTGGCTTATGGGCCAGTTAGCCTGCTCTATGCAGAGGAAAATAAGACCGTCTCAAACAGGGTGGAATATAAGGACTGGCACCCAACTGTCCTCTGAATCCTGAGTACACTGTGGTACCCCCATGTGTGAACACACACACACCCCTCTCTCACACACAGACACGCACACACACAAATAACATTAGGAAAAGTTAGATTTGACAATCTGGTTGTCCACACACCGAGACTGTATAAACAAAACCTTCACCCACTTCACACACAGCACTCAACACAACACTGTGAAGTTAGTTTTAGCAGTCTACATTGCCAAATGAAGTTTTCTTCCAGAAATATTTTAATAAAAATTGGCCTTTTCCAAGAAACACCCACTGCATGTCCATCAGTAAGAGAACCGTAACAAAATAGAAAATTTACCATATGGCTATGATTTGAAGAAAAAAAAAAATATGCAGACCCTGGAGCACATTAGCCAAGTCCGAGATTCAAGCCAAATCCTTCTGAGGGACCCATCAGGAACCCAACAGACAGCAGAGTAGAACGCGGCCCATCAGCCACTGAGGTCAGAAGCCTCACAGAAGCACCTTCCTCAAAAGCGGTCCAGTCTGAGGCGTGATTTTAGGATAAGGCAGAACAATGTTAACACGACACATACACGTGATCAAAAAAATTCTACAGTTCCCCCACATACTCTGAATCTGAAAACAAATCTAGAATCTTTATTACTTTTCTTTCAACAATTGCCAGGACCGGAATCAAAGATAAATAGAAGGCACAGTTTTGCTTGGTTTTGTTATCAGATTTGGGGGTTGTTTTCTTGCAGGGATTTTTTGTCCTTTTTTTCTTTTTCTTTTTTTTTCTTTTTTTTTTTTTACAAATACAAATAAAACATGAAAAACTCTACCTCAAAAAAACTAACAGTTCAACAGAAATCCTTAGCTGTGTTCTAGACATTGACAGGCTATGTCACAATTTAAAATCCAATGGTAAAAACAGAGGTTTGGAACTGTTTGGTAATCACATGTCAAAAGAACAAAGTTCTGGAAACCTTTTATTCAGCTAGCCACACCAGCGGGGACCCAGTGGCAGTTGCCAAAAGGCAATTTTTCCACACCAGAAAGGAGTCGTGACTCTTGACAGATAATATGGATTTTTCCTGCTTCCAAAATGTTTATCAAATCCTGTGTCTCCCAACAAATGAAACAAACATCCATTGTCACTGAGAAGCGAGGCAAGCTCCTTTGGGGAATGGCCATTACACTCCAGTCTGTATCTGCAGCGTGAGCAGGAAGGTGAGACTCCCTCCTCTTCTTTCTTTAAAATCCTACTCCTCCTAAAGTATCGTTCCGGAAAACTGGAAGTGAAGGACTAAAAGGTCAGGGGAGGAAAGGGGGAGTGGGGGGCACACACCATGAACACAAGCGAAATTAAAATTGTACAAACTCGAGCAGTTTATAACAGACTACTCCAAGACACCAAAGGCTGGTTGAAGGAATTCACCATTCTGCAGGAGCCAGGGCTGTGTGCTGTGTGGAGATCTGGGCCAAGCAATTCACTGCCTTGGAGTTGCAATCCCCCTGCCCACACCAAAGCCTGGTTTCTGCACCATGCCGCCTCGGGGAGGGCCTCTCATCCCACCACTCGGCCCACCACGGGGGCCTCCGGGTCCCCGAAGGCGGTTATCCCTGCGGTCGCCTTCCCTGGCAGCTCTTGTCTTCTTCTCTTCCACGTTCAGACGGACCGCGCCTCGGAACATGATGGGCTGTGTGAGGAGCAAGGAAAGCAGACACTGAGACCGGCCCCTGACCTGACTATCAGAAGTGAACAAAGCAACCCTAAGGAGCAAGCAAGCAGCTTTCAACCAGCCAGTCTCACAAACCTGCTTCTGTTGAACTCATGTTACTAATACATGCACATGTGCGAGCCGTGCAGGAAGTAGAAAAGAGCCGGGAAACACGAGTAACTCACTAATAACTAAAGCAAACTTCAGGTAAACACAATGGTATAAAGATGCCTCCACAACTTTGGAGTTAAAAACCTTTTCATACTGGGACAAAATACTGCTACCGTTCAAGTAAAACCATGAAACTGCCCTTAAACAAACTCCCAATGCTAGCTAGCAGCTTAGGAGTGAGAAAGTGAGGCACTTGAGGAAGAATGTGAACACGGACTTCTGGCTGGAAAGTGACACTCAAGGAGGCAGCAGTGCTAAACCCACGAACAAAGGATGACTGAAGTGAGTGCAGTAAACGTCTCTCAGCACAGCAAAATGCAGAGGGCCAGAAGCCTCGGCAGTTACCAAAATAGGTAACTCCAGTGTCAGGGGATGTGTCCCCACTTTTCTCGCTCTGAGGGCACTGCACACACCTGGCACACACACATACATGCAGTCAAAATGCACATATAAAATAAAAATAAACCTTAAAACACAAGCACAGATAGATGCAAATCTGCTTACCCTATTGTTAAGGACCTTCTGAACAGGCTCAGAATCATCAAACACAACAAAACCGAAGTTGGGCAACTTCCCGCCACTGTTAATGCGCAGCTCCACCACGTTCCCATAATCTGTAAGTGCAAAGAGCTCATAACTTCTTGGGAGCACCCAGCTTCACAACATTCAGCTTATATCAAGCAAAGATGTGCTTGATATTTAAACTTAAAAATGCAGAGTTCAAATGTCCCTCAGATGAATGCTTATACTAACCAAGATCTAAGGGTTTCAGGCTAAGGAGTTTATGAACTTTGGATCTTGGAGAGCAGACCCAAATGTAAAAGACAATGCATTTCGTCTCACATGCTCCTTATTCACTACTGTGAAGGAGTTTCATGTAACGCTGTAGCATGCCTACAACTCATGACAGGGTGGTCAGGGTGGAATTTCCCAGTTGGTGTCACACAGTTATGACATCCATTATTTTGGAGTGACTGCTCAGGCAGAAGTCATGTTTGTGGAAGCAAAGTTTCATTCCAGAACTGGACTAACCAGACCATTAAGTCTACTCCTTGTTACTAAGGACCTGACATTACACCTGTGCCTCCACTATGTGGCGCTGTCTATGAAATCAGGACCACAAAGAGACTCAGCACCTACTTTGGAAAAAATCCTTCAGTTCCGACTTGTCAACCTCATGTGGCAGGTTCCCAATGAAGAGCTGATGACTGTCAGGGTGCCTCACCATCCTTCTAGGTTCCACATCTCCTGGTTCACCAGCCTCCCGGACTTCAGAGACAAAACAAGACTCTCAGAGACCCTTCACAAACAAGTCTCGCTCCACCCAAAATGAAGTAGTGTTCCGCTACACCATCCAGGCCGAGAGTTCGCCTCTCAAAGCCACCCCAAGCCACACTGGTTACCAAAGCTCTTACTTGGCCGGGGTCCCCTCTGAGGAGGAATATTGATCCGTTGCTCTCGAACTCTCTGATCTCTCTGAGGTCTTTGTGGTGGAATTTGAGATTCAGGCTTAGATTCTGGACGGGGCTAAAAAAAAAATGTTACTGATTACCCTTTGTGGGAAGTCAAAGTAGCTTATCTGATGGTAATTTTCTTTAAAAAAAAAATTAATTACATTTATTATGTGTATATGCAGACCAGACATGCTATACACATGCCACACACACATCAAGCTGATCCCACATATTCAACTCAGGTGTGAGGCTTGGTGGCAGGTGCCTTTACCCACTAAGCCATCTCGCCAGCCTTGTTATTTATTTTTCATTTTTCTTTTTTATCTTATGTGTATGAGTGTTTTGCTTGCATGCCTCTCTATGTACTCTGTGTATATCTGTGTTGGAGAAGGCCAAAAGACAGCATTGGATTTCCTTGAATTGGAATTACAGATGGTTGTGAACTCAGATCAGCTGCAAGAGCATTAAGAGCTCTTAACCACTGAGCCATTAATCCAGGCACCCACCCACGTGATGGTTCAGAGTTCAGGGCACTGGTGGCTCTTCCTAAGAACCAAAGTTCAGTTCCCACCTGCTTGTTCGTAACTATAACTGCAGTACCAGGAACAACTATGCCCTCTTCTGGCCTCCAAGGACATCAGACAGGTACATGATACACAAACATACTTTCAGGCAAAATACCCATACCAAATAATAAAAATAAATTTATTAAATTACATATTCCTGCCAGGTGGTGGTGGTGGCAAATGCCTTTAATTCCAGCACTCGGAGGCAAAGGCATAGATCTCTGTGAATGTGAGGCCAGCCTGGTCTACAGAGTTCCAAGACAACCTCCAAAACAATACAGAGTAACCCACAAGTCTCTCTGTGCCAAGTGCATTCACCACCTAGAGAGGTCAGAAGAGGACACTGGATCCCCTAAGACTGGAGTTATAGACAACTGTGAGCCACCATATGGGAATGGAATCCCAATCCTCTCCAAGAGCAGTAAATGCTCCTAAGAGCCGAGCCATCTCTCCCACCCCTTATCTAGTTTCTTAAACAAAATTAAGCAAGAAAACAGCAATTCTGGCTCCAACGAGGATAGGTAGCTCTCTGAGGCTGACTAGCCAACCTCACCTAATTTGCTCCAGGTCTACAAAGACCCTGCCTCAAAAACAATTTTTTTAAAAAAGTATACAGCCTCAAGGAACAACATGGAAGTTCGTTTTTGCCTCCACAGGCATGCACAGACCTATGTGTATGCATACCCTTATAGAAAGAAAACTTGACATGAAGAAGATCCTGCTTTCTGGCCAAGTGCTACTCTGGCTACTGCATAGTTCACCATGCTACTGGGTCCTCAAGGAACCCATGAGTGAACCACCACCACCTGCCTGCTCTTCTCTCCCGCCCTGTACACCAACCTCCCATTCTCTACACCTGTTGATGCTCACTACCCAAGTGGTTAAATCCACCAAGTCCTAGGTTCAGACACTTACCTGTGAAGGTGGCACTTTTACCACATGGGGTGGTGTCCCCGTCACTGGAACAGCCCCACTAGGAGGAAGGTTCTTACTAGTAACAGACGCCCAAGAAAACGCCTAGGAAAGAACAAGACACATCAGAGCAGTAAGTACAGTCATTAGCTTCTGCTTCCCATATACCTCTGCATCAATCACTGGCAGCAGAGTCTACAAGCATCTGCCAGTTTACAGACTGAGTTTATAAAACTCTCTTGGAAGCAGCCAAGCATACCAGTACACCCCCCTAATCCCAATACTTCAGAGACTAAGAAAGGCTAGTCTAGGTTACACAGTGAGACCAACTCAAAGTCAATCAAGTTATTTATGGTGGAGAAAAAGAGATTTTAAAAATAAACTGCAGAAGACCAGGAGCACATCTGTAATCCCAGCACTCAAGATGCAGAGGCAGGAGGATCTCTCAGTTCAAAGCCAGCCTGGCCTACAGGGCAAGTTCCAGGACAGCCAGAGCTACACAGAGAAATCCTGTCTCCAAAAAACCAAAACTAGCAGAGAGTGGGGAATGTGGCTCCGTTAGCAACTTGCACAAAGTCCTGGGCTTAGTCCCCAGAGCTTTATAAATCAGGCATGGTGGCACATAACTACAAGCCCAGTTTGGGACATAGCAATCAGGATCAGGAGCAAAAGATCAGCTCTATATGGAGTTTGAGGCCAGCCTGGGAGACATGTGAATCAGTCTCCCTAGCAGCAGTCTCTGTAACAGCCAACGCCAGGACACTGCACAATCGCCTCATGGCCTAGGACTGATCTTCAGCACAACAAGAAACAGGAACATAGTGCTAAGCCACAACCCATACCCTCAAGTCCTCCTGTACTGGGGCAGCATCCGCTGGGGCTGGGGAAGCACTCTTTTGCACATCCTCGGGAGCAGCTTCCTCCAACACAGGCTCAGCCTTGTCCTCCTGGATGTCAGGCACAGGTTCTGGTTCCGGCTCTGGCTCTGGTTCTGGCTCCGGCTCCACAACAGGCTCCTCTAAATGCTCCTCCAAGTCGTTGCTGTTACGGAGAATTAGAGAAATGTAAGCCTGTCTCTATGACTCACCCAGATACTTTAACCACCTGATGACTCCAGAGAAAGCTCTGTTTGCTAAATTCTGATGAACATACAATCACAAGGATCAAAGAGACGTGACTCATTCAATTACTCTTAATTAGCTTTTTCATATGTATCACAGAAGCATTGTATTGAATGGAGAAAGGCCAAACTCTCTAGTCTCTGAGACCCAGCTCAAGCACAACATGACTAGTGAGGTCAGCCAGTCTCAAAATCCCCAAGACAGTGTCATCAACTGTGGCTTTAGCCACATAGAACAGCTCCCATAAAACACACACAAGAGGGTTAAAGAGATGGCTCAGTGGTTAAGAGCACTGGCTGCTTTTCCCTGAGGCCCTGAGTTCAATTCCCAGTACTCACATAGCAGCTCACAACTGTCTACAATGTGAGCCAATGTCCTATTCTGGTGTGCAAACATACATATACTTAACACCATAAAATACATATGAATCTTAAAAAACCAAACAAAAAATACCCACAAGGAATTCAGGGAGAGAAGACATCAGTCACACCTCAAAACTGTGGTTACATTTCTATATCAGTTGACAACAACACTGTCCCTGGCCATGTTTTCCCTCCCAGCACCTGACCTGACCTCAGTAGGTCTGTGGTAAAGCATATTCTTTGCTCTGGACCAGAGTGAACAGGTGTGACCACACCTTTGAGTACTAAGTATCGACACGTGGAACATCCATGGCAACAGTACACATTTTGGCCCATCAAAAACATTTCTGCCCCAGTAACAGGACAAAAAAAAAAAAAAAAAAAAAAAAAAAAGACACTATACTCATTGTTTGAGGCCATGAGAGAAAATAATTTTAAAGGGTTTTGTCATGTAGCCCAAAACTTGCCTTTTTCATATGTCTATGTATGTTTCTAAGTGTACATACATCCATGCCGGAAGAACACATCAGAACCCCTGAAACTGGAGTTAAAAGAGGTTCTAAGCCGCCATGTGGGTGGTGGGAACTCAAGTCTTCTGCAAGAGCAGCAAGTGCTCTTATGGCAGCTGAGAAGTCTCTCTAAACCCCAAGACAACCTTAAAATTTTTATTGCATTTACTTATTATGGGGAGGGGGTCTGGCCATATGTGTCATGATATATACCCATGGAGGTCAGAACACCTTGCATGAGTTCTCTCCTTCCATCATGGTGTCTCAGGAATCAAAATATCCTGCTCCACCCAGCCTATTCTGAGCCACAGTACTGGACTGTGAAACTGATCATTACTGCTTAACTTACAGCTTTGAAACTTTATTCATCTACTTAAGTAAATCGTTTAATGCTGTGTGCACATCTGCAATCCCAGCATCTGGGAGGCTGGGACAAATGACCCTAAAAGTTCCAGGTTAGTCTCAGCTACACAGTGAACCCCTGTCCCCAAGACACAATTAGTAACCTGAACCGAAAAAGTAACTCATAAATATTATCTAAACAGTTTTCACAGTACATGCTATAAAATAAACAAGCTGCATATTGCTACCTAGTCAAAAATTTCAAAATATTTTCCTAGAAAATTACCATTGCTTTCCTCATAGCCCCTCCAGGCTATGAGGAAACTCACAGCAATCCTCTCAGCTCAGCCTCTGGAACATGGGATTGCAGGCATGTCTCCACAGCTGACTTAGGCAGTGCTGAGCATCAAACCCAGGACTTGGTGTATTTAGACACCCAGCCCCTGCTTATTGCCTGAGATTAATCCTTAGAAGACATGTCTGTCTCCAACACAATTCAACTTCTTGTTGCAAGCCTGGGCATGTGAAAAGAAGTTCCCTTACCTGACTGTCTGCTCATAGAAAGTCCCGGAATCATCAGGCACCACCTCAGGTGTCTGCTGTCTTTCTTCAGGTTCTTCTACTTCTTCCTCAGATTCTAAGAGGAAAATATGTAAAATAACAACTATCACACTAAACCCACACGTTCCTTAACTTACAGTTTCTCCTGCAGACACAAAGGAATACATCAAAGAAAGCAGGGCAATTTGGTAAAGACTGTGGCACAGACTTTGATTGGAAATTAAGCATTTTCATTAAGAACAGACTCTCTAAAAGGAAAAGGCTCTCTGCTTCCTGTGCTGATGCAATGTGACCAGCCAGTTTCCTGCTCCTGCCACATGACTCATCAGCCTGCCACCATGCTTTCCCCACCATGATGGATTTGTCCCCCTTAAACTGTAAGCCAAAAAACAAACAAACAAACAAACAAACAAAAAAACCCATTCTTCCCAAAGTTGGGGTATTTAACCAAAGCAAGAGAGAAACTGAGCTGTCTGCTCCAGGATTTGTAGTTGCTCTGAATTCTGGGGTGGGGAAGGGGAGGTTACTCTGCACTGGGCTCATCAGCCTCCCATCTGTCTCACCTGAGAAAATCAAGTACACAAAAGGAGTGAAGAGGGATCAACAGAGCACCTGTGTTTATTAGGAACCAGCCCGGAAGGCACTCATGCAGCTGGCACGTGAATTCAGTCCTTGCCTGCTGCTGAGGACACATGGTTCTCATCAGGGTGGCCTACCACACCCTAGAGGAAAACAGTCTGGGACTCTCTCAAATCTATACCCTCCAGTGACTGACTCCCCTTTCCCAGGGGTGCAGTTAACAATAATAAGTGATGTGAAATTCCTTCTCAGAAAGATTATCAGACTTTGTGAGGAGCACTGTGGAGTAAGGCCAATAAACTGACCAAAATAAAAAAGAGGGCAAAAACCACAACTTACCTAGACCATACCTCTGCAGCAGGCCACCCCACCTTGTTAGCGGAGTTACTTAGCCTACAAGGATGGAGGAATGCACCAGAGCAGGCTTCTACTTAGAGCTGGGTACAATACAGAGACTATTCTCCACAGGCTTGACTCTGCAAACTCTACCCTGCCCTTCTTCCAGCCATCATCATCACTGTCAAAAGCCCAAAACTTCAGGACAACATTCCCTGCAGAGCAAAGGCAGGCACCTTGACTGCCCATTCTACAAAAGTGCGGTTCCTGGAGGAAGAGTTGCACACCTTTTACCACCACTCTGCAGCACAGCTGTGTCAGGCCCTCTGCATGGTGTTCTACACTGAGCCAGACTTAACTGGCTTGCTTCTGACCCAGGAGAAACTAATCATTCACATTAACTAGGAGAATCCTCATGCTCTGGTAAGATTAACTTAACAAAAAAACACCCTAAGTCAGCCTGATGCCACTTACAAATTCCACACAAGTAACTGTGGCTTCACACTTACCATCCTGAGGTTCAGTGACAAAGCCACCAAAGACCTCATCTTGGTATCTGAAGATGTCGTTGTGAACATAGAACTTGTTGGCAACAGAGCCCTGAAATGTCAGCAACAAATTTTCAGTTATTCATCAAAAACAGAATCATGAGCATTCATCTCTCTACTTTCTGTTTCTGATGCATGTAGCCAGCTGCCTCGTATTCCCACTGCCATGATGGACTTACTTTCGTTAAAACAACAAAAAAACCCAAACCCACAAATCACTACACAACAGCAGTTCTCAGACATCTAGCAACATCTAGAAACTATAATATAGAGGTTGGCTTCTGATAACTGAGGTAAGAATCGAGAGTGCTAAATGACAATAGCACTCATGACAGCCGATGTCATCTATGCCAAGATCAAATGCTCTGCTGTGTTCTTTACACAGTTGTAAAGAATCACCTGGACATATTGTTAAAATATTCATCCTTACCACCAGATGGATGAGAGAGAGGGAAGGGGTTGAGGTAGAAAGGGGAAGAAAGAGATCAGCAAAACTCTTCCGTAGGATGCAAAAACAACTTTTCACTCAAGGAAATTAAAACACCCTAACTCAAATGTAAGAATATGATTCCACTAGTTATGGACGAATACTGTAAAGATTTCTCATGTGGGTTTAGACAACTCAGTTATTAGTTGTTCAATTTCTAAGGTTGTTCCCTCAACCACAAAAAGTGAAATATCAGGACATACCATAGTGATTTGTGTATTGATGTGGTTTATTCAATACATTTTCTTAAGGGAGATAAAAGCTCCCTTGAGGAGTCTGTATGATGAACAATATAGGCTGTAAAATCCTCTCCTTGGAGATTAGCCATCAGTCCCTCTTTTGAGATATCTCTTCGTTTACTGTGGACAGGTCTCAAGCTAGCAAACCTCCTGCCTCAGCTTCTCAACAGCTTCTCTCTCAATCCAGGACTGCTGGATTGTAAAGATGGCTCAGGGGTTAAGAGTACTGGCTGCTTTTGCAGGTCACCCAGGCTCAATTTTCAGCACCCACATGGGGATCCACTGCATACTACATGCAAGCAGACAAACACATAAAACAAAAATAGGTCTTTAACACTGGAATTACATGTATATACCACCATGGCTGCCAAGTAGTTGACACTTTAATGTAAGTCTTCCTTCAAAAACCTTGACTACACACTCAATGGTGTTACAATCCTAGCTCTTGATAGTCTGAGGCAGGAGGACCATTGTGATATTCAGGACAGTCTGAGCTACAAAACAAAAACATCTGCCGGGTGGAAGTGGTCCACTCCTTTAATCCCAGCACTTAGGAGGCAACGCTGGGGAGTTCGAAGCCAGCTTGGTCTACAGAGCAAGTCCCAGGACATCCAGAACTACACAAAAAAAACCTGTCTTAACCCATCCCCCCAAAAAAAATTCTTTTAAAGATAGGGATAGTAATTTTACTAACCTAAATAGAATGTTTTAGTTGAATGCAGGAGAAAACACTTATTCAGCAAGTCCTTATAAGCAGACTCCACACTTATGCAGCTTCCCGCCCCAGCTCTCTGAAGAAGGCACAGATGGCATCCATCACCCACCTGCGCAACCTTCAGAAGCCTAACTACAAAGAACCACCATGAATGAATGAAACAAGCTAATTCCCCAACGGGGCTATGGGGCTTAAGAGGCCAGGGCACAAGGGCATAATGCATCCTGTGCCCACACCAGAACAACATGAAGGGTTCCCACTGATTTGGCCCAGGACATGAGGGATATGTTGAACAATTATTAATGAGTAACACACTAAATATACTAGAAATACATGAATGAAGGGGGAGTGTTTTTTTATAAGATAAAGCCAATGAATGAACACAGGGTGGTGGATGAGACCAGACATTCCCATCTGTCATCCTTCCACTCAGCCAAGAACCTCCAATGAAGACTAAGGATACAAAAACTCTGATGAAGAGCAGCACATCCATACAGGACCCAAGGATTGGTCACAACTTGCACCAGGTACAACAGCTACCTGACTTCAGTGGCAAGACCTGTACACAATACCTGGGGAAACCAGAGCCACTAAATAGCATCGTGGCCACTAAAGATGACTAGAAGTAAAACACATCAAGTGTGGCTATCACGTGACTGTGAGCTTCAGAACCGTCAATGCCAAGCAAATAAGAAGAGTAAAGGTACAAATGACAGGAAACCAGAGACACAGTACCAGGGGAACACAATGGAATAGTTATACATGGAATCTTGAACCAAGAACAACAAACTACTATGGCATAGTCTCTGAATATGACTATTCAGTGAGATATACTGAGTGGTAACAACAGGATGGTTATGGAACAGAATTCCTTGTCCAGAGGAAACACCAGCTGAATGGACACAAAGTGTCCTTCATTTCAAATAGTTTATTTAGAAGAGGACCGCCCCCTCCCCAACAACAGATCTTCCTGAGCCAGTGAAGACACAATAGAGTTCCAGGCCACAAAGACAAATCAACTCTACCTGTAGGCATTCCTATAACCCTGGGCTGCCAGGAAACTAGAGACTACACACAGCTTTTAGTCTCTAAATGATCTCTCCTCCCAGAGTCCACATACCTCAGGAGCAAGGACAAAGGTCTGCATGAATCTTCGCAGAGCCTGGTTGTTGTTAGACAGTAGCCCCATCACTTGGACCACCACCCCATCATTCAGAGTGGCGTGAGCATCCACGTGGCGAATCTTGGTGTGGCAGTTGGTGAAGTTTTGTGACATCACTTTCCTGTGGATTTCCTGAGGAATGGAGGCAAGAGTCAATCCCCCAGGGATTCAGCAGTTCAGCATGACAGCAGCTACCAGCACCAAATCAGAGCCTGGCAGCCATTCCATGTGTTCTCTCGGATCTGGGCCTTGACACTCAGCCCTACCTCCTGCTCCTGCAAACTCCTTGAGCAGAGTCTCAAAGCAATCACAAGGAACATAACAAGCACACTGAAGGGCAAAAGCCCATTCCATGGCTTCAGTGAGCTTGACAGTAGCTAGGACCACCTAGGAGACAATCCTCCAGGCATGCCTGTGAGAAGTCTCTAGATTAGGTCAATTGTGGTGTGAAGACCCATCCTAACAGCACCATTCCACAGGCTAGGTCCCCGTACTGTATAAAAGAGGATGGGAATGGAGTACCAGCACTTACCTCGTGCCCTTGCTACAGCCCCACTGATGGACCAACCACACCCTCGAACCATGAGCCTCAATAGTCCTTCCTGCCTAAATGCTTGTCAGGTGTTTTGCCTCAGCAGTAAGAACAGTGACAGCAAAACCAAAGACTTCCATAGGACTTCAATTAACACCTTAAAATTTACATGACACCCAGTTAAAAATAAAAATAAATAATCCCAGGCTGGTGAAGCCTAATGATCTGCATGTAATCTCTAGGACCGCTAAGGCAAAAGCAGAGAGCTCCTGAAAAGGTGTCCTTTGACCCCTGCATGCATGCCATGGCAGTTAGACTCACCCAAAAATCAATAAATGCAAACATCTCAGAGCAGAAGAGATGGCTGCTTGGTTAAGATCTCTTACTGTTCTTAGAGAGGACCTGTGCTCACTTCCCTGCCCCCACATGGCAGCTCAATCACCTGCAACTCCAGTTCCCAGGGATCCAAAGCACTTCCCCAGCCTCCTCGGGCCCTAGGCATGCACATGGTACACAGACATGTATGTTGGCAAAACACTCATACACATAAAACAAAAATATATCCTTAAAAGAACTTTAAAAAATATAAATTTCCCAGTACAACACAGATCAAAAGAATGCATATACTTCTGTTATATAATATAGTCCAACTGTCTGTGTGTGCTCTGGCTCCAGTGATCACAGCTCAGGCCCTTAAAAAAATAATTGTCCTGCCATATGTATGTATAATCCAAGCAAAAACGTGTACCAAAATTATGTGTCAAAAAAGAAAATACCAAGTGTGGTAGCACACACTTTTAATCCCAGCACTTGTGAGGCAGAGGCAGGTGGATCTCAGTGAATTCAAAGCCAGCCTGGTCTACAAACTGAGTTCCAGGACGCCAGAGCCAGGATGCCAGGACACCAGAAATGACATTCCTATACAGAAGCCAGCTATCTAACACAGAAATGTAATTAATGTGACAACACACAGGCATTTCAGCAAACCAAGGAATTAAAAGTCACCCTCCCAAGGAACCTGGTACCTGGTAGGGAAGAAACTACCACCTCCTCTTCCACTACTGGCCCACAGCACCCACCTTCTGCCCGTAGACTGCATCCGCTGGCTTCCCGTTGGAATCCAAGCCCCCATGGGCATAGGAAGAGTTCTTTCCATAAAATCTGTACAAGAGAAGGCAATTTACTTCTCATCTTCAAGGACCCGAAGATCAGGTACTTAGTGTTCAGTCTTGATCCCTAGCCACCTCACTGGCAGGCTCACAGCAGGGACTCTATGTTTGTGCACAGTAAATCCTTCGCACACAAACACAAACACACAAACACACACACACCCAGAGTCAGACCAGTCTCAGTCAAAGAGGCTGTGTGTGGTGCTGTTCAAATCCGACTTCCAGGTTTCAGGGTAGGATGATCATGTTGGGAAGGACCTTGGAGTTTGTCAGCAAAGCCAAGCACTTAAAAGCAAAATCAAGTTCCTGCTTCAGCTGAGGACAGCTGTCCTGTCATGAACCAGAGTCAATGCCTTCCCATCTGAGAAGGCAGTAGGCAGTTGTCCTGTGTGCAGGAGGTATGAACTTATCCCTTAAGCTCTCTCTCTCATCTAAACACTCAGATACCCTGTTTTCATTAAAAGGACAGAGAGATGTATAACAATGCCAACTAAAGATCACTGAAGACATCTGAGGTCAGCCCAATAAACTCTAAATAATGTGAGCCCACATTATTGCTGTTATTTTCCAGCAACTTCAACTTGCTACCCTTTTTGTGAGACAAGGTTTCTCCTATATATCTCTATGTGGAACTCACTATGTAGACCAGGCTGAATTCAAACTCAGAGATCCACCTGCCTCTACATCCTGAGTGCTGGGATTAAAGGTGTGCACCAATGCACCAGACAACATGTTGCTACTTTTCACATTTTTAAAGGAACTCAGTCTCTCACTGATGGGCGATGTTATTCGGTATGTTTCTCTTATTGGTTGATGAATAAAACACTGATTGGTCAGGCACAAAGATAGGCGGGGCTAGGAGACAAAGGGAATCTGGGAGGTGTAGGCAGAGAGGACAGCCATGTGAAAACACAAAGGGGTAAGAGGTCTGGACTCTGGTAAGGTAAGACCACATGGTAATACAGAGATTAATAGAAATGGGCCAATAATGAAGACAGAGCTAGCCAAATAAGAAGCTCTAGTTATCGGCCAACATTTCATAATTAATATAGTCTGAGTGTTTATTTAGGGCTGACATGGCTGAGAAACTGGGCAAGAAATACCATAAAAATCTCATCTCTCCACCAGGCCCCTCTCTGCTATACCCTCAATGGTAATAAAAAAGCAGGAAAAGGAAATAGAACATTAGTAAGATAAATATGTACACAGCGTCCTCCAGCTCCAGCTTGGGTTTGTGCTACGTCCACATAGTTTTCTATACTACAGCACTAAAATCCCAGCACTCGGAAGGCACAGGCAGGCAGACCTCTGTGAATCCCAGGTCAGGCCAGGGCTACAGATAAGATCTTATGCTCTTTCTTTCTAATCCTCTCTCTGTAGGTGATTATGTGATGAAGGACCATCCCACAACACCCCTCCTAGGCACGTGAGAGAGAACACACCTGTGCAGCATGTCTGGGGCCTGGTTCAGCAGGGTGTAGTACTGTCGCACAAACTCCCGCCCGACCAGCAGGGGACTAGGCTTCTCCATAACCATCGCTTTGGTCGATTCAACCTATAAAACAATACCAAAACATGTCAGGGAACAATCTTAAGTGCTTGAAAAGGACTGACTCACTGTGCTAAAAATTATACAGCATCACTTCAGCATTCTTAGTAGTCTCCCTGCTACACTCTAGCTACTCTGGAATTCACTGTGTAGACCAGAGTGGAATCAAACTCAGAGATTTGCCTGCCTCAGTCTCCCAAATGCAACTGGTAAAGATTACAACTACACCTAGTAACCTCAAAGTTTAAAAAGGAATAAACATAGCATTGGTGGCACATGCCTTTAATCCCAGGACTCAGGAGGCAAAGGCAGGTGGACCCCTGTAAGTTTGAGGCTAGCCTGGTCTACAGAGTGAGTTCCAGGACAGACTCCAAAACCCTAGCTCTAAAAGCCAAAAAACGAATGAATGAATGAATGAATGAATGAATAAAGTGCAAAGCCAAAATTTTAAGATTTAACCCCAGGGCCAGGCATTGATAATGCATGCAGCTAATCCCAGCACTTGGGAGGCAGAAGCAGGCAGATCTCTGTGAGTTCGAGAACAACATGGTCTATAGAGCTAGTTCTAGGACAGGTTCCAAAGCAATACAGAGAAACCCCGTCTCAAAAAACCAAAACCAAAAAAAAAAAAAAAGAAAGAAAGAAAAGAAAAACAAAAAGAAAAAAAATTAACCCCAGGGCTAGAGAGATGGCTCAGTGATTAAGAGCACTGGTTGCTCTTCCAAAGGTCCTGAGTCCAATTCCCAGCAACCACATGGTGGCTCACAACCATCTATAATGAGATCTGGTGCCCTCTTCTGGACTGCAGGGATATATGCAGACAGAAATACTATATACATAATAAATAAACCCTCAAAAACAAATTAACCCCTACAAATAAAAAATTAACATTCTCACTGGTTTATTGTTTAAAAAAGTAATCAAAGTCAAATACTTGCAATTAATAACATACTTTTTAACTAAAACCAAAAATACCAGAGACTGACAGTTAATACTTCTGTTTAAAAAGATACCTATAAATCCTCAACATCCTCTGACATGACCTGATACATGTAGCAATCTCCCAAGCTGAAACATTATATCCTGTTCATTTTTTCCAACTACAGTTCCTAGATCAAGTGTAGAATCCACAGACATGGCAGTTCTAAAGCCCCTAGAGTTCATTAATACTACAGAACATTCAAGGCTCAGTAAGGAATGCAACTCACAAGTCTCAATCAAGGGAGTTCCCAAAACTTACAGGACTCACAAGATTGGGAACTGTTTACCCTTCGAACATCTATAGCTTTTGTGAGTGTCATCACCCAGTCTGGGATGAGAACTATTGGTGATGAAGTTACCAACAAGCTCACAAAGACAGACATTTGTTCACATCTTCCCCAGAAAAAAAAAAAAACCTTACAACAGAAAGTCACCTTATTTAAGAGATAAAATTATACAAACAAATATGCAAGCAAAACAGAACATATACAAATCTAATTACAGTATAAAAGGGGATCAGTTTTATTTCAGCATTTTTGATGTTTTAAATATCAAGTATCAAGTGTTTTTCCTGAATGTGTGTCTGTACCATATGTGCACCTGTTGCCCTTAGAGGTCAAAAGAAAACACTGAAACCATGGAACTAGAGTTATGGATGGTTGTGAGCTGTCATGTGGGTGCTGGGAATCAAACCTCAGTTCTATGGAAAAAGACAGTGCTCTTAACTGCTGAGCCCTCTCTCCAGCCCCATTTCAGCTTTAAGATGTATGTTTAATAGCTGTTTCTACCATGTATTAAAGAAGAAATCACCATGTACTCCACTAATTTGAAAGACATGGGTTTATCTTAGCAACATTAGACAATTATTTCCAAGTACATCTTTGTGTACACTTTGGTTTTCACTGAAAGAGCCATACTGCTCCCTGTTTAAAATATACATTAGGGAGCTGAGAAGTAGTGGCACAGGCCTTCAATTCCAGCACTCAGGAGGCAAAGGCAGGCAGGATCTTAGTTCAAAGCCAGCCTGGACTACAGAATGCATTACAGAACAGCCAAGTCTACACAGAGAAATTGTCTCAATCCCCCCCCCAAAAAAAAAAGATATAAAAAAAAAAAGTTTATTACTCAAACATTAGATTTTACCACATGCAACAGTGCCCACTGTCATAAGCAGAGGTTTACTGTTGAGCCATTTCATATAGAGGGAGGACATTGGAAAGCCCTCACTCTTCAGATCATGGCACCTTTAATCTATCCCATAAGCATAGCCACCAAAACCTATCATCAAGAGGAAATGTGGTAGTCAAATGGGACATCAGGGCAGTTCTAAATGTGACCCAACCAAAACAAAACAAAAACTATTGATTTAAAACACTTTTAATTTAAGTGTGCCACATGTACACTTGGTACTTCAGGAGTTATTAGATGACTGTGAGCCACCATGTGGATGACAGAAATTGAACACAGATCTTCTACAAGAACACCAAGTAGCCGGGCGGTGGTGGCACATGCCTTTAATCCCTGCACTAGGGAGGCAAAGGCAGGTGGATCTCTGTGAGTTAGACCAGCCTGGTCAACAAGAGCTAGTTCCAGGACAGGCTCAAAAGCCAGAGAAACCCTGTCTCAAAAAAAAAAAAAAAAAAACACCAAGTGTTCTTAACCATTGAACATCTCTACAATCCCCTTATTTTGTATTTGTTAACTCAACTGTGTGGTTCACCAACATGAACTTGGTAGATGATGTGACCATAACAGCCCTGCCCTGACTGACTGTGGGCAGCTCCAGGTGACACCAGAGGAGCAGTCTACCCCTTTGAAGGCTCAGCTGTGAAAGAATCAACAATAGAAACTCCAATCCTAAATCAGTCAACAAATACCACAAAGGTGGAGAGCAGACTACACATTTGCCCCTGTCTGCCTACAATAGCTAAGTTCAGATTTGGACTCCATGGTCTTCAGATTTTCAAATTCTCCACTCCCTCCTTAGAAACAGTCTCCATGCTATCCATAAAGCTATGAGATATAAATTGGTGGTCAGGAGTACCCTGCAACCTACACTATGCTTCATCTCTCCTTCAAGTGAGACTGACAACCCATGTATAACACAAAGGAATGCACTAGAACCCCATTCCAAAGCACTCTTGTGAGCAAACATCTAGCTCCCACTGAGTCCCTGCCCTGACTTACCTCAACAAACTGTGGCCTAGGGGTAAGGCAAACACTCTTCCCTTTAAAAACAAATAAGTAAATTAAACAAAAACCACAATAACTGAACATCAGGGATTTTCAGACATCACAGAAGGCCATGGTGGCTCATACTTGTCATCTCAGCTCTTGGGAGGCTGAGGCAGAAGGGTTAATGAGTTTGAAGTAGTCTATATTTTAAATTACTATCCAACTAATCCATCTTTTTTCCCAGCTCAGATATGAAGCATGAATAACACAGCAACCCCAGAGAATGCTTTTCTCTCAAACTAGTCAACTCTCAATTCTCTGAAGCAGATGCAGACAGTCTGTCTGACCCAGAACTCATTTTCCTCCAGCTTTGGTCTCAAACGCTGAACCTCAACAGGCTATCAACACCGTTTCTGCCCAACACAAAACAATTCAAACCGATTCTATTTAGAAACACACCTGCCAGTTACTATTCCATGGTGACAAATGGAGGCTGAATGCAAACCTGTAAAAACCATAAAGTCCTATGAAAACATAAGGCAGGAGGCTCCAAGGTTCCCCCTCACTCCAGAGCTTCTGGTTACATTGTGTCCTCTCCAAAGAGCTTTTAGAAATAGCTACAAATACGGACACACACACACACACACACACACACACACACACACACACACCCTGCTCCTATTGCCAATGTAACTAACTAACAGGCTGGGGATAAAGCTACCAAGATCAGCACCAGGAAACAGGCCAACTAGATGACTTCAACTAGAAATAGCAAGTCTCCCCACAGCCTGGGAGGGCTAGAGTCTGAAAGCAGCACAGACACCCTGTCCTAAGATAGTGCAAGCTCAATAGGCCACTTTGAGGTCACTCTTACTTCTTACACTTTTTCCCAGGAGGATAACTCCTGGGGGGGGGGGGGGAGATATGAACTACCCTTTAATCATTATGATTTAGGGAAGTGAAATGAAATAAAAGAAAAGCAAAAGGTTAAATTAAGTAAGCCCTTTCACTTTACAAAGTTTAACATTCCAATAATGTTTTTTTTATTACTGTATGTGCCAGCACATGTTCATATGTGAATGCCATGTATGTGCAGGTGCCCTAGGAGGCCCAAATCCCCTGGAGCTGGAGTTTACAGGTGGTTGTGAATGGCCTGATATGGATGCTGGAAATCAAACTTCAGTCTTCTGCAAGAATAGCAAACACCCTAAACCATCCACCCATTTCACCAGCCTCCAACTTCACATTTTCATTAAGCAATCTGTGAAGCACCTATCTTTCAATAAATTCAACCACTTTAAAACCCATTCCATGAGATTAACAGTGAGATGCCTGACACAGTTCAGGGGCCAAGAACCTAACACCAGATAAGACACAGACCTAGAGGAAAACCAAATACTACAGTTCTTCTAAAAGAACATAGCAATAAAATGACTCCTAATGACATCCTGCTATTTTCATAGATCAGTCCCTTGCTCAGCCAACATCATACGCAGAGAGTAAGAGGCCTTAGAACATTCAGTGCTAAATGGCATGTCTCCATCAAATAGCTCCCTTAGCTCCCCTCAGGGCTCAGGGAACCCTGCAGAGGAGGAGGTATAAAGATTGTAAGAGCCAGTAGAGACAAGAGACACCAAGGAAACAAGGCCTTCCAGACACAACAAAGCTAACCCATATATGAACCACAGAGACTGTAGCCACATGCACAAGGCCAGATGTGTTGAGAGGGAAGAGGACACAAGCCTCTACCCCTAACTCTTAAAGCTATCTCTAACTGATAACCACTCACAATGGGAAATTTTTTTCTTTAATTAATGTCTCATATAACTGCATGTAAGGGCAGTCCCCGTGCCCAGCAGTAGATGGCCAACACAAAACAAAATCAATGGTATTTTTGGTTTCACGTGCTTTTTTTAAGCTTACAGATCTTTTGCCTATATATTATGGTTTCTGACTTTGTTTTTATGAGTTTTCTGTGTGTGTGAATGAATGTGTGCATGTGAACGTGTATCTCAGCATCTGTATTAGTTTCTTGTGTTTTCCCAGTCTGTTTTGTCCTATTCCGGTTTGTTTTTATTTCATCTTTATTATTATTATTATCATAATATTTTAGATGCTTGTTTATATTCTAATGAAAGGGAAAGAATCTATTTTAAATAAAACTCAATCACAGAACACACAGGGCTGCTGGGGTGGGAGTCGGAGGTAAAGTGCTCCCCTGGCATTGACCTGGAGTCAGTCTCAGAGCCACAAAAAGAAAGGCAGTAACATACCACACACACAAATCAACGATTCCTTGATTAGCATACATTTCCCATTGGCTGGAATGACTGGCTTGCAAGCCTCTACATAAACTTCTAAAACTTCTCACATGACCTCATGTTGCTAGATCTCATGACATCTTTGCTGAGATGGACAAATGCCACTTAAGGGTCCTCCCCCTACGTCCAGACAACCACCAGTGTCCACTATAGTTGCTGATAAATGGGAAGTAGGAACAATGAGGAGAGCTAGCCAACCCACAGCCAAAGTTTCAATAATTCTGCTTACTCTTTCCAAAAAAAAAAAAAAAAATCAAAAATAGCATGTCAACAGCTTACTTTAAGTGACAGTTTCAAGGTTGTTTTGTTTTGTTTTGTTTAAGAAACATGCTATAATAAGAAGTTACTACCCAGAATTTACAGTAGCGAGGAGAATGTTTGGCATGAGCAAGGTTCAGTCCCCAGCACCAAAGACACAAAAGCACTAAAGAACAACCCAGCTTGCCTATAAAGTACACGACTGAACAATGCCAGAAGAGCACAGAACATAATCAAAACAGAACTGGCAATTCCCAGAAGTTCCAGATGGACAAGAAACAAAACAATGAAACCCTATCACTTCTCAGGCAAGATCCCCAAGAGCATCACCTCAGTCACTAACAAACAGCAAGAGTAGGTGCTGGCCTGCTAAGATGAGGCCTTGAAAGAATAACCTAGAATTCTCTCCTGGGTTTATTATATACAAAGAATTCACCCATGAGCATAAGACAAAGACAGACGTAACTGCTGCCCTGCTCATAAAATGTAAGATTGATGACATCAAAGGGAAGACTAGCTGAGCTCCTGTTTATACCACAGGAACATCTGTGACATGACCATATGCATATATAAATAAATGAAAACTAAAGGAGAATAAAATAAAAACCTTAAAACTATCACTTACAAAAGTGAAAAACACTGTGTCACACTAACTGGGTATGAGGGTCAATCTGCCCACCCAAGACAGTCACAATCTGTATAATAATCAATCCCAGTTCTAGGTGAACTGCAGGAGGATCATGAGTCCAAGGCCAGCCTGGGCTACATAGTGAATTTGAAACCAACTAAGAAGAGATCTAAAAAACAATTTTAATAAAACAAGTCAAGCCAGGAGTTGGTGGCATACGCCTTTAATCCCAGCACTAGAGAGACAGAGGCAGGTGGATCTCTGTGAGTTTGAGGCCAGCCTGGTCTACCGAGCTAGTTCCAGGACAGGCTCCAAAGCAATACAGAGAAACTCTGTTTTGAAAAACAAAACAAAACAAAAACAACAACAAAAACCACAGGCCAACTGTCAAAAAAGGCACTACATCTCAAAGCACTTTCAATATCTGCAAAGTAAAGCCAGATAGTCTTCATAAATGCACCTGCAAATGCATTCTTTTAACAGCTTAGCTAAATGAATGCACACATGAACTTTATCAGAACAGTGTTCAAGTGTTCAAGCTGGGGTCATAGCTCAATAGAAGAGTGTCTACTAATGTGCAAAGTCCTGAGTTCAATTCCCATACTACAAAAAGAAAAAAAAATTACAGAAACACACCCATATAACTAATCCCCAAGGACAGTACAAATTCAACTAAACGTATGTCACTCTATATAGGAAGGTAATATAATTCAAAACACACACACACACACACACACACACACACACACACACACACACACAAAATGAAACTCACGGGGCTGGAGGAAAAATGCCTCTGATCAAGAGCACCCACAGCTCAATAAGATTCTAGCACTAGGCACAGGATGGCTCACACCTGTCTGTAACACCAGCATCAAAGCTTCTGATGGTCCCTTTTGACCTCTGTGGGGATCCACAAGTACACTGACTGTCCCCCATCTTAAAAAGGGTCAAACCAAATTAGCAACAATGGCCAACCTTCCAAAGACAACCTACATGTCACCAAGTTAACCAAGATTTTTTTTTTCCAGTGTTTGATTAGAACCTAGAGAATGGCATTCTGTATACCCAGCCCTCTATTATTTTGGAACAGGATCTAAGTTGCCCAAGGTTAAACATGAACCCAGTGCCTCAGCTTCTTTAGCTAGAAGGAAACACAAAAAAGGCACTGAGAATTCGGTGAAGGCGGGAGGGGCAATCGGGGTAAATAGCTCACATCAGACCACTCCTTTTAAATACAGGTACTCTACTGTCCAATTAAACCCTAATATAGCTGTCCATAAACTTCCCCCAGCACAAGCCAGGCATGGTGACACAAGGCTGGGCAGTGGTGAAGCTCTCCTTTAAACACAGCACTTGGGAGGCAGGGGTTGTGAGTTCAAGACTAGCCTGGTCTACAAAACAAGTTCCAGGACAGGTATGAACTGTTACACAGAGAAACTGTCAAAAAGAAAAACAAACCAAAAAGTCAATACTGGGAACAACTCAAATAATAAAATTTAAGGCGAGGAGCTAGGGGTGCTGTAAGCCAGCATTTCTTAAAAAACAAAACAAATATAAAAGTGTCTGAAAATACAGAAGGGAATGGGAATCTACACTGAAAACGAAGTCTTGGGGGGGGGGCTAGAGGTGGTATGGTCTCACTATGTAGACCTTGTCTAGAACTCAAAGCTCTATTTGCCTATCTCCTACTGTTAGGATAAAGGTGTGCACAATCATGGCAGGTCTATCATTTTTTTATATTTATTTAGTGTGTATGCATGTGCACACACACAAGCACCCACATACATGGAGGCCATAAGATAACTTGAATCAGCTCTTCAGAAATTGGGGTTTTTTGTTGGGTTTTTTTGTTTTGTTTTGTTTGTTTGTTTGTTTGTTTGTTTGAGATAGGGTTTCTCTGTAGCTCTTTGTTTGAGACAGGGTTTCTCTGTAACTTTGGCTATCCTAGAACTCCCTCTATAGACCATGCTGGCCTCAAACTCAGAGATCTCTGCCTCCAAAGTATTGAGTTAAAGGCACAAGATACCACTGCACATACAGAATTCTTTTAAAAAGCAATGCAAAATATAAACTATCCTCTGAACAGTGTCAAAGTATCATTTTGACCATTTTACAAATGTATCAAAAACACTAAGAACAAACACTACACCCAACACTAAGAATATAAAGATGATATCAATTGTGTTTGAAGGTTACATTGTATTTCGATGTTTGAAAACAGGCTACGGTAACTGAAACAATGTCTTCCCAAGACCAGAGTAACTTTGTTGCAGAAGTCAATCTCTTTAAGTAGCAAGCAAAGGCAGGGCATTGGTGGTGCAGGCCTTTGATCCCAGAATTCCGGAGGCAGAGGCAGGTGGACCTCTGAGTTCAGAGCTAGTTCTAGGTCAGGCTCCAAAGCAATACAGAGAAACCCTGTCTCGAAAAACCAAAAAAAAAAAAAAAAAAAAAAGGCAAGCAAAGTATAGCCCAGTCACTAGCTGCCAATCTGTTTCCTAAATTCTTTACACTCCCTATATGCCACAATCCCTCCAAAATTCTTCCTGGTGAAAGGCTAATTTTAAACTGATCAAGCAAAATACCCTATTAATTAATGCAAGGAAGAAAATACTTAAGTAACAGAAGCAGCCACATTTCAGGGAACATATTTTTAAGCCCAGCTACTTGGAAGGCCACAAGTTCAAAGTTTGCATAGGCTCCAGAGTTCTTGACCATTCGGGGAAAATAAACAACTCAAATAAAAAGTAGAGAGGTCAGGAAAAATAGTGAAGTCACAGTACTGGCCTAACACACCCAAGACCCTAGGTTTACTGTCAACCTCCACAAAAAGAAATACCAAAAGGGAGGGAGTGGAGTGATTATATTAGCAAAACATTAAGATGCAAATAATTTAAAAATTCGGATAGCCAAGTAGTGGTGTCAAATGCCCTTCTTTAATCCCAGCTTTCCAGGCAGAGGGGGCAAATCTGAGTTCAAAGCCAGCCTCATCTACAAATGGAATTCCAGGACAGCCATGAGCTGTTACACAAAGAAACTGTCAAGGAAAAAAAAAAAAAAAGCGAGTGGGTGGGTTACAATAATACTGGACACAACTCAAAGAATAAAAATTAACAAGAGGAGCTGGGAATGCTGTAATCCAGCATTTCAGGAGACTGTGACAGATCAAGTACAAGGCTAGCCTGGGAGACAGAGAAATTCTGTCTCAGAACAACAAAAATAAAAAAGGTTAAGGAGACCCTACCTCAAAAACAGAACCCAACTGGGTGTGGTGGTGTAAGCATTTTCCAAGCAGAGGCTCAAGGATGGCCTGGTCTACAAAGTGAAAGTTCCCCACAAAAAGCCATAAATCTTAGCAGCCTTAGTATACATGCCTACAAACTCTACTAAAGGAAACAGTGGCATTTCCCTTCCTTGGGTATGAACTGGATTTAATAAACATTGGGAAAGGAAACATAGTAACTAATCTGACCCATGCTACCTGGCCCTCCCCACACCGTTCAGGTACCACAAGCTACAGTGCTATGGATGTGGTACAGACCGATGTCTGGTCCTCCCCCAAAGCCATAAACCCAAATCCAGTCATAAGATAAGCCCAAATGAGATCCTAAATGGCAAGGTTGTGAAGGACAAAGAACAGAAACTCAAGAGATGAGAGGAGATGAAGGAGATAAGACTAAAGGATGAAGTACTTCAGGTGGATCCTGAAACAGAGAAAGGACATTTGCAGAAGGACCCAAGGAAACAGAAATAAAGCATATATCTGTCAACAAGGTTTCACCAGCTTCATTGGTTTTGAGAAATACATATTAACTGCATAGGATGAGACACACAGATCTGTGTTGCAATTCTCCTGTGAATCTAAAATTATCTCAAATACGAAGCTTTCCAGGAAGAAAAACTACAAGTCCTAGCAAGTGGGACAATTTACTTTTCTCTCCCTGCCAGCCCATTCTAAAAGTTAGCAGAGAACTAGTTAACCCATGTGTGACAGCCCATACCTTAAACTCAACCTCAGGAGGCCAGGCAACCTGAGCTAGACAGCAATACCCTAAAGTTTAGGGATACAGCTAAAGGGCAGAACACTGGCTCAGCATGCACAGGGTCCCAGTTCTGGTTTGATTGCAAGCACCACAAAAAGAAAACTGACAGGGCTGGAGAAATGGCTCAGCGGTTAAGAGTACTGGCTGCTCTTCCAGAGGTCCTCAGTTCAATTCCCAGCAATCACATGGTGGCTCACAACCATCTATAATGAGATCTGGTGCCCTATTCTGATGTGCAGACATACATGCAGGCAAAATACTGTATACATAATAAATAAATCTTAAAAAAAAAAAAAAAAGGAAAATGACTAAATGTAAAGGTACATTATTACACTCAATACCAATAGCTCCCTGGATCCCACAATGCCCAGGTAGACAGGATTTTTTAAAGATGAGGCCTCATGTAATTCAGGCTGGCCTGAACTCCCTATGGAGCAGAGAACATTTTTAAAACACCAGAAGTTCCTGGAGTTGTAGTTGAGAAAGACTCCATATTAAGTCCCAATTTCAATCCACCACACCAAAGCACCACTTAGTGATTAGCCACCAGAAACTGATACCAACAATGATGTGCCCCAATTCCAGACACATTTCTCCCACTGGACTTTTAATCTTTGCCTTTTATAGCTAAAATGCAGTGCAGAACATCACAAAGCCCTTCCTAGGCTACAGCTTTGTTTTATAATGCAAACCATGCATTATAAGTATTCCTAGCTCTTAGCCTTATCACCTAACAACTCCCAGATAAAAGTGATATGAAGAAAAAAGAGAAAAACAAATAAAACAAAAACAAAACCTAAATAAATAGCAAGTATTTCTACCCAACGGACATTGGTCACAGGGTACAAGTGGGGTGACAGCTGCTGAACCTAAATTTAATTCCTGAGCTTAGGCAGAGGCTCCCCAACTGAGACAGGTATGGGGGAAGCGGAACATGGTAGTTCTTTTTTTTATTTTTTATTTTTTCTTTGTGAGGCAGGGTCTCACACAGTGTAGCTCTGGCTGACCTGCAGATCACTATATAGACCAGGCTGGCCTGGAACTCAGAGATCTACCTGCCTCTGTCTCAGAGTGGTGGAATTAAAGGTTGCATCACCATTCTAGGATTGAACTATTTTAGCAAGTATTCATTTCTATTTGAGTACTGTAACTTAAAAAACTAACTAGGTAGTTGTATTAGATTGACCAAAAAAAAAAAAAAAGAAAGAAAAGAAAAAAATAATGGAGAAAAAAAACTTGGTTTGTGTCATGAATTCTCAGCTATTAAACCTGTTAGCATTGGACTCCTCCAATGAAAAAAAAAAAAAAAAAAAAGCATATGGCATACACCTTTAGTCCCAGCACTTTGGAGGCAGAGGCAGGCGATCTCTGAGTTTGAAGCCAGCCTGGTCTACAGATCGAGAAACCTGAACTTCAACACAGGTAAATGGTAACCTCTAACCAGCTCGGTAGGGAGCGGCCTAAGAGTTCTGTTACTGTGCAGCATCTCACTTCTTTCTGACAAGAAGCTAAGAGTGAGTTTGTACATTTCCCATTCCTGCCCTACTAACCATCTGTCTGAGGCCACGGGCACAATTCTTTTAAACAAAGGGTGAAATTAACAAGAGTTTCTCAATTGGGTAATTTCACCTCAAGCAGTTAATAAAATTAGCTGGACTCAAACTTCCCAGGTTAAAGGCAGGTCACCCTTGTTTTAAAATGTGATGGATTACTGATATTAGCCTACCTGCACATTAACTGCAGCAAATTCCAAGGAAACAATGTTATATTCAGAAGCAACCCAGTAAATTCAGCACTCATTCTCACTGCTTGGATCTTTATTGCCACTTTGTATTTATTTGGAAAACAGAAACACAACATTAAACTTCTTTGGTTTTTTTAACTTTGCAAGGGTGTGTGCCTTGAGAGCTAGTCCCAAAACTTCTGTTGTAGTCTTCTTCCTTTCCAGTTGGAAACATCTGTGATGACTTGGAACTACAAATTTTATAAAATCCTGATGACCCTAAACATAGTCACCACACAGAAAGATAGATTGATCACAAATCCTGGAAAACATCCTTGCAAACACTATGAGTCCAGCCAAATAAGGGCTAAAATAGTTGGGCTGGTCTTGGTGGGATACAATTTAACACTTTAACTCCTACACTCAGGAGGATATGAGTTCTTTCCATGCCAGTCTGAGCTCCATAGTGAAAAGAATAAGTTGATCATAGATGGTTTGGCAAGAGACCTAACCGCTGTGCTTGCCAACAAAACCCAATCTGTGATTGCGTTCCAATTCACAATCACTGGACACTGGACATCCTTTCCCCAGCAATTTCAGATGTGATTTATTTGTGGCTCTGGTGATTGGACCTGGGGCTTCCTGTATTCTATGCCAAGGGCTCCACCTCTGAACTGGATCCAGGGTCCTATCCAATTTCAAACTTTCACCTCAACTCCCGTGAGAATTTAACCTATAATCTCAACTTTTTTAATGTGTTTGCTCTAATTCAAAACTAAAACATTAAGAATTAAAAGGGATCTGGAAAAGTCAAGAACTGGTGACAGAGCCTGACCTCCTGCTGGCGGGAATTTCCCATTACCTCGCGGTTTCTGATCGGCTGAGGAGCACACTCGTTCATTACATTACATTACATTGGCTGTATTTTCTTCTCTACTTTTCCCAGGAACTAACCTGAGGGCGCATGTATCAGCTCTCCATATAGAAATCCGTTTAGTTTCGAAGAAAACTAAGTCCTCCTTTGTCATTCAAAACCCCACTTGCTATCTCGGTTCTCCGGAGTCTGCCACTGGCTCGCACAGATACCACCGTAGGCCTTCTCATGCATGCTGAGGTTTGCACCCAGGTTCAAGAGCTCAGGGGTCAAGGGTGTCCCGCACCTACCACGCAATCTACACAAATACCTGTCCCTTCCCGGCTGAGAGTCTTGGTCCAAGTCACCCACCTCCGTTTCCAGGTCACTGTACCTACCTGATCGCGCCCAGGTGACCGGCAAGGGCGGGAAAGGAGGAAGCTCTTGGCATAGTGCAGAGGTACACAGTGGGGTTTGTAGAGAACAAGTCTTGTGGCTGACTGTCCCTGCACCTCTAAACCCTTGATCCCTGGGTCGCGCGCCTCGGTTCTACCGACTTGGGAGGGCCAATCGCGCTCTCAACGTGGGGACCACCCCCACCCCCATTCCCCATATCCCGAAGGCTTCCTTAAGTCCAGGCCCAGCTACATCAACCCGGATAAAGGCGCGCGCCGGAAGAGTGCATAGAGCACGCGGGCCACCCAGCCGCGTGACGCCCACCGGGGGCCCCATAAGGCCGTTGGCGCGGCAGACCACGCGCGGGGCCCAGGGCGCAGTCAGAAGGCCGCGCCGGCCGTTGGTGGGGGTGGGGACGCGCCGCGCGACCTCCCCAGGTGTCCCGCTCGCGGCCCCAGCTCCGCTCCCGCCCGGCCAGCATCCGCCCCGCCCCATCCGCGACCCACGTACCTGCGCGGCTGAGCGGGAGGACCGGGCTGATGCGCGGGATTAGGTGGCGGCGTCCCTAGCGCGATGCCGCGGCACGCGTGCCCGCCGCCAGCTATATAGTCGCGCTCAGCCGAACATGCTGCTCCGGGCCGCTTACAGGGACCAATGGCCGCTCCGCCGCCGCGCCTCTTGGTCGCGATTGGACGGTGTCTTCGTCCAGGGGCCGGGCTCTTGAGTGGCTGCCGCATCTGCCTATGACTACGGGAGCCAGAGCCCAGATGGACATGAAGTCTCACCAATACTTGAATGAACTATGAAGCTGAGGGCGGGATGCCCTGTGAACGACACCCAGACAAACCAATAACTGTCCACATCCACTCTCATTGGCTTAAATATCTTCCTCTGGGCGGAAACCCTCGGTTCAAGCAGGAGCGGTTGATCCACAAGGTGGGGCCCGTGTACTTTGGGGAAGTAAACCCCATGCAAGTAAGAGGTGGGACGCGGGGAGCAAGAAAGCCATCAGCCAATCGCAATGCCAGGTGGAGCTGATTGACAAGGAGGGATGGACCTCGCCAAAGACAGCCCCAGGGCCGCCGTGTCCTCTGGAGCGTTAAGAGGATGTGCTAACTACGCGTTCCGTTCCCTTTTCCTTTCTTTTTCTCATAGGTCGAGTCCTGTCCCCTAGCACCACCCCCCTCCTCCTACCTTCCCCGGCGGCTTTGGTACCCAAGGATTCAAGTGACAAAGTTTCCCGGTTTTAATTGTGTTTTGTTTTTCCTCTTCACATCAAAACTTTTTTCTGCATGCGTTTCTAAAGAGCCCTCAATGTTGACCCTTACCATTAGTCAGCACGAATGCAGTGGCCACAGAGCACAGCGAAACTGGCTCGGGCAGGGGACCCCAAAGTATACCCTGCGGCAGCCTCGCGGGGAACACGCACATCCTCTAGTGGCTTCCCAGCAGGTGGTGCCTAAGTGGCCCGTGAACGTTTTCAGGAGGTTTTTCCTCATGATTGCAGAGACTAAGATCCCTACTCCGTTCATTCAGGCCTGCGTGCACCACGGGGTGCGTCACCACCAGCCATTGTCACATGCTTTTCTAATTAAAATGGAAACTTATCCAACTCTTAGGCAGACACTCCTTAAGTTTCCCCCCACCACCACCACAAATGCTCTGAGGACCAAGTAGCACCTCCTACTGTCCTCTGCTTGGCCACCATGAGCATTTTGTTTGTTTTTCGAGACAGGGTTTCTCTGTGTGACAATCCTGGCTATGCTGGAACTCGCTTTGTAAATCAGGCTGGCCTTGAACTCGGAGATCCGCTTGCCTATGCCTCCCAAGTACTGGGATTAAAAGCGAGCGTTTTTATACTAAAGAGCTGTGGTCCTAATTCTAGGTACAGATAGGATCTTGGTATGTGTTCCCTGGGATCTCTAGAGGTGGAAGCAAGGAGAGAATTTCAGGTCATCCTGGGCTAGTAGCAAGTCCGAAGCCAACCTAGGTGACATGAAACCCTGAAAACAAGTTGACTTGGTTCATTTGATTTGAGGGGTTGTTTTTTGTTTGTTTGGTTTTAGGGCTTTTTGAGACAGGGTCTTCCCTTGTAGCCAATGCTGATCTGGATTTAGCATGTAGCCTAGGCTGACCTCGAACTCGCTATCTTCCTGCCTTAACCTCCTTAATACCAGAACACAGGTGTTAAAGTGTAACAGCGTATTTCAGAAAACAGAACACGTGGTCAGTCCCCTAGTGCAAAGGAAAGACTCAGAGCCAGCCCAGTCCAGGCCGGAAGGAAAAGGGAACCATGTGGAGCCTGGAGTTCTGTAGGCCGGAAGTCAACCAAAAAGTCTCTAGCACTCCGCCTGGATCAAGTAGCCAGTAATCTTCTGCAGGGATAGGCTTCAGAGTGCCTGTCTAGCCGCAGTGGGCACTGAGCCTCTAGTGGGAACCGGTTTCTGGGGCTGCAAGCACCCGGCCCTAAAGAGGTTCGGACGTTACTGCATTGAGAACTCTCTAAGCATTGTTTAGTCCAATCAACAAATCAGAGAACTTTAACAGATCTAAACGAAGAATTTTTTTTTTTTTAATTGCAATTCCCGAGCTCCTGGCTGCTTTGCGTTTCTCTCATTCTTTCTTCCCGCATGTGTGTGTGTGCGTGTGTGTGTGTGTGTGTGTGTGGTGTGTGTGTGCGTGTGTGTGTGTGTGTGTGTGTGTGTGTGTGTGTGTGTGTGTGTGTGTTGAACACAAATGTATTTAAAAAATAAAAACAAAAACAAAGTCTCACTCACTTCATAGCCCTTGCTGCCCTGGAACTCATAAAGATTCTCCTGATTCTGCCTCTGCTGGGTTTAAAGCAGTACATCACCACAACCAGGATTTGGGAGGCAGAGACAGGTGGATCTTGGTGAGTTCCAAGACTGACAGGACTGTTACACTGAGAAACCCTGTCTTGAAAACCATGAAAAAGAAAGAAAAGAAAAAAGATGTATTTCTAAAGGGAAAAATCTGTAAAGATATATAACTTTCTATTGTTTGAGAATTATATATATGCATATGAAGTGTTTTGGTCAAGGTCACCCTATCCCCTCTCCTCAAATTTCATGGGATTTTTTTTTCCTGTTTGTTTTGGTTTTTGATTTTTTGTTGTTGTTTTTCCCACTAGGTCCACTTAGTGCTGCCTGTATGTGAATGGATGTAGGGTCATCTACCATAGTAACCACTCTGGTGGGACCTACCTGAAGAAAACAGACTCTCCCTCTCCTGTGGCCATCAGTTGCCAATAAAATAGTTCCTCAGTTAAGGGTGGGACTTGGGCTGAGACTTTCTTTGACTTGAATTTTCCCAGGTCTTGTGCAAGCTGCCCCTGTCTTTGTGGGTTCCCATATGCAGATGCCCTATTGTATCCTGAGTGTCTCTCTCTCTCTCTCTCTCTCTCTCTCTCTCTCTCTCTCTCTCTCTCTCTCTCTCTCTCTCTCTCTGCCTCTTATAATCTTTTTACCTCCTATTCTGCAAAGAACCCTGAGCCTCAAAGGTGTGTAGGCAATATAGTCTCTTATTTTAGTGCACTAACCAAATTATGAATCTCTGTGTTAATCACTACTTCCTGCAAAAAGAACTTCTCTGCAAGAATTAAAAGATTCACTAATCCAAGTATGGCACACAGGGCCTGAGGTCCTCTCTGTAAACAAAGGCTTACTACAGTAATCTTTAGGGCAGCTCTATTTGTAATGAAGATAGAAGATGAAGCCTGTGATCTTGGTGCAGGCCTGGAATACTACCACTCCCAGAAGCTGAGACAGGAATACAGAGTTTAAAGCCAACCTGGTTTTTATAGGGAAGTACCTTAAAAAAGAAAGAGCAGGGCATGGTGGCACATGACTTTAATCCCAGCACTCAGGAGGCAGAGGCAGGTGGATATCTGAGTTCAAGGCCACCCTGGTCTACAGAGTGAGTTCCAGTACAGACTCCAAAGCAACACAGAGAAATCCTGTCTCCAAACATCAGAAAAAGAGAGAGAAAGAAAACAACCCTACCCTAACATCTGGGTACATAAAGAGTCAGACATAATAACACAGTAACAGACACAATAACACAATCTCCACTTCTAAGAGATAGTCACCAAACCATCCAGAAGATGAGGACAAGTCAACAGGTATACCTATAGAGCTGTTGAAGAGAAAGTGAGCAAAAAAGAGGAAGAATGGCAAACTTATGCTGGGCATGAGGCTCTCATGGAAACACGGGACAGCCTGGGCAGTCCAGGTTATCTATTCCTGTGTCTTTTCACTGGGCTTGCACTGGTGAGATTGAATTTAAGTCACAAGAAACAGTTAATGATTACTGATAGTGGGATGAACTTTGTCTCAGTGGAGAAAACAGGCTTAGTTTTCATTCTACACCTTTTGCTAGTGTAGAATTTTGGTTTTTTGTTGTTGTTGTTTTCTGTTCAATTTGTCATTACTGTTGTTCTGTTTGAGTAAGGATCAAACAGTCTGGCCTTTAACTTCTGGTTCTCCTGTCTCTACCTTCCAAGTGCTAGGATGGCAGGCATGTATCACCACTCTCAATTTGTGGGTATGCACTTGTCCTGGCCTGCCTGAGGAGATCAGAGGACAGTGGGACCAGAACTAGTTGTTCTGTCCTTCTACTACTTGGGGCCTGGAGAACAAACTCAGATTATTTTCATCACTTGGGTTTATGGGGCTGAGGGAAACGTGGTACACACCTGCAGCTTGCCTGCACTGCTGCCGTGCTAAGGCTCTGTGAAGATCAACCAGAAAGAAGGCCTGAAGTTTCAATTTACCTGATTCCAAGAGAGATCACAAGCTGGGACCACCTGGGCACCACCCAGGATGGGACCATCCAAGAGGAAATTACCTAATGTCCCAACCATTGTAGATAGGATCACCTGATGTCCCTTAGCCTAAGCACACACCTGTAGACAAATATCAGCCAATCAGGGTCTTGAACCCTGAAAATCTCATCCCCAATCTCTGCTATGATGAAAAACCTACCCCACCTGGGCTGGGCACTCTGCTCTCAACTGCTATGTAGGACAGACAGAGAGTCCAAGCTCAAGCTTGAATAAAGTCTCTTTGCTTTTACATACGGGATTTGGTCTCCTCATTGGCTTTTGGGAGATTTCATGATCTGGGCATAACAGGGCCCATGACATAAAGATCTTGTTTTCAGACAAGATCTCACTATGTAGCCTTGGCTTACTGGAACTTGATATGTAGACCAGGCTGGTGTTGAATTCAGAGCTCCACCTGCCTCTGCCTCATGAATGTTGGGTGGGATTAAAGGTGTGTGTATTCACTTTGGGTCTGGGATTAGGAGTTTGAAGCCATCTTGAGCTACAGAGTAAGACCTCAAAAAAACAAAGAAAAAAGAGAAAGAAAAATTAGTAACATAAACCAGGCCAGAATGAGTTTTTTCAGTCTAATGACCAGAACTTGATTCCAGGAACCAAACTCCTGAGAGAACCCACTAATGAAAGCTATCCTCAGATCTCCAAACACATGTCATACAGATGTGGAAATTCTCATACAAAATAAGTAAGTGTAATCTTTAAATAAAGCAAAGCAGTGATGGCATATGTCTTTAATTCCAGGTCAATAGATCTCTGGAGTTTGAGGCCAGCCTAGTCTACAGAGCAAGTTTCAGGACAGTCATACCTACATAGTGAAACCCTGTCTTGGAAAGAAGAGGAGGAGGAGGAGGAGGAGGAGGAGGAGGAGGAGGAGGAGGAGGAGGAGGAAGAAGAGGAGGAGGAGGAGAAGGAGGAGGAGGAATAAACCCTCCTCCTTTTTTGAGAGGCAGCATGGATGACTATCAAAACTGTAAATGACAGCTCTTAACATACAAATTTATTCTACATGTAATTTTAGGGAATAGATGTGGTGTTGTTGCAACACTAACTAGAAACCCCTGCATGTTCACCGGGTAGAGGGGCAAATAACAGGAAGTCTCACAGCAGTAGGTGAAATTAAGATAGCATCACTTCTCCCATAATAAATCTGGGGCCACCTCTGCGACATTTCTGTCCTGGACAGATAGATGGGAGGTTCTTGTTCTCTAGAGGTCAAGAGTCCAGTTGGGGAGAGGAGCAGAGAGTGGTATTAGTTCCCTTGTGAGGGATGCAGATGTTTTTCAGGTAGCCTCCCAGCCAGTCTTCTCAGCCAGGGCCCAGGCACTCTGCATTCAGCTGTGCTCTTCCCATTGAGGCTTATAGCTCAGTTTGGGATTGATATTCAGGGAGCCAGACTTCTTACTTCTTAACTTTCTGGATAAGGGGATCTTCTTACATCCCCAACACTTCTGTATCTGGGGTAGAAGGGCAGTGCTTGAGACCTGGTGCTAGGTAATTCGGGCAGCCCTTGAAACTTTAGCACCCCCCCCTGCTTCCAGTTCCCAAGTGATGAGATTGCAGGTGCTCACTACCATGCCTGGTCTGCTATGTTCTTATATTCATTTTAGCTCATTTGATTTAAGACAGGTTCTCAGGCTGCTCAGACTGGTCTCCAAATCTTGACCTCCCTGCCTCAGCCTCCCAACTGTAGGAGGAGGGGTTTTCAGGCACCTGCCCGCCCACCCCCACATCCTGCTGTTCTTAGATTCTTAGGCTTTTCCCTGTTAGCCAACTTCTCACAACTTCTTTGTTCAATATATAGCATGGTTTCTGACTGAACCCATCCTGATACACAGAATGACAAGTTGCATAATTAGTTTAGGGATCTTCTCTTAGCCTTCAGCTCAAGGAACATAAATGGCTGGTGTTGGAGATCAGTCTAGGCCATCAGTAGTCATTGGCTCCTGCTGGCATTGCTGAGAAAACCCGTTTTCTTCAAGGGTATTGGATTACCCATGTAGTAACTCAATTAACTATGACAGCCATAATTGCATGGGAGTAACACTTGTATTCTCACAGGTTTTTTCTTTAGGTAGGGGTGCTGGTTAGATTTTTGTAAACACAAGCTAAAGTCATCTTGGAAAAGGGACTATAATTGAAGAATTGGTTTCATCCAACTGGCCTATAGGAAGGTGTGGGGGAGGGGCAGTGTTTCTCCCCCCACCCCCAGAGTGCTGAGAATAAAGGCTCCAGCTACTTTGAACTCCGGATCCTCCTGCCTCAGCTTTTTTCTGTTGTTTTAGTTTTTTTCTTGGATTTTGGTTTTGCTTTTTTAAGATAGTTTCTCTGTATAGCCCTGGATGTCCTGGAACTCACTCTGTAAACCAGGCTGGATTTAAACTCAGAGATCCACCTGCCTTTAATTCCCGAATGCTGGGATTGAATGTGTGTACCGTACCAATAATATGCCTAGTGTCTTGTTCTTTTTATTTTATTGATTTTTTTTTTTTTTCGAGACAGTTTCTCTGTGGCTTTGGAGGCTGTCCTGGAACTAGCTCTAGTAGACCAGGCTGGTCTCACAGAGATCCACCTGCCTCTCGAGTGCCACCACCACCCTGCTTATGCCTAGTGTCTTAAATCTGGAATTTTTTTTTTTTTTTTTTTTTTTTTTTTTATGTTTTTCAGGATAAGGTCTCATGAATTCCATGAAGGCCTTGAACTCTGCAGCCCAGGGTTCTGAACCAGGGACCCTTCTTGCCTCAGCCTCTCTAGTAGCTGGACCAACGGGCCTGCAGCCCTAGGCTAGGCCACTCCAGTGACTGAGTGATAAGTTAGAAATGCCGGGATCCGCCCTGCCCTGGAGCCTTGGCCTTGCGTCCCCTAGGCCCACTATGAAAACCACCCAGTGGAGAGCGCAGTTTCACGTCCAAAGGTCTCACGTGACAACCTCGGGCAAGTCTTACTTTGAGTCCAGTCCTACTGCGCCCCTCCGGAGGGCCAGCGACTAGCTTCAGAGAGGCGGGGCCTAAAGATATATTCGGGCCAGAAAGAGGCGGGAACTGGGTACAGGCCAGCCCAGGGGGCGGGGCCGGGGCCGGGGCCGGGCTGTAATTCGGCCATAAGGGGCTGGAAATAAGCAGAGCCTCCCTCAGAGGGCGGAGCCTTACCATAGCTGAACCCGGAAGGGGCGGGGAATGGCCGGAGCCCAGCCCTAGGGCGGGGCCTAACAGAAGCCTGGGGCGGCTTGAAACTGGGGCTTCCAGGAACGCTCTCCGGAAGCTCCGCATTGCTACTCCGCGAGAGGCGTTCCAGCCGCCGTCGCCGCCTTCCCAGCCTGTTCCGCGTCAGTCATGCCGGTAAGTGGCCTCGCTGCTCCACCCGATGCTCCGCTGCCCGGCCAGTCGCTGCTGTTAGGGCGCATGCCGTAGCCGGAGCTGCAGTCATTCCTTCCTCAGTTTACCCTCCGCACCCGCCCTCCAGCTTCGCGACCCTCGGGGAAGCTGCAGAGAGAACTGTATTACAGAACACAGGCCTCAGGATCGCTCTAGAGAGTCAAGGGGTAACCCCAACTTTCCCTGCACAATGGAGAAACTGAAGCCGGGAGGTAGGGCAGAGAACCCGCATAGGGAAGCTGGTACCTGCCCTTTCCATGTGCATGCCCCTGCCGCCGAGCTAGCAGGTTTTCAGAGAAGTAGGTCTGTCCACATCTCCTGCCCACACTGGCCTTCTTCCACTAAAGCCCTGGGCAACCCTGAACAGAAAGGGTACTTTCTTTCTTTCCAGCCAGGAGTTCCCAACGCCCGGCGCAGAGTTCTCGGAGCCGAGAACAGCGCTTATCTTGCCTTTGAACTCACCCACTCCTGTGCATGGTGGCTTCTAGTCTCATTGCTTAGTTAATAAAGGCCTTTGGCACACATTACACAAGAAGAGAAGGAAAAGCCCAGTGTTTGTTGGAACGTATTTATTTTGGGGAGCTAGGTATACAGGATCAAGGATGAAGCCAGATCACCTGGGAAGTGCTGGGCAAAACCAGTTGTACGGGCTTGCCTTTTAAGCTCTGATCTGAGTTCCTGAGATAATGGTTAGGGCCTTGGAGTCGAAAGCATTTTCCTCCTGCTGCCTCTGAACCCACAGGTCTCCTCCCATGGGTATGGTTTAGCGGCTTGTCTTCTATAAGTGAACCAGAGGCTCCCTCCTGATGCAGACTTAAACCTCTCAGGTGGCATTTCTTGTGGTTCTTGCCCTTTGTCTTGAGACTTTTCTTCATATTGCACAAAGCACAGACAAAAGACTTGATCAAATCCATCCTACCAGTCAAGCCAGTCTACCCTGCCAGGCTCTCCAGGGGGAGAGCAGTGAAGAAAATAGCAGCTTGCAGACCCCTCTAATCTGTGTCTGCCTCTGGGGACGTTGATGGAAGTGAGGCATATAGCAGACACCTTAGCTCAAGACCAGCAACCTCAAGGCAGGGAGCTCCCTATTGAGCAAGTGCTGCCTCCTGTCTAGCCAGGGGAATGGGTTTTACCCCAGGTGGTTTGCAGACCAAAGCTTAACTCAGAAACCTGAAAGTCTGCGCCCTTGGCTTGCCAGCTGGGCAACTTCAGGCAAGTTGTTCTGCCTCTCTGTACCTTCCATCTCCTCATCCATAAAATAGGGATTGAAAACTGATCTTGCAGGGCTGTGGTTGGTGTCCGTTATGTCATCGAAATATCTAACACAGACAGCGACACATCCCATCCCCAAGGAGTGGTACCTCCTGTGTAGATGTAGAACAAGTGGGGTAGAACTAGGTGTGCAGGCTTCCACCCCATTTTAACATGGACCTCAGTGGTTAAAAGTTCGAGTTTTGTGTACTCTGCCCAACCCAGACCCTGTTACTCATCAGCTGCATCTCCCTGAGTCAGTACCCAACCTCTGAGCTTCAGCTTTCTCATCCCTCGAGAATAGGAAGTTTCCTGACTTACGGAATCATTGTAGCTATTAAACAAGACCATGTACAAGGTTTTTAGAACAAGCACTTCAGAGATACTTAGATATTAGTAATGGGAATCCAGACACCAGTGTCCAAAGACCCAATGTTCTCTAGAAGAACAAAGTGTCCTCCTCCATTCCCACTCTTCCAGTTCTAGAGAGTCTGTTAAAGAATTATACCACTTACTGGCTCTCTGAAGTAATACTTTAATATATAATAATGCCGCATGTTGCATATAACATTAATATATACACTCACTAGAGGATCCATTTTGCTTGTTTTCTGTTGCAGCATCTCACTGTAACTCAGATTGGCCTATAAGTGAATATGTAGCCCAGCTGATCCTTGTAGTCCTCCTGTCTAGGCCTCCCACGTGTTGGGATTACAGAAGTGAGCTGCCTCACCTGTTTGTGATGCTAGAGACTGAATTCAGGACCTGTGTATGCTACTGAGCCACAACCCTTTTTTAAGAAGCAAAACAGGAGTCTAGAGGCACTGGGGAAACATCCATGGATGGAGCAGGTCTTGAGATACTCTTGTGAAGTCTGGATCGCCCTGTCTGTTAGGCAGAACTTTCTGTCATCCTCAGGTGTAAACTGCACAATTTGTAGGCAGAAATAGGTAGGGAGCTCCGAGTTGGAATGTTGGCCTCCAGTGAGCAGCCCCCTGACCTCTGACCTGTGAAAGACTTCCTTGTTGGAGCTCAGATAACTGTTGACTTAGATCCTAGGCAGCACTTAATCCTCTGAAACCCCCTTTCAGAGCTTCTTCTCAGTCAGCTTGTGGGGGATGGGCACTCAGCTGTTCTAAAAGCAACAAGATTTCCCTGGAGCAAAGAAAGCCTCTCTAGATCCTCGTGCCTTTGCACCCTGGTGACTTCCAAGCAAGAGGAAATGAATAGTTCTCTCTTCTAGCTAGAAAGTACTGCAGAAGGGGGTTTGAGGTGGGATGGGTCAGCTGGTAAGGATACTTGCTGGCAAGCCTGATGGCTGCTGACATCCACACTCATTCCATGGCACCCACTCCCACATGCAAATACGTGAATAAGTATAATATACTCATTATCTTTTAGGTTCATTTGTGTGTCTGCACATTGCATGCCACTTGTGTGCAGAGATCTGAAGAGCTTCGGATTCCCTGGAGTTGGAGTTACAGGTGGTTGTAGTTCAGGGAACCAAACTCAGGATTTCTGGAAAAGTACGAGTAGTCTTAACTACTGAGCTGTCTCTCTAGTCCTACTTATTATTTGATTGGTTGGTTGATTGATTGATTGATTATTGATTTTTTTTCAGGCAGGATTTCTCTGTAGGTTTGGACACTGTCCTGGAACTCTCTTTGAAGACCAGGCTGGCCTCAAACTCAGATCCACCTGCCTCTCTGCCTCCCCCTGAGTGCTGGGATTGAAGGCATACACTAGCTTTTGTTTATTTGTTTAGGTTGGGGGGGGGCAGGGTTTCTCTGTAGCTTTGGAGACTGCCATGGAATGCACTCAGTAGACCAGGCTGGCCTCAAACTCACAGAGATCCAACTGACTCTGCCTCCTGAGTGCTGGAACTAACTGCCCGGCTCTGGATTTTTTGTTTTTTTTTTTTTTGGGGGGGGTTGTTGTTGTTTGTTTTGTTTTATCTAGACAGGGTTTCTCTATGGCTTTGGAGGCTGTCCTGGAACTAGCTCTTGTAGACCAGGCTGGTCTGGGGAACTCAGATTGTTTTGTTTTTTTAATTATATGTATATTATGTGTGTCTGTGTGGGTGTGTGCACATAAGTGTAGGTACCTATGGAGTCCAGAAAAGGGTATCAGATCCCCTGGAGCTAGAGTTTTCAGGCAGGATTTCTCAGTAGGTTTGGACACTGTCCTGAAACTCTCTTTGAAGACCAGGCTGCCTCAAACTCAGATCCACCTGCCTTTCTGTGATTCAAACATGGGTCCTTTGGAAGAGCAGTATGTGTTCTTAACTGCTGAGGCATCGCTCCAGCCCCCAAATGTAATCTTCAAAATTTATTTGGTAGTGCTGGAGATTGAGCCAGGGCCTTAGGTCATGGCAGGCAAGCTTTCTACCACTGAGCTACAACCCTTCAGAAGAGCAGCTCATAGCTGCCTCTAATCCAGTTCCAGGGGATGCTGCATGCCTGAGTTCTGTGCAGTCCTGCATATACTTGGTGTGGACAAACTCATGAAGGCAAACACATATTCACATAAAAAGAATAAAGGAGTATTTTTTTTTTTTTTTTTTTAAGAAGTATGCTGGATACAATGGTGCATGGCTTTAATCCCAGCACTCAAGAGGCAGAGGCAGGCAGATCTGTGTGTATTTGTGGCCACCCTGGTCTACATAGGGAGTTTCAGACCAGCCAGAACCTGATGCCACAAGTGGTGTGTGCCCAAATGTGGTGCATTAAAAACATTACATAAAATTACCTTTAGTCTGTGTGTATAAATAGGATTCATGTTTAGACTCATCCCATTCCCAAGATACCTCATTATGTGTATGCAAATATTCCCTAGTTAGGGACATTTCTGCTCCTAAGCACTCAGATAAGGGACACTCAGCCTGTTCTAGAGGTATTTTGATGATATTTATAGGGAAGTGGGCATTGAATTTGGGTATGCTGTTGGACACCTGTTTATATAATACTTGGGATTCTGAGGCAGGAAGATAGTTTCAGGCCCAGGGTGGACTGCATAGTGAGTTCCAGGTTAGCCTGTCTACATTAATGAGACCCTTTTCTCAAAGCAGCACCTACCATACACACACACACACACACACACACACACACACACACACACACACCCATACACCCATACCCATGAAAAGGGGGGAGGGATAGCCATTGTTTTGTTATTGTTTGCAGTACTATTACTGGTGGTTGGGGTCTAGGCTGGGTGTTTTCTATGCTTTTAGCACCTCATTCAAAGAATTAAGGTGTGTGCCACCACCACCCAGTTGGTGCATCTGATTTTAATCATGCATACTCAATTATACATAGGCATAAAGTGGTAAATAAGGAGTACGCTCTAAAATTTCACTTCAAGGACAATTTGCCTCATTTTGCAGGCACTTCAAAAGAGTCTAAGCTTGATCAGCCCATTGCCAGTAGATCACAGATGGTGGTTTTGGACATTTGAATGGAAATGGGGAAATCAGGGATTGCTGAAGGGAGTAACCTATTTCCGATGCTTAAAGCAAGTGTGAGGTCAGTCTTGGGTTACCAACAGGTTGCTTAGATTCATAGTTAAGAGACAGGTGTGTATAGCCCAAGCCATTCCTTATGCTTGGTTATCTCAGTACTGGAAAGTAGACCCCAAGGCCTTGCACATGCCAGGCAAGCAGTGTACCACTGAATAACATTCCCAGGGCCTAGACATTGTTTTTCAAAAGGAAGAGAGAAATGGAAGAAAGTAATTACTTTTACCTAGAGGCACCTAGTCTCATGATCTCATTTTATTAAACATATTAGCTATCTATTGCCCTTTAGTACTTAGCCCCAAACCTAGAATCAGGGCCTGGGAGTGGCTGAGCAAAGTGACTAGGCTTGGCTCAGGGCCTCTGGGAACACACAGTGTAGACCAGAAGCTTGCCCAGGCTAGTGTAATCCTTGACTTTGACCTTGGAGACTTTGTTTCTCACCAGGTGGATCATTGGGTGAATAGTGAAGTGTTCTTTAATATGACAGCTAGTTGGCTCCAGAGTGACCCAAGAAGGGAACAGAGCAGAAGCCGCCATTGTGACCAGATTATTCACATAACAATACTTCAGCTTTATGTTGAATACACACAGGCTTACACTGCAATGTTATAGAATAAACTCTCATAGGCATAAATACAAGGAGGCAGAGAAAATGGAGTGGAGGTCGTGGTGGAGGCTGGCTGCCAAGTCAAACCCTGTGTTTGTACCATTCTCTAGCCTGGAAAAGGGACTGGTACCCAATGAGTTAAGCTACTGAGGTCATAAAACTTTTAAGTGTTGGAGCCCGGATGTTGTCATTTCCAGATATTGTGAAGGAGGGGATTATTGGCACAGTCCTCTAAAAACAGCCCGAGAGCCAGAGACCCAGAAGTTGTCCGGCAATGATGCTGATCATCGACTCAGCTCCCTGTGCCTGATGCTGTTCCCAGTATTTGTGCTTGAACAGCACAGTCTTGTGAACCCTTGCATGCCTTGATTTGTTAGATACTTTGGAGATCCCAGGACCTCAGGAACCTGAGATCCCTTCCCATCTGCCTCCAGTGTGCTGGGGGACCCCAGGAAATCCTTCCTGGAACTCAAGTGCTACCTTTGAGCATGAGGTACTTGGATCAGAGCAGTGATAACCTGCCTTCTGTCATAATCTATGTCCCCATGCAGGCTGCTGAGCAGACCTGCAGCCAGTAGAGTCTCTGACTCCAGTGTAGAAAATAATGTTCTTATAAGGGAACAGTTCCAGATTAGTTCTGCTGGGAGTGGGGTCACCTGTGACTGAGTCCCCTGGTCCTGAGGCCAAGCTCACAGCTCACTCCCAAATCGATAACCCCGAGGGAGGACGGGGAAAAGAGCTTCTCCCACAGACCTGGATCCTGTGTTTATCCTGTGCCAGACCTTGCAAAAGGCATCATGAAGATTGTTACTCTGTTAGAACAACCTCTGTGTGACACACATACAAACTCTGCGTCCCCCCTCCTATCTGTTGACTAGACTGGGCTCACAGACAGGCTTCCAGTGGGACTGTGCCTGCTCTTTCTGCTCCCTGGCAGCGCCTTTCTCCCTTTCTTGCAGAAGCACGAGTTCTCCGTGGATATGAACTGTGAAGGATGTGCTGAAGCCGTCTCCCGGGTCCTCAACAAGCTGGGAGGTGAGCAGTTCTCCAGTGGAGAGAGGATGGGGAGATGGTTACGTGGGAGTCATGTTCAGGTACATGAGGCCTACAAGGATCGACTGCAGGTCAGCTGGTACTGAAGCGTGTGGAGAGCCTAGTGCACACCTTGGCCTCTGCTCAGTGGCATGTGTAGATGTCCTGCACCTCACTACAGCCACCTCAGGTTTCTTTCATTCACTACACTCCTTCCCTCCTAGTTTATTCTTATTTTTTTAAGACAAGCCTTGCTGAGTAGGCCTGGCTGTCCTAGAATGCACCATATAGGCTGCTCCTATATCTGTGATAAACTTGCCTCTGCCTTCTAAATACTGGATTTATAAACATGTGCCACCATATATTTACAACCCCATTTTGTTCATTTTTTTCACCTCTCTCCTCCTCTCCCCTTTTCCCTGTCCTCTCCCGCTTCAAGGTTTCTGTGGAGTCCAGGCTGGTGGTCATGGATCCTATCATCCAACCTCTGCTTGAGATGCAGGCACATACCACCAATGGGCAATGACTGTCTTCAGGAAATGTTCAGAGTTCAATGACGTGACTGGATTCACAGAGCCAGCAGGGCAGAGCTAGAATCTAGCTACAATATCCAGTTCCAGAGCCCTGGAGGTGTTAGTTAATATGTTGATGATCTCCAGTGTGACATATCCAGATTAACAACAGCCAGGCCTGGAGATGCATGCCAGTAAACCCAGAAGCTCAGGCGGATCAAAAGTTTAAGGCTAGCCTGAACAATTTAGGGTGATCTTATCTCAAAGTAAAAATGACCTGACCAAAGAGGCTAGCAGTATAGCTCAGAAGTCAAGTGCTTGCATAGCATGTGTGACATTCTAGATTCAATCCACAGTACTGCAATAAAATAAAAACAAGTTTATAAAAGCAAAGTAAAGTTGGGTGTGGCCGCTCACACCTGTAATCCAAGCAATTGGGAGGCTGAGACAAACTAGGCATTACCATGGATTTGAGGCCAGCCTGGACTACAGAGCGGGACCCTATCTCTACAGATCATAAATAAAACCTAGGGTAACAATATCCCTGTGTGTTGATACCATCTACACATTGTCAGTCCACAGAGTGGGGCTTTACAAGGTAGACAGGCTGATAACATTAGTGCTCAAGGGGAAGTGCCTTGCCTAAATCCCACGGTAAGAGTGAGTCAGTGGCTTTGTGAGCTGGAATATCTCCTTTTATGTCTTTTACTTTTTAAGGTAGGGTCCTGGCTGGCCTAGAAGTCACCATGAGTACCCCCCCAGGGTTGGCTTTAAACTTTCAACAGTCCTCCTGCCTCAGAACTCTGTCATGAGTTGTGGGATTATAGGCATGAGCCACACACCCAGCTACACTAAATTGTCTGTTCATGAGAATCTGCAACACTGAAGAGAGTATGGCTGCTGAACTTCCCACAAGGCTACGGGCTTCCCTCCCCTGGGTTTGAGCATCCCCAGCTATAATCTGAGACCATCAGTCCATATCATCAGCATATGCCAGAGATGCTTTAGAAATGAAACAGGCTATGCTGAAGAGATGGCTCAATGGTTAGGAGCACTGACTAACTTTTTGTTATATGTAGACTCAGAGATTGCAGTCATGCCCTGCACCATGTGTTGAGTAGCCTTGCTGTGCTGAGGGGCCTTTACCTTTGATAAACTTCTCCCTGTGCTTGCTAGTTTATGTTGGCTTGACAAAAGCTAGAGTCATTTGGGCAGGTGGAATCTTAATTGAGAAAATGCCTCCACCAGATTGGCCTGTGGGAAAGCTTGCGGTGTGTTTTCTTGATTGATGATTGATGTGGGAGGGCCCAGCTCATGAGGAGTAAAGCAAGCCAGTGAGCAGCATTCCTTCACAACTTCTGCTTCAGTTCCCGCCTCCAGGTTCCTGCCCTGCCCTTTGTGGTGGCTTGTGAAATGTAAGCAAAATAAAGCCTTTCCTCCTGAAGTTAATTTTTGGCCATGGTAGGGTTTTGTTTGGTTTTTCAAGACAAAACCCTATGTAGCCTTGGCTGTCCTAGAACTCACTTTGTACACCAGGCTGACCTCGAATTCAAGAGAACTGCCTGCCTCTGCCTCCTCTGCCTCTGCCTCCCGAGTGCTGGCATTAAAGGCATGAGCCACCACCTCCCTGCTGGACATGGTGTTTTATTACAACAATAAAAACCTTAACTAAGACACTCCTCTCTTCTTGAGGGCCCTAGAGGTGTTTTTGAGTGTTTTGGGCCTTGGAAGTTAGACTAAGGACTGACTCAGGCAGGAAAACACTTTGAAGCTAACCCACCCCACCCCCTTTGTGACAGCTGGGAAAGCCATGGTTTGTAATAGTCCTGACCATAGCCACCCAGGCCTTTTCATTGGCACACCATTTTATTTTATTTATTGTTTTTTTTTTTGAGACAGGGTTTCTCTGTGGTTTTGGAGGCTGTCCTGGAACTAACTCTTGTAGACCAAGATGGTCTGGAACTCAAAGATTCGCCTGCCTCTGCCTCCCTAGTGCTGGGACTAACGGAGTTTACCACCACCACCCGGCTTGGCACACCATTTTAGAAGAGGACATTGTGGATTTTCTTTTTTGGTGGGAGTAGATATTAGACAGTAGGAAAGCAGTCTGGCAATGGCTGTTAACATCTCACATGTGCCAGGCTGTTGCCCAACAGTTCTATTCTGATTCGAGGCAGGCTTGAGTGCACTGGTTATAGGTTGGTAACAGTACTGGGCAGGCAGAACTGATCCCCTGTCCTTGGAAGGACTGAGTTGGTGAGCAGATGCGGAGGTACCACACTGGGAAGACTGGGGAGCTGTTGAAAAACAAGGGACCAAGCCAGACCTGTCATCACACTGAGCAGAAAGCTGAGACAGAAAAGCCTCCCTGATGTGTAGAGCGAGTTTAAGGCTACCATGGGTGAGTTAGTGAGACTGTCTCAAAACAAAAAGTATTAAAAGGCCTGGGGATGAAACTCAGTGATAGTGTTTGCTTGGCATGTTTGGTACCCTGGGTACCAGTAGCACAAAAAAAAAGGGGGAGAAATGGTTGTGGGGAAGGCCAGGTCTTCAGTGGTAGAACACACATGAGACCTACAGAGAGAGAGGGGTGGGGTGTACTGGCACTAGATGACACAGTGGGTAAGGGTGCTTGCTGCCAAACTTGTTTTAACTCCCAGGACCCACCTAGGAGAGAGCTGTTTCCAAGTTGTCCTCTGACCTTCACACACACATTTTTTCACTCTCATACATTCCACACATGCTCATCCATCCACCTTACTCACATGCACTAACACATGCCCTCACTTATGCTGACTCACACTAACATACACTCTTTTTTGCAGAGGAGGGGAGGTTGGTTTTATGTTTTTTCAAGACAGGGTTTCTCTATAGCTTTGGAGCTTGACCTGGAGCTCACTCTGTAGATCAGGCTGGCCTCAAACTCCCAGAGATCCGCCTGCCTCTGCCTCCCAAGTGTACCACACTGCCCTGAGTACATACACTCTCTTGTACACACTCACACTCGCCCTCTCACGTACTCATTCATACACATACTCACACATACTCATATACAGATTCTTTCATGTACTTGCTAACATAGATTTACACATGCTCTCACTAAAAAAATGTAGTAAAAATTTGAAAGAAAGGGACTGGAGAAACAGTTGAGAGCACTTGTTGGCTCTTGCAGAAGATCCGGGATCAACTCTCAGCACCATATGGCAGCTCACAACCATCTGTAACTCCAGTTCCAGGGGATCCAATATTCTCTTCTGACCTCCGTAGATACTGCACACATGCGGTACACAGATACATACAAGGAAAACACTCACACATAAAAACAAGTAAATCTGGGGCTGGAGAGATGGCTCCATGGTTAAAAGCATATACTTCTCTTTCTAGCACCCACATCTCGTGACTCACAACCACTCACAACTCCAAATCCCATAACCTCTGCCCTTTAGGACATCAGCACTCATGAGCATGCCCACACAGAGATCCATTAAAAATATTTCAAATAAAATTATAAAGAAAGGGAGGGAGGTGGGTTCTGTATTGCTTATTTGGAAGATTAGCTCAAGCACGGGAAAGTGAGGTAGCGATGGCAGGCTTTGGGGGGAAGGGAGCTGGATGGGAGGAGGGAAGGGAAGGGAAGAAAGAAGAGAACTCAGGGCTGAGAAATAGCTTAGTGGTGGAGTGCTTGCTTGATGCTCGAGGTCTTCAGTTTAGTCCCTTACACATGGAGAAGAGCCTGCAACAGAGCCTTCCATATACTCACAGTGCCTGAAGCAGAAAGAGCTTGCTGCTGCCAAGCTCCAGGATAGGGGCCTGGTGTTGCAGGGATAAGTAAGGAGGATGTCCTCTTTGTCCCAGTGGGTGGAAGTGTCCTGCTTCCCCATCCCACATCTATTTCCTTTTTTCAGGAGTGCAGTTCAACATTGACTTGCCCAACAAGAAGGTCTACATTGAGTCTGAGCACAGCATGGACACCCTGCTGACAACCCTCAACAAAACAGGGAAGGCTGTCAGCTACATTGGCCCCAAGTAGCTGGGACCTGGTGAATCTCTCTGGATGTACTGAAGGGTAAGTGGGTGAGGCTCCAGTCTCTCTTGCACAAGCCTGTTGCTTCTCCAGGGGTCCTGTGTGTTGCAGATCCCTCATCTGAAAGGCTTGGGCCCAGCAGCAGTTCAGATTGTAATGTCTCTGGGGTTTGGAATCTTCACCTAAACTCACTCAAAGGGCATCCATAATAGAAAAACCCTAAATATTTTTGCCATTCAATTTGGCACTCAGGAAGTTCTCATTTTGGAGCACACTGCAATTGGGGTTCCTGGATTTGAGGTGCTCAGCCTGAACATGAGATTCTTAAGTGAGGTAGGAGGGGGCCCTGAGGTATTCAGCCCCCCTCTGGAAGGGTCACAAGTACATCATCATTGTCCAGTACATACCAGAAGCTGGGATGTCTTGATGGCCACCAGTGAATAGATAGAGCTCCATGTTAAGTCCCCGGGGTCCCTTTTGGGTCAGCAAGGTTCTAAGTTTAGAGTATATGACCTTCTTGGAATGGGAGCCTTTGCTTTGGTGAAGTGACTGTCCTTTCCCAGCTGAGACCTGTGTTCTGAGCCTTGCACTCCTATACAAGAGTTCATGCTCACCCTGACCTTTCCTTTGGCTTGGAACTGGCTGCCCCTCTAGTCCAGCCTGGAGCACAGTCAATGACCCATCTAAGCTGTCTTCCTTTTGCTTTATGGGTCCCTGGGAGGCATGAAGTGGCCCTGTGTAAGTGTCCTTCCCTCAAGAAGCAAGACCGACTTCACCAGCTGTCCTTCCCACTGTGCCCAGGAGTCTACTTCCTCTGCGTTGCATCTGACCCATGAATTATGATGGTCACTTCTTTGGTGATTTGCATCTTCTCTGGAACTGAGTAAAATGAGGATCAATGAAGGGACATGACCAGAGCAGAGCCCAGGCAGAGGCTAGAACAAGCCAGGCCTCCTGTGATGGTTACAGTATCACTGACCCTACAAGTGACTCACAAGAGCCCCTGGCAGAGGCCAGCTGTAATCACCTGACAGTAGGAGGTTCCCTTTGAGTAGTGCCTCCTCCTTCCTCAAATGTGAGCATTTGGAACCCAAGCTGTGTGTTCTGTATATATGGTGACACCCAGCAAATCAAAAGATATGGACAAGCAAGTTAACTAGAGGCTGAGGCAGGAGAGCAGGAAGTCAATAATAATAATAATAATAATGATGATGATGATGATGCCAGAAAAATGGCTCAGCAGTTGAAGGTGCCTGCTCCCAAGCCTGACAACCTGAATTTAATCTCCAGGTCCCACATGGTGGAGAGAACCGAATCTCACACTCTCTCATATTCTCTCATACTCTCACTCACCACTCACTCACACTCACTCACACTCACTCACACTCACTCACACTCACTCACACTCACTCACACTCACTCACACTCACTCACTCACTCACACTCACTCACTCACACTCACTCACTCACACTCACTCACTCACTCACACTCTCTCTCTCACTCTCTCTCTCATCTCTCTCTCTCTCACTCTCTCTCTCACTCTCTCTCTCACTCTCTCTCTCACTCTCTCTCTCACTCTCTCTCTCACTCTCTCACTCTCTCTCACTCTCTCTCTCTCTCTCACTCTCACTCTCTCTCTCACTCTCTCTCACTCTCTCTCTCACTCTCTCTCTCACTCTCTCTCTCTCTCACTCTCTCTCTCTCACTCTCTCTCTCTCTCTCTCTCTCTCTCTCTCTCTCTCTCTCACTCTCTCTCTCTCTCACTCTCTCTCTCTCTCTCTCTCTCTCTCTCACTCTCTCTCTCTCTCTCTCTCTCACTCTCTCTCTCTCACTCTCTCTCTCACTCTCTCTCTCTCACTCTCTCTCTCTCTCTCTCTCTCTCTCTCTCTCTCTCTCTCTCTCTCTCTCTCTCTCTCTCTCTCTCACTCTCTCTCTCTCTCTCACTCTCTCTCTCTCTCACTCTCTCTCTCTCTCTCTCTCTCTCTCTCTCTCTCTCTCTCTCTCTCTCTCTCTCTCTCTCTCTCTCTCTCTCTCTCTCTCTCTCTCTCTCTCTCTCACTCTCTCTCACACACAAAGTTTAAATAAACAGATACATACATAGATACATAGATAGAAGGGTACAGATACGATAGATGGATGGGTACAGACACGATAGATGGTGGCTAGACAGACACGATAGATGGTGGCTAGACAGACACGATAGATGGTGGCTAGACAGACACGGTAGATGGTGGCTAGACAGACACGGTAGATGGTGGCTAGACAGACACGGTAGATGGTGGCTAGACAGACACGGTAGATGGTGGCTAGACAGACACGGTAGATGGTGGCTAGACAGACACGGTAGATGGTGGCTAGACAGACACGGTAGATGGTGGCTAGACAGACACGGTAGATGGTGGCTAGACAGACACGGTAGATGGTGGCTAGACAGACACGGTAGATGGTGGCTAGACAGACACGGTAGATGGTGGCTAGACAGACACGGTAGATGGTGGCTAGACAGACACGGTAGATGGTGGCTAGACAGACACGGTAGATGGTGGCTAGACAGACACGGTAGATGGTGGCTAGACAGACACGGTAGATGGTGGCTAGACAGACACGGTAGATGGTGGCTAGACAGACACGGTAGATGGTGGCTAGACAGACACGGTAGATGGTGGCTAGACAGACACGGTAGATGGTGGCTAGACAGACACGGTAGATGGTGGCTAGACAGACACGGTAGATGGTGGCTAGACAGACACGGTAGATGGTGGCTAGACAGACACGGTAGATGGTGGCTAGACAGACACGGTAGATGGTGGCTAGACAGACACGGTAGATGGTGGCTAGACAGACACGGTAGATGGTGGCTAGACAGACACGGTAGATGGTGGCTAGACAGACACGGTAGATGGTGGCTAGACAGACACGGTAGATGGTGGCTAGACAGACACGGTAGATGGTGGCTAGACAGACCACGGTAGATGGTGGCTAGACAGACACGGTAGATGGTGGCTAGACAGACACGGTAGATGGTGGCTAGACAGACACGGTAGATGGTGGCTAGACAGACACGGTAGATGGTGGCTAGACAGACACGGTAGATGGTGGCTAGACAGACACGGTAGATGGTGGCTAGACAGACACGGTAGATGGTGGCTAGACAGACACGGTAGATGGTGGCTAGACAGACACGGTAGATGGTGGCTAGACAGACACGGTAGATGGTGGCTAGACAGACACGGTAGATGGTGGCTAGACAGACACGGTAGATGGTGGCTAGACAGACACGGTAGATGGTGGCTAGACAGACACGGTAGATGGTGGCTAGACAGACACGGTAGATGGTGGCTAGACAGACAGATAGGAGCCATTGTTCCCATGCTGCTTCTGGCCCTGGATTTGCTCTGTGCCCAGGAATGAGCCCATGTAAACAACAGTAAGGAGTCTGGGGTTCAGGTGCCAGCTCTGTTCTCTGTCCAGACTGAGACGATCTGTGAAGTGGGTGAACCCCTCCACTCTGTCCCACTGCCTTTAGTGGTCCCTATGCAGCCTCTAAGGTTTATCTTCTCCAGCAGTTTCTGCTGAGCTTCAGACCTGCACATCCAACATGGTCACCACATCCCTGGGTCAGGTGAGGGTGAACCATTGACTTCTATCTCTTTGTGTTTTGGATAGACCTCCATGTATAGTTTTTCTTTGCTTGGATTGTTTTATTTTTATAAAACCATTTTTTGAAACAGGGCCTCATTGTGTATCACAGGCCATGTGGAATTTGAAACAGTCTTGCCCTAGCCCCTCAAATGCTATGATTATTGGTGTGAGCCCCCATGCCCACCTTCTCCATATACGATTGTATTTGAGGGCCAGGAAGGTGGCTCAGGTAAAGACATCTGTGTGCAAACCTGGTGACCAGAGTTTGGTCTCTAGAACCCACTTGAAGGTAGGAGGGAGCAAATCTGACCTCTACACCCCATAGTAATGACAATTTTCTGTTTAATTTTGAAAAAATATTCTACTTGAAAAGCATGGAAGAAAGAGTGGTCCCTGCCAGCCTGCAGTTTGGACACATGATCGATCTACACACAGGCACACTGTCTTGTACATACATAGTAGTAGCACCTGCTGACAGCAAGCAGTGTGACACTTCCAGCTTCACTCTGTGGCTTTGTTGTCAAGGTCACAATGGAGTTGACATGATGTAGTTTGCTGTGCTCATGGGTGCCGTTCGTTAGCACTGTATGAATTCACAGTGGAACACAGTCACACTGGTACCTACTTCCGAGCATTTTCATCATCTGACAAAAGTAGCTCATGTCTGTCAAGCAGGGGTTACCCTGTCACTACTTCCTCTGACGACGCAAGTCTGCTTTGTGCCAGTCTGTGGGCTAGCCTGGAGACTTTCTACAAAGAGAATCACACAGTGTATTCATGTCCTTGCCTGCTCATTTGAAATAGGGTAGTCTAGGCTATCCCTGAACTCAAGATTTTAGTGAAAATTACCTTGAATTTCTGATCATCCTGCCTACACCTCCCCAGGCTGGAATTACAGACATGTATCACCATCATCGTGCTTATTTTTGTTTGTTGTGTTGTTGTCATTGTTTTAAGGTTTCGTGTAGCTCAGGCTGGCCTTGAACTCCTGATCCTCCTGCTTCTACCTCCACAATTTTGATATTCTAGAAGTCTGCCACCAAACTCAGTTCTCTGACAAACATGTATAAGCACTGTATAGGAGTTGGCTCCTGTTCCTCACCCAGACCCAGAGTTAGCAGATATAGTTACTTTGTAGCCTACCAAGTTTCACCTGGGCATGCACTGATCACCAGGGACAGTACAGCATGGAATCTAGAGACTGAGATGCTATGTTTCCTATTCACGGTAGATGGCGCCATTGATCGTCTGATTTTTTTTTTTTTTTTTTTTTCCTCTTTCCTAGGCTGTTTATCTGGTCTCCTGGCAGATTTGGAACACCAACTTCTCTGTCCAGCTCAGCCATGCTCAGACAGGCCCTCCCTTATGGGCTCCCTGCCAGCTTCTTTGCAATAAAGTCAAGCTGCATTTGTTGAAGTGTCTGTTGTGTGTTCTTTGTACTGCTTGCTCACCTACAAGCTGCTGTTGTGTTTGCCTATGTTCCTAGAACCTCCCACTGACATTCAGGTGCCCTTCACATGTCCATTCTCTGCTGTGTGATCTTGAGCAGCCCACTGCCCTCTCTGGGCCTTTCTGTAATGGGAATATTATTAGGCCAGAGCAGTGATTTTCTTTCTTCTGACTATGTAGAGTCCATATTTGAAAAGCTGATTATGTAGAGTCCATGTTTGAAAAGCTATCAAGTGACTTGCATTTAAGAAATGAAACTGGAGCAGTTAGACAGGAAGCTGCAGAAGAAAGGCTGCTTCAGCCCCTCCCAGCTGGTCACTTGACCTCTCAGTGCTCAAAGCCTGGGAGAGAACAGCACTTTTGGCAAATTGTTGTGATGGTTGTAGTGATAAAGTGAACAAGTTAATGTGAACTATTTATTGAATCCTCCAGCAAGCATCCACTACTTGCTAACTTTTATGTATTTCATGGATCGTGGATGGAGGCATGGCAGATCTTCCCTTTAAAGGGCACTGCTTTAGCAGAGCTGCTGGCGAAGCAAGGGAGTGTTTTAGTTTGTGTAGCTTTAAGAAAAACAAATGTGAGGTGTTAACATTGCTGCGAAAGGGAACCAGAGAGATGCCAAGATGGACCCCAAGACCATGCAGGATACACTACGTGCCTGGGATGTCCTTGAACATACGCAAGACAGATTTCAGACCATAGGGAGAATTGATCTAGACAAAGTCATTGCCTCATGACCCAGACCTGGGTAGGGGAGCTGGAAAGAGGAAACCACACCTCATAAAAGATGTGGCATCTTTTGTCAAGCTACACTGACCAGAATTCATTTTCCTAAGCCAGAAGAAAGCCAAGTGGCTTCCTGCAAGTGACCACTATGCATTAGGCAGTTTGTAACATGTTTGTTGGTTCACTTGTTTTGTGAAAAAGAGCATCACCATGAAGCCCTGGCTGTCCTGGAACACCCAAGTGATTGGATTAATGGCATGCACCACCATGCCCGACCTTAAGATTTATTATGAGTATGTTTGTATCTTTGTATGCCATGTGTGTTCAGGTGCCTGAGGACACTGGATCCCTTGGAGTTACAGGCAATTGTGAGATCCCTAAGGGTGGGTAAAGGAAGCTGAATGTGAATCCGCTGCATTTATTGGACACCCAATACTGCTGGACCTGGGACAAGATTAGCTCTGCCCTTAGCCAGCTATGACTTTCCACTAGACAGATATCTCTCCCAAGGGAAGTTTCATCTGGACAATTACAATGCCTTCACTCCAGGGAACTTGGAAGCTCAAACTAAGACATTCTTTCACTCCCTAGCAGAGGCACTAGCCTACTGTGCTGAAACACCCGTGATTCAGCTCTAGACAGTGAAGGCAAGAGGATCAGGAGTGCAGGGCCATACATACAGCGTTTGAGGCTGCCTACCAACCAAGTCTCAGGCCTTTGTGGTCCCTTAGGGCCTAAGGGCTTCTTCCCAAGCCTCCTGATAGGTGTTTTTTGACCACTAGATGGCAGTGTGCTTTGGATTTGGTCATAATGAAGGAAAAAAACTAAGAAAGCACGGATTCCAACTAGAGCGAAAGAGGCAAAGGTCCCTCCAAGGAGCCCCTAGCCCTAAGAGTTACCATTATGTCAAGGCTTGGATATTCTCAATGGACTAGACAAACCAGCTCACCTCAAAACAGAATCCATCCCCAAGTGTCTTGTATCTTCCTCAATTATCATCATCTGAGACTGGGTTTCTACTGAACCTAGAGCTTGTCAACTATAGCTAGAGAGTCTAGCCAGTGATCCCCAGTGATCCATCCCCTTTGCCAAGCCCAAGTCATTGATTTCCAAGTCTTTGATTTTTGCTGTATCATTCTATGCTTTTTCTCTTAAGACAGAGTCTCTCACTGATGCCAGAGCTAGGCCGGCAGCCAGCAAACCTAACTAACTACCCTGTCTGCACCCCCCATGCACTGAGATTACAGCTGTATGCAGCCACACTTGGCTTTTCATGTGGGTACTGGGATTTGAACTCAGGTCTTCCTGCCTGTGCAGCAAGCACTCTTACCCATGGAACCATCTCTCTAGCCCTGAATGTTTGCTTTTTAAGGAGGAATCTCACCATGTAGCCCAGGCTGGCCTCCCAACTCAAGATTTTCCTGTCTCGTCCTCTACCCCCCCACCCCACCCCACACACCCCACCCCACCCCTGGGGCTGGGATTATAGATGTGTGCTGCTGTACCCAGCTTTATGGATCAGCTTTCCACCTGCAGCCAGCATGTTCTGGACTTCAGCATTCATATCTTCCATGGTTGAGGCCCATGGAAGATGATGGTTTCTTCTATGAAACTGTTTCCTTGTCTGTATTGCTCATCACTATAGCTCCTGGGACAGTGAGGATTACCCATGATTCTTCATGATGTCCGCTCTTCAAGGAGAGTTGGAAAACTGAAGGTTGATAATGAGGGAGAGGGAGAATGAAAAAGAAACAATGGAGCCTGGAGGGTTGTACCTGTGCCATGTGGGAGGGGATCAGTCATTTGGGCCACCACCCTCTTCATGACATCTTTAATTAGTGCCCGTCTGCTACACAGCCCAAGTATGTTATTTCTAGGGAGTGTCCATCAGGGCTGCTTTTAGAACTCTGTTTTTGGTGGCTGTGTCCACTTAGTTTATGTAAATGAATCAAGTTCACTTAATCTGTTGGGTTAACCTTTGTTTATCATCAGTGTATGCGTGTGTGTGCATGAGTGACTTGTGTGACTGTCTATGAGTGCACAAGTGTGTATGAGTTTGTGTGTTGAGTGTTCAGAGTGCCAGGAATGGGGACAGCGGAAGTGGCCATGTATCCCTGCTTCCATTGAGTGGTCCCCCACTCTTGCCTGGTGTGATGCCACTGAGAAGCAAGGCTTGGAGCACTGGTCCTGCTCTGGACAGCTTGGGAGAGGTTCCTACCCTTACCTTCAGCCTTCCTCATGCCTTGACAGGATCTCAAGTACTCCAGGCTGGCCTTGAATTTGCTTTGTAGCTAAAGATAACTTTGAACTCCTGATCTTCACACCTTTACCTCCTGAGTTTTGGAATTACATGTGTGTGCCACCATGCCCAGTCATCTAGATGTCTGTTTAATAAAGGAAACTGAGAACGGGTGGGAGAGGCCAAGGGGGAACTGGACCACACCCATCCTACCCCAGCTTGGAAGGTCCTGATGTGGCTGGGTGAGAACACACTAAACCCAGGGAATTGGAGGACACTTAAGAAAGGGTCATGGTGGGGGGTTCCCTGTCTATCTCATCCTGGCACTGTGTTTCAAAGTGGAGCAGATAACCCCCAAAAGTCCCCAGCCTTGTAGGTACTCTACCAAAACCAGATTCTGGCTCCACACTTGAGAGCACATCCCCACATCTTTCTACTGCAAGATCATTGACTGCAAGATCAATCCCACTCTGGGCCTGGCTGCTTCTCTGCCCTCAGTCCAGGCTCAATTTGGAAATAGCCCTCCCAGAGGAAACTGTTTGTGGCCACATGACTACCATTTTACCTAAACAGAAGCTGTGGTCCCTATGCGTGCCCAGTAATTAGAAGACCACAAAGCCGGAGATGGCAAGGGATGGCAGGAAGGAGAGGTTGGAAGAGTAAGAGATGAGCAGCATGAAGCCGGTAGAGTGCCACACCCTCCCAGTGCCACCTCAGCTTCTGCCTCTGCTGCAGGCCAAACCTCCTGTGGTGGCAGGTGCCTCAGCCTTCTGGACCAGGACAGAGCTCAGGTTGACCTAGAATTTCTGATCCTCCTGCCTCCATGTCCTGAGTGTTTGGGATCGCAGGCATGCATCATCATGCCGTTTATATGGTACTGGAGATGAAACCCAGGGCTTCATGCACTCCAGCCAAGCATCCTGTCAGCTGAGCCGCACCCCCAGCCCTCACTCCCCACAGTTCACTTTTCTTCTTTTTCCTTGAAGCAATGCCTCATTACACAGCCCAGGCTGGCCTTGAACTCCAGATCCTCCTGCCCTCACCACCCTAGTCCGAGGTCACAGGTGCCCACCACAACATCAGCTCATTTGCCATTTTCTCATTTTCCACTTTTGAAGATTACTGGTGAAGTATTTTGTAAGCTGTCTCACTAGCAGGGTTCACTAACATTTTTACTGGATTATACTGGAGCTGGGGGAGAGCAAGCAGCCTCTTTACTGTACTGTCTGGGAGGAGCCTCTTGTGTCCTGTGACCTGGCACTGGCCTTGTTACCCGAGGGCACTGAGATTGACTGTACCACTTTCCTCCCCTCTAAAATGATTGTTTTTCTTGTTCCATACTCAGCTCTCAGGAAAGAAAGTTGCCTGTCCAGCATCACTTAAGGAGGATGGGGATTGAGAAATAAGTTCCTCTTCCCCAGAGTGGGGGCAGTGAGTCCCTACACATGTTACTTGAAAGGTGTTATCTGAGAATCTTGGATTTGTCCTTTCACATCTATTTGAGTGTCTGGGTGTTGTTGTATTGGGATTTGTCTCACCAGCCTAGCACAGTCAGGGAGCTCTGGTGTCAGTGAGCGACCAGGTCTCCAGGTCTCAAAAACTGTGTGGGTTGCTGGCCGTGTTGGTGCATGCCTTCATCCCAGAACTCGGGAGGGTAAAGATGAGAGTGTGGGGCCAGCCTGGGCTGTGAGTAGGAGACGCTATCTCAAAACAAATGAACATGGAGCTGGAGAGCTGCTCAGTGGCTAAGAATATACTGCTCTTGTAGAGGATCTGAGTTCAGTTCCCAGCACCCAGGTCGAGAGGCTCACAATGGCCTGTAACTCTAGCTCCAAAGGATTTAACACTTCTGACCATCTCAGGTACCTGCACGTATGTGCATGCACCTACACACATAATTAAAATTAAAAATAAATCTTAAAAACAAGCAAACACCCCTAAAGCATACAGCTGGTTCACTTACACTTGTGACTTCTACACTGGCTTATTAACATGGTCTAAAATTCAAAGTCCTCTACCGATTCTCTCCAAAGTAAAGTACCAGGCTGTAGGTGGTGGTGCACACCTTTAATCCCAGCACTTGGAGGAGAGGGGGGAAGGCTGTATATTTCTGTGAGTTCAAGGCCAGCCTGGTCTATAGGAAATACATAGTGAGACCCTGCTAGAAAAAAGCAAATTAAAATATAAAATTCTGATTTCTATTAAAGGTAGTGGGGTTGCTTGAGATTTTCTCAAATTTAACATTTTATATTCCAAGAAACCTTTGAGTTTGGAATAAAACAAGATGTTCTGTTGCCACATTTAACTATGGAATAAACATTTGAGGAGTGTAAATAAAAGGTGGTTAGATCTAACAGGCCAAGCAGTAATCTTGGCCTTTGCTCCAAAATGGAACTGGGAAGCAAATATTATCCACACAAAATGGAGAAAATTTTTCCCCCAGAACATTTGCTGTTATTATTGGGATATGACTCAGGCTTTTAGATGACTGAACAGTAGTATTCAGTCATGTAACTTCACCATCATTTTATTTAACCTGGTCCCCATAGATGGAAATTTACTGTCTTTCCAATGTTTGGCCATAATTAACAAGTCTGATATAAACATCCATATTTATCTGTTCTGTAAACTGACAAACTTGGGGTAAAAATTTGTTTTGAAAACAAAGTTTTCCTACTAAAAACAAAACTTCTGGGAGTCTCTTTTTTTTCAGGTGGACCAAGGATGAGTTAACATAGGTTCCCAGCCAAGGCCCTGGGAACGCAGCCCAGATGAGGGGAGAGACATCCTGGGGTGCAGGAGGGAGAAAGGCCTCCTGCTGTGGCTCCCAGACCGGAGAGAGTTGTTTATCAAGGCGGGTGGGAGAGGAGCCGGCCAGTGCTGGCTGGGCACCACAGAGAGACTGGGCCCATTCAGCCCGGCTCTAAAAGGAGCAAGGAAAGGCAGGAAAAACAAGCCCAGACACACACTGGGTGGCTGCTGGCTGGCCCAGCCATTTGGTACACAAAGTCCATCCGATGCCAGGCAATGGGACCCAGCCAGCTCTTCCCCGGGAATCCACCCCAGTCTGGGCAGGTCTCAGTCAGCTCCACAGCTCCACAGTTGCTTCCTGGAGCCATAAGGAATGGATTCTTACCGAGTTTGGGGTAGTTCAGTACTTTTCCAGAAAGATGGGCATCCTGGGCCAGGAAGGTGATTTTCCAGCCATTTCTGCACAGTGCCTGTGTGGATACATCCTCAACCTACTCCAGGAGTGGCAGGACCCTATCCGTCTGTTCTGAACAGAGTGGCGTTGGTGTGAAACAAGGCCTCAGTGTCAAATAGGAAGAGTTTGAGAAATGTCAGTCCTGCCAAAACCAAGCAGAACTGTAATGCTGGGTGGGCCTGGTGGCCCATGCCTTTAATCCTAGCACTTGGGAGGCAGAGAGGCAGGAGGATCAGAAGTTCAAAATCATCCTAGCTCTATGGCAGGTTCAAGGCCAGCTTGGGCTACATGAGATCCTGCTTCCTCTCCCCCTCCAAAAAAAATCTAGAATTGTGGGAGATCCTTATAAGGTTCCTAAATGGAAGCTCTAGGAGGAAACAGAGATTAAGACTAATAGAAACCAGATGGTGGTGGTGCACGCCTTTAATCCCAGCATTTAGGAGGCAGAGGCTGGCGGATCTATGAGTTAGAAGCTAGCCTGGTCTACAGAGCAAGTTCCAGGACAGCCAAGGCTACACAAAAAAACCCTGTCTCGAACTAACCAACCAACCAAACAAAAAGTTAGGAAAGTTATTAATACCATAGACAATATGGCTGAGATTTGGAAGCAAGTTTGAGCTAGCTGGAAGCAGGGGAGGAAATGGTGTCCCTTCATATAAGTTTCAGAACATCTCATGCCTTTCACTTAGATAGTAGTCCATAGTATTTGTTGTAGTTAGACTGTCTCCAGCTCTTAGGCACCATGATACAATAGAGATTGAGCCCTTTAGTTAACATGTGTCTGTAACCCCTGAGTGGTTAGAGTAAACTTTTTTTGGAGACTTGAGGCTACAGACCCAGGGCTACAGCAGGGTGCCTGTGTTGAGGCCAGCAAGAAAAAGAGGCCTCCTAACACAAACCTAACAACCAAACACACCAAATGCCCAACTTCATCAAGTGTGGTGGTGCATGCCTGTAATCCCAGCATGCAGGGCAGTACTCAGGGCAGAAACATGGGGGTGAAAGCAAGTTCAAGGCCAGAAGGGCAGCCTAGGCTGCATGAGACCTTGCTTAAAACAATAGCAACACACACACACACACACACACACACACACACACACACACACACACGTGCAAAGGACGAAGAAAGGAAGGGAATATTAAACAAAATTGTTTACTGGCAGAATTCTCAGAACCTTCAATAAGCTGCTTGTTTGAACAAATATGTATTTGAGACCTTTCAAAAAAGAAACAGCAGAGTGGGCACCACTTGCCCAATGTCCAAGGACTTCTAGTCCTTGGATCCTTACAGAACACACAGTATCTAGGCCTGGCCTTGAACATCCAAGGATCTGACACAGGGAGCCCCATGGAACCTGGCCAGTGAGAGGTTTGAAGGCTGCTGCGTTCTGCACAGGCACATCTGCCTGGTCTTTGACCAGCTGAAGTAACTGGTTTTCAAGGGCATGAAGCATTCTCCTGAACCAAGCCAAGGCAGCCAGTGCAGCAGCATGGCAGGAGGGCCCAGGCTTTCTTCCACCTTCCACGCAGTAGTACCCCTTACCATAGTGATCCCTAAGGGCCCATGTGTGGCAGGCTTAGTGTGTGAGATGTGAGAGGTATCCCCCAATCCTGTGCTGGCTTTGTAGACACCTGAAAGGCTCTCTTTATTAGTCTACACCCAACACTGCAGCCAGTGTCTGACTGGCCTCTGCCTATGCTGATGGCTGGGGTCTCGATAGCCAGCCATTTCCCTCTGAGATCAGTGTGAGAAAAGGTAGGGTTGATGGTGGCTGAGGTCATAAGGCCCTATGCTGGAGTCTGGATTTACAAGGCTTTCCTTGGGTCACAGGACAAGGCAAGTACCTGGTATCTTCACCCTTTCTCTTGAGGTCCATTGGAAAATGAAACATGAAGGTCTTAGAGGAAACTTTGGCCCCAGATTGTTGGTTGCTCTTCAGAACACAGTGCCCTGTGGACATTTATACACCATGTTATAGAGCATGCAAACATTTAATTAGTCAATTTAAAAAAAAAAATAAAAAAGTCCTGGCCAGGAGTATCGGTTATTTGTAGAGCAATTGCCTAGCATATATGAGAGATTGACTTTGATCCCTAGCAACACACACACACACACACACACACACACACACTACACACACACACACACACACACACACACACACACACACACACACACAGAGCCAGCTTATGTGTGTAACCATTGTTTGCTCCCTGCATAAGGCAACACAGGCCTGTAAGTCCAGCACTCAGAAGTCTATAGCAAGAAAATTACAAGTCTGAAGCCAGGAACTCATCATGTAGTCTTGGATGGTGTAGAACTTGCTACATAGACCAGGCTGGCCTTGAACTCACAGAGATTCACCTGCCCCTGCTGGGATTAAAGGCATACATCACCATGCCCAGCTCTGCCTTCATTGTTGAGACAGATCTCTCTCTGAACCTAGAGTTCTCTTATCCATCTAGACTGCCTGGTCATCAAGCCAAGGGGCTTTCCTGTCTCTGTCTACCCAGAGCTGTGATTACAGCTGTGCTGCCACACCTGGCTTTCTACACTGGTGCTGGGAATCTGGACTCAGTCTTCACCTTATGTGGCAAGCTCTTGACCCACTGACCCATCTCCCAGGCCAAGCAACGTGTTCTTATGGGAAAGTTAGTTTATGATAATAAGGCAGTGTTTGCTATCCAGCCTGATTGGAGATTACCTAAGAGGAAGGAAGAAGTGTGTGCAGAATTTCTTTCTTTTCTTTTCTTTTTTTTTTTCTTTTTTTTTTTCTTTTTTTCTTTTTTTCATTAAAGGCTGGAGAGATTGCTCAATGGTTAAGAGCACTCACTGCTCTTCCAAAAAACCTGGGTTGAGGACTCATCCCCCACATGGTGGCTCATAACAGCAGGCTTTCCTCTAATTTCCTGTGTAAAAGCACAAGCATTCTCCTCACCAATATTAAGTCAATGTTCTAAAAGCATTAAAAGAGATCTAAGTAATAATTCACAGAAACCCAACTGGCTCTCCCCAGGGGGGAAAAAAAAAAGACTTGAGAGATTAAGAATCCTAAAAGAAATCTTCCCTTGCCTGGGAGGAGGCAGAGCCAACCAGAGCTGCTATGATATAAGAGAGCTTCCCCCTCCCCCAACAGCTTGGCTATAGTCAATGAAATTATTTTTGTGACCCAGAGAGCAGCCCCAGACACGGCTTCAGTTCGATTAGGAGCCAGAACCAGCTTTCAGGCCTCCTCTGTGTCCCCTTTCACAACTGTCTCCTCTTTCCACTTCCTGGCCTGGTGTTGTTCCTCTTCATTTCTAGGGCAACTTTTCCCTCCACACTCAAGGCTCATCTTCTTGTCACTCATTTGGCTTCACAGAGCCAGAAAGTAAGTATTTAGTTGACTATGCTAGAACATGCCACAATCCCTGTCCTTGGAAGCAGGAGGTAGGAAGATCAGGGGTTCAAAGTCATCCTTGGCTGCATGAGTGAGGCCATCTTCCGCTATATGAGGCCCAGGGCAAGGGGATAAAGGGGGGCAGGGAGGGAGAGAAGAGAGATAGAAACAAAGACAGAGGTTGACTGGATTCCTTCTATTGAAAACACAAAACCCAAACTCCTGCCAAAATAAGTACAAAAGATATTTATTGTTCTATCCTTAAGAAAAAAGAAAAGATAGAGTTGGTTCTTTCCAACTACAGTTTGGCCTTTGGTGCAGTCTCTTGCTTAGTGACTAAGTGAGAGGGCCTAGCTCACTGCGAGCAATGTCTATTCTAGGCAGATGGTCCTGGCCTGTATAGGAAGATAGGCTGAGTAAGCCATGAAAAACAAATCAGTAAGCAGGATCCTCCACGGGCTCGTCTTCAGGTCCTACCTCCAGGTTCTTGCCTTGCCTTCCCTCAATGACAGACTATTACTTGAAAGTGTAAGGTGAAGTAAACACCTTTTCCCCAGGTTGCATCTGGCCAGTGTTTCATCACAGCAACAGAAATCAAACTAGAACAGCCACCATGCCCAGCCCCATAATGTAAAGTCCAATCCCAATCAAATAAGGCTGACAATGGTCCAGATTCTGGGAGAGGGTAGCAGAGAAAAGTTAGTCGATAAACCTAAGAGATAATTGTGTCTTTGTAATGGGTGCTATGAAGATAATAGCTCCGGGTAGGAGAATAGAGGAGATATGTGGGGAGGGGCTAGTGACCCTTTCCAAGATTAGGAGGAGTAAAGATTAGAGGGTACGTGTCCTACATGTTGAGATCCTTCCTCAATAATACAAATGTTAGCAGAGCAGGATGGGAAGAGGAAGGGGTAGCTTATCTGTGAAGACCTAGGTAGAGGGGCAGGTAGAACCAAGGTAATGCTGATGGGACAGGTTTCTATGAGCTTTGAGGGCCAAGAGACAAAAGCTGTGTTTTATTCTATGGAGGAGAAACAGTGGCCTGCCTCTCTGCTGAGCCTTGGGTTATTGCAGAGGCTCTCTATCCTTACTCTGATTTCTGTCTCTTTGACACCAGTCCCGGAAGGTAGGAGGATCTGTCCCTGCTGTGTATCTGTCTGGCCATCTCCGTGTTTGCCTCTTCTCTGCCCCCTCTAACTCCCTTTCTGCCTTCTACAGTGTGTGTGTGTGTGTGTGTGTGTGTGTGTGTGTGTGTGTGTAAGCACACATGCATGATTACTGTGAATGTGCACAGGTCAGTGGGCTGCTTAGAAAAGTTGGTCTTGGGTATTGAACTCTGGACTTTAGGCTTGGGAGCACGTGCCTTTACCCACTGAGCCATCTCTCCTGCCCAAGTTTTACTTTTCCTGATGTGATACTGTTTTTCTCTGGTAGCCTCTGCTTCCCTCACAATCTTGCTTGCCTTTCTTCTCTGATTTCTTATAAATTAAATTTCTTATAAATTAAAAAAGATTTGTTTCATTATTTTAAAGTCATATGCAGATACCTGAGTACACAGAAATACATATATGAGTACATATATGAGTACCTGAGTACAGATACTCATGGAGTCCAGAAGAAGGTGTCCCTGAGCTATATTTCACAGGTGGCTGTGAGCTGCCTGTTGTGAGTACTAGGAATTTAATTTGCATCCTTAGAAAGAGCAGTACACACTCCTAAACCCTGAGCCATCTCTCTAACCTTTTTTAAGACAAGGTCTCACTATAGACCCTTGACTGGCCCAGAACTTGCTGTGTAGACCAGCCTGGCTTCCAACACACAAAGATCCATCTGCTTCTGCCTTTGGAGTACTGGGGTTAAGGGTTACACTGTGTAACCCAGGCTAGCCTCGCACTTGTGGTCTTCCTGCTTAAACCTCCTGAGTGCTGAGAACGCACCAACATGCCAGGCCTTGATCCCCAGTTTTAAAAAGGTGAAATAAGACAAGATCATATGATGGTAAGAAATCTCACATGGAGGCATAAAGAAGGAAATGAAACTGCACTCATCTGCACCTCTCTCCAATCTATTCCCTCCTCAGGGCACTCATAGCTTTCTGTGTGTGCATGGAAGTCTCAGGTCCCTTTTTGGTTGTATACATTTTGGGGAGTGGGTAGGAGGAGTTTTCACCACTGTGAATTGCACCCAAGGCCTAATGAGTGCTAAATAAACCCCCTCTCACCGAACTACTCCAGCATTTTTTGGTCTTTTGAGACAAGGTTTTTCTGTGTAGCTCAGTAGACCAGGCTGGCCTCAAACTCACAGAGACCCACCTGCCTCTGCCTCCTGAGTGCTTGGATTAAAGATGTATGCCACCACTACCCTACTGCTAACCTTTTAATTGCACTTATTTATGAATTTATGTGTGTGCATGTGTGTATGCATGTGAGTATGTGTGTGTCACAGCATGCTTGAGGAAGTCAGAGAACAATTTTTGGGAGTCAGTTCCCTCCTTCCAGCCTGCAGGTCCCGGAGGGTGGCATTCAGACCAGCGAACTGGGTGGCAAGTGACTTCATCCGTAAGCCATCTCTATCAGCCCTACTAGCATTTTATGGATAGCTCTCTTTCTCTCTCTTTCTCCCTCCTCTCCTCCCTCTCTCTCGCACACCCTATCTCTCCATTTAGCTTCTGCCATCACACTCCCTCCTTCATTCTCATTATGTTAGTTCTGCCTCTCATTAAAATATAGGGTTTGTTTTTGTGTGTGTGAGACCGTCTGAACCATGTTGCCCAGACTAGCCCTGAGCTCTTAAGCAATAGGAGCATAGGTATGGGTCACCAAAGATGCACGCTTGGCTCAATAAAGGTAATTTTGCTTATTTGTTTCTTCAGGTTTTTGTTGTTGTTGTTTGATTGATTGATTGCTTTTGTTTTGAGGCAGAGTCTCCTGTAGGGAAGCTGGCTAGAGCTGAGTATAGCAAACCATACCTGTAATTCTAGCACTTGGGAGGTGGAGGCAAGAGGATCAGGTCAAGAACATCCTTGGCACTGTACAAGACCAGCCTAGGATACATTAGATTCTGTCTCAACAATAACAACAACAAATTATTATTATTATTGTTACTTCTACTTCACAAATAAGGGAAGAGGAAGAAAGGGGAGGAGGAGAAAAAGAAGCTGACAGATAATACGGATAATACCAAAAGAATTCACAGAGATTATGTGCAGATAAGCCTGAATGAATGAGCAAATGCTTGGAAAGGCTACTAGGTCATATGAGATAAACTGATTAGTATCCTCCAAGGAATTAGATTGTTGTGTCACTGGACAGAAATCCATGGGTTAACATGTAACTTCAGAATTGGAGTCCTAATCAAAAATAAACAGAAAATCCAGCAAAAGATAACCCCTGAGCAAAGAAAGTGCCTGGATGGGCTCGGGCACCATGCTCTCATCCAGTTTAGAGGTCACTGGATGGACCTTTGGCCACTATCCCATTCTGTCTCTTCTCTGTGATGCAGATTATGTCCTGCTGTCTCTCAAAGTCAATACATCTCTTTGTCTCTTCTCTGTCACCTTGTGGGACTCTTGTTTGTTTTCACTCTGTCTCTGCCTTGATTTAACAAACCCTACAATGACCCCACTCAGCAGGTGGACTATGCCCAGGGTCTGCAGCAGAAGCTACAGAGAAATAATAGGGCTCCACCCCACTTGCCCTGGTCTGTGTTTCTCTGCAGTGTTGGAAGAAATCACAGGGAAATTCTGAGGGCCTGGAGGAGAGGAGGGTGTGGAGACGTGGCAGTGGAGGGGAGGGACTAGAGCTACTGCAGTGGGCAGAGGCATACTCCCAGCTTCAGCTGGCCCAAGCTGGAGGTGATTTCACACTGAAAAAATGTCTGAATCAGGAGAATAACTCAACCGGGGATGGGGCTGGGGAGGCGGCTGCTCAGTGGGGGAGAGGAGGGGCTGGAGACCACAGCCTGGGACCAGATGGGTTATCTGGCTGGGATCTGGCCCAGCTCTAGGCTCTCACTCATTGTTCTGGAATCTTAGGCTGAATTACAAGTAAAAGGCCATGCAGGAGACCAGGATCTAGATCATTGACAGCTTTGGGTTCTGAGATAGAGAATCCCAGAAGAGCTTTGGGGCGTGAGGTAGCGAGAATCCCAGCAGAGACAACCATTGAGTACCAAGTGAGGAATTCAGGGAGAGAGGGGGAAGAGGGAGGGAGGGAGGGAGGGAGGGAGGGAGGGAGAGAGAGAGAGAGAGAGAGAGAGAGAGAGAGAGAGAGAGAGAGAGAGAGAGAGAGAAAGGAGAGGGAGGAGGGGAGAGGGAGAGGGAGAGAGAGAGAGAGAGAGAGAGAGAGAGAGAGAGAGAGAGGGAGAGGAGGGAGAGAGAGAGAGAGAGAGAGAGAGAGAGAGAGAGAGAGAGAGAGAGAGAGAGAGAGGGGCACGCAGCTGTTTTCAAACCCAAGCCAGGACTGTCAGTGTACAACTGTGATCCCTGCATTCTGGAGACTGAGCAGGGAAGACAGCAAATTCCAGGCCAGCCAGATGATAGTCTGTGTCCAAACCATAAAACAAACTCCAGATGCCTAGGTTAGATGCTGTCTCTTCTCTCTGAAGACAATGGAAAGGGAGTGGAGGGCTGGGAGACACTGGATTCCCTTAGTAGACTCCCGATTCTCACTGGTGGCCCCAGGGGAGCTGGGAGTTTTGTTTGAAGAGAAAACCTTTTGAGAGGGGAGAAAGGACCAGTCTCTGGGTGGGGACACTGGACTTCCGTGTTGAAAGCACACACTTCTTTTTACTGCTGAAGGTGCTGTGGCATCCAGAGGCTTGCAGGAAGTGGGTCTCTTGTCTTGAGTGGTCCCTACTCTCCTCTCAGAACTTTCATTTACATGGAGAGCCAGAGGGCTCAACGTCCATTAGTGTGTTTGAAATGTTTTTTGGTTTTGTTGCTTATTTCTTTGTCAAGAAGATCTCACCCTGTGGAAGACAGGGTTGGAATTCATTACATAGACTAAGCTGTTCTCAAACTTGTGATCCTTCTGCCTCAGCCTCCCAAGTGCTGGGATTTATAGACAGAGGCCATCAGGCCTGACCTCAATTTTTTTAAATAATAGTAAGATTTGTGTGTGTGTGTGTGTGTGTGTGTGTGTGTGTGTGAGAGACAGAGAGAGAGAGAGAGAGAGAGAGAGAGAGAGAGAGAGAGAGAGAGAGAGAGAGAGAGAAGCATGCAGTTGCCCTCAGAGGCCAGAAAAACTTTGGACCTCTTGGAGCTAGAGTTACAGATGGTTGTGAGCCTCCTAATGTAGGGTATTGGGAGCCAACCTTGGTCTTCTGCAAGAGCATCAAGTACTCTTAACCATAGAGCCATCTTTACAGCCCCCTCAAATTTTATTTTCAAATAGTAAAATCACTTTCAGATGTGAGATCTGAGGCAAAGAACCTGATCTGTTAGCCAGGACACAGCAGTTCTCGGGTAGAAGCAGGGGCAGGTGGGGTAGAAACCTGGAAACTTGGCCCAGCCTCTGGAGGCTTCCGTGTGGGATCCCTAGGACTTCATAGATCCTAAGCAAACTGCTAATAAGGTATCTCAGAGCCTCTAAGGGAGTCCAGGAGCTAGGAATGGAAAGTGTAGCACAACAGGACACTGTCAGCAGACAGTACCTTCCGCTGGGGGCCAGCCTTCTCTAGGGATGCAGAGTAGAGACTGAGCTAGCCCCTTTTTCTGGCGCATCTGAGATCCCCAGAAGATGTGTGGAATCTCCAGGCTGCCTCTAGGCCAGGTGGCTGAGTCATGGGCTAGGTTGCCACGTCTCATCCTGACTAGTCCTCATCATTCCTGGCTTCCCACACAGCTACTGAAACTGACAGAGGTTTGGTTTGTGAGCCACGTCAGGGCTGTGTAAAGCTGCCGCGTGTCAGGGCTGGGCTGCCCGCCTTTCCTCTTCCCTTCAGAACAGAGTTCTAGGGGATTCAGAAAATTGGTGCCTGCCTGTGAATGTTCCTGGCCTTTGACCAGCAGCTAGACTATTACAGACCAGGACTGGGAAAGGCAGAACTAATCTACCACCTACCTCCTTCATTCAGGCCCAGAGCAGCAGGAGATAGTACAGGTCAGAGCAGACCCTGCACCCCAAAGGCATGAGCACAGACCCTGAAGGAAAATGGAAGTGTCACAGAACTGTAACATGAACATGTAGCACTCTCAGCTTGAGCTCCTGTCCTCCTTCTGTTTCCTGAGTGAAGGAGTGATGAGATGCTCTGTCACGCCCAGCTTTGCCCAGCTTTATGCAGCGCTGGACACTGCACTCAGGGCCTGATGACTCTACCAAGTGATCAACAGCTCCACCCCATGGAATGTCTAGCATTCCGGGGTGCTTGTCCAAATCCACAGCAGGACCCAGATTTAGTTCCCAATGCTTATATCAGGTGGCTTACAATACAACCACCATAACCCCAGCTCTGAGGGATCCAATACCCTCTTTTGGCCTCCATGGGCATCTGTACGCAAGTGCATGAAATTGAAAAATTAAATCTAAAGAAAGATTGTTAACATTTATGGAGCGCTTATGGCATTTGACAGTGAGCCAAATGCATTTCATGTCACCTCATTTAATATTCACAAGAAATTCATAACAAGTGAGGAGTACAGTTTACATTTGGGAAACTGTGGCTGTAGGTTAAGTAACCTGCCTCCACTTATACAGAATTAAGTAACTTGTCCCAGGTTCAAGCCCAGAGCTCTGACTGCAAAAAATAAAAATAGATAAATAAAAAGCCAGCCCTGACACCACTCTCTTGTGCCGTCCTCTGTCTGCCTGGGCCAAGAGAGTCTTAGAGAACCCAGCTTTTCTCTACCTACAGATCAAATCAATGCACCACTCAATGAGACCAGGAGATAAAAGTCCTTTGTGGATTGCACAGCATTGAGGGAGAGTTCCTAGCTGCCTGGGGGAGTACAGTGAGAGGAACGAAGGGTGGAAGTCAAATTTCATCCTCCTCTGTGCTTGGCCTTGCCCTGATCAGTAGCCTCTGTGCCCAGGGGACCGACTGAGGCCTGGGTGACAATGGGATCTTTGTGTCTTCTAGCCAATGGGAAGACCTGAATGGAGAAAGATGCAGTAACAAAGCAATGGGCTGAATCAGTCTCTGGCGTATCTGGCCTTGTGAGCCCAGCAGCCTTGGCTCTGAGCCAGATACACAGAGGGACAGCCATGAAGGCTGTCACATAATCCTGCCCCTGCAACTAGAGCAGGCCAAGCTGGCACCAGCTCGGTCTGGGCTAAGATATAGAGGCCCCAGGCTTTGCCATCCACATTGTCCCATTGGTCTCATAAGCCTCTCTTTCCTAGCCGTTCAAGGAAATAGGGCTGGGTTGACTTTGCAGACTAAGAATTTCGAGGTGAAGTATAACACCAGGGGGCCTTACAAGATGTAGGCAGGAAGTTCAAAGCCAGACAAAGAAACGGAAGCAGAAGTAGAGGCACTTAGAAGGTGTAGCTCACTTGGCAGGGTGCTTGCTTCGCTTGCAAGAAGCCCTGGTTTCCATCCTCAACATCACATGAAAACACATGGGAGCTGGAAGTCATGTCACAGGGGCATGCCTAAGGGACAGAGGAACACACTGGAGCAGGCTGGAACGGTGTTGGCTGGGAGCAAGGACCTCAAGGTCCCAACTTGTTATTTTGCAAGATGAAAAACAGGTCCAGGGGTTGGAGAAGTGGCTCAGTAGTTAAGAGTTCTTGCTGATCTTGCAAAAGACCCAAGTTTGATTCCTGGCACCCATGTTGGGAAGCTCACAAGCACTGGTAACTCCATGTCCAGGGGAACCTGACACCTTTTCCTGGCTGTTTTGTAAGGGCCATCAGAAAATCCATGCAAAAAACTTGGTTAATTGTTGGTCCAAAGTATGTGTTTAAGAAATGCTATGCAAAGCTGGGCCATGGTGGCACATTCCTTTAAGCCCAGCACTCTGGAGGCAGAGACAAGCAAATCTCTGAGTTCAAGGCCAGTCTGGTCTAGAGACTAAGTTCCAGGACAGCCAGGGCTACCCAGAGAAACCCTGTCTCAAAAAACCACACACACACACATACACACACACACACACACACACACACACACACACACACACACACACACACAAATGTTATCTGAGCATCTATTCCAGTTCACAAATGGAAAAACAATATAGTTCAGACAGGACTGGGAATGAGCACAAATTTACTTTGTAGATTAAGGGTTTTGAGGTGTTGTAACGTTAATGGAGACTAAGTGGCAGAGGGGGAGCTCAACCAGGCCTCGTATGCATCCTTCCCTTCCCATGAAGCCCTGGGAGACCCAGCCCTAGCTGCCATAATCCCATCTTGATCCAGGTAATCCTTGCTGCAGGACTTCTGTGCCCCAGCATTCTTTAATGCTAAATTCAAATCCTCCTTGGAATTCTATCACTCTCTCTTTTGATTTCTTTCTTTCTTATTTATTTATTTATTTATTTATTTATTTGAGTGGTGGTGGGTGCGGTGGGATGGGGTGAACACACCACATTGGGTGAGTGGGTGGTAGATAGAGCACAACTTTATAGGAGTAGATTCCTTCCTTCCACTATGTGGGCCATGGGGATGGGACTCAGGTTGTCAGGCTTGGTGACAAATGCCTTTACCTGCTGAGCCACCTGGCTGGTCCATGAGCTTCTAGTTCTCTGTCCTGCCAGGGTCCTTGAGTAGCATTCCCACATGCTCTACCCCAACCCCTGGTCCCAAATAAGTTTCCAACACTTACACCCAAGGCTAAGTGGAAACCCAAAGTCAATGCCAGGTGTAATTCCTTTTGTTTAAGTTTACCAAACTGAGACACGAGGCTGCAGTTAAATTTAGATGCTGTGATGCCTGGAACTATAGTAAACAATCCCATGAAAATAGACATCTGCCCTAAGGGCAAATCAGATGTCTGGGATTCTACTGACACCCTAAATTTGATGGCCTAAAGCTCCTGGCTGTTGGATCAGGGAGAGGGCTTGAGGTCTTATATGTCAAAAGGTCTTCTTAAGAGTCTTCACAGGCCCTTTGGAGAACCTGAAGGAAGCCATAGGTCTTCTCTGAACTGGGCTGAAATGATAGACTCAGCTTTCTTGGACCACTTCTGGTCAGGTGTTGTGTAGAAGCTGTTTGCCCTGCATGAGTCTGTGTCTTTGTTATTAAAATGGTCTCTTAACAGCATCTAAGTCAGGCTGGAAATTCAACTTAATTGGTTGAGTACTTGCCCAGCATGCATTAACCCCTGGATTCAATCTGCATCTCCATATAAACTAGCCATGATGGTACACACCTTTAATTCTGGCATCCAGGAAATAAAGGCAGGGAGATCAGAAGTTCACAGTTATCCTCAGCTACATGGTGAATAAATGGTCAGCCTAGGCCACATGAGACCTTGTCCAAAAACAACACCTAAAGGGAGGCCTGCTATGTTAACGATGGTTTCCCCACCAACCCTGGCTATTGTTTCTGATCTATCAATATTATTGTTCTCTGTGTTTATCAGGCACTGATGTGCCAGCTTCCCAGCTAAGTTCCAATCCTTCATTTATCTATCTGTGGTTGGTGCTACTAGAGCTAGAGGGGACTTTTTAGACCAAGACCTCACCTCACCGCCAATGTCACCATCAGTGGCGGCTTGTTTTATTGGCACTGAGAAAAGTCTGTGCTTGTTTTTGTCACAATTCCCACTCTTCCAATTGCTCTGCCCTTCTCCACATCGCCTAAGTCCACAGGAGGAGTCAGTCAAGTTCACTAGCTGGCTATAAGGCTGGATTTAGCTGTTCCTCTGCAACTCTTGGGTAATGTCTTGGATACTTTAGGCCTGGGGCCTCAGCTGGCCTCACTCTGAACAACACTGCGGCTGTTCTAGGTGACTCCTGCGACTGTTCCAGCCCTGACCCTCATGTCTGTTTAGGCAGCAGCCCCAGAACAGATGAGGCAGGTGGGGCCAGGGTGTCTGGGTAGCGCAGCCTGCCACAAGGCAAAGAAGGAAGAAAGAAAAGACAGTTAACTTTGGTTCTGGGGAGAAGGAGGAGGCCAGGGGAAGGAGGAGACAGAAGAGGAGGAGGGCCTTTGGGTGGAGGCGGAGGGTGAGACAGACCCTGCCCAGAGCTCCAAGTGGCTTCCTGCTGCTTGCCTCTAAACCCCTCCACATTCCTGCAGCCCTTCAGACCGCCAGAACTTTTCTGCGCCTGCCTGCCTGCCTGCCTGCCTGCGCCGAGGTATGCACCACCCTGCCAGCCCCTATCCTTCTGTAAACTGCATTAGTCCCTCTGTCCTTTCACCCTTGACTAGCCTGGTTGGGGTGTGGGCTAGGAGGTAAGCTGAAAGGAGGCTTCCCTTCAGGGCACAGGCTGGAAGCCTGTTGCTCACTCACGGGAGAACTTGCTGTCTCTGGAGCTCTGTAGAAAATAGCCATGATTTTGCGGGAAGCACTTTCTGTGTGTTCTCCGGTGGCAGAGGCTGCTACTCTGTCCTCTGTCACCCTTGGTGGAAGCTGTCTCCTTTTCTGGGAATCTGATCCTCATTTGCCCATCACAACCGGAGAGAGTCTGGCTACCATCCTGCTGGGTCTGGCTCCCTCTTCCAGAAGAACTGACAGTGAGGTCTGGGTCAGAGCGCAGTTGGGACTTTGCAAAAAAGATAAACCCATCTGTGAATAACAAAGGGGAGGCATTCTCTTCACTAGGTTCCTCTGGGAAGGCTCAGGTCCCTGGAGTCTCTGTCCACCCCCATATCACCCAGTGGCGTCAGTCAGCCTGCAATGCTATTGTCTCTAGCAGCCTGGGATTACCATTGTCCCCATCCTAATTCTGAGAGCTGGTTATCACAGGGACCCACCAACAGTTGCTTTTACTGCATCTAGACATCTTAGAAAACCAACAATCTATACAATCCAGACAGAGGGAGTGAGGTGGTTAGAGGAGGCATATGGGGGATTTGGGCTGCAGGACACCTTTCAAGACCTCACTGCTGAACCCACCCCAAGACTTGGACCAACTTGTGGGATGCTCATCTGCTCCAAGATGTTCTGTGAACTACCTCCTGTGTGTGACAAACCCAAGGTGGCCGAGATAAGTCTCACTCACAGGGAACAAGCATCAGGCATCTTCCCCAGGGACAGATAGCATACCTGTGGGGAGAAAGTGTCTTCCTGGCAGCTCTCTAGGTTAAGTTTCTTGAACGATCTGTGCAGGTAGTGGAGTGAGATGTAGACCCTACGTGGAATGGCAAGATTTAGGCACAGTTTGTAGATGATCTCCCAAAGGCATCTCCCTTGGGTTTAGCCTTCCTGTCCTAACGAAGAGGGTTAGTACTTGGAGTAACTGAATTTCTGTAAGACTTTCCAAGCCAGATCACTTACTGAGCTATATAAACTGGACTTTGAATAGCTTTAGGGCGCCTCTGGAAGTTCCTGAAAAATATGTGCATATTGTAGTAGTGTGTGTGTGTGTGTGTGTGTGTGTGTGTGTGTGTGTGTGCATGCAAGTATGTGCATATGTGTGTGTGTGTGTAAGAGATGATTGGTGCCCACAGTTTTCAGGCTTAAGATCTTCCCAAAGAGACACCAGACCTCCAGAATGGTGCAAGGGTGTGATGCAGAGAATTGAAATAATGTGTGTTTGCCAAGGATTAAGCCAGAGAGGAGTGGTTGGGGGAGGAGAGAGTTAACTCAGCCATCAGCTGCCACATCGACAGGGCCGCACTGGGGGGAGGGGAGGGAGGGGAAAAGGTGGGAGGGGAGAGAGGAGGGGAAGGCTCTGAGAAGGAGTCAGCTTTTGAAACTTTCTCCAAGCCCCACCCACCAAGAGGCTCTTCTCCCGGGTGACTCACTGGGAGAGGAATGTGAGTTGCCACGGTAACCTTTTTTTCCCCCACTAGGGTCTCTGCCTACTGCTTGGGAGGGAACTCTGGGAACGTTCAGGGACCATCAGGTTCCAGTCCCCCACGGCACCATCATCCCACCCCATCTCCGCCCCAAATCAAGGGTGACAGCAGATTTGTGGCCCTGTCCCCTTCTCCCACGTCCCAGGGCCCCCAGGAGTGTGATAAGCTCTAGAGCGGCCCTTTGCAGGACACAGGTGTCGAGTCTGTGCTCAGAGCTGTTGTTTGACCTTGAACTAATCTGTCTTCCTGAGCTCTGGCTTCCTCCCTGTTTCGGGCAGTAACAGCAGTCCCTAGGAGAGGGTGCTGGATGGAAGGGGATAATGCTCGCGCTGGGGGGCGCTTTACAGATCTCGCTCGCTCCTAGCCGGCAGATTTTTAGCACAGATAGGATTTATCAGAGCCCCCTTTCTTCTGGCAGCTCCAACATTTGGACATCTTAGTAATAGCACTGACAGGAATATTTAAAAATACATTGTTTAAATTCATTTCGATTTCGGGATCATCTTGTTAACTTCCCAAGAGCAGTGGGCTCTCCACTCCAGAAAGTCTGGCGTTCTGGCCTGAGACCAGGACTCAGTCTGAAGTGCTTGCTGGGTAAGCCTGAGGACCTGAGTACTGATCTTCAGCCCCCACACAGGGAGCCAGATGTGATGGATGCCTGTCTGTAATCCCAACACTGGGGAGGCAGAGACAAGTAGATTCCTAGACCTCCCTGGCTGGCCTGCCTAGCTGACTCATTAGCTTCAGGATAATGAGACTCAAAAAATAAAGTAGGTGGGCATGGTAGCAAAAGCCTTTAATCTCAGCGCAAAGGAGGCAGAGGCAGGATCTCTGTGAGGTAGTGGCCAGCCTGGTCTTACTTATATAGTGAGTTCCAGGCTAGTTGGGGGTTTTGTAGAGAGATTCTATCTCAGCAAAGCAAAAGGTGAAGAACAGTTGAGGAAGACACTGAGCTGTGGCCTACACACACACACACACACACACACACACACACACACACACACACACACACCATTGCACACAGGAAAAAAAGAAAGACAGCTGGGTGTTGGTGGTACATGCCTTTGATCCCAGAACTCGGGAGGCAGAGGCAGGTGGATCTCTGTGAGTTTGAGGCTAGCCTGATCTACAGAGCTAGTTCCAGGACAGGCTTCAAAGCAATACAGAGAAACCCTGTCTTGAACCAACACCCCCCCCCAAAAAAAAAAGAAAGGAAGGGTATTGGTCAAAAGCACGGACGGGTTTTAATTCAATGGTGACATTGGGTGACAATGGGTGACTGTCTTAGCTGCAGTTTCCCAATCTGTCAGGTGTGGACAACCTAAGCTGCATATCCCCTGAACCCATTCCCAGGCCCTGATTGCCTCGGAAGGAGCATTGCCCTGCATGATTAATAGCACTCTCCTTTCCTGTCTCCTATTAGGAGATGAACAGGAAAGAAGGCTCCTGTGGCACCCGCACTCTGCAGATCATATGCACAGTGCACAGCTGGGCTTTTCATTTCCAGCTGCAGCTTCCCCTGTTGAAAATAAGCTTTAGCCAGACAGTGATGGTGCACGCTTTTAATATCAGCACTTGGGAAACAGAGGCAGGTGGATCTCTGTGAGTCTGAAGCCAGCCTGGTCTATAGAGCAAGTTCCAGGACAGGCAGGGCTATATAGAGAAACCTTGTCTTGAAAAATAAAGAGGGCAGAGAGAGAGAGAGAGAGAGAGAGAGAGAGAGAGAGAGAGAGAGAGAGAGAGAGAGAGAGAGAGAGGAGGAGGAGGAGGAGGAGGAGGAGGAGGAGGAGGAGGAGGAGGAGGAAGAAGAAGAAGAAGAAGAAGAAGAAGAAGAAGAAGAAGAAGAAGAAGAAGAAGCTTTAAATAGCAGAGGCTGTGAGGCAAAGAATGCTTGCCTGTCGAGGCCTTTTGGGCTGGCGGATTAGTCTGGGGAGATAAACAGGTAAACACATGGGGTGCAGAGTTTAAATATGTGGACACTGACTTTAATGGCTAAAAATAGGTGCAGAATGCAGCCACACCCTCACATTCTTCTTCTTGAGTGATATTCTCACACACAGGTACGCACGCACGCTCTCATGTACATACACCTCGTACACAGAGAGAAATTCTCTAAGCACATCTTTAAGAAAGTACTTTTTTTTGTGTGTATATATGTATGTCCATATGTGTGTGTGTAGCACAATGCTCATGGGTGCCTTCAGAGGCCAGGAGGGAGCACCTAAATCCCCAGATCCAGAGTGGCTGTGAGCTGCCTGATATGGGTGCTGGGAACTGAACATGGGTCTTTGGTAGAGCAGTAAGTCTTTGTAATGGCTGAGTCAGTTCTCCAGCCACCATGCCCCTACCCCAGGTATATCCTGTGAGTACAAAAACCATGATCCTCACCTATTAACAGGTGCCAAGTCAGGCCATTTGTCACCTATTACAGACACACCATCAAGGATGCAAACATACATACTGTCAAATAGACTGTCAGTCATGAAGAGGACACCTCTCTCCCTTCTTCCCTCTCCCCCTCACACACACAAGTACACAGAAAGGGAAAGTAACTCACTTGAGATTATACAACAAGTTGGTGGCTGAGTCCAATCTCCAGATCTTTGTAACTTCGTCAGGTTCTGGTCAGTTTGGAGCTGACCATGCTCTGTAGTCCCTAAATCATGCATAACACATAAATAACAGCAATCCCTCCCTTCTTTTGTTGGCCTAGCCTAAGTGACTCGGTCATTAGGTCCAAGGCCCAATAAATGTTTCTTAGTTGCTTTCCACTGGCTCCTCCATAGCCTTTAATTTAGACAGAAGGGGAGGCTGGCATCAGCTTCCAGCCATCCCTGGGGATTAAGGAAGCTACCTTTCCCCTATATTATAGCTTGTGGATGGATCCCTGCTCCCTCCGCCTCTCTTATGACTCCTGGGACATCTAGGTTGCACAGGGTCAGAGCCAGGGCCAGCAAATGGTGACTTAACAGAAGCCTGTAAAGAACAACCACCACCTTGGCCAGAGATGTGTTGAGCAGCAAATCAGCTCTGCTTTTGGCTGCCAGGCCAGAGATATCTACTAGGGAAGCCATGAGTAGAGACAGTGACTTGGTCCTTCCAAGAACTGGACATCAAATCCTGGGTTAAAGGATGCCTTTGGATCATTGTGTACTACTATGGTATTAGGATCTCAGACTTCAGTGGAACAAAACAATCACAAAAAGTTTAGATATTTTTGAATTTTTGCCTCAGAAACCACCTTGTCCTAGGAATTTGAGTGGGTTATTTTCTTTCTCTAAACCATTGGTTCTTTGTCTAAAAGTAAAGGCATGATAAAGAACTATCATGTGGCCCACAGTGGCAAGCTACTAATATGGCTATTAAAATTCTCATGCCACTCCAGACTTAGAGGGGAAAAGATTATCTGATTGATTAATAATGTCTGCCACATACACAGGAGGGATATGGGGAGGTTGGTATGCTACTTATCTGCTGTCTTTGGAATCTCTTAGTCCTTTCCAGATGTTACATCTTGGATACTTAGATGTTTCTTATCCCCTCCATTTGTGGTCACCCCTGATGCAACAGGGATGGCTGTACATTGAGTCCCTTCTTTTTGCCTTTATTTGTTCTGGAGAGAGTTGAAAACTCAGCCTGGGCTGCCAGCAGGACCCAGTCACATGGTCTGGAGGGTGCAGAGGCAGCAGGAACTCCTCCAGCTTGGTCTAGACAAAGTGAAACGTGGCATTTTAGGAGACTCTGTGGAATTTCAGCAGGGCTGTGTCCAGCCGCAAACTCTGGAGCCTCCTCTGAGCTGCCCAAAACAAATTCTAGGTTTTAACATCTGTAATGCTCTAACTGTTTCCCATAACTTTATTCCTTCCAATGAGAAACAGAAATAAAAACAAGGAATCTGGTGCAAGTGAGGAGAGGGAGCACTTCAAAATCTGCTGAGCTAACTCAGGAGTTCAGAATAAAGACTTTAGGGTCTTCCTTGCCCAAAGGTGCCTGGCTGTTTCTAGGGGAACCTAAAGCTATTTCAAGGTGGCTTAGAGTGTTGGAGTTTGCAGTTACCTCAGACCCCAATTCCTCTCCTATTATACTGACCTCTCTTTCTCTCTCCTCTTTCTTCCCCCCTCCCCCTCTCTGTGTGTATGTGTGTATGGGGGTGTGCTCTTGTGTATATGTGTTTGTGGATGCCAGAGGTCAGCCTCAGCTGTTGATCCTCAGCTCCAGCCACTTTGTTTCTGAGCTAGATTCTCACACTGGCCTTTATCTTGCTGATTCAGCTGGCCTGGCTGGTCAGCAAGCCCTAGGTTCCTGCTGTTTCTGCCTCTCCCTAGTGCTGGAGTTACAGGCATGTGCTGCCATGCTGGGCTTTTACATGAATACTGGGGACCTGAACTCAGGTCCTCATGCTTGCCACAGCAAACACTTTATCAGCCGAATTCCCCCTCTCCAAATCCCTGTTCTTGTTTGTTTTTAATTTCGTGCATAGACATAGTCACAGGGTCCAGCAAAGGCCCTGGGCTCTTCTGGAGCAGGCTTTCTTAACAAGGCCTTCACACTGGCAGTATTTCAAGGTTCAGTAACCCCTGGGGCCTGGCCTGGCGGTGCCCAACACTCAGGAAGCAGAAGCAGGAAGATCACAAATCTGAGGCCAGCTTTGGCTACATAGTGAGACCTTGTCTCAAAAAACGAAACAGTTCCCTCACACCAAAAACCCAAAAGCAACCAAACTGGGTGTGGTGATTCAGGCCTGTAATCCCAGTGTTTGGGAGATGGAGGTGGGAGGTTCTGGCATTTGAGACCATCTTTGGCTGCAGATCAAGTTCAAGGCCAGCCTCGCTCCCCCAGGCTCTTAAAGTATACTGAGTCTGTGGTTATGAGCCACACTGTCTAAAAGCCCACAGTTCCAAGGTTGCCCCTGGGCTTTTATGCTCAGTGACATCTAGTCCATGTCCACAGGGAGCTGCTCCCAGGAGCCCCTTTGGGTTTGAAGGGAAGTAAGCTGGGGGCTGGCTGTACTTTTCCATCTCAACTCTTCCATCTGAGAATCTTAGACAAGTGACCTCTGCTTCAGGTCCTGCTGGCAGCCTAGGCTGAGTGGTCGGCTCTCTCCAGAACAAATAAAGGCAAAAGAAGGGATTCAATGTACGGAGCAGGGGGAGGGGGTGCCAGGGTGCCATCTAGGGATGTCTGCATGTGGTGGTCACCAAGCCAAGGGTAATACACTTTCACTTCCTCCTCTGCCCAGGGCAGTTTTCCTGCCTACATCTCAGGCCAGTTTGGCCCAAGTGGGCATCATCCTGATGACTAACCCAGGAGCCAAGGGAAACATCACAAAGAATTGAGAGACCATGCTGATACCTGTCACTCACGTGCTGGGTTGCTGGCTAGGGCATGGGTCTTCCCTATTGGGCAGAAATACCTGCTTCAGGCCAGCCGCGGAAAGCTGGCATGTGAAGCCTGAAGGTATTCGTATGTTCCCCAGCATGCTGGACCTAGGTTTGAGCGTGGAAGGTCATGGCTGCCTCGTATTGACTACAGTGTCTTAACTCTATGACTTGACCTGGCTGGGGTGACTGTTGTGCCTCCAGCTAGCTTTGAAGGGTGGACCCCAGCCTCTTTTGCCAGAGCTATATTATAGAGCCTCAGAGATGTGTCTCATGGGCAAGCAGGGGATGTATCTTTTCATTCAGGATAGTTAAGGAGTGCCCCATCTACTTACCCTAACACCTAGAGGAAAAGGACTCCGGTTGGTGAAGTAGCACCAGGCGGAACTAAGATGTGAAGATTTATACGTCGGTTTTCTCCCCACCCTCACCCAGCCTCTGGGCTGATGGCACTCCAGAACTTAGGTCCTGAAAGAGGGCAGAGTGAGGGTGCAGGATGATGGAGGCAGGACAGTCTCGGGGTCCCAAGATCCCCTCCTTCTCCTTCTGTACAGACGAGGCACCCAGACTCAGGAATGTCTCTAACCTGAAACTTAGAACATGTCTAGTCCTAGCCTGGCTACCCCTTCAGTGATTTGACTTCTCTGCTGTTGAAGCCTGGACTGGGTGACGTGTGGGCTCAATCTGCCAGCTCCACTTTGATCTTTCCATTTCAAACAACCTCAGACAAGTCCCTCATTGATGCCTCTCTCCTGTTCCATCTGCCCAAAGCCACACGCAGAGGATGCTGAACTCGTGTTTTCCAAATGGAGACGCAAGAAAGGAAACAAGTGAACAACTGTGAGAGGGGAAAGAATGTTCCAGAAACTGACTAGAAAAGGAAGGCAGGCAGAGCTGTCCTGAAGCAATGACAAGCTTCCAAAGCAATTCATTGACTTCTTTGTAGTTTTATTTTATACCCACACCATGAAGTAGGGGGTGAGACCCTTTTCAGCTTAAGTTTAGCACAGGACTATGGTCTATTCCTCCTCTGCCTGATCTGCTACTCGGGTCCCATCTGAATAGTTCCGTGGTGCTGTAGATTGAGCTTAGGGCCTTGTGCATGCTAGCCAAGCACTATACCGCTGTGCTACACTCTCAGCTCAAATGTGTTTGGGAATCTGGACTCCACTCTACCCCAAATACTATTATTCAAGGGAAGAATGTGGATACTAGAGGAGGGGCTATGCCAAGACCAGCTTTCCTTGTGTTTGTTTGGTATCAGGGACTGAAAGCTAAGCATATGCTCTGCTCCTCTGCTATACTCCCAACCTTCCATTATTGTAAACAGTTTAAAGACTGAATCCATCATCTCAAAGTTTACCTCCTCTAACCCTCTCTGTTGACAGAGAAGTTTAGAGAGAACAAAGAATTTAACCCATGCACAGAGACAATATTGAGGTACAGTGAGAATCCTGGGCATCATACGACCTTAGTAGCTCTGTCCATGCTGCCAAGGCATCTCCCAGCACCGAGATTTGCCAACTAAAAATGTCTTAGAAGAAGCTAAGACTGGTGAGGCTGATAGGGATCTCTTGGGTAACCAGATAAGGAAGGTATGGCTATTGTTCTTTTGAAAGCCCTTGAGGGGCAGAGGGAGCAGGCTTCCTTTGTGTGTCTGTACAAAGAGAAAGGATAAACCACAAGCTTGAGGGAGGCTAATTTAGGAAGAACTTTCTAAAACCATTTGGTATCAGAAGCCCATCTGGTTAGCCCAAGGAGTCAGATGTCCCCGTCACAGATCCCTGAGTCATCAGCTGAAGTCTGCTCTAAGGTCCCTTCTAGGCTTGAGTGTGAGAGTTCAGAATTTAGCATTTGGAAAGCTGTGTCAGATCAGTGATGGGGAACTTTCTAGATCTTAGCTTAACACAGGGACACAGCTGGGTGATTCCCCTGGAGGATCCAAAGAATGCTGTACCTCTGGACATAGTGGAGAAAATGCAACCTCAGGTTTCTACCACCTCAAAGCAGTGGGCTTTGTTTTCAAGTGTATCTCATTGTCTCTGATTCTCATTGACTTCTCCCATTGCAGAGGAGGGAGTGTGGAGGGGAAAAGGAAAAGAAGGAGGGAGGAGGAAGAAAGGGAGGGGGAGGGAAGAAGTAAAAGGGAGGGGAAGAGGAGGGAGGCATGGAGAAGGGAGAGCTTGAGGAACAGGGGGAACAGTCTTAAAAGAAGAGGGATCAAAGAACCCAAACATGACTTCTATCTAGCCTATCTTCTTTGTTTAGTCACTTCAAAAACGGAAATCAACGTGCTTAGAATAGAGACTTCATCTCATGACCATAAATAGAAAACTCTGTACCTTTATCCTCAATAGAAGGAAAATGGGAGGTGGGAAGAGCCAGGAAGTAAGCAAACCAATTCCATTCATTGTAGCTGCATATTTTCCCTTGGAGGCCCCAGGCCAGGTCTGCTTTTTGCATTAAGAAGTTGGACAATGGGTGTTGGAGGTACAAAGGGCATCTTAGCTGTAAATGAGGCTTCCTTTTCACTGCCAAGAGGTTAACACAGTCTTGGTTAAGGTTGCAATCTAAAGTCAGGACCTCAGGAGGAAGTTTCTCTTGCTGACCCATGTTCTCTCCTCTCTGCAGGGTTCCCAGCAGCACCATGAAGGCCTGGATCTTCTTTCTCCTTTGCCTGGCCGGGAGGGCCTTGGCAGCCCCTGTAAGTACCCTGTCTGAGTCCTAACTCATTCCACTTCCTTCAGCTTCTGAACCTGCTCTGGTTGCTCAAGGAGACAGCTGGGCTGAGATGTGGCTCAGTTGGTAAAGTGTTTGTTTAGCATTCATTCACTAAGCCCTGGGTTCATTTCCCATCATCGCATAAACCCAGCCTTACAACACACACCCATAGTTCTAGCATTTGGGAGGTAGAGATAGGAGGATCTGGAGCTTAAGGTCATCTTTAGCTATATAGTGAGTTTGAGGGTGGCTTGGGCTACATGAGATCCTGCCTTTAAAAAATGGGGGTGGGGGGCTAGAGAGATGGTGCAGTAGTTAAGAGCACTTGCAGAGGATCGGAGTTCAATCCCAGAACCCATGTGGTGGTTTACAACCAGGGGCTCTGATGCCCTCTTCTGACCTCTTGTGGGTACCAGGCATGCATATGGTATACAGATATACATGCAGGCAACACACTCATACACACAAAATAAAATAAAGAAATCTAAAAGAATTTTTTAAAATATGTCTTTTTCTTAAGTCAGCAAGGTTAGGAGAAAAATGGGAGGGAACTATTGGGTAAAGGTTCCAAATAAGAGAGCTCTCTGTAACCCATAGGTCAGAGCTTGCACAGTAGTTCAGGTTCCCTTTAGCAGGAACTGGCCTCTTCTCTGAGGGCATCAACAGTAGGGATGGAGTTGGTGGGAAGGGAGCTGGAGAAGGATCTAGGCCCTGGGAAAGGAACAAGTTGGCTTCTGAGTCCATGAAGCTATTTGATTGTAAGTAACTGACTCCAACTGAATTGTGGGGGTAGAGAAGATGCATACAGAGATCATGACACCAGAGGCTGTTGGAGGCCTGGGAAAGGAGAGACCCAATCAGATTTTAGAGTGAGACAGGAACTGAGCAGGCTTGCTGGGAGAGGGAGAGGTTGTTGTCATGGAATGAACCAGAAATGATCATGACTCCAACTTAAAGGAATGTGCTAGATGAAAAGAAAGATGAAACAAAAAGAAACATATTCCAAGAGAGCCAGTCTGGCCAAATGAGGTCCTAGCCCCCACCCCTTTCCAGGGTCTTACTATATATGGTTCGCCTCCAACTCCCAATAATAAGGTTATATGTGCCACCGTGCCTGGCTAGGAACAGCTTCTTCCTATCCGGCATTGCTTGCCCTCTTCACTAGGGGACAGATGGCAGCATCTGGCCAAACTCAGGGGGCAGGCAGATTTTGACTGAAGACTTGGTAAGGTTGCCTTTAATTGTGGAAGTGATTGCAGCCAACCAGGGACCTCAAAGTTTTGTGTCATCCCCACCTATCCCTCCTGGAGTCTGAAATGTTGGAAGGGAATTTTCTAATAACAATAAAATGAAGTCCCAGAGGGTGTTCATTCTGTCTGGGTCTCAGTTTCCCCATCTGTGAATGAAAGGGAGTTCATCTGTCACTTTTGTTTTCAGTCTATATTAAGACTTGACTTTCAGAAATACTTCTGTCAGTAAAATAATGGATGGGCCAGATGGTTTGGTGGAAAATATATAAAAGCCAAGCATGGTAGCTCAAGCTCTTGGAAGGCTAAAACATAATTGGCAAGTTCAAGGCCAGCCTGGTCTCTGTAGTAAGATCCTGTCCAAATGAAACGAAGAAATAATGAAATGAGGGCTTGCTTTAGCAGTAGACTGACTAAAATTGGGATGATACAAAGAATATTAGTACAGCCCCGGGGACACATAAATACACCATACTTTAAAAAAAAAAAAAAAGAAATAAAGAGGGGGCTAGTGAGATGACTCCACAGCCAAGCCTGACAAACTCAGTTCGGTCCCCAGGACCCACATGGTGGAAAGGGAGAACCGATTCCCACAAGTTATCTTACTGTGGCTCACACTCTGTTCTACACATTCAACTCATAATACAAATAAAATAAATTAATGACAATTTTTTTAAAGGAAGGAATGAAGGAGAATGAGTTGTATTGTGTGCTCCAGACTGAGACCTCAATGCTCTTAGGCTTGTGTTCCGGGCCAGTGACACTTCAGAGAGGAAGCTGGCATTGGCCTTGACCAACTCTCTGAACCCTGTTTTCCTTTGCTGCAGCAGACCGAAGCCCCTGAGGAAATAGTGGCAGAGGAAACCGTGGCAGAGGAAACCGTGGCAGAGGAGACAGGGGTGCGTATGTGGTGTGGTGGTGGTGACCCCACCCCTGACCCCCTTCTGCCTGGTGCCTTCCTTGGTCCATCCAGACAGGTGCAGTAGAGCTCTTCACTGGAAAGGGACATACAACCTCCCCTTGTGTGCACACAGGACACAGATATTAACCTGAGTATCCCCAGACGCTCCTGACTTTTCCCCAAACCTTCAGTTGAGCCCTGAGGTTGGGAGGATTCAAAAATGTTTGGGTGTCCTAATCTCTTACTACCCACAGTCTCCCCTAGTGTGAAACAAAGGGACCCACAGAGTTGGGCCTGGCAGGCAAAGAGGGCTTGGTATGCCTTTTGCACTAACATCTTGGAGGCTTCTGATTTATCTTAATGGATTTTCAGGGCTCTAGACATATTTAATATAGAATAGTCAATTGAACAAACTAATAATAAATATAGGATTCCACTAAATTCTCCACCCTAGCGCTTGCACTGTGATCTGGGCTTAGCCCACTTTTCTCCTGTGTGTCCCTCATACTCTCTTGTGGGGTTTTTGAAGCTTCATGCACACTCCTCTTCCTTTTCTGCAACTCTCTCCCAGGTCTGGGGTGGTGTGGGGACCCCTGACCTCATTCTTTCTTGTCCATGCCAGGTACCCGTGGGCACCAACCCAGTCCAGGTGGAAATGGGGGAGTTTGAAGATGGCGCTGAGGAAACCGTCGAGGAGGAGGTGGCTGACAGTAAGTCTCTTCCCTGTCACTTGGCACATCTGGATCGCCCTTGCCTATGTGGGAGCCCAAGGCACAGGAAGTTTTCTGCCAAGGGGATGCATTGTGGGGCCCTGGTAGCTGTGGAGGGACAGCTGGGAATCCTCAGGCTAGGAGAGTCTGGGTTGGATCTATTTTTAGCCAGGCCATCCAAGCTGTAAAGGGCAGAGGAAACTCCACAGTTGGGTGTCACATTCCCACAAAGGTCATGGTCATTTCTGGTCACCAAGATTCCCCCAGGGCCTCAGCAGGACTCAAGCTCCTCCCAGGAGCCCAACTGAAAAAGCTGACTGGCTCATTCAATTTCTGTTTGGCGCCTGTAGGATGTAGATTCCAACGCCTGGGATAGAGAGGGAGTGGCTCAGGGCCCCAGACTTCAGCCCTCTGACTGAGGCATCTGTGTCTAATGGATCAAGGACATGGACTTTGGAAGTAGAGATTCAAACAATGTTTGAATCCTTTGAACTAGGGCATCCATATCCCAATAAAGCAGTGGAAGATGGAAGCCCCAGGGGAGTGGCTTAGTGGGTAAGAACACTGGCTGCACAATCCTGGAGACCTGAGTTCAAATCCCCAGCACCCACTTCAGCTTCCTTGAGGGGACAGTTAAGGGTGTTTGGAGAGAGTTGGGGAAGCAAGGGCTGGGCACGGGGTCTTGAGTCATGTCCTTTTCCTCTTCCATGCCCAGCCATTGTTTCCTGTCATAGCTGGGCCCATTGTCTACTGTGGGCCTGGGTTCTTCCTTTTCCTTTGTGGACACCTGCTTCTATTCCTTTGTACCTCACAGCTCACTGAATCCATGACAACAGCTCAGTCTTCCAAGTCATTCTAGAAAGTGCTTTGGATCCAGAAATGCTGCACTGTGGTTGCTCAGCAGAGTGCTGAGAATCTAGTTTGTTTATTGAGGGATCCTATCTAGTTTGTTTATTTGTTTATGCACCCTAGGTTTCTGAGTCCCAGACTGATGTCCACACCTTGAACTGAGTCTCCAATCCCCAGACTGAGCCAGCTGCTCCCCTAAACTCCATGATTGAGCACAGGGGTTTGGGGATGTCCAAAGCTCTACTGTTGGGAGTCCAGTATAGCCAAAAGCTTTCAACCCCAAACTCCCACCTGTGCGGTGTCGGGGGATGTGCCATCCTGCTGAGCTGACACTATGTTCTGTCCTCCAGACCCCTGCCAGAATCACCACTGCAAACACGGCAAAGTGTGTGAGCTGGACGAGAGCAACACCCCCATGTGTGTGTGCCAGGACCCCACCAGCTGCCCTGCTCCCATTGGCGAGTTTGAGAAGGTAAGAGCAGAGATCTGGTTCCTACAAAGCACTGTGTGCTTAAAAAAAAACAAAAAAAAATCTGTGAGCGTGGGGGACCTAGCAGGGCAACTCCATTCTCAGAAGTCCTCTGCCTAGGACCAGTCACAACAGGAAAATGGAACTGAGTCACAGTTGAGGGCCTCCTTGGCCCCACCCTTCTAGCTGCTGATGAGAATTCAAAAGAATTTACTTGTACCCCCAGGCTCCAGGCTCTGTGTTGAACATGATCACTAAGTGCTGCATAATCTCAGTTGGAATGCACTCTTGTTTATAATTTTATTTTATTTTACTTTTTTTTTACATTTTATTTATATTGTGTGTATGAGTGTGTGTATCATGCATGTAGAGGTCAGAGGACTTGCTAGGGTCGGTTTTCTCCTTCTACTATGTGGGGTCCAGGATCCCAGCTCGGGTCATCAGTAAAGGTGACAGGCACCTTTACTTGTTAAGCCATCTCACTGGCCCTATAATGCATTCTCTGTAGTTAGCAAAGCATTGTGCTCATAGATGGGGGTCCAGGGTCTGCTTGAAGGTTGACTGCCAATCTCATATCCATCACTTGCTGACTGTGAGATCTTAGATAAGATGCTGAGCGTCTCTAAGTCTTAGTCTCCTCATGACTGAAAAGGGAGAGAGAATTCTGAACTAGAGCTGCTGTGCATTTGTTAAAGGATGCCAGGTAGCCAGGTGATGTTGGCACACGCCTTTAATCTCAGAATTTGATAGGTAGAGGCAGGTGGTTCCCTGTGAATTCAAGGTCAGCCTGGTTTACAGAGTGAGTTCTAGGACAACCCAGGGCTGTTACACTGAGAATCCCCATCTCAAAAAACCAAAAGTAAATAAATAAAAACAAATGTAAAAATAAAAATAAATAAAAGAATGAAGGGATAAGACTTTAAATCAGTGATAGACACCTACCTAACACGTGCAATCTATTCAGCTTCAGCACTGCATAAATGTTTTCACCAGGGACTGGTCCCATAGCTGAGTGTGGACCAATTCTAAATTCCCACTGAAAGCATGGGTACTCTATCTAAAGCATCCTCTGCAGGTAGCTTGTTTAGTGAACATCCTTGTCAATGGTCGTCAGCTGAGCTCCAGGCCCAAGGTCATGGTCAGCCTTATGGTGCAGTCTTTCTTTTCTTTTCTTTTCTTTTCTTTTCTTTTCTTTTCTTCCTTTCTACCTTCCTTCTTTCCTTCCTCCCTGCATTTGTTTGTGTTTGTGTGTGTGCCACATCTGGGTACGTCATGGTCTGTGTTAGGAGTCAGTTCTTTTCTTCTACCATGTGGACCTTAGGATCAAACTAGGCTGGGCTTGAACTCCCAACTCACAGAGATCCACCTGGCTCCACCTCCTGAGTACTGGAATTAAAGGTGTATGCCACCATGCCTGGCTTGCCTTACTCTTTGAGTCATCTCACCTACCCCACAGTGTCTTTCAAAAGGATAATGGCTCCTGGCTTGCTGTGTACTTTTGTCCATGTACGAATGTCTTCTACAGCCCTATCTCTTCACTGTCCTTGAAGAAACTTTCGTGTTTTGGCCCTGACTCGGATGTGCTTCTGCTCCAGAATCACCCATAGCTCTCAAAGGGTGGAACAATGGGATCTAGAGTGACTGTCTTAGTCAGTGTTTTATTGCTATGAAAAGACACCATGATCCCAGCAACTCTTATAAAGAAAAACACTTAACTGGGGCTGGCTTACAGTTTCAGAGGGTCAGTTCATTATTACAGTGGGAAGTATGGTGGTATACAGGCAGACATGGTGCTGCAGGAACTGAGAGTTCTACATATTGATCCACAGACAGAGGAAAGAAACTGTCACACAGGGTGTGGCTTGAGCATCTGAGACCTCAAAGCCTGCCCCCAAGGACCACTTCCTCCAACAAGGCTATACCTCCTAATAGTGCCACTTCTTCTGGGCTTATGTGGGCTATTTTCTTTCAAACCACCACAGTGGGCTTCTGTTCCCCAATCTCTAATTCATTGTGCGTGAGAGAGAACTAGGCTGTTATTATTCATTATTTGGGTTCCCATGTCCCCATCTCTGAAATGGGAAAGGTCAGGGATACCAGGTCGGGCTTTGGGAATGAAGGAGAGGTGTCCTGTGCTTGGTCAACAGGTGTGCAGCAATGACAACAAGACCTTCGACTCCTCCTGCCACTTCTTTGCTACCAAATGCACCCTGGAGGGCACCAAGAAGGGTCACAAGCTTCACTTGGACTACATTGGGCCATGCAAATGTGAGTGTCCTCACACCTTCTAGCCCTCTTTGCAGGGAACAGCTCTGTGTTCTCACTGATGCCTGCTCTGTGATCTTGGGTAAATTTCATCCTCTCTCTGAATTCGGGCCATCTTATCTCCTGGGAAGAAACAGCTGTCAAAGTAGCATGTTTTAGAGAAGATTGAGGATGTGATTTCTTTCCTGTTCTTTTTGTTTTGTTTTGTTTTGTTTTGTTTTGTTTTGTTTTGTTTTGTTTTGTTTCAAGGCAGGGCTTCTCTGTGTAGCCTTGGCTGTCCTGGAACTTGCTTTGTAGACCAAGGCTGGTCTCAAACTCACTGCCGGACAAGGCTGACTTTCATAAGGTTAACTCAAATTCTTCCTGCTTCAACTTGGTATAATTAAAACAGTGTTTGACCTGGGCCTGCAGAATATTTTAAATGTCTTTTGATTTGAGTACTTTTCAAATAGGGTGTGCCTGGAGTGGGGGAGATGGCTCAGTGGATAGAGTGCTCACTGCATAAGAACCAAGTTCCACCCTTAGAAACTATGTAAAAAGGCTATGTGTGGTAGCACACAATTGTACTCTCAGGACTGAGGAGGTGGAGCCTGGAGGATCCCTGGGGCTCACAGGCCAGTCCTCCTAGTCTAATCAATGAGCACCAAGCCAATGAGAGCACATGGCTTAAAAAATAAGTCAGATGGCTCCTGAGGTGTGATATCTCAGGCTGACCTCTGACCTCCACACATGTGCACATGCATATATGACTGTGAGCGGACCTGATCCATCATAGTCCTTGTCCTCCTTTTCTAGAAGCTAGGGATTTTGGAGAGGGATGTTAGGAGCTCTGACTGGCCCATTGTTAGTGACTCAAGCTTTGAGTGCTCTGTCTTCATGCATTCCAGAAGAGGGCATCAGATCCCATTATAGATGGTTGCTGGGAATTGAACTCAAGACCCCTGGAAGAGCAGCTAGTGCTCTTAACCACTGAGCCATCTCTCCAGTCCCCAAGCTGCAAATTCTGTTAGCTCTGGGGTTTCTCTATGATCTGAGTCCCCTTAGCCACACTCACTGCCTACGAGACACCATAAACTGTGTATCTACAGCATGTTCCACAGAGGGAACATCCCACCCCCTGGGCTGGGACTATAGCTAGGTGGTAGAGTGATTGTCTGGTGTGCACAAGGACCTAGATCCCATCCCCAGGTCTGCAAGCCAAAATGAACCAAACTCAAACAAAGGAAAGCCCCTCCCCTGCCTGAGGTTTTCAGCTGTAGGAAGTGAGGGCAGGAAACAACTATTCCAATAGTTAGCCCTGATCTCTTAATAACGGGGCTGAGCTGTGGAAGGAAAGGCATAGATTAAAGAGCTTCAAGAAGATAGGGTGGAGGAAGTTGGTAGGGAGGCTTAAGCTGTGAGGTGAGGCATGTTCTAGGGAGCCCTGAACAAGTGGATGCTCCTGCCTCCAAAGCCACCCAACTCCCCAGTCCAGCTCCATGTGGGGCTTTCCACTCCCGGGTAGCAGTGGTTCTAGTCTCAAAGGGGTGTTCTTTGGATTCAAAGCTATGGAAGAGCACACACCAGATGCCCCAGGTATCTGTCCCAACTGATGATGTTCTTATAATCTGGCTGCAAGCAAGCACCTTCTCTTGCCTACTGCTAAGTCCAATGACAAGGGAGCTTGAATGAAATCTCCAGGTGTGACATTCTGGGGTTAAGATCTCTAAAGAGGTTCTGGGTATTGTGTGTTCCTGAGCCTTCTCCCCATTGCTGTTATGCTGGACCTATGGGTAGAGGTTGTTTCAAATACCTTCCAGGGTTTGGCCTCCAGTTGTTGAGATCACACCCTGCCCATCACCTAGAGAGCAGATTCAAGAGCATCTGGGGTGGTGGTGTGCTATTGCAAATAGCTGGGGTGGAAGGAGAGGAGGGTCACAGCGGATGCACCTGCCCCGCCACTTGGGTGAAACCTAATTCCCCAGGCCCCGTGAAAATCCTTTATCGCACTTCTGACACCAAAATATTTAGTGGGAAATAAGATTCTGGGACACGATATAGGCTGATTGATGTTTATTTGGGAAGAGATCACTTACACCAGAAACATGACCACGGCGGGTTTCTGCTCCCTGATGCTCTCTGTCTCCTAACCAGGAAGTAAGAGAGCCAGCTGGCTTTCCCATGCAGTCTTCTTTACTTACCGAGTTGTGAAAGGTCTGGCTCAGAGGGACAGAGGCCAAGGTTGCCCAGCGAAGTGCCTGAGGGGTAGGACAAGAAGGAGAGAGTAGCCAGGTAGTATGTCTGCCCTCTGGCAGGTCCAGGTTGGCTAATCCTGTCTTCTGTCCCCTAGTCATCCCCGCCTGCCTGGATTCTGAGCTGACCGAGTTCCCTCTGCGCATGCGTGACTGGCTCAAAAATGTCCTGGTCACCTTATATGAGAGAGATGAGGGCAACAACCTCCTCACTGAGAAGCAGAAGCTTCGGGTAAGTGGCCTCCTCCCAGCCGACCAGTGTGCCTGCTATTGACTTCTCTGAACCCTGCTGATGGAAATCTAGGGCCAGTTCCTAAAACCAGGCCCCAAGGTGGCCTATGCCCTGCTTTGCAGGGTGTCTTCACCCGGGATTCCAGGTCACAAACTTCCAGCTGCCTTTGGAGGCGCTGATACCATCTGTAGCAGACAGATCCAAAGCATAACCCTATTTATTCCTTCTCCATCTGAGTCAACAAGCCTTCTCCTTCGGTAAGCACATTAAGCCCTATGGAAGAGACCTCATGTTGATTTCTCAGCCTCTTCCTAAGCCTCCTTAGGCAGTGGTAGATGAGGCAGGTGGAACTATGGTCTCCCCATCTATAGACAAGGTACTGGCTCCCACCAGTGTCTCTCTCTTCCTCTCACCGTGGAATGTGGCCTCTTGTCACAGATGGGAGGGGGCTTGGGCCCTTGGTCACCTGATGATTCCACTCCTACAGGTAAAGAAGATCCATGAGAATGAGAAGCGCCTGGAGGCTGGAGATCACCCTGTGGAGCTGCTGGCCCGAGACTTCGAGAAGAATTACAACATGTACATCTTCCCTGTCCATTGGCAGTTTGGCCAGCTGGACCAGCACCCCAGTGATGGGTAAGATTCGGGGTCCTCAGGACCATAGGCTTGGCTCTGGCCTGGACTGGTTGGTAGGGGTACTAGATGAGTCAATAAGACCCCTCTGCAACCTTTGTTGCTCCTCAGCCCAAGACTCCAAGGTCTCCTTAGGGCTAGAGAGAACTGAACAAGCATCTTGAGGAAAGGTGAAGGCTGGGGAGGAAGAAAGTCCCGAGACCCTCTAACATCAGAAGCAGGATTCATCAGTACAAGAAATGGTTCCTGCACCTGTGAAGGCAGGTACAGTGGACCCATGTGTGCAGAGAGAGAGAGCATCCAGGAACAGACTCCAATGCGACCCAGGGCCAAGGCACAGCAGCTCATGCCTCATTTGTGGTTGCTCGTGGTCCTTCAGCAAAATAGGGAAGCCATCCCAGTGGCCCTGTCCCAGATCCAGCCTGAGGTTTAGCTCCAGGGAGCCCACCTGGCCCAGGAGTTCCTAAAAGTTTCAGGCAATGGCTTCCCCATTGCAAGTTCTTGACTTGGGTGGTGACCTGGACATTAAGGAGACTGCAGAGATTTAAAAGAGCAGTATGTGAGCTGCCACTGTGTCTCACACACACACACACACACACACACACACGAGTCACTGCTGGCCTCCTTCTGCAGCTAAGAGAGTAAGAGACTCTGTTTAGCTCCCAAAGAGGCAACTCACTTGATCCTTTCTTAGAGCCGTTCTGCTCTTTGCTTTGAATATCAGAAACAGGTGGTCACTCAAGGGGACAGGCAGGGCCACCCTGCTGGCATGTCTGGGAGAGATACCAGGCCAGGAAGGCTTCCCTGTGAAATGTTCAATGCTCGCTCTGTGTCCAGCTATGCTCCAGGACACTGCCCATCGTGCTGGTGGACTGCTCCCGCCCCCACCCCAGTGCCTGGCTCTCCTAGGCTCTGGGAAGCTCTCAACTGTTCCTCTCCCAAGCTCTTGCTGTGGCTGGGATCCAACTGAGTAACACGGGGGTATGAAGGGGAGAGTCCTAGGGGACATCCAGATCCCTTGAGCCAAGTGGCCTAGAGAGAGTTCTAGATGGATTGCTGGGGCTGGATGGCTGGGAAAATACTCCAGTCTCCTCTTGGTCAGAGTTGTTGGTGGCCTTGCCGCTGCCGGAGCCTGTTTTCTCACAGAATAGTGAAGGAGGGCCCTGGCTGGTTCAGATTCTCTGTGATGCGTCTTGTAAACAGGAGGTTGTGAAGAACATTGGAGTCATGGTGTCCCCTGAAGTCCCTTGTGGGTAATAGTGTTCTAAGAACAATTCATTGGGATTCTGAAGAAAAGAAAAGGAAGAAAAGGTCATGCTCTGGAGTCCAACAGGGAGGGCCGTGGGAGGGACTCCAGAGGGCAATCCTGCAGTCATTGGTTTGTAGCATGATACACAGAGGATGGGAGAAGGTCATGTGTCCTTCCCATCACACTGCCCAGCCAGTCCTGGCTCAGCCACTCCCAGAGGATTCCAGTGTAATACTCTACCACTGAGCCGTGTCCCCCAACCTTTTACTGGTGGAGTCTCAGTGGGGGATCCTAGACAGATGCTCTCTACTGCTGGGCTACAATCCAGCCTATCACAAGACTGATGGGCCTCCTTTTAGGGCTTTTGTGGGCACCTGCGTGTATATACTCTGCATGAACAATGAAAATCTATAGTGCAATCCCACTAGGTTTTGACTTACCATAACTGGGGTGCTGAATATATTGTTTCTATGTCCCCACTCCTCAGCCAAGTGACCCTTACAGTGAAGCCACCGAGACTCGGAACTGGAACTGCCTATCCCTCCCCTTTGTCAGATGGAGTAGGAAACTGAAGCTCAGAGTGGGGTGATGTGGCACTGTAGGTCCCATTGTAGGTCCATGGCAAACTGTGGGCAAAGCCAGGATCCCAGCCCTGGACTCCTACCATTAGGTTGTGGGGTCTCCCATGCTCACACCCTTCCCCACTCTTCCCTACCAGGTACCTGTCCCACACTGAGCTGGCCCCATTGCGTGCTCCCCTCATCCCTATGGAGCACTGCACCACACGCTTCTTCGAGACCTGTGACTTAGACAATGACAAGTACATTGCCCTGGACGAGTGGGCCGGCTGCTTTGGCATCAAGGAGCGTAAGTGTTGGGGCTCAGGGCCAAGAAGTACCCCTGAGGGATGGACTGTTGTCACTTCCCCTCTGGTGGCTCTGTCTGATGTTTGTCTATCACGTCTGTTTCCTTTGCCTGTTTAACTCAGCTCTGCTCTCTTTGTCTGTACCCTGAAGATCTCTTTCCTGGACGGCAAACATTGGTCCTCACTCCATATAAGTGCTATTTTGGGAGCTGGGGAGAGGAAGCAGGAAGTGCAACTTGGCAGCCAGTGCAAGAGACAGAAACAGGCTAGAGTCAGGGAGATCAATGTCCCACTCACCCTCTTCTCAGTGACCTTGACTGGTCACTGGCCCCTGGTCCTGAGATGGGAGGGAATCCAACAGACCCTAGGATGGACACTAGACCTCTCTGTTGTATTAGCGTGTAGTGATTACACACAATGATGGTTTTCATTATGACATTTTCATATATCTACATAGTGTATTTTGATCATCTTCGTGGCTCATTACCCCTTCTTGCTCCCATTCCTACTGTCCTTCTTCCTCTTCCCAATCAGCCCCCTTCTGCTTTCTCGTGGCAGAGCCTTATTTTAACTCCGCCTCTTCTTCCTTTGCAGAGGACATCAACAAGGACCTGGTGATCTAAGTCCACACCTCCCTCTGCAGTCCTGGATTCTCTCCCTCCAATGTCCCCTCTTCCATTCCCCCCTCATTTAAAATGTTTGGATGGTTGGCCGTTCTGCCTGGGGATAAGGTGCTAACATAGATTTAATTGAATACATTAACGGTGCTAAAAGAAAAAAAAGGATACTATAACCTAAGTCATGGCATTTTCTCACATAACTCGACTCTGGAGCGTGGCCCATCCACAGCTCCCTTGTCCCCTGCACCAACCAGTGTCTCACTGGCTCTGTTGGAGATGGAGTCGCATGAGCTTTCCACCCACAAGCGTGAGGTATCTTTAGCTTTTATTCCTATTTTCCACTCGACTCTAACACTCTCCCATTCAGTCTCTGTGCTGATTTCATTTTGGGGTGTGGGCTCCCTGGGGTCTTCCCCTGGTGGTTTGGAAGTGGGTAAAGGGAAGTGGCAGACACAGGATACAAATATGGTCAAAGGTCCTCGGAGGCCTGAGGGCCCACCAGTCAGAACCCAGAGAAGTATGGTAGCCTAGGTCAACAACTGAGAGAATATTCCAGAGTGGTGATATGCGTGTGCAGACTCCCAGCAGCCCAAGATCTCACTATCTCCTCCACTCTTCAGGCAGTTTCTTTCCATGTTTGGCTGTTGGTTCAAATTTTGGCAAGCCATGGGACTATGGGTGGACCAGAACATCTCACAGGATTCTCCTGTTCTGATTATGGGCTTTCAGGCTTCTTCTTGGGGCTCCAGGCACTGGGAGGCTGTTTCAGGAAAGGGAGACTCAAGAGGAAGACAAAGGAAGTTGTACTGTAGAGAAAGTGAAGCTGGGGAATTGGTTTGATTGTCACATCTAGATGACTGTCATGCAGTTTCTAGCGTGCTCCCCACCCCTACCCTGCTGATAACCATCGACTAATCAAGAGAAACTTCCAAGTCAATGGAATGGTCGGATTTCACAGGCTAAGAATTTGTTCACCACCTCCAAGCATTTCATGAAAAAGCTGCTTCTCATTAATCATGCAAACTCTCACAGAGACGTGAAGAGCTTGACAAATCTTTCAAAATAAAAAATAACGACTTAGAAACTGCCGTCCTGGGTGATGGTGTGTGTGCCTTGGTCTTAGGCGCTCCATTTCCCCGACCCACAGACACACGGGTATATTTGTGCTCACCTGCATAAATGCAAACACACTATTATGCTTTCGTACACACACCCAAACACAGGGAAGCCGTGGCTCCTGTGAGCACTAATTTAACAGATGAAGAATTCAGTTCCTGGTCTGGGATGTAGCTCAGTGGATAGAGTGTTTGTCTGCATGCACAAAGCACTGGGTTTGATTAATCCCCAGCACTGCATAAACTGGGTGTGGTAGTGAATGCCTGAAATACCAGCACTGAGGAGATGGAGGCAGGATAGTCAAAAGTTCAAAGTCATCCTTAGCTACAGAGTGAGCTGGGGGCCAGCCTGGGCTCCATGAGACTTAGCAGGGGTGCATTAGTTCTGTAATCATTCCAGCCATGTATCAAGTGCCTGAGAACCATGTGGTAGCTTTGTTCACCCCATGAAATAGGATACAGTTTCTGCAAGGAAAGTTCTAGGTAGCTGAGTGTGGTGGCACACACCTTTAATCCTAGCACTTAGGACACAGAAACAGGCAGATCTCCAGGAGTTTGAGGCCAACCTGGTCTATATAGTTATAGGCCAGCCAAGATGCATAATGAAACCCTGTTGCAAAATAAATAAAATAAAATTATAGGTCCTCAAAAGCCACAGAACATTTTATGAAGTTTGTGTCCATCAAATGTGCTAGTATGATATTTCAGGTTCCTTTTCCCAAAATCCCCTTGGAGAGGAACGGACTGGCTGGAGAGATTTATACCACACAATGGGCCACACAGCTGATTCTTCTGACAATTTAAAGATGAGTAACATGAGATTGTAGAGCACAAACTAGCTGGACTTTGGGATTCTTGTCTGTGTAACAGAAGAGGGGAAGGGATGGGAGGACTGGGGCAGTTTTGTCCTCACCATATGATGTGTGTAAGCCTAGCACCACGGATGGTCTCTGGGAGTGTGGGTGGTCAGAGGGCTTAGGAAATTCCTACAGTATTGCATTCACTAGCTGGTGTTTATCAGGGAACTCTGGTGGAAGAGACGCCCCATGAGTAAGGCAGAAACAGACAATTGAACAACTCCTTTCAGACGGAATGCTGCATGAAGGAAATGAAGGCCGGGTGCTGGTGTGGAGAATGAGAACTTGACCTCATGGGTGATTGATGCAGTCTTGTCCCTTGGCCAGTTTGGGCTACATCATCTGTGGAGCATGAAGCATTGATTCCCAAAGACCAGCTCTCAAATAACCTGGGTTCTGGGGCTTGGGCCACTTGGCCTTACCTTGAGGCAATGAACACAGACAGGAGCTTGAGCTTAGCATGCTTTCTATCCCTATAAGTGAGTATCTGCTATATTGAATCTTCAGAATTTCCAAAAGGAAAAAAAAAAAAGCCAGCATTGAAGAATTAGGATTCAAGACTGAGTTTAGGGTGCTGGGAGGGCAGGAAGATGGGTGCACACACTGCAGCCCACCATGAAGCCCGTCTCTGCCAACAGAGTTGACAGTAGCATCAGTCTCCTTAGAGATGGTGCTTCCCTGTCCTCCTGGCTCTGTCCTCCCATTGCTTTAAAGCAAATTACTTAAAACACACCTGTAATCCCAGCACTTGGGGTGAGGGTAGGGGCAGGAGCAGGCAGATCTCAAAATTGAGGTCAGCCTGGGTTTCATTGTGAGTTCTAGGCCATCCAGACACACATAAACAAGACCCTGTCTCAAAAACTAAACCAAAACAAATAAATACCCTCCCTCAAAGCCCTTTAATATCCAAAGGAAATTATATCCTTACCCTAGATGGAAGACCAGCTTCATGTAGCCTTGAGCATGACTGGGCCTGTGACTCAGTAGAGAGAGTCCTTGCCCTGTGTGTGAATCCAGAACAAAAGGAACTGAGAATGGTGGCACAAAGCTATAATTCAGTCTTTGGAAGGTAGAAGCAGGAGCAGAAATTCAAGGCTACTCTTGTCTACAGGTGAGTTGGAAGCTAGCCTAGTATGCTGTCTAGTCCTATATCAACTTGACACACAAACTAGAGTTAACTGAAAGGAGGGAGCTACAATTGAGAAGATGCCTCCATGAGATCCAGCTGTAGGGCACTTTCTAAATTAGCAATTGATGGAGGAGGGGCTATTGTGGGTGATGCCATCCCTGGGCTGGTGGTTCTGGGTTCTATAAGAAAGCAGGCCGAATAAACCATGGGGAGCAAGCCAGTAAGTAGGACCTCTCCATGGCCTCTGCATCAGCTCCTGCCTCCAGGTTCCTGCCATGTTCTAGTTCTGTCTTGACTTCCTTCTGTGATGAACGGCAATATGGAAGTGTAAGGCAAATAAACCCTTTCTCTCCAACTTGCTTTTTGGTCATGGTGTTTTGTTGCAGCAATAGAAACCCTGATTATGACACCTGGGCTACATGAGACGGACCCTATATTAAAAATGAAACAACACATACATAACAAAAACCAACTATATCCTAGAGATAGGTCTAAAATATAAGTACAATAAAAATATGAACAATGAGAAACAATGCCATGCATGAATAAATGTGTCCCACCCTTCTTACTAATAAAGAAATCAGACTTTGCCCTTGAGAGTCACACAGTTAAAAGAAAAACCAAATTACAAGTAATTAGACATACATTAAGGCAACCAAAGAACTTTCCTAAAATCATCTTGGGGCTAAAATGGTGATTGTCCTTCCCTTATGTGTCTTGGGGGGAGGGAATCATTGACTATTTCCAGGAGAGTAAGTTACCAGATCCCTGAGATGGGAGGGACCTGATCAAAGGAACCAGAAAAGGATGCCTCTCATTCTCTTTCCTCCCATCCTTTCTCCCTTTCTCCTTTCTTTCCTCCTTCCCTTCTCCCATCTTTCTTCCCCTCCCAGGCACTATGTAACAGAACAGAATCTCTATCAACAACTCTGATCTTATGGTCCATCTGTGAGAATCCTAGCAGTAATGTTTCTGCCTCTCAGGCTATGGTGCAGGGTGCAGAGAATGCCAATAAGTCACCACCACCACCACCACCACCACCACCACCACCACCACCACCACCACCATTGGACACTCTCCTTTTAACTGTGAAGCTTCATTATTCCCTCAGTCTAGACCCATCCTTAACCACTTTTCTCCTGGCAGTCATATTTCTTCCTCAAGACCACATGTGCTTTGGGAAGGAACTCAGCAGTGTTTCAATCCTGCTAGGCTGTACCAGGCTACCTAGTGACTGCTATGTAGTAGCTCTTGATGCAGACTCAAAGGGTCAAATATGTTCAAACTGAAACAAAAATAGGAGCACTTAAGGGAGACAGAAGGGCTCTGGACAGGCCTGGAATTGTAACATCCTGCCAGCTGGGGTGGGGACCTCTTTTCTTCTACATAATGGTCAACAGGCAGTTGGACAACTGAGTGATGTCTTAAAGAACACTATGATCTGCCTTCCTCTATTTGAATAAGTGGCTTTGGACATATCCAGACCCGGGTAGCTATTACAACCTGATTTCCAGCTGTGCTCCCAGGTCCAGTGGGACCCAGAATTCAGCCAGTCACCAGACTAGGAGGCATCAAGAAGAGTCCAGTGCCCCCTGGTGGTGCTAGAGAGAAAGGTTCCCAAGGATACGGGATGTGATCTTTAAAGCCATAGGGTGGTCCAGTCTGGCCCCTCATTTTTCTCATTACAAATGAGTGTCAGAGAAGCAGAGTCTCCCGGGTAGGATCACCAGATAAAACACAAGATCCCTGGCTTGATTCAGTTTATGGACAAACAATAATATTTTTTTAGACAAGTTTAACTACATCTTGTATGCTAGGATGTCTACAATAAACCAACAAAAAGATGGCTTGTTGGGTCCCGAGGTTCACATTTAACTGTGTGTTTCTGTGGTAAGTCTAGCAACACTCCAAGTTCAGCCACTGAATTCATGTCTGACCTGGGACTGTAATTCAGACTTCACCAGGCCTTTTTCCCCATCACTCTAGCCCAGTTGCCCAGTGTCTTAAGACAGTGCCTCATACAACTCAGGCTGGCTGCTAACTCCCCCATGTAGCCAAGGATGACTTTGATCTCCTGATCCTCCAGCTCCCACCTCCCAGTGCTTATCGCTCTGCCCAGTCCTCAGCAGGGGCACAGAAAATTTTGGTGTCATTCTGGCAGAGAATGATTGGAGGACCTGAGCACCAGCTCAGCACCATGACTGGTTCAGGTATAAGGGAGGTGAGTCTTCTCTTGAACTTTTGTCACTACTGAGAAAACCTGCAAGTCCTATTTAGACCCATGCTTAGTGTCCCTGCTCCAAGCTGGGAGTGAGAACAGCTTAGGTACCTGCATTTCTGAGGATTTCCCCCAGGTGATTCTGAATGCATCTCAACAATGAGGACCCCCACCCATCACCACGGAAAAGAACAAGGGGCTTATGACAAGTTTAACCTGCCTAAATCTGTCATTGTCGGTCTTGCATGGTGGGATGGGAACAGTGTTCTTGGTGACACTTAGTACAAAGTGAAGTTCAAGCATCCTTTGACTACAAAGTGGCTGCAGCCCGATGCATCTTTGGTGCTGCAAAGTAAAAATCCACAGCAAACTAAGGCAGAGGAACTTGGTTAATATTTTTGAAAGAGAGTTGGATACAAAGCTTAAACCACTTGTTTGTAGAGAGCTCATTTAGAGAAAGGTCCTGGGATTGCTCAACAGTACCATCAAAATGAAACACAATGCTATCTTGGCATATTAGTCTTTGAGGGGTACAGTACTGTAGTCTCAGCATTCAGGAAGGGGAAGTAGGAGGATTGTGAGTTCAAAGCTAGTTGGGACTATATAGGAGACCCAGTTGTTAAGCTCAGTTGCCAACTTATGAGGTCTAACATCACCCGAGAAACAGGTCTCTGGGCACACCTATGGGATTCTCTTGACTAGGTTAATCAGATGGGAAGACTCACTGGCTAATTTTATGTCAACATGATTCAAGCTAGAGTCATCTGAGAGGAGGGAACCTCAGTTGAGAAAATTCCTCCATGAGATTCAGCTTTAGGGAAATTTTTAAAATTAGCAATTGATGGGGGAGGACCCAGCTCATGGTGGGTGGTGCCATCCCTGGGCTGATTGTCTTGAGTTCTATTAAAAAAAAGCAGGCTGAACAAGCGTGATGAGCAAGCCAGTAAGCAGCACTCCTCCATGGCCTCTGCATCAGCTCCTGCCTCTAGGATCCAGCCTGTTTGAGTTCCTGTTCTGACTTCCTTCACTGATGAGCAGTGATATGGGAGTGTAAGCTATTTGTCCATTGTGGGCGGCACCATTCCCTGGGCTAAGATTCTGGCCTGTATGAGAAGGAGAATGTTGAGATGAGCAGCAAGTATCCATTGCTCTCTTCTTCCTGACTGGGGATGAAATGTGACCAACCACTTCAGGCCCTTGCTGCCTTGGCTTCCTTGCCACAATGAACTGTCAAGGCAAACCTTTCCTTAATTAGGTTGTTTTTTATCAGTGTATTTTTTTTTTTTTTTTTTTTTTTTTAATCACAGTGGCAGGAGAAAAGACCTAGACATTTAGTCTGCAAATAGCAACCGTTGGATCTTGTGGCTATTTCCTTTTGGGAAGCTAATGAAAATTATAACATCCAGGAAACTGAAAATTACAAGACTCAGTGGCCCTTCTGCAGGGTTTTTAACAGCATCAGTGAACAGATTCTGTCTGTTTGTCTATCTGGTTTTTTGTGTTTTTTTTTTTTTTTTTTTTTTTGTGACAGGATTTCTCTGTGTAACAGCCCTGGCTGTCCTGGAACTCGATTTGCAGACCAGCTGGCCTTGAACTCTCAGAGATCCACATGCCCCTGCCTCCCAAGTGCTGGGATTAAAGGCGCGTGTCAGGCATAAACAGATTCTAAAGAAGAGATTGTGAGAAAGCTGACCACAAGTTAGACTCTGGAGCCTGGGAATGTAGCTGTTGTGAGTTGTCACTCACAATGGAGTGGCTATTCAGTGATGCAGCTGTCTTTAAGTTGCCCATGTTCCTGTAAGTGACCCCAATAAACTTGCTTGCTCACTAAGCTGGACTTGGGTGGAGCCCTTTCTTTTGTCTATTGTTGGTGCCCTATCTAGAGTGAACAGACGTGTTTTTTTTTTTTCATGTCTTCCCAGGAAAAGTCACAGAGCAGCTGGGCATAGAATCCTATAGGTAGAGGTGCTTGCCTTACAAATGCCAGGACTTGGGTTCTATCTCTAGCACAGCAAAGAAAAAAGAAAGAAAGAGCCCCAAGCTATGCAGGAGGTGGGGCCCTCACAGTGCTTTACTGTAGCTAGCTCATTGAAGACTTTTCTAACCTCTGACACTGAGTGCCAGTGGCACTCACCTCCAAATACCACCACAGTGTCCCAAAGGGTCCCAGAGACGGTGCAGCCTCTATTGGGAGTCTTTATTACACGTTTACTGAGCACTACCACCAGCGACCAACAGGTGGCAGCCTGCCTTCAGGAACGGACTCACACCAGCCACCTGTCTCAGACAGTAACAGCCTCAAAGTTTTAAGACTTTGGGGAATCATTTGCTCTGCAGCATTACTCAGCACACTGTTACACAGGCGGAGAAACAGTCGCAGAAAGAAGATTGGTGACAGCTCAGAACCTGCTCTTTGTGACAATTGTCAGGATGCTCGGGACAGAACCCTGGGAGATCCCAGGACCTCTGGCTCTCAGCCAGAGGATAGCCGAAGAGCAGCCAGAGGCCTCCAGAGCTGGAGCCTGGCTGCCGACCTCAGAAGAGACCATAACTTGCTGAGTGCAAGGGGAGAAGCTGGGATCTGCGTCTCTGACGCAAATGCAGGCATGGAGTGAAAGATCACACGATGACCGCCAAGCCACCTCCTACTTCCAGCCCCAGGGGTTCTTTCACTATTGAAAATACTTCGAGAGGTGAGACCCACTGGACAGAAAACCCCACACCGTGCAGAAGGCTATAACACGAGGCAAATTAATATTCATTGTCATTTGTATATATTTCAGGAAATGCACTAATATTAGATGATGATAATAATAAAATAACCTAAGCAACTCTCTATCCACCCTTCCATCTGTCTTTACTGGCGTTGTACATTTGTGTTCCATAGTAGAATGGGCCACCTGCAAGAACGGGAACAAAGAGAAGCCATTGTTAGCAAAGCTCTGATATTTAAGTGCACATTTACGAGTGCCCATAGTATGTGTGGCGATCAGAGAGAAACTTGAGGAAGTCACTTTTCTCCTTGTGCCATTTAGGTCCTGAGAATCCAATTCAGGACTTTCCGGCAAGTGCTTTAATTCAGTGGCCCTCCCTGCTTTTTGAGACGGAATCTCCTGTAGCCCAGGCTGGCCTTGGACTCTGTGTTGGTGATCCTGAACTTCTGGTCCTCCTGCCTCCACCTCCCAAGTGATGGGATTACTGTCACAAACCACCGTACTTAGTGTATGTGGTTCTGGGGATTGAACCCAAAGCTTTGTTACAGATTTCATGTTAAAAGCACGCTACCAGCTGAACCAACCCAAGCCTTCTGTTTGTTTTAGTTTTGGTTTTGAGCCACATCTTAGTCTATAGCCCAGGCTGGCCTAGGACTCTACTATGTTGCCAAGGCTAGCCTCAAACTTGTTGAAATCGTCCTGCTTCAGCCTCCTGAGTTCTGAGATTACTGCTGTGAAATATCACGCCTGGGGCATGTGTTCATTTTAAAATTTGAACTGTTAATCATAATCTTTTTCAGGTGGTGGCTTCTGGGGGTCCCCTTCCTTGTGGGGACCCTACTGTGGGACACAAATGCACCTGTTTAAAGCTGCCCCTACTGGTTGTCACAAACGCCTTGTGCTGTGGAGCAGGCTGCAGAGAGCAGCGTGTGCACACGTCTCCATACACAGAGCGGGCTTTCTTCAGGAAGATCTCTGCGAATGCAGTTGCTGCTCAAAGGACATATGTGCACACGTTCTCAGCAGACAACGCCACGTTAACTTCCAAATGCACCAAATCTCTACTTCTTCAGGTGTCTCGGAAGCCCCCTTCCTCCTGGGGGAAGTAATCACCCATTCATCTCTACCACCCAGTCTTCATTTCTTTCTTCATGTGTATTGTGTGTAATATGCATGCATGTTCACATGCATATGGGTGCACGAGCATGTATGTGGCACATGCGTGGAGGCCTGAGATTGACCACAAGGATCTTCCTTGATCCCTCTTCCACCTTAATCTTCCTGGCAAAGTCTTCAAATCAAAGCCAAATCAAATCAAAGTTCGAGGCCATGGTGAGTCTCACTAGCCAGCTTGCTCTGGGGATGTTCTGTCTCAGACAGGTGGGCCTCCACGGTCTGCCTGGCATCTGTGTGCATTCTGGGGAATCTGAACTCTGGGGCTTTTGCTTGAGCAGCAGACACTTTAACCACTGATTGACCTTGTTGTTTTTAATCCATGGACTCACATAGCCAGGCTGGCTGGTGCCCAAGTGTCTTTGTAGCCTAACTCTGCATATTTCTATCTGCCCTGGGAAAGGGAGGGGCTTTCCTTTCTCTTACCCCTTCCCTTTATGCCCCTCTCATGCCGAAGAGTGGGAAGGCAGGAGGCTGCTGCAGAACAGCTCTCCTCCTGAACCTGCCCCAGGTCTTCCTCCAAGGCCCCAGTCATCTTCCCACACATTGAACAAGCCCTGGCCCCCCTCCCAGGGTGCCCATGTGGTGTCTGAGATAACATCTTATCAAGTCCTTTGCCAAAAAGCCTGCCTTTTTCTGCCCCTGGAAGGAATTATTTTCACTTGTTCTGAAGGAGTCTCTGCATGCTCTCTCCTTCTGCCAAGAAACCCGAGAGGCCCTGAATTCCTCTGCACCTGGTTGCAGGCTCTCTTGGTTTAACCTGCCCAGCACCTTCCCAAGGGCTTGAGACGAGAGGACTACAAGCTGCTTAAAGGCTTAGAGAGTGGAGTGAGGGAGCGTCTGCCTGCACTTGGCGAGGCCTCTTGGATGAAAGGCCTGTGGAGAAGGGAGTGTTTACTGGGCTCAGCGTTTACTGGAGGGGCCAGAGATCCCCTGGGGCTGCTCAGAGGTATCCTGCCAGCCAGATCACCGAAATTGCTGAGCAAGGCCATTTCCACCCCAAAGTTCTCAGAACTGGAAGGTATGGAGTGTTAAAAGAGGCCATCAGAGTCACTGCACCTCATACAACTCCAGAGGACATGGAACTGAGTGGTGACTCCCCAAGCCCCTCAGTGACTATCATGACCATAACAGAGAGCCTGCAGGAGGAGTCTAAGCATGTTCTTTTTAAGATTTATTAATTTATTTGAATTTTTGTTTCATGTGCATGAATGTTTGTCTGCATGTATGTCTGTGTACCATGTGAGTGCCTGGTGCCTGCAGAAGCCAGAAGAGGGCATTGGATCGCTGGAGATGGAGGTGTAGACAGTTATGAGTCACCCAATTTGGGTGCTGAGAACTGATCTCACCTTCTCCAGAAGAGCAGCAGGCACTTTTCACCACTGAGACATCTCTCTGGCCTCTTAAATGTACTTTTGATATTGAATTAATTAATCAATCTGTCTCTCTGTGTGTATGTGTGTATGCACACATATGTGTGTGGGTGTGCACATCTCTGCATGAGGAGGCAAGAAGGGAGTATCTGATCTCTATGAGCTGGAATTACAGAAGGTTTCGAGTCAAGACCCTCCAGAAGAAGAAATCCACAACAGACCAGTGAGAACCAAGGGGAGAGACTTCCCTCGGCCATACAAACCTGGTGATGTTCAGAGTCTCTGCCCATCACTCTTAGTGTCAGAGGACTCTTAACCTAGTAAGGCGAAGAACTTGAGAACATGGTGCCAACTGGCTGACATCTCTGCTCCTGGGAGGCGGAGGCAGAAGGATCAGGAGTTTCAGATCCAGGCTAGGGATACAGCTCAGTTGACAGAACACCTGTCTAGCATGCAGGAAGCTTTGGGTTTACTCTCTATTACCACATAAACCAGGCATGGTGGTGCATATTTGCAATCCCAGCACTTGGGAAGTGGAGGCAGGAGGATCAAAAGTTCCAAGTCATCATCTGTACAAAGTGAGTTCAAGGCCAGCCAGCATGGGATACATGAGTTTGTTGAAAACAAGCAAAGACCAAAGACCCTTCACACCCCCTGCTCACCCCCCTCAAACCCTGGAGAGATTGGTTTCTTGTAGAGGTAGCTGAAGGGGCAGGGAACTCTTGGAGGGGAAGGCTGGTGGTGTTGTAATTGGGATCTTGGGGGGTCTCTTCCTGGGTAGTGGAGTGGAAGGGACGCACAACATTGTTGCCCCCTCTTTCAACCTCTGCCCATTGCAGTTTGCCTTGGGCTAATCTCCAACCTTAACTACAAGACCTGTTTACACACCAGCAAACAAACGAGACAGCTAACAAAGAGCTGTGTGTGCCACTGTAACCAGTCCTGCAGGTGTTTGGGGTGTATCCGAAAGCAGCACTGGGCTCTGGTGCAGATGGCGTTTGGGAAGCAGAGGGGTGAGGGCTATTTTCCTGGCTGTTCAGTCACCCTGCCCTCCACTCCTGCAGTGGTCACTGTGTGCATCAGAGGCAGGCAGGGGGGAATCACACAGGCTGAGCACCTGTCCACTCCCCTTGTCTCCCTGCAGACCTGTGTGGTGACCCCAGGCTATCTAAAGTGTGTGAGCAGCTGGAATTGACTGGAAACTGGTGAGTGCAGCTGGACTGCGAGATTCAAATGCAAGCCTGGAGCTGGTCACACCCTGCTCCCTGGAGTCAGGGCTGGAAACCTTTTCAAGGAACTCAGTAGGTCACTAGCATAGCAGGAGAAGACAGTCAGGCTTGCTCTGCTCTTCCTCTGCAGACACAGGGAAGGAGAGGAGGCCAGCAGCTGCCTGCAGAGCCTAGCAGCTGGCCTCCTGCAGGTGCATAGTTTTTCCCCTGCCTATCTCCCTGTTTATAGCCCAGAAGCTTCTCAAAGCCCAGAATAGGTATATTCTAGCTCTTAGTGGTCCCCCTCGACTCCCAGCCATTTTGGCATCTGCTACTTTTACATAGGCTACCTGTGTCACCACCACTGCCATGGGGTGCCGGCACCATTTGCCAACTCATCCTCACACTCCATGAAGGTCAAGGTCTCTCTCCCCCTTCCTCTTTCTCTCCTCCCTATCCCATCGTGTGTGCTCTCTCTGTCTTTTTCTTTTCTCTCTCTCTCCCTCCTCTCCCCCATCTGTCTGTCTCTCTCTTGGTTTTTCAAGATCGGGTTTTTTTTTTGTGTGTGTGTAGCCCTGATTGTTCTGGATTCTCTCTGTAGTACTAAGCTGGACTTGAGCTCAGAGATCCACCTGCCTCTTGAGTGCTGGGATTAAAGGCGTGCATCACCACCACCTGGCTTTTTCAGTGTCTCTTGTACTTGACTAAGTTAGGAACATGGAGTCAGAAAGGCCCTTGCCTGAAGCTAGGTGGAAGCTGTCCCTCTCCTTGTGCTGTGGATGGAAACACTGAGGTTTAGAGAGAACAAGGGGCCCCAGGGTGGGCAGGTCTGGGTATGAGATAAGGGTGATACCTGAGGCATACCCATGGAGGCAGAGAGACAGCCTCCGAGTCTTTGATCATCTGCGTGGTGCTTTGAATGAGAATGTCCCCCATCAGATCAGGTGTTTGAATCCGTGGGGCCCAGTTGGTGGTGCTGCTTGGGAAGGCTTAGGAGATGTGGCCTTGTTGGAGGAAATGGGTCACTGGGGCAGACTTGGAGAGCTTAAAGACTGACATCAGTTTGAGTGTGCACTCCCTGCTTTCTGCTTGTGGCTCAGCTTACAGCTTCAGTCACCATGACTGCCTGCTGCCATGCTTCCCTGCTCTGGTGGCGATGGACTGTTAGCCCTTCCCTGGTCAAAGCGGTAGAAAACCTAACTTAGGCAGTCTGAGACATCTGAATCAGCTGCATTTGCAGAAATCAGAGCTGTGAGTTGTTGAAGGTCAACCCCACTACAGCACACCTCTCCTTAAGTCAATGATCCGAGGGCTGGGATGTAACTCAGATGGTGAGTGTTTGCCAAGCATCCATGAGGCCCTGGGTTTGATCCCTATCACCCCAAATCCCATTTGCCAAGGTCTCTCTCTGTCTCTGTCTCTGTCTCTCTCTCTCTCTCACACACACACATACACACACACACACACATACACAGACTACCTTTAAACTCAAAACTCAAAATCCTCCTGTCTCGGTTTCTTTTTTTTTTTTTAATTACTTATTTATTTTAATTTTATGTACAGTTGTAGATTGCCTGCATGTATGTTTGTGTGAAGAGGCTGGATCCCCTGGAATTGGAGTTCCAAACAGTTGTGAACTGCCATGTGGGTGCTGGGAATTCAACTTGGGTCCTCTGTAAGAGCAGCCAGTGCTTTTAATCGATGAGTCATCTCTTCATTCCTATGCCTCAGTTTCTAAATGCTGGGATTACAGACATGCACCACCCACACATGGCTCCTTGCATTCAGTGGATACTTAAGTCTCAAAACACATTGAATAGAGTTTGCTCCATCAGACATGACTATATCAACCAATATCTAAAATTAGGATCAAATGACAAATACCTGTTGTTGTGGAATATTATTTTAAGGATGTAAAGATGTGTTACATTTGTTTATGCTGCAGACTATTACTTTAACTGTGTTACATTTGTTTGTGCTGCATTTGTTTAGTTATGTAAAGATGTGTTGTATTTGTTTTGCCTTGCCTGCCTAGGGCACTTGATTGGTCTAATAAAAAGCTGAGGGATAGGCAGTGCTGGCAGGCAAAGAGAATAAATAGAAAGAAGAAAGAAGAAGGAGAGAACATGGGAGAGAAGAGAGGCACGTGCCACGGCCAGAACACCAGCCAGCCAGCCATAGGAGGAAGCAGGAAAATAAGACATAAAGAAAGGTAAAAATCTCTGAGGCAAAACATAGATAAAGAGAAACAGGTTAACCTAAGTTAAAAGAGCTAGCTAGAAATGAGCCTAAATTAGACTGAGCATTCAAAACAAACTATTAATACATCTCCATGCCATGACTTAGTGGCTGGCTGGTGCCCACCTCCAAAAAAAAAAAAAAAAGCCTGTGTGAGTGTGTGTGTTTTTCCCCTTAAATTTTTTTTATTTGTGTGTGTTGGCAAATGTGTGCATATGTGTATGCGTGTGTACATATGCTATGTGCCTGTGCCTTGGTATGCATATGGTCAAAGGACAGGTCTGTGGGGTCTGCTCTCTTCGTCTACCATTGTGTGGGTCCCAGGTTTCTAACTCAGGTCTCTAGGCTTAGCCAGCAAGTGTCTTTACCTACTGAGACATCTCACTGGTTCAAGGTGCAGGTTTTACTCCTCTTCTAGTAGTTCTGCATGAGCCTTGCTGGGTTCTCCCTTGTCTACAAGATAATTGAGCCTGAAAAGAGGGGAGTGGTGACATCACCATGTCCTTTCTCCCCATCTTAGGTCTGGAGGATCTCTCTCCATCTCTCTGTCTCTGTCCCTCCCTCCCTCTCTGATTCTCAATGCACCTCTTTCACTTTCCTGCTCACCTGTTGTCTGTAGGCGTTACTCATGAGACTTGTAAGAACCCTGAATTGGCTCTGCTGTTAGGAGTTCTGCTGGGCTCATTGTCCAGCACCTTTGTATCAATGCCAAGTCCTTGTGAGTCTGCTGGTCAGTTTTCTACTTCCTGATCTGCCGGAAAGTGAGAAATGTCCTACTACCATAGCTGCAAGCAGGTGCCATTGCCCATGCCTTCTCCACCATGATGGATGGCATCCCCTTAAACTATGGGCCAAATACATCTTTCCTTCCTTAAGTGGAGGAGGTTGCTTACCTCATAGTGTCTAGGAGGGAAAGAGAGGAAGAGGAGGAGCCAGGGCCCAAAGATCCCCTTTGAGTGTAGCCGCTATTTCCTAGAAGACTTTCAATTAGGCCCTACCTCTTACAGATTTCCTGACCTCTCAAGAGGACTTGCAGGCTGGGGACCAAAGCACACAGACCTTTAAGGGATGTTTCATCCTAAACTGTTATATCCCTATAGTGCTATGAGTTTAGAATATCTGACCTTAGGAAATGCAGAATAATAAGTTTATGCACCCCCCCATTTGACTGTAGGTGTGTGGTGTACATAGGTGTTTGTATACATGTGTGTGAAAGTGTGTGTGTGTGTGTGTGTGTGTATGTGTAGGACACAAGAAGACATTTCTGGTGTCTTCCTTGTTCTCATCATATATGCTGGAGCAGGGCTTTTCACTTGAACCTGTAGCTTGCTGACTTGGCTAGCTGAGCTAGTCAGCTTGCTCTGGGTTGCCTGTCTCCACCCTGTGTATACCCAGATTACAAATGGGCTACCATAGCCACCTGGCATTTGTGTGGGTTCTGGGATTCCCTGGCCGTGGACTGTTGTGAGGATTAAATTAAATTGGGCATGCAGAATGCCTACTTCTTGTTGCTGCCACTTCAGTGGTTGCCATTAGGGAAGAATGGAGGTTTCAGGGAGTGTGTCCATCAGCTTTCCACCACTGATGACATAGCAGAGGGGAAACAGTTTATTTGGGTTGAGGTTTTCATCCCGTGGTTACTTGGGTCCATTGCACCTGTTACTAGAGATGGGATAGCACCTTACTGTGGAAGCAAGTGGTGGGAGAAAACTGCCAGGAAGTGGGTGGGGAGATGGGCCCCCAAGAGCATGAGCCCACTGGAATCAACCAGGCTCCTCTTCTAAGTTTCCAGCACTTTCCTATAGTCAGTCAGATGATGAAGTAGCCTATAAGTGGGTGGATCATGAGGCTTGCAGAGCTCAGAGCCCTCATGATCCCTCAAAGCACAAGAGCTGGTATCCAGCCCTTGGCACGTTGTTTTTGGGAGGAGGGGAGATTTAGCTCTAAACCATAACAGGAGTGGCTTTCCTTTATTTTGTTTTGAGTTTTGGCTTTTGAGACAGGGTCTCAAGTAGCCCAGACTGGCCTCAACCTGCTATGTAGCCAGACTTCCAATCCTCCTGCCTCTTTCTACCTGGAGAATGCTGGGGTTATAGCCATTTGCACCACTATGCCTGGTCTAAGGAGTGACTTTCTCCTTGTTGGCCCTAGAGGGCAGATCAGGATCTGTGGAGAGAAGATGTAGTTAGACACATGGTCTTTGGGGGCACTTAGAGGGAAACTGGAGAGCAACATGGAGGGGTGTCATGGAAGGGAGTATGTTTTCAGATGCAGATCTGAAAACATAGAGAGGTTGTGTGAGCCTGGGGTTTCACTCCTGGCGGGAGCCTTGGGGGTGGGGTGGTTGGAGCAGCTGCAGTTCCAGTAGCTCACAGGGAGCCATCAAGTCTTGCAGCATTTGCGTTCTGACACGCCTAGGCTGGGATCTCTTCCAGACACTCAGCCTCCAGCCCCAGAGCCTAGCTGGCTGTCAGTCACTCAGCTGGAGCCATGAGAGCAGAGGAATTGGTCTGGGCCCGGGATGGCTCTGTGGAGGAAGCCCTTGGAAGTCACTTCTCTGTGCCTGAGATCCCAGCATGCATCAAATAACAGCAGTGGACAGTCTTTGCATTCAATGCACAGCTGCTGCACAAGGATACACGGTTCTGTGCTGGAATCTGCAGCGCTTCATCTTTTAGTAAACTTGACTCAGCCAGATGCTTAGCTTCAACACAGAAACGAATGTCAGGTCAAGCCAGTGTGGAGCAGGGTTGGAGAAGGTTAAATCTATTTCAATGCAGATTTCTAAACAAGAGTTTAAACAAAGGTTAAGAGAAAGAGATGCTTGGAGAATAAAGTACATCCAGGTGTGGATGTGGAGCCATTTCAATAAAGTATCTTAATCATTTGGAAAGACGAAACCTCAATTGAGAAAATGCTCCTGTGGACTGGCCTATAGGCAAGCCTATGGGGGGCATTTCTGAAAAATGATAGAGCCCAGCTCACTGTGGGTGGTACCACTCCTGAGCAAGTGGTCCCAAGTGTTACAAGAAAGCAGGTTGAGCAGGCCATGGAGAGCAAGCCAGCAAGCAGCACCCCTCCATGACCTCTGTTTCAGTTCCTGGATCCAGGTTCTTGCCCTGCTTGAGCTCCTGCCCTGGTTGCACTCAGCACTGGATTGTGATAGGGATCTGTAAGCCAAACAAACCCTTTCTTCCCCATGTTGTCATGGTGTTTTATCGCAGCAATAGAAAGAAAACTAAGACCCCTTTGGTTCTGAGACTACTGCACAGGGAGGTGATGAGACACAAGGGAGTCTGCGAGGTCTGCTCAGCTCTGCTTTGAGACTCCTAAAGCTTATGGAATCACAGGATTACAGAGTGACCCACTGGGTGACAACTTACGTGTAGGGTCCCTTTGTCCTGCTTTTGAACCACCAGAGTAGTAGGTTTTCTTTCTGCAGTGGACCCAAGTAAGATTGTGGCTGCTGAGCTGGGTGGTGGTGGCACACATCTTTAATCCCAGCACCCAGGAGGCAGAGGCAGGCAGATCTCTGTGAGTGCAAGGCCAGCCTAGTCTACTGAGCAAATTCCAGGACAACTTTCAAAAACCAAGACCAAAACCAAAACATGTGACTGCTGGATGGTGGTGGCTCACACCTTTAATCCTAGCACTTGGAGGCAGAGGCAGGTGGGTTTCCATGAGTTTGAGACCAACCTGGTCTACAGAGGGAGTCCCGGGATAACCAGAGCTACACAGAGAAACCTGTCTTCAAAAAAATAATATTGTGGCCAAATCACTGTGGTAGTTGATTGGTTACTTTTGTTATTGTTGTCCCCAAATACCTGACAAGAAACAACTTAAGGAGGGAGTGGCTTATTTTGGCTTAGAGCTTGAATGTATAATTAATTAATCATGGTGGGAGTCATGACTGTAGTAGAGTGAGGCCGCCAGGAGGGACTGAGATGGATGTTGGTCCTCAGCTTACCATTTCCTTTTGATTCAGTCCAGGGTCCAGCCCACAAGATGGTGATACTCACATTCAGAGACTATCTTTCTGCCTTAGTTATATTTTTCTAGAGATACTGTTGCAGACTGGGACTCATGGAGCCATAATTGGAACCAGTGGATCAGTCCCTGGTCCGTTTCTGACTCAGGGCGCGTGGATGAGGGAAAGGCTAGCTATAGATAATAAAAGACAGAGACATAGTATCAGGAGGGTGTCTTCAGTCCACACTAAATGTGCCCCAGTTTATTCATCCCCCAACTTAAGTAATCAACCAAAAGTGGGGGCAATGACAGAAGACTTCTATTATCACGTATAAAGGGCAAATGACAGTTACTTCCCTTAATCCTAAAGACTCCATAACTGCACAGAACTTTGCCTTCAGGGTAAGTGTAAACCTGTCTGAGCCCAAGTCTGTTGCTATTTAGATAGGAGCCATTCACCACAGAAGCCCAGGCATCCTGTAGCCATTAAGCTAAAGTCTTAAGGACAATTGGAGTGATTTGAGCTTTCTGAACTTGTGGTAAGGTGGAATGGATTCCATATATGGGTCCCAACAAAATACCCTCTCCGATGTGCCTGGAGATTGTTTCCATGGCAATTCTTAATCCAGCAAAGTTGGCAATCAAGATGAACTATCTTAGCACCCAAAATTTAGAAAGTTCTACAAAAATGTCATGAAGTATGGAAAATAGAGAAAAGACAAACAGCAAATATGTCTACAACCTAACTCCCTAATCAAGGCATCATTTGACAGGTGCAGACTTCAGAATGGGAAGGACCTGCCTTCCGCACAGCTGTGGAGCCTGAGACCCACAGAGGCAAAGTGGCTTACTCAGTATCAGTGGGATGGATTTAAGGACTGTGTATTTTGAGTGTCAGACAAATATTGGTTTCTAATGTGAAATGTTGGTGTTTTCTAATGATGTAAAAGAGATGGTTTGAAAACATGGACAAGCTGGAAGCTATGTTTGGTGGTGTTGCTTGCTGATTTTTATATTTCCCTCTCAGAGCAGAGAGAATATTCCCTCTGCCTCTGAGTATCCACCTCGCCCTCCTTCCACCCCACACCCTGGGCAGGGCAGGATGAGGCAGAATTCAGCTCTGTTCCTCAGGGAAGCATGCTTGGCTTTGGGCTACTAATCAGTAACACATGACTGATCCAGCCTTGAAGTCTTCCTTGCCAATCCTCCTCAGCCTCCCATAGGAAAGTGGGCTGGAGCTAGCCCAGGAACCAGATGCCATAGTGCCACCCACAGGGCCTGACTTGTGCAGCCAGGAAAACAACCCACCTGTGTATTGTCCCATTTCAAATTCCAGGATCCCAGCTCGTTCCTTTAACCAAAGTGTTGGCCCAGCCCCATGACTTGTCACACCCACCTCTGGAGAGATGAGTTAGTTCAGGCACCATGCTGGGAGGGGGTGTGCTTCTCTCTGTTCTTTGCTCACACCCCCACTTTCTGTTCATTTGTCAAGCAGACAGCTGAAGTCGGCCCTTGATCCAGAGCTGGGAATCAAATCCAGCGCCTTGCACACGCTAGGCAAGTGCTTTGCCACTGAACCACACTCTCAGCCCCTCCCTACCATCTTGAGGGAGTATAGTCACTGAAGATGCCTTACCCAGGGATATGAGAATGATGAGCCGAGTTTCAAGAGTGGCCCTTGTGGGGCAGGCACTGGGTTAGGCATGAGACACTTTACTTTTCGTAGTTTTTTTTTTTTTTGATTTTTAATTTTTTTAAATCTTACATTTTTTATTAATTTATTTTTTACATTCCAATCCCAGTTCCTCCTCCCTTCTCTCCTCCTGCTCCCTCCCTTCCCCCCCGCTTGCATCTGCACCTCTGAGAGTGTAAGGCCTTCCCTAGGAAGTTTACTAAGTCAGTCCCATCATCTGGATGAGGCAGGACCAAGGTACCTTTCCACCCCTGTGTCTAGACTGTGTCTAGACTGAACTCCATATAGAATGGGCTCCACTAAGTCAGTTTGTGCATTAGTGTTAGGTCTTGGACCCACTGCCAGTGGCCTCATATATTGTCTCAGTTGCTCCATTGTCACCTATATTAAGGGAGTCTAGTTTGATCTTATGCAGGTTCCCCATTTGTCAGACCGGAGTCAGTGATCTCTCATTAGCTCCGTGTGGTATATTTACACAATGGGGTACTTACTTAGTAGTAAGAAACTAAAATTTGCAGGCAAATGGACAGAACCAGAAAATAACAAAAACAAACAAAAACCATCTTGAGTGAGGTAACCCCAAAACTGAAAGACAAATATGGTTCTTACAAAAGGCTGCAAGGCGCAGACATCGTTCTTTTTGCCTTGTTCATGTGGGAAACCCTGATACTCAGGTTAGGTAGAATATGGTGGGGGACAGGCAGTAGTGATGGGTTGGAGATTCTGAGAGCACAAGTCCCGTGGCTTTGAGGTAGGTGTGTAGGCATCCTCCAGTCTCAGACATTTCCCTAGAGCTGTCTGCCAACCTCCTCCTCTATAGCTTAGCTATGTGAGCCTTGCAATGGGCTTTAGAGATTATCCTCGCCAACCTTGTTCTCCTTTTGAGGCACTTGAGGACATAGCCTAGGGCTGGACATTTCAGGTATGCCACAAGATGGTGACTTCCTGGAGGGATGTGACATAAGGTCTTTTAGAGAGGCAGGGACTAGCCTGAGCCTCCTGGTCTCTGGAAGAGTCTGGACTTGAACTCTGAGCTACTGAGTGAGCTTTGGAGCCCTCTAGAAGACGATTGCTGGATGAGATGCAGGACTGGGCCGTGATGTCCAACTTGTCCTCTCCACAGCCAGAAGCCTCCCCTGCCAGTGCACCCAGCCTCTGCCATCTGACCAGCCTCTGAGAAGCTTTGAGAAAGCCCAGCAACAAGGCGGGTGACCTCCAACTGGGAAGAGCTCAGGCAGAATGGCCCACATCATAATCCTAACTTTTGGAAGGCAGACCAATGGATCATGGCCACAAGTTCAGGGTTTGTCTGAGCTACAAAGTAAGCCCCTGTCTCAAAATCTAGCAGAAAAAAAAAAAAAAAGTAAAACAAATGAATGACCCCCACCCCAAACAAAACAAAACAAAAAGACAAGGAGAAGTCCAGGGAACTGCATTTTTCATTTTTAGCCATAACCCTAACCCAACTCTAACCCTATTGGTTTGTTTATTTGTGGGGAGGTATATGTGTGTCACAGTTTAAATATGGAGGTCCGGATCAACCTGCAGGAGTTAGTTCTCCCTTCTACCATGTCTTAGGTTAGGACTCAGATTACAGTTGGCAGCAAGTACCTTTACCCAATGAGTCCCCTCCCTCCTTTCTTTCCTCCCCCCTCTTTCTTTCCCTCTCCCCTCCCCTCCTCTTTTTCTCCCTTCCTCCCTCTCTTCTTCCTTCTCTCCTTCTATCCCTCCCTTCTTCTTTCTTTTCTCCTTTCTTTTCGTCTCTTTTTGAGACAGGGACTCATTTAGCTCAGGCTAGCCCCAAACACATTAGTAGCTGAGGCTGACCTTAAACTGATCCCTCTCATGAGTGCTGAATTGCAGGCATGCACTACCACAGCCTGTCTTAGAGCCCACTCTTTTTGTTTTCTTTTGATACAGGGTTTCCTTGTGTAGCCCTGGCTGTCCTGGAACTCTGTAGACCAGGCTGGCCTTGAACTCACAGAGACCCACCTGTTTGGACCCCACTTTTTCTATGTCCTGAGCTGTGCTCCTCTGTGAACCCACTCTACCAGTGCACAGCTAGGCTGTTTGTACCGTCTCCAGTCAGCGTGGCAATGACTGTGCCACCTTTCTGGATTCCTTTCTGTCCCTATCAGTCTATGGTCACTTGCTTGATCATACATGGAAGTGTCCTGGGGACAGGCAACACAACTGTGTATGTTCTAGGGCAACCTGGGCTTTTACTAGGGACTTGTGCTTCTCACTCACAGCCAGGTGCTGCCCCATAACTGCATTTCAGACACTGCTCTAAGCCACTAAAAGAAGACCCTTGATGGTTCCTAGCCCAGGACACATCATGAGGACCTCCCTCATGCTCTCTCTCATACAGCACTAGATTGAGTGTTAACCCAGCTGGGTATTAACCCAGCTCTGCGATTCTCATGCTATCTGTCCATCACTCTCTGATGAGAGGATGAAGCAAAGATGTCAGACAGAGAGGACAGAGGTTAGGGATGTGCTGGAGCCCCAGAGATCCACGTCCCAAGTCTTGGATCGGTTGTGGAGAGCCACTGAGCACGTGGGGGAGGGGAGCTCGGCTAGAGCCCCAGTAGGGAATCAATGGTGGATGCTTCCCTCAGCTTCATCCTGTGCCAGCTTCTTCCTGATGAGCGGGGTTGCACAAGAGGACAGAGAGTAGGGCAATACCAAGTCCCATCCAGCCTTCACCCTGTGGCCATCAAAGAGCCTTCCATGCTCAGAGCCCTTGTAATTTGCTCTCATTTACCCTGCTTTGTTCTGGGATGGGGTGCCTTGGGGAACCCCCAGGCAGAGGCTGCAGGCCTGATCATGTCGCCTCATCTTCCTTCTTCCAGCCCTGGGAGGGCGGTCTCTGAGAAACGGCTGCCTTTCCATACTACTCTCTCTGCAGGGGTCTGCTCTGTAGAAGTGCTGAGGCTGTTAGTTCCAGAGGGGCACATCTGAGCGTCTGGCTCGGGAAGAAGGTTGGGAAGGCCCTAAACGCTGTGTGACTCTGGGCCAGGCCTTCTTCACATGCCTGAGCCAGCAGGCTCCTTCTGTAAGTGAGGCCTGCAGCCTGCTCACTCAGTTGGTGGCAGAAGGAAGAAGCCCTCAGAGCCTCTGTTGCCACCACTGAGCTGTGTCTGCACACAGGATTCCTGTCCCACCTGCTGCTGTCTCCTTGCAGCAGCGTGCATTTGCCTTCCCCAGTTTGCAGGTTTTTCACAGGCCTTCCGAGATGAAGACACACAATGGTGACCTTGCCTGGGCCACTGTTGGAGGATTTCATCAGGTCACACTGCAGACTACCAGGCCACAGCTCCCAGTCATTCAGCTTCACTGTTATCATTGTAAAGGCAGAGCAGAACCAGGGCTCTGGGTAGACAAGCACCCCTATGTAGCTTCTCTGTTTTCTGCCAGCCCGCCAGCCCGCCCACCACCGGTCTGGCATGCCGGCCCCAAATAACACGCAGAGACTCTGTATTTGATACAATCCTGTTGGCTAGTTACCATTATTGTTTATGGGCTAGCTCTGTCTTAATTATTAACCCATTTCTACTTATCTAAGTATTTCCATGTGTTCATCTTCTCAGGGAGCGGCGGCCCCAGCATCTTCTTTCTCCATGATCTACATCCTGACTCCTCCCTACTACTTCCTCTTTCCTCCTTGTCTCCTAGCCCCGCCTATCTTGCTTTTCCATTGGCTCAACAGTGCTTTATTGTTTAACCAGTATGAGAAACATGTTTACAGAATAACATCTCCCATCATCTCCTCTTTTCTGTCTAAAATAAAAAAAAAGGGTTTTAACCTTGACATAGCAAAATATATCATACAACAGTTATCAAATAAGAATCACAGTTAAAAATATTTAGTTCATTAACATTTTGTAAGACTTAAAGAAAATATCATCTATCCTATCATTGTGAGTCTAAAGTCCTATATGTAACTTATCTTTAATCCTAACTAAAGAAAACTATAACCATAACTATCTGTCTTCAACTCCTTCAAAGACCACAGAAGATAATATATAAACTCTAGAAATGACAGAGACAACTCACTGCCTGGTCTGTCACCCGAAGTTCTTCTGTAATGTTCCATCTTCAGCCCATAGGCCATAGTGTATCTGGCAGACTCTTCAGCAGAGCAGGAAACTTTAAACTGTCCATCTATATTGGCAGTTTGTCAGTCACTTTTCTCTGTGTCCTGTAGACTGTCTGGCTGCCTTTTTCATGAAGCAGGAATCCTGTAGCAATGTCCATCTTGCATCAGCAGTCACTTTTTTTTTGTGGGTCCTGCATGTCCAGTTTCTACAACATAAAGTCAAACAGTCCAGAAGAGCAGTACCTTGCCCAAATGGCTAGTCTTGCCATATTAGAAGCAAACTCCATAATGTGTTTCTTCAATGTCCATCTTTCTTTCTGATGCAGGTGGTGGTACCAGGAGCAGTTGTGCCTCATTGTCAAGAAAAACCCTAAACCATTTTAAATGCCATATTCTGTAGGTCTTTGAAAGGTTTGAAGAATGCCTATTCATCTCAAATACATCTCTGCATATCTAGAAATCCTAACTAACTTAACTCCAAGTTTTAACTATCATAGGTAACTCTCTATAATCTGTACTAAATTATACATTACATTTTCCAATGAGCTATATAAACACAATACCTAAACAAGAGGAGAAATATACATATCACAAAATTGACCTTAAATTGTATCGATAAAAGAAAATCCATTCCAAAGCAAAGTATTAATATCTACACCATAATTCCCTTTTTACCTTTAAAAAGATTGCTTGTGTCATTAACCAGTTATAACCAAGTCCACTTAAATGAAAACAAACATTTATAAACAATATTTGGGAATTTGGGCATCTTTCTTTCCAAACTACTTCCTGCTGGTAGGGGGAGCTGTCATGGGGGATCCTAAGAAGAAGCAGAAATCTTGGCAATAGTCTGCAAGGCTTTGTCTCAACTGCTTTGAATGTTGGATCACCTGGGGCACTGTTTCAGGAGGTCTGGCTTGATCAAACCACATTAGTCTGGAAGGAATCCACAGCATTTCATTTTCTGTGGAAACAAAATTAGAAATCCTTTTCCCTAGTAACTTGTCCTTAGGCTTAAATTTTGGAGTCAAAGCATTTTTAAAATATATAAATTGAATTAATCCAGCAGCATTTTTTATCAGTAGTTGTTATTTTCTCAGCAATCAAATAATTTAAAGACAACAGAATCACATATAGTATCCAAAATTTCTCTGTGCTTTCCATCTTTACGTGGCTTTTTTATTACTCTATTTCTTTTACTTCTATTTTTACATATTTGGAGACAGGGTTTCTCTGTGTAACTTTTATCTGTCCTGGAATTCCCTCTGCATACCAGGTTTACTTTGAAATCACAGAGATCTGTTTGCCTCTGCCTCCCAAGTGCTGGGATTAATGGCGTGCACCACCACACCCATCCATTCTACTTTATGTTTTTCTTTTTTAAACCATTGTATCCTGTTTCTTTTTCTCTCCCAAGCCAGTGTATTTTTTAAAACACAATGTAAACCTTCATTGCAGCTCTCGTACACACCAATGAATTGTTAGCAGAGCTCTTTAAAAGCAAGGCGTTTTTTTTTTGCCGCTTATGCTAATTTTGGAAACCTCCTTTAAAGGAGCCACGCAAATCTGTGTCTACAGCAAAGCAAATCCAACCGAGAAAATGCTGCTACCAAGAAGTCTTGCTAGTCTCTGTTCCTTTGTTTCTAAAATCCCTTTTTAAGCTTTTATTAGTTTTAAGTGAAAGTTCTTATAGCCACGTTGGGCGCTAACTATTGCTTGTATGTTTTCCGCCAGCCCGCCAGCTTATGCACATTATTCTCGCTATATTCTATGTATGGATACTTTGTTTGCGTTCAAGACATTTTGTATATTGATACAATTTGGGATATTTATCTTGCTGCCCTTTAGAGCTACCTATTGTCTAGACATTTCTACACTACCTCTACTTTAGGAATTTACATGTGCATAATTATATTGTTTAGATGTGTACCCTTGCTTTACTCAAGGAAGTTTTAATCAGGTTTTTAGTTAAGTTCCTGAATATTACAGATTACCCTCACCCGTGTTTCCTTTACCTATGAGATTAGTCAGACATAGATGCTTAATCTCTAATCACTTCATAGACCTGCAGAACATTTAAATGTTTTAATATTAGTTCTCCGTTGACATGAGACACTGTTTCTCCTGACAGCACCATGCACTTTCCCGAAAGTATGTTGGACACTGTTGTTGCTCCTTCTAGAGTTCACCCTCACTTCGGCCATGGCCTCTTGGGCAAGGAACTGCCCCTACCTTGACAACTGATCTGGACATGCGGTCCTATGTGCTTGCAGGAGACAAACAGAAGACTGCTGAACCTTGCCAAGTCAGAGTAAGACAGCCTTTCTTCCTCCCTGCTTTTGTTGTGATCTGTCAGGTACTCATGGCCTTAGCCAAAACTGGCTGTACCAATATTGCTCTGAGACCTTGGGTCTCAGGTAGCTTGCTGTTTCTGTCTTCAAGGCATCTTTTGGAAGTTGCCCATCCGCACTTCCTGTCTACCCTAGTATCGCTATTTTCCTTCTCAGGTCTTGACGAGGTTGTAGATTAAACTATCACAACTATTATTCTCTCTTCCAAGTTAGATAGATTAGGTACTAGGCTTAAGCTTTCTAGCTTAGGATAACTCTATTGTAAACTCCGTTATGTCTTCACCCTAGGACTAGATATGTAGGTCGTTTTGTTCTCGATTTTCCTTTTCTTAGAGCACACTTGTTATTCACTGTTTTGTATATAGTTTTGTATCAAACCCAAATCTTTTCTTTAGACTAAAAGGGGAATTGTAGTGAGATATTTACCTTGTCTGCACCTGTGGCTTAGGCCATGCCCATTGGGGCGGAGACAGGGCCAGACCTGAGCTGGGGGAAAAGGCTGGGAAAGGGTCGGGCCACTCCTTCCTTTTGGTGGTGGACACTGGAACGCTTAGGATCCGGTGGAACCCGCCGCGTTTATCTGCCTATGTTGTGAGTTATTTCTCCCTTAATAAACATCTATTCGGCCTAATTGTTCATCCTGATCCTTATTAAATCGCAATACCCCTAACTCTTCAGATTGTGTTGATTTTAACATTTGCTATCCAGCCCTCCACATCTTCTCCTATACTTTTTCCTTTTCTTCCCTTTTATTTTTCTTTAACATTTGTTTACTCTCTCTTTCTCTCTCTCTCTCTCTCTCTCTCTCTCTCTCTCTCTCTCTCTCTCTCTCTCTCTCTCTCTCTCTGTTGTGCATGTGGAGGTCAGAGGGCAACTGTCCGTCTGTCTTGGCAAAGTCTTCTGCATCCTAGGCTGGCTTTGAATTTGCCATGTAGCTAAGGATGGCATTGAATCCCTGACTCTCCTGCCTCTACATCCCCAATGCAGAGATTATAAGTGTGTGCCACCATGCCTTTATGTGGTGCTAGGAATCAAACCCAGGGCTTTGTGCATGCTAGGCAACTGAGCTATGCCCCAGCCCTTGTTTTGTTTATTCACTTTGAGGTAAGGTCTCACTTGGTAGGCCGGCCTACCGTAAACTCCTCAGACTCACAAGGGTGCTCCAGTCCTGTCCTCTTCTTCCTATTAGCTTAATTTAAAATTCTTTTTTTTATTTGTTTTGAGTGTATGAGTATTTTGCCTGCAAAAATAAAAATAAAAAAGTAGAAAATGTTTATTTCGCCTCAATTTCAGAGAAAATGGTCCAAAATTCCTTGGTCCTGTTGCATGAGACCTGAGCCTTATGATGGAGAAGCATGGTGGAAGGAAAGCTCAATTCCTTCCTACCAGGCAGTGAGGAGAGAAGAGGGGAGGAGCGAGGGGGGGGAGGGGAAGAGAGGAGACAGAGAGAGAAAGGAGACAGAACAAAATGTCCCCTTTAAGCCCACATCCCCAATGACCTACTTTCTTCAAGTAGGTCCCCTACTCCACCCCCCTACTCTATCACCATCCCCTGCTCCCCCACCCCCACCTCCTCAAGTTTCCCCCACCACCCAATAGTCCCTTAAACTATGAATCTGTAGGTGGACTAGTAAATTCTTAAGGTCAGAGCCCTTGTAATCCAGCTTTTCAAGGCCCCACCTCCCAAGTCTCCACCTCCCAAGTCTCCACCTCCCAAGTCTCCACCTCCCAAGGCCCCACCTCCCAAGGCCCCACCTCCCAAGTCTCTACCTCCCAAGTCTCCACCTCCCAAGTCTCCACCTCCCAAGTCTCCACCTCCCAAGGCCCCACCTCCCAAGTCTCCACCTCCCAAGGCCCCACCTCCCAAGGCCCCACCTCCCAAGGCTCCACCTCCCAAGTCTCCACCTCCCAAGTCTCCACCTCCCAAGGCTCCACCTCCCAAGGCCCCACCTCCCAAGTCTCCACCTCCCAAGTCTCCACCTCCCAAGTCTCCACCTCCCAAGTCTCCACCTCCCAAGTCTCCACCTCCCAAGGCCCCACCTCCCAAGGCCCCACCTCCCAAGGCCCCACCTCCCAAGTCTCTACCTCCCAAGGCCCCACCTCCCAAATCTCTACCTCCCAAGTCTCCACCTCCCAAGTCTCCACCTCCCAAGTCTCCACCTCCCAAGGCCCCACCTCCCAAGGCCCCACCTCCCAAGGTCCCACCTCCCAAGTCTCCACCTCCCAAGTCTCCACCTCCCAAGTCTCCACCTCCCAAGGCCCCTCCTCCCAAGGCCCCACCTCCCAAGGCCCCACCTCCCAAGTCTCTACCTCCCAAGTCTCCACCTCCCAAGGCCCCACCTCCCAAGGCCCCACCTCCCAAGTCTCTACCTCCCAAGTCTCCACCTCCCAAGTCTCCACCTCCCAAGTCTCCACCTCCCAAGTCTCCACCTCCCAAGGCCCCACCTCCCAAGGCCCCACCTCCCAAGTCTCTACCTCCCAAGTCTCCACCTCCCAAGTCTCCACCTCCCAAGTCTCCACCTCCCAAGGTCCCACCTCCTAAGTCTCCACCTCCCAAGGCTCCACCTCCCAAGTCTCCACCTCCCAAGGCTCCACCTCCCAAGTCTCCACCTCCCAAGGCTCCACCTCCCAAGGCTCCACCTCCCAAGGTCCTGCTTCCCAAGTTCCCGCCTTTGAACACTGTTGCACTGGGAGCCAAGCCTTAAACATAAGCTCTTTTGAAGATGTTTAAGATCCAAGCTGCAACAGGTTTTGTGACCAAGAAAGCTTGCTGCATAAGCCCAAAATGGTTCCAGTCTTGTATCACACTGGCTATGCTCCAAGAGAGACCTGTGTGAGGCGTGGCCCTGGTTTTAACGTTAAGTCACAGAGCCTGGCTTGTGCTTCACTGATGGGTCCACAAGAGAAGCTCCATCACACAGCATGGCCTGTGACTCAGCGAATCTGTGATTGACACATGGTACTTAATCCTAAATCCCTTTCCAGGTTCTTTCTAAGTCTTCCTGAGAGTGAAGGTGTGTCTCTCTGATCTGTGATTCTGAGAGAACCTACAGTATCTTCCTCAGAGTCTGAGAGGCTACCTGCCAGGACTGCCCTAGGTATATGTTATTGCCTGTATAGCCTTTGTGTGTGTGTGTGTGTGTGTGTGTGTGTGTGTGTGTGTGTGTGTCACTGTGCACATGGAGGTCAGAGTTTGAACAAGCTCAGGGCTGGACTGCTTGCCTAGCAGGCACAAGGCCCTGGTTCCAGCTCTAGTGCTGGTATCAAAACACTATGGTGTTTCCTACCTGTACTCTTTGAGGGTGGAGGTAGAAGAATGAGAAATTTAAGGTTATCTTTAGCTGCATAGGGATCAGCCTGGGCTACATAAGAGCAGTCTCAAAAAATATAAGTTCACGAACATTCCTCCCAACTTGGTGATAATCCATCTGTTGACTTTGGCTTGCTGGGGTGGTGACTAGAAGCTGAAGAGTGAAGGCAACAGATGACCATGACAGGAGGGATTCTGCCCATGCCACACCTTGACAGGTCTGGAGAAAACTATGGAATGTTTTACCGAATGTTCTAGAAGAATAGGGGAATCTGGTCTTCTGATGGCAATCCCAATTTAGTCTTTCACATGAACTTGTCAATTGTTCTCCTTGTTTGGGAACCCTTTGGGAAGAAATCCCAAAGACATGTATTTTAGAAGGAGTTTATCCTAAACTATTAAGTTACAGCATGACTTCTGCCTTTCAATGTTTCTTGCTTGCTTGTTTGGCTGAGACAGGGTCTTAAACTTACTGTGTAGCTGAGTATGGTCTTGAATATCTGATCCTCCTGCTTCCATTCTCTGAAGCTCTGGGTTGTTCCACACTGTGCCTGGATGTTTTGTTTTGCTTTGCTTGATTTTGAGGCAGGGTCTCACTATGTAGCCCTGGCTGGCCTTGAACTCACATAGGTATGCCTTCCTCTGCTGGGTTTAAAGTCGTTGCACTGTCATGCTCAGCTAGCTGTTTGCTTTTGAGACAGGGTCTCACTGTGTAGCTAAGCTGTCCTGAAACTCACAAGCCCCTGACTCAGCCTCTTGTGTACTGGGTTTACAGGTGTCTCTACCATTTGCCTGCCTCCTTTTAATGTTCTGATAAATGTTCCCTGCCGAGTTGGTTAAATGACTACAGCCCTCAGGGGCTGTGTTAATTCAGTTTAAGGACTCACCAAGAGCATTCCAGATCCCACTTGGCAGCTTGACTGCACTTGGCTTGGCTTTGAACTGTGTCACCCATCCAGAGACTTGCCTGAGAGTGGATCTTGTTCTGGAAACTGGCACAGGCACAGTGTCAGAGGGAACGGGCCTCTCGTCTGACGTGAAAGGAGACTGCAGGCTACGGACTTCTGCCCCCAATCAGGACATTCCTGCATGAGCCTGGCTGAACTTTGGGACATTCTAGAACTTTAGATCCTCACCTGACAAGTGGAAAAAGAAATCTAACCTCTTGCCCTTTCAGCACTGGCTCAGAGGATCAAATAAGGTAAAAGACATCGAAAAACAGAGAGCACTTGTCTCTCTCCCGAAGCTGCTGACCTCTCCTCCTTGTTCTCTCCTGTGGCCCTGTAACCCCACAACTGTCCTAAAATATGATGGCTCTCCTCTCCACAGTGGCCTACCCATCCTCTTTCCCCCCACCCCCACTCCCACCCCTCACTCTACCACCACCCCTGAAAACCTGCCTCAGGGATTTATTACTGATACCCTTTGCTTGGCAAGCGGATCCCCAGGTATCCACTGGTTCTGCAGCCTTCAGAGGGTAGACCAATTGATCAACCAACTGCCGAGCAACTTATCCCTTGTCTGAAATGCCTTCTCTACTCCCCTGACCCTGGTCAGTGTTGACAGCACTTACATGACTGCTAGTACCTTGAGAAGTTATGGGTCTGTCTGTTGACTCTTTAAAATGTCAGTACCATGAAGGAGCTGAGACTTACATTTTCTGCTACAATTCTGGTGCTTGGAACCCAGCAAGCATATAATTTTTCTAATACCCCCCCCCCAAAAAGAAAGTTTAATAGGCTGAGCAGGGGAGGGAGTGGAGAAAGCATGAAACCCAGCAGAGAGTGATCTAAGAGTATGGGACAGGGTGGGCCGGGCATATGGCACTCTAGTAGGACCAACCACATGGAGCAAAGGCCAGGAGACCCCCTGTTTGGCCTTGTCCCAGCCTCACCTCCTGACTTAAGTGTATTAGCACAGAACCTCAGAGTAATTACCAGAGGCCTTTAGATTGTTTACTCCTCATTAACCACCCTCTTTGCTCATTTAATTGGTCCAAAGCCCGTGGCATGGGTAACTAGCTGTGCAGCAATTTGGCTCCTAGTCAGTAGCATGCGCAGCTGTATCATGATGGTCTTGTGCGCTGGGTGCAGTTCCTGCCTATGCAAGAGCTCGGGCGGGCTGTGGCTGCAGACTGAAGCACCTTTGATGTCCTGGCAGTGTCTTCTGTGGGACTTGCTCAACCTCAGGATCCTCCCCACTGCCCAGTGGGGCTCTCCAAATCCCTGCTCTCTGAGAATCCCACACAAACAGGAAGAATAAATCTTGGTCCTGATTCCGGGCAACGAGATCTAATGTGTATGCCTGGCCACCCCACCGCATGCATACCCTCTTGGCTTCCATCTGCTGTCTGGCCACTCTTGCCTCCTACTTGTGGCTTCCTGGGGAAAGCCTCAGACCCTTGGCACAGGCTGCTCTGCTGAGTCTCCCAATGTGTCTGCTTCTGTCATGCACAGACTGTATTACTTCCAGAAGTTTCTAATCCCTCTTTAGCTATCCATTTAGTTATAAATAAATGAATAGATTAACCCAAACTCCATCCTCCTCTTCCAGTGGACGGGTCATCACCTGACTATTGTGGATAGTCACATAGCAAAGCTGCAGAGGTTTCTGGAGACTTCTCTGAGTTCAGAGTTCCAGGCTATGCAGAGAGTGAAAAAGGGGGTTTGGGAGTGTACTTGCCTAGTGTGCACAAGGCTCTCGTTTCACTCCCCAGCACCCACACAAACCAGGCATGAACCATCATGCCTAAGGTAATCCCGACACTGAGGTGGTAGAGGCAGGGGGGTGAGAGAGTCAAGGTCATCCTCTCTGTTCCTTAGTGAGTTCAAAGCCAGCAAGGCCTTTAAGATGGACAGACCCCCTCCACCCCCAACACACTCACACTATGCAAATTCCCACCATTGAGAACTGCTACAAAGTTACATTTAAGGGACTGTGAGAGTGGTCGGGACTGGGATGGGGAGGTCAAATGCATGCTAACACTTGAGTGAGGGAAGCTAAGAACAGGGAACTGTTTAGCAGGGAGCTGCAACTCAGAGGCTGAGAGGACAGAAGGCCAGGGTTGGACAGAGGGCCCAGGAATACGTGTGGAGGTGTGAGACAGGAGTGGGGTGGGATGTTGGTGGAGAGCCTATTGCTGAAGGCAGGGAGAGACGATGGAGGTGCGTCGGGGGCCGAGCTCTGCAGAGAGTATGTAGTTCTCATGCAGAGTCAGAAATAAAGGGAGCACTTTCGGCAGCCCTTGATTTATTGAAGTCCCTCTGCAGTCTCCCAGGACATCGGACAGTAGGGATGATCACCCAAGGAGAGGCAGGCAGCTCCTCGCAGGAATAGGGGCTGGAAGTTCAGTTTGAAGGAAAAGTCCGGAGAATCCAGACTGATGGACCTCATGATCTCAGAGGGGAAATGAGGTGGGGAAGCCTATGGCACAGGTCTGATGGACAGCAGACTTGGCTTCGTGATGTGACCCCTGACTCCTACAAGAGGAAGGGCTCAGCTCTGGGATCTAGGCAGCCCCTGAAACAGAACAGGGCTGTCTCTGTTTCCCGCCTGCTGGCTTCTCAGGGAGGGAAACAAGTGACTTTCTCCTACTCTATACTCCCTGGGCCAAGAACGATGTCAGACAGACTGGCCCTGTCTGACACAGAGCAGCCCATCTCTGGTGCTCCTGTCCTCCTCAGGGACCTCACAGGCAGGCTCGGGGCTGTGGCAAGAGGCGTCTGTAAGTTCATGTGCTCAAAAGGGACCTACCAGTTCTACAAGTAACCAACCCAGGAGGGAGACAGCCTTCCTGCCTCACCCACTGCTGCCCTCAGGTTACGGGCCTCTGACAACACCTCTGCACCCTTCCCAGCTACAGGAGCCCAGACTCCCAATCACAGTGCTGTGCAGCTGCTTTTCCAAATCAGCGATGTGCATGCTGTTCATGTTGTTTGAAATTCAGTAACAGTGTCAAGCAGGGTAAAGTGCCTGCTGTGAACACGTGAGGATTCGAGTTCAGATTCCCCAACACCCACATAAAAAGTTAGGTATGGTGGTACATACCTGTAATCCTAGAGCTGGGGAGGCAGAGACAGGAGGCTCCTTGTGGTTGCAGCCAGTCCAACCCAACTGATAAGTTAGATTTAATGGATGCCCTGTCTCAAAAAAATAACATGCAAAGCAATAAAGACATGTGTGCGCATGCGCACACGTTGCTTTGGGAAATGTCAGGGGAAGAGGTACTTCGGGGAGGAGAGTTAATTCTCTAATTCCTGTTGGTTGGGGACCTTCCTCCTTTTTTTCCTATGATTCAGATTGCTTCAAGAAACAGATATTCCTGCTTCATTGGGCCCCCAGTACTCTCCATAAGAGAAGTGCCACAGCAGAATCTCAGGGAAGGGACTTAATTACCACGCTCTTTGGCCCAGCCTGGCTCATGACACAAACTGCTCCCAGTGCCGTGGTTACTAGGAAAGTCAGCCCCGGGGGCACTGGGGCCTCGTAGTAAAGATTTAGTAGCCACTGTGGGTTTGATCCCTGTACTTCTGAGAAAATGAGTCACTCCAGGTTCAAGTGAGGAATCTGTGGGCAAGCCTCAACAACCTGCATCTAATTTGGGGATGGAAAGGTGTTTACAAGCCCCCAGAGGCAATAAACTAGAGGAGGGAGCACTAGGCAAGGGGCCTGTCTCCCGCCATCCTCAGATGTCCCATGGTGTGCCTGGCATCATATTAGCCAAGGCTTCTTCAACAGACCTAAAGATGAGATCCCTCCCATCTCTTGGCCTCGGCTTCCTAACCAGCAGTGGGGGCTCCTTCTGCTTTTGATGCTTTAAGCTTGGGCCTATGAAAGACAAATGGAGAATGCAGCCAATGCTGCTCTCTGGAGCTCCCATGTGAGGATAATTCAGGAGGGCCATGATGGTTGGTGCAGCTGGGTCATTTTCAGCAGGGTCCCCTGCTGTTTAGGTCTAGTGTAGAATGGGTTAAAGTCACTGAATGAGGAAGGACTAGTTACCAGTCCCCTCCTTCTGGAGTCCTTTCCTCCTTTTGTTCTCAGAGATCTGCTCGGTTTACTGGGGTTAGGCAAGCCTAGCATTGGGCTTGGAGCCATGCCTCTTTGGCACAGAGATTCAGTACTGTAGTAACTTGCCCTCTATCTGCCCCAGGCAGAAATCTGAAGCGAATGCAGTGGAGAAGGCCTGGACTCCGAGACCACAGACTTGCTAGAGCTAGAGGTGACCTTGGAGAACAGAGTCCAAGACACTCATTTGAAGGACGGGGAAACTGAGGCTCAGCCATGGAAATATTTCTCAGGTTGTCCCAACAAGTTAGGTTCAGACTCAAACACAGTGCTCACAATGCCAACATGGAGTCTTTCTTTCTCCTGGTCTGAGCTGCAGGGTTTGGGAACAGTTCTTGGGTTGAAGTTGTCATGAGCAGTACTTGAGCCAGGTGTCAGCAAAGCAGGAAAAGGGGGTGCTCCATGGTGCTGCCATTCTGCTGCCCATCCTGACCTTTGTCTAATTAGCCCAGGCACTCCAGGTGAGTGGGTCCTTGGAGCCTCGGATAGTGGTCTGCAGATCTATTCTCATTGAGAGACCAGGCCTGATAGAGATCCCTTCAGTTCAGGGCTCAGCCTTTGAATCAGGCTTGGCTTCAAGTTCACTTCTCCTCCTTCATAGTTGTGTGGCCCTGGACAAGTCCCTTACGCTTTCTGAAGCTGAACTGCAGTCTGCAATATGGTGGCACGACTAGCCCTTTCCCCCATGGTGTGTTGTGGGAGGGCAGAGCACAGAGAGAGTGTGGGAGAAGTCACAGTTAATATTGTTCTGCCCCACACTTCTCAGCTGCCATGGATCAATCACCACTCCACTCCGAAGCTTCCTCCTCTTCCTTCTCAATGCAGTAGCTGTTTCTGGGGCCCTCTCCTTGTGGGATACAGAGCTCTTAAAGACAGCCGAGGTAAAGCTGCTTCCTTTACAAAGCACAACGGGCAACTATAGTGCTTTGGAAGTCCTGCAACCTAGATAATTGTGTGGTTCCTGGACCATCTCTGGGTAGACCAGCTGTCTGTGGGCTTGGGTATAGTTTAGGGGAAACAAACGACAAGATACCAGGGTTGTAGGTGTCTGTGGGTGGTACAGCTCTGGGGTCACCCTTCACCTCTCTGTAACAGGTTATCCATTGCACTGCAGGACCAGAATCCCTGCATTCCCTACCTCATAGGTGTCTGCATGCAATAAAGTTCCCAGAAATTCAGAGCTTGGTGCTGGAAGAATGCTTGCTGTACAAGTGGAAGGACCTGAGTTCAGAACCCACATGAAAAGGAAGATATGCAGCATGTATCTGCAATCCCAGTGCTGAGTAGACAGAGACAGGGAGCCCCTGTCAGTTTAGCTGAATCAGTGAGCTCCAGGTTCAGTGAGAGACCTTGTCTCAACTAACTAACTAACTAACTAACTAACTAACTAACTAACTAACTTGGGAAGAAAGAGAGAAAGGCACTAAGCATTGTCCCATAGCCTCTACACGTACACACACAGTTGTGTACACACACACACACACAGAGGAAAATTCAAAGCCTTTTACATGGCTTTGCCTCTATCCACTGCTGTGTCTACACTAGCCTTCAAGGGAAATCAGTGGCTCGGGGAATAGTTGACTTCATCACTGTTCCAGAGTTGGGTTTGAGATCTGGGTTAGCCAATGAGAGCACTGGATGCCACGGAGTCACTGGGATTGACTGGAAGTGGCCTGGGATCCAATCATAGCCAACCATTGTCTATGCTGGGACTTATGTTCCCAGGAGTTCTCCCAAAGTGGGAGAAACCAGATGCTGTCATTTCTACTGTCAAAGCTTGGGAGAAGGGACACACAGAGCTGCCAGGGATCAGCAGGAGAGCTAGCCCAGATGTACACAGAAGGAGAAGAGTACAGAGGGCAGTCTCCTGCTGGCACTGTCTGCCCATCTGGTCCCACACAAAGACCAAAGCCAAACTGCTTCTGGGCTTTTCAGGGAATATTCATTCCTTTCTTGTTTTGTTTCCCCCACCCTGTGTAGCCCTGGCTGTCCTGGAACTCACTTTGTAGACCAGGCTGGCCTGACTCTGCCTTACATTGTTTTCTTTCTACCGTTTATTTATATATAAGCCACTCTGATTTGGGTTTAGGTCATTCACAATCAAAATTAAACAAGGACAAAGGAGAGCCAGAAAAGGGGATATGGTACATATATAACTTTAATCCCAGCACTCATGAGACAGAGGCAGGTGGATTGCTGTGAATTCAAGGCCAACCTGGTCTACAAAGTTACAGGCTAGTCAGGGCTACACGGCAAGACCCTGTTTTAAAAAACAAAACCAACTGACTTCTGATAAAGAACTTTTAGGGAATTCAGGTTTGTTTTGGCTTTTGATCTCAGAGGCTATTAGCCTATTGCCTCTGAGCATGTGGTAGACAGCATGGTGGGAACAGGTCAGAGAGTAGAGCAGAGATGGAGAAAGGGGTGGGACACAACATTCCCTTCAAGAGCTTGTGTCCAGTGACCTAACCTCCTCCTACTAGGCCTCCCCTCCAAAGCATGTCCCACCACCCCCCATAGTTCCTTTTGTGACCAAACCTTTAGCATACAGAACCTCCAGACCCAAAATGCAACCCTGGATCATCAATGATAGCGCCTGGCCCAACTAACAGAACTGAAGATGGAGATTGAGCTCACATGTGATGGTGGGCCAAGATAATCAGCACATCTTTGTTGATTCCTTATATTTTTTTTAGGCATCATGCATCCTGTGATAGCCATGTGACTTGGTTCTATACCATGACACCTAGGGAGAATCAACTGGGAACATACATACAGCCAGCATCACTCTGCCTCCTGCTTCCTACCTTGAAAGTGAGTAGCCATAGTGTAACCATGAGGCAGAAGCCAAAGGAATTACAGGGACAAAGTCCTGACATTAGGGAGCTGTTGACAAAATTCCTATAGCTGTCTGCCTGTGTGCTTCTAATAGTTTGATAAAAGCAAATTCCTACTGGAGGCAATGGAAATGGAATATGTTATTTACAATTCAAAAAAACTAGCCAGGTGTGGTGGCACACACCTTTTGTTCCAGTGCTAAGGAGGCAGAGGCTGGCAGATCACTGAGTTTCTGGGCCTACAGAGTGAGTTCCAATCAGCCAGGGTGACATAGAGAAACACTGTCTCAGATAGATAGATAGATAGATAGATAGATAGATAGATAGATAGATAGATGAGACATACATACATAGATGCATAGATAGATGCATAGATAGATAGATAGATAGATAGATAGATAGATAGATAGATAGATTAGCCAACCAACACATACTAAAATACATAAACCCCAAAACTTCCTGGTTTGGGGGGCTGGAGAGATGTCTCAGTGGTTGAATGCAATTGCTCTTGTAGAGGAGTTCATTTTGCTTATGTGGAATGCAGTGATGTCACTGACCCAAGAATCTGGTGGGAACAATAGCAAAGAAGACACTAAATAATGTCTTGCCAGGAGTGTGCGTTGTTACTACATGATGACAGCAAGAAGTAGAGGTCAGAAAACTGAGCCACAGGTGGCCTTTTGTCAAGACCACACAACTGATAATGCTGAAGACACAATTGTTTCCAAGTGGCAACAATGTGTCCCATTGTATATTTTACTCATGGGAGGGCATGCATCTTGCTGGACTTGACCTGTTCGGTTCATGTACCATGTAGCCTCAGGTATTCAACTGTCACTGTCATAAGAGAGACAGAAGGGCCCCTGAAATATAAGACACCTAATACCATCACAAGGGAAGATAAAACACATAAAAAGAAAAGACATGTTTTTCAGTGCTGGGTATATGGCCTAACACCTTTGAAAGTCTATCATAGGCCAGCTTCTGTTGCTATAGCAAAATACCCAAGGCCAGAAATATATACAGAACAAAAGATCCCAGAGACTAAGAAAGTCTGAGAGTGAGTCACTGAGGGTCTGCTGTGAAATAACAAGACAGAAGGCATCAGGCCAGCCTGGAACTTGAGCAGCTGGGAGTAACTGTAGTTCTTTTCATTTGGTATGTGAACCTGGGGCCATACCTTCAAACAGTAGCAGGGCTGAGGCCTCTGTTGTCCTAAAGCTGAGCCTAGTCCTGGCAGTTTTATCATGGCAAGTATGGTCATTAATGATGGACTGGGGATGTGGCCCAGTGGGTAGAGACCCATCAAGCATGTAGAAGGCCCATCCTGAAAGTCAAGTAAACAGGGTATGCTGGTACATCTGTAGTTCCAGCCCTCAGGAAATGGAGGCAGGGAGAATCAGTTCAGCCTCAGTTACATAGGGAGATTGAGGCCAACCTGGGCTACATGAGCCTCTGTCTCAAAAAATTAGAGAGAGAGAGAGAGAGAGAGAGAGAGAGAGAGAGAGAGAGAGAGAGAGAGAGAGAGAGAGAAACAGAGTCATAGACAGAGACAGAGACAGAGGAGAAAACTAAGAGACAACACATGAATGGGTTATTGCTGGAGAAAACAGAGGAAGCAGAGACATAGGGCAGAGCTAAAGCAGAGCCTGTCAGTCAGCATCTCCCCACTGCCAAGACCAGTTTACAGAATGCTCCAGAAGCTCAATGCAGCTAAGAACTGCATTTTTTCATTCTAGGACACCCTCCCCTCTGTGTTTGCAGCCTCTACCCCTGCAGAGGCAAGAAGCATCCTGAGCCACCCTGCCTGAATCACCCTTCTGTGCCCCCAGCTCCCTCTTCCTGGTTTCCCAAAGCCCAGTGCCCCGAGTACCATCCCTGACTCACTTACCCTGTCTCAGTCCAGAACTGTGGTTTGCACAAGTCAGGGCACAGCCTGATGTGGGTATGGAAGTGGGGCAGTGGGGGGGGGCGGATACTGGTGGTGGGAAGGAGGAGGTCACTCTCAGGTAAGGATCAAGAAGTAATTCAGGCGTGGGCTGTGTGTCTGCACTGAAGTACCAGGACCACGTACTGGGGTTCAGGAGCCACCCCAGGCTGTCTGTAACCAGGACCCCCTGACACCGAAGCTAGTGAATCCTGCTTCTACATTATGTTGTCCTTGGGGGGAGGGTCTCTGGCATTCAAGCCAATTACCTTAATTTCTGGGTCACAGTCTGAGCCTCCTACACCTCAGTTTCCACTTTAATGTCCCTGCCACTGTCAGCTTCCTAGACCTTTGCCTGGGGTCTTTCTTCCACCTTGGCACATTCACCCGAGGGTGATCTTCAGGAGCCAAGGCTATTCTTGTCAAGGACGTCTAAAGGTATTGCACGTTGGCATAGTAAGATGTGCTCTGTGAGTCCCTAGGTGTAGCTACTGTCCCTGGGGTGTGGGTGGCGGAGAGGGGAGGGGAATCATGGAAGAAGAGAGGAGAGGGGTGGAGAGGAGAGGAGGACCAGGCAGGTGGCTGGAGCCATAGGCATCAAATGCATTCTCTCTTTGAGCCCTGTGGCATTTGGGTGCACTTGCCTGGCATCAGCCGTTGGTTGAGAGTGTAAGAGTCTCCAGAAGGCCAGCACCAGGCCAGGTAACGACAGTGTCTAAAGCATGAGACTGGATTGTGCTGCAGAGAGCCTGGGTTCAGGCCAAGCCCTCCCCGGATAGGAATGCCAACTCAGGTCAGCCACCTGGCTTCCAAAACTCAGGGACTTTCTAGCTGTGTCACCTCAGATAAGATCACTCAGTGAGCTTCAGCTCCCTCAGCTGACCCATGAGGCTATCTATCCCCCACCCCTACCTCCCCTGTGGAACCTCAAAGGGCTGTGTATACCCACAAACTTCAGACCACAATGAATCTGAGAGAAGAGGGTCTCAAGATCTAGAATCCTCTGTAGCAAAGGGGAGCACACACACCTGATGCCCACCCAGCACCAGCCTTAGTCATGAGATGTACCCAGAGCCTTTACATCACCTACCATCAACAGCCCCTTGGACTACACAGCCAATCAAATACCATTTCCTCAGGAAGCTCAATGCCTGTTCCCTGCACCTTGCACAACTATGCTGACATCTGGAGGCAGCTTCATCCTTTCAGCTCTATTGTCACACCCTTCCAAAACTCTCCCATAACAGCCCCACATACATTTCTCACAGTCAGAAATCCCATCAACTCCGGTTCAATGTCCAGGGACAGGACAGATGGATTGTTGCCCCCTCAAGACAAGTGTCCCTACTGTGTGTTGCCACCATGTTCAGGCTGACCTGATGGGGGATGTCCTTCTCTTATTGGTTGATGAATAAAATACTGCTTGGCCAATAGAGGCAAGAAGATAGGCGGGACTAGGAGATGAGGAAAATTCTGGGAAAGGTAGGCAGGGAGAGATGGCGAAGAGAGGCCATGTAGAGACCAGGAAGATAGGACACACCTGGCATTCTCTGGTAAGATAAGGTCATATACAAATAGATTAGTAGTTATGGGTTAATAATTAAGACAGAGCTAGTCTATAAGAAGCCCTAGCCATCGGCCGAAAGTTTTGTAACGAATATAGTGTCTGTGCGCTTATTTGGGGGCAAAGTGGTTGTGGGACCTGGTGAGAAAGAAACAATAGCAACACTGGCCTGGTCCACAGCTGCACCCCTAACATGTAGAACACTATGGGGTACCTTGGAACAAACAGTAACTGCTTGTTTATCTCCCCATTCTCTATTCTCCTCTGTAATCTCTCTCTCTTTCTGTCTCTCTCTGCCTCTGTGTATGTGTGTGTCTCTCTCTCACACACACACATAAACATGCACTCCTGATTTTACCCTTGGTGCCAGTGACTATGGTTGGCAGGAAGAGCGGGTGAATGAGGAACTCTACTAGAGCTGAGGCTCTGGGAAACTAAGATCATGTTTTCAGAACAAATGAGTAGATGACTGTGTGAATGAATGTCTCTGAGGGCACCATGGTCACATCATCTAGGAATGTTGGGGTACAGAGGATTACAAAAAGCTGAATAAAAACTTTGACCTGTAACTGTTTCATTTATCTACTTATTTTTAATTCATACTACATTTATTTATTTACTTACCTACAGGAGGGTACTCAACCGACAGTACACATGTGGCATTCAGAGGACAACTTGGGAGAATTGGTTCTTTCCTGCCACCATTAGGATCCTAGGAATCAAACTCAGGTTGTCAGGTTGGTGACATGTACCTTTACCCACCGTGCCACTTGCTGGCCCCTGGTGCCATTTTAGAGAAAGGAAGTCTTGATGTCACCAGCAAGGGAAAACTTGACACATGGCCTCTCCTGGGTAGCTTGCAAGGATCTGGCCTTTGTTGAGCTTTATCATCCTAATCTACAAGGCCAGGGTTGAGGATGAGGCCCCACCCTTCCAACAATCCACAGCTCTGACATTCTGTGGCTGGAGATAAAGTTTCCTATTGGCTTCTCATTCCTGGGACTTGTGACCAGATACAAGGTCAGCCCTGAAGATTTCAAGACGAATGAGGGCTCTGTCTGTGAGGTCCAAGCCTGATTTCCATGTTTCTGGTTTTGTTCTTTGCTTAGCACGGCTGGCTGTCACTATGTCCATTAAGTCACTGTCCCACCAGCCTTCTGTCCATTGGGCTTCTGGCACGCCCTGGAGCTGGGCCAGGGGGAAGCTGGTAGGGGTCCTGGCATGTCACTGTGGGAACCCTGGAGAGCCTGGCTCTGCAGCCCAGGCTTCAGCCTTCCTCTCCTAAACCCACATACATCTATGAGAGCCAGTAGATTTTGGAATGAGTCAGACAGACCTGCCTTAGCATTTCATCCTTGACCAGCTTCACTGTGGGTATCTGGCCTACTTATCTCATTTCTCTGAACCTGAGGCTCTATATTCACCAAACTGGGATGGTAGTAACTATCATCCCACTTATTTATTGGTCTTATTTGTTCAGAAACTCACCACTATTAGCTATGAAACAGACATTTAGTACTACCCCATGACTACACATGCCAAGGATTCAGCTGTCAACAAGCCAACATAATCCCTGCCCTCATGACACAGTGTAACAGAGTGTAGGCATGGCCCACACCATGGCCACTCTGTACTCACAGCTGTCAAGCATTAAAAATGGGACAAGAACAACCAAGGGACTAAAATTTAAAGTTCACCTGATCCAAGATAATTTAAATTTGTATTGTTGTTGTTGTTTCTAAGATTTATTTTATGTGCATTGGTGTTTTGCCTGCATGTATGTCTGTCTGAGGGAATTGGATTTCCTGGCAGTGGAGTTACAGACAATTGTGAACTGCCATGTGGTTGCTGGGAATTGATTCTGGGTCCTCTGGAACTACTGAGCCATCCCTCCAGCTCCTGTTGTTGTTTTAAAGACGGAGTCTCATGGAGCCCAGGCTGGTCTCAACTTACTATGTAGCTCAGGATGACCTTGAGCTTCTGATCCTCTTGTCTCTGCCTCCCTAGTGATGGAATCACCTGGCTTATTTGATGTTGGGGATGGAACTCAGGGTTTGAATACTAAGCAAGCACTCTACTGACTGAGCAATGTCCTCAGCTCTAATTTTAGGATTTTGTTTTATTTTCGTTTTTCTAGACAAGGTTTCTTTATGTAGCCTTGGCTGTCTTAGAACTGGCTCTGTAGAACAGGCTGCCCTCGTACTCAGAAATCAGCCTGCCTCTGGCTCCTGAGTGCTGGTATTAAAGGCATGCACCACCACACCCTTAATTTTAAATTTTAAAATGGACACTGGCTCACTTTTAAGTCTGCTTGAAATGACCTGAGGTGAAACTACCTGTCCATTTAGGAATTTTATGAAATCTAAATATAAATCAAGTATGGCTGACAGTATTTTAGTATTAGCAGTCATATATACTTGAAGGATATTGAAACACACTGGATTTTAAAGATAATAAGGAAAAGAAATGAAAAAATGCCTCACCAATAAATATTTAAATAGCAATAATATTTTGAAATAATAAAATAAGCAAAAATAATTTCTCCTTTGCTTTTTTTGTTGTTTACTTATTTATAGACCTATTCTCACTGTGTAACCCTGGCTGACCTAGAATAATACATTATGAAGCTCAGACTGGCCTTGAACTTTAGGTGATCTTTCTGTCTATGGCTCCTTAGTGTTAGGAATACAGGAATGTGCCACAAGGTTTGGCTCTTTTTATTAATTTTTTTCTTTGATGAATTATATATGTAAATGAATTATTACATCTGTAAATATACAATTAATTAATTGTTTTTAAATTTTGGCTTAGAATGTGTTAAGCAAGATCACACAATTTCACAAAGAAATAAATTGTGTGTTCTCTCTCATATGTGGAGTCTAGCCAATAATATATGTATATATGTAAGCAAATGCACAACTCCACCAAATGTAAACCCAGTGTCTAAGTTAGGGTTTCTACTGCTGTGAAGACATCGTGACTATGGCAACTCTTAGAAAGGAAAAACATTTAAGTGTGGTGGCTTGCTTAAGTTTCGGAGGTTCAGTCCATTATTATCATGGCGGGGAGCAGACATGGTGCTGGAGAAGTAGCTGAAATTCTTTTATCTTGCAGGCAACAGGAAGTTGACTGAGACACTAGGTGGTATGTTGAGTATAGGAAACCTCAAGTCACACCCCACAGTGATACACTTCCTCCAACAAGGCCATACTTTCTAATAATGCCACTCCCTATGAAATTATGGGGGCCATTATATTCAAACTACCTTACCCACCAAATGTGTGTGAAGCATAACATGAAGAAAATGGAACAAAAAAGGTTAAATGTAGGGAGATGAGGTAGGACTGAATCCAAAAAATGAGCACGAGTTAGGAAAAGGAATAATTGTTGACTGCTTTTCTGGTTCTAACTGAGTCATGGTTTTAGTAGTAGATAAGTGCATAAAAATATATTGAACACCGAAAGTGTAAAATTCAATGTGAAGTTCCACAGCTTCCATGCTGAATGCATACTCTAACTGCATAGAAGTTCATCAAGTTGTATAGACTGCTATAGTCTGGTTATTTTTGGTATGTGATGTTTTTATTTATTTGCAAAATTTTTATAATAAAGTTTGTTAAAATTACAATTTTAAAAGTTTTATTTATTTATTTTTATTTGCGTGTTTGTGGTTATGTCCACATGAGTTCAGGGGCCTGTAGAGGTCAGACCTGTTGGGGCTCCAAGAGCTGGGGCTATGGGTAGCTGTGAGGTATCTGATATGGGTGCTAGGAACTGAACTTTGGTCCACTGGAAGAGCAGCAAGTGCTCTTAACTGCTGAGCCATCTCTCCAACCCCAAATCATTGTTATTATTATTATTATTATTATTATTATTATTATTATTATTTTGAGCAAGGTCTCATGTAGTTCAGGCTGACCTCAAACCTCTCATGTCGCTGAGGTTGACCTTGAACTCCTTATCTCCCTTCTTCTCCTTCCCAGTGTTGGGATTGCAGGCATGCCCTACCATGTCCAGATACCTTTTTTTATCTCTTCCATGTGGCTCCTGGCAGTGTAAAAGCACATGTATGGCTCTCAGACAATGTTGTGTTGGTCAATTAAACAGGCAATTACGATATGAACTCAAGAGACCGTGATGAGGCTTAGTTAAGTGAGATGCTATAGACCAAATGCTTCATTTAGTTAATATTAGTCTCAGCCATGCACCGGACACGGATGAGGCTGTGCTCCATGTCACTCTTCTCTAGCTTTAACCAATGGTTCCTGTGTGCCTCTAGCTGAGCCTGGCTGCCATCACTGGGGTGGGAGGAGGTGACTTCCTTCCAACAGGTTAAGCAATTGCAACTAGCCCTCCCCCCATCCAGTTGTTTAGATGTTCTGTGATATACTACTATAGCTCAGACCCAAGGGCACTCCTTGGCCCCCTATTCTAAGCAGTGTACACTGCTTCATCCTGAAATCTGGTTACTTTCCACAAACTCCTAAACACTTTCAGATTTTACAGATAGATGAAAAATCCCTGTAATTTTAGAGACTGGACACCGAAACCCTTTCTCCCCATACTATTAAGGGCAGAGGAGAAGGCAGGCAGGAGGAGGATGAAAAGAGAAAAGTAGTAAGTTGTGTCCTAGTCAGTTTAATTGTCAACTTTTTACAACCTAGAAATTACCGGAGAGCCTCTGTTGGGGAACTGTCTAGATCAGATGATCCTGTGGACATGTCTACATGTCTATGAGACTTATCTTGATTGTTGATTGATGCAGGAGGGCCAGCAGGCAGCATCATCCATAGTTTCTGACACAATTCATTGGCTGTGATGGAGTTCTCTGGTCAGAGGTCATGTGTGGTGCAGCAAGCAGTCCTGCCTCTCTGCCTGCTTAAGCTCCTGCCTTGACTCCCCTCGGTGATGGACTGTGATCTGGGAATATCAGCCAAATACAGCTTTTGCTCCCCTAAATTGCTTTTGGTCATAGTGTTTTATTGCAGCAACAGAAAAGCTAACTAGAACAGAGAGTGAGGGAGGGAAGGAAGAGAGGGAAGGAGAAAGGGAGGGAGGGAGGAAGTCATCACCCTTCTCTAACACCTTTTTATAAGAACACTTGGAGAGGGGGCCCAATTTGGCTGAATTTGGTAAGCTAATTTTATAATTCACATGGATGTGCAAAGGGTTCAAGAAAGTTAAAGCAGTCTATTTTTCCTTTGATTTTGTTTGTTTGAGACAGGATTTCACTATGTAGTCCTGGCTTGGCTGGCCTCAAATTCATAGAAATCCACCTACTTCCACCTTCCAAGTGCTGGGGTTTAAGGTATATGCTACCATGCCTTGCTTCTTCTGTATGTGTGTGTGTGTGTGTGTGTGTGTGTGTCTTGTAATCCAGATCAGCCTCCATCTTATTACATAGCCATCGATGATCTTGAACTTCTGATCCTTCAGCCTCCACCTCCCAAGTTCTGGGGTCACAGGTGTGAGGCACTGTATTCATTTTTGCTAAAAGTAATCCTGGAAGAAGAACCAAGTGGAGGAGGACATATTCCTGACTCCAAAGCTCACTACAGAGGCACCATGCTGACATAAAAATAGCAGACAGTCCATGGGACACAACCAGGAGCCAAGCAGTAAACACTTAAAGCTATGGTCTGATTTTGGCAAGGCTGTCAGGACAACTCGATGGAAGAGACTGGCCGTTTTCAACAAGTGCCTCTGGGACAACTGCATCCACAAATGGAAAAGGATCAATAGGACCCTGTTAAGCTCATTAAGGAGCTGAGCACAAAAGAACACTCAGTGCATCCATTTATATGAAATGCCCTGAACTGCAAAGCTATAGAGGAAGTGGATTAGTGGTCACCCAGGGCTGGGGTGAGGGATAGATGTTGTGTAGTGACTACCAGTGGAGGTGAAGTTTCCTTTCAAGGAGATGGGAATGTTCTAAAATTAGTTGTTCTAAAATGGTTGCATGGCCTTGAGTAACAGAGAAGCCACTGAGTCACTCACTTTAATGAGCAGATTTACAGTATGCAAATTATACCTCAACAAGGCTGTTGAACATCCAGAGGCATCACACAGAAGAGGGTAGGGCTCTGGTGTCCCAGAGTTTCAATGAGTTCTGGCTCTTTAGCACTTTAACTGCGGTGCCTTGGACAAATTCATTGACCTTGAAACTGGGGGGATAGCTTATATGATACAGCACTGGCTCCGAAATCTTGAAGACCTAGGTTTAAGTTCAGAATCGACATAAAAAATTCCAGGTGAGATGGTCCATAGGTAAAGGCCTGCTTCTCCAGAACCCATATGGTGGAAAGAAAGAACAGAGATCTACCTGCTTCTGACTCCCAAGTGCCAGGGTTAAAAGTATAAGTCACCACTGCCCAATAAATTTTTATTTTTTTAATTTTTAATTTTTTTTAAAATTTTTCAAGACAGGGTTTCTCCGTGTAGTCCCAGCCATCCTGGAACTATACAATAAATTAAAACAAACCAAAACACTGCCAGGCGTGGTGGTGAGAAATTCCAGCACCAAAGAGGCAAAGACACGCAGATAGATCTCTGAGACTCCTTGGCCAGCCTGCAATCAGACTGGTATTTTGAGGAATGACACTTAAGATTGACCTCACACATACCACACATGAACACACACACACACACACACACACACACACACACACACACACACACCTTTTAAAATTCACTGACCTACACAGACAGCAGTAGGCTCTCTGCTATGGAGGGCATTGTCAGAGTGAAATGAAAACACAGGTAAGATGCCTGGAACGAAGTGAGTGGAAGCCTAGAAACAACTCTTTTAGCTGTCAGGATCCACCTCTGGCTCAGGGGCAATCTCCTACAAAAGTACAAATGTGGCTTAGCTGGCCAACGGCATGCTGGGATATCAAGATGCTGCTCATCTAGAGTGTGCTCCCTCTGAGGGAGAGAAAGAGAAAGAGACAGACAGACAGAGAGAGAGAGAGAGACAGACAGACAGGCAGAGACAGAGACAGAGACAGAGACAGAGACTGGACTTACAAGACTTCAAGGTCATATGTATCACCAGTCCAGCCACCAAACCTCTTAGTAGTAGATTCTTCATAAAAATAAAATCACAATTTTGAGCCAGAGGTGGGTGGTGCACACTTTTGATCCCAGCACTTGGGAGACAGAGGCAGAGAGATCTCTGTGAGTTCAAGGCCAGCCTGGTCTGCAGAGCGAGACCGCATCTCAAACAACAAAACTCACCCTAATGGTAGGAATAGCTGAGCATGAATGAGTCACCCCTCCTGAGCATGCTCCTTGAATAACTGGAAAGACCAAAGGTACTTAGGGAGCCATCCAGAGCTTATACAAGTATCTACCCCCTCCTCCCTGCCCCACAGGAAAAAGTGCTTATGTAGCCCAGGCTAGACTCCAACTCTCTACGTAGCTGAGGATGACCTTGAACTTCTGATCCTCTTGCTTCTACCTTCCCATTGCTGGGATGGAGATGTATACCACCACACCTAGTTTACATGATGCTAGAGATCACACCCAGGGCCCCATTGCATGCTGGGTAAGCACTCTACCCACCAAGCTGCATCTCCAGCATACACCTGTCCTTTTGACTCATGCACGGTGGTTAAGAGGGATGGTTTGGAGATCAGATGCAAGCATTTGCACCTCCACTGTAACTTTGGAAGATCTGTAAGTACCGTCCCCTGTGAGGTGGAGAGTCTGGGAAGGAGAGCACCCTAAGGTCTTCTGGAGTGCTTTGTTATCTCCTGTGATCCCTACGGTGTGGGAGGGCTCTGGCTTCCTTGTCACTAACACCACACATCCTCCCTGCTTGTCAGAGGGCCAGATAGTGAGCTGTAAGTGAGGGCCTTGTAGCTAGAGATAGAGCCTGAGTCCTGTTTGCCTCTGGTGGCTCTGTCCCCAGTGCTGCCACAAGAGACCCTGCTGCAGAATCTTAGGTCCCTGTGCAACAGTCTCACCCCACCACCTCAGTTCATTCTCTGCCATCCATCACTCAGAGATACACAGTGCTGTTCAGAGTCACAGTCATTCAGAGGCCGCCACAGGACTGCCATGTTTGGGGTCCCGAGGTGTCCCTTCAGCCTCGGGGGATTGTGCAGCTGCCAGGACTCCCAGGTGGTGCTCCCTCCCTTCTCCCCTAGTCTCAGAGATAATCCCATAATGAATTAAATGGAGCAATTATGAGGGTTGGGGAGCTTGCATTGCTTTTGGGGAACCAGTTGGCATCTCACTTATGTTCAGTGGTGTACTTAAACATAATCCCTTTTATGCTCTCCTCTCCAGTTCAAGTCTGCAGTCCCTGCCAGGTGCTGAGGCTAAAATGTGAGCAAGATTTACCTGCCTCTGTCTCCTCTCCAAGGACAGTGTGGCAAAGAATCTCTGTCTAGTGCAGAAGGGACACTGGCCTCTGTCTACTGCAGCACACATCACAAGCAAAATCCACTTTGTAATTCTCTTTGTTCCAAGTGAAGGATAAAGTACTGAGTCTTGAGAATAATTAAGTCCCAGTTGCATCCTTCCAACTAGAGCATCCCTCTCTGGTCTGTCTGTCTGTCTCCTTATCCTTTAAGGTCATCTGCTCAGAAAAGCCCTCTGTGTAATAGTCTGGAGTTTTGTTTTGTTTCGTTTTGTTTGTTTTTGAAAGAACAAAGTACCCAGGACTGCGGAAGGGTTTGTATGGAAAGAAGTTTGTTTGGTTTAAAGGGATGGAGGCTGTGAAGTCCAAGATAACGGCTAGCATCTGCTGGGACTTGGTGAAAAGATCAGAGGTCCATCACAACACTAACAGTATGCCTACATCCCCTGCAGCATCCGAGGCAGGGTTCTGTCTAGCCGAGCTGATAGTGTGCTTATTCTCAGCACCCCTCTGTCTGTGACCTGAACCCTACTTGTACTTGAGAATACCTAAGCCCCATCTGGAATGCTTTCAGGTTCTAAGCCTGTCTCTCCAGCTCTGGAAAGCTAGCTCCTGGGTAAGGGATGGATGCCTCTAAGCATCAACTTCTAACCTCACTCCATATTGACATCACCTAGGGAGGCTTTGCACTGCAGCTGCCTAGGCCTCACTGCATTGCTGTTCATCCAGACTTTCAGCAAACCTTAAAGCTTACAGTGTGGGCTGAGAGCAGCTGCTCTAAGCACTGCAAGGTTACATACAGCTCTGCTCTGTTTGCACAACCCCATAGCTTCAGGCTGGGGACACTAGTGTGGACAACAGGGCAGCATCCATCTGGACAGCAGCCAGGTATGGGGGGAGCAGCAAGAATCAAGTATCTCATTTTGGGTTCTAGAAGGATCCCTGCTGAAGCTTGCTGGAAGCCGAGGGCTTAGCTCAAAATCCTTAGGCAATTTGAGCAACTTGTGTCTGGGAGTAGCTGAGGAATTGGCAAGCTTAGGGTGTAGGGCCATGGAAGGGTCATTTGGATTATGCCTTTGCCCCTGGGCAGGAGACATTGATAGAGGCCTCCAAATAGGCAGTGGGAGAGCTGAGTCAAGTTTCAACCCTGCCAGGCACCAATCAGTTGAACATGGATGAGGGACAACTGACTGTTGCTGAGTACACAGGTACACATTGAGCAGCGCTGATGTGCCAAACATTGAGCCAGCAGGCCTCTGCCCGGATATGGCAAAGCACTCCCCTGATTGTTTCTGAGACAGGTCTCACTATGTAGTCCTAGCTATCCCAGAACTCACTATATAGACCAGGTTGGCCTCAAACTCACAGAGATCTGCTGCTTCTGCCTCCTGAGTGCTGGGCCTAAAGTTGCGACCACCATCTGTGGAGATGACTCATGAACTGTACTTTGAGGAAAGCCTAGCCTGCCCTAGCCTGCCCTAGCCTGACCCCTCATTGTACAAAACAGTAACCCTCAGGTTACCAGGTAAGAAATTGCCTAGGATCACACAGCATGGTAGTGTTAGAGGCAGGCCTGTATCTTAGGTGTCTGGCTCTAAGATGGTGTCCTTTCTCTACTGAAAAGAGAAGGAAACTAACTAGGAAAATGGAGAGAGACGGAGGTTGGGGTAGGCAGATGCAGAATGTGAGGGGCTAGGGTACCACTGACTTTAGCCAGTAGGATGTCCTGGAGAGTGAGTGCTGTGAGAAAGGAGAGGGATATGGGAGGTGACTCTGCCTTTAAGTCTCATTTTATCTGTCCAGTTCTCAGGCCTCCCTTTCTGGAATGTCCCATGGTTGTATGGTTTACCTCATGAGCCCCACTTGACTTTCCAGCTGGGGAGCATCTGGGAGAGAATCCTGCAGCCTTGTGGCTTAATGACCTTGGGCCATTCCCATCCCTCTTTTCACCACAGCATCCTTATTAGCACTGTGGGAGGAGAAATCAGCAGCTTTTGGACTTAGCTTTGAACCCTTTCAGAAGTTAGATTAAAAATTCAGAATCCAGGGGCTGGGGAGATGACTTACTGGGTACAGTGCTTGCAGTGCAAGCATAGAACCCACAGGAAAGCCAAGGAGACTGTCTCAAAAAACAAAACAAAACAAAAAACAACAACAACAAAACATGGACAGCAATAGAGGATAACATCTGACATTAATCTCTAATGTGCACATTTGCACACACTGATCCACACATGTATCTAATACATACCACACCACACATGCGCACAGTCCAGAATCTATGGACTGTGTAATAATGAAGATCCAAATTTAGTCTGTAGTTCTTGACATTTGCACACACTGATCCACACATGTATCTAATACATACCACACCACACATGCGCACAGTCCAGAATCTATGGACTGTGTAATAATGAAGATCCAAATTTAGTCTGTAGTTCTTGACATTTGCTCTTGTTGCCTCACTGCAATAGGTCTTACGTGTGTATGTTCTTACATTTCCTTCTCCTAGAGCATACTTCATATTGCTGTCTTCATATAGTTTTGTATCAAGCCTAAATCTTTAGACTAACAGGGGAATTGTAGTGAGATATCCACCCTGCCCATACCTGTTGCACTGACCATGCCCATCTGGGCATGGTCACAGGTGTGGACATGACGAGGAAGGCTAGGTCTGGGGTCCCGGAACCCCGGCTTGCTCTCTTGCTTCCTGATTCAGGTTTCGGAGAGCATCCGGGTGGCATCCATGGAGCGGGAACCCGAGGTGGTCATCTGTTTCATGTGTAAGTGAATTCTCCCCGAATAAACCTCACTTAACCTATATTGAGTTCAGTGAATCTTAATTCCCACGCTTTATTAGTCCTCAGAACCTTCATTATAAAACTGGGCATCCAGTCCCAACAGATGCGTCTCCAGTACAACTCCCACACCTAAGGTTCAGAGGTCATCTTGCAAGAGGAAGTTGTAAGAGCTAGAGGATCAAGAAGTTTGCTGTAATATTATGTTTCCTAGTAATGTCTCACTAACATGACTGCCTAAACATGAGCTGAAACAAGGGTGATTCCAATAGACATGCCAGTGCATGGGGCCTACCTACCAGGATTCAGCCTTAGACAGAGAACTACCTAAGGAATGCTGAGAATGGGAGGAAAATCTTCCCCAGGGAAGAACACACCAGTTGGTTATCCATTACCAAATAGTCAGCTTTGAAAACATGCATAGAAATAACATTATACAGACTGGGCAGGTTGTATTTATATATTTAGGAATAAGTACATTCATACATATGCTTGTGTATATGTGTGTAATAACAATTAATTTGAAAAGAGGCTATGAATTTGAAAGAGCATTGTCTTAGTCAGGGTTTCTATTGCTTTGATGAAACACGATGACCATAAAGCAAGTTGAGAAGGAGAGGGTTTATGGGCTTACACTTCAGCCTTGCTGTTCATATTAAAGGAAGACAGGACAGGAACTCAACAGGGCAGGACCCTGGAGACAGGAGCTGACATAGAGGCCATGGGTGCATGCTGATTACTAACTTGCTTCCCCTGGCTTGCTCAGACTGCTTCCTTATAAAACCCAGAACCACCAGCCCAGGGGTGGCGCCATCCACAATGGGCGGGGCCGTCCCCCATTGATCACCAATTGAGAAAATGTCTTACACCTGGATCTCATGGAGGCATTTTCTCAACTGGGGCTCCTTCCTCTCTAATGACTATAGTTTATGTCGAGTTAACACACAACCAGCCAATACAAAGCATGGATGTGTTTGGAGGGAGGAAATGCAAGGGGGAAATAGTATATAATTATATTATTATCTCAAAAAATAAAAGAAACAAACAACAACAAAAATCTGGGTATCATGGTATGTGCTCATAATCCCACATCTGGGAAGGCAAAGACACTCAGATCCTTGAGAGTCACTGACCAGTGAGTCTAGCCAAATTAGCAAGTTCTATGTATCAGTGAGAGACCTTTGCAGCATCTGAGGAATGATAGTAGAGGTTGTCTTTTGGGTTCCACATGCATACACATGAATACTCACACACATGCATACATACATATACACAAGTGGGCCCCTTCTTGGTGGGAATAGGGGCTGGGAATGTGCATTTTAATACTCCTCCACCAAAATGCACACACTGTGGCTGAGTCCAACAAACTGTGAAGGCAGAAAGCCCCGGGCTGCTGAATTTGCCCCCACTAGGCCGGAGGCTGGCCTGAACACAGGAGGCTTGCCTCCTGTCTCCCTGAAGTTTCTGTCCCTGAGGGAAGACTCTTACCAGCCAGACAGAATATGTGGATTTGACTCAAGGGAGAAGGGCAAGTTGGGTGGTGGATTTCTTCTAGGACTCAGGGACCAGAGGGCAGATTTCTGACCCTCAGAGACTTGGCCGTGCTGAACTTCATGTAGCCAGCAGGACCTAAGCACTCAAGCAATAGAAAGAGGGCTCTGGGGCTCTGAGAACAGGAAATCTTCACATGCCTCAGTTTCCTAAACTGTAGGGCAATGTCCTACAAGGTAAAGATTTGAAACCTGCAGAGCCATCTCAGACCTGTAGACCCTTACCTGTTGTAGTTTGTTAGTGCTGTGCAAAGAGCTGTGGAAACCATAGATGGCTTACATGCCAGACATGGACAGACTCAGAAAAGGGCCTTCTGCTTCGTCTTGTTTTTTCCTCAGGCGTGATGCTGAGAGTTCCACCTCCTTTATCTTCATGACAACTGTTGTAAGATAAGGACTGTAATTATGCTTGCATATGACAGGAGAAGAAATTGCTTTCTAGAAAGGAAGCCTTGTCCCACACATTGGCAAGATACTACAGCCAGGTATGACCCTGGTCTGTCAGACTTTGCCAAGTCCAAGTTTCTCTCAGTTCTACTCCCTGGAAAAGCCCATCAGAGGGCTAGGCTTTTGCAGCCAAATTCTTCTGGGACCAGTTTATGCTACAGGTTAGTAAGAAACCCCTAGCTGCTTCTAGGGTTGCTGAAGATTAGAGGTGGTGCTAGAGGCCTTGGGATGAAGCTGTTGAGGATGGAGGATGATTGTTCAGGTAGACACCTGGTGCAGACAATGGGTGGATGAAGGATGCTAGACTGAACCTGGGAATAGCAGGCCACAGAATGAGTGGATGGGGTAGTGTATTAAGGGACACAGGGTTTTCATGAACAGAATGGGACAGAGTCAAGGGTAGAGTCATCTTAAAACTGTAAGTGCATGTCATTCATCAGTGGGATGTTTGTACACTGTGTGAAAATGTATTGCTGTGATTGGTTGGTGCAATGAAAAGCTGAACAACCAATAGCTAGGTAGGAGGTATAGGTGGGGCTTGAGGGCAGAGAGAGAACTCTGGGAAGAAGGCAGAGTCACCAGCCTGATGCAGAGAAAGCAGGACATGCAGGAGAAGAGGCAAAAGCAACGAGCTTATAGATGGATAGAAATGGGCTAATTTAAATTATAAGAGCTAGTTAGAAGCAAGCCTAAGCTAAAGCGGAACTTTCCTAATTCATAAGCCTCCACGTCATTACTGAGAGCCTATGGTCTAGACGAAAAAGTCCAACTACATATCAGGACTTGAGTTTGGATCCCCAGCAATTACATACAAAGCAGGGCAGGTGTACATCTGCTATCCCAGTGCTGGGATGGCAGAGACAGATAGATCCAGAGCTCAACAACCAGCCAGACAGTCTTATTAATAAGCCCTAGGTTCAATGAGAGACTGTGAAGACACCTGACAGTGATCCCAGGCCTTCATATTCATGTGTACTCACATGCATGTTCACCTGCATGCACACATTCATACACACAAACACATGCACAGACACACAGAATATAGGTGATAAGGTCTAGGGATGCAGTTCAGTAAGCAGATGCATTTAGCAATTGTAAGGCCCTGGGTTCAATCCCCAGTACTGCAATATGTGAATTAATTAATCAATTAATTAATACATGAGTCGTGCATGTGATTTGGCTGGAGCAAATGAACACAGTTTAAATTCTGACTGCACTGTTGGAGGCTACACTGACCTTAGACGAGCTACCTACAGCAGTCTGAATCTCAACTCCTGCAAAGTGAAAATGACAGTGACAGCCCCTTACTGGGGCCATAGGGCCAACTTGAGGATCACACACAATGGTGCTTAGTTCTTCCATTTTAAATCTTCCTGTGTGTGTGTGTGTGTGTGTGTGTGTGTGTGTGTGTGTGTGTGAGAGAGAGAGAGAGAGAGAGAGAGAGAGAGAGAGAGAGAGAGAGAGAGAGAGAGAGAATATGCATGCATGTGTAGATCTGAGGACGACCTCAGTGTCTCCTCTTACCTTTTGCCCTCTTTGAGGCAGGGCCTCTTCCTTATTACTGAGCATACTAGGATAGGTGGCCCATGGGCTTCCCTGAATTCCCCTATCTCCGCCTTCCATATCACTGGGGAGGGGGGGGGAGCTGTCAGTTCAATCAAGAGCTACCACCTGTGCTTTTACGTGGATTCTGGAGATCTGAACTCAGGTTCCCATATGCAGCAAGCTCTTCACCAACTGAGCCATTCCCCACAACCTGATGCTTAGTTCTTAATGAACAGTAACAAGAACTACTTATTACTGAAGTTACCAGTGCTGTTGATACAATGAGATGGGGAGAAGTAGAAGATGATGTTAGGGGTATTGTTCACAGTACCAGTATTTGCCAATATCTCTGGTGCCGTATGTCAGGATCACCTCAGTATCCTAAGAGGATGGGAAGGTCGGGGCAGGGAGCAGACAATAGGTCCTGTTTCAGGTCCTCAGAGTGGCTTGCTAACTCCCAGTCTTCTAGGAGGGTGACCCAAGCAAGGCTAGGGCCAACAGCCCGACAGCCCGGCTCCAGCAGCTCTCAGCAGTGGCAGCCCCTCCCACTGCACCAGCCTGGGGCAGGAGGACCAAGGATGGGATTGGTGGAAGATGAGCTCATGCCCACGGGCCTGGCCTACCAGGCTGGCCACGTCTCACAACAGGAGCCTGTCAGCCTTGTTGGCTGGGGGTGAGGATGAGCTGGTGCCCAGATGCCCATGGCCAGCGGGTCTGCTGAGTGTTTGATTACATTCCCAGGCACCCCACGCAATGCCAAGGCTGGCTATTCCCACTCCTGCTGGGGCCCGTCTGTCTGAGGGAAAGCTGAACTCCTAGGCCTGGCCCCCATGGCCCACCTGCCTTTCCACCTTCTGTTTCTCCCTCTTGACTAAAGCTTTCCTATGGCCAGGTGGCCTCATCCCCTATGACTTCACCCTCCTTAAAGGCATCAGGTTCTTTTAATGGTCAGGCTCTGGACCCTGTCCTGTCCTCAGGCCCATAGGCTCATTGGGTCTTAGCATTGCACCTGTCCCCCAGTTCCACTTTCTTCTCATTATACCAAGCCCTAAAAGGGACAACCTGAATTTCATGTCCATTGAACACATTGCCCAAGGTGACCAATCTGTCAGACAACTGTCCTTAATAAAGCAATCTCCAAAGGCAGTGATTGTCTCACCTGGAGTGACCCAAGAGCCAAGATTTCCTCAGCTGTCTCCTTTACTGGTCTCACATTTGGAGAGACCCCTTAGTCCCGAGGCAGCCAGGATTTTAGACAGCCACCCGGCAAGTGCATCTATATCGGTGGTTCTAACCAGTGGGTCACAACCCATCCTGGGGTCACATATCAGATGTTTACAGTACAATTCACAATAGTAACAAAATTACAGTTATGATGTAGCAATATAATTTTATGATGGGGTCATCACAGCCTGAGGAACAGTATTAAAGGGACACAGCATTGGGAAGGTTGAGAACCGCTGATCTAAGCCACACTGCTTTTGGCATGTGCCTCATTTGCCCTGAATGAGCTTGAGCTAGCTGTTAGCTTGCCCCAGGAGTCCAAGGGATGCAGTATATTAAACTTAAAATAATAATTTCTATGCTTCCAGACCTCATTAGTACCCTGAAATGAAGCCACATGGGGAATGTGGCCATGTCCTGTAAAAGGGACAGTCTGAGAGGGAGGGAGGGAAGAGTGAGAGCTCTCTGGGCCTTGGGAGACAGGACTACTTTTTTGAAGGAGTGGGGAACACACAGTGACTCCTCCGTAGGTCTGTCTTGAGAAGTCCCTGCTAGAGTCATTCTTCCTTTTGATATTGCATCACAGTGGTGTCACCTACATAGTTCACACTCATGAACTACAGAATCAAGTTGCATAGTTGCAAAAATTATCTCATACTATTATAAATAAGTGTTTGATTTTGTATTGGGCCATATTCACAAATATCCTGGGCAGCACAGGATGGGTTAGACAGGCATGTGGACCAGATGTCAAATATCTTAGTTTAACCTTGGTCTCAGTGGCTTGGAGACACAGAGTTCCAGGAAGGGCATGCAGAGGTAGGCCCTTTCCCTAGAGGCAAGCCCTTTCCAGGGAAGCACAGGCATCTGCACCCCATCCCCAGGATTATGGCTATGCCGGGATAAAGTATTCTAATTAGGAGTTCCCTGTATAGTTCCATTGAGTAGCCTGTATTAAAAAGCATTATCAGATACCCATCTATCCCCAAGGGCTCAAGACAAACAAATCGAGAGTTAAACTCAAGAAAGGTTCACACAACACAAAGAACCACACAGGAGGGTCAGCGGAGGATCTGGGGCAGAGAAGGACACATGTGATGCAGCCCAGCCGAGAAGTGAGGAGGACAAGGGCTCAGACCCACCAGGGCTTGCACTTTGGCTTCATCTAGATCACTGACCTTGGGCAGATAAAGCTTTTCTGAGATTCAGCTAAGCTATTGGAGCCGTGACCAGAGAAACAAGATTATCTTCGGAGAAAGAGAGACACTATGGTTAGGAGCTTCGGAACCAAAAGGTTGAGTGCACTCTGGGGGCACACAGAGATCCATTTCCTCAGTGCATAGGAACCAAAACCAGAGATCCACCAGAGAGGTCTGAGGTCAGTAGGTCAAGCAAGGAAAGGCAACGGATGGATGCTTGATGTCCATGGCAGCAGAGAGCTCTGCAGTCCATCTCTACCCTCACATCTCCTTCCCTGTGCTACTCTGACCAGAGCTCTGCTTGAGCCAGAGGGGGCCCCAAGGAAGATAGCTGACTGACATTTTGCACATGACTGGTCAAAGGGCTTGTGGGGGCACCCTGGCATGCCCCTCTGGTTAATGCATAATCGTATCAGATTTGGAGACTGGGTGACAGACAGCCAAGTGGATTACTGTCCAGAGTGGCCTCTTGCCAAGCAGACTACTGGGGCCTCACATTGGAAGCCCCCTACCCCCTCTGTTTATCAGACATAGATATCCTGGGGTAGGAGACTTCAGAGATGCTCTTGTGGCACTTTATACTAGTGATCTGTCCCTGAAGACATGACCCACCGCAGCTGAAGCTGATCATAGGATGAATTCTCACCTAGAGCCCAGAAATAGCAGAAACCCTCATTATTCCACCATTTTTATATGTGTGTGGTGGGCATGTGTATATATGCATGTACATGTGTGCATGCACTTATAGGTTGGGGTTGATGTTGGGAACCATCCTTCATTACTCTTCCATCTTATTTGTTAAGCTGGCTTGCTCTGGGAATCCTGCCTCCACTGTTGGAGGCTGGAATTACTGGTGGGCCACTACACCCACCTGGGAATATGAACTCTGGTTCTCACATTTGCACATCAAGTATTTTGGCCATTGAGACCTCTCCCCAGCCTGCAAACAGTGGGTTTCATTCTGACATTTCACAGAGGTAAATCTTTGCACTTTGCTTATATGCACCCCACTGCCATTGCTTCTTCCCTGTCCACACAAACAGTTCTCTACTGCTTCCATAGCAGACACACATATTTATGCATGTCTACATGCCACATGGGAGAGGGAAGATGCAGGATTTGTTGCTGCCCCCATTACTCTCGCATTGCATCTCCCATTGGTCCTCTTCCTTCCCTATCTTCTCTCTGTTCTGCACTTGGAAGTGTGTGATGCTTTTCTGGACCTGCTTTTCTTTGTTTAATGTAAGAAACTTGATTAGTTTTTGTGAACAACTGAGACAGCCTAGAGTCACTTGGGAAGAGGGAATCTCAAATGAAGAATTGCCTAGATCAGATGATTGTCCCATTGGCATGTCTTCGGGCATTATCTTGATTAGGAACTGATGAACAGGGCCCAGCCCACTGTGAGTAGCACCAACCCTAGGCTACAAACTAAAGCTGACTGAACATGGGTCTATGAATGAGTCGAAGGGCAGCATTCCTCTGTAGTTTCTGCTTCAGTCCCATCCTGGACTTCCCTCAGTGATGGACCATGACCTGGAACTGTAAACTGAAACGAACTCTCTCCTTTCCCACATTGTTTTTGTCAGGGTGTTTCATCATAGCAACAAGAAGCAGATGTGAACAGTTGTGGTCTCCAGTTCCATCTATTTTCCTGAAAATGACATAAATTAATTCTTCATGGCTGACTGGGGGATTGTAATATTCAAGCCCAAAATTCTAGCCAACCAAGTCCTAGCCATGAGATCAGGACTTAGCTCTTGTCATCCTGTGTGGAAAACAGTCTGGTTTGAGTACCCTCTTCACAGGTGGGACACTATATGACAATCAAGACAGAGTGGCTGTTCATGTAGCTCAGTGGTAGAACACTTGCTTTGCATAAACCAGGCCTTCGGTTCCATATCAATATCCCAAAAATCAAACAAACAAGTGGCCAGCAAGATAGACTGACCACATGAGTTTGATCTGAGGTCTCACATAACAGAAGGAGAGAACAGATCCCCATAAATTATTTAGACCTCCAATCTTGTACCATGGTACAGGAACACACACACACACACACACACACACACACACACACACACACACACACACTAAATATGAAATACTTTAAAAAACAGAGAAAAAAGAAAGAGAAAGGAGAAGAAGAGGAAGAGGAGAGACACAGCATTGTGTATGATGACTCAGATTTATAATCTAACACTCAAGAGATTGAGACAGGAATATTAATGATTAATAGTTCAAGACCAGCCTGGGCTACATGAGAACTTGTCTCAAACACACACACACACACACACACACACACACACACACACACACACACAGAAAACAAAGAGAGAATAAAAAAACAACTTAGATACTAGCAGACTTAAGCCATTTGCTCTGGGTAACATGAGCTAACTGATGGTGGGAACAAATAGGGTTTGAAGGCTCCTGCTTATCAGCCAGGTTCAAGGTCATGTGGTTCAGATGAACATCAGTTGAGACTGTTGCATCTGAGCAGGTTGCTGGGGAGGTAACTTTCTCTGTGACTTGAGGTATTTTCCAGAGCTGCCAGAGAGGGGGGCTTCAAGACTCAGTGTGTAGAGAAAGGTTGGGTGTGCCAAATGTGGATAAGATGATTATACAGATGTTTCCAGATGTATGAGGAGGAACTCTCTCCTGACCTCGACCCTCTAGTTTTGAAGACCCAGTGGCATATCTGAAAAGTCAGAAGCAGGGACTTCTCCAGTGAAGGGAGGCAGTGGCCGGGGATGGGATGGGAAGAATGGTAACTCTTGGGGTCTCTTCTTTATTTTTCCTCAAATACAGGTTCCCCACACAGGCTGTGTGCTGGAATCATCCAAGCAGCCAGGGCAGAGGGGCACCTTGCAAAGATGCATCCCAGACAAGCTGTCTTGTGTCTGGGCAGGTTGTCAGGCAACTAGGTCAGGAAATGGACAGCTGCAACAGCCAGGGTTCCGTGACCCCTGATTTACAGACAGGGGGCCTGGGTTTGGAGGGACTAGGTCATGTAGCCTGGTAACAACAAGAATTACCTTTTTCTTTTTCTTTCTTGCTTTCCTTTTCTTTTTTCTTTTTTTCTTTTCTTTTCTTTCTTTCTTTCTTTTTTTTTTTTTTTTGTTTTTGTTTTTTGTTTTTTTGTTTTTCGAGAGAGGGTTTCTCTGTGTAACAGTCCTGGCTGTCCTGGACCTCGCTTTGTAGACTAGGCTGGCCTCAAACTCACTGAGTTTGCCTCTGCCTCCTTTTTCTTAACCTCTTTCTTTTTTGTTTGTTTTAGAAGGGGTTGAGGCAGGCTCTCCTTCTGTAGCTCAGGCTGGCCTGGAACTCACAGTAATCCTCCTGTGTCAGCCTAACAAGTGTTAAGATTTCAAGCATGAATCACAGTGCTTCACTACAACTTTTTGTCTTATTTAGTCCTCAAACCTACCCAGAAAGCTAGGCACTATGGGGGGAAAAAAAAAAAAAAAAGGAAACTGAGGCTCCAGTTCTATATAACTGCCCAAGGCTACATAGTCAGCAGTTCACAGTACAGAGCTTGTGTGTGTATGTGTGTGTGTGTGTGTGTGTGTGTGTGTGTGTGTGTGTGTGTGTGTGTGTGTGTGAGATGAATTTGGGGGGAAGGGAAACACAGAACACTGACCTGCATTCACACTACCTTTCCTACCTTAGTAGTCTTGGGTGATTTGGGTTAACACTACCTGCCCAGGGACTCAGTTTCTTGAGCTGTGAAACCTAGAAAAGAGGTAACAAGGGGTTGTCACCTTCCCTCACTCCATCCCCACCCCATTATGAGTTCTGGGCGGCAAACCAGTTGGCTTCCTTGCTTGCTCTCCCTGCAGTGAGCCAGAGAGCTGGCAGGAGGGGGATGATCCGCCTCACTTCTCCCACCTCCTCTCTCTCCTCCTCCCCGGGCCTGGACACACCTACTCCAACTTTCTCTCTGCAGCCTCTGGGCTGGGGCTGTGCCGAGAGCCTTCCTGCTCGGCTCCTCTGTACCTCCCTCTGGAGCCTTCAGCTCCAGGGACCCCAGCCCAGCACCCCCTCCTTTCAGGCACCCACCGTACCTGAGGGACACAGGTAAGAGCTAGGAAGGGACTGGGAGGTCGGGGCTGGGATTATAAAGTGAGTTTGTTGTTATGTCTGGTCTCAGAGCAGGCTGGCACAAGCTCCTGGGAGGTGGTGAAGGAACCAGGAGCTGGCAAAACAGACAGATATGGAGGGGTGGGCAGGGGCCCCAGTCTCTGTCACCCTGGGTATACTGGTGACAATGATGCAGCAGGCTTGTATCTGCCATGGATCAACAGGACCCTCAAAAGATTGTGAACTTGAAGAGGAAGAGGAGGGTCATGTTTGCACGTGGGGATGGTTGGACTCGTGTCCCTGACCTGGGCTTTAAGAATGAGGCTTTATGTTATATGAACATTTCCCACATAGTTTTAGAAAGTGAACAGAGGCAAGGAACTAGATTCTTACATTTTGGGTTGTGAGCCTAGCCCTTAACAGCTGAGCTATCCCTCCAGCCCAGAACTAGCTTCTTATGTGTCTGAGGGGCACAGAGATCCCACGGCAGATACAGCTACCTGGTAAGGCAGAAGGAAGACTTGGGAAGGGGTCAGACAACAGGGCCACCCATGCCTCACTCTGTAGTCCTTTAGGGGTGCCTTTCCAGATCTTGGCTTTGCTGGCTGTGCCATAGGGGCATATGCTGTGACTAAACGCGGAGGAAGGTGGTCTGAGAGGTTCTGGAGGTAGAGCTGACTCAGAAGACTGCAGACATTAACTCTACTCTCATTGTTTGGTGGGGAGCAGGACCTAAGGCCAGACAGCCCAAGTGGAATGCTGGAAAAGCCACGGGGTCTCGTTCCACCCTTCCATGGGAGAAAAGGTGGTGTGTTCTTCCTGGCATGGGGAGCAGCAAGGCTGTGCTGAGGCTTGCCAGGAGCTCCCAAGGCCACCTCTGTCCCAGTTGGGACCCAGAGCCCACATCCGGGCTCAGGGAAGAAGAATGAGGTAGAGAGAGAGACTACTAGCATTCTAGCCTTCAGCCTCATTCGTCAGGTGGGGGGCAGGGGAGCTGAAGTAGGGCTGATTTGCATGCCCTCCGCCTGTGATAACAATGATGGTCATCACAGCCCAACTGGTCCTGTGTGCTAGGGTCTGTGCTGAGCGTGTTTGCATGGTTTCCTTAGTTTTCCTAGCAGACAGTGTGGTGGTGTGAAAAGAGAATTCATTTGACATGCTCCTGTGATTCTCATGCTGTGTGGCCTGGGACAGGGTCATGCCTCTGTGGGTCCCCATCTCCACAAATGCTCTCAAGGTACTGAAGGGCAGTTAAGATTCATTTGTTTTACTTAAAGATTGTTTTACATTAGGTGTGTGTGTGTGTGTGTGTGTGTGTGTGTGTGTGTGTGTGTGTGTAGTATGTGTGTGTGTGTGTGTGTGTGTGTGTGTGTGTGTGTGTGTGTGTGTGTGTAGTATGTGGTATTTCATATCACAGCTGCCCTTAGAGTCAGAGGACAACATACAGGAGTTGATTCTCACCTTCAATCATGTGGATCCCAAGATAGAACTCAGGTCGTCAAGCTTAACAGTAGGCACCTTTATCTACTGATTGATCTTGCCCATCCTGTTGATTTCATTCTTTATTGGTGCTAGAAATGTAGGTCAGTGGATAGGGTGTTTGCCTAGTATGAACAAGATCTTAGGTTCTGTCCCTAGCTCTGTATAAAGTGGCCACAGTGACACAGGCTTATATCCCCAGCATTAGGGAGGTAGAGATTGGAAGACCAGGAGTTCAAGGTCATCTGTGATGACACAGTGAGCTCAAGGTCAGATTGGGCTACATGAGATCTTGTATAAAAATAAATATTTTTTTTGTGGAGGTCAAATTAACCCCAAGGCCCCATTGGACAGACTGGACAGGAAGAGGAGCTTGCTAGCTGAGTATCCCATGTTCCTGTTAGAGGCAGGTATGAGGCTTCCCAGAAAGTTCTGCATGGAGCACCTGGCAGAGTTCTCACTGGAAGATACTGAATCCCCAGTGCTGGCTAGTCCAATAGATGGAATAAAGCCTCCTCTCCCTGTGCCTCAGTATCCCCAGTGCTGGCTAGACCAATAGATGGAATAAAGCCTCCTCTCCCTGTGCCTCAGTATCCCCAGTGCTGGCTAGTCCAATAGATGGAATAAAGCCTCCTCTCCCTGTGCCTCAGTTTCTCAGCTGTCATATGAGGAAGGCTGAAGAATCAGGATAAATCTGGTTTATTTTCTGGGATCCCTGTGATTCCATGATTATCAGCATCTAGTCCTTAGGGACCTGGGGAGCCATATGTAGGACACCTGTATTCTCCAGCCATTATCCAGCAGCCATGCCTGATGTCTGTGGACTGGACCTCGTAGCTCCTCTACACCTGTCATTGGGAGTGGGGCTGCTGTTTTCCATTCCCAGCATCTTCTGCCCTTGTGACTTAACTCCCCTTGGCCTGGTGGGGAAGAGAGGGCTTTCATGGTAGGCTGAGGCACAGCAGCTACCACTGGCCAGGCAGGGCTCCACGGAAGAGGCCGGCAGCAGGTACCGAGCCTCAGAGAAAAATCATTGTGTACTCAGGGTATGTGTGATGGGGACCTTCTGGTACCCATTGGATGAGCATGCCCTCTGCAAGCTTCATGGTTCTTGGCTCACCAATACCAACCAAGCTAGAGCAGACCACAGAATTCTACTGTTCCGTTTATAGTGCTAATAGTTCTATTTGCAGTGGCGGGCCACAGGTAGCTTCAGAGAGAAAGGTGCAAATCTAAATCCTGAGTGTTATGAGTTGTGTGATTGAGCTTCAACTTCTCTAAAAACCTCAGTGTCTTTATTTGAAATATAAGGAGAGTCATGGTTCTTTTCTGCCTGCACCTTGTGTTTATGGGGTGTGTATACACAGGGGCACACATGCATGAACAAGCCAGAGAGCATCTTTGGATGGTGCCCATCTTGTTTTCTGAGTCAGGGTCTCCCACTAACCTGACACTTTTCAATTAAGCTAGGCTGCCTGGCGGGTGAGCCCTAGTGATCTGCTGTTCTCCACCCACTCACAGCTGGGATTATAAGCATGCACCCAGCCCAGTTTTTTAATAAGGTTTCTCAGGATCGAACTCAGGTCCTCATATTTGCAAGGCAAGCATTTCACTGACCGAGCCATTTGTCCAGCCTAGTATATTCCTTTTCTCAGAGAACTGGTGTGATGTCAATGAAGCCATCATAGCATGGGGTCCTCTCATGGCTCTTCTCTCCCCCACCTGGGTCATGTCATCTCAGGTCATCTCAAATCCATCCTACAACTGATCACAGTTAGGGCTGCATTGTTGGAGCTGTCTCTCTTTCTAGAATGACAGTCATGGGACTGTGTTGATCGAGGCAGAGCCTGGTGAATTCTGTATGTGATGTGTGAACCATTAACTCCGGAGAGCAGAGACTGTGGCCTCTGTTCTGCTTGCAGACAAGAGGGGCTGTGAGCTAACATCATCACAGCTTAAGTGTTCTCAAAGACCATGCATGAGACAGACAGCACGGGAGGTTGATGACTACTACACCAGGGTCACACAGCGAAGGAGGGAAGGCATGCATAAGCTGGACCCACATCTTTGCTTTCTTTTGTCTCACTCTGTTTCAGTCAGTCTGGGGGTATTTCTAGTCAGGCTATTCTTAGGGAATGGTGGATTGACCCCAAGTCCCCTAAAGAGTGCCAGATGGGCAGTGAAGTTGATCACTAGATTATAAGATGTTTTTCAGGGGATAAAAAAACTCATAAGTTAGACCCCTTCCCACATCACTAACACACACACACACACACACACACACACACACACAGACACAGAGAGAGAGAGAGAGAGAGAGAGAGAGAGAGAGAGAGAGAGAACCACACACAAACACACAGAGATATATAATCACACACAGAGAGAAACAAAATCACACACACACACACACACACACACACACACACACACACACACACACACACACACACAGAGTCCTCTTCTAGTCCATAGTTCTTGCCACTCAACCAGTATATTATCTGTACCTGTCCAATTGGAAGGGTTCTGAGAATTACCTGTTGAAGAATTACTGGTCCTGTTTTATACATAGAATTTCAGCATTTACCTAAACTCACACAGCCACTTTGGAGAGAAGTCCTCTGTCAGTTTTCACCCAACAGCAAGGCATTTGCAGTCATGGAATGTGAATGAGGAGAGGGTGCTGGCTCACTAAACCCTTGGTGCATATCTCCAGGCTAGACCATCTTATACAATCCTCAGCATAGTCACTCACATCTTCCGCCTCTTTCTGATACCATTGTTTTCACTATGGGGATAGACTCAGAAAGGACAATTCCTTCCTGTACACCACACAGTTTCTGTTGTCTAAGTATCACTTCATAAGGCTGAGGCGGCCAGCCAAAGCTACATGAGTGAGACCTTGTCTCAATAATAATAATAATAATAATAATATAATAAATAATAACAACAACAATAATAAATAACAACAGCTGGTGGAGAAAGGCCATACACAGATGGCTTAACATATCGAGGTAGGCTGTAAATATAGGCAAACAGGCTGGCATGGAGACCAGAGGGACTGTTGTATCTTCACTGTACAATGTAGCTACAGATTTGATGGAGGCTTGACGCAGTTGACAAGGAAAGGCAGAGGAGAACGCATCTCACGGAAAGAAAGTGGCATATGCAGGAAGCCTTCAAGTGCAAAACCCTTCATGGTAGTGGGGAGCACTGAGCAGCTGTCCTAGGAAGTAGAGTGGTCTGGACTGTGGACAGAGTGCAGCTTTTTTTGCTTGCTTACTATTATGTGTTGAGACAGCATCTCTCAAACTATATCTCAGGCCATCCTAGAACTCACTATGTAGCTCGGACTGGCCTCAAACTTGCAGCAATCCCCCTGACTCAGTCTTCCAAGTGCTGAGATTATAAGCATTTGCCATCATTATTGTTTTTGAGACAGAGTCTCACTGTGTAACCCAGGGAGGCTTCGAACTCCTGACCCTCAGCCTCCCAAATGTAGAGCATGGCTGTTTTAAATATAGATAGTGAGAACTTGTTCTTATATACAAAGGTAAGGCCCCTCATCCTCAGCCTTTAACATGCCTCCTCCATGCTTTGCCCACGTTTCTGGCCCAGGTCATTTTGAAGGACATCCATTTGGCAGAGTCCACCTAGATCTTCCAACAGATCTTTGCATTACATATTTGTTTGTGTATTTATTTGTTGTGTGTGTGGTCAAGGGAGTGCCACTGTGTACGTGGTAGTAAAGGGACAACTTTTGGGGGTCAGTTTTCTCTCTCCACCATATGGGCTCTAAAGATTGAGCTTAGGCCATCAGGCTTGATGGTAAGAGTCTTTACCCACTGAGTCATCTTTCCGGTCCCATCCCCATGGTCTAAGTGCAGAAGGATGTTATACCATGGGGCAGTGTGTGACTTGCACTCTATAAACACTGAGAGGTGATGAAGGAGCTCAGATTCTCCCGTCTTGCTAGGCCCATCTCTCTAAGAATGGAAGACTTGCTTGAGGCAGTGGTCAGATTCAAGGGGTAAGGCGTCTTGTTTCCCCTTTGGCTAGTCCGGGACCTGACATGCTGCTATTACCCATGGATTAATTCAAAACTTGTTTCTAAATCTATTTCCTTCCACAGTCCAAAAGAATTTAGCTTGAGCATTTAGTAGTGTTGAGTTTCCAGGAGACAGCAGCTCCTTCCTGCCCAAGTCCTAATTTTCTTCCTAGTCCTGAGATCACAGTGGCCAGAGCAAGGCCACCAGTGTGGCCAGAGCAATGCGTGCTCTTCCCAGGCAGGCTGGGCGGGAGCTGCTGCTGCAGGGGCTCTGCCAGCTCCCAGGGCTCCTGTGCCCACGGCCAGGCTGAGCAGGATGGTACAAGCCAGTGTGGGATAACGTCAGCCTGTGAGAGTGTGCTGGCTTGCGTGTATTCACGTGCCTGGAATCAGAGCTGCTGTCTGTCCCCTCCCCTTGGTTTTCTCAACACATTTGGGACCCAAGGGTCCTTCCTAAACTGTATTGCTCTGGATCCCTGGAAGGTCAGCTGGGGAAGCGGAGAGTACTCCATGTGTGTGAGCTCTGCAGCCACTCATGGCCTGATCATCACTCTCTACCTGTAGTTCAGGATACCCACTTTCACCTCGATGTGGGGCACACACTGCCATTACACTCACATGTTACAGGTAACAAAGTCACCGGCTCATGTTAATCGAACACCATGTGTCAGCAGCTATAGGCGAGGGGGAAATCCCAAAGTTTTTGGGAACTGATTCAATTCCCAGCATCTCAAATTCTTGGATTCAGACCAGTAGCCCAGCCCTGCTGGACCCTGGTATAGCCTACTAGTGTCTATCATAACATTTTAAGTTCTTTGTGTAAACTTTCCAAAAGGGACACGCAAAGCCCATGCTGTAGCTGCTAAGTTTTTACAAAATAAAAGCATCCAGAGGCCAACCAGAGCCAAAAGCAGATGTCACAGCCCCCGGGGGGCTCTCCTGAGGCCCCTTGCCAGGCTGACTGCCTCCTTGTGTCGCATGACCCATGTCCAGCTGGCCACCTCAGGAGGACAACACCTCCTCCTTTCAGGCTATGCACTTACTGAACTAAACTTGATCTTGCTGTGACCAACTATTCTGTGGCTCCTAGGTTAGAGTCCAGCTCTCTGGATATTTAGAAAAGCTGCCACTTCTAAGGGTAGAGGAGTGAAATGTGGCTGGGGCTAAGGAAGTAGATTTTTGTGGGCTGGGCTCTGGGCATTTCATGGTGGAGTGTTGGTTTCCACAGCCCTGCTTTACCTGGCACTGTTCCCATACAGCTTGATTTTGAGAACTACCTCCTTCCTGGTTCCTGGGGGTAGGAAGAGCCCAAGATCCCCAAGTTAGAAAACTCCACTTGATCCACAGCCAGTTAGACTGCTGTCATCATTTACATGGCTTCTTCCCTATCAAAGTCACCTCTGAAGGCCTTACTAGGGTTTAAAAACCTTTCTAATGAAATATGATATTCACACAGAAAAGAGCATGAATCATAAGCACCCAGTTTGGTGAAAACTAACCAACTCCAAGATAAACAGAGCATAACTTCCACCCAGAAAACCCCCTTTGTGTGTCTTCCAATCACCAACTGCCCCACACTTCTGAGGGTAACTTTATCCTAATCTAACTCATACCTCCAATTTGCCTATTTTAAATTTTATACACTAGTTGTAACATAGGGTATACACACACACACACACACACACACACACACACACACACACACACACACACACCCACATCATGAACAAGATCCATCTGTACAATCTGTACTGTTGCCTGGAACAGCAGTTCCCCTTCTTAGCCATATAGTACTCCATTAAACAACCGCAATTGACTTAAGCATCTGTCTCTGGTTCTTTGGGCTGTTGGATGGAGATAATGATGATGGGTTGTGCTGGTCCTGTGAGGAATCCCAAGTGAAGGCTTCATGTTCCTGTTGGGCCATGAGCTGTGCAGTCACTCACAGAGGGGTTCCATTTTCAAGCCCAGTTCTATTTATTGCAAGCAGAGCATGCATGATTCATGGGCTGGAACTGTCTGAAGGTGGACAGACTATGTCTCAGGGATGTAAACAACTACCCCTCGGTCCTGAACACAGATGGATACAACAGGTAGAGGCTCAGAGCACAGGTGAACTTCCGGCGCATGAGGTGAGCTGCTTTTCCTCACTTGGCCACTCTTCTGAGTGACCACTGTGTCTGCTCCACCAAGGTCCTATACCCACCAAGAGCATCCAGAAGATCACCCATGGAGAAGATGTGTTTCCACTCGAGCAACCTTGGCCCATGCCCTTAGTCATTCATGCTTCTCAAATCCAAGGCCAAAGGTCTCCAACACAGCAATACTCAAATCTCTTGTTTAACCTCGAAGATCAATGTCTTTCCCCTCCTCATATCTCCCCACCTCACCAAGGGGAATCTGAACTCTCAAATGAGGCATGGCACAATGCAAGAACCCAAAGAAACAGCCATGTGTCTTGTTCAGTGGATCTTTTACACCAGACCCACCAAAATCATCCAGGAAACTTGTTTGACTCCTGTTCCTGGGCCCCACCCCTAAGGATCTTGAGTCAATAGAACTGGGGCGCGGCTGGAATATTTATGTTTTAACCCCTGATTGGTACAGCAGCCTGCTTTACAGAGCACAAGCTTGCCCGGCAGATTTGTTGAGTCTTGTGTCTGTAGATGGCTAGAAAGAACACACACTAAAGGTGGATGAGGGAAATTGTGGTATACAGAAACTTGGAGTGAAGGGGCCCAGCACCTTTGGGTCAATAGAGGATGCTCCAAAGTCACTCCTCACTCACCCAGAGCCTCTGGCTCTGCACTCAGTCTTTCCTTGTTGCTAAAAGACCGCTCTTTACCTGCTGTGACCTGCCTGCCTGCCTGGCTCTGTCCTAAGCTGCCCTGCTCAGGGGAGGGACAGGACAGATGGACCAAAGGCTGGGCAGGGCCAGGCTGGAGAGAAGGGAGCTCAAGAGAGGATTGGACATAGAGGCTTGGCTGAGAATCTGCCTGTGTGAGAAGTCCCATGGTTTTAGGATCCCTGGTGTGGGGGAGGGACCACAGAGCCTCTCCCTTCCTGGTGGCTCTTTCCAACCCATGGGCATGAACAGACAGGCCGGGCAACTGTTAGACACATAGGTGATGAGTTTTACTCCTAGCTTGGCTGTGGGATTGGAAAGGTGGGTCACCTATGTGAGTCCCATCAGTGTCTTTTGTGTGTCTGTGTTTATGCACATGCACCACTGAAGACATGTGAATGTCAGAGGACAACTTGCAGAAGTAGTTTCTCTCTCTCTCTACTGTGTGGATTCTTGAGATCAAACTCAGGTTGTCAGGCTTGGCAGCAAGCATCTTTGCCTGCTGAGCCATCTTGTTGGCCCTCATCAGTGTCTTTTCCAAAATAAAACTAAGCTAGGGAGATGAAGTGTGTCACCTGCTCACCACAGTAAATGTTCAGCTAATGCCATCTTCCTCTGAGAATGCATATCTCCACCCTTCCCTGGTCCCCAGTGCATCACTAACAATGGTTCAGGGGACAGTTGGCTCAGAGAGGTAGGAGAATAGGGTCTCATCCTATGGATGTTGGGATATACAAAATGAGGGACTCTGGTTAGGGATGGATACTCAATCCCTCTGATGATAACCATTGGGGTCACAACAATGACCTCATGAATGCCCCAAGCATGGCATTGTGATGTCCACATTCCATCCTGCATTGCTCTCCTAACAGCCTAGTGCTTACTTTCTGGTTGATTATAAAATGACTGAGGCTCAGTCAAGTCCCTCTCGTTGGATGAAACCAGCTGTGGGCCAAGACAGGACTCAAGTCTGTATGTGACCACCACAACATACCTCTCTGGCCCTACCTGGAACATCTTTCTGTGCCAGAAGAGGAAGTAGAATCTGGCAAGGAGTGGCCACCCACCAAGGGGCTTGTGGCAAGGAGCAAGGACAAGGCACAGCATCCATTCCCTGTGTCTGGGTGGGGGTTAGGGAGTCAGTGGCCCCAGAGCAGGCAGTGTATCCTGTTCTAGATGCAGAGGGTAATTGTACTGTCTTAGCTCATTTATACATGATGGAAATAGACCAGAGAGGGTACCCTGTACATCCACAGAGAACACACAGGGTCAGGAGGGCCATCACTGGAAGTCATCTAAGTGGCCAGAACAATATCTCCCCCTACTTGTCCTCCCCTATCCCACCTCCCCTCCTTTTCCTCCCATTTTCTTCCCCTTCCTTGTTTCCCCTCTCTCCTCCTTTCCTTCCCTTCTCTTCTCCTTCCTTTCCCCTTCCCTCTCTCCTTCCCTCTCTCTCCCTTGCTGTCTCCTTCCCCCTCTCTCCCTCCCGCCTTCCCTCTCTCCCATTCCCTTTTGTGTCCTCTTCTTCCCTCCCTCTCTTTTCTTTTTTCTTTTTTGTACGCTGAGGATGGAATTCAGCACTGTACACATACTTGGGGCAAGGAGACGAGACCCCAGTCCATGTCTAACACCTCCTCTTTTCATGCACTTTATTTTTTGTTCCCTCTGAGACCCTGAAAGAGTTCTTGTCTCTTAGGCTGCTTCTTCACCTTTGAAATAAATCACTGCAAAAAGAGGCATGTCACGAGCCTGCAGGTGTGTGTGCATGTGTGTGTGCATGCTTGCATGTATGTACACGTATGTGTCTGGGACCGCTCCCACAAAGGGCTCTTGGGCACGTTGATGGCCAGTGATGTGCAGAGAATTCTGAATTCCACACATTTTTGAGCTTGTACTGTGATAGTACTGACTTCAACCTGTCAGCTACTTCAGCAGCCTGGCATCTTGCCAAATGCTTTTCATGCTAAATCTCGCAGGTCCCCAAACCCCAGGGAGGCTAAGTGGGAAAACTGAGGCTTGGGGTAGCAGAGCCTGGGAATCAGAGACGCTGAAGAAGTCAAAGAGGGCAATACTCTCCAATCTGTTTAGCATAGTCTTCCCATCAGTTTACAAAGGACAGTGTTCAGACAGCAATTTAAGTGCCACTCATGTGCCCAATGTTCAATGTGAGTCATTGACCCCAAGCTGCAGAAAACACTCACCTGAGGAAAGTTCAGCTTGCATCTTTGTGAGTGTGTACACTGAGTGCGCACATGCGTGTGTATACACATGCACATCTGTGTGTGTGTGTGCATAGAGGCCAGAGGTAGATGCTGTTGCTCTCCACCTTATATATTAAGACAGAGCCCTTCATTTGAACCCCAAGTTTGCTAGTCCAGGGAGTTTAACTAGCCTCCTTGCTCTAAGGATCCCTTATCAACCGTCCAAGCACCGGATTACAGGAGAGCTGTCACATCTGCCTGACATTTAGGTGGATGGTGGGGATCCAAACTCAGGTCCTCACATTTGCAAGGCAAGCATTTTACCTGCTGAACCATCTGGACATCTGGAGACAGCTTGTATCTGTTTTCTAACACACACACACACACACACACACACACACACACACACACACACACACACACTGTTTTCTACTTTATAAATTAATCTGTGGCTGTGGGATCAAACACAGTGCTTTGTGCATGACAGGCAAGCATTCCAGCACCAAAAACTTTTTTATTCCTATTTCAAAAAAATTAATAAAACTAAATGAAGCGATTTAACACATGACATGTTTTTGTGGTAAGAACATGTAAAATGTTTTCCTAGTAATTTTCAAGGACATAGTGTGTGTGTGTGTGTGTGTGTGTGTGTGTGTGTGTGTGTGTGTGTGTGCACATGCATGGGCACACCACTGAGCTACACTTAAGTTCACTTTTTACTTTTACTTTGAGATAGTTTCACTAAGATGCCCCAGCTGGCCTTGAACTCCTTACTCCAGGCAGGCCTGGAACTTGTGATCCTCCTGTCTCAGCATCCTTAATAGCTGGGACTACAGGTATGCATTACCAGCTATAGTTCATTAGGAATTAAAAGCCATCCATTGCACAATGAGTCTCCTGATTCACTCCTAACTGGTGTCTTTTGACCAAAGTTTCTTGCCTCCCATGCTCAGAGCTTTCAGTAATAGCCATTCTGCTCTGGGAGTCTGTTACTTCAACCTTTTCATGGCTTCCCTGTGAGTGAGATGGTGCGGCATTGGCCTTCCAAGTCTGCTTTATTTTACCTAGCATGATGCCCTTCAGCTTCCTCTGTCTCATTAGGAATGATGGGTCTTCCTTCTTAAAAAATTTTTTTTTGTTTGTTTTTTAAGACAGGGTTTCTCTATATACCCTTTGCTGTCCTGGAACTCACTCTATAGACAAGGCTGGCTTCAAACTCACAGAGATCTGCCTGCCTCCGCCTCCCCAGTTCTGGGATTAAAGACAACCACCACTACCTGGCAAAAATATTATTTTTTAAAATTTGATTGTTTTTGAGAATTCCATATGAGTACTTTATAACATTTCCATCCTTCTTTTCTGACTGCTTCTGTGCCCCCACTACCTCTCAGATTCATGACCTCTTCTTTAATTACACACACACACACACACACACACACACACACACATACACACACCATGCACAACACTCATACACACACCCTACTGAGTCCATCTAGTGCTGCCTGCATGTACATGCATGTAAGGCTGTCCACTGGGATTGGATAACCCATCAGAAAAGATAACCTGGAGAAAACTAATTCTTCCTCTCTCATCAGCCATTGGTTGCCTGTAGCTCTTCTATGGGTTGGGGCCTTGTGAAATTTCCTGTATCCGTGTTGGTATATCAACTGGTGTTGCCACTATGCAGGTCACACTTGCTGCTGGAGACAAAGTCTTTTAGACATTGCAGAGAGGCTGCACCCATGAAATCTCAACAATATAGTTGCACAAAATTTTGTTTTATTCTATTTTTAATGTTAATTACATTTTTATTTATTTATTTTGTGTATCCATGCATGCAACAGGAAGTATATGGCAGTCAGATGACATCTTTGTAGGGTCAATTCTCTCCTTCTACCACATGGGCACAAATCTTCATGCTTGGTGGCAAACACCTTTACCTGGTGAACCAGCTTGCCAGCCCCCCTCCTTTTATTTATTTATTGTTTTTAAAGTCTGAGTAGTATTCCATTATGTATACAGACTACATTGTCTTTATCCACTCATCAGTTGATGGACATGTGGGTTGTTTCCACTGGGCATCATGAACCTGCTGCAGTGAACGTGGGTGGGCAGACTGATTTTGCTTCCTTTGGATACTTGCCCAGAGGTGGGATTGCTGGGCCATATGGTGGTTCTATTTGTAGTGTTTTGAGGAACCTCCGTGCTGTTTTCCATCATGGCTGTTTACATCACCAGCAACTTGCACTGGGCTTCTCTGCTTCCACAGCCTCACCAACACTTGTTGTTTTTGGTCTTTTTGATGACAGCCATCCTAAGAGATGAAGACAGACAGGCCTACCGATTAAGTTATCCAAGGCCACCCAGGTTGGATGCTGAGTTCTATGTGCCTGAGATGCAACACTTTTGCCAAGGGTTTTGTTGAATCAAAGGCAGGAAGCAGAGGATGCATGGCCTGATCAGTAGGGCTGGCTGGCCTCTGTGTTTTATTGTCTCCTCCCTCCCTGCCTCCCTCCCTCCCTGCCTCCCTCCCTCCCTCCCTCCTTCCCTCCCTCCCTCCCTCCTTCCCTCCTTCCCTCCCTCCCTCCCTCCCTCCCTCCCTCCTTCCCTCCCTCCCTCCCTCTCTCCCTCCTTCTTTTCTTCCTCTCCCCTCTCTATTTTGTTTTGAGACAGGGTCTAATGTAGCTCAGGGTTGCTTTGAGTTTACTACCATATAGCAGAGGATGATCTTAAATTCCGGATACTCCTGCCTTTACCTCCCAAGCGCTGGGGTGCCACTGTGCTATCTATGCATTGGATCCCCTGAACTTACTCCTCCTAGCTGAATGTTTTATGCATCATCATACCTGGCCTCTGTGCTCCCTTTTGTGTTTAGTTTTGCTTTTCAAGAAAGAGTTTCTATGTGTAGCTCTGGCTGTCCTAGAACTCACTCTGTAAACCAGACTGACCTCAAACTCAGAGATCTGCCTGTCTCTGCCTCATGAGTGCTGGGATTATAGGCCTGTTTACCACCACTCAGCTCCCTGCGCTCTTTCTAACAAAATTCTCAATGAATGCTGTTAATCCCAGCACTGGAAGGTAGAGGCAAGCAGATCTCTGGGAGTTCAAGGTCAGCCTGGTCTATGTAGTGAGTTCCGGGCCAGTTGTGGTTCCATAATGAGACCTCCCACTCCCCCCTGAAAAAAAGCTTCCCCAATCCCACAGAGCTGGTCTATCTCACAATTTCAGGGGAATTATGAGATAGACCTTGGTGTGTCCTGGGCCCTCTGGTTGTTTTCTTGACCAGATACTGTACAGTTGAAGCTGTAGAAGTGTCTTTGAGTTCAAACTCAAAGACCTCAGGGGAGGACTCTGTCCGTAGAGCCTTGGTTTGCATATCCTGAGCAGGGCTCTGCAAGGTGCAACCTCAAAAATCACTGTCAGTGAAGTTCCTCAGGGACCTGAAGGGACAGGGATGGCCAGAGGAACCTGGAAGGGCAAGGCAGTTGTTGGCCAGTGAGTGGGGTGGGTAGCTCTCCAGGGCCCTTCCCCCTCTCTGCAGACCAGCTAGCCCAGGCTTCTCCCTGGCCCAGAGAGTTTTAGTTCGCACCCAGATGCTCTTCCCCAAGAGGCAATAATCTCAGTTTGGCTCCTGGGCCAGAGGGTGTCTAGCTGCTACAGCAAACATGCACGGCTCTCCTGGGCTTGGCTTTCTCCTACTCAAGGTCTGGCCCTGATTAACTCCCATAATTAGACGAGACTGGGCATATTCAGGTGGTGCGGCTGTAGCTGGGCTCTTCCCTCTCCTCAGGTTAGAGAGAGACATGGGAACGCAATTCGTTTCTCTTCCACATTCAAACTGGCTTTAAGGAAGAGCAACTGTAAATGCCCCCAGAAGCGTTCACCATTAAGTTCCGGCCAACTGATGCCACCCAAGGCCATGTCTCCCAGTTTTGAAAGAGCAGCTAGAGTCCAGGTTTGGGGAAAAGTTTCCTACAGTTGTGTGAAAAACTCACCATAAAACAACAAAATGGTGGATTATAAAACCACAAAACAACAGGATGATTTCTCACAGGCCAAAATGCAACTGGACTCCACTAGTTGGCTTCATGGGACAGCTTTGAAGGCTGTTTATTTTAGTCTCTCTGTGTGTGCTGCATGTCCGCATACATGTTTCTATGGAAGCCAGGGCATGATCTCAGGGGTCATTTCTCAGAACACTGTCTACATCATTAGAGACAGGGTTTCTCATTGGCCTGGAGCTCATGGATTAGACCAGGCTGCCTGGTCAGTGAGTCTCAGAGCTTCATCCCTCTGCCTCTGCCTCCCAGAGCTGAATTCCAGGTGTGCTCCACCACGTCCAACATTTTTATGTAGGTTCTCAAGATTGAACTCAAGCCCTCACGATTGCATAACAAACTCTTTACTGCCTGAACCATCTCCCAAGTCCCTGCACAGTGTCAAGGCACTGGTCCACCATCCATCCCTGCTTTCTCTTCTTCTCTGTGTTAACTGCCACTCAGATCCCACAGTGGTATCCTCCTCTCTGAAAGTCTCTTTGGATTCAAAGTTTTCTGGCCACCTCTTTGCTTATGTAGACATCCTCATTCTTTGATCCTTCCAGTTCCCCTCATGCCCCCTTACTCCTGTCTCAGGGCCTTTGCATCACCTGTGTCTTTGTCCAGGAACTCTCTTCCTTAAGATAGTCATATGGCTATCTTTCCCCTCCGACAGCATCCTACACTTGTCCCTTACCAAGATTATGTCTTCTCCTCTCACACAACATGGGTTCTCTATACCTCACTTTCACAGAATGACACATGAATATCATCTCCCTACACCCTTTGCACAAGAATGCATTTGCCCCCACGAGAATATAGTCCCCTATGGCAAAGTTCAGCTCCTCTCATCCTTTGTTCTAGAACTTCAGGTGGAAGGTTCTATTTCATGAGCACTGAATGAACCAGTCAGCGAATCAGGAAATGGAACCCCTCCCACAACTCCACAATCGTGCCATCTCCCATGTGTCCTTTTTCTTTTCCCAAACTCACATGTCTGAGAGCACTTAGCATCCTTTATGTGCCCCTCCCCATTGCCTTCCAGCTCTTGGGGACACCAGGTATAAAGCCTTTGGGGCCTTTCCTGTGAAAAACATTTAAAATAGCTATACAGTGATAAATTAACTTATATTTTAGCATAACATTGGTATGGGGATGGGCAATTTATTGTCTATTGAACACACTGTCTTCAAGGCTGGGAAATTGCTCGGACAGTAAAGCGCTGGCCTAGGATTTATAAAGCCCTGGACTCAATCTGTATCATCATATAACTAGGGGTGTATGTGTCTATATTCCCAAAACTCAGGAGATGGAGGCAGGAGGGAGGGTCAGAAGTTGAAGGTTACACTCAGCTATATAGTAAATTTAAAACCAGCCTGGAACACATGAGACCCCATCTCTAAATAAATAAATAAGCCCCCTAAACAAAAGAAAAGCTTATTGTCTTCAGTCTGAAAGTTGATTTTTTTCTTCAAATGATAAGAAGCTCATTGTGGCTCTGGGGATGGAACCTAGGGCTTCTTACAAGCTAGGCAAGTCTGATGCCCACTCTGCCAGTTTCCTTTTGGGTGCTTGTCCTTCCTTCCATTCTCAGGAGTGGGTGGATCTGATGCTTGTGGATCTGATGCTTACGGATCTTATCCTGAGACAGCCTCTGGGCATGCTGCAATCTCCATACATTGCTCGTCCTAAGGGGTGCCACCTGCCCCTTCCCTCTGTGCATCCTCTTGCCATTTAATCTGTCCTCCTGCAGCCCTGGGAAGTGGGTCAGAACAGCTCTTATCATTACCAGCTTACACGTAAACTAAGGTCCACGACAGGTCTGGTGGCTTTCTCAAGGTCATGTGACCCATCTGTGTGGTTCCAACCACTGGCAGTTTTCTACACACAGGAAAGCAAGGGCTTTTGGGTTTTACAAGAGCACTCAGTTTGTTGCCTACAAACTGACAGGTGGGTCTAGCGTTCCTCTGAGTTCTGTGGATGAGAATTCCTCTTGGCTTGGGTGACAAAGCAGGAGTCTCTGCCCAGAATGCAGAGGAAGAGTCTTCTGATTAGTTTCCCAAAATGTAGTTCCCAAAATGTAGTCCCAAAATGTAGCCTCTTCTCAAATACCTTCAATAGCTCTCTACTACCAAATAAAAACAGGAAGGAAGGAAGGAAGGAAGGAAGAAAGGAAGGAAGGAAGGAAGGAAGGAAGGAAAAAATTAGCTTTCCTGGCTAACAACTATGCAGAACTTAGGAGTTTCCAGTCTGTTTTGAAGGCATGCTCCCAGCTCATCAGCCCACCTCCACTATAGCAAACAAAATACATTTAGGATTCCCTCTTGAATGCCATTAGAACCACCCCTAGCACCGAATGTCCAGAGCAAAAGAGGCAAGAGGAGGAGGGCCAAGAATGCTGTTGCACAGAGTTCGTTGCTGTTGCACTGAGTTCGTAGCTGTTGCACTGGGTTTGTGAAGAGGAAGATAGTCCCTGATGGTGCTGAGGAGTGAAGCCAGGGACTTGTCCTTTCTTGAAAGGCTCCTCAAGTTTAAACAACACCTGAGCTATCGGTGAGCACTCCTGCAGCTTGGGTACATAAATACACCAGGTTCCAGAAGCAGGGAGTCTGTTCAGGGACCAGCCCCTGTTTTGGGGGAAGGGTGTCTTGGGCAGCCATGCCAGCCTGCTTCCCTTCCCTGAGAGCTGGAGTAAAAGGCAAGTAAGTGTCTTCCTACCTTTCTTCCCTTCCTCCTTCAGTTCATAACTTTTATTCATATTTGAATTTGTTTGTGTATGCATACGTGTGCGTGTGTGTGCACGCACACACACACCACAGGAGGTGTGTGGGGGTCAGAGGCCAACTTATGAGAGTTAGTTTTCTCCCTCTGCTGTGTGGGTCCCAAGGGTTGAACTTAGGTTGTCGGGCTTGGTGATGAGTGGCTGAGAAAAGGGAGTCTCTACTTCTGCCTAGATCACAACACATTTTTCTTTCTCCTTCCCCTTTGTTTCAGAGTTTCAGGTTGTAGGCTAAGGTCTTAGATCCATTTGGAGACAATTTTCACACAGAGAGACGGTGAGGGATGTGGCCTCAGCCTTCTGCATATGGACATCTAGTTCTCTTTTCCACATGACCCCACTCTTTACCACTCTTGGGATTTACCCAGAGGACTGGGTCAACATGCCACAGACACCCCCACACCATGTTCACTTCAGGGATCCTCACAATAGCTAAGATGGAGAACCAGCCCAGGCACCCATCAACAGAGAGTAGACCAGGAGAATGTGTGTACACAAGAGGATGCTTTTCAGCCATGAACAAGAACAAAGTTACGGCATTTGTAGGAAAATAGGTGAAACTGGAGATAATCTTTTGAAAAATTAGGCTTTTCTTTCCTTTGTGGTGCTTAGATTTTTAATGTAGTCATGTGAAACCATGTGTGTTTATATAACATAAAGGTAGGGATGAAGTTGTCTAGAGGTCAAAAGGGGCAAACGAGAGGAGTGAGAGTAGGGGAGGCAGAAGGTGTGGAGGTGGGGGCCACATGCTCCACATAGAATGCATACATTATGAAAACTTAAATAAGGTTTATAAAAGGGAGGTGCTGGCCGGGGACAGATGTCCCTCTGCTCCACGTTGGGTATTTCTGGGAATGACAGGACCATTTCCTGGCACTCCTTCAGTTGAGGCTCTGTCTGGCTTTGATTCATCAATCGCCTCATAGAAAAGACATTAGTCAGAGTCACAGACTCCTGGAGTTTAAAGTGACACACCACACATGGGCTGCTGCATACGCCATGACAGGCGTGAAGATCACAGCACACCTGACCAGATGTCCCCAGACCTCTTCTGACAGGACCTAGGATGTTGAGCAAGCAGAGCCAGCTTGCTGGAGTGGAAAGGACTTTTAGGGGTCCTCCAGAATGCTGCTTAGCCCTGAGTTCCTTATCAGATGAGAGGCAAGGATGAGGGCAGGACACAGGCACCAGCCCTGTTTCTAACAATGCAGTCGTCATCTTCAGTATGCTTATATATCACATGCCCAGCCCTATTCTATTAGGAAAAGAAAGTTCTGTCTTCAAAGTTAGTGACAGCTCTGGAACCATAGAGCCACACCCACCCCACTTCCCTTAATATACATACCGCTTACAAAGAGATCTGAGGGGTGGCATTGATGTGTGGCTCAGGCCACACAGTGATTGGGTGACCTTGGGTTCCAGGCTGCTGGGGGCCTTCTCAGGGATATATGACCTATGGTGCAGTATCGGTGGGTGTACAGATGGGTCCATGGCCAGGGATCTCTCTCCAGACTCTGGGATGCTCATTTAACATCAGATAGAGCTGCCTCTGTGTGTATAGTTCAAAGAGCAATGCCTGAATGAGCCAGAGGGACTTTACAACTCTGCAGCTCTCTGGTGTAGCACACTCTCCACAAGTGCAGCTCAGACTGCTTGCTTTCCCTAGGGACAGGGGTCACTCCATTTTCCAGGACACTCTGGATCAGTGGTGACCGGTTTAGTGCCACTAAGGTCTTGACCACCAAAAGCAGTGTTCTGAGGACCTGGGAGCCAAATCATAAGATGACCAGAGTCATGGCCCCTTAAATCTTATACCAGCAGGGCTGAGAATGTGGCTTAGTTGGAAAAGTATTGGCATAGCATGTACAAAGCCCCAACACTGCAAAAACCATGTATGATGGTGCACTCCCGTGATCCCAGAATTTGGGAGGTAGAGGTAGGAAGATCAAAAGTTCAAAGTTACCTTTGGCTACAGAGTAAGTCTGAGACCAGTCTAGGGGCTACACGAGACCTTGTCTCATAAAAGCAAGCCAGGGTAGGTGAGATGGTTCAGCCAGCAAAGACACTTACTGCCAAGCTTGATAACCTGAGTTTGTTCCCCGGAACCCACATGATTGGAAAGAACTGACTCCTGAAATTTGGCTTCTAATCTCCACATATGTGCTATAGCCTCTTCTATTCCCTTCTTCCCCTCCTCTTCTCTCTCTCTCTCTCTCTCTCTCTCTCTCTCTCTCTCTCTCTCTCTCAGTCAGTCAATCAATCAATCCATCCATCAATCATCAATAATTGTAAGAGAAAGATTGAAAATCTGAAAACTATAACAAGCAAGCAAATAAACAACCCTGTGACATTATGTTGCAGATGAGCAGATTCAGGATTCAGATCAGGTAGGGCAGGACAGGACATGGTACCTGAAAGTCTTCCTTATCCCCAGGACCACTGTTGGTAGGATGAGCCTGTCACTGAGACATGCTGGCACTGAAAACCAGGTCTCACAGCTGTGCTCTCCCTGACTTCATTCCCGTAAATTGGGAAAACTGAGGACTGGCGAAGGCAGTCACCTGAGGCCACACAGCTGGCCCTCTTTTGCGAAGTGGGGCTGGGATTCATGCATAGATCCTCACAGGGTTTTATTCATGAACAGATGTGGATGACTTATGTTCCTCACATGATAGTCCAAAGTGAGCCCCTCAGCCTATGTTCCCTTCCTGTCTGTCTGGGTCTGGGCAGCTGGGGAGCGTCAGGCCCCACCCTGGACAAGTACCTGCTAGCAGCCTTCCAGAAGAGCATGGAGTGGGGCCAGCAAGCTGAGAGCCGAGCGTAGACCTGCTTCCTGTTCCAATGGGGCATAGGCTGGACTCTCTCCAGAGATGTCAGTGGGCCCCAGCCTCACCCCATCCCAGGCCTTGGTTCACTGAGAACGAAGCACTCACTAGGTTGTGCGCGGGCACCAGGCACTATGGTCAGTGTGTTCATGTTCACAATTTTCCTTCCTTTTCATAAAACCCAGTGGGTGAGATGCTCTTACCAGCCCGTCTTGCAGACAAGGAGAACAAGGTTCCCAGAGGTCAAGTAGAAGACTCAAAGCAATACCTTTGGCCGAGGGATGGTGCTGGGACTGGGGCCCTCGGAAGATGCAGCATTACTATCTGGTGGCCCAGTTGGAGGAAAGTCCCTGGCTGTCATCCTCACTCTGTGACTTTGGGCAAATCCCTTTCTTCTTTCGGGACTTTATTTTCCTCCCCCTCCTTAAAAAAAAAAAAAAAAAAAAAAAAGACAGCTAATTTTTCATCATGTATATACATTTGTGTCAGAATGTAGGTTTGTGCTCATGATTTCAGGTGACAGTAGGGGCCAGAAAATGGTGTTGAGTCACCTATAGCCAGAGTTACAAGTGCTTGTGAGCCATCAGCTATGAGAGCTAGGAACCAAGCCCGGGTCTCCTGGAATTTTGGCAAGTGCTTTTTAACCTCAGTGTTATCTCCCAAGCCCCATTTTTTCCCTCTTGCTTCTGAAAGGAGGGGACCATCTCCAAAGATGAGTTCCATTTTCTTCTCTCATGACTTTTCCTAGGTCCAGAATCTTCCATTTTCAGCAGAGAGCAATTGAGCTGGATGTGTGCCCAGAACTGATCTCAGGACACACTGGGGATCCCACCACCGTGAACAAGGAGCACAAACCCGTGGCCTTTGTGGAGCCCAGTGTCCAGTGGGTGAGGATAGTCACTGGACAACAAGATGGTGATAAGACCCTGAAGTGACACAGTGGCTTGGGGTTAGGAGGCAACAAGAAACGAAAAGCAGATGTCAAGAAGGAATAGACTTTGCAAGAGGCTTAAGCCACAAAATCAAAGGTCTTGGGGCAGTTTCTCATTTAATGTGTTTGCAGAGTTTTGGAAAAGGCAGCTCCAGAATAGCAGTAGCTCAGGGAGTGGTGTGACGGCATCATCAGGTGGTTCCAAGACATTATACTCCATCCTAAGGTGATTAGATCATAATCTAAGATTTACGGGAAATTTGGAAAAAATTTTAACTGGTAAGTGATATGAAGATATGCATTGCTGTGGTTTTTTTTTTTTTTTTTTTTTTTTTTTTTTTACAAGAAGTCTCATGTAGTTCTCCTGGGTGTGGGAGGCTTGGAGGGTGAGACAGGGAGGCCTGGGTGCCTCTACACTCTGCGAGCATGCTCACCTGTTGGGACCAGGTCCCAGGAAACAGCCCTGTAAGGCACAGTGTGCTCCCTCCACAGGCTGCCTGCTCACCGTGACTCTTTGTGGGTCCTAAACTTTACATGTGGGCACGTGCATCAAGCACTACCCCAGGGTGCATCTCTCTGCCTGTCATCCCCCAGGGAGACCCTGTGGCCACCTCATCCCTACAGTGCATCTTAACGGGTCGGCTTGGCGCCTATGCTGGCTGAGCCTGCTCTTGTTGGGACCTGCCCATTGCTGGTGCTGACCCAGGGGAACAGGAAGCGCCCTGCACAGCGGGGCAAGCAGAGCAGCCAGGGCGGGCTGCAAGCACCAGGCTGCCTGAGCTGAGGATCGGATACTGGGTTGAGGGCTCCTTCCTTCTGGCATTTCAACTTCAGAGACCACGCCATCCTGTGAGAGCAGGGACCTGAGTGATTCGGGCTCTCCCTCTGCCTGCGGGGCTGGAGTGGGTAGTCCTGTATGGCTTCTGCCTACGGCTGCAGGACAGAATCAGGTAAGAAAGGCGGCCAGGAGGGTGAGGAACACTGGCTTGGGGACCCCCAAGTGTGGGTGTCTGCCTCTGTCGGGTGTCCTTTTGCTGAGGTGCTTGGGCTCTAGGCATCTCAACAAGGTCTTAAGTGGCAGACTGAGGTGGTGAAGCTCCCGAAGGGTGGGCTAGATACTGCCCCTCTTCTGCCCCAGGCTTCCAGAACCCGGGTCAGGTAGGCTTTTCCGTTCCCGCCTCCCATCTCAAAACATTTCCTGCAGACTGTCAGGGAACCCTGTGCCCTGTTCACTGGGGACTCTGAGATGACTTGGCGCCCTCCTCCTTTCCCCCTTGCCCTGGAAGTTTAACTATTCGGTGCCTTTGAAGAGTGAGATAACCAGAAAAACGAGTCTGTCCCGTCTTACCCAGGAATGCTCCACACATGGCCTACAGCCAGGGTGTTCCTGGGAATGGGGTTCCCAGGGGCAGACCCGACTTCAGCCCTCTCACTGGGCTCCCAAGTCGGTTTCTACTCCTGGTTCTTTGGCATGGGCTCAGCTTTATGGGACACAGCAAGCCAGTGGAGAGGACAAAGGATCCAGGAAGTTAGTTCAAGGAGAACCAATTTCTTGAACTAGTTCAGATCTGACCATCCACCATGTGAGTTGGGGCAAGCGGCACCCCAGAAAAGGATTTTTTTTCTTTTGGAATGTGGGGATGGGGCTTCACCCCAGAATGAAACTCTTTGCCTGTTTGCACATGAAGGCAGAGCTCCTTTGAGGTCCATTTTGGCTATGACGTTCCCAGAGTCTAGGAGTTGCCTGTCTTCAGTAAAGCTCTGTACGTAGTGAGTAGGGGTGGGCTGGTTTCCCTAGGCCTGGGACAAGGGAAGCACCCCAGCTTGTGACTACAGAAGCTCCATCCTAGCTTCCACTTTGTTTCCTGATCCATGCAAGTCCCTGAACTCACCCTTCCCATTAATAATGGCCAATCTTGTTAAAACTTACTTCATACTGGCTCCCTGATAGATCACTCACCTTCATTTTCCCCTTTAATTTACACAACATTGCTATGAGACAGAACCACCCACACAGTTTTAAAAGATAGAGTTTCATGTTGCCTAGCCTGGTCTCAAACTGGCTATGTAAAGAAAGATGATCTTGAATTTCTGATCCTCTTGCTTGTATCTCCTCAGTGCTGGGATTACAGGCATGCACCATCCCACACCTGAGTGTTAGTAACAAATCCAGAGTCTCATGCATATTAGATAAGCACTCTACTTGACTTAGCCATATCTTCAACCCTAAATAACACACTAACACATATATTAAATGTGTTGCTTTTAACTATGTGCATATGTATGTGTCTGTGTGGGTTTGTTCAAGTGAGTGTGGGTACTTGCAGAGGCCAGAAGAAGATATCAGGTTCCCTGAAGCTGGAGACAGATGGAACTATGAACTGCCTAATGTGGGTGCTGGGAGCCCAACTCATGTCCTCTGGAAGACCAATATTGTACTCTTAGCCACTGAGCCATCTTCTCTGGCCCCATCCAGATACTGATTTTCTCCCTATGTCATGGACTAAGGAATCAAGGTCCACAGAGGTCAGGGACTTGCTGGAGGGCCTACCCATTTAGCAAATGAGGAGCTGGGGTTGAGATGCAGGTAGCCTGGCGCCAGGTCTGGGATCTTGATGGCAGTGCTTTACTGTTGTCCCTGTGTGCACAGATGTAGTACAGTTTGGCTCTGGCTCAGCACCAGTGGAGGGGTCTTACCAAGAGAAACTGTCAAACTTAGATCCTTGACTGAGTTGGAACAATTTTACCTTCACAAGGTATCCACAGAGGTTTTTTGTTTTTGTTTTTGGTTTTTTCTTTTGGGGGGGTTGTGGACCAATGAGTGATCAGAACTAGGATATGTCCACAGGAGACCCCTGAGAGGATATTTCCGGCTACCTGTGTTCAGGATAAGTCAGATGGAGGCTCTGTTCACAGCAATGGATGGGGAGCAGGTGTAACTATGTTTTTTTTTTAATTCTGCACCCTCCCTTGCACTGTTGAGGAAGAGGACCCTGGGGGAATGAGAGGAGGAATAAAAGAGGGCAAACATGATCACATGCATTATGTTTATGTATGAAAATGTCATAATAACATCAGTTATTAAGTATAATTAACATATGCTTTTTAAAAAGAAAGAACCATGGTGATAGGAGCTGTTTCCTCCCTGACTTGAACCCTTTCCCTCTTTTATTTAGGACCTTTTCACCATGACTCTTGTCCTGCTGGGTCTAGCCATTCTGTCGCTCCACCGTGTGGCCTGTGAAAAGCCCCTGGAAGAAATCATTCCTCCCTTGGCTTGGCGCTTCACACATTCCCTGTACAATGCCACCATCTATGAGAACTCTGCTCCCAAGACCTATGTGGAGAGTCCAGTGAAGATGGGCATGTACCTGGCGGATCCCCAGTGGTCGGTGAAGTACCGGATCATCTCTGGAGATGCAGCTGGAGTGTTCAAGACCGAGGAGTACATGGTGGGCAATTTCTGCTTTCTTAGAATACGGACCAAGAGCAGCAACACAGCGCTTCTCAACAGGGAGGTTCAAGACAGCTACATGCTCATAGTGCAAGCCACAGACAAGAGCCTGGAGTATGAAGCACTGACCCAAGTGGTGGTCCACATCCTGGACCAGAATGACCTGAAGCCCCTCTTCTCCCCGCCTTCCTACAGAGTCACCATCTCTGAGGACAGGCCCCTCAAGAGCCCCATCTGCAAAGTGACTGCCACAGATGCCGATCTGGGTCAGAACTCTGAGTTCTATTATGCCTTTAATGCCAGGTCAGAGGTGTTTGCCATTCATCCCACCAGTGGGGTGGTCACTGTGGCCGGGAAGCTGAATGTCACATGGCTAGGGAAGTACGAGCTCCAGGTGCTGGCTGTGGACCGCATGAGGAAAATCTCAGAGGGCAATGGGTTTGGTAATTTGGCTACATTGGTGATTTATGTGGAGCCTGTGCGCAGGAAGCCCCCAGCTATCACCTCCGTGGTCATGACTCCATCAGATGGTGATGAAGGTGCCATCTATGCCACTGTCACGGTGGATACAAATGGCTCTGGAGCTGAAGTAGATTCCCTGGAGGTGGTCGGTGGTGATCCCGGAAAGTACTTCAAAGCCCTCAAGTCCTATGCCCAAGACAACGAGTTCAACTTGGTAGCAGTCAGGGATATTAACTGGGCAGAACATCTTCATGGCTTCAACCTCAGCTTCCAGGCCCAGAGTAGGAGCAGACCTCCTGCCCACTCCCCCATCAGGGCCTTCCATTTTCCACCCTCCAGGCTGACCAACCTCAGATTTGAGAAGGCTGTTTACAGAGTAAAGCTCAGTGAATTCTCCCCGCCTGGAAGTCGCGTGGCATTGGTAAAGGTCACTACTGCCCTCCCCGCTTTGCGTTATACTCTAAAGCCATCCTCTGGGAACACAGTATTCAAGCTCAATGCTCGAACAGGCCTGATCACCACCATGAAACTTTTGGACTTCCATGACCGAAGCCAGTACCAGCTCCACGTGAAAACCTCCCTGGGCCTGGCCACCACCACCGTGATCATTGACATTGTGGACTGTAACAACCATGCCCCAGTCTTCAACAGATCTTCCTACGAGGGTACCTTGGATGAGAACATCCCTCCTGGTACCAGTGTTCTGACTGTGACAGCCACAGACCAGGACCATGGGGACAATGGATGTGTCACCTATTCTATTGTTGGCCCCAAAGCTGTCCCATTCTCTATTGATCCTTACTTGGGGGTCATCTCCACTACTAAACCTATGGACTATGAACTCATGAAAAGAATATATACATTCCGGGTCCGGGCATCAGACTGGGGATCTCCTTTTCGCCAGGAGAAGGAGGTGTCTGTTTCTTTAAGGCTCAAGAATTTGAATGACAACCAGCCTATGTTTGAGGAAGTCAACTGTACTGTGTCCCTTCGTCAAGATGCACCAGTTGGGAGATCGATAATGGCTGTGTCCGCCATAGACATGGATGAACTTCAGAACCTAAGATATGAAATTGTGTCTGGCAATGAACAAGACTATTTCCATCTCAACCATTTCTCGGGGGTGATAACTCTCAAACGCTCTTTAATGAATGTCACTGCTGTTCGGCCCACCATCTATTCTCTGAAGATTACAGCCTCTGATGGCAACAACTATGCCTCCCCCACAACTCTGAAAGTCACTGTGGTGAAGGACCCTCACTCTGAGGTCCCTGTACAGTGTGATAAAACAGGAGTGCTGACCTATATCACAAAGACCATCCTCCAGTCTGCTGGGCTTCAGGGCCAAGAGTTGGGTGAAGAGGAATTCACCTCCCTCAGCAACTATCAGATCAACCATCATGCCCCCCAGTTTGAGGACCACTTCCCCAAGGCCATTGACATTCTGGAACAGGTTCCCATCAACACCCCCTTGGCCCACCTGGCAGCCACTGATCCAGATCCTGGCTTTCATGGCAGTCTGGTCTATGTGATTGCAGATGGCAATGAGGAAGGTTGTTTTGACATTGAGCTGAAGACGGGGCTGCTCACCGTGGCAGCAGCCTTGGACTATGAGACCACCAGCTTCTATGTCCTCAATGTGACTGTGTATGACCTGGGAACTCCCCAGAAGTCTGCCTGGAAGCTGCTGACCGTGACTGTGAAAGACTGGAATGATAACCCACCCAGGTTTCCTCCAGGTGGGTACCAGCTTACCATTTCCGAGGACACAGAAGTCGGAACCACGATTGCAGAGCTAAAGACAAAAGATGCTGACTCAGAAGACAACAGGAGGGTTCGCTATTCCCTGCTAACCCCCACAGAGAAGTTCTCTCTCCACCCACTCACTGGGGAGCTGGTTGTCACAGGACACCTTGACCGGGAGTCAAAGCCTCGGTACATACTCAAGGTAGAGGCCAGGGACCAGCCCATGAAGGGCCACCAGCTCTTCTCTGTCACTGACTTGATAGTCACATTGGAGGATATCAATGACAATGCTCCCCAGTGCATCACAGAGCACAGTAGACTGAAGGTGCCAGAGGACCTGCCCCTTGGGACGGTCTTGACATTCCTAGATGCCTCTGACCCTGACCTGGGCCCTGCAGGTGAAGTGAGATATACCCTGGTGGATGATGTCCATGGAACCTTCCGGGTGGAGTTGATGACTGGAGCTCTGAGTCTGGAAAAAGAGTTGGACTTTGAGAGGCGGGCTGGTTACAATCTGAGCCTTTGGGCCAGTGACAGTGGGAGGCCTCTAGCCCGCAGGACCCTCTGCCATGTAGAAGTGTTAGTCCTGGATGTCAATGAGAATCTCCACTCTCCCCACTTTTCGTCTTTCGTGTACCAGGGCCAGGTGCAGGAGAACAGTCCTGCAGGGACCCAGGTGATGGTAGTCACGGCCCAGGATGAAGACGGTGGCTTGGATGGAGAGCTCCAGTACTTCCTACGGGCTGGCACGGGCCTGGAAGCCTTCAGCATCAACCAAGACACAGGTACTGGAGTTAGGTACATGGGATGCTAAGACCTGCAGAACAGTGGATTGAAGGGGAACATGGGGATGAGTGGGGATTCACCCTCTTTATCCTTGTATTTTAAATTTGTCTTTATGAGAATTTTTGCTGCAGATTTTTTAAAATCTAGGCTCACACATATATACATACATATGTGTAAAATACATATTATAAGTATATAATAAACATACATATTCCATTTATGAAAGTTATAGATGATGGTTATATAGTTCTTTTTTCATTTTTTTGAGACTATAATTTAATAAAATTTCCTCCTTCTGTTTCCTTCCTTCAAACTCTCCCATATACCTTTCCTTGCTTTTCTTCAAATTAATGGCCTCTTTTTAAAAACTAATTATTATTTAATGCATATATGTATGTGTACGTACATGCATATTCCTAAATATAGTCCATATAATGCTACCTGTATGTATGTTTTCGGGGTTGCCCATTTGTCACTAGACAACCAGCTGGTCTTCTCTTCCCTGAGGAAGAAGGCCACCTCTCCCATTCCCAGCCTTCCTAAGTTGCCTATAGTTTTGTGTGTAGAGGCCTCGTGGCCTTCTCTCCATCTAGTCTGGAATGTATGTTCGTTGGTGTCCTTGTTCAGATCATGTTTGGGTGGTCACATTGGTGTGACTCTGGGTATAGCTTCTGATATTACTAAGAAACTTAATCACACAGCAACCTCCATGACTGTCTGGCTTTTACAGTCTTCGCACACAATCTCCGACAAAGTTCTCTGAGCCTTAGGTACAGGCCTTTCTGTAGCTGTATCCAGTGGGACTGGGCTCCACAACTCTGCGTTTTGATTGGTTGTGGTTTTCTGTAATGGTCTCCATCTGTTGCAAAGAGAAGCCTCCTTGATGAGGGAAGAAGGCTCTACATATCTGTGGATAAAAGGACAAATGCATGGATTGCTGTTCGGGATTATATTGGATTAGTAAATTAGTGGTTGTAAAGTTTCCGTGACTTACTAGTCATGAATAGTCAGCTAGGTTTCCAGTGCTAAGCATGGTCTCCCTCTTGTTGAGCAAGCCTTAAGCCCAATTAGAGAGCTGTTGGTTACCACCAAGGTATGTTTGCCCCTACTAAGGTTATTGTGCTATGTTTGCTGCTGTGGTTCATAGGCATCATAGCTGGTTAGGACTGTTGGTTGCCTCCTTCCTTTGGAAGCTTGCTTGGTGCCTTCTGGTGCTATGAAAGCTAGTCCTCAGGGAGGGGGCTCTCAGGTCAGTTCCAGCTCAGGGGCCTTTGGCCCTGTTTTGGAAGTGCATGGTCTTCAGTAATAGAGACTCACATTTCATCCATGGGAAGAAACCAACAGCAACAGCAATAGAGTGTGCGTTTTGAGAATCTCTTGGAGAGCTCTGACCAAAATCTTGTCTGGTGTTGGGGTTTTTGTTTAGATGGTCTTTGGCTCTTTGAGGGAGCACTGTCAGCCCAGATAACAAAGGTTCATTAAAAGTCTACATGAATATTTATACACAGAATTGCAAGTATTATAGGTGTTTGGGTATTTTGTTTGATTTTTCGGAAAATAGTTAATAGTGTGATTCCTTGTGGTTTTTTTCAGACATCGTTATTTGTTATCTTACCCACTTCCCTCTTTCTTCTGGATTAATCTCCCTCCCCCTTCCCCAAAGCTCCCCCTTTCCACTTCCTCAGATCACTTGTCCCCTGCTATTTCCCTTTGCCCTCTTCCCACCTTCTTCAGTATTTATGCCCTCCCCTCACCCCGACAAGCCTCCCCCTCCCATTCCCTGGATCAGATCATGTGTACCCTGCTACTCCCCACTCTCTTGCTTCTCAAGCCCCATATCCTGGCAATGATCTGGTTTCGCTTTCATGGTTTCTGTGCTTACTACTGGCTATGTACTCACACATATAAATATTTGGATCTAAGAGCCTACGATAAGAGAGAATGTGTAAGATTTGTCTTTCTGGGTCTGTGTTACATCACTCAATATGATATTTTTTAGTTCTATCCATTTACTTGCAAAGTCCATGATTTAATTTTTCTTTAAAGCTGAATAGTTTTCCGTGGTGTATATGTACCACATTCTCATTATCCATTCAGCAGTCGAAGGACATTTAGGCTGTTTCTGTTTCCTAGCTATTGTAAATAAAGCAGCAATAAACACAGCAAGTATCTGTGGAATAGGATGTGGCCTATGCCAAGAGTCATATGTCTGAGTCATAGAGTAAATTTATTCTAGCTTTTTGAGAATTCGCCATATTCATTTCCATAGTGGCTGCACCAGTTTGCAATGCCACCAACAGTGAGTGAGGGCTTCCTATTCCCTATGTCACCTCCAGCATTTGTTGTCACTTGTTCCACTCATCTTTGCCATTTGGGCTGGTGGAAGATGAAAATTCAAAGTTGTTTTGATTTGCATTTCCCTAATTGCTAGGGATGATGAATATTATTTGAGCTATTTCTTAATCTTCTTCTTGTTCACCTTCCTGTCTATCTTCTTCTCTTTGTTTATTTTTTTTGAGTTGTTTATATATTCTGGGTATTAATCCTCTGTCAGATGTACATCTGGCAAAGATTCTCTCCCATTCTGTGGGCTTCCTCTTCACTTGGCTGATTGTTTCTTCAGCTGTGCAAAATCTTTGTAGTTTTATGAAGTCTTACTTGTCAGTTGTTGGCCTGTAAGACTTATCCTAACCTGTATCTTGTAGGTACTGCCTATGTTTTCTTCTGACAGTCTCAGAGTTTCAGGTTTCAAATTTAGATCTTTGGAGTTAGTTTTTGTGCAGGGTAATAGATACAGGTGTAATTTCATCCCCGTTTTCCCAGTACCATCCATTGAAGATGATTTCTTTTCTCTAGCATGTTTTTGGCATTTTTGTCAAATATTAAATATCTGAAGTTACATGTATTCATGGTTGTGTCTTTGATGTTGTTTCCTTGGCTTTCATGTCTTGTTTTACTACTATGGTTCAGTAACACATCTTAAGGTCTGGAATCATAGTTTGTTTCCAGGGTGAATGAAGGTAGTTGTGGAAAGAGTATTCCATTTAGTAGACTCTAGACCCAGCTCTCTCAATCTTTTTTCCCTTCCCCCCTCCCTTCTCTTTCTTCTCTTCCCCTTACCCTTCTCCTCTTTCTCTCACCAGGGTTTTTTCATATCCCTGGCTGATCTGGAACTCTCTATGTAGACTAGGCTGGTACCTGCCTCTGCTTCCCAAGTGCTGAGATAGTAATGGTGCATACCATGCTCAGCCCCAGCTCTTCCTCTTCCTTGCTATATAATCTTGACCAAATTTATGTTGTCTATCTGGGCCTCAGTTTTCCCATTTATCACCTCTGGCCTGATCTGCTCTGATTGTGAGTCTAAACCCTGCCCCCTTGTGCAGACCCTGTCAGCTGAGAGTGACCAGTGAGAACTTAAGGTACAGGCTTCTTGTGTCCACTGTTAGAGTCTCATGTTCTAGAACAGGGCTGGCCCTCATAGGCAGTTTGTAGAGTCAATGAACTTAAGAATGGAGCTAAGCCCCTAAAACCATGATGAAATAGAGGACAGAAGTGTATCCCTCAAACCTCTAACCTTTAATGTGAGGCTCCACTGGGATTGCAGGACTGCTGGAATCAGGTTAAGACCAACTGCAGAACATCCCACTTACCGAATATGAGGTGACTAGCTGGAATTTGGATGAAGGAGTTGGGAGAAGCTGATAAACATCCACTGTCTTTGGAAGCCTTATATATGTCTGCATGCCAGAAACAAGGGGCTGTTTTAGTAGAGAAAGGTTGAGAGGTTCTACATCAATTCTCTCCGCCTCCCTGCATGTCCAATTCAGCATCTCCCACCTCATACTAACAGCCCTATTCTCTTTCACTGGGTTGTCTGTCAACATCCTCTCCATAGTATCCATCAGAGGATGTTGGGTAGGGTGATTTTTCCTTTTTATTTAGTTGTGTGTGTGTGTGTGTGTGTGTGTGTGTGTGTGTGTGTGTGTGAGATCTGTGTATGTATACCTGAATACATATTCGTGTGTGTGAATTGTATATACATTTGTGAATGTGCCCACAGACATGTGGGCAGGCACATAGAGGCCAGAGGTTGATGTTAGGCATCATCCTCCTTGATCTCCACTTAACTGTTTGAGACAGTCTGTTATTGAACGTGAAGGCTCACTGATTCTAGATTGGCAGACAACAAGCTCCATGCTCTTCTGCCTCAACCACCCCTCCTCCTCATTGCTGGGGTTATGGGCACACACCACCATACCCAGCTCTTATGTTGGTGTTGGAGATCTGAACTCAGTTCCTCATACTTGTACAGCAGGCGTTTCACAGAGCCATTTCCCCAGCCAGAGTGGGGTGGTTTCTAAAGCCTCTCTGAGATCTGAGTATATTGGGTTTTGTCACTTGTTATCTCCAGGAATGCTCGAGACTCTAGTACCTCTGGACCGAGAATTCACACCCTACTACTGGTTGACAGTACTGGCTGTGGACAGGGGCTCTGTTCCCCTCTCTGCTTTCACTGAAGTCTACATTGAGGTTACGGACATCAATGACAACATACCCTGCATGTCTCGACCGGTGTTCTACCCCTCTGTCCAAGAAGATGCTCCCTTGGGTACCTCTGTGCTTCAGCTGGAGGCCTGGGACCCAGACTCCAGCTCTCAAGGGAAGCTGACCTTCAACCTTACCAGTGGGAACCACATGGGGTACTTCGGCATTCATCCATTCACAGGTGAGGCCCGGAAAGCTGGAGGGACAGGAATATATAAGAACAAGGTGGTTCTTTGGAGTGTTCCTGAGGCATCAGCATCACTTGTAGACAGGTGGAAAATTTCAATTCTCAGGCCCCTCCCTAGACCTGCCAAATCCATATTCTGAGGGCAGACTCCAGAAATATATGTTTTAACAACACAAGTATAGCATTCTTACAAGTGCCAAAGTCAATATACTTTCAAAAATGCCTATCTCCACAAGAAATTGAGAATTTGTCGAAATCTTTCTTGCCTTGGGATCCAACAGGTGATCCATAAATCAAGCTGAGATTAGTTCAGGTCTTCAAATGCTCTCAAACTGACCCTTCCCCCAAGTCACAGCTATGGCCAAAGTTTAGCTTTAGTTCCATTCTCTTTCTTTCTGTTGCCGTGGTAAGAACAATCTGATCAGAAGCATCTCAGGTGAGGAAAGGGCTTATTCAATAAATATATTTTATTGGCTTATACTTCCAGATGTAGTCTATCACTGAGGGAAGTCAGGTAGGTACTCAAGGCAGGAACCATGGAGGAATGCTGCTTATTGGCTGACTCACAGGCTCATGCTTTCTTATGCAGGACTGTCTTTCTAGGGAATGGTGCTACCTGCAGTGAGCTGGACCTCCGTGCATCAATTAACTGTCAAACCAACCCTCCTCAGGCATGCACACAGGCCAATTTGATTTAGGCAGTTCTCCAGCTGAGGCTTTTCTTTCAAATGACTCTAGGCTGCATCAAGTCAATGACTAAAGCTATCTATGACAGCCTTTAGTGCAGACAAGTCTAAGATCTACCCATGAAACAGTAACCATTGTGATCCCACCTACACCCCATCTGCCAATCCGGGGTCACCCTGTTTCCACAGTGGGCCAGAGAGAGCCCTCCAAAGATATTTGGTTTGACTCATACAAACTTTAAGCACACATTTGCCAAATTGTAGTCCACATTGGCAAATTCCACAGAACATTCCAGATCTCTGGATGTTCTTCAATGAAAGCATGCTCTGACAAAATCCTCCACACATTCCCAGAGAGACATAGTATACCAGAGGCTGAAAGCAGATCATATTTACATTCTTTGGTCCCCACAGTACCCTCCGCTGCCCCTGTTGTCTTAGTCCCAGCCTACTTCCTCCAGTTATGTCACCTGCTACTCTTGTTCTGCAGAGTTTGAGAGATGCTACGGGGCTTACTGTAGGAAAGGCTGACGTTTCCACGTGATCCCATCTTTCCTGTCCCACAATGTGCTCTTGCCCCAGAAGGACAGACTGTAGAGGGGAAAGGGGGATTGCTTATAGGGTTTCCCAGGAGCCCAGAGGCAAACAGTAGGTAGGGAATGCCAAGTGTCATTGACATTGAAGACTGGTGAGAGCCTTTTGGTTTAACCTTTGACCTCAGGCTGTAGCTACAGCCTCTCTCTCTAAGCTAAGGGAGTTTTTCTTTTAGAAAATAGGTCTAAGCAAGTTCACCCCTCAGGCTCACCCCATGTCCCCAATGTCCTGCCCCCACACTTCTACTCCACACTCCTCTTTTCAGAAGAACAAGGAGATCCCTCACCTAAGGCATTAACTCCTCAGCTTCTCTCAATCCTTCTTCTATTTACTGTCAACAGTCCTCTGGCAGCAGACCTGGCAAGATGCCCTTGCAGGCAGAAGCCCTCCTGGATTTCCTCCAGCCAGGCAGGAAGTCTCCCTTTTAACATGACAATTGTACCCGCCATCAGCCCCTAGCCCACCTTCTTCACATAAGCTGTCATATCATCCACATCACCACAGAAGCCTGGACAGTTTCTCTGTGCCCTTGAGATGAAGTCAGAGGCCCCTGTGTTCCACAAACTGGTGTCTAAACTGGCCCCACTGACCTCTCTGACTTCACCTTACCCCTCTCACGGCACCTCTTCTGGTTCTAGCCACACGGCTATCAACACAGCTCTCATTTTAAAGGGAACAGATAATTTGTTCTGGAGCCATTCTGAGTGGCCATGGCCTGGGAGCACAGATATAAGTCACCCTAACCAAGCTCCACCTTCCAATGCAGATGCAGTTTCACAGGGTGGCTTTTTAAAAATAGTTTTACAGAACAAAGACAGCCATAAATCTAGGCAACTATAAACTATATTGGTGGGTACACCAGAGAGGCAGATACATGGAGATGGGGAACCTTTTATAGACCCAAGATGCTGTCTGACGACATTCTTAGATCCTAGAGTGTTGGAAGCTAGTGTTTTTCTAAGTTAATAGCTTCTGAGAGGTTTTTATTTATTATCACAAGGTAGTATAGCTCAGCTACAGAGTGAGGCAAGAGATGGCTGACCCAGAAGCTAAAACCTGCCCCAGATAAAGCAATTCACCTGTGAACCCACACGATTCCAATCTCCCCACAGGACTGAAATTCAATTGGTCCATCAGTCTCTGCAGACGGACTCCTTCCAGGAGATTTTTGTTGTTGTTGTTTACACCCAGACACAGCTTCTTCAGGAATTTTCATTCGTAGCTGGTTTGGACCATAGAGGCTCTTAACATGGGGGTTAGCACATGCTACTGCCCCAGTTAGGGGTCATTATCCCCTCTCCTACTGAATAGCCTTGGTTGGCCTGGAACTTGCTAAATAGACCAAGCTGGCCTTGAACTCACAAAGATCTGCCTGTTCTGGGATTAAAAGCTTGACTACATGTCTGGCTTCCCCTCTCTTTTTGTCTGTGTGGCATCTAGTCTCCCACAGAGCCCAGCCAGCTGTATTTCCTAAAATTGTAACACACCTGCTAGTGTTTCCAATGTACCACAGGTCCACTGTATTCATTCAAGTAACTGTTCACTAACTCTCCATGTCCATTGGACTTCCACAGATCCCTAAAAAAAAGCTGACTGCTTTTGCCTGCCTTAGTGTTTTTAGTACCTGGCAGTACCATAGAGTACAGTAGAAACTCAATTAGTAATTGTTAACTGGATGAATGAGTTCTTGTTTGTGGTCCATACACTTACCCAGCAAATGCTTAAAGAGGTTGCCCCTGTGAGGCCTTAAAGCTGTAGAGAGTTGTAAAGAAGTCAGTCCATCGGGACCATGAACATTTACAGATAAATACTGTAGGAACGACACAAAAGAGTAAAGTGTATGCAGGTAGATAGGTTCTGTGGCTGCTCAGGGGAGGGAAAAAGCTGCTGGGTATAGCCAGATTGTAGAAGGGGGTAGTGATAAGCAGCAGTCTCAGAGGGCACCAGGACAGTTAATGTGGCCTGAGAACCTCCAGGTGGGAGGAAGATGAGGATAGAGGTCATGGTCTGGAGATATCCCATTGGGATAGAGGTCTTGGGAAAGTTTCTGGACCATTGCATGTTGCTATAACTGAGTGCCATAGGGTGGGTATTGATAAAGAACACAGGTGGTTCTGGTAGCTGAGAAATCCAAGAGCATGGTGCTGGCATCTTGTGGGGGCATCTTGCTGCTTGATGTCCTAATGGAGGGCATCATCTAGCAAAGCAGAGTGAGTGTGTTAGGTCAAGTCTTTCCTCTTTCTAAAAAGCCACTAACACCCTATGAGGAGCCCACTCTCATGAGCTCACCTAACCCTAGTTACCTCCTGAAAGCCCATCTACAAATCCCATTCAGCTATGGATAGGGACTGTGTGTGGTGTCACATGCCTATAATCCCAGCATTCAGGGGTCTGAGGCAGGACCCATCACTCCTGCCTCATGGCGAAAATGGACTTAGGTGGGAACTTCAGCAAATTCTCTGTTCATGTCTGCTACCTCATCACAATCTCTTCCATTTTCCCAGAGCCCTAAAAGTTTCCAAAAATACCAGGACTCCCACCTGAGAGTTGTGTGTGGTATTGAGCCTAACCTAGTAAAAAAACCCTAGGAACCCTTTGTTCATATCACTCTCCATCCATCCCTTTCCAGGTGTTCTGTCCACTGCCAGACAGCTAGACCGAGAGAACAAAGAGGAACATGTCCTGGAGGTAAGTGGTGCTGAGGCTAGGCACTGCCTTTGGAAGCTCCAGGAGACTGAGCTGTAGGCAGCCAGCTGCATGGCTCCAGGGCTATGGCTGGGGCTGGGGTGTAAGGTTGAGGTGGGACAGGATGACCTATTTCAGGCGAGTCTTTCTGTGGCTGGTGGTAAGGATGCTTAGGGCTTCACTAGCTCTTCGGTACTGAGGAGGGAAGGAAACTGAAACCCTATCCAGTCAGGGCAGGAAGTCTCAGTTAACTAGTAATGCCTGAAGGGAGTGCTGAGTGGGAGTGTGTGCTTGTCAGGTCTAGTTTCTAGCCTGTCCCTTCTGGCTTGGGCAGAGCAAACCACTTAATGGTCCTTCACTATGATCGATGTGGGGCCAGGATAAATGTCCTTTGTCTCCTGGATCTGTGCTGGATTTGCCATGGACATTGCTGGAACTGATGTAGCAAAAGAAACATCTGATATTATTCTCACAGATGACAACCTTATTGCTGAATCGGTGTGGTAGGGCATCTCAAAATTCCTTCAGTTCCAGCTTCCTGTTAATGTAGTAGCAGTGACTGTTGCTTTCACAGGCACTTGCATTATTTCACAGGCATTTAAGGTGGTGCAGATGCTGTGGGTAAACCTCATCATGGTCAGGCTTGCACTCCAGATGGGGTCTGAACCCACAATCCCTGGCTTAGGAAGCCAAGCCTTATCCATTAGGCAACTGTATAGATGTTTTATTGTGTGTATTCTGTTTATCTGGGTCTCCGTCTCTACCAAAAAGAAAAGTCCCTAATATTCTATTCATGTTTTTCCACCCATCTGGGAAGCTAATGAGGCAAAGATGGCTTTGACTTGCTCCTTCTTCTCTCTGATCTCTCAGCATTTTCTTCTATATCTGACTCTGGGCTTTTACAATTTAGACCAGTTAAGAACTCCATTTACAGATGGGTGTTCTTTCTAGTGTGTCTTTAAAATCACCCGAGCACCTAGTACATGGTTCCCACAGAGCTCTAGACAGGAATAAATTAGTAGAGGTTACAAATCTAGTTATTTCCCGTCCTGAGCAGCCCATGACCCACACACAGGCATGGCTCCTGGCCTTAAGGCCACTCGGAGGGCAGAATGCATATTCCTTAACAGGTTAGAGGTTATATTTGCTTTTCTATACTACAGGCTCTGAAATTCTCTTTCCCTGTGATCCCGGCTATTTAGGAGGAGAATCTCAAGTTCAAAGCCAGTCTGAGCTACAGAGGAATTCAGGGCAATCTGTGCAACTTAGTGAGAGACCTTGTATCGAGAGAGAGAGAGAGAGAGAGAGAGAGAGAGAGAGAGAGAGAGAGAGAGAGAGAGAGAGAGAGAGAGAGAGAGAGAGAGAGAAATGAGGGTGCAGCTCACTGAGAGGACATGTGCACAGCATGCATGAAGTCCTTGAACAACAACAATAAAATAAAGGAAAGAAAGAAAAATGAAGGAAAAGCTTTTGTCACTAAGAGCAAGTGAGCTTGAGTTCCCAGTTTAGTTATCTTTAAAGTTAGAACAGTGGTTTTCAGTCTGTGGGTCACAATCCCCTTGGGGCGGAATGACCCTTTCACAAGGATTGCCTAAGATCATTGGAAAACACAGATATTTACATTGTGATTCATAACAGTAGTAAAATTACAGTTATGAAGTAGCAGTGAATAATTTTCTGGTTGGGGTCACCACAATATGAGGAACTGTATTAAAGGGTCTCAGCATGAGGAAGGCTAAGAGCCATTGTTCTAGAAGTCCTTGCAAACTGCTTCCTTCATGTGCAGAGTGGGATCGAGCCCATGCTAGTGCAGCGCTCTACCACTCGGCCACATCCCAGTTTCTGAGATACTGTGAATAGAAACGCCTTGTCTCGTACCATTTCCTCGGGACTAGGGATGTGTAGGAGGGTGTAGGAAGGTTGTGTCCCTGCACCCACAGAGCATGATTCTGAAGTTGGATTTATTTCGTGTATTGGGCAGCTTGTCTGACCCAGGTTTCACTTATTCCTGCAAAATACCTTCTAACCCAAGCAGAAAACAAAGCCTCTGTCTATCACTCATAAGCCAAATTATAATGATGATGATGGTGACGGTGATGATGATGATAATGATAATGATAATAATAATAATAATAATCATAGAAGAGGCCTGGGGGTTTTCTATATGAAGGCCAGGATTTCCCAGCACATCCTAACAATGACTTCTTCGGGTTCTCTATGTTCTTGCTGTTCCAAGATCAGATTATTGTGGTAACAGCAGTCAGCTCTAACAGTGGCTACTCTTGGGCCGGTGGAAGCTGTGGTAGGACCGTGGTAGTACTAGACACTGTTTCCAGTGCCATCACAGGAGCTCACACACCATTCTGTCTACAGGTGACTGTGCTGGATAACGGAGAGCCCCCCCTAAAGTCCACCTCCAGAGTGGTGGTGCACATCTTGGATGTCAATGACAACCCGCCCATGTTCTCCCACAAGCTCTTCAATGTTCGCCTTCCTGAGAGACTGAGCCCCTTGTCCTTGGGGCCTGTGTACAGGCTGGTGGCTTCAGACCCAGATGAGGGTCTCAATGGCAGCATCACCTACAGCATTGAGGAGAGCGATGAGGAGGGCTTCAGAATTGACCCCGTCATGGGGGTTGTGACTTCCAGCAGTACTTTTGCAGCAGGAGAGTACAATATCTTAACGGTGAGTGGCCGAGGGTTTGCAGAGTCAAAGGGAGAAGTGGCTGGTGATTTCTTTTCTCTTCCTTCCTTCCTTCCTTCCTTCCTTCCTTCCTTCCTTCCTTCCTGCCTTCTTCCTTTCTTCCTCCCTTCTTTTTCTTTTTTACCTGCTTTAGCTGAAGAGATGAAGGATGGGCCAGGCTCACTCCTGAGAGACCAGCATTAGTACATTCCTGAGAGTTGCCCCCCCCTTGCGTGTGTGCACTCACACATGCTCTTGTGGAGTTAACACTCATTTCTGTGGGTATGTGAATGCATTATCACTATTTGTTTGTTTGTTTGTTTTGGTCTTTTTTGTTTTGTTTTGATACAGGTTTTCTCTGTATAGCTTTGTAGACCAGGCTGGCCTCAAACTCATAGAGATTCTCCTACTTCAAATTATCCCTCTCCATATACCATCTTGGTTTTTTTGGGTTTTTTCCTTATTTATTTATTTATTTATTTATTTATTTATTTATTTATTTATTTATTTATTTATTAAGACAGGGTCTTTTACTGACCCAGAACCCACCAAGTAGGCTAGGGTAGCTGGTCACTAATTCACCTATGTCTGCCACCCCAGCACTGGGGTTTCAAACAGGCACCTGCATAACCAGATTGATTGATTGATTGATTGATTGATTGATTGATTGATTGATTGATTTTAAAACTGGGTTCTAGGGATAGAACTCTATTCACATACTTGCAAGGCAGGCACTTTACTGACTGAGTGGTCTCCCCTGCTCCTAGACTCTACCTCTTAATAAAATTTTAATTATTTATTTATTATGTCTATGGGTGTTTTGCCTACATACATGTAGGTGCTAAGAACTGGACTTGGGTCCTCTGCAAGAACAGCAGGTACTCTTAACTGCTGATCTGACTCCCTATTCCCCAGCGACTGGATTTCCACCCAACTACAGCCACGTGGCATCTGTTAGGCAAGCATTCTACCACTGAGCCACATACCCAACCCCTAAAATCCTTTTAAAATCCTGAACCATTTCAAGTGAAAATGGCCTGTCTAATGCCACATCCTCCAGGCTGTGGATTTGAGGATCAATTGGCCCCTCCACAGAGTAAGCCCTTGTTCTGAACCTGTCATGGTGCATTTCCCTGGATTTTATTTGCATCTAATCCAGTATGTTCCAGCCGTTCCTGCATAAGCACCCTCTAACCCTCTAACCATGAGAAGAGAGGGGAGAGCAGAGGCAAAGCTTCTGAGAATCGTGAGCAAAAGTAAACAAATTGTCTCTGAGAACTAGTCCATGGGCCTTCTTGGATAAAGGGCAGCAGCTTCTGTCTGGAGACACTGACCTTGACCCCTTCCTCTTCTTCAGACAAGTCATCTAAGTCTTTTGAATCTCTAGAAAGTGAGGCTAAGATGCCCGTGTGTCAAAAGACAGGTCATGAGTTCTCACACCACATCACTAAACTGAACCCAGCCTTGTTGCTGGCAGGTCACATGACTCCGGGTATGAATTCATTACACGGAGTCTCTGTTTCTGCCCACAAAGGTGAGATAAATTATTGATGTATGTCTCCCGGGGCTACAGTGAGGGTTAAACACTGCACTCAGAGCTCTTAGGTCGAGGACTGATCGTAGCAGAGCTCAGTGAGTCTGTTTGTGTTTGTTGGCAATGGTATGAGCTCTATGAGCATAAACTCCAACTTAGGAATTAGTGTGCAGTAAGATATAGTGGCTATCTTGGTTAGCCACTCAATGATGAGAAGGCTCATCATTGAGATCAAATCTCTGACAGGAACAGCTTAAGGGAGAAAAGATTTATCCTTGTCCATGATTTCTTCATCACACCCATTTGGGCCAACATCATGGTAGTAGGATTATGTGGCAAAGGAGAAATATTCGCTTTCATGGCTGAGGAAAGCTCAGGAACTGAGGAAAGGAGATTCGGGTGTTAGCAAAGCCAGCTAGAGTCCCCAGAGATGTGCCCTTAGTGACCTCTGACTCAGTCCACCCCTCCTCTCACCAGCTCCCATCATTCCAAGCTTCACACCAGCAACCCAACAAGGGACTGACTCGTGGAATAGGTCAGCTCCCTTACAATCTAATCTTTTCTGGAAATGCTGCCACAGACATGCCCAAGGGCATGCCTTACTTACTACCTGATCAATCCAATTGTATTAGTTACTCCTGTTGCTGTGAGAAAAATACCATGGCCAAAAGGAAGCTTTAGACAGAAAGGGTTTGTTTTAGTTTATGATTCCAGAGGGATAAAGTTCCTAATGTCTGGGAAGGCATGGCAGCAGGAGCAGGAAGCAAAAAAGTCACATGTCATACACACACACACAGGAAGAGGAGGGAGGGAGGGAGGGGGAGAGAGAGAGAGAGAGAGAGAGAGAGAGAGAGAGAGAGAGAGAGAGAGAGAGAGAGAGAACATCAAATCATCAAATGAGGCAAACAATAAACTCTCAGAGCCCACCCCCAGTGACATATTTTCTCCAGCAAGGGTGTACCTCCTAAAGGTCCCACAACCTCCCCAAACAGTGCTGTCTACTGGGGATCAAGTGTTCAAATATCTGAGCCAAAGGCAGACATTTCTCATTCAAACTGTCACACCAATCAAGGTGACAACCAATATCAACTGTTTCAGTTTTTGTTTTTGTTTTTCCACTAACCAAGAGATTCTAGAACATGGGCTAGATGTTTTTGCCTAGTGACTAACAGAGCCCTTTTCTATCTTTGCCATTCAAATGTATGCCCGATGGATAAGTGAGTGAGTAGAAGGCCACTTCCACGGTGACTCAATTTGGCTTTTGGTGTCTTCTTAGATCAAGGCAACAGACAGTGGGCAACCAGCCCTCTCTACCAGCGTCCGGCTACACATTGAATGGATTTCCCAGCCTCGGCCATCCCCCGTCCCACTGTCCTTTGATGAACCCCACTATAGCTTTACGGTCATGGAGACAGACCCCGTGAACCACATGGTGGGAGTTATCAGTGTAGAGGGACGACCTGGCCTCTTCTGGTTCCACATCTCAGGTGAGGACCAAGGAGGACAAATCCCTCTATTTTTACATTGCCCCTGGTGTAATATCCTCTCCCTCTCGTGGTCATGCTCCCCGACAGCCCCTCCTTTTGTTCCGATTGCTGATCGCCTCTTCCCTGGTTCTCTGGGACATTGTGTAGAAGGAACAACACATCTACTAAGCCTCTTCTATTATAGCCAAGACCTCAGATGGACCATCTGTGATCCTATGGGTGATCTTAGTTATTCCAAATGTCCAGGAGATCTAAAATGAATAGTCCAGCAAGGTTCAGAAGAGAAAGCACCAAGTCAGTACAGAGCTGACTGTGTTGGCTGAGTTTGAGGTTAACATGGGGCCATTCTCCCTCTGCCTGTCCCATGCTCCATTCTTATTTGTGTGTCTGCATGAGGTCAAACCCAAGACCTTATTCTCTATCAGTGATTCACATCCTGGGCTGTGTCCACTCTCATCGTCATTAGAACTGGCTCTTGGATCCAGGCTCTGATGGGTGGCTCTGCTCTACCATTCCTTTCTGTCAAGGTTTTGGGGGGGGGGAAGTGTCTCTGTGTGTTTAAGGAAAAACAAAACAAAACAACAACAACAACAACAAAAGTACCTGTGAGTCATGGAACCCTTTGGGAAATTGGGGAATGATTAGGTCTTCTCAGACATGCACACTCAGGGACGTGCACACTCAATCTGCATATAAATATAGAGGTGTTTTAGACTCTGATGCCTGTCCAGAAATTTGAACTTTAAGATCTCCATTTCAGCACTTGCATGGACTATGGAGTCCTGTTGCAGCGAGTCCAGCTTTGGTCAGAGGCAGGGTAGGACACTCATTTGGCTCAAGACCATTTACATCTTCTTAGTCTTTCTGCCCGTTCCTATTCTCCGCTCTTTTAATTGTCTGGGTTTTTCCCCCCTTCAATATATAACTAATACATGAATCAAAATAAGGTTTAGGAAACAGAAATGTGTGCAGAGAAGAAAACAAACACCACTGAAAGTTCTACAAATCCAAATACAATCCACTATTATAATTTTGATGTGTTTCTTTATGGCCACACACAAGGCTATATTAAAATGTTACTTTATATTTTAGCTGTAATACATTGTGAACATAGTTTTACATAACAAAACAGAATTCTGTTTAGAAGATGTTTAAAGAGCTTTATGCTGTTCTACAGTTTATTTATTCATTTTATGTTTAATATTTTAAAATTTATTCATTGCAACTTCACATCCTTTTTAAAAAAATATTTTGTTTATGGCATTTTCTTTACCTTTTTTTTAAAAAAAAAATCTTCTACTGTTAATGATGTGGATGGATGTGTACATATCTGTAGATGTGACAGGTGAGTGTGGGTGCTTGCAGAAGCCATGTGGCCTCTGAACCGTGGCGCTGGAGTTATGGACATTTGTAAGGCATTTAACGTGAGTGCTGGGAACTGAACTTGGGTCCTCTGGAAGAGCAGTAAGACCGCTCAGGTGCTGAACCATTTCTCCAGCCCTCCTGGCATTTCATTCATGTTTAGTTGTATCTAACCCCAACACCATTTTTACCCTATCTTTCTGTTCCACCCCTTAAATTTTCCATCTGGATTTTGAAATAATCTATTTCTTCTTGTTGGTCAGACTTGTTTTTACTTGTCCTTGTGTCTGTCACAGGCAGTTTGCACAGTCTAGTAAGAAGCTATGATGTCTGGTTTCATTGTTGCTGTGTCTTAATCCCTGTATTAGTTACTTTTCTGTTGTGATAAAATCTCAAGAGGAAGGAGTTATTTTGGCTCATGGTTCCAGGGTCTTCTTCAGCCCGGGGTATCTTGGACTCATGATGGTGCTCAGGCAGACCATCATGGCAGCAGGAATGTGTGATGCAGGGCTGCTGTTCGCTTTATGACCGACTAGGAAGCAGGGAGTGAGACAATAAGTACTCAGGGGTTCCCTCAAGGATCCATCTCCTGGGCTTCCACACCCTCCCAAAAGAGTGCCACAATCTGAGGACCAGGCATTCAAGTCACGAGCCATGGGACACATTACATGTTCAAGCCACAATAATCCCAGAATAAATTCTATAGCAGCCTTTGTTTTTCCTGCAGGGCTCTTCATCCCCCCACAGACCTGCTTTTCTCTAGATCGTTTGATAATCAGACAGATAATGTAATATTTTTTTTTGGTGACCTAAGGAAATAAGCTGTTGATCACCAGATAGCTACTATTCCCGAATAGTCTTAGACTCTCTGATTTAGCCTCTTCCTTGGATATCTACAGTCTTGCCAGCCAGAGTCAGTTAAGGTTGCATTTACCATGTGCTCTAGGTCTGTAGCCAAATTCAGGCTAGACTATACAGCTGCTTAAGTTGCTGATGCTCACATCTGTTCCTTCCCTCCTCCAGATGGGGATAAGGACATGGACTTTGACATTGAGAAGACCACAGGCAGCATTGTCATAGCCAGGCCTCTTGATACAAGGAGAAAGTCAAGCTATAACTTGACTGTGGAGGTGACGGATGGGTTCCACACCATTGCCACCCAGGTGAGAGGCCTTAGTCAAGAGCTCCCGGTTTGGGAGGAAATAAGAAGTGAACTTGGAGTAAGGCTATTGAAGGCCTTCGATCGATGTGTGATTCCTCAAAAAAGTTGGAAATTGATTTCTGGGTACCAGTCTTGCTTGATACACACTCCACTTCTGTGGTTGTGGAAGTATTTCTCCCCCTTCTATGTCTCCATATACTGAGAGAATCTATGCAAACAAACAGATTTAATTAAAGACAGTCTGCCATAAGAGCTACAGTGGGTATGAGGAATGACAGGTCATGGGGCTTTCAGCTTCTACTCTACCTATTGTAGAGTAAAGCCATTTAATATGCTGGGATTTTACACATTTTGCTTGAAGAAATGGCCTAATGAAATTGTTCTGTTTGGTTTTATTATTTGAGATAATAATATTTAATATTTAATAATAATATTTATTATTATCTCTTCCTGTGGCTGTGATAAGATACCCTGACAAAAGCAACTTAAGAAAGATGGGGTTGTTTTGTTTCCTAGGTCCAGGCTGTAGCCCTTCAGCACAGGAACTTTGAAGCAGCTGGTCACATTCTATCCAAGTCAAGAGTAGAAAGCAATAAATTAACACATGAATACTAGTGTTCAATTGTTTTCTCTATTGCATAGTCCAGGATCCCTTGCCTAGGTCATGGTACTGTATTGGGTAGGTCTTCCTACCTCAATTGATATAATCAAGACAATCCCTCACAGATGTGTTTACAAGCCAATTTAGTCTGGACAACACCCCTTTGAGACTCCCTTCCCAAGCCATTCTAGTTTGTGTCAAGTTGACAGTTAACATTAACCATCACAGGGACTTGTTCTGAAGCCCAGGTTAGCCTGAAACTCACCATATAGCTCAAGATGGCCTCAAACTCAGGGTAATTCTGCTTCAGACTCCCATCTACTAGATTTACATGTGAGCACCACCATGTCCAGTTTAAATATAGGTATTTTTAAAATTAGTGGCAAGCTGGACATGGTGGTGCATGCCTTTAGTCCCAACATTCAGGAGGCAGAGGCAGGAGGATTTCTGAATTTGAGGTTAGCCTGATCTACAGAGCAAATTCCAGAATAGCCAGGGCTACACAGAGAAACACTGTCTCAAAAAAAAAAAAAAAAAAAGAAAAGAAAAGAAAAAGAAAAAGAAAAGAAAAAAGAAAAGAAAGAAAAAAAAAAAAAAAAATCTACTAAGTACCAGGTGTAGTGTCGCACACCTTTAATCCCTGTACTTGAGAGGCAGAGGTAAATGGATCTCTGTGACATCCAGGACTGTTACACAGAGAAACCCTTTCTCAAAAAACCAACCACCAAACAAACAAAATCTACTAGGCAACTTGGTATCTGAAGTCTTGTTATTTTGAAATCCTATCATACCTTCAGTAGCTACTTACTGAATAGATTGGCAGCTGCTTCCCAGACACTGCCAACATGGATGGGACAGTGAAATCCCATCAAGCACCATCCCTGTGTCCACACAGTCCACAAGAGACTTCTTTGTGTCTTGTCCCCCTGCCCAGGTCCACATCTTTATGATTGCCAACATCAACCACCACCGGCCTCAGTTCCTGCAGGATCACTATGACGTCAGGGTTCCCCAGAACACACTGCCTGGGGTTGAACTCCTCCAAGTCCAGGCCACAGATCAAGACAATGGCAAAGCCCTCATCTATACCATCCACAGCAGCCAGGACCCTGGCAGTGCTAGCCTCTTCCAGCTGGATCCGAGCAGTGGCGTGTTGGTGACAGTGGGGAGATTGGACCTGCACTCCCAGCCTTCTCAGCACCTTCTGACGGTTATGGTGAGTAAACGCAGGAACAGATGAGGATTGGAATCTTAGTTGCTTTCTCCTTGCTGTAATGAAATACCCTAACAAAAGCAACCTAAGAGAGAAAGTCCCAGAAGGTTCAGTCCTTCGTGCCAGAGGAAGGCAGGCAACAGAAGCAGAAAGCTGGCTAGTCACATTGCATCCACATTCAGGAAGCAGGGGGTGAGCAGAAAATGAGGTCAGGCTGTAAAGCCTCAAGATCCACCCTCAACAACCCACTTCCTCCAACATGCCCTCACCTCCTAAACCATCCACAACCTTCCCAGTCTAGACACTGACTACTCAAACGTTTGAGTCTGTGGGTTCATTTCACATTCAAATCACAATGAGCTTGCATGTAAGTAGAGTGGTGACATGCTGGTCCCTGATGGGGCAGGTATGTAGACATTCATAACATAACCCCTGGGGCAGAGATGGAATATTTCACATCTGGCCAGAGGTACTCTGTCTAGAGGATGCCTGGCGTGAAGATGCAGGTAGAGAGGTGGGCTGGCAAGGACTCTCCCATCAGCCTCAGCTTTCTATGGACTCACCCCAAATATCTACAATGGACCTTTGACCATTCTGTGATGTTATGGCTGCCCTGTAGATTCATGTATTGTTAGACCTTGGAGGGACCCAGTGGCATTGTAGCCCAAGGCAAAGACAAGAATCAAGCAAGCAAACCTGAGAGTGTGAGCCTCCTTGAATTTTGCACCCTACATTCACTACTTACCCCAGCTCTGACCCTGCACATTCCTCTTACCTATACCCTCGGCCCACAGGGGAAGAAAAAAATTGCTAACTACCACACAGTTATTTTGGGGGAACCTGGAGTGAAAATTTCACCTCCTGTATCAGGGTCAGGATTCTTATAGGGTGATTTATCATCCTCTGAGAATATTAATGTACATTGAAGGATTTGAAAATTCCTTCCACCAAGAAAGCCCTGTGGCTTCACTTAGTTCAGTGTCCCCCAAATCAACATGACCACAGAACATGTTAATGTGTTAGCATCTTAAAGAGCTCATAAGCTGGGTAGCAGTGCATGCCTTTAATCCCAAACTCAGGAGGCAGAGGCAGGCAGATCTCTGTGAGTTCAAGGCCAACCTGGTCTACAAAGTGAGTTGCAGGGCAGACAGGGCTGTTACACAGAGAAGCCATGTCCTGAAAAACAAACAGAGCTCAATAGTCTTAGACCTGCTGTGTTTCTGCTTATTATACCTTTCTCCTAAAGCGGAAGTATCTATAAACAGCGGAACCAAGCAACCAATAACTGAGACATCTATAAAAGCAAAGACTGAAGAAAAGTTTAAAGGAATCCACAGAAATTAGGTAGCCTGTTCATTGGCATTCTGTCCCTTTGACCTGACCCCTCTCCTTCGATTCTGCCTACTGCTCACTCGGCTAAATCCTGTGTTAGGTCCGAGACCAAGAGATGCCCATCAAGAGGAACTTTGTGTGGGTGACCATTCATGTGGAGGATGGAAATCTCCACCCACCTCACTTCACTCAGCTCCATTATGAGGCAAATGTTCCTGACACCACCGCCCCTGGCACAGAGCTGCTGCAGGTCCGAGCCGTGGATGCTGACCGGGGAGCCAATGCTGAAGTCCATTATTCCTTTCTAAAAGGTGAGAGCCTGACTCTGAGCTTAAGGAGTGAGACGAGTCTGGGATAAGGGTCAGCAGTAGAGGCACAACTCTACAGATTACTCAAGTACCAGCTCTTTAAGTAGTAACAGATGACCATTCTAGATCATTCCATGTGTCAATATTCTTGCAAAAATAGTAATAAAAATAGCAAAGTTGCTCTCAAGTTATAGAAAAAATTGTGAATAATATAATACAAGCCACTAGTGACCATATAGAATGTGTTGATAGAGGCTGTAAATGTGTTTAAAATGTAACGACTTCATGCACGCGTGTGTTAGAGGGGATATGAAAGTGCTTCATCAGGTTCATGACTTCATTTTAGGAGAAACTTTTATTTTCTGTTCAGACCACATATTGACTTGGCATCTATTGTATTATTTTTCTCCTCTAAAAACTGGGCATATCATCTGTGTTATAAGGATGAAAGAATCCAAAGAAAAATGTATATGTGTCATAAATTATACAAAGTGCAAATGCCAGGGGTTTTGCTGTCACTGAGAAGTGTCAATCATTTGTTAATGTGGGGCAAACTGTTCTTGTAGAGGATCCAAGTTTGGTTCTACCCACATTGGGCTTCTCACTTATGACTCCAGCTGGAGAGAGGGGATCTGACACCTTCTTTTGGTCACAGTAAACACCACTCTCTCTCTCTCTCTCTCTCTCTCTCTCTCTCTCTCTCTCACACACACTCACACACACACACACACATACACACACTTAAAAAAAATAAGTCTTAAAATCCATGCAATGTGACAAAATAATAATATCCATATCCCACAAATTGCTAGTGATTATTTAGAAGACAAAATGCATAATTAATGACACTTCAATCATTATTTTTCATGATGACACTTCACAGAAATAAACACTATGAAAGGAGGAAGATGATCAAGATTCCTCATTACCCTCTCAGAGCATAATGCTGGCTGAGTGGATCTCAAAAATCAGAGATTTTTACACTCCCTTTTTGGGAGAAATAATTACCCACATGACAGAAGACCATTATAAAGAAGAATATAAATTATGACACATTCATTGTTTATTTTCTGAAATAAACATTATTTATGAAACATAATCACATAGTTTTATCTCAATTCATCTCATTGGCATTCCTCGTGATGGAGATTTATTCTACATATAAAGATTACTTTTAAGGGGCTGGTAAGATGGCTCAATGGGTGAGGATACCTGTCTTCAAACCAGATGACCTGAGTTTACTCCCTGGGATCCACAGGATGGAAGTACAGAACTGATTGTCACAAGTCATCCTCTGACCTCCACCACATGTGATGACCTTTAAGTGTCATGCACATGCAAAATGAATACATGTAACAAAATGAATGTTAAAATATTAGCTTTAAATAGTCTTTGGATTATAGAAACCACTCATGTTCATTTTTGAAAACATAGGAGGCACATGAATGTATGAAGAATGTAAGGTGCAGCCCTAAATGCCAACCCCAGAGATAACTGTCAATGTACTTCCTGTCCATCTTTCCCAAGCATCTTTGGTAGTGCTGAGATAGATTATAATGAATCTACAATTTTGTGCCTTGACTGGTTTTTTTTTTTTTTTTAATCTCAACAGTATAATATGAGAAATAGCTAGATTTATATTTAGGTAGTTTAGTTAGATACTTTTTATTTTGTTTCATTTTTGAGTAGCCCTGGCTGCTCTTAAACTTAGGATGTAGCCAAGAATAATTTTCAATTCCTCATCCTCCTGCTTTCATCTCTAAAGTGCTGGGATTACAGGAATGCACCAGCATGCCTGGCTAACCTAGCTTCATTTTGACTCATGCACCCCATAGCCACCTGTCATCCTGTGAGAAGGATCTGAAGAGTACAAGAGTCAGCTGGGAGGTTTTAAGACAAAACTCAGCTATTTGGTCATAGAAAGCATGTATGATATAAAGAAAGAAAGCTACCTCCCTGTCTCCACAAGGGGCCTGTGCTTCCTGTGGTGACCAACCAAGCTCCCTTTCACTCAGGAATTCTTGCAGGGAGGAAGCACATATTTCTGGTTCCCATTCAGACTTCCTGATCAAATTCTACTACAAGCCTCAGTTAGATTTGACAATTCCTAGCCCATATCTAACACTTGGATTTTTGTTGTTTTGTTGTGTTGTGTTTTGTTTTGTCTTGTTTAACCAAAGGCAGAAGATAGGTCTCATTCCATATACTTTATAGTAATGAATACCTTTTTTTAATAGAGTTTAATATGATTTTTTCATTGTCTTGTTTTTATGATAACCCTCTTGAGTTATATCCAAAATGATTTAAAAAGTTCACTATGAAGTTGCCTTCTAAAAGCATGAAAGGACTTTGGGAGCACTTTCCCCATGGAGGGATACTCCCTTACCCTAGAGCCTAGAGGCAAGAGGGAGGGCCTGGACCTTACTCCAAATGACTTGACAAATTTTGATGATCCCTCCTGGAAGGCATCACCCTACCTGTGGAGTGGGGGGGGGGAATGGGATGGGAAGGGGTTGGGGGGCATGGGAGAGAGGGAGAGGGAACTGGGATAGATATGTAAAATAAGAAAACTACATATATATAGCTATTGTTTACTAGCAAAAACAATTATCAAATCTGGAGTGAATGTATTTAAAGGAAAGTATTCATGCAGCACTATCATAAAATAATTGTTCAAAGACTAAATATTGAAAAGAAATTATCAAGATGATGTGAGCCTGGCCAAGACTGGGAGATATGGGTGTGGTGGGAGACGATGATGTAGAAGCTTCTTAGTCTGGCTACTGTGCATTTCCTCCCTACCTGCCTCCTGATTTATTCTTCAAGCATGGTGAGAGACTTTCTAATGGGAGGTCATAAAGGGAAGAGTGGCTTTTAAAGTTGCCATCAGTGTTGGCAGCCTAACTCCATGTTTGCAGATCCACGCTTTAAGTATGCAGGCATAGCTATTGAAAGCAATTCAAGGGATGCCTTTGAATGCTTACCATTCAACTGAAGCTCTTCCTACAAAAGATGTCAATGGAATTCAGGGGCAAGCACGAGTTCCTTGCAAAGTGTTAAGTCCTCTTTCTTGGCTTCAAAGACTTACTGGTGACAGCTTTGGTTTGTAGTTCAAGTATCCCAGAGACTTTCTAATCCTGGCACTTAGAAAGCAACCACAGTGGATGGCATTCAGAACTGGGTAGTGTGTGCTTACTCCTTATATGTTATACTAAGTCCAGGGTGAGTGAGATTCAGATTTTATCCTGTCCCTGTTTGGTGCCATAGCCTCTTGACTGACCTGAGAAGCCTGGCTGGTATCTCTTGAGAATGTGGTAAACTTCAATTTGTCCTATTCTCTGTTTCAGGGAACAGTGAAGGTTTCTTCAATATTGATGCCCTCCTAGGCACCATCACAGTAGCCCAGAAACTAGATCATGTCCATCACACTAGGTATACATTAACTGTGAAGGCAGAAGACCAAGGCTCCCCACAGAGGCATGACCTGGCTATGGTGGTCATTCATGTCTGCCCCTCTGACAACAGCGCTCCCATCTTTTCAAAAGATGAATACTTCATAGAGATCCCAGAATCAGTCCCTGTTGGCTCCCCAATCCTCCTCATCTCTGCTACAAGCTCCTCTGAGGTCACCTTTGAATTAAGAGAGGGGAACAAAGGTGGCGTGTTCTCCATGAACTCCTATTCTGGCCTTATCTCTACCCAGAAGCGCTTAGACCATGAGAAAATATCATCATACCAACTGAAAATCCGAGGCCGCAACACTGCTGGTGTGTTCACAGATGTCGTGGCACTTGTCTACATCATCGATGAGAATGACAATGCTCCTGCATTCCTAAAGTCAACTTTCGTAGGGCACATCAGCGAGGCAGCTCCTCTGCACAGCATGATCCTTGATGAAGACAATACCCCCTTAGTGATCCGTGCCTCTGACAATGACCAAGAAGCTAATTCCTTGTTGGTCTATAAAATCTTGGAACCAGAAGCCTTAAAGTTTTTCAAAATTGACCCCAGCATGGGAACCCTAACTATTATGTCAGAGCTGGATTATGAGAACACACCCTTGTTCCAATTCAACATTTATGTTCATGACCAAGGAACACCCCTTCTATTTGCACCCAGATCTGCCAAGGTCATCATCCATGTCCGAGATGTGAATGATTCTCCCCCCAGGTTCTCAGAGCAAATATATGAAGTGGCAATTGTGGGACCCATCCACCCTGGCATGAAGCTTCTCACGGTGCAGGCCAAGGATGATGACTCAGAAGTCACCTATAGCATTAAAACTGGCAACACTGATGAAGCCGTTGCCATTCATCCCCTCACAGGCCAAATATCTGTGGTTAATCCTGCTGCTCTGGGGTCTTCTCGGAAGCTCAGTATTAAGGCTTCTGATGGTCTGTATCAAGATACTGCACTGGTAAAAATATCTTTGACCCAAGTCCTTGACAAAAGCTTACAGTTTGATCAGGATATCTATAGCGCAAGAGTGAAGGAGAATGTACTACACAGAAAGGCACTGGTGATTTTTGGTGTCCATGGACACCATTTGAATGACACCCTTTCCTACTTCCTCTTGAATGGTACAGACTTATTTCATGTGGTCAAAACAGCAGGTGTGTTGCAAACTAGAGGAGTGACATTTGATCGGGAGCAGCAGGACACTCACGAAGTGGTAGTGGAAGTGAGGGATGACCGGGTCCCTCAGCGGGTGGCTCAGGCTCTGGTCAGGGTTTCTATTGAAGATATCAATGACAACATCCCTGAGTTTCAGCATCTGCCTTATTATACAGCCATCCAAGATGGCACCGAACCGGGGGATGTCCTCTTTCAGGTATCTGCCACTGATAAGGATTTGGGAGCCAATGGGACAGTCACATACGGATTTGCAGAAGATTATGCCTATTTTCGTATTGACCCCTATGTTGGGGACATATCACTTAAGAAGCCCTTTGATTATCAAGCTTTGAATAAGTATCACCTCAAAGTCATTGCTCGAGATGCAGGTACTCCACCTCTCCAAACTGAGGTAGAGGTACATGTCACTGTCAGAAATAAATCCAACCCATTGTTCCAGAGTCCGTACTACAAAGTCAAAGTCCCTGAAAATATCACACTCTATACCCCAATTCTCCACACACAGGCCCGGAGTCCCGAGGGACTGAGGCTCATCTATAACATTGTTGAGGAAGATCCTTTGATGCTATTTACCACAGACTTTAAAACCGGGGTTCTTATGGTGACAGGACATCTGGACTATGAATCTAAGAAAAAACATGTGTTCACTGTAAGAGCTACAGACACGGCTCTGGGGTCCTTTTCTGAAGCCACAGTAGAAGTCTTAGTTGAGGACATCAATGACAACCCTCCTACCTTTTCCCAGATGGTATATACCACTTCAGTTTCTGAGGGCTTACCTGCAAAGACCCCTGTGATCCAGCTGTTGGCTTCTGACCAAGACTCAGGACAGAACCAAGATGTCTCCTATCAGATTGTGGAGGATGGCTCAGATGTTTCTAAGTTCTTCTGGATCAATGGGAGCACGGGGGAGATGTTCACCATCCAAGAGCTGGACTATGAAGCACAACAACACTTTCATGTGAAAGTCAGGGCCATGGATAGAGGCGATCCCCCACTCACTGGTGAAACCCTTGTGGTTGTCAATGTGTCTGACATCAATGACAACCCCCCGGAGTTTAGAGAACCTCAGTATGAAGCCAACGTCAGTGAGCTAGCAACCTGTGGCCATCTGGTTCTAAAAGTTCAAGCCCTTGACCCTGACATCGGGGATACCTCCCGCCTGGAGTACCTGATTCTTTCTGGCAACCAGGACCGACATTTCTCCATCAATAGCTCATCAGGAATCATTTCTATGTTTAACCTTTGCAAAAAGCAGCTGGACTCATCTTATACCTTGAAGGTAGGTGCTTCTGATGGGGTCTTCCAAGCAACTGTGCCGGTATATATCAACACCACAAATGCCAACAAGTATAGCCCTGAGTTCCAGCAACATGTCTATGAAGCTGAATTAGCTGAGAATGCACGAGTGGGGACAAAGGTGATTGAGTTGCTAGCCATAGACAAAGACAGTGGCCCCTATGGTACAGTGGATTACACCATCATCAATAAGCTAGCAGGAGAAAGGTTCTTCATAAATCCCAGTGGTCAGATCACCACTCTACAGAAATTGGACCGAGAAAATTCAACTGAAAGGGTGATTGCTATTAAGGTTATGGCAAGGGATGGAGGGGGGAAAGTGGCCTTCTGCACAGTGAAAATCATCCTCACTGATGAAAACGACAATGCCCCACAATTCAAAGCATCTGGATACACCGTGTCCATCCCATCCAACGTTAGCAGAGACTCCCCCGTCATCCAGGTACTGGCTTATGATGCAGATGAAGGTCGGAATGCAGATGTCACCTACTCAGTAGACTCATCAGAGGAACTTGCTGAAGAGATCATTGAAGTCAACCCAACCACTGGTGTGGTCAAGGTGAAAGAAAGTCTGGTGGGTCTGGAAAATAGGGCTGTTGACTTCAACATCAAAGCCCAGGATGGTGGTCCTCCCCACTGGGACTCTCTGGTACCAGTACGACTGCAAGTGGTTCCTAATGAAGTACCTTTGCCCAAGTTTTCTGAACCTCTGTATACTTTCTCTGCATCTGAAGACCTTCCAGAAGGTTCTGAAATTGGGTTTGTGAAGGCAGTAGCAGCTCAAGACCCAGTCATCTACAGTCTGGTTCAAGGTACCACTCCAGAGAGCAACAGGGATGGTGTCTTCTCCTTGGACCAAGACACAGGAGTCCTGAAGGTGAGGAAGGCCATGGACCACGAATCCACTAAGTGGTACCAGATTGACCTGATGGCACATTGCCCTCATGAGGATACTGACTTGGTATCATTGGTCTCTGTCAATATTCAAGTGGAAGATGTCAATGACAATAGGCCTGTATTTGAGGCTGATCCATATAAGGCTTTCCTCACTGAGAATATGCCAGGAGGCACTACAGTTATTCAGGTCACAGCTAATGACCAGGACACTGGGAGTGATGGACAGGTGAGCTACAGACTGTCAGTGGAGCCTGGTAGCAACATCCACGAGCTCTTTGCTGTTGACAGTGAGAGTGGCTGGATTACCACACTCCAAGAACTTGACTGTGAAACTCAACAGACTTACCATTTCTATGTGGTGGCCTTTGACCATGGACAGACCATCCAGCTGTCTTCTCAGGCCCTGGTGGAGGTATCCATCACAGATGAGAATGACAACCCCCCTCGGTTTGCTTCTGAAGACTATAGAGGCTCTGTGGTGGAGAACAGTGAGCCTGGTGAACTTGTGGCAACTCTGAAGACTTTGGATGGTGACATCTCTGAGAAGAACAGGCAGGTCACCTGTTACATCACAGGTAAGGATGCTGATCATGGATTGGAGGCACTGAGAAAGCCTAGCAGGAGACACTTCGAGATGTGGGTGACACTTTTTAGTCACTTGCTCTCCTAGGATCTCAGTTGTCCCATTCAGAAACACTTGGCATGTTTGTTCTCACTCACCTTGTAGGGATACTGGGAAAACCCAACCCCAACTGGGAAACTTGTAAAGTCACCTATAAATTAGTAAGTACTTTGCAAAGAGGTGATCATTAGTCCTTTAAGTAAGAAGATGGGATCAAAGGATTGTGCTAAACCCTTGTCTTAGTCTCTACTCTTTTCCTGTGAACAGACACCATGACCAAGGCAACTGCTATAAAAGAATGCATTTAACTGGGGGCTAGCTTGAAGTTTCAGAGGGTCAGTCCATGATCATTTTGGAGGGAAGCAGACAGGCATAACACTGAAGCAGTAACTGAGAGTTTTGCATCCTGTTCTGCAGGTATCAGGCAGAGGGACACTAGGCCTGGTGTGGGTTATTGAAACCTCAAAAGCTACCCCCAGCGACACATGACTTCCAACAGAGCCATACCTCTTAGTCCTCCCCCAAACTTTTCTATTCCCTAAGTATCCAAGTATATGCGCCTATGGGGCCATTCTCATTCAAACCACCACATTACTGTTGGTGCCTTCTGAGGGTGCCAAGGTCCCCAACAGTTGTGACTCGTAAAAATTCCAGCAACTTCCCATCTTTGTGGAATTGAGTTATACCAAGACTAAGTTTGGGAGAGGGTTCTTCACCAAGAGTGTATTAGTCACATCCTTCATTGCTATGACAAACATATGTGATCAGAGCGATGGAAGTAAGGAAGGGCTTATTTGGCTCGTGGCTTAAAAGGGGATGTAATCCACGGTTGCAGGAAGATGTGCCAGCAGGAGTGTGAGGCAGCTGGTCACACTGCGTCCAGAGAGGGAGACGAATGTTGGTGCTCCACTTGCATTCCTTTTTTAACTCAGCCCAGGTCCCCAGTCCATGGGCCGGCGCTGCACACATTCAGGGTGGGTTTTCCCTCTCCAGCTAAACCTCTCTGGAAATGCTCTCGCAGATAGGCACAGAGGGTCATTCCTCAGGTGACTCTAAACCCAGCCCAGATGAAAATGGAGATGGACCTTCACACAGAATGCCTCTTTCTTCTCATTCCTAGCACCATGTCCCCCTGTTCTATAGACACGCTCCCTTCTGCCAGGACAGCTATTCAGGGGAACCAAGAACCCCAGACTTCCTGAGACACGCAAGACCAGAACCACTTGAAACAGCAAAGGGGGGAGGATTACGATCTTGTGACATCAGACCAAAGTCTTATAGTCCCAGAATAATGGAGGACAAGACAGTCAGCTCTTTTTCTTTCTTTTTTTCTTCAAGACAGGGTTTCTCTTCATAACTTTGTAGACCAGGCTGGCCTTGAACTCACAGAGATTTGCCTGCCTCTGCTTCCCAAGTGCTGGGATTAAAAGCTTGTGCCATCACCACCTTATAAGCTCTTATAAGAGCAGAATCACTGGGAAATCTTAGAGTCTGAGGGAAACTCCATCGTTCCACACCGTTGTTGGGAGATGATGATACACCTCCCCCCCCCACTTGGTTTGTGTCTTTAGCTGTGTATTAAACACTAGAGTTAGATTCATTGATCTCTTTCCCTAATTGGCTGTAGCATCTCAGCAGAGCCTAAACATTGCTTTTTCAGATCTGAAATTTTCCTCCTTCTGACTTCCCTTAATGCTTTCCCAATCACAAGAAATAGAAGCCTCACTTTCTTTGCCAGCCATGTTTGTTCTAGTGCTTCTTATAGAAATCATCTCACTTCACAGGAGACCTTTAAAGTCAGGAGAGGCTTCCTAGCTTTGCAAAACAGACTCAGTGTAGAATTGTGGGTCCCTAATTGAGGGTCCCTAGTTGAAAGTTCTTCCCTAGCAATCCTGAAGGAAGAGTCAGGGGTGCAGCCATCTAGGACACAGGGCCCAGTTCATGCCTGTTCTCAGTTCCTGATACCTACACCTCTCTTTGTTAGAGGGAGACCCCCTGGGTCAGTTTGGCATCAGTCAATTTGGGGATGAATGGAGGATCTCCTCAAAGAAGACTCTGGACCGAGAGCACATAGCCAAGTATCTACTCAGAGTCACAGCATCAGATGGCAAGTTCCAGACTTCAGTCCCTGTGGAAGTCTTTGTCCTGGACATCAATGATAACAGCCCACAATGCTCACAGGTGAGCTCTCCCTGGGAGTGTTGCATGGGAGGTGGAGGCAAGGAAGGTTGGGAGAAGGTAACAGAATGGAGACTAAGCCTTGCCAATGGTACAGTATACACATTTAGCCCCAGCATTTGGGAGGCAGAGGCAGGTGGATCTCTGTGAGTTTGAGGCCAGCCTGATCTACTTAGTGAGTTCCAGGACTGCCAGGGCTACACAGTGAAGTACTGTCATGAAAAACCACACACGCACGCACACACATATGGGGGACAAGCCCTCATTAGCTATCCCTGCCCATGCCTGCCTTGGCATCTTCTGAGCAGACCTTAGGCTGGTGTCATTGGGCAGGGACCATTCTGGGCAACCCCTTGATTCTAACCATATCAATGCAGCAAACTCTTCAGGAGTTGTGGTGTATATTAGCTTCTTTACACGTCATACAAAGGCCACTTTTCTGCAACATAAACCCAGAGGTAGAGTAACATTACATATTCCTGCTGCCAAGCTTGACAAGCTAAGCTTGATCCCTAGGACCCACATGGTACAAGGAGAAAACCAACTCTTGAAGTTGTCCTCTGACCTCTACATGTAAGCTATGATACACACATGAGTATACACACATGTATGCACATAAAAAGAAGTGAAATACAAGAGCCAGAGAGTTTCCCCTTTTAAATCTATGTTTTTAAACAACCAATTTTCAACTTTCAAGGGAATTCCTAAAACTGTAAACATTTTAATTTTATAACATCTCAGCTTAGAATGATTCATGTCTACTGAAAACCTAGCCAGTCATGGTACACACATCAGTGCATACTTACACATACAGATACACATCTGCACAGCGGGTTTGCTACAACCCCTCCACACACAGACAAATACCTGCACAAATGTACTCATGTACACATAAGCGCATACCTACATAGCTGCCACATTTGTTCCCCATATCTGTCAATGTTGTATTTTATGCAAGTGTACCCATGTATGTATTTGCACACATGAACACTTCAACTTACTTGTGTACACAAACACACATACATTGCCAGGCAGCAGGCATGACTACGTACACCCTGTCACTTTTTCTTCTCCCCTCTCTTCTGTCACACAAAACACAGCAGAAGAGAGCTTGGGACATTTGTAAGCAGGGTTTCCAGATGAGCACATGTTGAGTGTTCTAAAAAAAGACAGATCCTTTCTTGGGGAGAAGGGTGGCTATTTTTGTTCTCTTTCCCAATTAATCATAGGACCTCCCTCTTCTCCTGTGTTAGAAGAAGCTAGGATCAGGCTCAGCCTAGCTTCCCCATGTGGCCTATAACATCATCAAAGCCAGAGAAGAAAGGGCCAAAAATGGGTCCCACACAGTCCAGTTGAGCATGATGTGTCCATCCAGAGAATGCCCAGAGCCCATGCTTGCCTGCATCCCATGTGTTGCAAATAAGATGTCAAAGGGACACCAAGTTCTCAGGGCTCCAGCTGTTTTCTAGTACCCAGCCACCATCTGCCCTGTAAGGGAGGGAAGAAGGGGCATGGCCACTGAGGTCTACCTTAAAGATCAGTGTCTGTCCTGGGAATATGAGCAGGGAAGTGGTATCATGACAAAGACAGGGACAGATGTTGGCAGGGGCTTGATTTGAGACTCTGCATTATCTGCTTCCTGACCTGCCCCAGCCATCCCTCCTTTCCAATGACCCATGACCTCTCCAAGTGGACTGTTGTGGGTCCTTCCAGCCCTGGGCATTGACTTCCCAATGGTGGCTGCTTGTAGGCCATATTCTGACTTATTCTCTGTCATTCCTTTTCCGACGTGTTATTGTTGTTTGGTTAGTGTGTGTGTGTGTGTGTGTGTGTGTGTGTGTGTGTGTGTGTAAGGGCAAGCCAGAGATCAACAACACTGGGTATCTTTCCTCAATCATGTCTACCTTTATTTTGGGGGACAGGGTCTCTCAGTGAACCTAAAGTTCATTGATTCAGCCAAGCTGGAAGGTCAATGACCCTCAGGGATCCACCTACCTCCAATAACCCTGCCCAACTCTAAGGCTGCAGGGGCACCCCTCCCACTTTTTATGTGGGTTCTTGGGACCCAACTCAGACCCTCATGCTTTTGTGACAGGTGCTTTACCCAATGATCCACTGCCTCAGCTCCCTCTTCTAGCTTTAAAAATAATTACTTTATTCATTATTATTGTGTTTGTGTATATGATACAGTGGGAGTTGGGAAGAAGAAAACTTGGTGGAGCCTGTTTTCTCCTTTCACCTTCATATGGGATCCAGGAACAAAACTTAGGTCTTAGGATTGCTTAGCAAGCCTATTTACCCACTGAGTCATCTTGTCAGGCCTCTGGCTTTTAACCTCCATTTTCCTTATATGTTTCTTTAAAAAAAAAAAAAAAAAACAAACAAACAAACCAGGGAGTCATGTAGCCCAGGCTGGCCTCAGATCCACTATGTACCCCAAAATGACCTTGAACTACTGATCCTCCTGCCTCTACTTCCTCAGAACTAGGATTACAGGACAACCTACCCCACCCCACCCCCAGACACTTTCCCTCCTTGCTCCCTTCTCTGCCTCTCCGTCTCTGTCCATTTTCACTTCAGTCACCTCTCTGCCCACCTCCTTCGCTCACTCCCCCACTTCTGGATCAAAGCACCACGGCTTCATACTCCTCACGTTCATCTTTCGGTCTTCAGCTTCTCTATACTGGCAGTGTCCGTGAGGATGTCACCCCTGGACACTTCATCTTGAAAGTTTCTGCCATAGACGTGGATATGGACACCAATGCTCAGATCACATACTCTCTGCATGGACCTGGGGCCCATGAATTCAAGCTGGACTCTCACACAGGTAAGTGTCTGAGACTTGGAATGAAGCCAAGACCCTGTGCCCCTGCCATGGTGGCCTCTTCCCCGAAGCAGGAATTCACTCACCCACCTGTCCACCCACCAACAGACACCAGCAGCTGGGGACATAAGAAAAGGATGGGTGAGTTCAGACCCAGCTCTTTATAATCCAGAGGGAAAACGGATTGCTGAGTCAAAGTGTGCTGAGTTAGGAGCAATTCAAGTTGGGTATGGTGATCCATACCTGTAACCTCAGTGAGGAATAGTGAGAGTTTAAGGCCAGCCTGGGTTACATAGTGATTTCGAGACCAGCCTGGGCTATAAGTATGAGACTTATCACCACACAAACATAGGAAAAGAAGAGAATGCTAACAGAGGGGGACAACGATGTTGACAGAAGTTGATTTAGGCTTAGGAGCCAGATTAAAGAAAACCTCTTTGAGGAAATGCCAATTTATGTGAGCTTGAGTACGCACAGGAGTTAGTCAAGTAGATGTGGAAGGCAGAGATGGAAAGTATCCTCAGGGGTCTTGTTTGGGGATGAGGACACATGTCTGAGTGTGTACAGAGAGTGGAGAGGAACAGAAGATGCTTCCCTGAAGACAGATGGGCCGATGCCTTTCCGGAACCAATGGAGACTCCGACTAGTGAGTGCCAAAGCTGAGGGTGCAATCTCAAGATACATGCTTTGCAAATCAGGATCCCCACTCTCAGGACTTCAGCAAACACCATTAGTAGCAAAGCTCCTGAAAGTCTGGCCTGAGCTAAGGAAGAACTCAGTGGATGGGGACATATTGCCATTTGACCAGCTAGGGACAAAGCAGAGGTAGAAAGTGGAGGTGTTGCAGGGTTGCAGGGTGAGTCATTAATAGCCAGGCCGAGGCTGAACTGTGGAGGAATGTTGGAGAGATGGGTAGGGAACAGCAACACCCCCAGGTAAGACCCTGTCCTGTTGCCTGTGGCAGCCAGGCACAGGGGCCAGCTGCCAACCCTTGGCTCCAATCCATAGATCCAAAGATGACTCAGAGATTCCTGAGCAGGGAGGGGTAGGTGGGCGGGTGGGTGGGTGGGTGATGGTAGAAAGAACTGAGTCCCAGAAAGTTGTCTGGGCAGATCAGTGACCACATTGTCCTTCCTGACCTCAGTCCAGCACGTTAAGTGATTTGGGAAGCCTGTCATCTGCTGCTGTTTGCTCAGCTGCAGGACTGCCCATGAGGACTTAAAAGAAAAATCAACTGGGTGTTTTGTCAGAATATGAAAGTGATACACGCTCAGTTACAAACTGAAAAGCACAGCAGGTATCCTGCAGGAGCCAGAAAAGCTACACAATAAGCCAACTTGGTGTGCATCCAACCAGCCTACCTTCCCTTGCACCTGCCAAACCTCTCTGTAATGTTTCCTCTGGTGTATCTATCATTTGTTGTTCTCCCCTTAGTGATAGCTTGCAGATGTTCACACGGAAGAATGCAAAGCTGCCTTCAGTCATTCCTGATTATATAATACATCGTTGTTTCATTTCTGTTGCTGGGATAAAATGCCCCAACACAAAGAAACTTAGGGGAAGAAGGGTTTCTTATTTCAGCTGACAGTTCCATATTACAGTCCTTCATTGTGGGATGTCAAGGCAGGCACTTCAAATAGCTAGTCACAGCACATCTACAGTCAAGAGCAAAGAGAAATGGATGCATACATGTTCATTTGTGCTCAGCTGGCTTTCTTTACTCTCTTACATAGTTCAGGGCTCCCTGCCTAGGGAATTGTGCCTCCCACAGTAGGCTGTGTCTTCCCACATCAGTAACTTAAGACAACCCCCCCCAAGACATGCCCAGCGGTAAACCCTATGTGGACAGCCCCTCATTGAGACTTTCAGGTGACTCCAGGTTGTGTCAAATTGACAATTAAAACTAACCATCCAAAATTACTTTACTATATGGTTAAACCATAACATATTAGTCAATTTTTATTTGAAAGGGATAGAGGGGGATTTAAGTATGCCATTATTATAAATAATGCCTCAGAGAACATCTTTATACATGTGCTCGGTTTTGGATTTTTTTTTTTTTTTGAGACAAAAAGTCATGACTGTCCTGGAACTCACTATGTAGACCAGGCTGGCCTCTAACTCACAGAGATCTGCCTGTCTCTGGGATTAAAGGCATGTGCCACAACACCCACATATACATCATATATTTTTAATCATTGAGTTAAATATTCTGTGGAATATATATATGTATATATATAAACACACATATATAATTGAATATACATATTCATTCCTACAAGTGAAATTTTGTTTTTGTTTTTGTTTCTGGAAACAGGGTTTCTCTGTATAACCCTGATGTTTGGCCTCTGGAGTGCTGGAACGAAAAGTGTGCACCATCACACCCAGCACAAATGAAATTTTGGGTCAAATATTTTAGAACATTTTCTATGGTATAAGTAGCCTAACTGACCTCCAATAATCTGTCTATTTGTATCTTATTGTTGGTGACCTTAGATTGGTGGTGAGGGTCATGGAGTGTTGTGGGATAAATAGAAAGGTAGGTAGGTGCTAGGATGTCTTCCCTGACAGTGTGTACACAGAGCAGCCTCTCTCTGCTGTGACAGAACCTGTGCCTAGGATTATCACTGTAGCTCTCTAGAGAACACATGTGTCCTTAGAGAAAGATCAACCTCTGTCATTTCTCCTGGCAGGAGAGCTGACCACACTCACAGCCCTGGATCGGGAAAGGAAAGACATATACAACCTGGTTGCTAAGGCAACAGATGGAGGGGGGCAATCATGCCAGGCAGATGTGACTCTCCACATTGAGGATGTGAATGACAACGCTCCAAGGTTCTTCCCCAGCCACTGCACTGTGGCTGTCTTCGACAACACCACAGTTAAGACCCCTGTGGCTGTGGTCTTTGCCCGGGACCCTGACCAGGGTGAGTATGTGAAGGACTGGTGGCCACCTGTGCTATCGCTCCATTAGGTCCATCTGGGTGACCCATTGTCTCTGTGTCCTCTGGAATGGGCATAGACTAAGACTCCTTGATGAGTCTGTGGATACTCCAGGGTGGAAAAGATCTGTAGACAGCTGCACACCTGAAGCACCTGAAGATGTGACAAGTGACTTTAGTGGCATCTGAGACAGGCACAAAGGATTACAAATAGTTTCCCTTCTGCCACTTAGGCCCTCAGAACCTTCATGTTGCCACCGATGCCTAAAAGCACTCTTTTCTCAAGGTCGTTTTGAATACAGTTAATGAATACAAGTAAATTACTTAATTCATTAATTTATATAAGAAAGGAAGAAAGAAAGGAAGGAAGGAAGGAAGGAAGGAAGGAAGGAAGGAAGGAAGAGAAAGGAAGGAAGAAAGAAGCTTATTAAAATCCTTTCATCAAATTTTAGCCAGTGAAGTTAGCCATTTACACTATTTTTCTTTATCTTGGGTACTGGGGTTTAAATGTGGCTTGCTAAGCAAGCTGCCTACCACTGTATCAATTCCTTTTCTGTGGCCGTGACAAAAGTGCCTTACAAAAACAGCTTAAGGAAGCAAGGGTTCATTTTGATAGTGTAAGAAGGGATAGGTCCACCCTGGCAGTAGGACATGAAGTGGCTTATATCACAGTGTCCACATTCAGGAAGCAGAGAGCAGACAGGAAGTAGGGCCAGACAATAAAGCCTCAAGGCGCACCTCCAGTGACCCACTTCCTCTAGTGAACTCTACCTCTTAAAGGTTCTTCAACCTTTCAAAACAGTCCCACAAGCAAGATCCCACGTGAACCTATGAGAGCACAGTTCACACTCAAACCACAACCACTGAGCTACTCCTCAGCCCCAAGAGTCTACATTTTTATTTCAGTAACATTGTTTTCTTTGTTTCTTTGTCCTGGATATTTGCAATGCCCTTTAGTCTGGTTTCTGTTCATGTGATTGAATACCATGGATTAGGTGACTGGGAAGGCACTGGGAAGGTTCAGGGCTGGAGAGATGCTTGTAACCCCAGTGCTGGGCAGGGGAGACAGGAAGATCTTTGGAACTTGCTGGGCAGTTGACCTAGTTGAATCAGTAATCCCAAGACTGGTGGGACACCCTGTCTCAGAGAAACAATATAGGTGGTTCCTGAGGAATTACAGATTATGTTGACTTCTAGCCTCTAAATACACATACATGCATACACATACACACACAGAAATATGCACACACCAAAAGAAAATAAAAGTTTATCTGGCTTACAGTTACAGGGATTGAGAAGTCCAAGAATGTGGTATCAGCTTCTGTGGAGGGCTTCATAACCATACAACAGAAGGCACTGCAGGGAGACCAGGGAAACTATGGCATCTTGGCTCTGTCTTCTGCTTCTTGTGAAACCACTAATGCCATCCTGGTAACACCATCTTCATGACCTCATCTAGTCTCAATGGCCTTCTGACATCATCATCCACTTAGGGTCTGAGTTTTCAACGCATGAACTCTGAAGGTCACATTCAAACAAAAGCCCACAGTGAATTAGATCCATCATAGTGTAATTGTCCCATATTGTACAAATTACAGCATTTGCCACCCTGAAACATCCTAATTTAGTTCATTTCCCTAAGTCAAGTTTTATCATTGATAATCTCGGTGGGCTAAAACATATGACAGGGGTCAAAGTAGCCAGATGATGATGATGACGATGACAATGATAAAAGTGGGATCATACTCCACCAGCAATGGAAATTGAACATCTCCTAGATTTTACTTTGGCATTGCAAGAGACAAGATTTTGAAGAAATACAGTATTCTAGGGAGGGTGAGTTATCGATCCAAAGGCAGGAGCTAGGGCTGGGAAACCTTTGCACATGATGTGGGTGCACATGAATGTGTGGGTATATGTGTACATCTGTGCATGTATGTCTGGAGGTCAGAAGTCAGCGTCAGGCATAATTCCTCGGTTCCATCCACTTTGCTTTCTGAGACAGGGTCCCTTCATTGGTATAGAGTTTGTCAGTTAGAGCACAGTGGCTCTCCAGCAAGCCCCAGAGATCTGTCAGTCCTCCTTCCCAGTGCTAGGACTAAGAACATGCACTACTATACCTTGCTTTTTGCATCCTGGGGACCAAACTCAGGTCCTCATGCTAGGGTGACAAACATATTGTCAAAAAAGCTACCCATCCAGCCCTGTTTTCTTAACTTTCTGTATTAATTATAGGCTCACAAGAAGTTGCCAACTGGTTTGTAAATAAGCCAGTCATCCTCCCAAGAATTTTTTGTGATGGCTTGGAGTGACTGACTGAAAGATCCTTGACATGCCCTGGGCACATTAGCTTTTCTGAGCTTCTCCCAAGCCCTGCTGTTGGGTGTCCTCAGTGTGACTCTCTCCCCTGGTCTCTACAGGTGCCAATGCCCAGGTAGTATACTCACTGACAGACTCTGCTGATGGCCAATTCTCCATTGATGCCACCTCAGGGGTGATTCGTCTGGAGAAGCCTCTGCAGGTCAGATCAAACTCAGCTCTGGAACTCACGGTCCAGGCCTCAGACCTAGGCATCCCAATACCTCTGTCTACCTTGGGCACTGTCACAGTCTCTATAGTGGGCCTGGAGGACTACCTTCCCATCTTCCTGAACGCAGAGCATAGCACACAGGTGCCCGAGGATGCTCTGATAGACACAGAGGTACTACGGCTGGCTACCCTCACGCGCCCGGGCTCAGAGAAGACTGGTTACCATATCACAAATGGGAATGAGCAGGGGAAGTTCCGACTGGATGCTCACACAGGTGAGGTTGGCAGGAGCCAGCTCAGCCCTTCATTTGTGGGGTATACTAGTTTTTCACGTACAGGGAGCATCGGTCCACATAGCTCCCCAATCCCTTTGATTATATATATTGTTCACATTTCTTTGTAGACCCATAAGCTGGGCCCTTTTTCCATGTGGGCCTAGCTTACCTGAAAGAGTCATTATTCCCCATACCTTCATCTAGAACTCTGTCCAGGATCTTCCATGATCCATTCAACCCAGTTGGTGGCTTCCTGGTCTCAACACAGCCCAAGGGGCTTGGCATGCCTCACTCCTTCCCCAAACCAAACACTTGTTCAAGTAATGTGGGACTTGCTGCCTATCTTAAGACCACCCCTGTGCCCAGTCAAATTCCTGACACTCCTCAATTTCCCATTGTGATCATGAGGAAAGGCAGAATAAGGAAGCCATCTCTCTTTTCTCCTCCTAGCTATGGAGCTTGAGGCAAGCCCACAGGGGTCCATGGAAGGCTCTCACTGCATCTTACGCAGAGTCCTCCCGGGCACCCCAATTTCCCAGAGCTAGCCCCCAGCCCCTCAAAACTCTGCCTCACCTCCATCATTTCTTCTCTCTGCAGGAATCCTATATGTCAATGGGAGCCTAGACTTTGAGACAACTCCCAAGTACTTCCTGTCCATTGAATGCAGCCGGAAGAGCTCTTCCTCCCTCAGTGACGTGACCACCATAGTGGTTAATGTCACTGATGTTAATGAACACCACCCCAGATTCACCCATGACCTGTACACTGTGAGGGTCTTAGAGAATGCCGTTGTGGGTGACGCCGTCTTGACTGTAAGGAACCCCAGCTTCACTCTTTGTGGGGTGTGGGCTCTGGGGTGGCTCTTGCCTCACTCACCTATGAGTCCCCAGTCACCATAAGCATAGACTGGCTTATCATGCCAGTGTTCTGTAGCACATGACTTGTAACTTCTCAGCAAAACTGTGTCCCGTGTAGGTGTCCAAGTGATTTAGTGAGGACGCTGGATTGGCAATATTAAATAGGAGAACAGAAAAGAGGTTGACTCCAGAGGTCTGCCCAATGCCTATGACAGGGAGTGACATGGAGTGCCAGTGGATGGGAGATGGGGAGAGAGGGCATACCACATCATACTTCTTTGCATTTAAGTACATGGTTGCTCCATCCTTCCATGAAGCATGCTCATATTTAGTTCTTCAGGATTCCTCTCCGTCTCCCTTCTGATCTCTCCTTCTGCTTCCAAATGCATCCTGTGCCCCAAAAGCAAATCAAGATTTGCCTATCTGAACACACCTTCACACTTCCTTGTGCATACCATTTCCTCTGCCTGGAGAAGACCCTCCCCCATCCTTCAAAGCTCCCTAAATCCTCTTATAACCTTCCTGGATGTCACCCCACTCTGTACTCCTATGAAAACCACCATGGTTAGAATCACCCACATTAGACACAACACTTAATAAGGGTGGGTCATTGTACATGTTCCTCATATCCTGTCTTCCTGGAACCAACCCTGGTATATCCTGTCACTGTGAGAGAATGGGTAAATAAGTGACCCGTGGCGTGCTGAGATCACAAGAGATCCTCTTGGGATAGGGACTACCAACTCAGTGGCAGCTGTTGGGATATGAACATAGCCATCACTCTTGGGGCTAAGATTCCTTTCTGGTCACTTTTGTGCCTGCATTCACAATTTCCCCTCTGCTACAGGTGTCAGCATCTGATGATGATGGACCTGTAAATAGTGCCATCACCTATAGCCTGGTAGGAGGGAACCAGCTTGGACACTTCACCATCAACCCCAAGAAGGGGAAGCTTCAGGTGGCCAAGGCGCTGGACTGGGAACAGGTGAGCCATGTCCAGTTGAGCAGAAGCATGGCTCTATGGCAAGTCCAGAGGGTAAAGGGCAAACACACCCCATCCTGATGTCCAGAACAGTCCCTAGATGATTTCTCTGTGAACTCTGAGTCAAGAGGCAGGTTGACAAGGGATCAATCCAGTGACAGCTACCATGAACTGAGATCAGTTACTGGCATCAGGAACTTTCCTGATGCCTTAGGTGAATCTCACCATTTGATGCCCACAGTATGACTTGATTTTACCTTCTCCCAGTTAGTCCCCTTCCCAAGGCCTCATAGTGAGGAGCTGATGGGTTGCAAATCACTCTCTTTCTGTATGAGTCTGACACCTGAACATCAGTGCTATGGGTGGACCATGGGAGGAGGCAATACATCCAGGGGCAGACACTAGGCTTTACCTCTAATTCCCCCCTATGCATCTTGCCACAGACACCCAGTTATTCCCTGAGGCTTCGAGCCACAGACAGTGGGCAGCCCCCATTGCATGAAGACACAGAGGTGGCAGTTGAGGTGGTTGATGTCAATGACAACCCACCCAGGTTCTTCCAGCTCAACTACAGCACTGCTGTCCAGGTGAGTGTATCCTGAGCCCACCCTCCTCTGTGTCCCTCTTGGTGGGAGGGGCTTCCCAGGGTATCAGTGCACCCAACCAGCTGTGACTTTTTTGCTCTGCAGTCCCTAAAGACAACACAGGGAAGCGAAAGGGGCTATGGGTTATGGAACAGAAAAGAAATAGGCCCCTTGTTAGGTTTTTATATAACTGCTATCCTGTCCTATTTGAGGTTCACTGTGGCCATTGAAGTAGTCAGCATCCACCTCAGAGATTTCAGACATGAAGGTACATGGGAGAAGAAAGGCAACATACTGCATGTTAACTCTTATATGTGAATCTGGCTTTGAATATATATATGTATATATGTATACATATATATTTGTGCACGTATATATATATTCACACACATATAATGCAAACAGAAAGGAGACTATTTGGGGAGGAGGAAGACCCATGAGATGGAGAAGGAAGGACTAGAAGGGTAGTAAGGTGTGTAAAAATAAGGTAAAATTATATGTGTGTTTGTATACACACACACACACACACGTATATATATATATATATATATATATATATATATATATGCATTTATATAAAATGTTATAATGAAACCCATTATCTTGTTTTCTAACTAAACAAAAATAATGATTAGACATGGTAGTACTACCACTATGCACCCACCAACGCTAAGAAATAGCAATCTGTCAGCTGTGGGGTCAGGCAATGGCCTCCACTGTAGGATATGGGTTTGACCTTTGGTGTTTAAGATCCGGTGCTGTACTGAGGGACATGGAGGGAAGACTACCAGGCTAGCTTTCAGCCAGAGCCCAGTCTGTGGGCAGAGATAAGGACTGGCTCCCTGGAAAATGGGACCAGAAAGGAGGGATCTGAGGGGCTGTGACTTATACTGCTTCCCTATAATCCTCCATCACAGGAGAACTCCCCCATTGGCATCAAAGTACTGCAGCTGATCCTGGATGATCCTGACTCCCCACAAAATGGGCCCCCCTACTCCTTCCGGATCACTGAGGGGAACACTGGGTCTGTGTTCCGGGTGACTCCAGATGGATGGCTGGTGACAGCCTCAACCCTGAGCAGAAGGGCCCAGGAGTGGTATCAGCTTCACATTGAAGTAAGTCTGTGTAAGTCCGAGCTAGTGTGTGTGGTGATAGCTTTGGGGACAGGACGCCTGCTAGTAGAAACACTGGTGGCACTTCTGCTGTCAGGAGAAAGTGTGTGGAGTGTGTATGTACATAGCAGTGGGCTAGGGACTTCACACTGGACTCTGTATAAATCCTCATCTCGTGTGTGTGTGTGTGTGTGTGTGTGTGTGTTGATCTGCAAGTCTATATTTGTATAACTGTATGTGCATATATATATGTGTCTGTGTGTACATGTGTAGACGTCTGTGTGTGTATGTGTGTATGCATGTGTATGTATGTGTGCATGTGTATATGTGTGTGCATGTGTATATGTATGTGTGTACATGTGCTTAACTATTCATGTGTGTACATGCATTTGGAGGCCCAAGGAAATCCTTAGCAATGGATGTAAAGGGGGTGGCTCCTTTTCTTGTGGGTGTTACATTCTGAGTATAAAGATAAACAATGGTAAGAAAGTAAATAAGGTAATGAGAGGCTCAAGGCAGAGTACACACATATTTGTCACACGGGTGACATCTGAGTGGAGACCAGAGAGGGCTTGAAGAACGACGGGCAGTAGAATGATCAGGAAGGAAGGAGTATGATGAACAAGGACTCAAGTTGGGTTTTGAAGTGACCTGTGGTCGAAAAACAGGAAGTGACATCAGGAAGGAAATTGAAGCATAGGTAAGGCTGGTCAGTCACAGTGGGGCTGGGGGATTGTTTATTTTATGAGTGAGGTCCAAACTGTGATATATTGAGTGACAGAAATGCCATCTAGTTCAATTGGCTATAGCACAATGCTACAGAGTGGACAGCTGAGATAAGCTTTCACAGGTCTGGGAGCTGAAGGCTGAGATCAGAATGAAGCTGTGGGCAGATCCTGGTGAGGGACTGCTTCCTAACATGACAGGAAGACGGGAAGCAGGGGCCAACTGCTTATTAGGGGTACTGATAAGTCCCTTCAGCCACTTCAGCCACAGTATGTTATGTCCCTGTGATAAATATACTATTAGGGTGCCAAGGCAGGAGGATTATAAATGTGAGGCCAATCTGGGCTACAAATGGAGTTCCAGGGCAGTCTGAGCTACATGTCTAGACCATGTTTTAAAACAAAGTAAAGAAGTAAAGGAGTGGTGCACACTGCAATTCCAAGACATGGAAGGCTGAGGCAGGAGGATTGTAAGGCCTGAGGCCAACCTGAGCTAGGTAGCCAGTTCTTGTCTTGTAAAATTAAAAAACAAAACAAAACAAAAACAACCCCCCTTTTTTTTTTTAAGGCAGCAGTCCTCTTCACAAAGGCCCCACAGCTATGCTCTCATCTTCCAAAGGACTGTATTTTAACATTTGAATTTTGAATGGACAGAAACACTAAGCATTGGTGACAATTGGTCCATAGCCAAGGACACTCTAAGCCAGCCTTGGCAAGCCAGGTCGAACAGTTACCCTGTTTTTCTTTTTTAAACATGTGTTTGTATATTTGTTTAGCTCCCCTGGAACCGGAGTTGCACATGATTATGAGCTCCCATTGTGGGTGCTGAGAACAAAGCTTGGCTTCTCCACAAGAGCAGCAAGCACTCTTAAGCCCTGATTTTCTTACTTGAGGAGGTCATGCCATCCTTGTTTAAAGCCTTCGCGAGCTTTTCACAACTGTGGCATGGGATCCAGCCTTGTGCGCCTCAGTCCATTGTGGAGCACAGCCAACAGTCCCTCTGTTTGCTCCAGTGCCTTCCTGTTTGATTAGTCATGCCACTTCTTCCCCTGCCATGCTTCTACCCCTTCAGAGGTGCCCTCACTTTCACCTGACCTAAGTCAGCCCCCTCACTTGGCTTCTTCTCCCCCTGTCTGTTTTCTTCGCTTTGTCCAAGCCGATAGCCTCTTGCAGGCTTGATTACTCACCCTGCCTGTCCCCTACTGCAGCAGAGGGCCTGCCACAGAAAGCTCTCATCTGGCCCAGAGAATGAGTGTCCACTCCCACTCTGATTGAATAGGAAAGGGAGCCCCAGAGGGGCTCTCTCCTTCAGCGGGTAGTAGTCTTGGAGGGGTGTAAAGAATGATCAGAGGTGCCCACTGACTTTCCAGAGTCTGGGGCAGAGAATGGAGGTAGAGGGCTCAGAAGGGAAGAGGCATAAAAAGACTGGCCTGTGCTGGAGAGCTGGCTCGGTCAGCATATTCATGGACACACAAATAAGCACACGCATGTGCATGCATACACGTGGAGATTTGCTTGGAGGGATTTAGGAAGAGGCACAGGGCCCATGAGGCTTGGGGGAGGAGGAATTGAGTTGTTTCACTGTTTCCCTATTTCCTATAGAATCCTTCAGAAACTCTCTAGCACATCTCTAGGCTTTGAGTTGATCTTTTTCCAAGTGGGACAGCCTGCAGCACCTGTCCCATTGGGTGTGGGGAAGGGAGACTAGGCTGGTACAGGGAACAGCCTCAGCTGGGCACAGAGGCTCTGCAGTTTATTGGGCACCAGCACTGTTTGTCTTATCCACAGGCATCAGACAGTGGTCTCCCACCCTTGTCCTCTTCCACGATGGTCAGAGTACATGTGACAGAGCAGAGCCGCTACCCACCCTCCACACTTCCACTGGAGATCTTCATCACAGTCGGGGAGGAGGAATTCCAGGGTGGCATGGTAGGTAAAATCCATGCCACAGACAGAGACCCACAGGACACACTGACCTACAGCCTGGAGAGAGAAGAAACCCTGGGCAGGTATTTCTCAGTGGGTGCATCCGATGGCAAGATCATTGCCTCCCAAGGTCTGCCTCGTGGCCGATACTCACTCAATGTCACAGTCAGTGATGGGACCTTCACCACTACCACTGGGGTCCACGTCCACGTGTGGCACATGGGACAGGAGGCTCCACAACAAGCCATGTGGCTGGGCTTTCACCTGCTCACCCCTGAGGAGCTGGTGAGTGACCATTGGCGCAACCTGCAGAGATTCCTCAGCAATACCTTGGACATCAAACGAGCCAACATCCACCTGGCCAGCCTGCAGCCTGCAGAGGTCACAGCTGGGGTCGATGTGCTCCTGGTCTTTGAGGGGCACTCCAGAACCTCCTATGACCTCCAGGAGCTGGCATCTGCCATAGTTCAATCAGCCAAAGAGATGGAACACTCAGTGGGAATTCGAATGAGATCAGCCCTGCCTGTGGTACCATGCCAAGGGCCCAGCTGCCAGGCTCATACCTGCCAAGAGACAGTGTCTCTGGAGCCCAGGGTTGGGCCTACTTACAGCACAGCCAGGCTCAGCATCCTGACGCCACGACACTATCTGGGAAGGAACTGCTCCTGCAATGGTAAGGCCTAGAGGTGTATTGCTGGGCCCTGGTTTCCTGCATCCATGTGAACTCCCAAAGAGGTTCATGAGCATGGCTATAATCCAACTAAATGCTGCAGACCAGCGTAACACTGGGAGTGTTACAAAGTTTAGTCATGGGGCACTAACCAAGTCCGCTCCACTTCCTGGGAATGTGAAAGTAACAGTCAATTACAAAAGACATAGTAGCAAAAAACACGGACTGGGGTGTCAAGCTGCCAGAGTTCATTCACATCTTTGCCCCCCGCCACTTTCCAGCCAGATGACTGAAGGGGATTCTTTGATCTGTCTATTTCTGTGGCCTTTGCTATTGTAAGGATTGAGTTTAACATAGCAGGTATTCTTGGAGAAGATGCTCCAGAGGAGATACTCGGAGGAGATACTCCAGACATGTCAGTTACTGATGCTACTGCTGCCAGCCCCACAGTCTGCTGGTATGGGCTCAAGAAGTAGACCCAACATAGGTTCACACCCCAGCTCCATCACTTACTAGTGGTGTGTCCTTGGCTGGGTTCTATAAAGTCCACCAGACTCCTGTTGGCCATCTATAAACAGCATCCCTCCCCTTAAGCTGGTCTGGAAAGTAAATTTTATATAGATGTAATAGCATGTAGCCCATGACTACAGTAAGCCCAGGATGGTGCTGGCTGTCACTCACATGAGAGCAGAGGGTGGTATAGAGAGCCTGCTATGTGGCAGGCTCAGTGTGGGTCATCAGGCCCTTCTGTGTTAAAGATGGGTGTTGTTTTGCCTGAAACTATCCAGCCTCCAATGGAGACCAGGCTATTCAAGCACCAGTGTGTCCAGTTCCAAGCCTAAACTCCACACTAAGCAATCCAATACCCCAGGCATGAAGACTCACACTCTGGGCCAGCTCACCTTTGTCAAATAGAAACTGACACAAACTGGAAATGGTTCAGTTGGTAAATTCAACTGAATTTAAGTATTTAAGCTCACATTCAAGTATGGGGGCCTCAGTCTAGATGCCTAGATTCAAGTATAGAAGATGTATCTGTAATCCCAGAGCTGAGGAGGTAGAGACAGGAGGATCTCTGGGGCCTACTGGCCAGCCAGCCTAGCTAGATCAGCCAGCTCTAGGTTCAGCCAGAGACATTGGGTTAAAAAACAAAGTGGAGAGCAATTGAGGAAGAGAGCTAATATGAACCTCTGGCCCTCACAAGCACAGGCACTAATACACACACGCACGCACGCATGCACGAAGTGACATGGCCTGGCCCACCTTTGAGGTACCCACCCAGCTTGCATTAGGGAGACTGTGGCTCAGGTTTAGGGGCTGACAGGGAACAGTGGTCCTAGGCTAGGGGGCAAGGGAGTCAGTCCTCTCTTTGCAGGGAAAGCTGGAATAGCTGAAGGCTCTCTCTGGACCACCTGGCAGCAGATAGCAGAGGTTCTAAAAGCCAGTCCTACTGTGCATAGCACCGGGGGGAGGGTGTGCTCAGAGACTGCTCTGGGCATGCTGCTAGAAGTTTTCCTTGCAAAGCCTTGGGTGAGCCCTTCCTTTGGCGTTTAATTGGAAGCACGTGGTCCCAGGGCTGCACTTTGAGAAACCCTACCTGGACTTGCTGACTGCCAGAATCACTGGGGGTGAGGTGTTTTTTTTTTTTTTTTAACAGTTTAGAAAAATAGGACACCCAGAAAATCGGTTCATGTGTCGTATGCAAGCACCTCAATTGTGTTTTCCAAAACCCAGTATGTCAGTGTAGCCTGAATCTCAGGCTTAGAATGTGACCAGTGTCTTGAAGCCTCCTTTAGGCTCCCTTCCTCAACACCCACCATGGGAAGATTTTTTTCAAATCCTGGCTGGCCTTCAGCTGGCTGAGTGCCAAGCATGATCCTGAACTCCTGATCCTCCTGCCCCCACCTCCTAAGTGCTGGCACTACAGGCATATGACACCATGCCCAGTTTTGTGTGCCAGGGATGGAACCCTGCAGGCACTCTACCAACATCCCCGGCCCCACCTCAAGCATTTGAGTCAGACTGTGCAATAGAGCATCTGAGATGCTGTTTTTAGTGAGTCCCCAACCAATTCTGATACCCAGCCACATTTGGGAATTCTTGGTCTGAATCAGTTTCTGTCTTCCATCTATTAGCGTCCACCACACAATGGAAAGAACAGGTTGAGGAGTTTTAGACTTTGTGTAGTACAATCTTTCTGTCTTGGGATTCCTCATATTTTAAGATGCAGCTCCCCTTCCTTTATTTCTTCTCTCCTGTAGTCCTTCCTCCCTGGGTATCAGGAGCCTATGTCATTCATTCTTTGTCCTGAGGATGAACAGGTAGCTTCTTCACACTGGGGGGCTAGGAGCATCATAGCTAAGCCCATGTCTAGGGAAGGAGGTGCTTACTCTGATGTCACATTTCCCAAAGCATACTACTTCTAAATACCGTCACCTGAGAGTGCATGGTGATCAGACAAAACCAGCTAGAGAACTGCACCCTGCCCACTTGCCCAGGTGAAACCTCAGACTTGCCTGCACAACTCTGCATTAGAGACCAGTAACGGGGCTGGGGGATGCTGGACTTGACAAAGGTCTGGATCTCTCCATGCATCACTAGCCCCCGTTCTTTAATCACAAAGTGGCTCTTGACCCTTCAAGAGCATCTTGCTTAGGAAGTCCCCTCCTTACCCAAGAAAAACACAGACCCCTGTGGTCCTGAATGAATCCCACACAGCTGCAGACTTTTGTTCAATTCTACCTCTCTTCTTCCAGTGATAGCCAAAAAATATGGGTGGTGCAAGATTTAAAAGCTTGACTTCACACATCTGATTAGTCCTGTGCCCCCTCCCTGTTCCTGCTGAGTTTTGCTTTCTTCATGGCTGAAGCTCACCCTCATTCTGGGAGTGATCCTGTGGAACCTGTACCCAGAGGGAGGTATGCAGGGTGACAGCTCAGCTCTCTGTGTGGCTCTGGAAAAGTAACCCACCCCATCCAGTCTGGGCTCTTCCCATATGATATGTGAGAAATGGCCTGTTTGCCACCCAAGGGTTGAATGAGACAAAGTCAGTCTAAGGGGTCTGTGAAACTTCAAGGATGGTGACACCTTGGTTTCATTTTCAGGTACCACCTTGAGGTTCAGTGGTCAGAGCTATGTGCGGTACAGGCCCCAAGAGGCTGGGAACTGGCAGATCCATTTCTACCTGAAAACACTCCAGCCATGGGCCATTCTAATGTTCACCAATGAAACGATAACTATTTCTCTGAAGGTAAGATGACTTCCACCCAAGTGGCTGCCATGTGGACCCCATCCTGGGAAGATGAGGTGTGCTATGAGGATGTCTACTGAACCCATTCCTGGCCCCCTCCCCAAAAATCCCCTTGTGGCTTTCAAGGATGCTGGGTGTGGCTATCAATCAGAACACACAGGACATAGGACTGTCTGCCCTGCAGCCATTCTACCCGGAGATCCATAGCCCAGAGCATCCAGGGGTGGGGCAGTGTCCCTTAGGCTGGCCTAGTGCTCTGTAAGCATATCTACCTGTTGAGAATAAAGCTAACTAGAATGTTCTAAGCCAGAGGTTCTCCATCCTTTGAACTTCAGGGACTTATGTGTGTGCATGCACATGTACAGAGGCCATAAGACAACCTTGGGTGTTGTTCCTCAGGTACCAACCACCTTGGTTGTCTTTGTTTCTTTCCAGTCTGGAGCTCAACACCTAGGCTAGGCTAGCTGATTTGTCTACAACCACTTGAATGATCAAAAACACAGGGTCCTATCAGTAAGGTGTCTTTGGGCCTCAGGTTCCTCATCTGTTAAATGGGATCTTGATCATCTTGTGGAATATGGTGAGGACTGGATGGGATTCTGAGGGCGTTTGAATTCTTCAGAGACAATGTCAGAAGCATTTGAAAATGCTTGAAAATGGGGATGTTGCTCACAATTGGTAGAGCACTTGCCTGGTGTGCACAAAGACTTAGATTCAATCCCCAACACCATGTAAACGAGATATGGTGGTGAACTGCAATGTTAGCTAATTAGGATATAGAGGCACAAGGATTAGGAGTTCAAGGTCTTCCTTGGCTACATAGCAAAAGGGTGGTGGTGGTGGGGGGAAACACCAAATAGCATTCTTGCAAATGGAAGCCTGTCAGCAGAATTACAGAATTCTTTGTTTTCCTGATGGCTGTCTGTGCTGTCTTTGCAGCTGGCCCGTGGCTTTCTCCAGCTGGAATACAGCTGCCCAGGTGGTTTCTATGGAAACCTTTCTGCCCGGCATCCTGTGAATGATGGACAGTGGCACTCCATGCTGTTGGAAGAGAGGGACACTTCTGTTCATCTGTTGGTTGACACCACAGACAACACCTCTCTTGTCATCCCAGAGGAATGCCAGGGTCTGAGGACTGAGAGGCACCTACTGCTGGGTGGCCTTGTCCACTCAAATCCTTCCTCAAATGTTTCCCTGGGCTTTGAAGGCTGCCTTGATGCTGTTGTGGTCAATGGTGAGAGGTTAGAGCCACTTGGCCATGGAAAGAAGATGGTGGGCTGGCTGGAGAAACAGGCTCTCACCCAATGCTGCTGGCCCAGCACTGCCTGCAGCCAAAACCCATGCCTTAATGGTGGGAGCTGCTCACCTGCCCTTGGATCAGGTAAAGACTGACAAGGTAACCCCCAAAGTTTGTCCCAAAGACCCCTGGTTGTGGTGTAGCCCTTGTGTCTCACTGTAGAGTTGACAGGGTGGAGTCCCTCACTACAGCACCGGGTGATCTTGGGCAAGCCACTAGTATCTAATAAACAAATGGTTCTTGAAGTATAACACAAAGATGCAGGTTGTTCTGGGACCCCTCCCACTAGGTGTTTGCTCACAAACTTTCCTCTTTCTCCCAGGCTACCTGTGCAGATGCCCTCCTCCATTCTCTGGCAGGAACTGCGAACTTGGAAGGGATAATTGCACTTCTGCGCCCTGCCAGGAAGGTGGCACATGTGTCTCCTCCCCTGAAGGCACTTCCTGTAACTGTCCTCATCCTTACACAGGTGACAGGTATGCCCAGAGAGGCCACATACTCTGGCTTCTTATCCTGGATCATTAGAGAGTGATCTTTGCTTTTTGTCCTCTGGAGTAGTCAGAAGTGGGAGTTCAGAAGTTAGGCCTCTGAACCCTTTCCCCCCATGACTTCCCTGCATCAGGACACTGTGGGAAGGAATGCTTGTGAAAAAGGTCATTTCCCAAGCCCAATACCCAACCTTACGAACCAGACCCACAAATGAGGGACCAGGAAGCCACACATCTCACCGGGGCATGTCAACCTTGGCTGACATCTACAGAGAAATGACTACACTTGCTTTTTACTGGGTGCCCCAGACATATTTGGGGGAAACTGATTATGTTGGGCTCAGGAACAGCTATGTCTCAGACCTGTCTGCAAAACTCTACATCCTGCCACTGACTAGGCTAAGCCATGAGGGTTTCTGAGGAAGGAGACCCATTATAGAAATCCAGAAACAAAGCATTTGAACAGATATCTAGTGTTGGAACACCCAAGCTTGGGGGCCCACATGGTGGCTCACAAATAGGATCTTATTCCCTCTTCAGGCCTCAGAGGACACTAGGCACACATGGTACACATGCATACATTAGATGAATAATGTTTTTAAAGAGGGACTTTTAAAGGTCTGCTAAGTTCTTTTCAATCTCTGCAGATGTGAGATGGAAGCAAGGGGCTGCTCTGAAGGACACTGCCTCATCACCCCTGAGATTAAGAGAGGGGACTGGGGACAACAGGAGTTCCTGATAATCATAGTAGCCTTACCTCTCATCATCATTGCCACCGTGGGGCTCCTCCTTTACTGTCGCCGCTGCAAGTCTCACAAGCCAGTGGCCATGGAGGACCCAGACCTCCTAGCCAGGAGCATTGGTGTCGATACCCAAGTTCCACCTGTCATTGAGCTTGACCCCCTAAGCGCCAACTCCTGCAACAACCTGAACCAACAAGAGCCTAGCAAGACCTCAGCTCCAAGTGAACTTGTCACCTTCGGACCTAGCTCTAAACAGCGGCCAATGGTGTGCAGTGTGCCTCCCAGACTCCCACCAGCCTCAGTCTCCTCACACCCTGGCCATGAGCCCATTATCAAGAGAACCTGGTCAGGCGAAGAGCTGGGTCAGTACAACCAGAAGTCCTATGGCTCAGGGATGGATGGAAAGGGGTGGGAGCCCAAAACATTCTGCCTACACATTGGTATACGATGGAAGAGTCACTGATCAAACTGATGTTTATGTCATGGAACGTAGACTTGAAGGGTCTTGGGTAGGGGTGAAGGGGCGATGTCTGCACCTTTGTGCTATTCTGGAAATGGAAAGGCTCTGGCCATCCAATCTGGAAGTGAGACTTGTTGGCCGAGAGTAGGGAACCAAAGCCCCTCCCATCTTTGGCTCAGAAGGAGGTGGATTAGTGGAGCACCACTCTCTACGTATCTAGTGTGCTCCCCAGTAGTTACAGTAGGCGTGGTCATGGTTTGGCACTGAAGCATAACGATGAAATAAGTTGCTCTCAGTGACAGAGATGAGGACTCCTCCCAAGCCTCCTCTCATTCCATCACCCCCTATGACAGACACTATGCCACTGCCAAGTCCACACTGTACACCTGTTTCCTTCAGTTCAGAAATTTAATTCTCCAGTGGGTCTTGAGGGAGAGCTGCAGCTGTCCAAGAGCAGTGTGGATGGCACAGAACTTTCCATGGTTCTTTCTGGTCCAACATTCTCACTACACAGGTTGGCATTAGAGATTTGGAAGAAGGACTGGCTTTTGAGTTTAACCTGGGGGCTTCAACTTGCCCTCACTGGATTGTAGATCCATCCAAGCTTGCAGAGACAAGATGCACAGATCAGTCCCATGTCCACCAGCTCCCTGGGTAATCTCTACCAAATGTCAAGTCATTGATAGCCCCTGTGCAGCTTGCTAGAATGGCCACATGGAAACACAGACTCACCAAGTCTTACTGTTCTCTTTTAGTATATCCAGGAGGAGCTGCCGTCTGGCCCCCAACTTACTCCCGGAAGGAGCATTGGGAGTACCCACACCCTGAAGCAATGCAAGGTCCTCTGCCACCCTCTCCTCACCGCCATGTCAGCCCTGCCGTGATGCCAGATCCCACTGGCCTCTATGGGGGCTTCCCTTTCCCCCTAGAACTGGAAAACAAGCGGGCACCCCTCCCACCCCGTTATAGCAACCAGAACCTCGAGGACCTCATGCCTCCACGGCCCCCCAGCCCCCGGGAACATCTGCTCGCCCCCTGTCTCAACGAGTACACAGCCATCAGCTACTACCACTCACAGTTCCGCCAGGGAGGGGGTGGGCCCTGCTTGGCAGAGGGGGGCTATAAAGGGGTGAGCATGCGCCTCAGCAGAGCTGGGCCCTCCTATGCTGACTGTGAGGTGAACGGTGGGCCTGCCGCAGGCCGGAGCCAACCTCGAGCACCCCCCAATTATGAGGGTTCAGACATGGTAGAGAGTGACTATGGGAGTTGTGAGGAAGTCATGTTTTAGCTTTCGGCTCTCAGAGGAAGGCACGGGGAGTCCCAGGCCCTGCGCTGTCTTCTAGTCTCCTGAGGAGTAAGTTGAATGTGGCTGAGAGAAAGAAGAAAGCCACCATATCCCCAGTCCAGATGGCCATCTCTTCAAATGTGCTCTTCGGGTCCCCAGCTTGTCCTTAAAGGTGGAGGAGAAGCTGAGGGTAGAGCTGTAAACACAACAGTAGGGCCCCAGAAAAGAGGGGATGCCTAGAAAGGTGCATGCTGGGATGAGACCTCGGAGGGCAATCCCTTGGATTGACGGTCTCCCAGCCCCAACAAGAAAGAGCTCCAATCACTGGCTCAGAATATTTGGGCCACATTCTTGAAGCTGCTCACAGGCCCATTGTGGGGTAGGCAGGTTTGTGCCCAACAGGCACCCATGCATGTATCTGCTGTGGAGGGAAGTCCCACGGTCTTCCGAGATCCATGCAGTGACCTCCGAAGGGGCTGAAGGGTGAGCAGCCTTTCAGCATGTACTCCAGTCACCTGAGTATTGGCTTTGTGCATGCATTTGGGACATCTATGCCAAGTGTCTCATGTCAGCACCATTTTGGGCACTGGGAGCAATAGCATTCTTGAGCCACTTGCTCCTCCATCTCCAAGAAGTCTTGTCGCTGAAGCTCCAGAAGGACTTATTCCATCTCTGCCAGTGGGATCTTGCCCGGAACCTTCTGCATTGAAGAATTGAGATCTTGTGTAATGCTGAGTTAATTGTCCCAAGTTTCCCAGGCACTTTTGGCCAAAAGCAAGAAGGAAGTAGTTCATTTGATAATTTCTTAGGCACTTTTAAACCTTGCTGTCTGGATGTGTTTTCCCAAAGGGCCTCTTCTTGTCTAGACACAAGGAACTCAGCTCTCATTCGGGGCCAGCTGCAGGTGGAGAGCCAGCCAGCAGACCCAGCCCAGACACTCTGCCCTTTCCCTTCCTTTCCTTCATTGCAGATGCCTGCCAATCAAGTGTTACCCACACTGACTCAGCCCTAAGCATGGAGGATCAGTGTGGGCACAAATCTACACATGTGCGTACCCATGGACACTGTGTATGTATGTGCACATGTGTAGAAAGTTATGTAGCTCGGAGTAGCAGAGACTGGAAACCAGGGAGGCCTCTAGTGGCCTGAGCACTCCGCCCTTCGCCAGTCCCCGTCTGGTCCACTGCCTTTTCACATGTGTGGTTTTGGAGTCAGAAGTCAAAAGAGCTGCAGAGACTCTCACCCACGAGCTGCTCACAAAGACAGCTGTGTGGGGAGGACACATCGGTGTGCCAGGTGTGACTGTGGGTGTGAGTGATTGCACAAGTGGCTTTGTTAGCCATTTGTTGTTGTTGTTTTTTTTTTAACAATAAATATCTTTTCTACTGTTATTTTCTGTGTTAACTTAGAATGCTTCAGGCTGGGTCAGGTTCAGATCAACAGAGCGTCCAAGTCCAGCTTCACAAAGAATTCGGGAGCTGGAAGGATTCATCACCTGATAACTGCTAAGCTAGACTCTTGAGCCCAGAACACTATTTTGGAGAAATGCCTCTGATTTCCGTACCCCTTCTCAAGTTTTTAAATTAAAGAAAAAAGAACCTCAGTATTATTATTATTTGTAAACTATTCATATGTGTGTTTGGAGGTCAGAGGACAACTTTTGGGAGGTTAATTCTCTCCTTCCATCACACAGCTCCCAGGGATTGAACTCAGGTCATCAGGCTTGATGGCAAGTGCCCCTACCAGCTGAGCCATTCCACCAGCCCCCGAGCTCTTCAATTTAAAGATGAGGAAATTAAGGTTCTGGGGCACAGGCTGTAAGCAGTAGGCACATCAAACGTCCAAAGCTCAAGACTTTGGTTCCTGATAACCATGTGAGATGGCAGCAGCAGGGGCCTCATTATCAAAGTCTTGGGGAGCCAGCAACTACTGTCCCACTCTGGATGGTACTTCTCCTGGGAGCTGTTGTGACCTGACACTGGAAAGCCCAGTCAGTCAGAGATGGCTGGTGTGAGACACTCAGGTGGACTGGGGCCTCTGGAGTCAGGCAGGTAGGGTTCTTACCTAACTCCATTGCACACTAATACATGTTACGAGTAGGTTTTCCTACCATCCTGGTCCCACAGTCATGTCAGCCCCAAATAACACACAGAGACATTGTGTTTGATATAAAGCTGATGGCCTGTTACTAGCATTACTTATTATGTAGCTCTGTCTTTATTGTGTAGCTTCTGTGCTTTATTCATTAATCAATACGAGAAACATACTTACAGAATGATACCTCCCATCAAAACATATTCTTGAACAGCTTTCACTTGACTCTTGCTTTAAAAGCTCACTTTGAGAGCTTCTTTTTAGACCCCAGATTGCCCAGGCAATAAAGCAGCCTGACTCAGTGTGGGGCTGAGGATGGCCTCAAACTTTTCATCCCCCTGCCTCCATCTCCTAAGTGCTGGGTGTAGGTCATCACACCTGGTTTAGGCAGTACTGAGAATAGAAGTCAAGGCTTCCTGCATGCTAGGCAAGCACACTACCAACTGAGCCGCATCCCTAGTTCCTGCCCAACACAGCTGAGTGAAGACCTTACACATGCATGGGCACCCCTCTCCAGAGTGACACGTTTCTTATATTGGTGACAACATAGGCCCACAGCTAACCAAGGTCCACAGCACACAGAAGGGCTCATTCCTGGTGTTGTAATGGAACACCCACCATGGTGTTATCATATGGAGCAACTTAGCTGCTCTAAGAGTTGTCTGTGCCATGCCCCTGGCAGCCAGTGACCTGTCTTCACATTTCCACCCTTTACAGAAGGCCAGAGCCAAAGCTACACTTTAAATGGCTGTTTCAGGTTGCTTCATTTCACCCTGTAACATGCATTTATGTTTCCACCATTTCCTATGTGGCCTGATAGCATATTTCCTTTTACCATACATGCCATGACTTGGATATGGTGGTATGTTCATCCACTTGCCAACTGAAGAACTTCTCAGTTGCTCCCTGCTAAAAACTTACGAGCCGGTGTTTCTGCAATCCGTTTTCCAGTTCCTTTGGGTAAATTTTAGAGTGTAGTTAATGGACGAAGTGGTAAGAGTAGGTTTAGCTTTATAAGAAGCTACCCAAGTGTCCTTACCATTTTGCATTATTTCCACTAGCAATGAATGAGTGTTGCTGCCCCTCTCCCCATCCTTACCAGTATGCATGTCATGCTGTCCTACCCTCGTTTGGGTCATTCTCCTAAGCATGCAATGCCTCCATGTTGTTCCAAATATGTGTATACTTGATGACACATGATGTGGAGAGTCAGAGTTTATTTTTGCCGTCTTCAAATCCCCTTCAGTGAGATGGTTGTTCAGGTCATTGGCCCAGTTTTAAAAGTCAGGTTGTATATTTGCTTATTGTTGAATTGTAAGTGCTCATTGTCTATTTTGGATAAACAGTCCTTTGCCCAGTAAGGTTTTTTTGTTTTGTTTTGTTTTGTTTTGTTTTGTTTTGTTTTGTTTGTAGGTATTTCCTCCAAGCCTGGGCCTTTTCTCCCATTAACATTCACTTGACAACTGACAGTACAGTTCATAGAAAATGTCTCTCTTTCTCTGTCCCTCTGTCTCCTCCCTCCCTCCCTCTCTCTCTCTCTCTGAAATAGGCCCACCACTTGGCCCAGCCTCTGCATCACAGATTGGCCTCAAATTTTGCTCCTCTTGCCTCAGCCTCTCGAATACTGGGATTATAGCACACATTACAAAACGTGGCAAGTTCTACTTTTAAGGCAGTCTAACTTAGCAATTTTTTCCTTCTGTATGGTACATGGTACATTTGGTGTTCTGCCTAAGTACCCAGATGCACACATCTGGGTGGGTCCGAGGGCAGAGATAATAGGATGCTGATGTCCTGCAGGCTTTCTACTTTCCCCATTCTATTCAGTCTGAGACTCCATCCCAGGGGATGGTGCCACCCACAGTCAGGGTGGGTCTTCCTTCTCAGTTAAACCTCTTTGGAAACCCCCTCAAAGACATGCCCAGTATGTCTCCTGGGTGGTTCTTTTAAAACGTCACTGTCACACCAAAGATGATCTGTATTTTTTGTATGATATCTTCCATGGTTTTGACATCTTTCATAGTCTCATGTCTTACTTATTTTGGATCTGAATCTCACTCAGCTCTCTAGCTATGGATACCTGTTGGGAGCTGGCCTTGATTCACATCCTCTTGCAAAGTTGCTTATGCCATAACCTCTAGTTGAATCTTATCTTGGCAAAACATGAAACTGCTCAATAGCAGTGTCTTCCACTTATTTCAGGAACTAAGAAAAGCAGATGTTTCCGAGTAAGACCACAGTGGTCTGGGATGACTACCAGAGCCCCAGAGTCAGCACAGTTACCCCTCCCTACTTCCTCCCGCTTTGCTTTAAAAACCCTTTTTGTGCCTAATAAATTCAGACCTTGACAAACCATTGCTTGGTCTCTTTCCTTCTTTCTCTCCCACTTATTTTCAGGTTCTTGTCCACCTTGACCCATAACTTGGTCCTGCAGGTCAGGGCAAGTGGTGCCCAAGGTATGGGCTTTTACTGGAGTCCCCCAACCCTGAAGAGAATCCTCGGTAGTGTGTACTCATGCGCACCAAGACAAGTGTGAGCTGCAGCCCGGTGATTTGGAATCCATCCTCACCACTCATGAGCGCTGGTGAGTCCCCACCTTGATCCCTTCCGTAATAATGGGCCAACATTTGTCTAAGGAGGTTAAGTTCATCAGGGACTTAAGTCCTCCTTTTGGGAAAGAGGAATTAAGAGTTTTATGTAAAGAATTAATAAGTTTCTTTGCTTTCGCTTCTAAAACTTGTCCTTGGGTTATTCTCAAAGGACCAGATATTCACCCCCTGACATGGCAAAAGGTGGGTGAGGATCTTAATAGACTACTTAAAGAACAGGGCCCTGAGTCTATTCCATTGCAGACTTTTAACTATTGGAATATCATTAATGACATCCTTAATAACTCCCCTGGATCAGCTCATTTATTTTCTGCCATTGAGGAATTCTTAAAACCCCTGTCCCACTCACAGATTCCTAATCAAATGGAGCTATTGTTCTTTTGCTGCAGCTATTGCCTAAGAAACAAACACGAGACTCAGCGCCCACGTGGAGTTTATTGAGAGAGGGGAGAGAAAGGGGGGTAGCTGGTGGCCAACCGAAAGTAAGGGAGAGAGAGGGGGGTCAAAGAAAGAGAGAAGGGGCCCCAGAGAGAGGGGGGAGAGAGAGGGAGAGAGAGAGAGAGAGAGAGAGAGAGAGAGAGAGAGAGAGAGAGAGAGAGAGAGAGAGAGAGAGAGAGAGAGGTGCACTTGGTGTGCTTGCTTTAAAAGGGGGGCTTGTGCAGCCAGGTAAAAGCTTGAGTAGCCAGGTAAAGTCTGCATAGTGATGACGTCGTCGGGGCAGGTCAGCAGACTGCTGATTCCAAACAAGGCCCCCTTAATAAGGCTCCCTTTCCCTGCCCCTCCGTGTCATTTCTGTGCCCTTAGAAGAGCCTGAACCTTGTAAAAAACCTCCACATTTAAGCCCCCAAAGGAAAAAGTGCCCTCTGCCCCCCTTTATCAATCCTTGCGAGAGTTTGATCCCCCTAAATTGCCCAGCCTTAAAACTTTTCCTGTTTTTCCGCCCCCAGGGCAATGTGGCCTCAGAGCCGTTGGATCCCTCTGAGGGAGAGGAATTGGAGGAGGCTGCGGCTGCTTATCATAACCCTGACTGGCTGCCATTCGTGGACTATACCGCCCCTAAAGGGCCTCCACCATATCCATCGGTCCCGTTCCACCCCCTTCCGACACAGCGGAGGCTTTAATTCAGGCTAAAAAACATCTTACCCAACAAATATCTAATCTCAAAGAGGTTTTACAATTACAACAAGAATTTTCTCAACTTACTTGTGATTTAGCTTCACTTCAAAAAAACTGTTGGACAATCTGTATTCGGTGTCCCTATACTACTGGGGAATTAAAACCATTATTTGATATTTTAAAAGGAGATTCTGATTCATTGTCACCTCGCAGCCTCACAGACGAGGCAAGACAAGCCCTAAACCTGGTCGAACAGGCGATTGCTCAACAACATGTCTCCTATTTTTCCCTGGATAAGGCACTAACAATTTTAAGTTTTTCCCTCCCCTTTTTCACCTACAGGTCTTTTTTGACAGGATAGTCCCCTATACTGGACACATTTGCCTGCATCTCCCAATCGAGTGCTACTTACATACCCTTGCTTAGTCGCCCAACTAATAAAAACAGGAAGAGAAAATAGCCTTAAATTATTTGGAAAAGATCCTGATGTTCTAGCACTCCCCTATATACCTGCATAGACATCTTGGCTGGCTCAAAATGAGGATATTTGGGCTGTTAATCTTGTGTCATTCCATGGGATAATTGATAATCATTATCCTTCAGATAAACTTACACAGTTTTTGTATAAAACACCAGTAATATTTCCGTTAGTAACAAAAAAGAGTCCCCTTAAAAATGTTCCCTTGGTGTTTGTTGATGGGTCCGTCCACGGGCACTGTTGCATATTCTATTGATAGCCAAATACATTTTTTCCACACGCCTGCCTCTTCAGCCCAGGTAGTGGAACTATTAGCCCTAATTAAGAGTTTTCAAATTCTTTCTTCCACTCCCTTTAATCTTTATACGGATAGTTCTTATTTGGCCTTCTCTGTTCCTTGTTTAGAGACTGTTCCCTACATCAAACCTTCCACAGCTGCCGCCCCTTATTTTTTTATGTTACAAAAGTTAATATTAAAAAGGACCCTCCCCTTTCTTGTGGGTCATAATCGTGTACACTCTGGCCTGCCTGGACCCCTGTCACAAGGTAATGATATTGTAGATCAAGCCACCCAAATGGTAGCTTTGGCCCAGGTCACCTCTCCCATACCAGAGCCAGTCGCCTTGCCCAACAGGCACATGATTTACACCACCTCAATGCCCATACCCTGCGTTTACAATTTGGAATCTCACGAGAACAGACCAGACAAATAGTTCGCTCGCGCAAAGGCTGTCTTACCCTACTTCCAGAACCTCATCTCGGAGTCAACCCCAGGGGACTGCTTCCCGGCCATCTTTGGCAGATGGATGTTACTCATTATTCACCATTTGGCAAACTAAAATATATTCATGTAACAGTAGATACCAATAGTGGCAACACTTCGGTCAGGAGAAGCTACAAAAGATGTTGTGAGCCGTGTACTTGCCTGCCTAACCGTTTTGCCTCCACCTAGAATTGTAAAGACAGATAATGGCCCGGGATATACCAGTCAATCTTTTAAACAATTCTGTACTCAGTTACAAATAAAACATATAACTGGCATTCCTCAAAGTCAAGGAATTGTCGAAAGAGCACACCAGACACTTAAAAATACGCTCTATAAACTATATTCTGGGGGAGAAAAATTGTACCCCACTAAAAATAATCCTAAAAATCTGCTAAACCACGCCTTGTTTGTGCTTAATTTCCTTACCTATGATAAATTTGTAAAGTCAGCTGCTGATCGTCTTTGGCATCCTACCACAGCACATGGTTATACGCAGGCATTATGGAAAGATCTGCTTACCAACCAATGGCATGGACCGGATCCAGTACTTATTTGGGGAAAAGGACATGCCTGCATATTTGATAATCAAGCCAATAATGCCAGATGGCTGCCTGAGCGTGTTAAAATTATACAACCCACCCAGGGAAAACACTGAGAAAAATTCCAACTGTGTTTAAATTTCAGATACAAAGATGCTGTTTCTCTGGATTGTCGGCTGCCTGCTGTCCCTGGGAGCTCCTGCCATCTCTAACCCGTACCAAATCTACAACTATACATGGATCATCTTCAATGAAGCTGGAGATGTAGCCAACTCTTCTTCACATGTTGGGCCCCAACCCTCTTTTGATTCCTTAGTTGTCGATCTTTGTGCCCTGGCTATGGGGGCTTCTGAAGCCAGGTGGGGAACGCCTAGCTATTACTGGCCCCAATCCAAGCCTGTTAATACAGATGCTAGGCCTGCTTCCCTACCAGGATGTTTTAATGGGCAGGCCAGGGCTTATCTTACCATGGCACCTGTATACGTCTGCCCCGGATCCCATCGAGACCGATCTATAGAGGACAAATGTGGCTTTTAACAAGATTACTTTAGCGCTGCCTGGGGATGTGAGACCACTGGGGACACATATTGGAAACCCTCCTCTGGATGGGACCTTATTACGGTCAAGCGCCTAAATCCCCCTTCTTATGAGTTAAATTCGGGACCTGTCCCCTATAATGGACAATGCTCCAATCACTGATGTAATCCTTTTTTGATCTCTTTCACCAATAGGGGAAAACAGCTACAAAATTGGCCAACTCGAGGGGCTCAATGGCGTCTTTGCCTATATATTTCAGGAAAAGATATAGGCCATACTTTCAAAATACAGCTACAAAAATCTCTTCCCTCGGGCCCTAAAACAACCATTGGCCCCAATCCTGAATTACACCAGAAAGGAAACATCCCTCGTAGGCCTCCTGTTAGACCCTCTGCCAAACCTTCCTCTTCCCCTGTAGAGGTCACAGGAACCTTTCAACCCACCTTACCCCCTGGACCCTCTTCCTCTGCAGAATTGATTCTTGCATTAGCCAATTTAACTCCATCTGACCAATAATACAGATCTACAAGAATGCTGGATTTGCTTTTCCCCAGGTCCCCCTTTTTATGAAGGGATTGCTGTTTTTGATAATGTTTCCTTTACTAATGATACTAGCCAATTAAGATGGAGCCCTACTTGCCCCACAGAACAAGGCCTGACCATTGGCCAGGTCTCAGGGCTGGGTCTTTATCTTCTTGGCCCTCATATGATTCTTCTCTCCTCATTAATTCCAATATGCAATCAAACTGTTGTGATTTCCTCACAATACATTTATGCTACAGCACCAGAGGGAACCTATCTTGCCTGCTCCTCTGGATTAACCACTTATGTGGTAATCTCAGTTTTTCTAAAGAAACAAGACTATTGCGCCTTGGTTCAGTTGGTACCTTAACTTACTATACATGATCCAGACACTTTCCTAATTTTTGGGATCGAGGTGCTTCCAGCCGTGTAAAGAGAGAACCAGTAACTGCCATTACCTTGGCTGTTGATCTAGGTCTTGGAGCTGTTGAGGCAGGAACAGGAATAGCCTCTCTGGTACAGACTAACTCCCATTTTAACCAACTCACGGCTGCAGTGGACAAAGACATCAAAGAATTACAATATGGATTAAAAAATCTAAAAGAGTCACACACTTCATTAGCAGAAGTTGTGTTACAAAATAGAAGAGGGCTTGATCTACTATTTTTACAACAGGGTGGCCTTTGTGGGGCCTTAAAAGAGGAATGTTGCTTTTATGCTGATAAGACTGGTTTAGTGGAAGACAGCTTAAATAGAGTACAGAAAAGTCTTGAGGAACGTAAACGACAGCGGGAACAGGCCGAGTCCTGGTATAAAAATTGGTTTTCCACCTCTCCTTGGCTTTCTACCCTGCTTCCTTCTCTCCTGAGACCATTTGTGGGATTGTTGCTGCTGCTGACTTTTGGGCCTTGGGCATTCCAGAAATTAACTCGATTGATCAAAACTCAAATTGATTCCATGCTTGAAAAACCTATTTCTGTACACTACCACCAGCTTTTGAAAAAGGAACAGGGCTCCTCTGAGGAACCTGTTGAGGATGGTGACAATGCCAGTTCTGATCCCCCTACACAAGGACTTGATTTCACAGGACTCGAACAACAGAGGACCTGGTTCTCTCAAATATGGAGATGTCCATGACGGGAATATTGCAGTGCCACAAAGCAGATGCAGACCCTTCTCTTCGGCTGCAGGTTCCTCAATGACGGGATTAGCATGGGGCCACCTCTCAGAAGCCTACACTACTTGCCTGATCTTGACAATGTTTTCGAGTGCTGAGGATGGATACACCCCATGCAGCCTAAGACAGAGGCCCTACCCATTTGTCACATAGTGACAAGCCCATCCCCAGGGTCCCGATTGTGGAAGCCCACTGCGTAGCCTAAGACAGACCCTCCATAAAAAAATAATAAAATAGGGGGAGATGTTGGGGGCCAGCCTTGAGTCACGTCCTCTTGCAGAGTTGTTTATGCCATAACCTCTAGTTGAATCTTATCTTGGCAAAACATGACTGCTCAATAGCAGTGTCTTCCACTTATTCCAGGAACTAAGATAAGCAGATGTTTCCGAGTAAGACCACAATGGTCTGGGATGACTACCAGAGCCCCAGAGTCAGCACAGTTACCCCTCCCTACTTCCTCCCGCTTTACTTTAAAAACCCTTTTTGTGCCTAATAAATTCAGACCTTGGCAAACCATTGTTTTCTTTCTTCCTTGCCCATTTATTTTCAGGTTCTTGTCCACCTCGACCCATGAATAACTTAGTCCCTTGGGTCGGGGCAGGTACCCAATCTTCAGTACCACTCATAGAAAAGACCACCTTGGCACCAATGACTCCCTTTACTTTTTTGCCAAAGTCCTACTGGACTTCTTATTTTTTCAGTAAACAAAGACAGTCAATAGCATCATATTGGTTCCTGTGATGGCTAATGTTGTCAACTCAATGGGATCTAGAATTAAAGATACCTTCAAGGTGAATTTTCCCTCCTCGGTTAAGCCTCTTTGGAAATTCCCAGGACATGCCCAGAGGTGTGTCTCCTGAATAATTCTAAATCTAGCCAGGTTGACAATGAAGGTTAAGCATTGTAAATAACAATGGTAGCTATTTACTTCACATAGACTCAAGTTTTTTTTTTTTTTTTTTTATACCAGCCTAGGCTGGCTTCTTCTATTAGTCTTAACTTCTGGTCCTCCAACTTTTATCACCACATCCCCTTTATGCAGTTCTGGGGACAGAGTGTCAGGTCATCTGTCAGTCAGGTGGGTTACTGTCCTGGCCACCAGTTACTTTCTTCTAACACAAGGGAAATTCCTATTCAGACAAAAAGAACTGTGTTTTGGAAACACTGAAACTGTGAACCTTATTTCAAGGTCCACAGAGAAGCGCTCACAGATGACACCTCCCAACCCAAACACCCAAACTCCTCCCATCCTTTGTGCACCTTCCCAGATTGGCCACCAGAGGGCTCTCTGACCTTAAGAACCAATCCTCCCCCCAGAGAAACTGCTGACCTGAACAAGGGGGAGCTCATTGACTCCAGTCTGATAGCTGGGAAACCAGCATAGACAGACCCAGATTCCCTGAATATAGTGTTATTTGGGAGGACTGGGCAGTCTGTGGGGCCTCTGGTAGTGGGTCAGTATTTATCCCTAGTATAAGAATGGACTTTGGGAGCCCATTCCACATAGAGGGATATTCTCAGCCTAGTACATGGGGGAGGGCCTAGTCCCTGCTCCAGATGATATGACAGACTTTGAAGTCTCCCCATGGAAGGCTTCACCCTCCCTGGGAGGCAGAAAGGGGATGGGATGGGGGTTGGTGGAGGGAACAGGGGAGGACGAGAGGGTGTGGGAACTGGGATTGACATGTACTCCCATCAAGCTACTTGGGCCCACAGCTGTTTCAGTGCCAAAGGACAGTCTTTGTCACTGCAGGACACTGAGAGGTTGCAAGGTGCCACCGTGTTGGGGCCCTGACTTGGTGCTGCTGATTGAAAGCCTAGCCTGCCTCCTGAGATGCAGGAATGTCCTCTGGGACCCAGCTCAGCAAAGACAAGTCTAATATTTCCTCAAATTCTCCAATAAGCCTCAAAGGTCCAGCCAAGGGGAAACTGCTTGGTGATATTAGTGAAATTAAAAGCATAACAAAGGTAATTTACCTGTCCATGACACCTCTCATTATAGGTTACACAGAGTCCCCAAGCAATTCAGGAACAGGCTTGCCCCTAGGGCATGCAATGAGGATGGAAGGCAGTCTCAGCCAATGCTCTCAGCAGCTTAGGAGCTAGGCAAGGGGCAAGGTGCAGAGATCTTCATTATTCACGGGGCATTGATTCTAGGGCCCGCCAAGAATACCAGACTCTGAAAGCTTCAGTCCCCTGTACAAAAAACCAGTGTGCTGCTTGCCTGTAACCTACACAGGTCTTCCTACATACTGTGCAGTCTCTCCAGATTGTTTCTCATATCTAAGGTCATACGGGTGAGACACGAGGGAAGCACAAAATCTGTACATGCTCAAAATTAAGTGTGATTTTTTTCCTAGTATTTGCTATGCTGAGTTGCTTGAATCTGCAGCCAAGTTACCTACAGACCATGAAGGGTTGATGGAGCCACATCTCCCTAGCTCAGGTAAGTATAAGGCTAACCAGATAGCATCACACAGCTGAGGAAGGAGCCAAAAATTCCCACCAAACTAGCCAGGGAAGATTCCAGGGACAAGCAGTTCTGGGTGTTAAGAGTTGAGCCCAAGGTTGAGCATAGACAAGGGCAGCCAGTTAGGTCAGGAGCAAGCAATGTGGAGGCCTAGGGACTGAGGATGAAGACAGCAGGGATGGTTTTATAGATGACAATGGAGGACAAATGAGGGTGTGTGAACAGAGCAGACCAGGGTCAGAGCACAGTGTGGGTGTCCTCAGTACCCAGTAGGTCTGGGGGCAGGGGTGGGGAGCTTCTCTGCACACACTGAAGGAGGGCAGATGAGAAGGGGTGAAAGCAAGAGACAGGTGCCATGGATCTGGGGGAGGGGGCATGAGGTGAGAGACCTGGCTAGTTAGAAAATGTGGACCTTGGGTAAGTTTTTAAAACCTCTTGATGCTTCTGTTTGCAGAGGGCATATTGCCAGAAGTTTCTTTCACAGGTTCTTAGTATTTAAAAAAAAAAAAAAATGCTATACAGAAAACTGTTGACTGCTGTTGACAAAAAGAAAAAAGAAAAAGCCTATAAACATTATTCTACCTTTACCATTGAAAAGGCAGCTTTGTATAGTTCTCATAGCCACACACCTTCGTTCCAAGGTCAAGGGCAAACTGTTATGGGGAGGGGGAAGATTACAAAATGCTGGACCTGGGGGAATGGCTCAGTGGGTAAGAATGCCTGTTGCACAGGCATGAGGACCTGAGTTCAGATCCCCAGAACCCAAATAAAAACATGAAGTAGTCATACACACACTTTAAACCCTAGCGTCATAGGGGCAAAGATATGAGGAACTCTGGGTCTAGCTGGCTGCCAGTCTAGCTCCAGGTTCAGTGAGAAATCCTGTCTCCAGGGAGTAAGCAGGATACCCAACATCTAGGTGGGCATACACACATACACACACATACACACACACACACACACACACACACACACACACACACACACACTAAATAAACAAACACTTAAGACCAAGACAATGTTTTATATTTTTATTGAGATGATCTCAACTCATCAAGCTGTACACCAAAAACCAGTCAAATACTTCTAAATGTAGATTAGAATCCATTTTTTTTTTCTTTCAGAAAGGTAAGGGAGACTAATGGCCACGGTCTACGAAAATGCACCATTCAAGATTCCAAGAACATCCACTTCTAGGTAGAAGTGTCTACCTAGAAAGCCAGGGTCAGTCCATGGTCACCCAAATGTATCTCTCTATGAGAGAAATGGGCTTACCCTAAGGGACCTGGAGATCTGGGGGTGGGATTACAGTCATTAGACATGAATGACACCTTGATGTGGATCATGTAAACAAGTGTGTTGGCTTCCCTCAATTAATATTTTCAGAAATATTTTCTAAACCTTTCATTTTCTTTTATGACATTCCCATCCCTCACAACAATCCCTCACAACACCCCTTCTCACACCTCCCCCTGCAGGCTGCAGGCAAAGAGAAGAGGCAGCACCTTGAGAAGTGCTTGAATTCTGCCATGAAAACCCACGGTGTTGCAGTTCCCTGTGCCGGCTGCAGGTCTGCAAAGACTGAGTCTCTAGACCTTTGGCCTGACTCAGTATATGTGCGGGCATGCACGGTCATGCACCAGACAGGCAGTATTAGTGACAAGCACAGATGCAACGGTGAATTAGTAGCCATCTCAGTTAGTGTAAGCAAACTCTTCATGTGCACAGATACGTAGATGCATAAAAACAGATTTCAGAGAGCTGGCCTGGCTGTGGCTGACAGGAGTAAAATTCCCAGGCCGAGCTGTCCTCAGTCAAGCGTGAAAGGTCAGAAGATGGCTCCATGGTCTAGAGACAGAATCAATCGCTCCTCAGGAAGCCACAGTTCAAGAGCTTTCAGACGAGATGAAACCGCCCACACACTACGGAAGGTAATCTGTACCTAGTCAACTGCTACAGATGTTAACATTTGCAAACACCTAGGCTTTTATTTGACCCCCAAAACAAGCTGACACCTAAAACTACCCACTGGAACATCCAGAAGGCATTGGAAATGCCTATCAAGGATTTCAGGGGGAATGTTAAGGTGGTTTAGGGAGGTGGTTTAGGTGGTTTAACAGAAAAAAATAAAATCCCTGGTCCCTTTCTCAGACCCCCTCTCCTTTCAATAGACTGTCCTATCCTGAGTGATGTGTTTTTTTTTTTGTTTGTTTGTTTGAAGTGTAAAAACAAAGACACAGATTGCAACCTCTCAAAAATAAAAAATAAAATTCATTTATTGAAGAGGAAATTTAACACGTCAAGATCCATGTGTTCAACCCAACTGAGACCTAGACATTCTGACGTGACTCACATATGTACGATCACCCTACTGAAATCACATCTGAGGAGGCACGTGACACCCAGTACTGTCTAGCTCTCAAGACTCTGTTCCTTGATTCCCACATTCACTGACAGTTTACAACACAGACATGGAATTTTATTTTTCATTAAAAAAAAGAGAAAGAAAACAGTTTCTTCAACATCACCTTGATTTAAATCAAAGGACAAAGACTATGCACCTTATAGCCTCATTGTCCACTTCTTTTTCTGATATCTGCCTATGGGAACAGTTTAATGTCCCTGACCAGGAATGACTCAGGGTACTCAGAAAAGGAAGGAACCAATCAGGCGTAACCAGCAGGACTAAAGTGCCTTCAAGTATTGACCACAATTTCGAAGACAAGCCAGAGGGCTTGCTTTCCCCTAATGGCCTCTGATTTGTAATGTACTTTAGAAAATGAAATTCTAAAGTCGGCTTGGCGCCACCCTGCTGATTACCATGTCCCATCACTCTGTCTGGTTCCCGTATCAGGTCTCAAGCAAGTCTCAGTGTCCCAGTGGGAGTGGTGGCTGGGGCTGGCCAGTAGAGAAAGCAAACCCATGTCCAGTGCCCTCAGTGTACACAGAGGACAGAGAATGTTGTAAACATGATCAAAGTTCTGTACTTCCTGGAAGGATCAGGTGAAACAGGAGTGTCCAAAGACATGACACTGGAGAGAGGGAGAAATCTGAGGATTAGAAAGCCTAAGGACAAGCTCTGGGATCTGCCTTCAGACCAGTGATCACACTTAACCCATGACTTCCAAAGGTGAGCGCCTCCCATAGGCGTGGCTAGGGAGGCGAGGTGGGTGGAGCTAAGCTAACCCTTACCTCTCCTGACCCAGACAGCAGCATATTACAAATGATGCCACTAGTAAGGGCAGGGGGAGCTGCACAGGCTGGATCACATCTTCCCAGCAAGTACTCACATTCAAGTCTAGGATAACGGGGTCTTTGAACTGCGGGTACAGGCAAGGACCAGGCAGCCTGTCTGCCCTTGGGGCATCTGGATGCAGGCTTCCTCTTCACAAAGCCTTCCTGTTCTGAGTGTTTTCTCACCAGGTGCCAGCTGGCTCCCACCTGACAGCAGAAGAGGCTGGGAGGACCCTGAGGGAAGGCTCCTGTGAGCCCTTAGGCTGTGTGCAGCAGAGGACCCACCTCCTCCGCCACCTGGGACTACTTGCTTAGCAGCTGCCTGGTGTCCATCCAAAAAGGTCCTGATCTTCCTGAAAGAGTCAAGCCACCAAACTGCCAGTGTCTTGGGAGCACAGCAAGAGGTCACACCAAGGAAGCTGCCACTAGCCCAATGCTAAAGAAGGCACTCCACATGGTCTCATGCCAGGGCCCTGAAAAGACAGCTGGCCTTGTGCGTTGGGTCTTGACTTCCAAAGCCACCTGGATAGGGGTCCCTCTAACAGTTTCGAATACAATGTCCCTCCAACCAAGAAGCCATCCATGTTCAGGTGGCTTCTAGGAGAGAGCCTGGCCCACAGCTGGGTTGCTAGAACCCAAGCCCAGAAATAGCAGGTCAGCATCTGAACCTACTTTGGGCGTTTTCCAGCTGGAGACTTCCCAAAGCAAGGCGTGTATGAAGCCCAGCTGGCTGGCACCTGGCCATATAAGCACCCTTGGAGATGCTAATGAGCAGAAAGGATAAAAAGCACTGCTTTCCAAGGGGCTAAGGACCTGCAAGACAACAATGCCTCCTCCTAGCATCACTGCTTAGATGTCCACAGTTGCTGCTGTAAGCCAGAGGCCACCCTTCCCATCCTTTGACCTGTAAGTCACTCGGCAGACTCTGGACAGAACAGCAGGAAAGGGCTTGGGTGCAAGCTTGGGCCACAGCCCTTTTAGCTTCTGTCAAACACAAAAGCAAGATCCTGTTAAATTCTTGCTCCTTTCTCTATAAACCAAGGTTCAAGGCAAATCCTATCTCTAGGCAAGAGCCTGGTAACCAGAATGGAGGACACATGAACCACTCTGCCACGTATGCACGTGTGCATACACACGTATGTGTGCAGTCACACACACAACTCAGGGATGAGGAGCTACCGACTGCTCTTTGAAAATCCTTCTTACACCAACAGGGGAGCAGTGGCAAGCCACAGACTTTCTTAGCTGCCTCAAAGGCCCACTCTGAGAAGACTGATCTAGAAGCCATGTGACTCTACAGGAGGCATGATGCAGGGTGGAGATAAGTCACAGCTAGTGTTAAGAGATTCCTTGGAAGCCCAAGATACAGAGGCAGCCTGGGGCAAGGCAGGGCTTCTGCCCTCTCCCAGGAACTGTAAACAATGACCTTTGTGCGTTATAGTAAGTCAGAGCCCACACCCCTGTCCTCAGCCAGCACACCACAAATACTTCCTAATGCCCATATGGATGCAGCCTCATAAATGGAAGTCCACACATGCATGGATCTCCTGGGGAGGGGGGGGTGCATGCTCACATGATCTGCTTAAGGTCTCTGAGCCAGCTGGGTGTGGCGGCTCATGCTAGCAATCTCAATACCTGAGGCAGAGGCATGAGGACCAAGAGTTCAAGGTCAACCTTGAGATAGCAAGTTCAAAGCCAACTTTGGTGACATGTCTCAAAACACAAAAAAACAAGACAAAACAAAACAAATGAAAAGAATGGCCTCTAGGCCACTCAGCCAAGGTGGTGAAGGACATCCATGGTCCCCTGGAGCAGATTTCTTTGTGGCAGGAGAAGCCATGTGCAAGCTGCCGAGGGAGAAGTGATCCACCATGATGCCAGGTCTGAAGTCAGATCCCAAAACCTAAGCTTAAATAAATTATAAATACCTCCAATCTGGGCAGCATCTCATTATCTTTACGAGCTAAAGGAATCAGGAGGGCAGTATTACGACCTACACAGAGGAAATGAGAGAAGAGGTGATATGGCCTGTGGGGTTGGGAAGTCCAGAAGCCTCTCTGGACTCAGCTGAGTTAGGGAGAATGAGGTACAGCATTTGGGAGCTCAATGAGAAAGAGGCCTGGCTTTATAAAATGTCAGAGTCCCCACTTATTTAATCTGACCCTGGCCCTAGGAAGGGGCAAAGGTCAGGAGCAGGATGCTACCTTGTAAATAAAGTGAGCTGTGCGATGGGAATAGTTTAGGTGTGGCAGGTCAGGTGAGGGAGGCCAGTGCTGGGGGGGGGCGCGGGTGGGCATGATGAAGGAAAGCAGAGACTGCACCATCACAAGTGGAGTGTCTGCTCCCCACCTTCCCCCACAACTCAGTCTCACCTAGCCTAGGGTCCCTAAGGGTCCAACGCCAGGTAGAGGAGTGCCCAGGCAGTAACCCAGCCTTTCTCCAGAGGCTGAACCATACCTGAGGCTGTGGGGACACTACTGGGAGACACACAAGGGTGGGGCTGGGCAGGTGCAGGGAACACACCCAGATCCTTATATGAAGGCACTGGTGGAATTGGTAGAGGTGTCATCATGGCTTGGCTGGATCAGCTCACACAGAGACTCGTAGGTCCCCACCACGAAGCCCAGGAAGCCTAGGATGCTGATAAGGGCATCCTTGATGATGGCCAGGGGGCTTAAGCCCTCCCCATAGAAGGTGATCACCTCCAGCAGGGGCGGGATGATGAGGGCCAGGGCGCTGCTGCTAATGGAGCCCACCAGGGAGATGACCAGGTCCAGGCGTGGGATGAGGATGGCCAGAACACCTGCAGAGAGAGGGGACATCTTTGGTCAAGAATGCCTGAGACTATGTTTACTGGCCAGGAAATTCAGCCTGGGACCACATTTGGAATACAGAGCTTAAAGGAAATCAGGATGCTGTTTATAGTCCAATCTCTGGGCAATATGTGATCGGAGATGTAGAATTACTGTGGTCTCCTGGCTCGTGACAGCACCGTTACAAGTTACTATGTCCTGATTGCTTTAGTTTGCATCCTAGGCTGCCACTGAACTGGAGATCTTCCTGTCTCAGCCCCGCCTCCCCTCTCCCTTCCTCCCAACACTCGGATTACAGTTGTATACTGCTCTCCCAGCTGGTCTTCCATTGAATCTCTCCCAAAGGGGAGGGTGGGGTGGGGTGGAGAAGAGCAGGTGGGCCTTCCTGAGGAACCACTCACTTTCTTACACTGATGGAGCTCCACAAACATCAGTCAAGTTCCAAAGAGGAAGGAATATACATTCCCAACACTTCCTCTTCCAGAAGACACCATGATAAAACCCATGATAACTTCATCGAGTGCTTTTGTGGCGGGGGCAGGGGTGAGGGAGTGGTTCTGCCTGAAGATGGCCTTCTAGGGAAAGCCCGCCATATCAACCAGCCACGCCGGCCTTGAGACAATGCACAGTGTAGATTTTGAACTGGTCCTGCATGCAAAAACTGGGCTCAAGAGACAGTTGGTGACATCACATGAGCCTTGCAGTAGATGAGAGCTGGAGGGATACACAGTAGACTGCTCCCACCAAGGGGCACTTCGGGAGCTGCTGTACCGAGGAACCCTGGACTGAACTGCTTGCCCTCTCAGGGGTCTGGGGTCTGTGTCAGCCTCATAGTAACTGCTCTGAGTTGCAGGGTGGAAACATTAGCAAGGCGGGGAGTTGATTCCAGGAAGGGTGATAGGAGTGTGGCCAGGGATATAGGCTCTTGGGAGTGCCCAGTCTCATCTCTCAGCCCCAGCACCAGACAGTTACTTCTTATGCTCCCCAACTGACAAATAGTGACCGAAGGGGGTCACATCAAGAACTTAAGAGTGCTTAAGTGCCAAACAAACAACCTTGGAATAAACCTAACCAGGTGAGAGCCAAGAGAGAGATCTCTACAGTGAAATGAAACTTTAAGAAAAAAAAAAAAATCAAAGTACTCAGCAGTGTCAGCACACACACCTTTAATTCCAGTACTCAGGTGGCAGAGACAGGCAGATCTCTGTGAGTTTAAGGCCAGCCTGGTCTTCAGAGTGAGTTCTAGGGCAGCCAGGGACACACAGAGAAACCCCGTCTCAAAAGCCAAAAATGTATGATGCTGCAGAGGCTGGAAAGGTGGCTCAGCAGTTAAGAGTACTTACTGCTCTTTCAGAGGACCCAAGTTCAGCTCCCACCACCCATATCAGGCAGCTCACAACTGCCTACAACTCCAGATCCATATCTAGGAAACCCAATACCCTCTTCTGACCCTCGTGGGCACTGTATCTTAAAAATAAAACCCATTAAAAAAAGAAGGCTGGGAACTGGAGAGAAAGCTCAGTGGTTAAGAGTTGGCCACTATTCCAGAGGACCTGGATTCATTTCCAGCATCTACATGGTGTTCATAACTCCAGTTCTAGGAGCTCTGATGCCCAGGCATCAGGCATATATGTGGTAACATCCATACACATACAATTAAAATAAAATAAGAGGTTGGGATGACATCTCCCTATTTTTCCTGGATTTATAAGTTGAGGAAAGGGAGGAATTGTAAAGGAAACATTAGAGACAGCAATAAAAACAGGCTACCAATAAAGTGTGCAGAAATAATTGAAAACAGTCACATAAAATGGAAAGTGACTCACCAATCAATTTTGCCACAAGAATTGAATAAACAGAGAAGAAAGAACAAAATGAACCCACACTAGTACATTTGAGTTAGTGTTACTGAGAGGCCTCTTCTGCCTCCCACAATTACTTCAAAGTCTCCAGGGAAGCCAGGAAAAGCTATGGAGCTGGCAGAGATGAAGGGGCTGCCTCCTTTCATAGGACAATGAACAAGAACAGATCACAGGAGTTGGGAGAGCAGAATATGCTCTCAGAGATCAAACACAGCCCAGCCCTGTGTCTGTCCTTCAGTACAAAGAAGAGTGAGGCCCAGATTGAACCAGGAAAATCAAAGCAGAAAAATTGAAGAGAATCTAAGACTGAGGTCTGGAGCCACTGACGACCACTTCCTGCAGGATGGAGTAGGACTAATCCTGTCAGGAAGCAGGTCCTACACTTTGGGACATTTTGCAGAGACAGACCTACCTTTTTCTGTAGGGTTATATTGGGAAGGCAAGTTATTTGAACACTCCATATTTTTTTTTTTTTTTTTTGTCTTGCAAAACCCTTTAGATCGAAGAAGCAGGCCCTCAGAGTTGATGAAACAAGCCACTATGCACACACAGAAGCAGTCTCCTCAACATTTGAGCTAATCTGTCCTTGGAGGACATACAGCCTAGTGTGTACCGGGAGCTGCTGCAGAGGGTGAAATCAAAATGCAGCTTTTGTGGTTGCTCCAGACCCTCCCTAGCTTATCAGTCTCATGGGCTGTTTCCACCAGGAGAGGGGCTGGAGTCTGCCAGAGGGTTGAAGGACTAGCCAGTCTTCTCAGGCTATGAGCTCTCCAAAGGGCTAGAGAATCCATGAGGACCAGGCTCAGTTGTTAAGAAATCCTTAGGAGTGCTGCTCAAGGTTAAGTGGGAGGATCAAGGTCACCTCCTTAGTTCTAGAGAGTTCTTTCTACACAAATGCCAAGAATGATGGTCTTCTACCCACTGTCCTTGCAGGGGAATGATGAGTCAAGTGTAGTGGTCCGCGCCTGTAATCCCAGCACCTGGGAGGTTGAGGCAGTAAGATCAGAGGTTCTAGGTCATTTAACACCACAAGTTGTCCTTTGACTTCTACATGGATCCTGCATCATGCAGGCATATAATAGTAAGTAAAACGAGAAGACATCCAACTCCATTTCAGTATACAAATATATATGTATACATTTACATATGTATTTGTATATACATATGGATGCACCTGAGGGGGAAGGAAAAATCATATAAACCCATCTTAATTCCAAAAGTACAGGCTAGGATTAAATAATTTAAGGACATTTCCAAGGAAGTTTTAATATAATAAGCAATGAGATGCTTATCCCAAAACAATAAAACTAACACAGAAGCCCAATTTGGGAAACTGCTATCTCCTGGAAACCAAATCAGAAATTAAGGACCAGTTGGTTAGGGATTCCCTGGTTTAACTCACAGAGGCAATGAGGAAAAGTTAATTTTTAAAAATTGGCTTCACTTTCAACAAACAGAACATAAGGTGATCTTCTGACTTTAACCCTTGGCTCAGGATAGGGAAAAGGGGAATTAAAAACAAAAAACAAACAAAAAAAAAAAAAACAGAGATAAAATCATCTCCCCAGCTCAAGATGGACAGCTTTTTTAGAACTACAAACACATACCTTCTATCAAACTAATGAGTCCTCATTACAGACAAGGTAAAGTGCTAGCTATTGATCGACTGAGAGAGACAAAGTCTTGTGTATCCTAGGTTAGCTTTGAACTCTTGATCCTCCTGCCTCAACATTTTAGTGCAGAGATTTTGTACCACCCTACCCAGTATATATGGTGCAGGGGTTGAACCCAGGGCTTCACCCACGCTAGACAAGCACTCCACCAACTGACTTATAACTCCAAGCCTCTGCAGTGCCTTTTAGATATTTATCTATTTTAGATGGAATAGTAATGGTGCCTCTATTAAAGTTTCCACTCCTCCTATGGATGTGGTTGAAGGGGCTATCCATCTATCCAACCATCAGTTCATCCATCCATCCACCCATCCATTTATCTATCCATCTACCTTTTTATCCAGTTATCTGTCTATCCATCCATCCATCCACCTATCCAGCCAGCCAGCCACCTATCCATTTATCTGTCATCTATCTACCTGGCCTTCTGTCTGACTGTCTATCATCTATTGAAACAGGGTCTCATATATCCCAGGCTGACCTCCAACCCCTGATCCTCCTACCTCTACCTCCCCAGTGCTGGGCTTTGCAGGTGTGCACCACACCCAGCTGATGCAGTGCTGAGTGAGGATGGAAGCCCGGGGCTTCATGTATGCTCTGTAAGCACACTACACACTGAGCTACATCCCTAGCACTCTGAAGTGGCTTTCAGATCGTTGCTCATTTAGGTTGGGACAATAACAGTGTGTCTTTGTTCTCTATTGTACTTTAGACCTCATCTATAAACTACTGTCCTCACTTCTGAGTTCTTGGGGGTCACTGAGAACCAATTCTTCAGGCCTTCAACTCCAGTGGTATGGCTGTGTGCCAGGCTCTCAATGGAAACAATTCAGATGTCCTCTAGGCTTTAAATCAGTGGTTCTCAACTTTTCTAATGCTGTGGCCCTTTAATACAGTTCTTCATGTTGTGGCGACTCCAACCGTAAAATTATTTTGTTGCTACTTCCTAATTGTAATGTTGCTATTGCTGTGAATCATAATGCAAACATCGGACATACAGGGTATCTGATATGTGACCCCTGTGGGGGTAATGACCCACAGGTTGAGAACGGCTGCTTTAAATAAGTGCAGAAATAATCTCTTCTACTCACATGTTATGCAGACCATTACAGTGCGCACACAAAGGTCCACTATTAGCTTATACCGGTCAGGCACTCGGGACACAATGACCGGGATGATGATCTCAGCTGCAACGTAGAACTGGAGAGCATATGTGAAGAAGATGCCTATGGAGTACAGCAGCTTCACAGACTGGTACAACCTGCAGAGAGCGAGTGCTCTTAGGAACCTGATGGTGCACTCTGACATCCCTGGACAGAGGTCAGAGCCACCCCTGCACCCTGGAGATAACCCACATGGCCTTCAGCCTCTGAAGTTTTAGGCCTGCTTTCTCTCTCCTCACCCCCCCCCCCCCGCCTCTCTCTCTCACACACACACTAAATGCAAATTAATTAAAAAAAAAACAGTCCTCCATAGCTTTTACATAAGCAAAGACTACAAAAATGAAACGTTAATTCACAGATAACTGGCTAGACAAGTCACAGTGCCCCCACGTAGCTCTTCACAATGAGGAGCTAAGCCAGGTACATCACAACCTTAGCACTCTGGAGAATGAAGCAGGAGGACCAAGAATTCAAGGTCAGCCTCTGCTACATACTGAGTTTCAGACAAGCCTGGGCTATGTGAGAACTAAAAAAGAAGGAGGAGAAAAAAGAAAGAAAAAAACAAAGAAAAAGACCCCCACCCCCACATACACACCCACACTCACACACCTCAGACTGACACAGTATGGATGTAGAGACTGTCCCTATGGTGTGGTAAAATGATGCCTATACTACTGCATGTCTAAAATCTTTGCCCTGTACACAGGAGCAAATAACCTTTCAAAAATAGCTATTAGACTCCAGCAAGCCTATTCTGCTCTTCCAGGCATCTTAGAATCAGCTGCAGTGGGGGGGACTGGAAAGGAACACCGGCCCCTCCCCATCCCATGCCTTTTACCATGGATCTCTGACAGTCCCTGACATGCCAGACATGACATGGGGTACTCCAACTTACCACCCCAGAGAACAGTGCTTTCTGACCTGACTCAGCACACACAGGAAGGGCCACTCTGTCTTCCTTCAGCAGAACTCCACCTTCATCAAGACCTGTGCATATGGCAGTGAACGCCACTGGCCACCCTTGGGATTAACTTTAATGTCTTATGTGTATAATGAGAACAGGTCATTGCTGTAGTTGAACTAAACACCCACATGAGTTCTTAAGCTGTAAGACCAGTGTGGGTAAAAAAAAGTCTCATTTGCTAAGTATAGACAAGAAAAACTCTTTGGGAGACAGGAAACAACTCAGCTATCTGGTGGTGCTCTGAGTTAAGACCCTGAGCCCACCAGGGAGCCGCTAAATCTGGAGTCAGGAGTGCCCCCTGCAGGGACATTCAGGTAAATGCACCTGTACAGAAGCACAGGGTGAGCTGAGCGCAGCTAAGTTGGGCATCTGAGGGAAGACAGCTGCTTACTGGGGTCAGATGGTATGCGCTGCTGTGTCAGGTGTTCCTGAGCTAGTCAGCCCTTGGGGACAGGGACACGGCCACACCCAGCATTCGAAGGAACATTCAGTCCGGAGGGAAGGACTGAAATCGCTCTGGACAGCAGCCCACTTGGTTGGAAGTACAGTGAACTAAATCCTCAGATGCCTGCTGGCTAGGAATCCTGTGCTACACCCTGACCCACTGAGCCAGCATTTTCTCTATTTGTCCTCACCCAACGTCTCACCACTCAGAGTGCCATAAAATAGGCTGGAGGAAAGACTGCTCTAAGACCCTGGCTGTTTCTGACTGTGCACAAAACAGCTGCTCTCTACAATGAGGCTTCCAACTTCCAAGCAGAGACGGCTTAGTGCATGCTCTGGGACATCCAGGCACTTCTGTGGGTCTCAGCATTCCCTATAGCATGTCCACCTAGGAAAGACAGTCAAGAAAGGACTCCCAAGAGCCAACAATCCACAGTGAGATGGTCCCAGCTGCACAGCATGCCTATGACTGCCAAGACAGGCCTGCTCTCCTCCACAAGTGTCTGGAATGACTTTAGGTACAGAGTAGATGGATACTCAGGCCTTCTGGGCTCAGTACTTCCCAGGAGAAATGCCTTAACAAATAGATGATTCACACATGAATTCAGTACAAGCTGCTGTAGGAATCACAAGCTCAGGGTAGCCAACTGACAAGAAAAAGGGACATTCTGACCTATCACCTTCTGGAAGTTTCCAATCTCCCTCTGCCCCTTCCCATACATACCAGCAATTGGGCAGGTTGAGTGTGATGCTGCCTTTAATAGCATCTCCAAATTGCAGGTACCCCAGGCTCCCCAAGCTGATATAGAGTACAGTGACAATGGTCATCCCAGAATACAGGATAAATGGAAATTTCTGTGAGTCCTTCATTTTGTTCTCAAGGGGTAGAACCTACAAAAAAAAAAAAAAAAAAAAAACATGTGCGAGAGAAAGAAAAGTGGACACAGCACAAAAGTAGCATTGTCAGTGGCCTGGGGGGACTTGCTGTGCACACATAAGAACCTGAGTTCAGCTATCCAGAACCCACAAAAGAAGCCAGGTATGGTGGCATGAATCTGTAACCCCAGTACCTGGCAGAGGTGAGGTGGGAGGACCTCACTGACCAGACAACAGTCCAGCTGAAGCAGAAAATTCTAGGTTCAGTGAGAGATGTCATGTCCAAAAAACGAACAGTACCAGAGGGAGACATTTGATATTGACTTCTGGCCTCCAAACACAAAAGTGCACACACATGTACACACACGCACACATATGCATGCACACGTGAGCACATGCACATGGAAACACACACAGAGCATCTTAGAAGAAAATAGAATCTTTCTTGCCAAGTATACTCTCTTCAGTGCACAGTGAAGTCATTACGCTATCAGCAGCTACACTCTCAGGCATACAAAGGGCTTCAGAATCCTTAGTGTCTAACCAGGAGTGAGGGGAGGTGAGAAGCCAGAGGCTGGGGGTGCCCTTTGTCTCACAGCAGTGTGGCCCTCAGCAAGATTCTGACACTTGTCTTGAGACTGAAGCCTCCAGCCATTTTTTTCTAAGCATTGGCTTCCCATCTTTAATTTTTTGTTGGGGGGAGGGGAAGGGTCTCCTGTACCTAGACTGGCGTCCAACTACCTATGTAGCCAGTGATGCCCTAAACTCCTGATCCTCCCTGTCCCCACCTCCCAAGTGCTGTGGTATGAGTACATGATACCATATCCAGCTCAAGAGATGATTTCCAGTGGGGTTTCCTAAGCACTGAAGCGGACAGTGGGGACATTGGGATGCTAGAGAGCACTCAGGCCCAATCCACAGTACTCTTCTTACCACGCCGATGCCTTCAAAAGCAAAAACTGCCGTGCCAAAGAACAGAGGGTAGGTCTTCCATGGAGCCACCAAGGGGAGGTGGCCTGGGTCTGGGATCCCCTGGAAAAGATGAACAAAGCCAAGGGTTATTCAGAGATTTGGGCTTGGAATCACAAGTTAAACCACTCCTCCATCCAAGATTTCAAAAGAAAGGAAGACACTAACTCACAATCAAGCTGGGACAGTCAACCTTCCTCTGCCTTCAGGTTGGAAAGCCCCTACTTGCTTTGGATAAAGATCTGTCCCCTATTCCATAGCAGCTCACATGCTGATGCCTGCATAAGCCCCATTCTTCCCGTAGGTGATCCCATCCCCAGACATTTGATATATATATATATATATATATATATTAAAAGAAACTTGAGAGACAGAAGAACTGAGCAAAGCTACCTAGCAAAGAAATGGAAAACCATCTTCAATACTCCAAAAGAAGAGATCAGTTAACCATGACGAACACATCATAGAGTATTATTCACTGTGCAAAAAGTAAAAGCTAAAGGCAGACATAGGGTGCATGCCTGTGAAGCCAGAACTTCAGTAGGAGACTGAGGATCGGGAATTCGAAGTCAGTTTGGACTCTGTATGTGAGACAGTAGAGAAGAACATAAAAAACTGACTATGAAATAATATTGAGGAAATATTTATTGCATTATAGCCAGGAGCTGAGGCAGGAAGGTCAGAAGTTCAAGGAAAACCTACAATATATAGTGAGTGAGCTTGAGGCCAGTTTGGCCTACCTGGTCTAAAAAAAAACCAAAAACCAAAACAAACAAACAACTCAAACCCCAAAGTTATATAATAATCATGATGCAACTATGCAAACATCCACAGAGATAAAACTGGAAGACACGATTTCTAGACTAGGTTCTTCCTCCCACACATTTTTTTAATCAATTAGACCAAGCACTTTAAAACTATCAAGAAGCACAAGGATGTTGGGGAATGCCGAGGAAAGGTAGCAAAATGATTTTTCTAAACACTGAAATCAAAGCTGGGGGTGTGCTCTTACACATAAATGTATAATTTTAATTTTTAAAATTTGACTCCAAAAAAAAAAAAAAAGAAAGAAGCATTTGAGTATGCAGGATATAGATAAATGGGTATCTCTGCTCTAAAATGAGACCTGAGCACAAGACCACCTAGTAATTACCTCTGAGTCACAGATGAAACGATACTGGAAACAAGTGCTACCCATGGATTAGTGACCGACAGCTACCGGGTCTGTCTGTCAATCAGAGGGAGCTGTGAGTAGGGAGTTTCACAGTTCACAGCTGTGGGTGCTGTGTGACTGAGACAGGTGGATAGCACAGCCATCATCCCATCAATGGAATGATTGATGCTGAGGAAGCTGACCTACAACCCAACCAGTGAAGGAGAACGTTCCCTAGACAAGGAAGCTTGCAAATTATAAGCACACGCTCAACTCTACAACGATACCAGTAGCATAAAAGCTCAAGAAAAATGTCATAAAACATATAGCTTGAAAGACCTAGGTGGGATAATTTCTTTGGGCTGTCACTGGAGGCCTATCTGGAGTAAACATTTGTTCCTATCTCCCCAGGGAACTGCAACATCTAATCTAAATATGTGGCATGTAAATAGTGTGTGACCACTCCATTCCATTCCTCATATTCCACAGGATGGGGAGGGGCCTGGGATTGTACCTGGACTATGAACTGGTAGATGGTGACCAGGCTGACCAGCATGCTGATGTTGGCCAGCAGGGAGAAGATGGACAGCATGCGCAGGTTCCTGATGAAAGTCAGCAGCACCAGGAAGGGCAGGAAGGAGAGCATGTAGAGTCGAGAGTCCATGGTGGGCGTCAGGACCACAGTCTCATTGCTTTGGCAGTTGCTGGTGGTCCCATTGGCTGCCTCTATCACCTGAAAGAGAAGAAAGGAGGAAAGCCCTTGGTGACAGAGCCTGTGGGTATCTGGCTGGAGAGGGTCCTGACAGATGATCAGGTGTCTGTCATATGTAGGCACCTATATCTGAGGGACCTTCCTGGGAGTCTTCCTTGCTGCAAACCATCTGCATTGGGTTTGAGCATATTTCATAAAAGACAGGAGGGTGTGGGAGACAGATGGAGAATTCCATGGTCAGTTCTTCCGGTTCTGATCCTAAGCATTCCTGCTGGTGTCCAGAACAGGCCCTGGTGCAGCTGTAACTGGCATGCCTGAAGAGAAGGCGGACACTCTAAGGAAACACTTGTGTCCTTCATTCTGGCTTTCTGGACTCTGGAACCCTAGGCAACTGGAATTCTCCCAGAAATCTTATGCTGAGAACAGGAGGGGCCCTGGTGCCAGCCAGGTGGGAAACTAGTCTCCTGGAAAAGGGAAGGGATACCACACAATGCCAACAGACAATCTATCAAGCCACCTTGCAGGAGAGACTGGAGCAGGGACAATGATGGGCCAGTAACAACAGGGCCACACCTTGGCCAGGGCTACTTAATTATACTTCTCTCTTTCCCTCTAAGCCTTAATCTCCTGTCGGGACCCTGAAGATGCACTTGGTGGGGGTCCATGGATCCTTCCTCCCAGCGAGGCCATACTGAACAAGTCTTTGTCTGCTCTTCATTTTCAATTCTGTTCTTTTAATTGACTTATTCAGGACAGGTGGCTTCCCTTGGCTTATTAGAGAGCTAGAGCACAGGCTCTGACCCTAACTCTATTAACACAGCATTTGGGGCCAAGGCTTTCAGACACCCCACATCTGAGAGATACAACCCTGGCTTCTGTCAAGGGCCAAGGGATCCTGACACCTAAGGCTGCCCAGCAGCCTCAACAGAGCAGCGCACTCTACAGATAAAGTCCACTGCGAAAGGCTTCCACAGGAGTAACACTAGAGGGCGCCGCCTACGGCAGCTTCCTCCAGCCTGCTGTCAAGGATTACAAAAGCTACCTAAATCCAGCCCTTAAGAGCTTCTCCTTATGTAGGGATGATGTCAGCCAAGTAGAGTCAAAGGACTTCGAGCCAGCTGATGACATAGGCAAGGCGAGTCAAGGTCTCTTTACATCACAAGTTTTCAGAGGAGAATCAAACACCCAAGGTTCAAACCCAAACCATTTTGGCTTGGGAGGAGCCTTGAACAAAATCTCCACTTGGTTCTCACCCTTCTCTGTTTTTAAGAACTCTACCTGTTTAAAATTGTCAGCCAGAAACACAAAGTAGACGCAGCAGAATCCCAGCTGAGTGACAACGAGGAAAAAGTCCACGATGTGCCTGCAGAGAGGACAGAGGAGTACAAAGACCATCAAATCCGAAGGTTTCCCGGGAGATCACAATTTGAGCAGCAGGTGACAGGCGATAAGGACAAGTTGTGGTAAGAGGACACAGTATGCCAATGTCACCAACATAGACTTTGGGGGGGTGGGTGGAAGGGTTATCTATACTCTGCAAGCCCTTTCCCTGGCTCTTGTCTTAATGCATGAGCGCAGGACATCACCAGAGCACAGCCTGGCCCCTGGCCCTCTCCTGCCCATCCACTGAACTTATCTCCCTTCCTAAAGCTATAGAGAGCCCTCGGCAGAAAAGAGCAGGAAGCAGGCCCTACTCAGCCTCCTCCTGCAACTGGGACCCTGCAACTGGGAACTGATCTCGTAGGCAAATACACAGAAACAGCTGTGCCAGAGCTGTCCTGTGGCTGAAGCACCATGGCCACAGCTGGTGACAATCTGAAACTCCAGTGAGATGAACAAGGCTACAGACTCTTCTTAATGGAACATACATAGCACAGCAGTTAGAAAGAATGGGTCAGATCTGGAACCACCTCTGAAGGAAACTACCCAAGGCATCAAAGGAGAAAAAGCAAGTTTTCAAATAGCACATGCAAGAAGAACCGTTCGCAAAAAAAAAAAAAAAAAGGGGGGGAGGAGATGTAAGAGCGTGTGTGTGTGTGTGTGTGTGTGTGTGTGTGTGTGTGTGAGTGAGTGTGTGTGTGTGTGTGTGTGTGTGTGTGTGTGTGTGTGTGTGTGTGTGTGTGTATTTGTATACAGAAAGTTCCAGAAGAACCAGAAGCGTACCCAGGCAACTGGACTATGGCCAGTACTTAATTCTATTTTTTCAAACTGTGCCCTCTTGCCAAGTGCAAGGATTACAAAAGCTACCTAAAATCCTATGAGGATAAGGACGGGTATGTGGGAGAACAGAGGAAGAGAAGGAAGGAATAACTAACAAACTATAGTGGACACTCAGCAACCTGGCTGCTCTTCAACAGGTGATTTTGCCAAAGAAGAAAGAAAGAGAGTGAAGGAAGGGAGGAGGGAGGGAAGGAGAAAGGCATAGCACAGGGTGGATCTATAAGGACAACAAGCACCCTCTTTACTAAAACCAAAGTAGTATTCAGGCCCTTGGCCATGTGAATTCTCTACTTCTAGACAGGAACAAAAAGTGGGTTGTTTCCCTGCAGTCACCTGAAAAGCCAGGAGAAATTCCCTGAAGCTCCACACCTGCTCTGCACACTGCCCTCGCCTACCCATGCCCTTCATCCCACAAAGCCAGACTCCATCCTTGGACCAGTTAGCTACCCACACTCCATTGCTGACCTCTTGTCTTGTTCCCGACTTCTCTTCCCTTCCCATGCATCTGTCACCCTGCAAAGGCCACAAGCCCCTGCAGGGAAGGGACAACATAATGTATATCAGGGAAGCCCCTTTCCTAAGCTAGAACCATTTTCGTGCCACTTATGAAAGACGGTATAAAATATATCTGTTGAACAATTCAGAGCACTCACAGCCTTCAGAGGTCCTTCAGGTTAGGCCCCATGTATTAAGGATGAGGAAACTGAGGCCCAAAGAAGGCTGGGCTCATGGCCTACCATTTGTCAAGCTAACCCCAACACCACCCTCCACTCCTGACACTACTCCCACGTCACTCGTTTGTCTCTGGTCCCCGTGTTGGCAGCAGGAACAGGAAAGTCAGTTACCTTCCCCAGTGGGAGTGGCTCCGGACCCAGGCTGTGGAGCTGCATTCTAGTCCGTACATCACTGTGTCCCCGTAGTCCAAAAAGGGTTTGTTCATTCTGGGGGTGGGGGGTGGGGAGGGGATACAGGAAAAGCACAGAGTATGGTTAGACAGTAACGGTACGAGAACAAAGGGAGACACTGAGTCACGGGCCAGTTCTCCACCCGTCACCCTAGAGGACCTTTGAGCCTTGCAAGGACCACTTGGAGGGGGTATACACATATGTGTATGCACATGCATAAATGTTCATGTGTGTGCAGGTACACACACACATACATGGAGGCCAGATGTGGATGCTGGGTGTCTTTCCCAATCACTCTCTACCATTTTACTTTTTTGAGACAGGGCCTCTTCCTGAACTCAGAGCTTGCCCACTATTAGAATGGCTGTCCAGGAAGCCTCAGAAACTTCCCGTCTCTGCCTCTCCAGTGCAGCGACTACAGGAGCTCATTTCTGCACCCAGCTTCTTTTTGTTTTTTTTAACATGGTTGCTGGGTTTATGAACTCAGATGCCCATGCCTACACAGTAAGCATTTTACCAAATGAGCCCTCTTCCGACCCCTGGGTCACAGGTATTAAGAAAATGGCGTGTAATCCTCAACACAATCCACAAGCACCTGGGAGAGGTATTTCAATGCAATAAACTAATATGCACAAAAATTCAAATGTGGTCTCTGCCCCTTGGATATATGTAAATTTAACAGATAAGCCCAAGGGACAGCAGCTATCCCCAGTTAGGTGATGAACCCTGATGAGCTAGCTGTACAACCCACTTTCAGGCTGATGAAGGACCATGCTGGCAATCTCTGCCCCTCAGGAAGTGGCCCAGGGCTCTCACCTTCGGCACAAGTGATGAGCACACTTCACCAGGATACCCATGCAGTGCACGGCCACGATGCCAATCACCAGCAGGCTAAGAGGACCCAACTAGGGATGGAGGTTACAGACAAAAGAAAGAGAAGCAGACAGAATTAGGAGCCCAAAAGAGACTGCATGTGCAGATGATAAAATGCTATTGAGGCACTTCCGGGGACAGAGCTCTGGCCAGCAGGAGAGAGAGATTATCCAGGAGACTGGATCTGCGTGTGTCCTCAGCCCCGGCCCAGGCAGGACAGTGGATCCACAGAGCAGAAGTTCCTGGCGGGGGCTCCAGGATGCAGGAGGGAAGTTTATCCTGAGGGCAATCGGCAAGGTCAGCACTTAGATGGCCAGCATCTCTGAAACCATGGTGCTGGGCAAGCAGACTGTGTGTGGTGAGTCAAAGGGAGGGCAGGGCTGTTAGCTAAAGCCGCTGAGACAGGCTCAGAGCCTAGGAAGGGCCTGGCACCCAGAGAGTCCTAATGCACAGCTTTCTATGCATGAATGTCTAAAACCCTTACCAAGAGGCCTGCATTTCTCACTGCCAGTGGCAGCCCCAGGAGTCCGGTGCCAATGTTGCCTTTTAGCAGGTGGATCAAGGTCTGCAACCATCTGTGGTAGGAAGGCCAAGAGGTAAGAGTTAGCTACAATGCAGGTCAATGCTTCTCTGCGTGGCCCCAACATGAAGAGCCTAAGCACATTGTCTTATCTGATTTCCCAATCTTGTGATATTTTATTTCATAGGTGAGGGACTGACTTCTCCAAGGAGCAGGCCTCCCAGGGACAGCACTCCCTGAGCCCTTGTCTCTTAGAAGCTGGTTCAGAGGGATAATGGAGGCTCTTTCTAAGCATTCCATCTTTTCTGGCTGTATTTAGGGCTGGGTTTGACCACTGATGACCCCCAAAATGCCACAGAGGAAGACAAGGTATAACTATGAAGGGTAGGTAGACCTCAGTGTGGGAAAATGGGGGTAACCAAAGAGTAGAGTCCAAGCTGGGTGAGCTGGTGACAACATTTAATCCCAGCACCTAGGAAGTGGAGACAGGTGGGTCTTCAAGAGTTCAAGGTTAGCCTGATCCACACAGCCAGTTCCAGGCCAGCCAGGACTATACAATAAATCTCTGTCTTAAAAACAAACAAACAATAAATAAAGTTCAACCCCTCCACAATACCACAAGGGACTCAACATTCCTACTAGACCAGGCATGATGGCACTTGGGAGGCAGAGGCGGGAAAATCTCTGTGAGTTCAAGGCCAGCCCTGGTCTACATAAGTTCCAGGACAACCAGGACTAAATAGAGAGACCCTGTCTCAAAACAACAATAAAAATTTCCTATTGGACTTTGTGCGTGAAGAAATAGAAGCCAACTGCTACTGTTGGTCCAGGACTTGAGGAACCCTCTTCAGTGCCCCCCCCCATGCCTTAAGGGCAGGGGTCCTTCTAAATTTGTACAGACTGCCCCATTGTTTTATGACTTATATAAAGCTTCTTGTGTGTTCTCATTCTCTGTGGATATGGAGGAGTCAGATGTGAAAGCCAGCCTCTAGAGATATGTGATCTCTCAAGGGAAACAAGAGATGAAGGGATGGGGGTTAGAACCGGGGGGACTGAGGCAGGAGAGTGGAGGGTAGAGACCTGAGACGGGAAGGTGAAGTGTGTGAGTGTGTGTGTTGTGTGGGGGTAACTGCCACAGGAGAGGAGAGGCTGCAGACCCTGATGAGAAACAAGGACCACATGAGGTGAATCAGGAGGCTCCCCTTCTGTAGGGAAGACCGATCCATCCCAGACTACACAGGAGTGTGCCGGTTGTGGCCTTTCTTTGCCTTTTGTTCCCCACGACAGAGTAGGAAACAGCTCAAGTGAGGTGCCTTCAGTCACTCAAGGCTTGCCCTGGATATAAAAGTCCTTTTGCACAAACAGCCCTCAAGACCCCTCAAAATTGGCACTTGCACACAAATCTGAATTTGGCAGAAAGCAATGGCCAACAGCAGCTGCTACTCACAAAGGTCATTCCCTCAAGTCTATCAGAAAGGTCATCTGATCTACCTGCCATTCTGGCATCTGCAGGATGGAACACCAAGAAATGGCCCTTGACTCCCAGGAGAGATATGCCTGGCCCCAGTGCTCTAGGGCCACAGCCCAGAGTCCTGCAAGGGTCCAACCTCATTATCAGCAGCCAGTAGCCAGGAGATAACAGGCCTGTTAAATCTCTGTCTTAGCAAACAAATGTTTAACCCACTTAAGAGCAAAGGTAAGTCTTCACCACACCCTCCCTCCACCATTAAGCCTTCCCAAAATGCCTCTGTGCTAGGCTTCCTGGCCCCGACTCAGCTGTTTGTCACTTGGCGTGGCCATTCCCTTCCATTATGGGCACTCTTATCTCACCTTACAGTGAAGTAGCGGGATCAGGGCAGGTGACCCTGAAGTCCCTTCAGTTCAGAAACAGCAGGATTCTAGGCCAAGGATCAAAATTGCCCAAGATGATGTCCCCTCAGCACCAGGTGGGCATCATAGCATCACCTCCAAGGCTATGGCATTCTAGCCACAGGGTGAGTTAGCCTCCAAGACAGAAGGGAAGGGAGAAACCTACCAGGTCCCTCGAGTTTTCTTTCTTTTGTGCTGAAAGTAGCTTTTAGGCTTTTTTTTTTTTTTTTTCCTGACCCCAGGTCCTCTTTTATTCTCTAATGAATTGAGGGACCCTTGATATCTTTGCTCATGTAGGTTCTATCTGCAGATACGTTATATCACTAAAGCTCAAATTCTAAAATTTATAATTTAAAATAATAGTAAGTCTAATACATACTAACAGTTTAATGATTGAAGTTAAATATTGGAATTAATTTTTTAGTTTATGTGTATGGGTGTTTTGCCTGCATGCATGTCTGTAAACCACATAAGTGCTGTGACCTCACAAGCCAGAGGGGACAGTCCTTCCCGGGACTAAGGTTATGGACAGTTGAGCCACCAAGTGGGTGCTAAGTATCAAACCTGGGTCCCCTGAAGGAGCAGCAACCATCTAGATCTCCAACCACTCATTTTAAAAATATTTTTATTTATGTGAATGTGTGTGAGTATACACATATACTCACACACATGCGCATATGAGAGTGTCTTCAAAGGCCAGAAGAGGGTATGGGATCTCCTAAAGCTGGAATTATAGGTAGTCGGGAGCTGCCCAGTGTGGGTGCTGGGACCAGAACTCAGATCCTCTGCAAGGGCAACAAATGCTCTTAACTACTGAGCCTGCGCTCCAGCACCACCTCCCCCATCACTGTTTAAAATATCTTCTAAATGTCTCATCTAACAGAAGACAGCTGGGTTTCTCTTTCAACATTCAAGCTGTATGTGTTGCTTTGGTGAAAGCCTATGAGAAAGTGTGCTCTCCCTAGACATGTAGCTGGAAAAAGGAGGAACATTTTATCTGCCTCTTCAACTATGGCAATTCTTCTCTGACATTCTTCCAAAATGAAATGCAAGGGTTCCTTATCAGTTAGCTGCAGTGTGGACTCTGAACCTCCCATGGTCCCTTGCAGCTGTCTGCAGGGACCTTTCCCTAACATATGTGGAGGTTCCAAATTCTAACCTCTTTCATTACGTCAGCTCAAAGCCATGTTTTGACCTCACGGGAAAGCATTTCTGAGAGCACAGTGCTGGATGCAAGGCTAGGATGTTCTGCTTGTTTGTTTGTTTTTCCAATTTTACTTGAAAGCTCAAATTAGATGTGAGTCACAAAAACATTGTTGGTTGTTTTTCTTGAGTTAATGGGTTCATTTCTTTCATTTTCAAATCCTAAATATTAGGGTCATTAGGGTTTGAAAAACCTAGTTAGCTGGTTGTCTTTCTAGTAAAATAAACTGTTCCTATTTTTAAAAAAAGGGACAAAAACTTTAGTTAGTTCCGTTGGAAACTGCCAATACTCACACTCTGGTATTTGGTTTTTCTTATAGCAACTATTAAGAGATCCATGCTAAGGGTTACAATTTAATAAGAATGAATAATTTCACTATCTCATCAAGGACCTTTTTGGTTATTGGAGACAAGGTCTCATGCATCCCAGGCTGGCCTTGAACTCCCTGTATTGTCCAGGATGACCTTGATCCTCTGGGCTCCAACTCCCAAGTGCAACCACACTGAGTTTATGTGTTGCTGGAAATGAGACCCAGGGCATAGTACATGCTAGGCAAGCACTCTGCCACCTGAGCTACAGCCCTTGTCAAGGGTAATCTTAACTAAAGCTGACCTTTTCCTTCTACTCACATGTGACTAGGTAATGCACATGTGTGGGGAGGAGGAAGAAGCTGCAGACACACACAGTTCCTGCATCCTCCAACACATGTGAACAGGATGAAAGGCAAATGCCTTCTTAGCACCTTTAGGAAGAGAAACGGTCTTGGGACCCCAAAAGCTCTGCAGACCATACTTTGGCAAATGGCCGTTCCAAGTCAACAAAGACCAAGAGGTAATTAGCTGGTGTCTCAATCTGCTGGCCTGGGGAGGCACCACTGAGGTCTCAACAGGGCAACAAAAGGAAAATGTGCCCTACTGTGTGTAAACTGTCCTACTGTGTGTTATCCACCCTACAGCGTTATCAGAGGCTGCCGTCAGTGCTGCAACAACTCCATGGCACCAGGGGAAATCCAGAACACTCTGTCACAGAAATGCCTAAGGAATCTATGTTATTGAACTCATTATTTTGGGCTTTTAACGGGTCTTTTAACTTCTAGAAGAGTCGGGTGTGGTTAAGCAGCTCTTCCAAGGTACTTTGCTCCTTAATAAAGCAGAAAACGAGGAAGTGTAAAGGCTTCAAATCAAAATCCCTCACACTACCTAGGAGAGGAACAAGGGTCCACAATAAGCCTTGGCCCACCTGGTATGTTTCCTGAATAAATGCCTGGCTAGATAGATCCTGTCCCCAGGCTGGAGTGACCAATACTCTAAGACCCAAATGAGAACTTGCCCCTGTACCTTAAAAAATGTCCAAGCACAAGCCCAAGGAGGGAATTATCTCCTTGGCTTGATCTCCAAGAAACCAGAGAAAGTGATAAAAGCAACCTTGAGGACCGTCCAGGCATGCATCCTTGAATGGTTGACCTGGAAAAACCAGCCAGCTGGTCTTGTGTTTCAGAAGATGTCTCTGTAAAAGTGAAAATTTAGAGTGTGCACAGAAAGCACTGTGCAAACAAGTTGATTGGAAGAAGTATTTCACAACCCCTAAAGGGATTTCCTTCTCCCTGGGAGACAGTGATAGGACAAATGAGGTCAGAGGGAAGAAAGGAAGGAGGTCCTGGCTGCCACCAGCAGCACCTCAAGCAATCTTTCCAGCAGCTAATTTGCAAATAAGTCAGGAATCTATAGCAGTATGTTGTTTGAGAGATAAGCTAAAAGCCAGAATCTTTGTGTTAACAGTGGCAAGGAGCCAGGCATGTGAACAGACCTTTTTCCATGCCCACCTCCATTCACAGGGGAAAATGTCCCTTCCAGGAGAGAGAGCAGGAAGAGGACATGTCCCTACAACTTCCACAGCCTTCTTGAGCAGAAATGGAAAGCGGAGGCCTGTAGCATTACACTAAGACACAAAGGCACAATGCAGCCCTCAGTAAGTCACATCCAACCCACAATGGAACAAGGAAGGGTGACAGCTGAGACTGGGGATAAATGACAGGGCTGCCAGGACAGGGTCCTGGGACCTTGAAAAAGGCAAGGGGCATGCTAGGAAACTCAGAAAAGAACCCCTCCCTCTGATGTTTGCAGTTCGAGGAGTAAATGTCATACAGCCAGCTCAGTTTCCCAGGGGGCTTCTCAATCGGTCTTTATATCTGGAGAAACTGGGAACCAAAGAGGGCTGAAGATGAGACAGGTTCAGCTTCCAGGTTCAAGACAGCAGCCTCCTTAAGGAGCTCGAAGTGGATCTCTCTTCCCTACCAACTCTGGAGGGTTTTTAAATACAGCTGCCACTCCCTGCCTCCACTTCTTCAGCCTGGTGATGGGACAGGAGTCCCAGGAGGCTCTGCCAAGGAGGCACTAATGCGGCCAGGAGGTATCTGACACTTGATTCTAGCCCCAGAGATTATCCCACCACAGAGCCTTTCAAGTCAAAGCTCTTCCTGGCCAGCAGCCTTTTGGAATAAGAAATGACTAGGGAGAGGCAGAGCCCATTGCTGGTCCTGCCCGCAGACAGCCTGCTTTCTTCTGTCAGGCAGGGTATGTAAAGTGGGGAGATGGAGGCACAAACTGCTCCAAGGGAGACTGGGGAACAGGAAAGTCCACTCCGAGGCCGGAGGTCTCAAGTACTCACGTAGTGCTGTTGTTCTCCCCTAAGCGTTGGTAGGAGCCAGAAGAGAAGTTACCAGGGCCTTCAGAGGGGCTCTCTTCAGGGCTCACGTCAGTGGAACTGTAGTCATGATAGTCTTCATTCCGAAGTCTCTGCGTGGACATGGTAGCTGTGGGGACAGAGGCAGCGCTAAGACCTCCAGGAATTGGGGCTTGCATCTCCAAGTGTGGGGTGGGCTCAGACACAGAGGTAGCCATTGTCACAGCTGCTCCCAGTGACAGATGCACTATGAAGTGAGTCTGACTAGAGTGCCTAGTGCCAACCCAGGAGAACGCAGGAGGCACGAAGTCCACAGGGCAGACTGGGACTGCTTGGCCTCTGCCTCCCCACCTTCCCACATGGTGTCACACTCATAAACTTCTAAATTCATCCTAGGGCACCTGGGCAACAGATAGGTAAGGCGATGCTGGGCAGGGTAATGCAAGTGTGCACTTCCAAGAAGCCTTCCCTGATCTTCTGGTTGGTTTTACTCCCCACCCTCCTCTGACCTTATCTCTTGGGCCTCAAACAGTAGTTAAATCACACACCTTTCCCAAGAGCGAGCTCTCAGCTGACATGAACCTGGATGTTTCTTTGGGTGTCTGTTTTATCCTCTGCCTTCAGCAGAGAGCATGGTTGTAGTCATGAAATCCCCTCTGGGTCACCCAATTCTGCTCCAGCTCCACAGGGTCCCTGACCGCAGACAACCCCCTCTTTTCCACCATAAGCTCAGCCCATCTCCCACTTTTTGAAAGCTATGATGATTAATTTTAATTGTTACCTTGACACAACCTATAATCACCTAGAAAGAGGATCTCTGTGAAGGTTTGTCTAAATCAGGTTGGCCTGCGAACATGTCTATGGGAAAACTGTCTTAATTAAGTTAACTCATGTGGCAAGACACCACACCCACTAGGGGCAACACCATCCCCTAGAAAAATCTAGCTGGGTACAAACAAGCAAGTGAGCCCATCTGCACTCATTTCTTTTTGCCCTTAACTGTGGATGCAATTAACTATTTCAAGTTTCTGCCACCTTGACATCCCTGAGTTAAACGGACTGTACCCTAAAATTATGAGCTAAAATAAAACCTTTCTCCTCTCAGTTTGTTTGCAATGGGGCCTTTCACCATAGCAACAAGGATGAAACTAGGACAGAGTGATCAGGAAGGCTCTTCTCCTCACCCTGAGCTCCTTTCTTGCCACCAATCTGGGTGCTGGAACAGGTGGCTGACCACAGTCAGAGGAAGAGGAATGGGAGCAGGAGAGACCATTAGACACTCCGTCTTTGTCTCAGTAGCTACTCTCCACAATGCTGTATTAGGTAGGGCTCATAAAATGATAACCTAAAGTACAGTACAAAAAGTGCAGCTTTGGTATGCCAAGCACTTTGAACTAAAGGAGACCTACAGGCCACAGAAACTGCCTCAACAGCAAAACCTGCTGACCTCTTGTGCCATGCCTCCTTGCCAACTTTTATTCCTGAAGTGAACCTCAAAAACCAGAATTCTCCCCCATTCTGCAAAGCAGCCTCTAAACCTAAAATGGCCATTCTGTCCCTTCTGCCTTCTTAGTCCTATCCTGGAAGGAGGGAAAGTTCCATGTAGAGGCAGAAAGGATCTGGGTGGTCAGACTGGTGAGGTGTAGCTCAGTTGGTTTCTACTACCTCGCACTCTGTGACCAACCGTCCCACACAGCTGCCCATGCTTGAGCACATCAGAACATACGAGTAGGAATGTGAGCTCAGGGCGGACCGCTCCCCGGTCTTTCCATATCCTTCTCTGAAGGCTCCCGCATCACACAAAATGTCGACTAATTAATTCATTAATCAGTTTTGTTACAGGAGTGTTGGCTGTGACCTTCATGACTGAGAGGATGGTGTCACACCTTTTCTGCCCTATGCCTTCTCTTAAATGTTTATAGATTTGCTCATGTTTAAATTAAAAGATGGTGAAAGAAGTAACCCTCCCTGTTCTGTACTGATGAGGGATGGTAAGGGTGTGTCTTCTCCACTTGGCTCTGGGGAAGAGAGGAAGGGAGGGTTTCTCTCTGCCAGGTGAAAGTTGTGGATGCCCCCAAAATCCCAGCCCAGTGCTAAGGAGCCTTCACAAGTCACCTCAAGATCCTCATTGGATAGATGAAGGCTCTCACCCAGAGATGGAGGAACTTGTTCTGTAGCAAGGCCAGAAGCATATCTGCTCCCTGACTGTCCATTGGTGTGGAAATTTCTACTGATGACAGGGCCAGGTGCTGTGGGAACTAAATGGAAAACAGTCAACCTCCTATCCTTCAAGAATCTGCAGTCAAATTAGGGTGCGGAAGTACATTAGCAATAAAAATGATGAAGAAAACCCATCCCTTCAGCTTGGCAGTGGTGGTGAATGCCTTTAATCCCAGCACTTGGGAAGCAGAGGCAGGAGGATCTCTGTGAGTTCTAGGCCAGCATGGTCTACAGAGCTAGTTCCAGACAGGCTCCAAAGCTACAGAGAAACCCTGTCTTCAAACAAACAAACAAACAAACAAACCTATCCCTTCTCCATCAGGCTCTCCCCTGGCATGCAGATACCAGCCTGGCTCTGAGATGCTACCTCTGGGTGAGAAGCTGACTCTCCAATTGCCACCCCAATACCAGCTGCCCAGAGGGTGTCTTTCTGCTCAGGGCTCCCCTCTGGGGATGCTTGAAAAGCAGCCCTGCTTGCCGCATAAGAGTGATCCAGGGACACATCTACCAACTACAAGTCAGGAAAGAATCTGCATCCTCACAAGGGAACCGCAAAATGGAAAGTCAGTAAAGGGCCTGTCTTAGTCCACGTTCTGTCACTGTAACAAACTGTCTGAGGCTAGGTATTTTATTAAGAAATAAGCAGGGGCTGGAGAGATGGCTCAGTGGTTGAAGAGTACTAGCTCATCTTCCAGGTCCTGAGTTCAAGTCCCAGTAACCACATGGTGGCTCACAACCATCTCTAGTGGGATCTGATGCCCTCTTCTGGCATAAAGGTGTACATGCAGATAGAGCACTCAAGCATAAAATAAATCTTTTTTAAAGAGGGAGGAAGGGAGGGAGAAAGGGAGGAATGGAGGGAAAGAAAAATGAGCTCACAGTTCTGAGCTCAAGGGTCTCGCACTGCTTTAGGCAAGACAGAAACCCAAGGGGAAGTGAGGAAGAGAGGTTACAAGGTGAGAAGAGACCAAGGGGAGGAGTCCCGCTCACCTCCTAACTGTCTGTTCCCACTGTTACTAACCCACTTGCTGTGCAACTCACCAATCCCTCCTTGAAAGTAGAGTCCCCAACACTTCTCAACACCATCATCCTGGGGACAGAGCCTCAACAGGACTTTCAGTGTAGATAAAGCACATTCAATCCAAACAGTGCCTGCAACCCCAGGGAGGAGCCTCCACTTCCACAGAGAGTTTAAGGGTCCCACTTACTCATGTGTTGCAGAGATTCAAGCACACGTAAGGACAGTAAACTCACAGTGGGCCAGGAAAAGAAACCCTGCACTGATGTAGAAAGCTGAAAACCTCCTTGTCACACAAGCAAAAGCCAATAATAAGTTGACAGTGCATGCCAGGAGGCCTGGGTGTGAGGGTGGCTCTGTCACCGATTTGCTTGGTAACTTTGAACAATTTCCTTTCCTGTGATCTTAGTCTGCAAATGCAAAAAGCAGCGTGGGAAGTGCAGACTGGGGCTCCTCTGTAGCTCTGATGCCCCAATCAAAGGATGTTATTAGTTATGTGAACATCAACTTATTTCTAGTCTCTTCTGACACGCCCAATGCGTCTAAACAGAACCTTGTATGTCAACTCTGAATGTTACCGAAGGCAGAGACAAAACAGGATGATAAATACCCCAACCCACCACAAAACCACTGTGGCCAGGGAGTGGTGGCTCACCCTATATCCCCAGCAGTCGGGGGACAAATTACAAATTCAAGGCCAGCCTGGACAATACCTGTCTCAAAACCCCAATTAAGCCAGACATGGTGGCTCATGCCTTTAATGCCAGCACCTGGGAGTCGAAGGTAGGTGGATCTCATCAAGTCCCAGCAGGGCTACATAATGAGAGCTTGTCTTAAAAAATTTCAATTTAGTAATAAAATACAGAAAGTTTATTTTAAATAAACTGCTGTGGCACAGATTCTCAATTTATCCCTGCCACTGTTAGGAGGTCCCTCTGCCATATGTAAAAAGTGAAGTTCCCCACAGGAGGATGAAGCTAACTGCTCAAAAATAAACTGAAATCTCTAGATCTAAGGTCTAATGGGTGACTACTGATATGGGAGATGTGGCTTAGCAACTGTATGCATATTGATAACTGGGGAGATGCTATTTATAGGCACTGGTTAATGATAAACTTAAAATAAATCAATAACAGTAACACATACTAAATAAGCAGGTGATTCTGAGCTTCACCAGCAAGAAGAGGCAGGCAGACAGTGGCACGTGGCTTGCACATACATTATTGCATTATGTTCCAGGCAACACACAGAAAGAATCATGAAGTTATAACACACTGTAGATCCAGGACTCAGGGCCGGGACTATCAAAGGTAGAAATCTGATAAATAAAAACATTCAGCCTTGTGACTTAAGAACTGCATTTGTTTTGTTTTTGTTTTGCCTTGGCCTTCCAGGAGCTGGAATTACAGGCCTACACCCCCAGGCCAGGTCACAGAAACAGTCTTTTTGTTTGTTTTTGTTTGTTTTGTTCTGTTTTGTTTTTGAGACAGGGTTTCTCTGTATTGCTTTGGAGCCTGTCCTGGAACTAGTTCTGTAGACCAGGCCTGACTTGAACTCACAGAGATCCACCTGCCTCTGCCTCCCAAGTGCAAGTGCTGGGATTAAAGGTGTGCACCACCACTGCCTGGCCACAGAAACAGTCTTTAAGGGCTGCCACATATGTTAGACTTCTTTGGGGCCTTAAAGATCTGTAGGCACTGAGACTGACAGGTGGGAAGGAGGAGGGAGGTGCTTGCTTGTTCGGGAAGAACCTTCTAATTACATTTGCACAGTTGTCCAAACGGACAAGACCCGTCTGGGAGGAGGCATGTTTCCCAGGGCTGGGGATGGGGCCCAGCTGGTAGATGGCTTGCCTAGCATGTATGAGGTCCTGGTTCCAGCACCAGCACCAGTGTGGGAGTGCAGGTGTGCAGTCCAGCACTCAGGAAATACAAACAAGAAAGATCACAAGTTCAAGGCCATCCAAGGATGGCCTGGATCATAAGAGACCCTGTTTCAGAGACAGAAAAGGAGGGAGAGGAAGGAAGGACAGAGAGACTCCATTTCTGGCCAGGCTAAGGAGCAGCCCATTCTCAGCTCAAACTTTAGAAAGGGCAGACACAGTCATCCTGTTCTCCACAGGGCCTTCCCTTCCTCTTCCTGCTCCCCTGCTGTGACCCCCCAGGTTCCTTTTAGGAAGCTTGGCATCCACACCAACCACAACAACTGCCAACCCCTGCCCCCTCAGGAGGTTTAATGGGGCCTGTTAACGTGAAATGAGGGTTGTGTAATATGACAAAGTTGAAGCAGGCTTGTCTTTCAGGTTCTTGAGTATAGCAACAGTTTATAGATTATGTGTGGTCCATCAATACAAGGCAAAAATCTTCACCCAACAGTGCCCATGGGGAGGCTGAGGCAAGATTGTCAGTTCAGGCTACAGAGTGAGACAAAGCAAACTCAGTAACAAAACCTAACCCATTAGGATAAAAAAATGACACAATGCCTCATGAATTTGTAATATTGTGTTGTCTATGTGTTACAGTAATATTACTTTGGAATATATTCAATTAAATATTAAGATGCAAAAAAACTACTTCTTGAACTTCTAAGATCAGTGAAATTGCAAAGAAAAAGGATTCTTTTCGCTAGATTTTAATGCTATCACATTAAATTTAGAAATCAGACAGAATGTGCATTTAATCTGTTGGCTCTAGTCAGCCAAGGCTAGGAATCCTTATTTTAGTTTTTCTTTCTTTTGGACTAGAGCTCTCCTCTCTCTGTAACCCAGACTGGTCTCAAACTCCACTGTCCTGAGTCGGCCACTCAAGTGCTGGGTTACAGGTGTGCACCCCAACACTCAGCATTTTGGGTTTTATTTGGGCTTCCTAAGTGACCCTGATGACAGAAAGTTACATAAAGTTCTTCAAAATACACAATCTTATTATGAGGCCTATACTTCAGGCCTCACCTCCCACCACAGTCAGGAACTGTAGTAATTTTTTAAACCAGTTTTTACAGTTTATTTTATTGATGTGTATGTGTAAGCATTTTGTATGAATATATGTCAGAAAGGGACATTGGCGCCCCTGGAGCTGGAGTTTCGTGCAGCTGTGTCCCTCCTATGTGGGCGCTGAGAGCCAAGCTTGGCCCCCAGGGTTGAGAAGCTTAACCTCTAAGCAATCTCTCCAGCCTACCATGGAGATTACTTGCAAACTAAAAGTACAGTCTGTTATTTTAAGGCCGTGAGTTGGACTCTGGAACCCAGAGCAAGCATTGAATTCTTTCCTCTGATGCTAGAATTCTAAAGACATGAACTGAGGACACAGACTGGGTTGTCCAATGTGGTCTAGCAGGAGGGAAGTGAAAACTTCTTACATCAGGAAACAGCATCAAGAGGCAATCCACCAAAGCCACCAGGATGTATTCTGCAATCCAGCCTCGTGCCCAAAGGAGTCCCGTGCTGGGGCAGCCACAGGACAGTTGCTGTTGTCAGAAGTGCACAGTGGCTAAGAGACAGGCAAGCATGCTCAGTTTTTACACACACACACCAAGTGCCAGGGCCAGGTGTGACTTCACAAGAGCCAACCCAGCTCCTCATCCAGAGGCAAACCAAAGGTTATGCAGAGATGGCTCCAACCAGTCATCAGATGCAGAAATCACCTGAGATTCCAAGCCAGCAAACCACACTCCCAGACCAATACCCTTCTACCACAAGATGGTACACGCTCTAAAGTGCCTAACCCCAAACTGGACCCAGAGCTGGGTAGGCAGAGGGTATTCTGCATGATATACAGAGGCTGGCACCAGGAGAGCAACTCCAGCTAATCCACTCTCTCTACTTTTGTCTGGACTCCCTCACCTGAGAGATGTCCCCAGTAATATTGTTAGGAAGATAAAAGTCAGGAGCGTTGCTTGGCACACAGTGAACCCTCAGTGATGGTAGTGATTATTACCATGGAGACACTCTGGACCAGAGAAAGATTCTTTACACAAAATTTGCAGGGCTTTCCCCCATTAAAACTCTACCGAACTGTCCAGATTTTTGTCGACTTGACCCCTCAAGCCAGGATCACTGTACTAGTCTGGATTCTCTAGAGGAACAGAACTGACAAGACTCTAGTAGCTGTCCAGTCCACAAGTTGGCTGTCTCAGCTGGTCTTCAGTGAATTCGGGATCCCTGAAGAAGTAGGCTCTAATTACAGTGAAGAAATGCTCCTGCTAGCAAAAACAAGCAGGCAAAGAGCTCCTCCTTGTTCCATGTCCTTTATATAGGCTGCCAGCAGAAGGTGTGGCCCAGACTAAAGGTGGAGCTTCCCATCTCAAAAGACCTAGATTAAAAGTGGGCTTTCCCATTTCTAGTGATTTAATTAAGGGAAAAAAAAATCCCTCACAGGTATACCCAGCTGCTTGGGTTTTGTTTAATTCCAGTTGTAGTCAAGTTGACAAGAAAGAATGTTCATCACAGTCACCCAGGAAAAAGGAATCTCAATTGAGAAAATGCCTACACCAGATTGCCCTGTATAAGTCTATGAAGCACTTCCTGGATTAATGATTGTTGTGGGAGGATCCAGTTCACTACTATAGCATAAGAAAGCAGGCTGAGCAAGCACGGGGAGCAAGACAGTAAGCAGTGTTCATCCAGGGCCTCTGTCTGCTTCAGGTCCTGCTGTGCTGAGTTCCTGCCCTCATGCCGTTCATTATAAGATATAAGATGTAACAAATCCTTTCCTCGAAGAAGTCAAACTTTCACTATTTGCAGATGATATGACAGTTTACATAAGTGACCCAAAAAACTGTACCAGGGAACTGATAAACACCTTCAGCAAAGTAACAGGATACAAGATAAACTCAAAAAAAAAAAAAAAAAAAAAAAAAATCAGACGACAAAGGGGCTGAGAAAGAAATCAGAGAAACATCACCCTTTACAATAGCCACAAACAACATTAAGTATCTTGAGGAAATGCTTACCAAGCAAGTGAAAGACCTATATAGTAAGAACTTTGTGTCTTTAAAGAAAGAAATTAAAGAAGATACCAGAAAATGGAAAGATCTCCCATGCTCTTGGATAGGTAGGATGAACATAGTAAAAATAGCAATCTTACCAAAAGCAAACTACAGATTCAATGCAATCCCCATTAAAATCCCAGCACAATTCTTCACTGACCTTGAAAGGATAATAATCAACTTTATATGGAAAAACAAAAGATCCAGGATAGCCAAAACAACTCTGTATAAAGGAACTTCAGGAGGCATCACCATCCCAAAATTTAAGCTCTACTACAGAGCTTTAGTCCTGAAAACAGCCCAGTATTGGCACAAAAATAGACAAGTAGACCAATGGAATGGAATCGAAAATCTTGATATTAACCCACACACCTATGAACACCTGATTTTTGACAAAACAGCTAAAAGCAGACAACAGGAGGAGGAAAGCATCTTCAACAAATGGTGCTGACACAACTGGATGATGGTGTGTAGAAGACTGCAGAAAGACCCATGTCTATCGCAATGCACAAAATTCAAGTCCAAATAAATCAAAGATCTCAACATAAATCCAGCCACACTGAACCTCTTAGAAGAGAAAGTGTAAGATACCCTAGAACAAATTAGTACAGGAGACCACTTCCTGAACATAACCCCAGTAGCACAGACACTGAGATTGACAATAAATGGGACCTCCTCAAACTTAGAAGCTTCTGTAAGGCAGACACAGTTGACAAGACCAAATGGCAGCCCACAGACTGGGAAAAGATCTTCACCAATCCTACATCTCCAAAATATAAAAGAACTCAAGAAACTAGTCAACAAAACACCAAATAACCCTATTAAAAATGGGGTACAGAACTGAACAGAGAACTCTCAATAATGGAAATAAAAAAGGCAGAAAGACACTTAAGAAAGTGCTTAACATTCTTAGCTATCAGGGAAATGCAAATGAAAATAACTTTGAGATACCATCTTACTCCTGCCAGAATGGCTAAAATTAGAAACACCAATGACAACTTATGCTAGAGAGGATGTGGAGAAAGGGGAACACTCCTCCACTGCTGGTGGGAGAGCAAACTTACACAGCCATTTTGGAGATCAGTATGGCGGTTCCTCAGAAAAATGAGAATCAGTTTACCATAGGACCCAGCAGTTCCACTCTTAGGCATATACCCAAATGATCCACATCCATGCAACAAAGACATGTGCTCAACTATGTTCATAGCAGCATTATTTGTAATAGCAAGAACCTGGAAGCTACCAAGATGCCCCTCAACTGAAGAATGGATAAAGAAGATGTGGCACATTTACACAATGGAATATTACTCTGAGGGAAAAAACAATGCAATCTTGAAATTCGCAGGCAAGTGGATGGAACTTGAAGAAACCATCCTGAATGAGGTAACCCAGTCACAAAAAGAGGAACATGGTATGTACTCGCTCATATATGGATTTTAGACATAGAGCAAAGGATCACCAGCCTATAATTTACACTGCCAGAGAAATAGGATACAAGGAGGATTCTAAAAGATTCATATAAGGTCCCTCATAGAAGGGGAAAGGAATAAGATATCCTGAGCATATTGGGAGGGCAGGCAGTGAGTGGAGAGGGAGTTAGGAGAAAGAAAAGGGGAGGAGAGGAAAGCATGTGGGATAGGAAGATTGAGTCAGGGAAGGAATAGACAAGAGAAGAGAAGAGGAGAGAGAGAGAGAGAGAGAGAGAGAGAGAGAGAGAGAGAGAGAGAGAGAGAGAGAAAGACCATAAAAGAGGGAGCCATTATAGGTTTGAAGAGAAAACTGAACCTAGAGAAATGTCCAGAGACCTACAAGACTGACCCCAACTAACAATTTGAGCAACAGTGAAAAGGCTACCTTAAATGCAATTCCCTGATGAGATCAACTAACTTATCCACCATCATGGAGCCCTCATCTAGTAGTTGATGGAAACAGAAGCAAACACCCACAACTAAACACTGAATCGAACTGGAATCCAGATGCAGAGAGGGAGGACAAGACTAGGCTGCAGAAACATATAGAGACAGCTGACCTGAACAAGGAGGAGCTAAGGGGCCCCCCAGACTGATAGCTGGGAATCCAGCATGGGACTGACTGAGACTCCCTGAACATGGGTCTCAGCTAGAAGGACTGAGCAGTCTAAGGGACCTCAGACAGTGAAACCAGGATGTATTCTTGGTGCACAAAAGGACTTTGGGGCCACATCCCCCATGGAGGGATACTCCCTTAACCTAGAGACAGGAGAGAAGGCCTAGTCCCTACTCCAAATGACTTGACAGATTTAGATGACCCCTCCTGGAGGGCATCACCCTACAAGTGGAGTGGGGGTGAATGGGAGGGGAGGGTGATGGGGGGCATGAAAGGGTGGGAGAGAGGGAAAAAGGGAAGGAGGGAGGGAGGGAGATAGGGAGGGAGGGAAAGGGAACTGGGATCAATATGCAAAATTTAAAAAAGAAAATAAATAAATAAATCAATCCTCCCCCCCCCCCAAGCTGCCTTTGGCCATAGTGTTCATCACAACAACAGACAGCAAACTAGGACAATGACTGAGATGGGTCCCTAACTTGGATATGTTGAGCTATGTGCCAAAGTCCTGCAATGCCCCACACAGACAGACAGCTGAATTCATGGAGAAAAGTGACAGAATACACACACACACACACACACACACACACACACACACACACACACACACACACACACACACACACACACACACACTGGAGCTGGTCACTGAGTCCTGGCTTGGGTGTCCAGGCTTCCAAGAGCAATGTGTTGGAGGTAGCCTCAGATTCAGCATCCTGTGGTTTCCACACTATGTACATTATGTGCCAATCTGTGAGGCAGAGGTCCGAATTTTGCATTTGGCCAAAGGAAGGAGGCATGAGATCCCCAAGGCCTGAGTTCAGGTCAACAGACTAAATATGACTCTCTTTCACAAGAAAAAGAAAAGTCACTTCAGAAACACAGTTCTAGAAAAGGCCAGCAGCAGTTTCAGGGCCAGTGAAAGCAGAAACAAAGCCATTCACCATCCCAGCACAAGGTCTGGCTTTAAGACGGGAAGAAGCAACAAGAAGCCAGGGCGCTTAAGACCTGAGACCCTCATGAGGTAAGAGCTGCGGCAAAAAGGAAGAAAATGGGGTGATGGCAAGCTAGCTGTCAGTAAAATCTTGCCCTGCAAACATAAGGATCTGAGTTCAATTCCCGAATCCAAGGAAAATGCCAGCACAATGATGCCCTCATAATTCTGGTGCTGGAGAGGTGGAGACAGGTGAATCCATGGGGCTCATAGCCAGCCCAACCTAACCAATCAACAAGCTCAAGGCCAAGGAGACTGTCTCAGCAAAGGTAGAGAGTGCCTGGGTAACATCACCTAAGGTTGTGCTCTGACACACACACACACACACACACAGAGAGAGAGAGAGAGAGAGAGAGAGAGAGAGAGAGAGAGAGAGAGAGAGAGAGAGAGAGAGGGGGAGAGGGAAGGAGATAGGAGACAGGGAAAAGGGGGAAGATGGGGTACGAGGAGGAAAGGCATTTGGAAAGAGGGGAAGGGGGAGGGGGAGGGGAGAGAGAGAAGGAGAGCACAACTCTATTTAGGTCAGCTATCTGACACAGCCATTTCACCAGCAACATCCCCCAAGATAATCAATTAAATGCCCAATGACAATTCCATGTGGTGACAAGGAACTGTGTCCAACACACAAGAGAACTGATTCCTTGGGAGTTTTCATGCTCAAAACCACTTCTCTTACTGCACTGATCTCAACTGTAGTCTCCAGAATAACAGAATAAACAAAACCCTCTCTCCTAGACTCAGGGATAGACAAAGACAGCTATGGATGAGGCGAATGAACAGCCACAGGGCTTAAAGAGAAAACAAAGACATAAAAACAAAAAGGCTGCAGCAAAACACAAGTGTCGCCAGGGCAGACACAGCCTCAAGCTGAAGCTAAGTGCTGAGCGCCACGACTCTTATTTTCAGCCTCAAGAACATCTTTAAGGGAACATGGTCCACAGATGAAAGTACGGGCTGGGATGTAGTCTAATGGAACAGTGCTCGCTTAGTATGTTCAAAGCCCTGGGTTCCATCCAAACAAACAAACAAAAAACCTATACGCTAAATATACCTGTTGGTTACTGTAAATGAGAACGCAAGCAACCGCCCAAAAAGGTCTTGTTTGAGAAAGATAGGCTGCCAGTGTTTAGTTTAGCCATAATGGGGAGTTAGGGGGATGCATTCAAGACAATGGGGACTGAGTACAGGTAAAATTCCTTCCAGAGATCTAGTCCTTGCATACAAGGAGCGGGAAATCTCTCTGAATGAAAGCAAACAAACAAACCTCGGTGATGAGAATGTCAGAACAAAAGGACACCAGGAGACTCAATCAGCCCTATTACCTACCATACACTGAAAAATGTAAACCCAGCAGAGGCTTCGGAGTCACCTTAGGCGTCAAGCAAGAGGCCAAAGCTAAAACATTCCCCAGTGTCAGTTCCTTCCAGGACATTATGTTGCTATCCTGTTTCAACAAGCTCTCCCCCACCCCCAATCCATCCACATAAGCAGCCACTACTAAAATCTGCCAAATTACGGAAAACAAAACAAAGCAAATGGGCTTCAAATTCACATCAGGGCTTTTCCACTCCCTGGCTCCTCTAAGCCTATTTCAGCTCCTACTTCATATTTCCGTGTGACTTACACAAAACTGCAGGATGGTTAGAAACGAAGCCTAAAGAGTGATGAGTGTGCAAAAAAGAAAATCATCAGCGAACACAACCACACCCAGAGCCCAAGCCTGGCGCGGAGAACCCAGGCAGGGCAGAGCCAAACAAGGACGCGACCCACGGAGGAAGGGACAGCGGCTCTTCGCAGGGCGAGTTTCCCCGCAGAAGGCGACGTGGCAGAAAGCAAAGAGCTGCGAAGCTGATACCCTGCCGCGGGGATATCTCGGAAGCCCCCACACAGCCCTGGATCTCAGTTTCCCTTCCTATCGGAGCAGGGGAGTTGCAGTCTCGTATCCTGAGACCGAATGCAAGGGCATGGCTCGTCCAGCCGCACTGGGAAACGTGGGGTTGACCGGAGCTGGGCATCGGTGAGACCTTCTCCATCTGGGAACCTGGGTCACACTCCTGTCATAGGGACTCGGGAGACCCCACCCCACGGGTGACCTGTCCCTGAGCAGTAGCATTTGCTTAGTGGAAGGACGCGGCTCCGGTAGCTACGGCAGGAGGTGACTCGGGACTGCAGCGCAGGGCGTGCACTACTCACCGCTCGGCCCTGTCCGGCCCGGGCTCCGGTTCCAGCTCAACCCACCCCGCACAGCCTCAACGCCAACCCCTAGCCATCATTTTTTAGTCGCCTGGACGCCGCTTCCGGGCCCCGTCACGTGACGCCGGCTCCCCAGCCTAAGTCATGTGCTGCCGCTCTCCACGCTCCTCCTCCCAGACCCTTGTTCTGCAGCGTCACCTGGTGGCCGCCAGCAGCCACTGCAGAAAGGGCTGTGCTTCTGGGACCACCACGGCTAAGGCGACCTGGGGGGTGGGGGGTATGGCCCTGACTTTCCCCATTTTTATAACGTATATCAATGACCATGTACTCATTTATAATCACAAATATGCATATTTTGGGGAAAGTCATGCAGCCAGGTCTGGTGGTACAAGATTGCAATCGCAGAGCTGGGAAGAATGAAAGTTCAAGACCTGTTTGGTTACGGAGTTAGTTCAAAGTCAGCTTGGGTAACCTAAAGACACCTTGCTTCAAGTTAAAAAATTTTGAAAGGGATGTGTGTTGGAGAAATTGTTCACTAGGTATAATGAGGACCTGAGATAAGATTCCCAGCAGCCATGTAAGAAAGCTAGGCATGGCAATGTGTGCCATAACACCAGGGCTTGGGGCTAGAGGCAGAAAGATCACCAGATCTCTTCAGCAGCTCATTGAAGAGATTCAGTGAGGGACCCTGACCCTGTCTGAAAAAAATAGGATGGAGAGAACAACTCCGGGAGACAATGTCACCATCTGATTTCCCTCTGTCCCACCCTGAACACACACGCATATGTCCTATATACCACACACACAAGGATACACACACATACACACACTCCATATACCATACACACACATGCATATACTTCATACACCGCACACAGAGACACATGCATGTACATGTGCATATACTCTGTACACACACACACACACACACACGTAATTAATAAATAAACGTGAAAGGCCGTTTTTTTTTAAGAAAGAAAAAGAAAAAGCAATACAACTTCCAGAGTCCCTCCCCACACTTGCTGGTCCAGGATCCCCACTCAGGAGTGATATCAGGAAAGACATGGGGAGATTTGGATTCCCCTCCTGCTGAGAGCCCCACATCAGTGGACTGGCTTGATGTGCTCTGTGTTAGTCCAGCACTTCCTGCAGTGTGAAAGAAAGTTACCCTGAGGCCTGTCCCCATCACTTCCCACTGGGTGGCTTCTGAACTCCCTTTGGTTCCCTATCCAGAAAGCTCAGTTGAAAGCACTGCTCAGATCTTTCCCTTCCCTGGTTGTTCACAAGGCATATAAGATCTGTCACATAAAGGTGTCATGCTACAGAGAGATTTTGGATAGCTCCTTCTAACAGTAGGGACTCACTTCTGTTCTCCCCTAAACCCTACCCATGCCCACCCTCAAGGGTGATGGGTCCTGAAATGCCATATGAACTCTGCTCAGATCTGCTCTCCTTGGCAGGTACATTGTTCTCTGTTCCATCTTGGGTACACTCAGCACCCATCCTCTCTGCTCAAGGCCTTATATCTTACAATGTGCCCAGGCCCATACAAAGTGTCCTTGTACATTAACTGATTCAGTCACCATGTGGACCTTCCAGATACATGTCAGAACACTAGCAGTGGCCAATCCAGAATACACCTTCCTAGAGCAGGCTTCCAGGCTCTGGCTACGGTGAACACTATGCTGCTATTGCCAGACAGTAACGACTGTGGCTGGGACACAGACATCCAGGCCCCCTTTAGTCAGTATCCCAAGAACGATGTCACTGTTCACACTCACAGACCTTTGCTATAGCAGAAGCATTCAGCGCTGTTAGAATTTCAAATAGTTTGGAAGCTACAGCAACATGATTCAAGAACTCATTAAACCATGTGGATGAAGTGGACACACTTTCGGAAGGACTATGCTACAAAGCAAATGAGTTTACACAATAGTGAGGAAATGAAAGTGGCCTCGGAAGCAAGAATGAGGCTTGAAATGGCTGGTGCCAGATCGACAGGACCTGGTGGTCTCTGCCCCCCCCCCCCGAAGAACTAGCACAGCACTTCTGCCAACCCTCACTTTTGTTTTGAGAGGGGGGGGTCTCTCACTGAGCCTGGAACTCACCAAGTAAACTAGACTGGGTTTCCAATGAGCCCCAGAGATCTGCCCATCTTCACCTTTCAGCCAGTTACAAGCCAGTGCCACTGCATCAGCTTTTTTATATAAGTGCTGGGGATCAAACTTGAATCTTCGTGCTTGCACAATAAGCATTTTTCTCAACTGAGCTATCTCCCTAACCTGCTTTAACTCTTTTCTTATGGATTTTGAAACCATGAAAGAGACAATGTACTTTAAAAAATACTGGGGATAATATTTTTGCAACAAAGTATTTGAAGATACATTATGGCAAAGTATTAAAGATACAATCAAGGCTGTGGCTGTGGCTCAGGGACAGAGAACCTGGTGTGTGTGTGTGTGTGTGTGTGTGTGTGTGTGTGTGTGTGTGTGTGTGATCATGTCATGTGATGCAACATAGGTGAGTGCCACCAAAAGCACCTGGGTTCCATTCCCAGTTTAAAAAAAAAAAAATGCTATTAAAATTACAGACACAGCAATTGAGGTCCCAGAAAAAAATGCAAACTACTCAAGATTCCATTCATTCTTGGGTTAAATCATTCTGGACTGCCCTGCCAGTTCCCCAACACTCCCACACTTTGTGTGATGGAGAAGTGGGGAGCCCTATAGAAACACAGGCCTGGGGAAAGGAAACATGAAGCCAAAATGCTCCCTAAAAGAGGGTGCACCAGCTTACAACATGCACTGGCTTGCAGGCAAGATCAAATGACAGGAGAGTCAGAGCATGGGGACCCAGGGGAGGCACAATCCTGCTCTTGCTACCAAACCAAGGTTAGCACTAGACAGGTCTTAAGGTACCTGGAACTCCTGAGGCAATTATAGCTAACTAACATCAGCCTTTTCCTTTTATATCAAGAGCTTTCAAAAATGTTATCACTTTCTGCCTGCTGGGAAAGCACCAGGCAAGAGGAGCATTCTAATGTTGTGTTCAATTCAAGACGGGAGAATCAAAAAGGCTGTGTGACCATCAGGATTATAATAGAATTATCCTAGGTAATCAGGGATGTGTGGGGTGAAACACGCTACCTGAACTGTGGGTTGTGGCCCCATATGGATTCATGTGACTAACCATGAGGGTTGTGAAAACTTAGTACTGGTCAAAGGTTTCTAAATGTGCAGTAACAAAACAAAAAAAAAAATCACTTCAAAATCAAATGCATGCTGAATCTGGGCATTTCTATAAGTGCTCACCATGGCTGTATCAAATGGATTGGCTGTGAGCACATAACACACAAACTTTGGTCATGCCACACAACACCAACTGGCCTGAAACACCTCAGCTATATTCCAAGTTTTTGCATCTATGTTATAAACTGCAATACTTTTACTACACATTCAGTCCCTACTCTTATGGGAGTTATAAAAAACAAAGACTTTTAGTACTTTCCTAGGATCATTCTTCAGCATGTAAGTGCCAAATCAGTCCATCTTTGGATTGGATTAGAAGGTTAAATTTTTAAAATTGGGTTTTCAGGGTTGAAGGGAACCCAAACTCAGTTTCCAGCACCTACGCAGCAACTCACAATCACCAGGCATTTCAGTTCCACAGGATCCCATGCTCTTTTCTGTCCTCCATTGTTGTGGAATAGAATATTTGTTTAACTATATAAAGATGTGTTGCATTTGTTTGTGTTGCAGAATAATTGTTTAACTATGTAAAGATGTGTTACTATTTTACCTTGCCTGCCAAAGGCACCTGATTTGTCTAAATAAAAAGCTGAATGACCAATAGCTAGGCAGAGGTTGGCAGTCAGAGAGAAAAGGGGGAGCCAGACAAATAGACAAGGACCAGCCATCCCGGGCCAGAAAGACAGACATGGAGGAAGCAGGAAAGCCAAATGGACAGTACTTAGATGAGGGCCGCACACAGATTCATGGAAATGGGCTAATTTTAAGTTGATTTTTTTTTTAAGAGATAGCTAAAAACAAGCCAATGCTAAGGCGAAGTACTCATAAGATGATTTGGGGGATGATGGTCTAAGAAAGCCTGATATACTTCATGGCTCCTGCACACACCTGTGGTGCACATATAGGTAGCAGGCACATACATATGCATACATACATACATTCTTTTTAACTTCTCAAATTGTAATTTAATTGCTGACCTGCGTGCCATTCTTAAAAATCATTGTCTTGACTTGAGATAAGATAAATTCCTGAAAAGACCCTGCACATACTATTTCACACTATGTGTTTATCCAAAGCAACAATCTCAGAATTGATGACTGTAAGATTGACGGAACAATTTTGTTTTGTTTTGTTTTGTTTGAGACAGTCTCTCAGTGTCAGTTCTCAACCTTCCTAATTCTTCAGTGCTTTAATACAGTTCCTCATGTTGTGGTGACCCCCAACCATAATATTATTTTTTTGTCTCATAGCTGTAATTTTGCTACTGTTACGAATTGTAATGTAAATATCTGATATGCAGGATATATTAAACCCATGCTGTTGGGTTATTCAACCTCTAAAGGAATTGTGACACACAGGTTGAAAAGCACGTTCTGTGTAGGCCTGGCTCTCTCAGAATTTGATATGTAGACCTTGCAGGTCTCAAATTCAGAGATCTGCCTGTCCCTGTCTCCCTAGTACTGGGATTAAAGGCATGCACCACATGCCTAGAGACAGAACAGTTTTAAAGTAAATGTATTTATGATTTGTTACTAGTAAACATTTGACACATATCCATTGTAGATGCCTGTATAAAACAAAACAGAAAACAACAACAGGCAAAAGGGGTCAGAGTTGGGAAGAAGCTTAGGAAACTCTAATGTAGACAAAACGATGTGACTTCCAGAGATGGCTCCTAACCCCAGAACCTGTGAGAATGTTCCTTTAAATGGCAGAGGTGATTTGTGGATATGACTCAACTAAAGAACTTGAAGTGAGATTATCCAGGATGATCTGGGTATATAGGAGGGATGGAGGAGTGTGGGGTAGGAAGATGGTCGCCTACCAGTTGGGAGGATAGAAGGAGGAGTCATGAGCCTAGAGTCTACAGGATTCTCTAAAAGCTGAAGAGCAAAGAAGTGGTAATTTCTAATGCCTCTGACGAGCCCAGGACAGCATGGCTTTGGGAATCCCAACCTCCAGGGCAGTGAGTGAGTAAACTTGTGTTTTAAAAATCTGTGTGTAGTTATTATAGAAGGAATAGAAAACTCAAACAAGGCTTTGGGTGTGTGCTTCCCTTGCAGAGGGCCCAGGATCAGTCCCAGAACCCATGGAAGGTGGTTCACAATTGACTATACTCAGCTCCAGGGGATCCAACTTGCTCTTCTGCATCCAAGAGCATCTGTGCTTCATGTGCACATACGTACATATACATATGTGCTTCATGTGCACACACACACACACATGTACTTCATGTGAACATGAAGACCTGTGCTTCATGTACACACACACACATACACACATATACTTCATGTGAACACACACGCACACAAAAGCACACACATGAATAATAAGATACATCTTTAAAGTCGGGTTCTGCTGGGGGACATCTCCAAGAACAATTGTGTTTCTCAGTATCTCCACTGCTCTAGCCACACCTTGGCTGAAAATGTTTACAGGCTTTGTCCCTCCCTCTGTCACTCCACGTCCCTCACCTCTTATTCAGCCCACAGCTTCCTGACTCTCAGTCTTCCCAGCCAACCAGCAGAAAAAGATACTGATGAAGAAGACTATTCCAGGGGTTGGGTCCAGGCAGACTATGAAATGTAGAGCAAGCCCTAAGTCCCCAGCTGTGGGTTTGGCAGACCTGGCATTACCTCACAATGGTGACAAAGGGCCCTGGTCACTTAGATGAGGGCAATACTTTCTATGTCGCACCCAAGCACTGATGTAGGAGCTACAAGGAGAGGCAGAGCACAACTCTGCCACTTGCTAGCCGTACCCTTCTCTCTGGACTCCAACTCCTCCCTCGTGAGTTGAGTAGAAGGAAGTGCATCTCTCTCAGGCTTCCTGCTCTCTGGGCCTTTCTTTCCCCTGCTTCCAGAACTGTCTCTCTCTGGAGGTGATGGGGTGGAGGTCAGCCTCAGAACCACTCACGATCACATTGCGGAGTTGCTTTCAGACATCCTGCTACAGCGTGTTCGCTTCACCCTTCCGTGAAGACCTTTGTGCACAGCCATGCTTCCTGACAAGTGTCAAAGCCGGGGTCCTCCTGTGACCCCACACTTTAACCTCAAGAGTTCCCCAATCACAATTTATCATGTGCTCAGGTGAGAACACATGTCCCCTCACTCAGACTGGAGTTGTCCTTGCTCACAATTTGCCATAAGAAGGGACAGAATGTGAAATGTGCAGGGTTATCCCTTAACATCAATT